>OX246756.1:106191974-108591974 GCA_945910035.1 Brachypalpus laphriformis
TTAGGGTCACAGAATATAATGCAAAATTGGAAATTGTTGTTATTGTTATTTTCTAACGAATTTATTTTACCGGTCTTAATGATTGACGGCCGTATTATTGATTCTTATTAAATACGTATTTATGTAGGCATACATAGCTGCATTTGTTGCTGAAGCCACTGGTAGCAATAATTTGACAAGCCACTTCCCGGTTTTTGAAATTGGTAGAGGACGGTTGGACCGATTTTGATAGTCGATGCCTCATTTTAAAACCAAAGGTTTCAAAATCTATACATATAATGAAACTGTAAATGACCCTGTACAATGAAAGCTTTTAAGAAAAAATTAAACGGGAGGTGTAAATAACATTAGCGGAAGCCGAAACAATGGTTTTGAGAATTTGTGTCTGCCAGCACGTTTGTTTGCGCACACATCACACAAGAACAACTGTACGAAATTAAACGGAATTCACCCAGTTGTAGTGCTTAAAGTCTAACTTAAAAAATTGTGTTAAAGTTCTATTTCTTTTTATCATTTATTTTTTAACCGGCTTTAATGTACCGCAAACGACGTCGCGGACGCAGCTAGTAAGTAATAAATAAATTGTTAGTTTACATTAAGTTCATAACAAAACATTTTATGAATATGCAACTTAAAGTAAAATGATTCACATAAGACGTAGTAAACGTGCTAAGCAAACGTGACTATATGGCAAGGTAAAGATCATCCAAGTTGAATGCAGCTGTCGCCAGGTAACCTATTAGCACAGATAATCTATATATGTATATAAAACTAAGTGGCAAAATCCGTACGTTTCCCTCCAATTTAGTAGTAGTAGTAGTATTTTTCAACCAATTTAGTTGGTTTTTTTTAAATGTAGATAATTACGGTACAAAAGTGATAGGCAAAAAACACATTACAAAAACATTCAAAAACATTGCCTGACGAATCGGGCGCTAGCAAATCTATAAATCACCTCCTCCTGGTGTTAAACGAGGGTGTTTTCGGCCTTTAGCTTTGTTTCCTTAAAAAAGAAATAAAGAGCCTGTATTCTTAAGAGTAGCGTAAAAGTTTAAGTAAACATCAAAAAAATGTCCACCTATTAGGTGGTTGTGAAGTGTAAGTTAATCGCTTGCTCCCGATGCTCCCTTTCATTTTAATTTTACGATGGTTACTAAATTCTTTAGATTATATGCCGATATGGTTATTGGAACAATAGAGAGAAGAAAGCATTGTAATGCCGATTTATTGATAAAGTGCGTTATTCCCGTGGCATCTACTTGGCGTGTGAGAGGAAATGCCCCACATCTTTCTCCTTCTCGCCGAACAAAAAATGTCCATGATCTGAATAAATTAAGATTATCATATTATTTTTATTTCTTTCGATTTAATAAATAAGTACATGGGATCGTTGTCTGCGAAATCCAATTAATTTTTTTTTAAAGTTAAAAGTTTCGGTTCATAATTCCTTCTCGATAAATTTTTTATTTTTTTTTTACCGAGAGCAGGTGAAAAATCTTCCAAATCTTCGCCCAACCGCGCGTGCTTATGGTAGTGTGAGATTTTTACTCACTAGAAAAACACCTCTCCTCAGAATTATTACTACAACCAAGCCGACGCTTACCCAGTAGTTTTATTTTCGCTTACGAGAATCGTGATTCTAGAAAAAGATGATCGTATGTGAGACTCCAGGTTGGGGGATGTGCCGTCGGGGTAACTTCCCTACTACATAACAAATCTATGGTTCCGAAACAACCAAAAGCCTCGGATAAGGATGACTCAACTAATGACGACCCCAGCAAACCAAATAAGGACAACGACCTTCGGATCTGTACGTGAAATGTTCTGTCCCTTTACAGACCACGTGCAGCCGAACAACTAGCAGAGACCCTAGACTGGTATAAAGCAGATATTACCGCCATCCAGGAAGTGCGATGGGATGGGCCGGGCAAAAAGAGGATACTTACTTATGTCCTGTATCCCCTTGTGGGTCCTAGGGCCTCTACTACGCCTACGCGCCATCGTGTACGGTTTCTGGCAATGTGTCTGAGTTCTCTCCAACTTTTCCCTAACTGCCGTGCCTCCTTCTCGACTGTTCTGCGCCATGTTCTCCTTGGACCGCCAGGTCTTCTGCCATCCTGAGTTAGAGGGTTCCATTGCATAGCATGGGTCGCTATGGAACTGTCACCCTTTCGGAACGTGTGACCAATCCACTGCCACTTCCGTCGTTGGATGGTTGTGCCTATTGGTTTCTGACCCGTTCTCTCGTAAGGGTGTTCGTTAGAGATACGATTGGGCCAGAAAATCCTTAAGATATTGCGCAGACACCTATTAACGAACGTTTGCAGCTTTCTGGTGATAGTAGTGGTCACTCTCCATGTGCTGCAACCATATAGCAGCACGGATTCAACGTTGGAGCGGAACAGTCTTATTTTGGTGCTCAAACTGATTGCATTGCTTCGCCATATTTTGGACAACATCCCGAACGCGGACTTTGCTTTGGCGATCCTGTTGGCTATATCCAGTTCGGTTCCACCATCGGTCGAGACAATACTCCCAAGATACTGGAAATCCTCTACTCTCTCTACCGGTTGTCCAGCAATGCATATTTGAGCCGATGAGTTAGTTCCAAGGCTGATGATTTTAGTTTTTGTCGTATTAATTTTCAGCCCAACGACACCTGCCTCCCTCTCCACATCTGCTGTCATTTGGTGGAGGTCCATAATTCTGTGGGAGAGTAAGCATACATCGTCTGCGTAGTCAAGATGTTTCAGTTGAGATGTAAGAGTCCATCAAATTCCTCCGTTTCCCGTCGACAAAGCTGCATGAAGCACATCGTTAATCACCAATAGGAATAATATTGGTGAAAGGATACAGCCTTGTCTTACCCCACTTTGGATCTCAAATTCCTCAGACAACCTCCCCCTGTGCAGAAGGTGACATTTGGAGCCTTCATATGTAGCTTTGATAATAGCAATTAGTTTATCGGGAATACCTCTCCTGCGTAAGGCACGCCAAATAAACTCCCTGTTGAGACTATCGAACGCCTTCTCAAAATCGATGAACAGCAGGTGCAGTGGCGATCGATATTCAACACACTGTTCGATGATAATCCGCAGGGTGTTTATGTGGTCGGCACAGGAGGATCCAGAGCGGAAACCTGCTTGTTCGGCATCGAGTGTGTCTTCGAGATGTTGTTTGATTCGCTCAAGGATGATTTTAGCTATTATCTTAGCTACAGCAGGCAGCACGCAGACACCCCTCCAATTTCCGCACTCCATTAAATTTCCTTTCTTAGGAAGCTTGACGATCATTCTCTTTTTCCGCTCGTTAGGAAGCTCTCAGCTTCCCAAGCTCTATCTATAAGTGGAAGCAGAAGCTCAGCCGATGTTGTTGGCGCTGCTCGTAAGAGCTCTGCTGGAATACCGTCAAGTCCTACCGCCTTGTTGGTTTTGAGTGCCTTGATCGCGGTAATGATCTCATCTTTACTGGCGGTCGTGGTGCGTATTCGGGAACTTCTCACCTCGGGCTTCTCAGTCTGATTTGGGAGCGTATCGCTAGCGATTACACGGTTTAAAACCGTAGCAAAATGCTCTTTCCATCTCTTGAGCTGGTCCTCATCCGAAATGAGCAAGAAGCCGTCTAGGCTTTTCACTGGGTATTGGCTAGAGCTGCGACCACCTGTCAGCTCTTTGGTGATTCTGTAGACGGTCCTGCTGTTGCACCTCCGTTCGGCTTCTTCTGCTTCTGTAGCCAGCGCGTTGATGTAGTTGCGCTTGTCACGTCGTACGCTACGCTGAACTTCTCTCATCTTCATGCGATATAGGGACTCTAGCTCGCTTCTCCCTGCTGCTGGGGTAGCTGCAACGCGAGCTTTAAGCTGTTTTCGTTCGTCAATCCGTCTCCAGGTATCCTCGGAAAACCACGCCCTATGTCTTCCCTGCGATCGACCGACAATTCTTTCAGCACCAGATGTAAAAACATTTTTCACAGCACACCAATGGTCTTAGATGGTTGCGGGCATTGAGCTGCTGATTGCTTCCACACCTTGCGAAAAGTGCTCCCTTAATTGTTGGCGCACTGAGGGATCACTAAGTCTATCGATGTTGAACCTGGGCATTCTTGTGTTGTCGTGGGATCTTCGAACTGCAGCAGTGCGTAGGTTGAGAGTAGCTATCATAAGATGGTGATTACGTACTATCCCCACATCTGCCCCTCGCCTGTTTCAGACGTCCAGGAGACTACTTCTTAAGCGGCCGCTGATAGCAAAATGGTTAATTTGATTGGAGGTTGCTTGCCTGTCATTGGAAACCCAGCTGACTTTGTGGCAGGTCTTGTGCTCAAACATGGTGCCACCTATCACAAGGCGGTTGGCATTGCAGAAATCCACAAACCTTTCGCCGTTGTCATTGCGGTTGCCTAGTCCATGCTTCCCGATTACATGTTTGAGCCCTTCGTTGTCGCTGCCTACCTTGGCATTCAAAGCCCCTTCACTATGACAATGTCTCCATTTGGTGTGCTGTTGAAGACGGACTTCCGGATGGTCTTCCAGAATAGAGTAATACAGTGTTACGCATTGGAGACTGGTATTCGCCCGCTTCTAACCATCTTACTTCACTTACCCCCAAAATGTCCAGTTTATATCGCATAAATCCGTTTTCCAATTAGAGGAATCTGGCATTGTAAGGACCTTCTCTTCCCGAGTCGAGGAGCGTCTTTACATTCCAGAAACCTATCTTTGTCCGGGTACAATAGCCAAAAGTCGTCAACATGTGATCATTCCTTATCCGAGGCATAGTGTCGGTTTCTGTAGCGGGCAATATTCGGTAACGTAGGTTGCTGGCCCACGTTACCTAGTCTAGAATCAAGGCCCTAGACAACCCTCACTTACAATGTTGGCCTATACGTATAAGGGTTTATACGTATAGTTGCCCGGGGACCACCACTAGGAGGTAAAGTAAGCACTTCATCACGAACTTGATTGTTGCGCTACTGGCCCAAGCCAAGTTTTGGGCAGTCAGTAGCTTCCCGATCAATCGCTTCCGACACGTAAGAGAGCGTATTATGACTATCCGGATCAAGGCTAAATTCGCTAACATAAGCCTAATATGTGTTCATGCCCCCACGGAAGAAAATGACCCTGCCACCAAAGAGTGTTTCTACGAACTCCTCGACAAAACATACGAGCAATGTCCTAATTCCGACGTTAATACGTATTGGGCGATTTCAACGCCAAAATAGCCTACACGACACCACATCTGATAACGGACTAAGGCTAATTGATTTCGCTGTGGAGCGAAATGTCACCATAGCAAGCACATGGTTTCCTCAGCGGTCCAATGATCATGTAACGATCAACCAAATTGATCATATTGCGATCGACGCAAGGCATGCCTCCAGTATTCTGGATGTCCGGACCTTCCGAGCGGCCAACATAGACTCGCATCATTACCTTGTTGTAGCCAAGGTACGAATGCGGATATCCCAATCTGAGTTTTCTCCTCTTAGCTTAAAAATCATAAATATTTTTTTTAACTTCACATATAAAAGTATCGTGAAAATAGTTACTTTACGTCTGTAAATTGATTGATCGGTATATATTTTCGAAGCTTCCTATCTTCTTAAACTTTGCGAATATGCTTTCATCAGCTTTTGCAATGAGTTTCTAGTTGGTAGAGTCGTCGACATCTAACATAACTTCTAAACCCCTTTTTTTGGTGAGCAGCTATATTAGGACGGATCGGTATACATATTTAGAAATATTTAGATATCTAGTCAAGTTACAGTTTGATGTATATCTCATCTGGTCCGTGGAACATTCGTTTTTGCAACAAACAATATATGCTCATCAGATCATATATAAAAAACTAGAAACTGGAAACTAGCCTCAGGTCAGACAGGTATTCCGATTTGTAACTTTTTAATTTATTCAAAACGCCAGAGGAACTGCGTCGTTTCTTTCCAAGAATTTTGCTTAGTTCTGACAAAAATTCGTTAGCTGCATTAAATCAAATTATTAACAAATAGAAACTACTACTTGTTGAAATAAGTTTAAGCCTGACTAAAAATAAAATATGAAAATGTCGCCCAATTTAACATTTTGAGTAGCAAAAAGGAAAATTTGGCAATGCTGCCACTATCCGCACCGCACTTTTACTCATTAATTTTTTTTTAAATTTTTTGTTTTGTAATTAATTTTTCTTCAACAAATTAGATCTTCAATATATCTTTTGCTTCCAGACATCTTGGAATAAATTATGAATTTCATTCGACTTCAAAATGAGTATTAATTTAAAAAAAATTTCAAAAGTTTCACTTTTCTATTAACTATATTTATAACGGATATATACACATTTATGTAAACATTTGAGCTTAAAGCAAATTTGAATTATACTTCGCTTTTACTTAAGATTACCTTTTCGAAAAAGCCGCGCATTTCTTGGCTTGCATTCCTTATCAAAGCAGGGATTTTATTGTTGGCCTGGGATTTTTTTAATTCCCAGCTAACTGAGGCGGAATTTTTCAGTAAGAATAAATCAGTTTATTGAGATATTTTCTTATAGCATTGATGCTACATTTTATTACTTTTGTTGCCATTATCTTTATTAATTCATAAAAATCTTTAAAACTTCGCAAATACAAAATAACATTTCTAATGGTTTAACCTAACGTCCAGTAAAATATTTTTTGTTGAATAAATTATTGAAATTCGTTTGTTTTATATCATTTAGCAGGCTGTTGAAATTCTGTAGGCTTCTCTAAAATATTTGGTTTTGTGTGCTGGATAGGTTGTATCTCGCCAGCTTGTCGTTACTCCTGATCCATAGGTTATATTATAATGATATCGATCAGATATAATACATACTATGATAAATTTCTTCTAAAATAGTCTGAAAAATCGTTATGTTTAAGTTTAAAAATAAATAAAATAAATCTACTTGTATGTCCTTGGTAGATACTTAAAAAATGAGGCCCTCTGCTCCGTGTGGTTTTGAATAGAAATCAAGCTTAACGCTCTTAGTGTCAGGAGTCGCACCCTCAATGTTGACAGACAGAGTATTGGAGTGGAGACCATTAGGAGGGAGAGTTGCGATCTTAAAGCTCAAGCCTGAAAGATCAACTCTGGCATTGGCAGAGCAGCTTTTCTAAAATAGGAAAGGAGGACGTCTTTGGTAAGGCAGTCGGTAAGCATAGCCTACACGATACCACGTCTGACAACGGACTCAGGCTAATTGCTTTCGCTATGTAGCGAAATGTCACCATAGCAAGTACATGGTTTCCTCATCTCGATATTCATAAGCAGACATGGCGGTCTAATGACGCAAGGCGTGCCTCCAGTATTCTGGATGTCCGGACCTTCCGAGCGCCCAACATAGACTCGGATCATTACCTTGTTGTAGCCAAGGTACGAATGCGGATATCCCAACCTGAGCAACAAAGAAGAGTCACTTTGAGCAAATTTAACGTCGAAAAGCTACAATCGCAAGAGACCGCCAGACTCTTCGCTGAACGCGTATCCCGAAATCTCTCAATCACCCCTATGCCGCCAGCATCAAGTGCCGAAGACCAGTGGCAACGCTGCCAACATGCCATCAGAAACGCCGCGACTGATGCGCTGGGTTTCGCTCGCCCACCACCGCGAAACCCCTGGTTTGACGAAGAATGCCGGCGAGTGCATGCAGCAAAACAAGAGGCATACAAACGGCGCTGCAAAGGAAGACGAGAGCTGCTCGCGAGCTCTACGAGCAAAAGAGACGGGAAAAACATCGGCTTCTCCAAAAGAAGAAGAAAGAGCATGAGAAGTGAGCGTTTAAGAATATCGAGAGTTTATACTCCAGGAACAATGTACGGAAGTTTTACTAAAATGTAAAAAGAACGTGTCAGAGAAGCAATACCCGTACAGAAACCTGTAGAGATGAAAATGGAAACCCCGTAGTAGAATCACAGTCGGTGCTGAGAATATGGAAAAAACTACTTCTGCAGACTTTATAACGGCGACGAAGACCAACATCCCGCTGTCAGGCAGAATTAACCATTCAACATAGACAATGATAGTCAAAATTTCCATCGACCTGACCAAAACGAAGTGAGGATAGCAATATTCAAGCTAAAATCCAACAAGGCTGCTGGACCTGACGGCTTACCGGCCGAACTTTTCAAGGCAGCTGGGGATGAATTGGTAGAGTGCATACACTAACTCATTTCTAATATTTGGTCAGACGAGTGTATGCCTGATGAATGGAATCTCAGCATCGTTTGCCCGATCCACAAGAAAGGAGACCCCCTCAACTGCGCCAATTATAGAGGCATGAGTCTCCTCAACATCGCATACAACATCTTTTCTGCGATATTGTGTGAACGCCTGAAACCTTTTATCAAGAGTCTGATTGGACCCTATCAGTGCGGTTTCAGGCCAGGAAAGTCCACCATCGATCAAATCTTCACACTTCGGCAGATCCTGGAGAAAACCCAAGAATTCCAAATCGATACTCACTACCTCTTTATCGATTTCAAGGCCGCCTATGACAGCATCTATAGAGAAGAGCTTTATAGAGCCATGTCTAGTTTTGACATCTCTACCAAACTTGTCCGTCTGTGCAGGCTGACGATGGAGAACGCTCGCTGCTCCATCAAGGTCGGTAATGACCTCACCAAGATCTTTGATGTCAAAAAGGCTTTAGCCAAGGTGACGCGCTGTCATGTTACTTCTTTAATATTGTACTTGAACTTGTGCGGAACTCACAAGCCAACGCCGGAGGCACGATCTATCACAATTCTGTACAACTGCTTGCATACGCCGACGATATAGACATTATCGGAAGAACTCAGCGGGCTGTCACCGGTGCTTTTGCAAGCATTGAGGCGGAAGCGGCCAAAATGGGTTTGGCGATAAACGAGGCAAAACCAAGTATATGCTGTCAACAAGAAGGGACAGCCAACACCGACGAATTGGACAGAACGTCACAGTGGGCAGCTAAAACTTCGAGTTAGTAAGGGACTTTGTCTACCTTGGCTCTGCTATAAACTCAAAAAACAAGATCAGCGCAGAAATCAAGCGAAGAATAACTCTTGCCAATCGCTGTTTTTTTGGGCTTATAAGGCAATTCAACAGTAAAGCCCTATCTCGAACAACTAAGGAGACTCTGTATAAGACCCTGATCATCCCCAGAGGATGAAGATATCCTTGGTCGCTTCGGGAGAAAAATTCTTCGTAAGATTCTCGGTCCCGTTGGCGTTGACGGGTTTTGGAGGAGAAAATTCAATAGCGACCTATACGAGCTGTGCAGCGACATCGACCTAGACAAAAAACTGCGTATTGGGCGTCTGAGATGGCTAGGACATGTAGAGCGAATGGACACCAATGCTCCGGCCCGCAGAGTCTTCAAATCTAACCCCGCGGGATGACGCAGTATAGGGAATCATCGCCGTAGGTGGCACGCACCAGATCAAGGGGACCTCGGCCAACTTGGAGTGCGCAACTGGAGGCAATTAGCTAAAGACCGAGCTAAATGGAAAGGCTTGGTGGTTGAGGCCCAGGTTCACCCTGAACTGTAGCGCCACCTAAGTAAATAAGGAATACAGTTACAATCTCACTGGATGAATATTGGGATGATTTTGGTTGTCCTATATACGACAACTAGCTTAAAACCCTCCCGTTTCGCCTGGCACGCAAAAATATCTAATTTTTTTTTCTATGGTTTTGAATGTTTTTGTAATTTTTTGTTTGCCTATCACTTTGTACCGCAATTATCTACACTAAAAAAACAACTAAATTGGTTGAAAATTACGGGCGGCAGAGGGAAACATACGCATTTTGCAACTTAGTTTTATATACATATGTAGAAAATTTTGCATGTTTACACTCCCATTTAAATCGAAGATTTAAATTGTAACTCTGAAAAAATAATCAAATAAAAACATGGCAAAACAACAGAGATGTTAACTTTTCTTTTCACTTTATGATCGATTCATTGTATCTTGAACCTTCCTAATTTTCTAATATTGGATCCACGTATAACGATTGGTGATTTTCGCTAGGGAATTGTCAGGACGTGGTGTTGTGAGTAGTCGTTTCTTAATGCCCCGGCAAGGTCAATGTACTTACTCCTTGTGTATGTATATTTGTGGACCCGAATACGCTTTTGCAGTGCAGTTGTTACATTGAATTTAGAAAATCAAAAGGTAACAGCGTTCTTTGGCAATATCATACCATGCTTAGTACGTGGTTGGAGCCACTCTGCCAAGAGATGTTTTAAAATACAATTTTATTTTCTAACCAATAATTTGAAACAGTTTGTAATTTTATTTCAGCATTTATATTATTCTGTCTTCAGTCTCTTACGCATTTCTTGAAGCCCTTAATGTTTGGAAAACGTCTGTGTGAGACATAATGGATCATATTATGGCACTATAAGTCCAAAGTCATATCCATCAGAATCAGAATGACAAATGATGCTTCATAACTGCAATAAATCCCCGATTAACCGAGAAGAAAAAGAATGATATCCTCTGGCATTCCTTACGTCCTTCTTCCCTCGCTTCCCCACTCAGGCGAGTTGGTCACACGCACCACATGCACCAAATTCGCTTTTTATTATTTAATCTCCACAAATGATGTCCACCATAGCATCCAACAAAGTGACATTCGATGAAGCGATTTCCATAAAACAGACATAAAAATCCAATCTGCCACATTTGTTGCGGTCAATCCTGTCATTATTTTGAATTTTTTTTTTCTTTCAAAATGTGCAAAGGTATTATTGCAGCCCATATGTGGACTTCTCATATCAATGATGACCTCAATTAATCATCGAAATGATGCCCAGTCTAGGAAGTTGGTTACTTCATGTCTGCCACCCTATCGGGAAGAAAAGTCCAATTCGAATCAAATGACATTCTTCATTCAAAATTAAACACATTACAAAAGCTGTCTGTTTTATGCATATCCTTGGAATCAGATTAGGACTTCAAGTTTTCTTGAGGAGCTGACGGGGAAGAAGATTTATTAACGGATTTATTCATTCCTCGCAACGGATTTCCGCCCGCCAGGGGAGCTATTAAAATAAATTTTCAAAAACACAGAATCCTTGTGCGTGATAATTAATCATAGAAGTCTCGAGGAGGTGTTCGCGCTCCTTGAAGGTGGTGTCAACATAAACGACTTCAGCAATTTTTTTCTCATTTGCATAAGCATTTGTTAGCATAATCTTTGTTGGCCTTGTTGTGTTTATTGCTGTTGGGAGACTTTTAATCCCTTTTGATGTTTCCTCGGGTTTTATGAAGAAAGCGAATAAAAAAAGCATCTCAATAAAAAATTGTTTCACTTTAATTTATTTTTTTCTTCGTGGGGGTGATAATTTTTTAAGTAGCTCGTAGTGTGACGCTCTTTTCAAGTTTTCATTGGAATCGATAAATATTTTAAGGTTTTGAGTGTGACGAATTAAATGTTGTTGAAGTTGCATGGGGTCTTATACTTTTCATTTTCTCCATTGATAATAAAAGAATGCTCTGAAAAGAACACCGGGTGGAAAGAATGTGTAGGTACGTATGTGTATCTGCAAATACCCCACGTATTATCAAACTTACCATCTTTTTTGGACGAAAAAAAAGAAAAACTCCACTAAATTCGGCAATTTCGCGGGATATCAAAATAAAAAAAAAAGGATAGTAAAAGGATATTAAATATAAAAAAAATTCTGCACCAAATTCATATTTTATTGGTCAAAACTACTTACTTGCTTATACCAACCAACCAACCAATATTGTTACAACTTCGTCGTCTTCAACGTCAATCGCACTCGCATTGGCATCAGTTTTGGTAGAATATTTCTCCTTTTTAGCAATTTGGAGGGATAAATCTGGCTTTGTTTTCAAAAAGTGGTACAATTCTACGCATGAATATGTTAAATTGCATTTCACCGTGAGAATCGCTTTCAATGTGTCGACTCTCGCGAACTTTTGCGTTGAAGATGTATTTTCCTTTCGGTTTCGACATTCTTTCGACTGAATCCTTTCGCACATACGCCTAAGCTGGGCTACTTTTGCAATTGACAGTACTGAAGAAAACAACGCAGAATTATGACATTAGCTTTCGATTGCTTCCGACTATTATAATTCAGCCTTTACTCGTTCGCTGTGAACGTGTTTAATATGCGCCTGCTGTCATCGTACAGTCTAACAGTCTAATATTCGCCACATATCAAATTCAAAATATTATATACGTTAGGAATTTTGCATGAAAAAAAGGATTTAGAAAATGTTCGCGGGATAGGTTTTTGGGAGCTGAAAAAAAGGAATATCCCGCGAAAAAGGATAGATGGCAACATTAGGTATTATTCCTGAATTGGATAGGAGGACTCAGATTGATTGACTTTGCAGTGTGCGTGGTAGCTAGCCGTACAACTGACAACACCTATAAGGCAACATCAAAGACAGAAGACTTGCCTCCTGTGCGATGAACGTTTGCACTTTTCGAGGTCCCAACATCTTCTCGCAGTGCACCATTACCAAGTCCATCTTTGGATGGCAAACGACTAACAAAGGCCTCGTAGGGGCAGCATCTCCCGATACGTGTTGGTCCGCTGAGTAACGAGAAAGAGCCACTGCAGCCGAAAACCTAGCAGCTCTGTTAGTAAGCCCTACTCCCACCTCCTCGTGGTGCCATCTGGGAATTTATTCGGAAATTGCTAACGGGAGAGGACAAATGGCGAGCTTCCTGCGCCAAAAAAACAGGATAAGTGTCGGTTGGTCTGCGATCGGATTCTGGAACGTTAAGACCCTCCTGGACTCACTCAAGGAAGGGTCTTATAAAGCCAGATTCCTCCAATTAGAACGCGAATTCGCACGGTATAAAATAGACATCTTAGGGCTGAGCGAGATAAGATGGTTCGATGCTGGGGAATTCATCTCCCCAACAAAAAGCACTGTCATGCTCTACTCTGGTAAACCAGCTGGAAGTGCACGGAGTTCCGGAGTAGGACTCATCCTAACTCCAGCAGCACGTAGTAGCCTCATATCCTGGAAACCCCATAGTGACCGGATATTGACGGCTAGGTTCCAGAGTAGAGTTAGGAAAATTACCATCATACAGTGTTATGCTCCGACTCTAGATGCGACTGAGGGTGAAAAGGATGATTTTTATAGCCACTTAGGCCCCGCCTACAACCAAACGCCTAATGGGGACATCGTAATGGTGATGGGAGATTTCAATGCCAAGGTGGATAGCGACAACACCATGCTTAAGCACATGATGGGAGTTCACGGCGTGGGGGACCGTAATGATAACGGTGAGTGGTTTGTGAACTTCTGCAATACCATCCGCCTAGTCATCGGAGGTACGCTGTTTAAGCACAACACCTGCCATAAGATCAGTTGGGTCTCTACTGATAGGCAACGAACATCCAACCAGATCGACATTGCGATCAGTCACCGCTTTAGAAATTGTCTCCTGGACGTCCGAAACAGACGTGGAGCTGACGTTGGACTAGAACGAGATCACCATCTTATGGTAGCTCATTTACGCCTTCGTACTGCATCCGTCAACAGCAACCGCTCAAACCTACTTAACATCACCAGGTTTAATATCGACAGGCTCAAGGTTCCCCAAGTGCGCCAACAGTTCAGGGACCATCTTGCCTTAGAAGCAGAGGCAATCAGCAGCACATTGCAAGAGAACATGGATGACCACTGGAGTGCTGTGAAAAATGCTTTTGCGACTGTGGCACGCACGTATGTCGGTAAAAAGCAGAAACACCACCGCACATGGCTTTCAACAGACACCTGGAGACGGATCGATGAGCGTACAGCAATCAAGGCTCGGATTGCAGCGGCCTCAGCAGTAGAGAGAACTGAGCTTGAAGCCCAATACCGTGCGAAGAAGAAAGAAGTGCAGCGTAGTGTGAGACGTGACAAACGTAAATATGTCAACTCACTGGCCTCAAGGGCTGAAGAAGCAGCGAGTAGGTGCGACAGTAGGACTGTTTACAACATCACTAAGGAGCTCATTGGTGGTCGAAACTCCAAACAACATCCAGTGAAGAGTCTAGACGGTAACCTTCTGATTTCGGATGAGGATCAGCTCACTAGATGGAGAGAACATTTTGCTACAGTGCTAAATCACTTAGACGACGGCGGTATGATCTTGAATTCGAATGAGCAGTTCGAAGCAACAAATTCACGAATTCGCACCGTACCTCCCAGTAAAACTGAAATAATAACAGCAATCAAGTCCCTCAAGAAGAACAAAGCGGTTGGTATTGATGACATCCCTGCCAAGCTATGGTATTTCAAGCGGCGCCAAATACATCGGCAGATTTGCTGCATCCGCTAATACGGAGAGCTTGGGATAGCGAACAATTTCCACAGGAGTGGAAAAGGGGGATGATCATTAAACTTCCAAAGAAGGGAAACTTGATGGATTGCGGTAACTGGAGAGGTATATGCGTTCTTCCAGCCGTGGCTAAAATAATAGCTAAAATACTTCTAGAACGAATTAAAGAACAGTTAGATTCAACTCTGGATGTCGAACAGGCAGGCTTTCGCGCTGGATCCTCCTGCATCGACCACATAAACACCTTACGGATCATTATCGAGCAATGCGTTGAGTATAGGTCTCCGATACATTTAATGTTTATCGACTTTGAGAAAGCTTTCGACAGCTTGAATCGAGATGCTATCTGGTTGGCCTTGCGCAGGAGAGGCATCCCAGAAAAACTTATAGCTATTATCAAGGCTACATACGAGGGCGGTAAGTGTCACGTCGTGCACAATGGTAAGGTGTCGGAGGATTTTGAAGTCCAAAGTGGAGTACGTCAAGGGTGAATACTGTCCCCACTATTGTTCTTGGTGGTTATCAGCGATGTACTCCGTGCAGCATTGACGGAAGGCAACTATGGAATTCGTTGGACTATGACATCTTACCTTAAACACCTAGATTACGCTGACGATGTTTGTCTACTTTCACATCGGATAATGGATCTTCATCTGATGGCCCAAAATCTAGAAGCTGAGGCAAACAAAGTGGGGCTAAAAATAAACACAGCCAAAACAAAAGCCCTGAGCACTTATTTTAACAACCGCGCTCAACTTTACATTGCCGGACAGGAAGTCGAGAAAGTTGATAACTTTCTTTATTTAGGAAGTGTGGTCTCGGCTAATCGCGGTGGCACCCAACTGGATGTGTGCAGCAGAATCGGGAAGGCTAAAGCTGCGTTCGGAATGCTATCTAAAATCTGGAGAAGCAATGTTATCAGCTTAAGAACCAAGCTCCGACTGTTCCGCTCCAACGTAGAATCAGTGCTGCTTTAGGGGTGCAGTACTTGGAAGGTGGACACCATTAACACACGGAAGCTGCAAGTCTTTGTAAACAAATGCTTAAGAATCATCTTGAGGATTTTTTGGCCGAACCGCATCTCTAACGAACAGCTTTATCTGAGAACGGGCCAAGAACCTATAAGCATTACTATACGAAGAAGAAAGTGGCAATGGATTGGACACACCCTACGGCGCGAAGACAACTCCATTGCGAAATACGCCATGCAGTGGAATCCGCTCACCCAGGCAAGCAGAATAGCGGGACGCCCTAGGCAAACGTGGCGCAGAACAGTTGAGGAGGAATCGAGCTCTTTAGGAATGAGTTGGAGGCAGCTCAAACGCGTTGCAGAACTTCGAACACGATGGCGCGCAGGCGTGGTTGACGCCCTATGCCCCCCGAGGGGTCAAAGGATCTAAGTAAGTAAGTAAGTAAGGTAGATGAAGTCACTTACTACCTCGAAGTTGTAGTTGCCCACTTTGACATTCAGTCAAATTCATCGGTGTTGATTGTCCCTTCTTGTTGTCCGCGTATACTTGGGTTTGACGTCGTTTATCGCTAAACATATTTTGGCCGCTTCTGCTTCAAAACTTGTAAACGCACCGGTGGCAGGCCTCTGAGTTCTTCTAATAACGTCAATATCGGGCGCCTCTGCAAGCTGGTGTACAAATTTTTGATAGATTGTGGCTCTGGTGTCGACTTGTGAGTTCCGCATAATCCGTTCAAGTACAATATTAAAGAACTCACATGACAGAACATCTAAAACCTTTTTTGACATCAAAAGTCTCGATGTGGTCATTACCGACCTTAATGCTTCTCCATGGCCATCCTACACAGACGGACAAGTTTGGCAGGGATATCAGATATGGCACTAAACATGGCTCTATATACCTACATATGTAGCTCCTTCTCCATAGATGCTGTCATAGGCGGCCTATTGAGTACGAACTCGGTCGTACTTCACTTTACCTGTCAGTGTATACTGAGTTACAAAGTTATTCGTTACTAACTGATCCTCGTGACTTTGTTTACATGGTCCACAATAATATTAACTATACTTTAGGTATGTTAACTGCAGAATGAAAAACATCAAACGCCATTGGTATGACCTGCGTCGAAATATATATGTATACAGCTATAAGTGTGCGCCCGTAAGTATGCGAGGAATTTTTTTTGTAACTTCCTAAGCATATCTAGGTAATGAGTTGATTTATTTTACATTGCGCCCATAAGTAGGCAAGACAATTTTTATTTCAGTTTTCCGTAACTTCCCGAACTTACATATCTAATGCGTAATTTTGTAATGTCTGGTTTGCCAGTGTTTTTTTTTTTATTTTAATATCTTAATCCCCTTGAGCAATATCGTAATCATTTTAAATGAAAATAAAGGCCACGCCTCTGGCGTATAGAACGGCAATGATTTTATTAAAATCTCTCAAGTGGTTTTCGCTTAATGCGCATCCAGGTGCGACAATAGCTATAATTTTATTATACTATATACGTACATATGTGTCTCACTTGGTATCACAATGGACTCTAGCGGTCTAAGTGTGTCCTGACACTGTCAGGACAGCCACCTTTACCTAACCTAACCTAACCTATATACGTATGTGTAGATAGATAGAAAATACGCTGTATGGTTGACTTGCTGTGTGCATGATTTAAACTAAAAAAATTACCCAAATTTCTTTGCGAACTTCAAGACAACTTCCCACTATTGAAAAATGCTCTCTTTAATTGATGAAACATGAGTAAAAATAAACCTTAGTAATCTTTGTTCTCCCATCGCCATAACTTAAACTAGTTAAATTGATTTTTTTTTATATTTTTAAGAACAGAGAGGCTCCCCGGTCTTTTGATGCAACATGTACACATAAGTAGTTAGGAGTGCTACTCGGCAGTCGATATATTTGAGGAAATATCGAACAAATTTGTCAACCCCATCATGTAGACAATATCCCCACACTTGTCCTCATATAGCAGTGTTGATGCTGCAGTTGCTCGAAATAACTTTTGTTTTGAAAATACGATATATACCTATGTACGTATATAATAGTTGTTTTAAATTCACCGGTTCCAAACCGAACAAACTGCATGCTTGGCTTCTGACAATTTGTTTCCAAGATGTTTGCGCACCTCGATATGAATATACTTTTTTTCGATTTTTGGAACAAATCCAGAAAAAGTTCTCGATTCAGGAGATTGTCTCCTCCGAGACTATGGTTGAAATACTATCCCATGAGGCTGGCTAATCATCACTTGAACTAGCTTGTTCTTTGCTGTTTTCACCAGAACCCGGAAAGTGAGTATTTATAAGGAGTTCAAAGGATTCCGCAGTAGAATCTGCCCAGCTACCATCTGTCTTACTCCGAAAAAATGGATTACTATGTCCTTTGGATAGAATTTTGCTGAGTCTGCGGATTCCTTGAGGGTTTCGATGGATTGGCAATACTCCTCCCAACCCTGCTTTTTTGTTTTCCTAATGGACTCCGTGTAGATATTTAGGCAGTCCTTATAAGGCTGTCATTATTTGTTTTTGTAGCAGATATTGAAGATATCTCTGGTCAGCTTTCTGAGTTGTGTCTGGTCTTCATTCCACCACGCTGTGAGTTTCTTTTTAATATAACTAACTGGACACGATACTTTGTGTGCAATATTTATTGCTTTCTCGAAAGTATTAACTTTCGCATCCAGCTCTGTGATTGAGTTGATTCTTTGTGTTGGTGAGTTACCTAGTTCAAGGGTGTAGGCGTTTCCACCTCGAGATTTACTTTGAAAGTAATCCAATTATGGTCCGAGAAGGGCTTTATATTAAATACTTTCCAGTTTTCCACCGTTATACTATTATTGCGACTAGTGCTATGTTGTGGCACACTAGGAGCGCCACAGATTAATCTGAATCAGCTTCAGCATGGGATTTTGAAAGAGAATCGGGAACAATCTTCATACCCTTCAATATGTTGTTGGTGTCGTTGACATAATCCGTGTCATCGTCTGGGCCTAAAGAATTGTAAATCTTATGTTTGGCGTACATTACACCAAACCGTAACTGGAAATCCATTCCTTCCAGTATCTCTAAACATTCCTCGTTTATGAGGAGCAGGGAAGCCATGGTGTTTTTCTGGGGTTGCTCCGCCATCCATAGGAAACAGAGTCTTCTTCTTCTTCCTTTTATCAGCGAGGTTATGATCTGAAAACAAGGGATCATAACCCTGCCACTTCACCGCATTTCTACTGATCCGCCTATGGGGTTCGCCTCCATAGGAAGCAGAGTGTTGTGTAATTTTACCAGCTTCCACAATCTTCGGTCTTCTTGGGATGTCCTTTGCAGCGATAAACTTAAGCTTAAAGCTACTCCAAGTATAACCTAGCTTGGCGATGCAATTGCAAAGGAAGTCCTTTGTGAGCCGATCATCACACTTGATATCCCTATGCCCTCTGACGACTTCGGCTAAGTCAAAACCGGGTCCAGCCCATCTTGGTCGCTAAATAAATAGTCCAGCACCATCTGCAATAGCTTTGCCTCGATATCGTCCCAAGGGTTCAGCACCGGCTTGCCACTTTTTGATTTCTCATCAATAAGGGGAACCTGGAGATCGTCGCGGACGACATCGCTCACCGTTCGCGTGGAGACGACAAAGCTGGTCGATTTTTGTGGTTTCGAGTGATGTTCTTGAAGCATTTTCGAGACGCTGCTTTCGATCTTGCTGCGCTTGATCGAATGTACAGTCTCCACCCGAGACCGGATTCGCTTCATTTTCTCCGCATTCCTTAATTATGGGATCGATACAAGTGTAAACCCCCTAAAGCGAGGTAACAACAAAAGTTTTAAGTAGCAAAAAAAAAAAAAACAAATGCTTACAAAACAAACCAATTTAAATTGATTTCTCCGCTGGTTTAGCTGGATTAGGTTTGGCAGCCTGGCTGTTGTTGTTGTAATTTTTAAGTAATTTTTTTTTCTTTTTATTTATAATTAATTTGGATTTGGTCCCCATAAGTATGACCGGAAATAGAGGTTTGTCCTGGTAAAACCACCATGCCAGGATAAAGCGTGAGTTGGGTTGGGTTGGGTTGGGTGTCCCCGTTCAGCATGGACACACTTAGACCAAAAACAGGTCCATTGCAACCGGTTTCGGTGTAAACCCATGCCGAAAAGTATGATTTATTTTGTTTAAGTCGAGTCTAGCCAAATCGTTAAGATCTTCGAAGAAGAATTCCGCTATGGTTTTCTTCCTCAAAACCGATAGGGCAAGACAGGTACACAGAAGGTGTGTCAAGGATAAAGCATAGATTATGATAGACCGTGTATGCGCATCTAAAGGAGTACGTCAATGATTGGTTTAGCCCCCATCATTGTATTCAGTTTCGTGCATAAAGCGCTCTCACCACCACTGAAATCAGGTGCCTCAATTTGATGGTCAAAAAGCAGATGTAAAGGACTAACTATTGAGGAGTTAAGAATCCTATACAACTTCCTGGCCTTGGCTAACCCCATATTGATATCGTACTGTGGTGGTTATTACCGGCGGCACCCACGTGGAGTGTTAGGATAAGGATTTTTGCAAAGCCGCATTGTACTTGTACTCACGAACAATTTCCACACACTATCTATGATGTGACCAATTTTCGTTCAGGGAGTACCTTACCTACTGCCGCACAGTGGCTCATTTTCACTTTTTTGCTTGCAAAAATCATAACTCTTAAAAGAATAAAGATATCGTGCCAGTTTTTCTTTCTCACCACAGGGGTGACACACAACACAATTCACCTCCAGTGACACCTAGCATGTTCGAGAATATTCTAGAGATTCTGTTATTTGGTATAAATACACCAACCACCAAAATAGTCGATACAGTCGATTGAGGTGAAAATAACGAAGAACAAGTGTGTTTACAGTGACAATTAATTGGTGTTGAAGTAAACGGGGGTGGCAATGGTGGTAACGTCGTTAATTGCCACGCTAATGGTTCAGTGTTCAAATCCTGATGTCAGCAAGCATTTATTCTTTTCTCATGAAATAAATAAAGTCAGTCCGACCAATTGCGAAAGCTAGTGTGAACACTACTGTGAACGCATAACACTGGCAGTAACTTGGTCATATGGCTAGAAAAATTGTTCGCTCTGTTGATAATGATTTGCCTATGACATCGGTTATCGGGAATAAAAATATTGTGAATCAGAAGCAAGGACAAAAAAAAAATACCGAAAATCTCCCCAGTTATCTGGACGCCACCCCCGGAGTTTCTCTGAAACATAAACAACTGAGCTTCAAAACCACTACACCAAATCTTTCTCTCTCTCTCTATCTATCCTTTCCAACGCCCGCACTAAGTATGTATAAACATGTTAAGGGTATTCATAATCCTTTGAGTGCGCGCCAATTATAAAAAAAAAACAATGTTGTGGTTAAAAGTAAATTTTTAGAGACAGTTTAAGTTGTTATTAAAGAATAAAGTGGTTTGATTACTTAGAAGTATATATAACGAAAGTTACATATACTCTTACCCATTAATTATATCCCGCATCGGCCAGAAGTTTCTATCCTGTGTAATATATGTAACCGGAAAGAGCGTGAAGATGTATACTACTTTCTAGCAGTATGTCCAGTTCTTAAAGAATATCGTCTAAACATCTTTGGAGTACATATGTACACTCGAGTTGGAGGAAGCAATAAATATACTCAACGCCGACAGAGACTAGGATTCATTTTACGAGTATGCTTACCCAACGAAAGCTCTACGCTAATTTTTTGAAGCTAAACTTTTGGGAAATTTAACAAGAATTATTAGTCTACAAATTTTTAAATATCAGTCTGGTAGACGGCCTTCAACCAAACCAAAATAAAAGACTAAGAAGTTATAAACAAATCGTATCTATTCACATTTTTTTATGAAATAATTAGTCTAACTAACTAGGTTAGGTTATGTATGTATGTGGGCTGGCAGGGAGGGACGCTCTCCGCCACACTCAGGTCAGCGTTGACCCATTGTGGTACCCATGGGGGAAAAGTAATCCCTTACCCAATGAAACTAAAAACTACTAACTCAGTCACTTACTTCATTTCTGCATACAAACCACCCTGATGATTTGATTAAGTTCAACATCTTTTCTGCCGAAACGCCGGAGAGTTCCTCGAGATCCTGGAAGAAATATTTACCAAGGAACTTTTTCCTGGAGTGTTGAAGACTCGGGAAGTGGCACAGGAAGTGGGTTGTGTCCTCAAAAACTTCCTCGTCACCACAGCCTCTACAGAGTTCCTCCTCCGTCAGGCGTAGTTTCTTCATGTGGTACCGCAGAGTGTTGTGCCACGTGATGATGCCCACGAGGGTGGAAAGGGATTTCCTATCTTTCCGAGTAATTCTCTCGGTCCTTGCTTTGTCGAAAGATGGCCATAGCTTCCTAGTGATGGCGCAAGTTTCCATGGAGCTCAATCTTGTGTTCGCCTCCTCAATGGCGTTATTCCCTGCAGCGAGCTTGAGTGTGCAAGGCGGGGTACACACAGGGGGTTCAACTTGTTCTGGTAGGGCTGCTGAGCCGATTCTTGCCAGCTGGTCAGCTTTCTCTTTGCTTGTGATACCCTCGTGTCCAGGGACCAAACAGAGCGATACCTTGTGCTGTGTTCCAGGAACCCTGAGTTCTTCTCGACAACACTTCACAAGCTTTGATTTAATTTCTATGGCAGTAATCGCTTTTATAGCTGCCTAGCTGTCGATAAAGATGGTGATTCCTTCTGGCGGTATTGCCCTTACCACAGACTCATGGGCGGCTGTTGCCACTGTTAAGACTTCTGCTTGGAAGACACTGCTGTGGTCTGGAAGTCGTATGGATTTTGATACTAACTAACTAACTAAACTAAGTATTGCATTGGTGTCAGAAAAGTGGAACAAAATGTATTTTGTATATTGTGTATTGTATTGTGGACAAACAAAAATATGTTCGCAAATTGCTGAAGGGGTTGTTGTTGGTGATGAGCCAACGGGATCAACTTACGGCTGAACAAAGCATTGGTTATTAAGTTGCGGAAAATAATTACGGACGAGGGTGAAGATCCTTACAGGATTTTGTTTGACGTCGAAAAAGAACGAGTAAGTACGACGAGGGACAAGTCGGCTTTAATGAAATTGCTATCTGAAAAATTCGAGAAGCTAGACAATTCTTTGGGTGAGCGAAATAATAAGTTGGATGAGGAAAAGAACTATCTAGATGCTAAGCTCGATGAGCAAAACGAGAAGCAATAAATGCTAGAAAATTTTTTGCCTGAGCAAAAAAATTCTCTAGACGCTAGATGCGGAACAATTAAGGAACATTTCTAAAACGTACAAGCCAAAATTGAAACACTAGAAACAGCCATTAAAGGAAAATTCGAGAATGTTCGTTGGAGGAAGATTCGAGAATCTAGCAAAGGAACTATACCACGTGAAGGAAGATAAAGTTCATGAGTATTCAACCGACTGCCCAAGAAGAAAAGAGATGCAGCCTCCCGTCTTCGTTGGTCTATCACCATGGTCAATATATAAAAGAAGGCAGTTCGAAGCAGCGGCAGTCACAAACAACTGGACGATGAAGAGAAATCCATTCCCTCACGCTTGCCCTTAGAGGATCAGCTGCAGAGCTTCTGCAAACCATTCCCGAAGACAAACAGCGCAACTACGATACCCTGGTGAAAGCCATTGAGATGCGATTTGGGGACGACCACATGCAGCAAGTATATAGAGTACAGTTGCGCACAACAGTCCAGATGAAGGAAGAAACGCTCCAGCAATTGCAAGCAGACGGCTGGTACATTTGTCCTATCCAAAGGCCGGTGAGGAGATCGTAAGCGAGATGGCGACCGAAGCATTTACCAATGCCATAGTTGATGCGAAGTTCGAGTCGCAGAAAACACCAAAAAGTTTTTCTCGCGAACGTCTGACAAACATCCGAGACTATTGTTGTCACGAGAAAACTTCTCAAAATAAATTGCCCTTGAGATACGGCACTAAACTGTAGGGCCCCTTCCATGTGTGAAAATATAACGCACACAACACAAGTGATTGCACAAAGCTAGGTCCAGGCACTTAAAGAGCTGTTGCGCCAAATCTTATATGTAAAACTAAGTGGCGTATGTGCGTATGTGTCCCTCTACCGCCCGTAATTTTCACCAACAATTTAGTTGGTTTGTAAATATTTTTATAGTTGATGTGAAACTACAAACGGCTGTTAGAATGGCTGGAAAGAAAACGCTCGCCGAAGCTTTGGCGTTCGCTATGACGATGAAGGCTGCAGTCCAGGCCTGTCAGGGAATTCACCATGTGAGGGAAGTAGCCGCCACCAAATGTCTTGCCAGAGGATGGACGTGGAAAACCGAAACAACGCTCGCGGAGGTTAAATTCGTTGCTGGAACTGCTCAAAATAGGACACTTACAACGGTAGGGCGGTAAACGAGTCGTAGTGAATAGACGTGTTTATAGTGCTCCTATAAGTTGGCCAATTGTTAAGCTAATCCTTTCGGCTAAGGCCGCATGTTCCAAATTTTCTTTGAGACAGTGACTCTTTTAAGTGAAAATTAGTGAAGAAGCAAAAAATAATACCCCAGCATCTTTGCTGGGGCACAAAAATAGTGATCCGTATACTGCACAAAATATCTCACGTGAAGCATTTGACATTTCACAAGGCAGAAATGCATTACCCATAAACAGTGGTGAAAATACAAATACAATTTCTCTTAAATCATTAGAGGCAAGTAAGTTTCTCTTCAATATGAACACTACCGAATCAAAGAGAGGTGACACCATATCACCGATTATAACCGCAAACCTTGATTATCAACCAGCAAAGACATTTAAAAATAACCATGCAAATTTTGCTTCAAACAGTGAATTAATGGATGTTAATGTCAATGATAGTACATCTCAATGGACAACTGTCATTAATAAATTAAAGCGTTCTGCGAGCAGTTTTCAATCCAACTCCGAAAAAAAAAATGAGGCATTACACAAACGAGTCATCTTTAATCAGTCATCAGAACTATCCAAATCTATCAAACAATAAATATGGTACTCTAGCGGAATCCGCTGAATGTCACACTCTTTCACCCACAACACGAGAGAAAACTGTTCAGAGCATCAACAAGAGTAAAACAACTCTAACTCAGAGCGAGGCGGGAGCTAATTCTCTTCATCAATCAAATGATAATGATAATTTATTACCTAAGAATGTAAAGAAAGCATCTTTTTGCCCTCCAATATTTATTTTTGGTGCCAATTGCACTCTAGTAACTGATCTTCTAAAACTTGCGGCAACTGAATGTAATGTTTCTGATTTAGTACACAAATTTGTTAACATTGGGTATAGAAAAACTAAGGTTTATGTTAACAACTCAGCTGTCCATAAATTAATTATTGATCGATTACGCGATACGGGAATTGGAGCTTTTTCGTTCTCTCCGAAAGATACGAAGAAAGTTTCTATTCTGCTGAAAGGTCTTGATGGGGACACACCATTAGAAAAAATTAAAAAAGCTTTAGGGGAAATTGTGCCAAATGTGAAAATTAGTAAAATTGCACCTTTTTCCACCTCTCGTACCAAAGAGCTAAATTTGAAACTAAATATGTTTCTCGTGCAGCTTGAGGTAGGAGAATCAATTAAAGAGCTAACAAGTGTCAGGTATTTACTTTTTCAAAGGGTTTATTGGGAAAAAAAATATAATAGAGAAGTAATACGTTGTTATCGGTGTCAACGATTCGGACATTCAGGGGAATGTTGTGCTTACAGCAGTAGATGCGTTATATGTGGAGAATCTCATGACTCCAGTGAATGCATAGATACTTTTAAAGCCCGCAGGGAAAAAAATTAAGAAGTGCCTCAACCTAAATGCATTAACTGCAGTGAAATCGGTCATCCAGCTAGTTATCAGGGTTGTCCCGCGTATCTAAAATATAAAGAAAAAAAACAGTTGTCAACACAAAAAGCAAGGCAATCTGCATCCAATAGTAGATCTTTTGTTGAAAATTCAGTATACAACTTTACAAATGCAAATGTTTCGTTCGCCGAAAAGGCAAAAACCTCAATATATCAAGCGAAAGTCCATAAACCAAATACACCAGTTTCTAGTAGTATTCGGTCAAATACTCGTGAAAATGCACCAAGAGCAGATTTAAATGATTTTTTAAATGAAGCTAAAAATCTTTTTAATATATCATTCAAAGATTTGTTAGTCAAAATAAGGCAGTTTTGGCCTACATATCAACAATTGCAAAGTAAGGAGGAGAAAATGTTTTCCTACCTTAACTTTGTAGCTTCAATTGTTATATAATGATGGAATCCTTCAACTTTAAAATAATATCGATAAATTTTAATTCTTTAATTTCCAATGCAAAAAGACTCGCACTTTTAGATACACTAAAAAATAAAAAACCACAAATATGTTTCCTATCTGAAACTCGACTGAATGCAAGGCACAAGCCTTCTTTTGAGGGTTTTAATATTGTAAGAAACGATTCGGGAAGGGGAACAGCGATATTGTTGGATAAAATGTACAAGTTCAACGTAGTTCCTTTCCAAAGCGATATATTTTCATTTTGCGCTGCATCTATTTCTTCACGAAATGCAAATGGTTCAAACTTCCGCCTACTAATTGGAAGTATTTATGTACCTTCAAATGTTGGACAAAGTCTATCTGTTGAACTTGATAAACTATACACTCTCATTAGTGGTTTTGACGCGGCCTTAATTGGGGGTGACTTCAATGCCCGTCACACAGCGTGGGGAGACAGCGTCTGCAACTATAATGGAAATCATTTAAATAACTGGTTTTATAATGGCCCTTACTTAACCTTGATATAGTTCCATCTGATAGTCCAACGTTCCCAAGAACATCCTCATATTTAGATTTCTTTCTTATGTCCTCAACACTAAGCCTGGCAAACAACATGGTCAATTCTTCAGAAGCTCCAACATGTAAGACATTCCCAGTTGTCTCTGATCATCACGGAATCTTTTTAGAAATAAAACTTTCGAACTTTTCTCCAATTTTGATGCCCCCAGTAACGTTCAGGAGCTTCAAACACACGAATTGGGATGCCTTTAGACTAAGACTTCATATCAGTCTATCCACTTTCTTCATACCCGATCATAGGAACTTATCAAATAATGAAATAGATACTCTAATAGCCCAGTTGAATGAGCTTATCGCAACTATTGCTGAATCTCATTCAGTCCTTCTTTGCTCTAAGGACAGAAAATTCCACTCCATCTCTGATAAAACTAAGAAACTTATTGATCTACGAAGTATTTGGCTCAACCAGCTGAAAAGGCTTTATCATCGCCATTTAAATAGAATTAATCCCGAATATCTTCAACTTCACTCAAGAATTCAGTGTCTAAGCAAAATAATAAGAGAAAATGTCAATTTGGACCTTAATAACGCATTTAAATCAAGATTAGAGAAAATCAAACCATCACCTTTTGCTTTTAAGGAAATAGATAAGATAACGGGACGAAAATATTTTGGAACGGACATCTCGAAAGATATACTTACATATAATGGACAACAGCTGAACGACATTGAAACCAAATTAGATGCGTTCAAAGATTTTTACTCTTCAGTTTACTCTGGAACACATCCCAGCGTTTTTAGACACCTTGAAAGTGAAGTTTCCTTAGCCATTAATGAATTCAAAGCAGCGCAGTTTGGCAATACACTTACAAACTTTTCTCCATCTGATGTCGCATCAAGCCCCGCCTTATCGATATTTACTTCCCCCGAAAAAGTTAACAATCTCAGACTCGCATTAAATAATAAAAAATCGACTGGTATTGACAACATCTCCAATTTCATATTGCGAAAATGCCCTCATTCACTAGATACAATCTTATCCTTAATATTTAACCACTGCATAAACAACGGTTACTTTCCTGTTATTTGGAAACAGGCAAAGGTTTTACCGATAGCAAAAACAAGAGGAGCAAAGGATATTCAAAATTTCCGTCCCATTTCACTTCTATCCAATATTGGAAAACTTTTTGAAAGAGTCTTGGCATACCACCTGAACTGCTTTTCCGAAGAAGCAGGCATTATTCCGAATAACCAATTTGGTTTTAGAAAAGGAAGTTCAACTGAGCATGCATTACTGATTATTCAGAATAAAATAATCCAAAACTTGAGGAATAAAAAATGTACTGTAAGCTTGGATATTGACCTTGAAAAAGCCTTTGACTCGATATGGCATGATGGTCTTTTTTTCAAGCTATTGAAATTAAGATATCCAGATTGGCTTATAAAATTGATATACAGCTTTTTGACTTACCGAAGTACGTCAATCTTTATTGGTTCCGAGAAATCCGACTTTTTCCTAGTGTCTTCAGGCGTTCCGCAAGGTTCAATCCTTGGTCCATCCTTATTCAACATTTACCTCCAGGACTTCCCTCTTTCAGATCCCATCGCAGAGGAGCCTGGATCTATCCACTATGCTGATGATACCACTATATTAGCTAGTGATATACGGCCAAGTGTGGCCCTTAATAAGATTAAACAAAAACTTCCACATGTTGAAAATTATTTTAAAAAGTGGAGACTCAAAATCAACACTGATAAATGTGGTCTTACGTGTTTTAGAAATGCCAGTGGAAAAGGACACTACCTAGCAGTCAAAGAAAGCAAATGTCTTTCCTTGAAAATAAATGATAGTCTGATACCATTGCGTTGTGAAACTAAGTATCTAGGTTTAAATTTTCATAACCGATTTCTTTTTAATATGCATGCAAGAAAAGTCCTAAATAGGGCAAAAATAGTATCTATGACGTTGAAACCATTACTAAACTCTAAGCAAATGGCGGGGAAAACTAAGATACTGATGTATAAGACCCTAATTAGACCCATTCTCACGTACGGCTTTTCAATTTGGTTTACAATTTCTCCAATTGTAGCCAAGGAAATAGAAATTTTTGAACGAAAATTGCTGAGATTTTGCTGTGGAAAATTCAGAAAACCGGATAAAAAATGGTTCTCTAATAAAGTCATATATGAATCAACAAAAGTGACACCTTTAATGGCATACCAAATTGAACTTCTCTTAAAAAAGATGGATCGAATCAGTTCACATCCTAACCCACTTGTTAGATGTTTAATCGATTCTAATATCGAACAAAGTGTAAATGACAACTATTATTTATCTCCCTTAAACCTGCTAAATGACCACTCTATGTCTCTGTTAAGACCAGATGCAAGTAGGAATCTGTCCGTACCATTCTATGAAAAAGCATCTTCCCTAAACTTTCGGGGATGATATCGATGATATCTTTGAAAAAGAAGGCAAGCAACAAATTTATAAACCTTTGTTTTATATGCATAAGATTGTAAATTTTCTTTGGATGGTATAAAATCTATATTTATCTTTAAGATTCTTTATGACTTATGCTCCCTATGTACGTAGTTCTATTTCTACTTTTAACATTGATATCTTTTAGATAGGGTAACCCTTGTATAGTTATAGTTTTATTTTAGTTTTAAGTTCTAGTCATAAGTTAAGAATGCCTCAAAGAGCAAAGTTGAGATTGTATGCCGGGAGCAAGTATACACATACAAAATTTATAAATTTATTTTATTGAATGCTAAGTTTAAAAAGTTGCAAACATTTTGTTTAAAGTATAGTTTCAGTCAGACATATCTTTAAGTCGGCCAAAAATTAACCTTTAGATTTAAGAAAAGAATGTAATTGATTTATCTGTCTCAATAAAGTTCAATGAAATGAAATGAAATGACTTACAACGGTAATGCAGAAGTCTACCCAGACGTGGAAACTGTTCATATTATGGGAATAGGCGACGCAGCGAGCAACCATCCAACAGGGATAACATCCTGTTGGTCAGGCATCGGGAGACGCTTAAGAACCAGCTTCGCGGGGCAGAACTGGTTGTTAGAATCGACGCCCCTAAGACCACCTTCCAGGTTTCCCTAACAAAACGATACAATAAGAGCCTAACAGTGGAAACATTTATCAGCAAAAACAAGTGCGTCGCTTATATCGATACTGGCTCCCATCGTAAGAACAGGTCTCGTCCGAAAGCCATGGCTGCGCAACACCAGCTGCTACTGCCTAAGGACTGCGACAGGGGGAATCGGCGAAGGTAGCAGGGTTGGCCTTCTCCCATGCGTTCCTGGTGGCCGAATTATGTGATGAATGCATTTTTGGAGTAGACTTCATGAAAGAACTACAGCATCAAACTAAGAGGAGAGAAGGTTATTGGTAAATGTACTCCGATTTCTTCAGTCTCAAAAATAACTGGAAAAGAATCTGCGAGGCCTTTTTCATCTGCCAGATTAGCAGAAGTAAGGGACACGATCCTCAAACACTGTGAATTCGATTAGGATCAGCGGATTATGGCAGAAAATCTAATCAGTGTGTACGTGTGTGCCAAACCAATTCGCCAGACTGTCAGATGACTACCATTGGCAAAATAGATGAAGGTTGCGAAGATGGAGTCAACGATGGAGAAGGAAGAGCTGATTAAAAGTTCTAAGAGTCAGTGAGCCTCACCTGTTGTACTTGTCAAGAAGAACGGCTGCAGCAATCGATTCTGTGTGAACACTTAATGACGTCACCAAAAGGATAGCTACCATTTGCCACGGATCGACGACACTTTCAGGAGCTCAATGGTTTTCCAAGCTCGATCTGGAGAGTGGTTACTAGCAGGTACTGATCGATCCAGAAGACCGAAAGAAAACTGCATTCACAGCAATGGACTGTGGCAGTTCACAGTAATCCATTTGGACTGTGCAACGCTCCGGCAACTTTTGAGCGCTTAATGGAAAACTTCCAGCGTGGATTGACCTGAAAAACTTGCCTTGTGTATCTGGACGATGTCATCAAAAAAACAAACAAACAAACAATTGGCGCAACAGCTCTTTAAAGTGCCAGGGCCTAGCTTCTCGCAGCCACTCATGTTGTGTGCGTTATATTTTTCACACGAATGGAAGGGACCTACAGTTTAATGCCGGATCCGAACGGCGATTTGAGAAGCTTTTTCCAGACAACAATACTCTCGGATGTTTGTCAGACGCTCGCGAGAGGTGGGACCGTGAAAAAACTTTTTGGTGTTTTCTGGGATTCGAACTTGGAACCTCATGCGTAGTGATCCAACACACTTACCACTTACGCCACGGCGCCCACGACGATGTCATCGTGGTAGGGAAAACATTTGAGGAACATCTTGACAACCTGAAGAATGCCCTGGAACGACTTTGAAGTGCGCACCTGAAGCTGAATCCGAATCCGAAAAAATGTGCCCTCTTCAGATCCGAAGCCAAGTATCTGGGCCATGTTATCTCATCAGAAGTAGTGCGAATGAATACAAAAAAGTGGAAGCTGTTTATAACTGGCCAGTTCCGAAAGACAAACACCAACTCAGGAGCTGGGCTTGCCACGTACTACAGACGATTCTTAAAGGATTTTGCCGGAATCGCGAAGAGCTTGCACCAACTGACGTAAAAAGGAACACAATTCAAATGATAAGGTGAGTGCAATAAAAACTTCAGGAATCTTTAGCGACAACTATGTGAAGCACCAATACTAGTTTATCCCACTCCCGGCAAAATGTTTATTGTGGATTCAGATGCAAGAAGCGTAGATGTCGGTCCTTTCACAGGTACACAACGGCCAAGAGAAAGCAGTGGCATACTTCAGCAGAGTACTCTCCAAGCCCGAAAGGAACTAACGTGTGACCAGGCGATAAGTTCTGGAAATGGGAAAGGCCGGACGAGAAAGATTGTATAATGCAGCTGATCTTGCCGCGAACAAACGTACAGGTGCTAAGAGAAATGCATTATGGAGTATCGGAGGTGCAAACAAGACGCGGGAGAAGATGCGAGGACGTTTTTATTGGCTCACTGCAAGGGACGACGTGGAAAGCTGGTGCCGAAAATGCGTCGTGTGTACAGCTAGCAAGGCTCCGAGAACTAAGACGTGAGGCAAGATGCATCAGTACAATATGGGCGCACCCTTTGAACGTATCACCTCCGATATCGCCATCCCATTTCCGGAAACCGACAATGGCAACCGCTACATCTTAGTTGTCATGGATTACTTCAGCAAATGGCCGGAAGCGTTCGCCATCCCTAACCAGGAAGCAAAGACTGTCGTAGAGCAGATTGTCCACAACTGGGTGAGCAAATTTGGCGTTGCCTATGGAACTGGATTCCGACCTGGCACGAAACTTCGAATCGAAGATATTTCAAGAGATGTGCCAACTACTGCGAATTAAATAGACGAGGACGACTCCACTTTATCCACAATCTGAGCGGATGGTAGAGCGCTTCAGCAGAACTTTGAAGGAATATCTCTCCAAGGTCGTAGGAGACTACCAGCGCGATTGGGATCGACAAATTCCTCTCTTCTTGGTGGCCTATCGAAATGCAATGCACAGTACAACTGGACATACTCCATCCGAAATTTTGTTTGGTCGAGCAGTCCGACTACCTAGTAAGGTGAAGTTTGGATTCCCTAATGATGAATGCACCTGCAGACGCATCAACACAGATGACCGTTTTCGGGACGAGTGGGGCAGTGTAGCATCCACAGAAAGCACTTTTCGCACTCCATTGCTAACAAGCATGGTGGCCTATCGAAATGCAATGCACAGTACAACTGGACATACTCCATCCGAAATTTTGTTTGGTCGAGCAGTCCGACTACCTAGTAAGGTGAAGTTTGGATCCCCTAATGATGAATGCACCTGCAGACGCATCAACACAGATGACCGTTTTCGGGACGAGTGGAGCAGTGTAGCATCCACAGAAAGCACTTTTCGCACTCCATTGCTAACAAGCATGGTGTGGTAACACTACCATCTGTCGAAACTGCCATCATGCACAGCAGTTTGTATCATACTTCACATTTCGCAATTCACCCGTAGTGGCATCAGCATGGTCGACAATGCTCTAGATGTTCTTGTATTTGGTATAAATGCATCAGGTCTGTTCGCGTACTTTCTGCACCAAAATTCGCAGTTTGTCAAATTTCCACGAGTGGGGGTAAAATTCTCTCAGAGAGAGGTAAAATTGCGAAAAAGTAAACGAACGCGTTGAACCACAAAGCTTGCCCAATTTTTAAACGTTAAACCTCAAACCCAGTTGCACGCTAAAGAAAGAAAGAGACGGAACAAGCCAACAAAACATCACGAATACAGCGATTTGACAGATTTGACAGTTTTCACAAACTAGCCCACAGAAATTTCTTGCACTAAAATTCGTAGCATGAGGAAATTTCTTACTCTCTCGAGAGCGCTATCTTCTGTCAAAAACTACGAAAATTCTCAGCAGTCGAACAGGTTTTCGTAAAAATTCGTAACTTTTCGTAAAAAGCTGGTCAAACGGTAGTGCATGCGATCATATGAAAACACAAGCGTTTTCACTCAGCTGAGGCCTACCAACTCCTACTCTCAACCTCCACGAGGTGACACCCGGGTGCCTAGTACCTTAATCCAAGAAATGGGTAACCAACCCCGTTTGGCCGATTCTTGGCGGCAGCAGATGAGAGGTGGGGGGAAGAGTGTTTTCTCACTAGAGCACTTCTCCTGTTCCAGGACGGATTCCCTAGACGGATTCCCTAGACGGAGTCAACGGTGGCGTCTATAGTTCCAGTTAGTTTGAACTTAGTGAATACCTTGCGCGAGCTGCTTCGACGTATTCGGATCACAGGTCGGTAAGGAATTTCCAATGTTGGTCAGGACAACGGCAGCGCTCATTCTCCCGTAGTGGACTACTGGCACCGGTGTATCCGGCCCCTCGTCCTTGGGGAATAATTAAGGAACTGGCCCCCCAGGTTGGGGGTTGTGCCGTCGGGGTAACTTCCCTACCACATAAAAAATCTATGGTTCCGAAACAACCAAAAGCCTCGGATAAAGATGACTCAACTAATGACGACCCCAGCAAACGAAATAAGGAAAACGACCTTCGGATCTGTACGTGGAATGTTCTGTCCCTTTACAGACCACGTGCAGCCGAACAACTAGCAGAGGTCCTAGACTGCTATAAAGCAGATATTACCGCCATCCAGGAAGTGCGCTGGGATGGGCCGGGCAAAAAGAGAATGAAAAACTGTGACATCTACTACGGTGATTGCTACAGAGGCAACAGGCAACGCTTATTCGGATGCGGATTTGTCATACGCGGCAGTCTTAGGCAAGAAGTCTTAAGCTTCCGACACGTTAGCGAGCGTATTATGACTATCCGGATCAAGGCTAAATTCGCTAACATAAGCCTAATATGTATTCATGCCCCCACGGAAGAAAAGGACCCTGCCACCAAAGATTGTTTCTACGAGCTCCTCGACAAAACATATGAGCAATGTCCTAAATACGACGTTAAAATCGTATTGGACGATTTTAACGCCAAAATATGAAAGGAGGACGTCTTTAGTAGGGCAGTCGGTAAGCGTAGCCTACATGACACCACGTCTGATAACGGACTAAGGCTAATTGATTTGGCTGTGGAGCGAAATGTCACCATAGCAAGCACATGGTTTCCTCATCTCGATATTCATAAGCAGAAATGGCGGTCCAATGATCATGTAACGATCAACCAAATTGATCATAGTGCGATCGACGCAAGGCATGCCTCCAGTATTTTGGATGTCCTGACCTTCCGAGCGCCCAACATAGACTCGGATCATTACCTTGTTGTAGCCAAGGTACGATTGCGGATATCCCAATCTGAGCAACAAAGAAGAATTACTGTGAGAAAATTTAACGTCGAAAAGCTACAATCGCAAGAGACCGCCAGACTCTTCGCTGAACGCGTATCCCGAAATCTCTCAATCACCCTTTTGCCGCCAGCATCAAGTACCGAAGACCAGTGGCAACGCTGCCAACATGCCATCAGAAGCGCCGCGACTGATGTGCTGGGTTTCGCTCGCCCACCACCGCGAAACCCCTGGTTTGACGAAGAATGCCGGCGAGTGCATGCAGCAAAACAAGAGGCATACAAAGCGGCGCTGCAAAGGAACACGAGAGCTGCTCGTGAGCTCTACGAGCAAAAGAGACGGGAAAAACATTGGCTTCTCCAAAAGAAAAAGAAAGAGCATGAGAAGCGCGCGTTTGAAAATATCGAGAGTCTATACTCCAGGAACAATGTACGGAAGTTTTACCAAAAGGTAAAAAGAACGTATCAGAGAAGTAATACCCGTACAGAAACCTGTAGAGATGAAAATGGAAACCTCGTAGTAGAATCACAGTCGGTGCTGAGAATATGGAAAAACTACTTCTGCAGACTGTATAACGGCGATGAAGACCAACATCCCGCTGTCAGGCAGAATGAACCATTCAACATAGACGATGTTAGTCAAAATTTCCGTCCACCTGACCAAAACGAAGTGAGGATAGCAATATCCAAGCTGAAATCTAACAAGGCTGCTGGACCTGACGGCTTACCGGCCGAACTTTTCAAGGCAGCTGGGGATGAATTGGTAGAGTGCATACACCAACTCATTTCTAATATTTGGTCAGATGAGTGCATGCCTGATGAATGGAATCTCAGCATCGTTTGCTCGATCCACAAGAAAGGAGACCCCCTCAACTGCGCCAATTATAGAGGCATCAGTCTCCTCAACATCGCATACAACATCTTTTCTACGATATTGTGTGAACGCCTGAAACCTTTTATCAACAGCCTGATTGGACCCTATCAGTGCGGTTTCAGGCCCGGAAAGTCCACCATCGATCAAATCTTCACACTTCGGCAGATCCTGGAGAAAACCCAAGAATTCCAAATCGATACTCACCACCTCTTTATCGATTTCAAGGCCGCCTATGACAGCATCTATAGAGAAGAGCTTTATAGAGCCATATCTAGTTTTGACGTCCCTGCCAAACTTGTCCGTTTGTGCAGGCTGACGATGGAGAACGCTCGCTGCTCCATCAAGGTCGGTAATGATCTCAGCGAGACCTTTGATGTCAAGAAAAGGTTTTAGACAAGGTGTAGCGCTGTCATGTGACTTCTTTAATATTGTACTTGAACGGATTGTGCGGAACTCACAAGCCAACACCGGAGGCACTATCTATTACAAGTCTGTAAAACTGCTTGCATACGCCGACGATATAGACATTATCGGAAGAACTAGCTACTAGCTAGGACATGTAGAGCGAATGGACACCAACGCTCCGGTCCGCAGAGTCTTCGAATCTAACCCCGAGGGACGACGCAGTATAGGGAATCATCGCCGTAGGTGGCGCGCACAAGTTCAAGGGGACCTCGACCAACTTGGAGTGCGCAACTGGATGCAATAAGCTAAAGACCGAGCTAAATGGAGAGGCTTGTTGGTTGAGGCCCAGGTTCACCCCGAACTGTAGCGCCACCTAAGTTAGTAAGTTTTCGTAAAAATTCGCTGTTTTGGGAGGGTACACGAACAGACCAACCACTACCACAGTCGATACAGGCGATAGAGGTGAAAATAGCGATAAACAAGTGCGAGAATTAATTATTCGAAAATTGGTGTTGAGATGTGAATAAACGATATTGTGATTAAAAGTGGACGAACTCTAGAAAAAATATTACAGTATGTACATGTTGATGCGAAGAAAATGAAGCCTCGTAATGTATTACCTTGTAGTTTTGCATATGCTCACCAATTATTATCGAACAGCACCGATCCGTCACTCTCCATTTTAAAAGCTTTTGGTTGAATACGGCTTAGAGACCTATTAACCAAACTAGTTTCCTATCGCAGCAACGCAAAATGTTACCTGTATTTTCTAGACAAAAACTGGTCTTCTCATGGTTTCTTCAAGTTCAATAAAATATCCCAAATAAAATCAACGATCATTTAATAAGTACTTCAATTTTATTATTAATATTTATAGTTTTGCTACCAGTGTATAGCGAACTGTTTTTATAGCGTTTCTTTTATAGTAAAAACTTACTCATTACATACAATATAATTATTATCTAATAAGTAATAAAAAAAAAAAATATTAAAGCATCACGGATTAACAAATTTTGATAAAGAAAACTGTAAACTCAATTAAAAATTAATCTAAATTTAACAAAATTAAAACTTTAACACAAAAAATATCCCAGTTGCACTTATTTATTACTTATATTACGAAAAAAAAAAAACTAAATTTTATATTACATTACAAAAGTGTCTGTTAATATCATGAAAAAGTAACTAAAACTATTTCAGCTTTTATGTATAAACAGTGATATGTTTCTTCTTTTGTTTTAATCAAAATACATAAATAATGAAACAATAATCGATAAATAAATTAAACGCAATAAATACAGGGGGTGAGTAAGAGAGAGAGAGAGAGAGAGACTGAAATTGTCATTTTATTGGCACACTATCTAAGTCTTGTTTTTGCTTTAAATCGGTTGTTTACTAGTTTTAATCTTAATAATGAATATTAGTTTCTAATTCATTGAGTATTTGCATATTAGTTGAGTATTTGTTAGTAAATAGTATTTTTCATGTTTTTACAGGAATGCACTTAAAAATAATTTAACAACATTGAATGTTTTTAACAAGTTTTGAGTTTCTCTTTTGTTTAATTTTATTAATTAATTAAGGTGTGTGGTAAAAACTAAGTTTATTTCATTTGATATATCCTGCTATGTACAACTTCTGCTTTTTACACTTGTGGATGCTAGACGATGTTGGAAGTTAATTAGGAATAAGTACTGCCGATTATTTCCTGCGGAAAATTCACTGGGGAAATACTATATAGAGAAAGGTGACCCTTTTAATGTCAATAACTTGTGACAGTTGCTTCTTATTGTTTGACAGTTATTAGATTAACTAGTGTGTCACCTTTGAGAGTGTGATGTCTGACATGTTATAATGAATCACAAATCAAACTTCGAGCTTCATTGGAATGTATAATTGCATGGGCAGGGGCGATGGCGGATTTGACACATTTTAGTGATGCGTGTCTTGCCGAATAATCACACTCATTACTGTAAGGCTACACGTTTGATGGCAATTCCACTACAATTTCATTCGATGTCGCGTAAATGTAATTTGCACGACTCACTGGGACAGGCATTGCGGGAATCTTGTGGCCGGAATAATAATGTACTTTGTTTCATCGTCTAGTTACCAGCACCTTTAGTATGTGTAGTCTACGACGGGGTTGTATACCAACTAGTGGAAGGGGCACCTTTGTGGTACAGATGAAATCCAGAGTGTGGTGAGAAATATTGGGGTTGATCCAGGTTACCGTATGCTGATGCTGCATCTATGGTGTTTGCCGCGTGATGATGCATGGCAGCAGCAGCCGCTGAGTATGGCTGAGGTTTTAAAGGCAATGCTGGAGTAGAACTAGAATCTGTGCTGGTCGGTGTGTTGTATTGGCCACCTCGTAGCGGGTCGGCGTACTCGTACCCTCCGTTGGATGTATGCGCCGTGTTTTTACCGCCAAGATTATTGGAATCCCGTGGGGACACCGAGCTTGGTGGCGTCATTGCATTGTGGTAGTCTATGGAACTGTGATAACCTCCATAAGTTGAGACGAGGTTGGTGAATGCATCGGCAGATTTTTGTGGCGCGTGTCCATGCAGCAGGTATTGGTTATCATATGATGATTCACTGCCAGGCGGGGTGGGAAGCGGGCCTCCTTGGTTATCACTGTAGAAAACGCCTGTGGGTGTTTGACGAGCTGTGGCGCGAATAACACTCTCCCGATTAGCGTACAACTGCCTGAGCAGTGCTGTAGCGGGCATTGGTGCCGGTTGCTGGTAGTGAGGCGTTCCAATCCACTGAATCGTACTACTCTTCTCCTGCTGCAGCTGCTGTTGTTTCAATAGTGCGTCCGCACTGAAGTCGGTGGTTGCATTACTTCCACCCGGCGAGGGTAAGTGCTTCGACATGGCATTTTCCAGATCCTTAACCGATGTTTCCGCATGTTCTTCGATAACAGAAGGATGACGACTGCGTGGTGTTTCTCGATGGTCTGGTGACAATTTGGCCGGTTCAATATTTGTCACTATTTCCTCATCGACCTTGATTTTCCGTTTCTGTCCTCGCTTTGTGGGCACCGTAACAGCGTTGGTGGTAAGAGAAGCCGCCACCTGATCTTCGCCCATTGAAGTTGCACTATTCGCAGCCGCATTGTCCTTCGCCATAGACATTGATGCAGTGTTAATATTAGATGTACTACTGCGTGCTCTAGTTCGATGATGGCTGTCGTTGTCAGTCTTCGGCGAAGATGTTTTCGATTCAGAAGTCGGGCCTGGATGACCTTCTGTCGAAGGATCAGCGCCAGGTGATCCAGCACCTTTATCAGTTCCAGATTCTTCGTGCTTAATAGCATCCACACTCGGCTCCAGTTGACAACAGTCCAAGATGAGATTCTCATTTTCTCGACAACTGTGGACACAAGGAGGGTTAATAATCAAATTTATTCAATCTAAGAAAGGTAGTTATAAATAATATGTAAAAACACACTGAATATAGAAAATAATAGAAAACTATTTCTACTGAGCCATAAGTACTTTTGCTTATGACATGGCATGGCAGCAGCACAATAACCAAGTTCGTGACCAAGTATTTGATTTGCCTCCTTGCTGTGTTCCTAGGTAACTTTTGCATAAGCCTTGATACGTGTAGGCCAAGTTGCAAGGGAGCCTTAGGTTAGGTTAGGTTGGCTGTCCGCACGAAAAAGCAGACACACTTAGACCAGTGAAGGTCCTTTGTGATACCATGGATCAACCATTAGGCCACTCAGGGACTAACAAAATCAACCGGAACTTTTGATAAAGCGATGGATGCACATGACGTATAAGCACGCCAGATCACCGATGTCTTCAAGGAAGGGGGACCCTAGATGGAGCATTCTTTTATGCGACAGGGCTGGAGAAGTGCATAGGATGTGAAGGATGGTTTCCTCCTCCTCCTCGTCCTTAAAGCTTCTGCAGAAGTTATTGGAGAAGAGGTCAAGTCTTTTGGCGTGTTGGATAATAAGACAGTGTCCAGTGAGAACACCGACAACGCAGCTGATCTGTGAACTCTTTAGCTTGACCAACTCGGCACTACGTTTATGGTCCAGCCTAGGCCAGATCTGTCTCGAAATGTGAAATGTTGAGCCGTTTTCCTATCTGAAGTTGGTCTTGCTAATAGCGTTCAGCTTTAGTAGATGCTTACATGTATAATAGCAAACGGCCAACCCAGGGCTTGCCTATCAGGCAGAATACTTAGAGTAGAACCCTGTCTGGCGAGCTCGTCCGCCCTGCAGTTTCCTGGAATGTGCCTGTGGCCCGACACCCAGCATAGGTGAATGTTGAATTTCATCTTCATAAGAGATAAACGACAATTTAAGGTGACCTTAGAAGTGAAGAAGCATGATTCCAGTCAAGCATTACATTGGAGTCAAGCAACAGCGAATAAACTTCCTAAATGAAATCATGCTAGACGCCTACTGTATTCCGTACAGGTAAGGGATACTTCGACATATTTGAAGTTCAGCTCAATTAAGACTTCATCGTGGATTTGTTTTTGGAAGATTCCCAAGCAAGCCCTCAAAATGACACACACTCTGCATACTCTGGTTGCAAATCTGTTCTCGACAACTACGAGGCAGATACAAAAATTATTGTAGTTCAGAACGTAAAAGAGACTGGATGTAGAACGTAGAGAAAACAGGCTGAAGAGATTTATTACAGCTTCACATACTGGGATACGGATTCCTCCTAGGAAATCGGCAGAGGTCTAGTTACGTATATTAACTTCGAGCCGATAATCTGTGGTCCACATAAAAGTAAGCCATACACATTTTGTTATGCTATAACCTTCTGGAGTAAGCGGTTTCAAGTTCAGCATATTTCCTTATTTCATATTTTCATCATACGGCAGTATCTATCAACTGAAGCTTTACAATAGCCCCCAGGATGAATACAGGTCTAAACCAGTATTCATATTTTAGCTCATTCAATAGGCAACGAAAAGTCGAAAAAAGTAAGGTTTCGAAATTCCTTTTATGTTCTTCAAAATATCAGAAATATTGTTGCGAAAACTGTGTAGCAATCGTCACATTTAGTGGTTAGAAACTCCTCATATAAGCAGACTTGCGGATAAACTGGGTAGGCAAGGCTCAGCCCTCCACAGCTCTCTTGCGGTATCAGTTCAGATTCCGCTTGAAGCAGTCAAAGCAGAAATATGCTCAAAATTTCTTGCCCAAGCCAACCTCAGATGGACTAAGCTAACAAACTGTGTCATATCTGGAAAAATGTGGCCAAACAACAACAAATGAAAAACAACCGACTTCTTAACAACCACGGGTCACTGGCATATAGGAGACCACGCAGTCAAACTAGGTATTCCACACAACATACACTGTCGCCGTTGCAATGTCGCAACTCAAAAATAAACCCTTATCTACTTTTTATGCGGCTGTCCTGCACTAGCTAGGGCCAGACAACTAGCTTTAGGAAAACCCTTTTTCGATTCCCTTCAAGAAGTCTTAGAGAGAAACATTAAAAATTGAATAATCTCTTTAAACTCCACAGGCTGGATTTAGAGACTCCACACCAGCACACCTTTTATATCCAGGTACACGAGTTTTGTGATATCAAAACGGCACCTAGTGCTAATTGGGTTCTTCTCTTTTCTTAGAAGAGCCACCACACCTACCTACCTACATACCTAAGCAGACGATATCGTGTTTCTTGCAGACTCCCCAAGTGTTCTCCAAAAATGGTCAATAAACGTGAGCAGCATTGTAGAACATGAAATCTTATCATAAACCTGAACAACTCCAATGTAATGGTTTTTGGGGAAGCTTTTGGGAGATACGTACGATCCGAACATTGGATATGCAGTGGTGAGAAAATTAAATTAAATTCGTAAAAGAATACAAGTGTACACCTATTACACCGGATTGCATCCTTCAGCAAAATGCAAACTCATCGAAAACACGGATAGGGCGGCAGTTATGTTCTACGCCAAGTTTGGGGAATGAAGCAATATAAAGTTGAAGACATATTATTGAAATTTTTTATGAAAGAAACTTTCAATAGCCACTTAATAGGCCCAACCGTATGGTAGACAGAGCTGTGATCGCTCTTAAGTTCCATTTTGACCACATTCTCAGAACCACAAAAATATTAATATCCGCTCATCATACAACAGCATCCAACTCTTTGTTCTCAAGGAATGGAGTGACCTAGTCCATACCTAGTCAATACCTCCGTAGAAAACTGTAGATGCAAAATTTTGCATGGCATGGTGTAATGGTAATGTGTTGGGTTACTGAGTGGAGCTACAGCGTACGCGGATGACTTCGTGCTGCTTGCAACAGGTAAATTCCTGCCTACCCTTAGCGAACAACTTGACGGAGCCCTAAATATTCTTAGCATATGGGTCAGGAGCTGCAGTCGAAAGGTAAATCCCCAAAAAACCGAACTCGTACATTTTACGAATAAGAGGAAAATACCGGAGTTTAGTACACCCTCTGTTGATGGTATCCCACTCAGATTGTCCGATAGCGCAAAATACATAGGCTTTGTACTTGACAAAAAGCTCAACTGGAGATTAAATATGGAGGAAAGAATTAAGAAAGCAACAATAGCCTTTTACTCATGTAGTAGAATTTTTGGTAGAACCTGGGGACCCTCCCCCAAAATCATACTATGGATGTATACGGCTATAGTTAGACCCATACTGACTTACGGCAATCTAGTATGGTGGCCAGCTGTAAACAAATCCACCAACTTAAAGGCAATCACCAAAGTTCAAAGACTAGCGTGCATTGGCATCACCAGTGCAATGAGGACAACCCCAACCGCAGGACTCGAGGCTATCCTCAACCTGCTACCGCTGGACATCTTTATACGAACATAAGCAGCCATTAATGCTATGAGAATAAGTCAGGCAGCGAACTGGAAACCAAGCAGAACAGGTCACTCGATGATCCTACTCGATTAATTTGGCCTCATGCCCGTAACGGATTACATGACGCCATATTTAGACTTTACAAGGCCTTTCTCTACCGCCTATTCTAGCAGGGAAGATTGGAAAAGCGGTCCTATACCTAATGCCGAATCTATAGCCATCTACACGGATGGTTCAAAAATGAGCCCTGGTGTAGGATCAGGTATCTTCTCCGACCCTCTAGGTGTATCAAAATCCATACGACTTCCAGACCACAGCAGTGTTTTCCAAGCAGAGGTCTTAGCACAAGCCACTGAGGAGGCGAACACAAGATGGAACTCCATGGAAATTTGCGCCATCACTAGGAGGCTATGGCCATCTTTCGACAAGGCAAAGACCGAGAGAATCATCCGTAAAGATAGGAAATCCCTTTCCACCCTCGTGGGCATCATCACGGGGCACAACACTCTGCGGTACCACTTGAAGAAACTACGCCTGACGGAGGAGGAACTCTGCAGAGGCTGTGGTGACGAGGAAGTTTTTGAGGACACAACCCACTTCCTGTGCCACTGCCCGAGTCTTCAACACTCCAGGAAAAAGTTCCTTGGTAAATTTTTCTCCCAGTATCTCGAGGAACTCTACGGCGTTTCAACGGAAAAGATGTTGAACTTTATCAAATCATCAGGGTGGTTTGTATGTAGAAATGAAGTAAGTGACTGAGTTAGTAGTTTTTAGTTTCATTGGGTAAGGGATTACTTTTTCCCCCATGGGTACCACAATGGCTCAACGCTAACCTGAGTGTGGCAGAGAGCGTCGCGCCCTGCCAGCCCACATACCTAACCTAACCTACTGAGTGGAAGGTTGTCGGTTCAATTATCAAGCGTATCCATGCAAGGCTTTTACGAGCTGAGTAAATGTAGACGTGCGCGAAACAAATACTAGAAATCAGAACAGCATACGAAAATCACACCAAATTCTCCTCGAATGGTGTGGACACCACACAAAGAGAAAGCTATCATAACATCACCAGAGTTGTAAAGATTTGGAAAATCTTTTTTGTATGTAATCTTTGATCATATTATCTATCTAATGCATAGTGTTATGAAGTGCAATTTTAGATCTCTATCAAGATATTCTACCCATAATCAAGTCATTCGAATTTATTTAAGAAACTGGAACCTGCAATGTACGAAAACGTACTATTCTTCCGCCCCCTAGGACCTTCCACGTCCATAGCAAACCCGTTCCTTAGTCCATTCAGTATTATCTGCGAAAGGGAGCTCAACTCTCGTAAGCACATTGATCATATCATCAATATATCCAACTCTACCCTCGGTAGTCCAAAGAATTTTCGAATTCCCTCCTTGAACACACTATATAAGTCTGGCAATCAAGATACCTATTCTCTAAAAAATGAAACTGGGCAGCGTAAGTTTATCTGTTTCGCTTTACATGGTCTCTTCTGAGCTGACAAATATAACTTGTCTCCATACGAAGACCAGCTTAAACTTGTCAGACTCTAAAGGAACACATCTGAGGATCTACATGTCTCGCTCTCCGTCGCAGAATTTACGGACACTTTGAATCCATGTCCAGAATGTTGCATTTGGCCAAGAACACATTAGAATTTCACTTCAAAAAGCTACCCTTAACACCTCCTCAAAATTACTTTCAGCCCGTAAAGTAGTAGCTTAAGTTTTGTTCTTTATTAAGAATTGCTTACCATATATTAAGCTTAAGTAAATAAATATAAAAAGACACACTTACCTAATAACATAATTTACGCAAATTATGTTCTGTTCATCGGCATTTTTTGTACTACAAACTACAGTGGCACATGTTTGCAACCAAGTGTAGCCACCGGTCTTATTCATCATTCTATAGTAAGCCGTAAGAACCTGACCCTTTTCTATTACTGCAACGAAAGGCACATTTATTTGTATTAAAATTTTACTAAACAACCATTTCTTGTGTACTTACAATCCATATGGCTTTTTCGCATTTTATTTGCATCCTCACCATGCACCAGATTGTATAGATTTTTTCCGACCAACTCTTCGGGGCTGTAATCTAATAGATCTGACACCCTGTAAATAAATTCGAAGATGCACGTTATAAAAAAAAAGGAAAAAGAAATTCAATATGAATTTAAGGGATGAGACGATGTGATTTTTTTATTCTGATCACGACAATTTCTACACGGTTCTATCCGCCCGACCGCAAATTTACGTTTTGGGAATATCAAAATCGCAGAGGAACAGTGGTTGTCAAGTGGTGGCAAGGGAAGTGGGTCAAGAAACCCGCATGTTTTTCATGTTTTAATAGTAAATATTCAAGATTAAAATAAGAGATAGAAAAAAATGTACCCGAGGCGAGAAAGATACATATCTGTCGAAATGTTGGGGGGTTGAGTTGTTAAGTAAATCCCTCCTGTCTCAAAAGTATGCAAATTGGATAATAATAGAGACAATCAAGTGAAGCCAGGAGGACAATGTTGAGCATTATGTTAGTAATAAAAAAAAAAATATGTCAACTTCAAAGACAGACTTCAAAGCTTCATAAGCAATGCTTTTACCAATTTTCTGTGGTGGTATTTGAGAGAGCATTGCCCAGTTAAGAAGTTAGTCAAGATCTTGATATTTATTCATTACTACTTAGAATTCCTTTCGATCTCTCGCTAGAGGAATTGATAAATTTGCTGGGATGTCCTAGGCCTGTTTTGAGTTTTTATGCTGATCACAGCGATTTAACTCCACCTTAAGTTGGCTAATAGACAAACCACAGCATGGTAAAGGGCCAATGAAATGCGATTAGATCAAATGCTGCGGTCAGAGGAAAATTGTCTGCAAATTTGTACACTCATAACGAATGTGCGGAACTCACAAGCCAACACCGGAGACACAATCTATTACAAGTCTGTACAACTGCTTGCATACGCCGACGATATAGACATTATCGGAAGAACTCAGCGGGCTGTCACCGGTGCGTTTGCAAGCATTGAGGCGGAAGCGGTCAAAATGGCTTTAGCGATAAACGAGGGCAAAACCAAGTATATGCTGTCAACAAGAAGGGAAAGCCAACACCGACGAATTGGACCGAACGTCACAGTGGGCAGCTATAACTTCGATCTAGTAAGGGACTTTGTCTACCTTGGCTCTGCTATAAACTCTAACAATGACATCAGCGCAGAAATCAAGCGAAGAATAACTCTTGCCAATCGCTGTTTTTTTTGGCTTATAAGGCATTTCAACAGTAAAGCCCTATCTCGAAAAACTAAAAGACTCTGTATAAGACCCTGATCATCCCAGTCCTGCTTTACGGTGCTGAGACATGGACTTCATTAAAGGAGGATGAAGATACCCTTGGTCGCTTCGAGAGAACAATTCTTCGTAAGATTTTCGGTCATGTTTGCGTTGACCGGTTTTGAAGGAGAAGATTCAATCAGGAACTATACGAGCTGTACAGCGACATCGACCGGCCCGCAGAGTCTTCGAATCTAACCCCGATGGACGACGCAGTAGAGGGAATCATCGCCGTAGGTGGAGCGCACAAGTTCAAGGGGACCTCGACCAACTTGGAGTGCGCGACTGGAGGCAATTAGCTAAAGACCGAGCTAAATGGAGAGGCTTGTTGATTGGGGCCCAGGTTCACCCCGAACTGTAGCGCCACCTAAGTAAGTAAGTATAGAATGTGCAAAATGAGCTCCGAATAATTGAGAGAGCAAGGAGAGCAGAAGCAGCATTACAAGAAGCATAGCATTAATTGCTAACCGGCCCCGGGAAGTAATACCTTACGGCAGTCTCGCAGGGAGAGTGGTAGAAGTGTACAGGGTATGGATAAGTACGTGGGCGCATTCCTGGTATCGATTATTCGGGCTTGCGAATCGTGCATGCTAGCAGCCCAGGCTAGTAGTGTCTTTGAAAGATTACCACATCCCTTGGAGCAACCACAAAAAAAGGGCCTAATCTGGTTAGTTCGACAGCAATGATGCTTTTGTAACCAGGGATCCAGGTGAGTGTGAGGTTATATTATGGGCAGCAAGCTGCAGGAGGGTTTGTAGACAATTCCAAACTAGCTTAGACTCAAAATTAAATGACTTGAAAACTTTTAGAACTGCTTGTCTATCTGACAGAATGTTTATGTGTTATCTTCGGAGGTTTCTTCTGATGCATTCTCTAGTACGGACCTCGGTAGTATAACCCTGACACAGCAGATTTGAAGTTGGGGCCGAATTTTCTGACATATTCCATTTACCATTTTTGAGCCATCGGTGTACCAAATAGATTGGTGTTCCGGCTGAGAGATTTGAGGATTATCCCAATAGATGACCCAATAGGACAAACAAACAAATACTTGGCGCAATAGCTCTTTAAAGTGCCAGGGCCTAGCTTCTCGCAACCACTCATGTTGTGTGCGCTATATTTTTCACACGAATGGAAGGGACCTACAGTTTAATGCCGAATCCGAACGGCTAGTTGAGAAGCTTTTTCGTGACAACAATACTTTCGGATGTTTATCAGACGCTCGCGAGAGGTGGGACCGCGAAAAAACTTTTTGGTATTTCTGGGATTCGAACTTGGAACCTCATGCGTAGTGATCCGACATACTAACCACTTACGCCACGGCGCCCAGCCCCAATAGGACGGTTTACGTTAATTTTGATGTAAATGAAGTCAGTGACTCATATTGGTAGGGATAGCAGCGAAGTTGTATAAAAAATCTTCAGATTCCCACGAAATCAAATGTCTTTACGTTGCGAAGGAGACATAGGAGTCTTTGTTGCTCTTCTATACAGAGGTGAGAAGCCTAAGAGGACTTCCAGCGCAGCAATCCGATATGTGTGCATCGCAGTCGTAATGTCTATACAGACGAGTCTTTGCATATTTTGGAAGGCGAATGAAGCATAGACTTTGGGTCTTCTCCCATTTACACAATTTAAGCATAACTCATGATTGGATTGACGTTAGTGAGGAAAGTCCAGAGATTATCCAGATTTCATTTTTATCTTTAAGCACCATTTCCTACCGAAGAGCCTGGTTTTAGTTGTCCTGTTTGTTTCCGATAAGTTTTTTTGGCTAATTCCATAATACCTCTAGGTATTTCACTTCCATTGAGAAATTATACACCATTTATAAATAGCGTTTGGAGATTTAAGATTCGTTTCCTAGTGATTGAAATGGTGATTATTTTAGTTGAGTTAGATTCTAAACCTTCTACAATAGTTGGCACCAACCATTAACTTGGCAGTTTGCAGTCGTTCGGTAATATTGGATTCTTGTTACTGTAATTAGGTCATCTGTCACCTGCATAACTTTGGGCTAGAATTTCAAAGTAGTTTACCCCGTCTAATAGTCTACAATGGACTATAGTAGAGAAACTTTGAGGGCAGTCTTTGGTAGTTTGGATGGAGATCTAAAGTTGACCATGTTCGGCAAAAATAGTCGTGCAACTCAGTATGGAGCTAATCCACTTTGTAGCGGCAACCAACTATTGCCTGATTACCAAGACTCAACGACCCGCACCAAGTTTTTCTAGTCCTTCATGAGTAAGTAGCTTCCATTCTTTCTCACGGTATGGTCAAGTAAGTCCTATTTTCGGTATTGTATAGCCGTATCTATTAAAATTTTAATCTGTTCTCTCATAAATTTATTTGAATTACGATTTGGGTAGAACACTCGCATCGCAACATGTTTACAAAACACTGGTTAGCAAAATTTTGCAGATATTTTTTTTTCTTAGGTGCAGCTATATAAAAGAACCGACTGGTGTCTAACCTGACTGAACTACTTCTACAGATCGTAGACAATGCTTCTGTGATTCTGTTGTTAATAGAGACGAGACTGTGATTGTGATCACAACTATTCGTCAGTCTTTTTTTCTGAGTGTTACTAAATCACTGTTAATCTTAACCGTTTCTTCCGTAACAGCTCACTGTGATCACTGCTGACGGAGAATCACTCTTTAGCCCATCTCTACTTGTTAATGCCTAATTCGGTGCCACGGCCAATCGAGATCTGTTCGCAAGCAATGCTCTTGGTGTCGATGAGTTGTCAGTTAGGCTGAGAATCTCAGTTTTGGTAGAGTATACCTTCAGGTCCACCAGGTTCACTTTTGCCACACTCGATGCAAGTCCATGATTCTGTAGGTTCTACATTGATTTCCACTATAGCGACAAAACAATCTGTGGCATATCACTAACACCATCAGAAAAAGTTTACGCGCCTTTGATTCAGCTACGATGACTCGAATAAGGCTGACTGGTTGACTTTGAGAGAGCTTAAGCAGCATAAACTCATCATCTGATCATTAAGTAAAATGAGGTAGTCAGGTACGAGTGTCTTACAATCACCAATGCGCAACTCGAATCTTGACGGCCAGATTTTAGGACAACGGTAGTAAACGCAAACACAGAACCCGCGAATGAGAAACACAAGAAAGACTTTTAAAACCAGCTTAATAAAAAAATAAATAAATATTTGGCGCAACAGCTCTTCAAGTGCCAGGGCCTAGCTTCTCGCAACCACTCATGTTGTGTGCGTTATATTTTTCACACGAATGGAAGGGACCTACAGTTTAGTGCCGTATCCGAAGGGCAATTTGTTTTGAGAAGCTTTTTCGAGACAACAATACTCTCGGAGTTTGTCAGACGTTCACGAGAGGTGGGATCGTGAAAAAAAACCTTTTGATGTTTTCGGAGATTCGGAACTTGGAACCTCACGCGCAGTGATCCGACACACTAACCATTTACGTCACGGCGCCCACAGCTTAGTACTGCGCATAATTTATTGTCATTTTGATTGGAGACCTCAACACAATGTAATGCACCATGCATTGATATAAAAATCATTTTGTGCCAATAGAGCAGAAGCTATTTTACTCAACACTCAAAAGCATTCAATAGTGCTATGCTACGCGACAAAAAGCAACCACCCATTTAAGGTTTTGAACACTTCTCTTCTATGACTCGATGCCGAACAAGCAGGTTTCCGCTCTGGATCCTCCTGTGCCGACCACATCAACACCCTGCGGATTATCATCGAACAGTGTGTTGAATATCGATCGCCACTGCACCTGCTGTTCATCGATTTTGAGAAGGCGTTCGATAGTGTTAACAGGGAGTTTATTTGGCGTGCCTTACGCTGGAGAGGCATTCCCGATAAACTAATTGCTATTATCAAAGCTACATATGAAGGCTCCAAATGTCACGTTCTGCACAGGGGAAGGTTGTCTGAGGAATTTGAGATCCAAAGTGGGGTAAGACAAGACTGTATCCTTTCACCAATATTATTCCTATTGGTGATTAGCGATGTGCTTCATGCAGCTTTGTCGACGGGAAACGGAGGAATTCGATGGACTCTTACATCTCAACTGAAACATCTTGACTACGCAGACGATGTATGCTTACTCTCCCACAGAATTATGGACCTCCACCAAATGACAGCAGATGTGAAGAGGGAGGCAGGTGTCGTCGGACTGAAAATGAATAAGACAAAAACTAAAATCATCAGCCTTGGAACTAACTCATCGGCTCAAATATGCATTGCATACCGGTAGAGAGAGTAGAGGATTTCCAGTATCTTGGGAGTATTGTCTCGACCGATGGTGGAACCGAACAGGATATAACCAACAGGATCGCCAAAGCAAAGTCCGCGTTCGGGATGTTGTCCAAAATATGGCGAAGCAATGCAATCAGTTTGAGCACCAAAATAAGACTGTTCCGCTCCAACGTTGAATCCGTGCTGCTATATGGTTGCAGCACGTGGAGAGTGACCACTACTATCACCAGAAAGCTGCAAACGTTCGTTAATAGGTGTCTGCGCAATATCTTAAGGATTTTCTGGCCCAATCGTATCTCTAACGAACACCTTTACGAGAGAACGGGTCAGGAACCAATAGGCACAACTATCCAACGGCGGAAGTGGCAGTGGATTGGTCACACGTTCCGAAAGGGTGACAGCTCCATAGCGAACCATGCTATGCAATGGAACCCTCTAACTCAGGATGGCAGAAGACCTGGCGGTCCGAGGAGAACATGGCGCAGAACAGTCGAGAAGGAGGCACGGCAGTTAGGGAAAGGTTGGGGAGAACTCAGACACATTGCCAGAAACCGTACACGATGGCGCGTAAATAGTGTAAATAACACTCGAACGCATTAAAGAGTACTTCAACAATGAACAAGCCATTCAGGGTACTACTGCGTTTACCACATTAGCAGTGCGTGGATTACAGAGCTACACTTGCTCCTTATAGTCTTCGAAAAGTCGTTCGATAGTGTAAACGGAGAATTATGTGGATTTCGGACATTTAAATTATCTTCCGGATTATGCAGCAATACACCTACAAATGCAGAAATTTAATATGTCAAAATGCTTACCTTGGCTCGCAATGCGCTATTCGGAAGTCAAAGTTGATCCTCGTCACAAACATGTCGCACTCCAATCGTATCTCATGCACTGAAGGAGGAGGCAAAGCTATCGCCAATGCTACCATTCCCAGCAGGGGTGGTTGAGATTTTCTCGTATGCGAGAACGTATACTGCGGTCGAAGCTTACACAACATCAAAACCACCTGAAAATCAATTACAAAATTTCATTTTAAAATTGTCACTTGAATGAATACATTTTTTTACGGCGTAAATCCAAAACTACTATAATACATAGATGTTGCCTGTAGCCTTTTGTATAAATAGCGAGCAAAATATTCGATACTGATCAATAAATCAGTTCAGATCTGTAAAATTACTCATAATTACTTGTATTAGCTAAGTTTTAGATTTTAATTTCAAACGCAAGAAAAACCAAAACAAAATATAAGTAAAACTCACAGAGAAACCACACACACGCGTGCAAAGTAAAATTCAGCGCAAAAAAAATTATTTCGATTCGGATGACGTCTGTGAAATACCATACGACAATTATGCAAATGATCGTACAGTCAACGGGGGGGGATGTTGTACAGAATAGATTAACAAATTTAATTGTAATTGGCTGGACGAGGGGAGGTGGGGGGAGTCACATCGAAATAATTTTTATTTGGCTTTATACAGATACTTTGGTATTAGTATGTTGCTGTTGTTGAGATATGAGTTCGAATATACGGATACTGATTTTATTGATACGTACCGAATAATTGGAAGCCGATGTTTTAGCAAATTTACCACCGTTAGCGTAACCCTTATCAGATACATCGCCTGCCTGTAGATAATATAGGGGGTACAACATATGTACGACACTAAATTAGTTGTTTTGCTTCTGCGGTCTGGTTTGTATATCTTTTTATACAGAAATAATTATATACATAAAATAATAATAAAACAAAAAACATTTTCTTACAATTACTTGAAATTTGCGGTTCAGACTTTAACTATTATCGTGACTTGAGGGCCTACATACACCTAGGTGGGTTGAAAAATCGATTTTTCATAAGTATTATTTCTATATTATACAACGTTTTAACTGTATACCCGGAAATTTCTTTGAAAGATTCCTGAAATTAAAGAAGGATTTAAGGGGATAATACACTAAGGGTAGTTAAAATAAGACAAATTTCGCATTTTTTTTTTATTGAAAAAATTTTTTTGGTAAAACTCCAATGAGTACATCTCAAAGCATATATGTACTTTCAAGTACATTGTATAAAAATATTATCAGAAATACAAAAAATTATGGCGTGGAGGGAGGGGTTTCCCTGGCAAGCTTTGTGTGAAATCTTGACTGAAAACTTCAAACGTTTAATGGTCAAAACTACATACATTCTTCAAAGCGGTACCCAATATACCTCGAGAACTAATGAACATATTTAGTTCAGATTTTTACCAGAGCTTCTCTATATACGTGTATGTATGACTCTTTAGTTTTCGCCGACCCATTTTTTTAAGCTAAATTTTTTTAGGTTTAAATAAATAAAAGTAAATTTCTTAGTACGAAATCACAAAATTTACGTTCAATTGGCCGCCATTTTTGAAAAATAAATATTTTTAAAATCTGGGTCGACAAAAACTGCTTTATGCTATCTAGTTTAAGAAATTTTTTTTCCTATAAAAATTAACAAAACCGCAATGAGTACCATGGAAGCGAATATCACACAACGCCTGCCCGGGAAAGCTCCCCCACGCCACATTTTTTTTTATATTTTTTCATAATATTTTTATGCAATATACTTGAAAGTATATTATTTCAGATGTACTCATTGAATTATTATAAATAATAAAAAAAAGTTTGTATGGAAAAAAAAATCGCAAAATTTACCATACTTTAACTTTAGCCCATTAACCCTGGGTGGTTTATGCTTCGTCGAATCGACGAACACCTCTTTTATTTTGTACAATTTCTTTTAAACAATCCAACATCTTCGGCTCCCTCCCCGTACAACGTCAGTTCGTGGTAGGTTTTGTTATCCAGCGAGCTTTAGAAATATCTTTTTTTTTACAGGTATGTTCGTCGAAACGACGAAGGATAACTTTTGTGTCACTTTTTTTTTGTAGTAAAACCACACAACATGAGTGGTTGCGAGAAGCTAGGCCCTGGTACTTGAAGGGCTGTTGCGCCAAATATGTTGTTTCCCGCTTGAAATCTTACCAGAAAGTCAGTATCATACCTCCGCGGAACAAAATGAGTCGCTTTACGCTTGAACAACATTGGAAAATATTGAAAACTTATTTCCAAAGTGAGTGCTGTGTAGCCCAAACAGTGCGTTTTTTGAAAAGAAGTTTTGGCCGAAATGAAGCACCAACCGCGCCTGCTGTACGCAAGTTTGTGCAAAAAGTTCGTGAGACTGGTATGCTAGTGGACAACACTCATGATCCCCGTTGTCGTACGGTGCGCACAGACGAGAATGTGGCTGCTGTAGCCGAGAGTGTGAGAGGCTGGGAACAACGTTTCGGTCAACGGTGGGCGTTACAGAGCCATGTTAACGACTTTTTTTTTACTGAAATTTAAGACATGGATTTGGACGACCTCTGGTTTATGCAGGATGGCGCGCCATGCCACAATCGGTCTTTTGCGCACCAAATTCCCAAATCGTGTTATCAGCCGTCTTGGCGATGTCAATTGGCCGCCTCGGAGCTGCGATTTGACCCCTTTGGACTTTTTTTTGTGGGGAACCGTGAAGGACCGATGTTATGCCAACAATCCGGAAACGATTCAAGCACTTAAGGCTAATATCATCCAAGCTATCCGTGAGCTACAGCCCGAAACCATCAACAAGGTCTTGGAAAATTGGAGTGATAGAATGCGCTACTGCGAGGCCAGCCGAGGCAGCCACTTGAACGACGTTGTGTTCCATAATTAATGAGAATGTTTGCTCTTACTAATAAAGCCATAATACATGGAAAAAATTCATTTTGTTCATTTTATTGCATTTTTTAAAAGAAACTTGTACTTCGCCCACCCTGTATATGGCAATGAGTATGGCGATGCAGGAAGGTGTTTGGCTTCGAGGTTTTGAGAAGAAACTCTTTCAAAATTCTTCAAAGAACTTCGATCTATTCTGCGATAATCAAAGTGCAGTATCTCTAGCATTAACTACTGGTTACCGAGCTAGAGCAAAACATATTGATGTGCGTAATCATTTTGTACCAGATTTATTCAAAAAGGATGAAGTTTACTTACATCACATAGGCACAACAGAGATGGTAACTGATATCATGACAAAGGCGCTGCCATCATGCAAGAACAACAAATGTGTCCTGTCCATGACTTGATGTGATCCTTTTAGAGTGATGCTTTTAGAATTGATCCTAGTGGGAGTGTCGAAGTAAAGAATCAATTTGGTATCACTATTGATCTACTACTTTATGTGATCCTGAATGGTTTCAATAAAGTTTCTTTTACTTCCTTGTTAATTTCCTAACTCCGAATATTGTGTTTTATTTGAACTCCTATTTATTTTCAACATTTCCATCAGTAGCTCTTTAAGTTTTTATACGAACTGTATCCAAAGATGCACTTAAACGCTAGTAGAAAGCATGAGTGGCTTCAGGGAGTAGGTAGGCTTTAAGGTGGACTTCGTCGATTTGACGAAGCATAACTTTAGTGTGCGTAAAATATGTATAACAATCCAGGGTTAAACAGGATAAAGGCCAAGTTCTACAATATCAGCATTATTTGCAACCACATAAGAGAAATGCTCGTATAATGCATGCTCAGTATTTCCGTGATAAGGCTTTGTAAACTTCAGCAACAAAATCTTCAGAAAACCGATCCTATGCGACTCTACCATTGGAAACGAATTTATAGAGAATGACTTGTAGCAGCAAAGTACAATAAAAAAAGCACTTATTCAATGTATTGGACGTTTGATTGAACGTTTGTATGTATGGTCGAAATGGAAAGATATTTTACCAGAAACAAATCCAAAATCTGCTTAGAAATTCTGTCTATTTATGGATCTAAGGAGTCATCGTGCACTTTTCTTCGACGCAATCAATCTTTCCACAATTGCCCTTATTCGATTTTTCGATTTTTTTTTACAGAAACCCTTTTTCCGCTAAGGCTTAGCGGGTTATACCGTCATAGTGCTTTTCATACAAAATTAGTGAAATACTTTTGACAGTTCATATCTCTTTGACAGAACCAAATACGTGCCACAGTACTACATTTTCATTCAAGATCCGGGATTCTAAAGAAAATTTTTTAAATTCAAATCATTGTTCCCACCAAATTCCAAAGATATTATTTAAAAATTTTTTTAAATTAATAATGTTCGATAGATGTTAATTTTGCCATGGTTGCCGTGCCATCAGGTAGACGACTTCGCGGAAGGCCCAGAAATAGATGGTTGGATCAAGTCCGACATCTCTCTTGGAGCCGCTTAGGGATTCTCCCTGATGAATTGGAGTCAATGGCGGAGGATCGAGAAGGATGGAGAGTCCACCTGAGCATCCTACCCCCGCGACCCTCATGAAGGATTAGCGGGCCATTGAAAATGAATGAATGAAAAAGATGTTAATTTTCTTTCATCATATGAAAATCTATATATGTATATAAAACTAAGTGGCAAAATGCGTATATTTCCCTCTATCGCCCGTAATTTTCAACCAATTTAGTTGGTTTATTTTTAAATGTAGATAATTACGGTACAAAGGTGATAGGCAAAAAAAAAATAAAAAATTACAAAAAATTCAAAAACATTAAAAACGAAAAAACTTAGACATTTTTGAGTGCCTGGCGAAGAGGGCGGGGCTTAAGCTAGTAACGCATAAGTATAAGATCAATACTCTAACCCTGAATTCCCATTACTGATTTCCGATACTGATACTACCGGGAAACGTATTTTAAGGCTGAATTGGGAACTGCAGCTCCATACCTATTTACAAAGTATTCTGAAGTACAAGTGCATCACCACTCAACAGAAGAAAAGGTAACGGGTTTAGTCAATGCAACCATTTTCAGTGGTCTTCATTGCTTCAAACTCTCAAATGATACTGCTCATTATTTTTCAGTGTCTCACTATAGCCGCATGTGAGATTGGCCACGTTCAGTAACACAATTTTGGAAAACACGAGTTTCAAAGAGCAGTTCAAGGTTGATGTATGGTTTCTAAAACTGTTCATATTGCCAGCAACAATTTGTTTAGTAATACGTATTGAAAAAAAATGTCGCTCCTTTTGCTTCAAAATAACGGTTGTTCAAAAAACTTACACCAGCTATGTCTACAGGTCGATTATTTAGGATGTAGAATGTGTAGAAGAATGAATGTGCGGAAGGCCATGCAAACGGATGGGCGACCGACAGCAGTAGGGATTCCGTAGTATATTCACGGGCCTCTTGGAGCGGCTATTCGTAATTTTTGATGAGATATTATGAATCTTTCCGGCAAACTCATCGCATTTATCATGAAGTAGATGTTAGTGCTGGTGCTATTATCGACTCAGAACCGAAAAATATGGCCAACGCTATAGTTAAAACACCTCGAAGGATTTTCAAAGCACTCAGACTCGATGCGGTCCATTGTATTACTGACCAGGAAGATTTCTTTTGTGCAATGGTTGGAAAAATGTTGACGTTACTCGTTTCCCATTTATGACTGTTGCTGTTCCCCACTGATGCCCGAACTTGAACACATCGGATAAAAACAAACACAATGCACACTGCACCACTTCCACCCTTATACTCGCATGAAATTTGAAAACTCAGTCCAATTTGATTGCTGATTCTGCTTACGACAAGGATGGAGAAATGCAACAACGAATTTTTGATAACTTCTGTTTCTTTGAACTTACTCGTAAAAAGTCAGTCAAATGAAATTATCAAACTCGTAATCTTAAGAAATTCTACAAAGACTTTCGTTCCAATAATTTCAGCGATATAGGTCGTTTAAAAGTTGTCTTTTTTCTCTGGAGAGGCAGACCTATAACGCCAGGTTAGCGCTCGAGATGCATGCAGATGTCCGTTTATTCTGTTCCTGAATTGCTGAAGATTCAAAGCCTGGAAATACAAGTACGTAGTTGTGTAGTAAAAACTATTTTGATGCCGATATGCTCGAATTGTTCCAAGATGAACAAGTTTCACACAGCGGCCTGCCCGTTAACCCCTATTTACAGTCTATTTATCTGACTAATTACTTGAAAATTTCAATTACAGGCAGTAATGACTTAATCAATTCTTTTTTCAAACACGTAATAGTTAAAGTCTGCCAACATTTTCAGTTCTTATTGTATCCAACATGCAATCCTTTCAAGTTCCTATTGATGAAATCTTAAATTTATGCTTTTACTGACTAGTTTTGTTAGCCATTTTTAAATAAAAACACTACTACTCACCCTGTAACCAGATGACTTGAAATGACAGCCACGTTTGGTAAGCGTCGACTTCATTCGCACACAAAACGATCGTTCAAATCCTTTATACAGCGATGTGGAGTTAATGCACATTTGGGCGGAAACTGTCAATAAAAAACCAAAACCAAAATTGTTTCACTGTCACAATAATCCAAAAAGTTGGCAATTAAAAACTTACCATCAGGATTATTGGTGCCATGATTACCACCACCTTCGTCAGACGCACCCGATGACGGAGACGCCAAACCTGTTCCATTACTACCGCCCTGTGAACTAGTAAGACTTAATCCAAGTTGTTCGGCTATTTCCGCATGATCACCTTGATGAATGTAGTCAAATATACTACTTCCTGTCATCTCCACCTGTGACAAACCCAAATAAATGGACACCGTTTCCGATATGTACAAAAACCTTCCATCAGCGGCGACGGCCAGTGCGAAACCATCTAGTGACTAGAGGGGTGAGAAAGTTGATTTAAAATCTGTTTTATTTGTTTATTAACTGTTACAAACCTGAAGGATATGGGTACCCTGATGCTGTTCAAAGAGTTCAACTGCAGGACTTCTACGTACTGCTGCGCCTGAAAAACGGCAGGAAAACACTTTTCAATTTAAGAACAATAAAACAACAAGTAGTTAAGGTTTAACTACTTTGGTGGATGTAATGATTGAAAATAAGATTTGCTATGGACCTGACTTCGACAAAGCCAAAGGAAGGCTGTGTGCTGCACCTGGTATCGGTATGTATTATATATTGATGAAGTAAGTTCGAAGCATCAGCATTCACTTTAGGTTATTTGAACTCGATACTTATATCTAATCTATGTACAAATGTTGTTCCAAGTTAGCCGTCTTATGCCCGGTTTTGCAGTTTAGGTTTAAACTCCGTTTAACTTCAAATCGATTTTAAACTAACGTTTAAGACGAAATGGTTTATTTAAGTGCTGGTTTTAACCTAACCGATAGTTTATACTGAGTTTAACTTAAGCGACCAATGAATGTTTAAACCGACGTTTGTGATGTAAACGAAATATGTTTTCATATACACTCGATAATTTTGTTCCGTATGTGCTGCAAATATTGCTGTTAGATAACCATTACCAATTTCCAGGAAAATTGTAATCAGCATTAATGCTTTCTTCTCTTAATTTTCTTTGAATTTGCAATTTGTCCTTGTCGTAGGAGAGCTTAAAGACGCCATTGGAACTGAATGGGACAAAATCCCACGAAAATAAAAACTCTTCCATCAAGAATGCTAGAGCTTGTAAGTAATGAGGGAGGAAGTGCACATTCTTCTTCTTCTTCCTTTTATCAGCGAGGTTATGATCCGAAAATAAGGGATCATAACCCCTTCCACTTTACCGCATTTCTACTGATCCGCCTGGAGGAAGAACTCATTACTAAAACAATTAAACCATTTTAATAAAACTCAAAATTTTGTTTCTACTTAAAACAAATCCAATCCTGTCTTAACCACTTGTCACGGGTAATGAGGGACTAATTGCAAATGACAATTAAGGCGAAAAATGGATTTATGGTAATTAGAATTTTCATAGAAATTGGTAATGATTATTTAACAGCAATATTTGCAGCACATACGGAACAAAATTATCGAGAAACAATTCAAGTCATTTATTTTCCATATAGGCATATAAGGAATATAATCAACCACTCATCTTCACTTCCATTCGTTGACTGACTTGGCTCAACAATAGGGGCCCAACGATATAACATGGCTTTTCTTACATAACACATACATTTTTGGTGGATATTACTTTAGCAGCGTTGATATTTTTCCTCCCTCGCTCACTACATCGATCGTCATTTATAGGGGTTCGAGTATATATGTATCTGTATGGCGAAAATTTCACAACAAATGAGTTTGACATTTATAGTGACCTACAGAGCAGACGAGAAAAGTTAAACAGAAGTTTAACTAAACTTTCGTTCAAGTTCTACAGTAAGACACTCACGGTTTAACTACTTAGTATAAACTCGCTTGTGAGTTTAACTAAACCGAAGTTTAAACCTATACTGTAACCCCGGGCATTCGTAATTTTTCAAATGCTGCCAAATGCCAAAGGATGCGGCGACTACACTGTTTGACTGCTTTTGAATGCGGCTTATCGGTTGGAAACTCCATCTGTAGTCGATAACACATGTAAAAGCCCACCCTTACGCACCCCTGTCATCGCAATTCACAAAATTTTGACAAAAAAAAAAAAAAAAAAACCTGAAACATGCTTAAAAATTAGACTTACGCTATGTACTTAATAGTACAGTCTGTTAACCAACAGACACATCAACTTTTTCTATGTCACTACTGGAATTGGAAAGCATTAAATTTTGTTTAATATTTGCAGCCAGAAAAACCGCCTGTGGCTTGTTTATTTATTTATCGCTCGCACAAAATTCCAATCCGCTAATATTCAATGATTCCCACCTACTCGTACATCCCTTCGAATCCACTTTGAGTTATGTTTTAATGTTAATTCAATCGCCCCGCAGACATTTTCACATTGCCCATGTATTCCAATGGACATTCGATCGTCCAGAAAGGAAGAATATTTCAAACCATATACCCTTCAGGGAGAATAAAAATATAATTCACCACAATAACAATATTTTCTCAGCTGACCCGAACCATTGCCGGGCATCCCTTAATTCAATTACCCACTTTTACGATTATTATGACTGACCTCAATCATATGAGTGCACACTTTAACGTCACCGCACGTCGGGGTGTTGGACTTCTGTCCCAAATGGACGTATGTACACATGGTCGCATTAAATTTTTTTAAGGGATGGATAGATAGGTTTTGCCGTCTCATTTTTATGATACTATTCACTGTTGATTTATTTCTTAGCCATCACGAGTGCCGGAAGAGGTGGTTTTTAAAAGAGTAAAGTGTACACAGTCTACGCTCAGGCATATGTGGATGATGTTGCCGTAGTTTTTGTTGGTCCATCCATGTTTGGCGTTTCTATGCTAAAGCGTACTTAGTCCTAAACATGATCAATAAATTGTGCACGAGGAATGGGCTTTCGGTGAATCCTCTCAAAAATAAAGTTGTTGACAGTTGACTCAGCCAGTGTTAAAGGACGTCACTATCCGGATTACCAATGAATCCATTTGAGGATGATCTTGGATAAAACATTTCTTTGGTCTAAAAATGTGGACTCGAAGAGATCTAAGCCGCTTCTAGTTTTCTGATGGTATAAGAATGCTTTCGGTAAGGGCTTATGGAGCTTATCACCGAAAAATGTCATCTGAATGTATGCGGCTATGATAAGACCGTTCTTAAGATATGCGGTGGTTGTTTGGTAGAAAGGGCTTTCGCGTAAGTATGTGACTGCCTTTTGCGCCAAAGTTCAAAGAATTTACTTATTTCATGGGCAGCACTATCAAAGTAATCTACCATCTCAGGTCTCAGGTATAATCCACATGGATTGATGAAATTCAGTAACACTTGTCGTTCGACCCCGGTCTAATGGATATGTCGTCGAAGATAATGACACCAGAACTTCGGCTGTTGCGCAAATTGAAAGTCGACTTTCCTTGTGTTGAAGACTGGCTTTGGCCAGAGTTTGAGCCAGGAATGGAATGTTGTCGTATTTTCACGGATGGCTGGCGTCTTCATGAAAGACGATAACTTCGCGGAAGGCAAATATGCTTCTGTATTCTACTGGCTATTAACTATATTGTAAGAAACAAATGAGAAGATCGAAATATCTGGGTCTAATGACAGTCAGGCTGCACTAAGGGCCTTGCTCAACCCTTTAACCACTTCCAAAATAGTTCTCTGTTTCTTATTTGGGTCCTAGGTCACACTGGAATCATGGGAAATAAGATCTCCGATGAGATTGCTAGGCGAAACTTAGAGGAAGAGTTCGTATGGCTTTAACCTGTGTTAGGCCTTCTTGCGTCATTGGCCAGGACTTACATTGATGATTGTAACACGAATAAAAGTTTGTGTGGTATAACTATCCAAACGAAGTCTCTCAGCAGAAAAAAATGCTGGCAATCTATTAACGCTCTAACAGGGTACTTCGTTTTTGCTAAGCATCTTAATGTGCTAGTCTTAAGTGACTCCACAGTCAGTGAAAAGGGCGAAGAACCTGTGAAATAATTCTGTGTGATTGTCTTGCCTTTGCTTGTACCAGATGGCAGAGCTTCAATGCTAATCTAGTGAGTGCTGATATCGTAATCTGTCCATCACTTGGATTTTTAAGAAAGACAAGAAAATTATTTATTGCGTTCTGGTAGTGCAATGGACCATTAAAACAAAAAAAAACACTGTATACGAGTAAACCCGGCCTGATAGAAGAGAGGAATAAAAGAAAAAAAAATTTCAAAATCGGCCGTCAGGACTTCCAAGATATTTTTAGTTCAAATTCAAGCTAACTACTCGCTTGAAACTCTGAATTATTAGGTTATTCTTTTTTATCTAAAAAATTGTGACACGTAGTTCCTAAGTCCAGTAGAAAATTTGAAACTTGTTGCAGGATATTCAAGTTTAAGTGTGTATTATACTTGTTCTCTCAAAGTTTATAAAACTTCAATTAGACCGCAATTTTCAGCTTGGGAATTGAACCACCTTATTGGTCTAACAGATAATAGACTGTCAATGTAGCTGGGTATGATACCATGCTAGTTCTTGATGGTGGACATGGTAAAATACGTTTTTGCAAATTATATGGAATGAGTCTGAACAAAAGATGGCGTCAGAAGAACAGAGCCACTTGTCACACTGAGTACGATACAACGAAGTTATTGCACACAATGTTTTCTGGCCATATTATTTCTCGTCTTGTTGATGTCAACTGGCTTCTGAGATCGTTCAGATTTAACACTGATGAACTTCTTGCTTTTTAGTTTTCTTAAAATTGAATTCTGGTAGCCTTGCAACAATTCCTAAGCTCGAACAGTAATCCTATCTAACAACGGCGAAATATAGTTTAATTTAGAAGCAAAAGCAAAGAAAACATAATATATTATGTTAGGTTAGGTTAAAGTGGCTGCCCGCTAGTGTTAACGCCTTTAGACTAGAATTTTTTTTTTCTTTTTAATTTCAAATGTAAGAAAAATGTTGATTACATTTTATTATACTACAACTATAATAGTCTAGGAAAACTAATAAGCAGTTTACGCTTGAATCTTCGGGTTGTCCCAGTTTGAATAATGAGCCTAGATGTCTCATCGTTGGTGTGCTCTGTCAGTCTCCTCTTATAAGCCACTGCATACTTTGCGATTGTACTTGAAATATTTTCGAGCCCCATGTCTCGATGGGTCATGCTTTCTCGCATACCAGCGTATATAGGCAATGTAACTTAATACCTTGTTTTAGAAACAAGGTATTATGATAGAAGTGGTGGGCTTAGTACAACCCCATCATTGGATTCGATGTAACCATACTGGTTTTAGTATAATACTTGTTTGTAGAGAAAAAGCTTGTTTTGCGTGGATAGTGTTGATGTATTACCGAAGAGCCAATTCATATCCTTGAGTTTAATGTTTAGTTCAACTTTTTTTTCTTAACGTGCTCTTTTTTAATAATTTGCACTCAATGGGTTATGAATACCCTTCACATGTTTACACACAGGGCGGGCGTTGGAGAGGATAGGATAGGATAGGAAAATATAGATTGAGAGAGAGAGAACGATTTGGTGTAATAATTTGAAGCTCAGTTGTGTATGCCTCAGATAAACTCTGGGGGTGGCGTCCAGATGACTGGGAAGATTTTTGTTATTTTTTGTCATTGCTTCTGATTCACAATATTTTTTCCCGATAACCGATGTCATAGGCAAATCATCATCAACAGAGCGAACAATTTGTTCACCCATATGACCAAGCTACTACCAGTATTATGCCTTCACAGTAGTGTTCCCACAAGGTTTCGCAATTGATCGTACTTCTTCTTCTCCTTTCGATTTCAGCGAGATTATGATCCGAAAACAAGAGATCATAACCCTCCCACTTCACTTCATTTCTACAATTATATTTCTACACTGTATTTCCGCAATTGATCGGACTGACTTTATATATATTTCATGAGAAATAAATAAGTGCTTGCTGACATCAGGATTTGAACCATGAACCAATAGCATGACAATTGACGACGTAACCACTACACCACTGCCACCCCCATTGCTCTTTCCAGTGAAGTTTTGCATCCAGGGTCATGCCTTTTTTGCTGAACTCGAATACGGGATTTGCGAGCTGAAAATTGTGCTGGGTCCAGTTGATTATATATCTATTGCTTTTTATAAATTGTGCGTAAATACTTCTTCGTTTTATCCAATTGCAAGGATCGTCAGAAAATATTGCTATGGTGCATGAAGATGAAAGTGGTAAATCACTTGTAAAAAGAATATATAAGAAGGGACCCAGAATACTTCCCTGCGGATCACTTGTCTTGATTTCATTTATTTGTGAGTAGACGTTTTCCTATTTTATACGAAAGTATAAATCCGAAAGATATAATTCTAATATCCCAAAGTGCTGTTTAGGGCAGCATCTAGTAATACGGCAGAATAAACCATTTCATCTTCCAGTTCTTTTTCTATAACATCGGTTATGCTATGAACTTGATCTATTGTTGAATGTTTATCCCTGAATCTAAATTGGTGAGATGGTATTAGCTTCCTGTTTTCGATAATGGGCTTTAGTCTCCTGAGCAGTAATTTTTCAAAAAGCTTCGACAGTATAGGTAGCATGACACCTCATGAGGATTTATAACTGGCTTTTGAATCATAATTATTTCTGCCACTTAGCAGTAGCAGGGAATATGTCAAGGTCATAACAAAGTGCTTCTTGGGTTTAACGTTTTTTTTTAATTACTTTTTTTAAACTCATTGTGTGTTACGAAAGGAACGCAGATCTTTTCTGTGGTATTGTGTGAACGCTTGAAACCTTTTATCAAGAGCCTGATTGGACCTCATCAGTGCGGTTTAAGTCCAGGAAAGTCCACCTTCGGTCAAATCTTCACACTTCGGTAGATTCTGAAGAAAACCCAAGAGGTCCAATTCGATACTCACCATCTCTTTATCGATATCAAGGACAGAGCTTTATAGAGCTATGTCTAGTTTCGAAATCCCTGCCAAACTTGTCCGTCTGTGCAGGATCACGATGGAGAACGCTCGCTGCTCCAGCAATGTCGGTAATGACCTCACCGACACCTTTGATATCAAAAAAGGTTTTAGACAAGGTGACGCGCTGTCATGTGACTTCTTTAATATTGTACTTGAACGGATTGAGGCATAATCTCTCACAAGTATGTACAACTGCTTGCATACGCCGACGATATAGACCTTATTGGAAGAACTCAGCGGGCTGTCACCGATGCCTTTGCAAGCATTGAGGCGGAAGCGGTCAAAATGGGTTTAGCCATAAACGGGGGCAAAACCAAGTATTATATATGCTGTCAACAAGAAGGGACAATCAACACCGACGAATTGGACAGAACGTCAGAGTGGGCAGCTATAATTTCGAGGTAGTAAGGGACTTTATCTACCTTGGCTCTGCTATAAATTCTACAAACAACATCAGCGCAGAAATCAAACGAAGAATAACTCTTGTCCATCGCTGTTTTTTTGGGCTTATAAGGCAATTCAACAGTAAAGCCCTATCTCGAACAACTAAGGAGACTCTATATAAGACCTTGATCATCCCAGTCCTGCTTTACGGCGCTAAAGCATCCCAGGACTGGGATGATCAAGGTCTTATATAGAGTCTCCTTAGTTGTTCGAGATAGGGCTTTACTGTTGAATTGCCTTATAACCCAAAAAAAAACAGCGATTGGCAAGAGTTATTCTTCGATTGATTTCTGCACTGATTTGGTTTTTCGAGTTTATAGCAGAGCCAAGGTAGACAAAGTCCCTTACTACCTCGAAGTTATAGCTGCACACGGTGACGTTTTGTCCAATTCGTCGGTGTTGGTTTTCTCTTCTAGTTGACAGCATATACTTGGTTTTGCCCTCGTTTATCGCCAAACCCATTTTGGTCGCTTCCGCCTCAATGCTTGCAAAAGCACCGGTGACAGCCCGCTGAGATCTTCCGATAATGTCTATATAAATTGCCCTTCGGATACGGCACTAAACTGTAGGTCCCTTCCATTCGTGTGAAAAATATAACGTACACAACATGAGTGGTTGCGAGAAGCTATGCCCTGGCACTTCAAGAGCTGTTGCGCCAAATATTTGTTTTTTTAATGATACCTTCTCTTGATAGGGTTCTGGATATCTTATACATGTATTCAACTTCAAGCAATAAATATTTTGGAAGATTATGAGCCTTATTAAATAAAGAAATTGGAGGTGGCAATGGTGCAGTGGATAGTGTGTTTGCTCGTTAACTGATGTGTGCAGGTTCAAGCCCCAGTGGGGAACAGCAATCATGAGCCACCCGAGTATAAAGGAAAAGCGAACTACATCGAAGTTTTTTCAACCACTGCGCCAAAGAAAAGGTTCCTGCCTGGTAGTACAATGGACCGGAGAGTCTGAGTGCTCTGGGATTTGGGTTTCCTTTTTTTTTAAAAAGAATAAAAAAATAAATAAATAAAGAAATTAAAAGAAAAGTAGGGAATGGGGTTGTCTTAATTTCATGTCATGTAACGAAACGCTGTAAATTTATTTAAAATATTTTAAGTGAATAGGTTTTGGATTTATAGTTGAAATTGGTAAAAGGAATGTAGGTACTTAAAAATCGAATCGAAGTAAAGTTTCGATTGGTTTAAAATATTGTGTATTTGGCAATTGTAAATTGTAATTGCCAAATTATATATTACCTCAGCCAATTCAAATTGAAAATGTCTGAATCTGCTGTCAAAAGTAAAATTAGTATGGACCGCAAATGATAGATGCATTGGATTTGAATGAAGTGACACATAAAACTGGTATCTGTCAGACAGCACAAATAAGCACATATACATATGTACATACATAAGTACGTTCGTCTCATATGTACAATGATTATAACATACTCTTTGAATATTGCAAATTTTGCATTTTTCAAAATCTTGTAAAAGACTTAATCTGGCATATTCGACCACTGACTATGACTGACCCATTTGGCACTTAATGATTGGTGAATATATATTATACCAGCCAACATACCTACTTGTATTAATCATAACGACTCTACTGTAGGAAACATTAGAAAATGGTTGCCCTCCAACAAATGGGTTGTGAATGTCCTTCTCAATGTAGGAATTCTTACTAGTTTTTCTTTGTCCTTCTATTTATGAAGCAAAAGTGGATCGGACGTCAAGGAGACCATCTTACGAAAGATAGAGCGCGACCGACTCAGTTGGTATTAGCACTTTCAAAGAAGAGATAATTTGAACCGTGTTAAAAAGGCAATATCAATGAAAGTTCCAAAGACATCGCGAGGTTGCGTGAGGCAGGCCTATAAACGCCTGGATCACGCAAATGTGACGACATCGGCATTTCATTCGCCTTTCATTCGCCTCAGTAACCGAGTGATCCAAAATCGGGAAGCCTGCCGATATTTTCTAAGGTCAAATAGGCGAACCCCGCAGGCGGATCAGTAGAAATGCAGTGAAGTGGGAGGGTTATGATCCCTTGTTTTCAGATCATAACCTCGCCGAAATAGGAAGAAGAAGAAGTGGATCATACCATCATCTAGACTATGTAACTAGCAAACAATAGGAGAAACTTGCCATGTAGGCAAGTAATATTTCTAGATCTTTTAATTTCATAACAAAGTCACATTGACAAGTTTAACTCCAATGAAAGTGGGACTAAATATCGCCATGCATTCCATATGCCAACCACGAACATCAAAATTTCGAAAGCTTAAAATTTATTGGAACCATTGAAAGTGACTCACGTCAGCCATTTTCAAAATGGAAACCAACTAAAGAGCAGCAAACTGTCATTCGACCAATACAAGATATATGGTGACATTAAACAAGCAAAAATCTTTATTGTCATTAACTTTGCATTTAGGTAGCCACCCATAATTAATTCCGCCGCCATTAAATTCTTTATGGCTACGTGTCGATTCCGTCGATGACAATCTTAGATTTCTCCGAATTTTCGTTCACGAAAAATATTTCAAGTAAAAATCCGTTTCTCCGGTCCGATAATGGCAAAGGTGTGTGCTGTTAGATGCTTTTTAATATTTTTTTTTATTTTTTGACAATCGAAACGTCAAGTGCGATTGGTATGCAAATGGCCACCTCACATAGGCATTTCCTTCGTTTTGTCTGTTTGTGTTCTTGACGACACAACATAATGTGCCCACAGAAAAGGTAAAAAGTGATGAAGCCATTTTCGAACACGTCCACTGTCTCTCACCTGCTGGACTGCGTTTAGAAGGCATAGTAACGTTCACGTTCATTGCACTCGTCGCGTAAGGGACAATGTGGGTCGTGTTTTGTTATAAATTGTCGACTTTACGCACTGTACTCCTAGAGAAGATAATTTTCTTTTATTTTATTTCTTGGACATTCTTTGGAAATGAAAAGAAAAAATTCAAATTTCTTGGTGGGGCACTATCCCCGTTTCCAAATGCGCGGCATTTTTACATATTTAATATATGTACGTACAGTATTCCATTTATTTATTTATCTCTTCGTCTTCATTTTGTGCTCCCTCCTATTTCGCCGCTTTGTGGGTTGGTGAAGCAGTCCGTTGGACACTGACGGAATTTTAAATAGGTACTTACGAGTATTTGCCTTACTGTGTGTACATTCTATCGGCCATTTTGATTTCTATTTACAGAAAAAAACTTATCTACTTACGTATATGAAATTTTATTTAATTTTTTAATATAGATATTTAGTATTTATTTTTTTTTATTTTTTGACAATGAATGACTAACGGTGGAGTTTCGAGTAATGAAGGTCTTTATATCGATTTGTTTGGCCAGAAGTATTTTGAGACGGTGGTAATTTGCATAGGATATTGAAATGAAGTGAAGGCCCGGTGCCAACAGTAATATACCTTGAAACATACGAGTATTATTTTGTTTTGATTTTTCTCAGAATTTAATTGTGTTGACATCAGCATTAATGTTGGGGATTTTTACATTTTTTATTGTTGAGGCAATAACTATTGATCGAAATAGATATGAGTCAATTGATATTAACAATTCAGTGGGCATTGAGTTCAGGGACTATAGTCATGATTAAGTGATTTTAAATTTAATATTAAACGATTTAAGTTAGGTACGTAGTTGGGTGTCCTGACACTAGGGTTATCACAACGATGTGATCTATTATTCTTTACACTCAGGCCACATGCTGGCCCATTTTGCGAAGAAGGTATGTACCTTTTATCACAACTATAAATTTTTATCAAAGGGATAATTTCTTGATGATGTAGACTTTCGCCGATTTGCTTACGTTTTCGTCTGTTTTTCGAAGTCGAAAACTAAAATTTATAGATCATTCTCGAACTAATGCACGTCGTTCAGTGTAGGCTCCCTTAGAAACTTAAAACTTGAAACGGCCTATCTGCTATTACCTAGGTACATTAATCTGCTGCTAGTCAATGCTATACAGTAAAACAGAGTATAGCCCACAATTTCTCCTGCTTCAATGTACATACAAACTATTGTACAAATAGGTGAAGTGAGCTTATCTTATTTCTGTTGAGTTTTAGACTCCACTCTCCGCCTACATTCTAAAAAGATATCATTTATGTATGTTTTGATATGTTTGAAGCTCAATACGATAGATATACATACATATATGGTATGTTCACATAAAATAGATAGTTAATTGGATAAATATGCTTGAATAAATCAATATTTATTTTGAGAAACAGTTTATATATAAATATATTTATGGTAAAGATATTTTTATTTTTCTCAAAATATTGCAAACAATTCATTTATTCATACTGCAGTACCAAAAAACATTTGTCAACATATTTTGTTTGAATATGTATATGTAAAACTAAAATGTTTGAGAAGGATTGTGTGTATATGTGCATGTATTAGCAAGCAATGTGTAATACGTTTCAGAAGTCTGAAGAAGTATGTTTGGAGAAAAGATATTGAAATTTGTTGTAGTAAAATTGTCTTGTCAACCTCGACTAACATGTTTATAGTATGTGTATATATTCCGCCTAAGTCCTTGTTACCTGTTGTAACAAGGTACCTAGAAGCATTTCGCTTTATTGAAGGTCTCATATCCACGTCGGATTTATTTTATATTTTCGGGGACTTCAATCAAACTACAATTGATTGGGCCTCAGGAGATGCAGATTGCACTTTTCTTAATCCTGTAAATGCCTTATCTGTGATTGGGTCGGAAATCATTGATACTGTCCAATCCCTCGGTCTTCTTCAACTAAATCCGGTTAAGAATCATCAAAATCGTACGTTAGATCTTATCTTCTCTAATAACAACGATGAAAGTTTTGTTACTAGAAGTTTCTCACCTCTCGTTTCCGAAGATATTTACCATCCTTCCCTAATCCTTTTTTGCAGCTTGAATATTAATGAAGCTAAATCCTTTAACTTTTATAAATTCGATTTCAAAAATGGTAATTACATTGATATGTGTGAGGAGTTGAGCAATTATAACTGGGTCCCACATCTATCGTTAGATATTGATGATTTATGTTCAGAATTCTATCGGGTTATTACTAAAATAATTTTTAGATTTATTCCTGTAGTTTTAGTCAAAAACTCTACTCTGGGGTCTTGTCCATGGGACAATGAGATAACCCGCAATTTAAAAGTACTTAAAAATAGAGCTTATAGGATTTGGCGCTGTAGCATGGAGGATGAGGACTTTGTGTTATACAGAAAACTAAAATCTGAATTTAAAATTTCTTTACACAACTCGTATTTGATTTATTTAAATGAAATGCAAAACTCTTTTAAATCGAGTCCTAAAAAATTGTGGCAATTCATAAATACTAAAAATAAAAGTGACGGTTACCCTGCCTCATTTTCATTTAATGGACAGGCAATGGATACACCTGTTTCTATCTGCAACTCGTTTGCATCATTTTTCCAGTCAGTCTATTCAAAAGTGGACTCAAATATTAACAATTCATTTTTTAGTTACCTTGGGAATGCACCTCTTTCCGCGTTCCATAACATTGAGATTTCTTCCGATAGTACTTTAAAAAGCCTAGTCGAAATGGAACTCAACTTTAATCCTGGCCTTGATGGCCTGCCTACTGGTTTCTTAAAAATGTGTGCTATCCCATTACATGGAATATTATGCCACATGTTCAACTTATCATTAAAATCAGGTGTTTTCCCATCTGTATGGAAAAACTCTTTTATTATACCACTTTTTAAAAGTGGTAGGAAAAACAAAGTTTAGAACTACAGGGGTATATGTAAACAATCGTCAATCCCTAAATTGTTCGACAAATTAGTTTCTGAAAATTTGAATTTTTATTGCAAATCTTTATTGTCCAACAACCAGCATGGTTTTGTAAAGAAAAGATCCACAGTGACCAATCTGCTTGAGTTCACAAATTTCGTGATATCGGAAATTATTAAAGGAAATCAAGTTGACGCAATCTACACTGATTTCAGTAAAGCGTTTGACCGTGTTGACCACAAAATTCTGCTTTATAAACTGGACAGACTAGGATTTCCATGTTCCTTTTTACGCTGGTTATCATCCTTTTTATCGGAAAGATGCCAATTTGTCAACTTTCGATATCACATTTCTAGTAAAATTTGTGTGACATCTGGGGTTCCCCAAGGTAGTCACATTGGTCCTATTTTGTTTATCCTCTTTGTAAATGACGTAGTCTCATTTTTGCCGGAATGCAACATGTTTGCTGATGATTTTAAAATTTATTTATCAGGCAATGAGTATCATACATTTCAACTCTTAAACGAGTATCTTTTTAAATTTCATCTATGGTGTTCAAAAAATTATCTCTCCCTTAATGTTGGCAAATGTTCAGTAATTACTTTCTCACGACGTATTTCGCCCATTTTATATAATTACTCACTTGGTGGTGAAGCCGTGTCTCGTGTTACCTTAATAAAAGATCTAGGTGTATTGTTAGATACTAAGTTATCATTTAACAATCATATAGACCACATTATAAATATGGCTAATCGATCTTGGGGAAGAATAAGGCGTTATGCCGGTGAATTCTCCGACCCTTATGTTATTAAATCACTATACCAAGCATTTGTTAGGTCTCTGTTGGAATATGCATCAGTTATTTGGTGTCCGTATTACAAGTTCCATATAACCAGAATCGAAGCTGTCCAGAAAAGATTCTTGAGATTTGCTTTACGTGGGCTTCCATGGTCTGACATTTACAACCTCCCGTCCTATCAATCAAGGCTAAAGTTAATTAACCTTGACTCGCTTGAGGATAGGAGGATGGTTGCTAAAGTGGTTTTTGTTCACAGAGTGCTTACAAATGATATTGATTCCTCCGGAATTTTGAACTGTATTAACATTAATGTCCCATCGACCAATCTACGTAATAATAGATTTTTTACTATTACACATTCGCGCACTAACTACGGTCGCTCATCCTCTATTAATGGATTATTGATAACTTACAACGCTAATGCTATTTTGATTGATTTTAATATATCTTTGGTATCTCTTAAAAAGAGATTGATAGGTAATATTCAGTCATGATTGCTAACTCTACGGATATGCTTCAAAATGTTCTTGTATTTATAACATATCTTATTTGATTCGTTTTGTATATCACTTTATTGTTTTTCTTTTTTTTTATTCATACTTTTGTAACTAAGTCTAAGAAAGTAATTGCTCTTTGTTGACAAAATAAAAATAAACAAATAAAATTAAATTTAATTGGGTTAATCCGTATTTATTTGGAGCTAAAAAGGTGGTTTATCCATAGGGACATACTCGTATGTGTCCGGTTTTCTTATTTACAATTCACACTCTCTTTTGTCAACAAAACCAATTAAATACATATGAAATAATTTTTATTCAAGCTTGTGCCCAGAGAGACAGAGAGCAAAACTTAAATGTATTGACAATTTTTTTTCTTTTCTTACTTCTAAGAAATATAAATTTGAAATATAAACTTCTTCTTCTTCCTATTTCGGCGAGGTTATGATCTGAAAACAACCGATCATAAAGCCTCCCACTTCACTGCATTTTTACTGATCCGCCTTCGTAGTTCGCCTAATTTTATTGCGATGGTCTTTGACACGTGCATGCTCCGGTTTTATTATTATTTGATCTTTTTTTATAATTTACGCGCATTCAAGGGGTTATGAATACCTTTAACATGTGTTTCTTTTACACAGTGCGGGTGTTGGAAAGGATAGATAGAGAGAGAGAGAGAGAGAGAGAGAAAGGTCATCTTTGGGGAGGTATCACGCAAAAACTAATGACAGATCTCAGTAAAACTTTGCCATTCTGTACCTTAGAGACTTCGTTCCACTTAGAATTATCAAGATATTCCTCAAGGGGATTAAGATATTAAACTAAATAAACACAGAGACAAAAAAGGTATTATAAAACTATACATTCGAAAAATTTGAGAAGTACAGATATTTTAGAGCGCTTTTCAGCGAAGTATAAAATTAATAAACACATGGATTTATTCCAAATTTATAGCTACATGTGTATTTGGATGACGGCGATAACTATGACGTTCCCACAAAAGCCATTGAAGCCTTAATCGGACTTACTCCGTTACACATATTTATAAAAAAGTGGCAATCCGCAGTGCAGTTAGTCTTAGAAAATCCGATGCTAATAGTACACGGGATCACGTGGATCTCATGGAGCTATTGTCCGACTTCCCCGAGCTAGACATGCTCAGCACGGTCTCCAACTTTACGCCTAAATCACTCTACTTTGGTAGAAGGTTTGAGATTGTGATCCCAAGCCGTGATATATGGAATAATGGCGGACCGTCGCTTGATCCAAAAGGTATAGTGTGGTACACCGATGGATCAAATATGGATTCAGGAGTTGGCGCCGGTGTGTATGGACCCAACCAACAAATTTCGAAATCACTCGGAAAGAGTCCTAGTGTTTTCCAGGCCGAGCTTTACGCTATTGAAACTTGTGCTAACATTAACCTGCACTCAGGCATGAAAGGTGCCTCTATCCATATACTCACCGATAGCCAAGCGGCGCTCAAAGCACTGATCTCCCATTTGATCAGTTCAAAATCAGTTCTAAGCTGCTTCGACAGCTTACAAAATCTGGCTCGACACAATAAAGTAAAATTGTGGTGGGTACCGGGTCATGTAGGCGTTGACGGCAATGCAGACTGCAGACCTGCTAGCTAGGAAGGGCTCCTCTGAGTTGATACCCGATTCTGCCTTCAAACTTACCCTAAACATTTGGGAACGCAACATGTGCATCTCCCACTGGAATAACTCCCAAGGTCTCAGGCAGGCTAAAAGAGCTGTCCAACCCTTCCAAAGACAGGCAGTTGATATCCTAAAATACGGCAGAAATGACATAAGAAGGCTTGTGAGCTTCCTTACCGGTCACTGTCAACTTCTCTACCACCTTAACAAAATGAGAATTTCGGAGGATATCATCTGCCGCCTCTGCCTTGAAGAGGACGAAACCGCAGAACACATACTATGTGAGTGTGTAGCTCTGTGTAGCACTAGGAGAAGCTTTTTCCTTAAAGAGATCATATCTCCAAAAGATCTAAGGAACTCCTCCGCAGCCGTAATTATAGCTTTCATAAGGAGAGTAGAAGTACTGCTGCCCTAAAAGTGGCCTATGGCACAATAGATCTCCTTGGTCGCAGTGCCTACACGCCATTTGGGCGTGGCCACACAACTGTTAAAAAAAAAAAAAAACTATGACGTTTGATGTTTGCTTCTAAATAGACACATATATAGTGAATACTATTGTGGACCACGCAGACAAAGTCGCAGCTATCTTCTAGTTAAAAATAAAGTGGAAACACTAATCTCACTAATATTTTTGACTTTCAAGCACATGAACGTATCTATATATTACTGGTGCTTGTTTGGGATAAACATATTCATTCAGTATAATACAATAAATCAATCCGTCGATTGGTTTGCAAGGCAATTCCGTTGAAAACTCTTCGCCGGAAAACGGAGGTTGATTATTCTTTGATTATGTTTCTGTAAAAAAAAAACTACTGGTAGCTGAAATTTGTTTGTTCGTGAACCAATTTCTAATTTTTAAAATCAATTGCAATATTATTAGACAAAAACGTGTTGAATATTACTTTAAATAAAGGACAAGTATTGGTCTCATGAAAATTTTCGATCTCAAGAATTTGGTAAAAGTTGGTACATATAACTGTAACATAGAAACTCTAGAAAGTGACTTCCTAAATTCTGTTCATGTCTCGCGATTTGTGGAGTCATAACTCGAGGCTTAATCTGAATTTTCATCCTAACCATAAAATGAATTGTATACTCTATTTCAGGCCGATTCTAAAAAATTGCTATTTGTTCGAAAACTTTTTAATATATTTTTGTGTGTTAGCAAAGATACATGCTGCCAGATGGCGTAAATGGTTTCCGCCAAAAAATTCGAATCATGATGCGACTACATGATAGGTGCCATATATAATAAATGTCCAAAATAAATACTCTAGGAATATTTGACATTACTTACTTACTTAGGTGGCGCTACAGTTCGGGGTAAACCTGGGCCTCAATCAACAAGCCTCTCCATTTAGCTCGGTCTTTAGCTAATTGCGAGGTTCGAGGTCGAGGTCCCCTTGAACTTGTGTGCGCCACCTACGGCGATGATTGTCTCTACTGCGTCGTCCCTCGGGGTTAGATTCGAAGACTCTGCGGGCCGGAGCGTTGGTGTCCATTCGCTCTACACGTCCTAGCCATCTCAAACGTCCAATACGCAGTTTTTTTTGACAAGGTCGATGTCGCTGTACAGCTCGTATAGTTCGTGAGTGAATCTTCTCCTCCAAAACCCGTCAACACAAATGGGACCGAAAATGTTACGAATAATTTTTCTTTCGAAGCGGCCAAGGATATCTTCATCCTCTCTTAATAAAGTCTATGTTTCAGCGTCGTGAAGCAGGACTGGGATGATCAGATTCTTATACAGAGTCTCCTTAGTTATTCGAGATAGGGCTTTACTGTTGAATTGCCTTATAAGCCCAAACAAACAGCGATGGGCAAGAGTTATTCTTCGATTGATTTCTGCGCTGATGTTGTTTTTAGAATTTATAGCAGAGCCAAGGTAGATAAAGTCCCTTACTAACTCGAAGTTATAGCTGCCCACTGTGACGTTTTGTCCAATTCGTCGGTGTTGGCTTTCCCTTCTTGTTGCTCTCGGTTATCGCTAAATCCATTTTGGCCTCTTCCACCTCAATGCTTGCAAACGCACCGGTGACAGCCCGCTGAGTTCTTCCGATAATGTCTATATCGTCGGCGTTTGCAAGCAGTTGTACAGACTTGTAATAGATAGTGCCTCCGGTGTTGGCTTATGAGTTCCGCACAATCAATATTTGACATTAAATGAGCAAAAATTCAGCACATCAAATGTTGAAAAACTATTAAAATTAAGATACTTCGCTTGTATACGTATATAAAAAACATTTTCACGAAAATGTTTTTTTTTTTGCATGTAATAGCACATATTTCACTTAGTAGCTAACTTTAGAAATTTGGCTGCTTTTCGATGGTATCAATAGCGGCTGTTCAAAACAATCGACCAAAGAGATGGTTTTTATCTGAATGGTTGCAGTGTAAAACATTATTAAGGCCCATCTATAAAAAGGTTATGCCATTCATTAGGATGGGGTTAGTAATCCATAAATAAGTACGAGTATATGAAACCAGTATTTATTTTGGATGCATCCCTCCATTCTTTCCAATGAATAATGTAAGTTTAGAGAACTACCGCAGATTTTGATGTATATTCGACGGAAACTACCCGAAAGGATAAGCTAAAGGGCAGTAAAGCGTAAGACCAAGTGCCGTCAAGTGAAATTAGTGACAGCTATGCAAGTTATTGGTAAAAGTAATCGTTCGCTTTGAATGCACACATCATTCGCATTGAAAAGATAAAAAAAGATCAAAGACAAAACTATTTATATTTTTCTACGGCCTTTTGGATGAACGCTCTGGATGAAATGCAAGTGAAAACTACATTAACAATTCGCACTGTGGATGTTCCATCCAGAATGTAAGACAGCTTAGTGAACTACATATTATAAACTTCTAAAATGTTATTACATACGCTACGTTAGTAGCAATATATAATAAACTACAATATGTTAAAAAAGCAAGCAAGCTAGGTCCTTTATAAGCTGTTTCCCCATAATATATAATATATATTTTTAAATAATTACACAATGCATTGTTTAACGTTTGTACTACTTGTCTATGGTACTTACTTTTCAAAACTTTACTATTTGTTGAGTTATCTCTCGTCCATGGCGGATCACCGTGACTTGAAAAATCTCTTAACTTTAGATAACTTATTGTCAGTCTTATTATTGACGCCTTATCCAACTGGCTAGTAATGGCGGCAGGTAATGGAAGCATTTTGGCTAATTCATAAAATTCATAATTTTCTTTGCCACGTCTCGATCTGGCCGCATCACGTGACTTTTCCTTTCGTAGTTCTAGAATGCTGTAAGAAAAAATCAAAACAAATTATTAAAAAGTTTTTCAAAATATTGTTTCAAAAACAATTACATAAGAATGAATAAATTTGAAATGAGTGTCAAAAAACATGTTGACACCTAAACTATTTTAACGGAGAATTTTCCTTTTTTAGATAGTTGTAACCATCTGCACTTTCCATCGTCAATGTGAGTTGATTTCATTCAACTTACTCACCCCTCTTCGACTATCTGCCATTGCAACCCCCGTAAAAAAGTGCTGGCGAATGATGAAAATATTTGCGAAGATGACGAATCCCCAAGGATTATTTTATGGTGTCCTTTAAGTGCGATGTCATCTCCGATGCTGAGTGGACAGAAAATAGCTCGTAATAGTCAACAAGGATAATGTGATATTTTTTGTCAAAGTTCTCACTAGATAGATGACATGGTCTTACATACATATGTATGTATGTATGTTTACCTAGTATTTGACTTATATAAAACTAAAACATTTTTCAAGACAGACTCACTTGCGTTGCGAGAAAAAATGTTCGTCTTAAGTAACTACTCTTCATTTAGGTTGAACTATTTTTCGAATAAAAGTAACGACGACACCGAAAATATTATTTCAATTGAAGAACTTGAGACATAAATTATAGTGGATTCCACTTTATTATGGAGCCGCATAATCAGACTAACCGCTTAAATGGTATAAGTGAAAGAAAGGCTACTTATTTTTTTCTTTCGATTTGGTCCAATGTCTTCCAGTTAAGGAGACTCCAGACTTAGAGGTACTTCTTAAAACAACATAAAATAAATGTGGTCTAATGAAGGATTTTCTATGACGTAGAGATAAGACGTTCATAAAATTACAAATCATGATTCCAGGATATTCCTACCAAGTCTACCAAAAACAAAGTATGTTCATTTAGTACGCAAAAATTCCTACGTAAGCAAACGCGTTTCTTGTCCAAATTAATATCGGTCCTTAGTATCAACTCAAAAGTAACGGGTTGAAGTGATATTGCAATTTTCCATATTCTTTTTCTAAGCCTTAATATTGCGTTTTTCACAAAATTCATCAAGAGTCATACACAGGTAGTTAATGGTACTAAGCTGATGAAAGTCGACCAGGAAACGAACCAAATCCTTATGTTAGCTTCAGGAGGTTCTAAGTAATTCAAATGTGTTTTTCTCCGTGTTATAAAGAGTTAACGGCTAAGAAAAATAAGTAAACGTTTCTAAAATAGACGGATAGGTGGAGACTCAAGATACCGAAAAGGAAATGAAAGTATGAGGCAGAAGGCAAATCACGGTGCCATTTATATAAAGAAAAGTTGATGGTCATTTTGTGCCTCCAGGATTTGCCAAATCAAAAACTATTGTAACCAAATTTATAGATAATTAACTGCCTTAATATCTTTTGTATAAAGAATTTTTTTTTACATTGGATGTTTTATTTTTATATTTTTTTTCATTCAAAAGGAATATTTTGGCCTATAGCGGGGTTCACATTATACGATTTGCTTGATCGATTTGCTTGACGACCGACCAAATCGTACAATTTGAACACTCATCAAGCAAGTCATCCAATTTGTAGTACGGTTTTTCAAATTTTTCAACTTTTTGCTTTGCTTGACAGACATATCATTCAATGTGAACGCTTGTCGTACAACTTCAGAGCATTTTTCATTTTTGTTTCTGATTTCGATGAGAAAACATCGAAGGTTAATATAAAAATATGGTGTCGAGAGCATATTTATGATAGGGTTCCTCGAGGCAAACTCTGGAGTGTTCTGCAGGAGTATGGGATTGATGGTTCTCTGTTAAGGGCGATTCAGTCTTTATATACGTTGGACGTTGGACTCCGCCAGGGGTGAGTTTTGCCACCTCTATATAGGGGTTGGATGTTGCAGCGCAGCCGTGGCGGGGAATGTTTTGAAGTGGGAGACCTAAGAATTAGTCATCTGCTCTTTGCGGATGATTTGGTCATCCTTGGGTCCTCTCGAAAAGTTTGTAGCCGTTTGTGATGGTGCTGGAATGAAGATCAACGTGAACAAGTCAGAAGTAATGGTCGTTTCCAAAAAAACCCACTTAGTGCACTCGGCATGTTAGTGGAGTCCCACTGAAGCAGGTGGATAAGTTTAAGTACCTCGGGGTTCTATTCACAAGTGATGGGAAGAGCAATGCCGAGTTATCCTGTAGAATTGGTCAGGCTGGATCAATTTTGAGAGAGCTTGGCCAATCTGTTGTAAGGAAGGCCGAACTTAGTGTTCAAGCTAAGCTATCGGTTTTTAACTCGGTGTATGTTCCAACTCTCACCTATGGTCATGAAATTTGGGTAGTGACCGAAAGAATAAGATCGCGGGTACAAGCTGCCGAAATGAGGTTCCTTCGCGGTGTTGCTGGAATAACTCGTAGGGATCGAGTGCGCAACACCAGAGTACGCGAGGCGCTCAATGTTGAGCAGCTACTTCTCCGAACGGAAGGATCTATGCTTCGATGGTTTGGTCACGTAGTGCGTATGCTCCCACACCGGCTTCCAAGACGTGCCATGGTGGCCGTGGTATCAGGTAGGCCTAGAAATAGATGGTTGGACCAAGTTCGGCATCTCTCCTGGAGCCGTTTAGGGATTCCTACTGATGAGTTGGAGTCGATGGCGGAGGATAGAGAAGGATGGAGAGTCCACCTGAGCATCCTACCCCCGCGATCCTCATGAGGGATTAGCGGGCCATTGAAAGTGTATGTATGTATGTATGTGTCGAGAGCAGACAAATATTGTAGTTTTAGCAGGAGTTTTTTGAACTAGGTTAGGCTAGGTTGGCACTCTCGTGCAGATACACTTTGACCAGTAAAGGTCCTTTGTGATGTCATGTATCTACCATTAGATCACTCAGGGACTAATCAAACCAACCAGAGCTTTTGATAAAGCGATGGATGCTCATGACGCCTAAGGACGCCAAATCGCGGAGGTCATCAAGGAAGAGGGCACCTAGATGGAGTATTCTTTTGCGCGATAGAGCTGGACATGCGCATAGGAAGTGAACGAGATGCTCAAATCAAACTTTTCGGAGAAAACACCACAACCCGGTCTTAGAGCCATCTGTAAAGAAGTGAACCGAGCTGCCATCAGCTGGGGGAGAGTTGTCCCATTCATCCCGTTCAGGGATACTCGTACGGAAGTTATGGTCAAATCTCAGTTTCTGTAGGGTGTAGTCCGTATTTTCATGGGTAAAGTTAAGAAGACCAAGGCCAGTGTGATAACTAGACCACTGCGAGGAGGCTCTTAAACGGATGGCCGCACTGGCAGCAATCTGTTTGCCAAAAATATTTAAGGGCAGCAGATGGAACAAAATGTCCAGTGCCGTAGAGGAAGTATTTCTCTGTGCACCACTGATGCACATGTATGCAGATCTATGCATCTTAGCTAATTGATTGAGATGGACAGCCCTATCAAGAGCAGGCCGCCATACGATCACGCCATAGACCAGTGTAGGCCTGATAATAGACACGTACAGCCAACGAGTGCTTTGAAGTTTCATACCCCAACTCCTACATATAGCCTTTTTACAGGAATAGAGAGCTGCATTGGCTTTCCTTATGCGTTCTATTTTCTGTCCAAAATAAGACCCAGGAATTTTGCGACCCAGGTTAGACTGGTGCCATTTATCGTAGGAGGGTCTATGAGGATAACTTTATATTTCCTAGTGAAGGGAACGAGTTTGGTTTTATGAGAGTTATCCCCAATCCACATTTAAAGGCCCATCTGGGAGCCGATGTATTGGAGGATTAACTTGAGAGTTTCTGGGTGTTTGCCAGAATATCCTGAAATGTGTATTTTGTCTTTTTCTATGAATTGTTATTTTTGTTAATTGTTCCTCATGCGTCACCGCGTCCATCATTAAGTAATTCCGAAAATCGTCAGGCGAATTTTCTTCCAATTCGCTCAACAGGTTTACGGATGAAAATGTATTCCTTTTATAAATTTTCCCTCGAAATTTTTCCGCCGATAAAAAATTAGGTATCTTCCAAAATAGAGAAAAAATTCATCAGGAACAAATTAAATATCGCGATTGCGTTGAAAATTCTCCTGAATTGTCATTCATGATACCTATTTCTTTTCCGCGGAATTATTTCCTCTTTTTTGAAGATACCTAATTTTTGTTCGGCGGAAAAATTCCGAGGGAAAATGAATTCACGATAACCCTGATTGTATTCGCAGTATTGGATATGTGTGTATTAAGCTTTAACAGCGTTTCGTACTGCAGCTTCAGCTTCACCATTGTGTTCGAGCAGTTAGGGTTAAACAATTTACCAAACGAGTTTGAGCTATATTACACTCTTTGCCATACAAAAATTTAACATTATCTGAAATGTATGTGACAGCTATTCTTACAAATTCATTTCACGAACAGTAATTTGTACAAATTTTGCAAATAAATTTCTAATAATTCTAAATTAATAAGGAACGGCCTCTGGGTTCGATATTAACAGGTCTTGTACTGAAAAAGTAAAAGGCTATGATTCTTGGCTTTTCCGTTACGTCAAAAATTTGACGCGAAAGCCTCATAGTGAAGGACAGTATCAAGATGTACGAAAAATGATTTTATGCAAAATTGTTATGAGAAGTGCATGACGAAGAACTGGTATTGTATTTTTATGGCATATAAGTAATTGTTAAGAAAATGTACGTATCCACATCACTTTGCTCATCGGAAAACAAAACATACCATCCTGCTAGTTTGCATTTACGCCTAATTCCGCTACCACTTTTCCATACTTGCGGCTTTAGAACGTGGTGGCTGCCGTTGCCACATACCAGAGCTCTAGTCGCAACTCCATGATTCATATGAGCAGGCGAATTTTGTAATCTGGTCAAATCACATTTTTCTTCTCCAGCTAGCTACTGCTTGGGCAGTTCGGCTCTTTGGCTTTTCATAAAATATCAAACCATGTCACACAATCACTTGACACCCGATTAAATCGTTTGATAATACGTAAAATTCTCGTTTGCTCTCAAACGTTTGACACAGAAAATTTGATGATTACACTCTATCAGATATTTAACAATTTGTGAAACCGTGGAATCGTACTTTAAAAAACTCACCCGAAGTTTTCTAAGAAAAGAAACATGCCCGCTACTTCTTTAGAGAGATCTGGAGGGGTACGCTGGAGCCTAAACCCAAGAAGATTTTGAGTCCCATTTTGAAAACTTTATTAAAGGTACGCAGGTAATATATACCCACTACGTTTTATGAAATATTATAGAAGAGTTGTCTGTTTAGATACTGAATGTGAAGATACAACTTCGTTATTCTAATAGCAACATCTAATGTTCATTTCTAAGATTGCACCCAAGATAATTTTGAGGAAAATTGGGTTTATAATTTACTCCTCAAAATTTGGTTGTAAAGAATGCTAAGATATAATAAAATAGGTTATTAGTTGAGAAGAAATAGCTTCCACACGACTATCCAATTTTGTCGTCCGTATAAGCTCACCAATAAGTTTTTTTTATTACAGACATAATTTATTTGAAATCTGGGACTCCTCTCCTCAGATACAAAATCTTCCTTAAAATAAGCTACATCCTACCTGCAACTATGTACATATTTCTCAGACAATGACATTGCATCACATAGATACAAACATTTTCATGCTGCATGACAGTCAACTGTCAAAGAAGAATAACATTAAATATGTCATCATCGCATAAGTAATTGCAGGTAATTTATTTCCGTCAAAACGCCGAAATGAAAAGACCAACAAAATGCCATATGACGAAATGATGAAATATAACCTGTGTTAAGCACTTTATATGCTTCCCGTCGCGGTCATACAGCTCCATATACCCGTGAAAAGTAATTCTTGTAACAAATTAGCCGACTTATCTGTCACTGAGTCTGCTGCTTCATACACACACTCACGAGCTCCATCGCGATGAGCAGATCTCCGCAGAGAAATCCCAAGACAAAAGCAAAAAGAAAATAAGACTAAACGTCATTTCATTCATCGTCGCGGCATCACTCTTTGAATCAAGCGCAATAAACTGTTCACATTCAACACTCTATCAAGATGGCCATCCACTGTGTTCCGCCGTTGCCGACACCACCACCGACTGGTCCAGAGACCGCAGCTCTCCTCCGCTTGCTGCTACATCTGACAACCGCGGCTTCAGACTATCAAAAGCAGATCATATCTGTCGCTGGCATATGGAAATGTGTGCGTAGACAGTTGGTTTGTTTTAACGTTTCCACTGTTCGTTTTTGTGGGGATTTTTCGTAATTAAAATAGGTCTTACGTTTGCCACGGGCCAAAGTGGGCAGTTTCCGAAAATACTGGCTTCAATTTTGGACCATAAGATCTGTATCTCTTTCTGAGAGTAAAATCAAAACAGAAACGAAACGTGATCCACGAACCAAGTTCTCAATTCGGGGAACAGTGCAATGAAAGGTAAATTAATTACACGCATCGGGGAGAGGTACCAATTGACAGAAATTAGTTCAACTTAAGCGGACAGGATATGCACATTCGGTAGCAATCAATCAAGAATCAATTTTCTCTGCAAACTGGAGCAACACTGATGTGGTGTTCAACACTTTGACAAATGATGTCTGCGATTTTCAATATCAGCCAAAAAAAAATCCGTTTAATCATTTCCTCATCACCCCAGAACGTGTGATTGAAAAAGGTACAACGAGCATTTTGTATTACTTTCATGTTTTTTGTGCGTTGCATTTCATGCTTCATTTGTTTCGTGCAATTTGTCTTATCGCTCATTCTCTTTGAAAAAATGTATATCATCTCAGAATACCTTGAAGTACATTTTCTGAGCCAATATTTCGATCAATTGACAGGTGACGAATGACAGAGGCACAGACACAGGCACAGAAGATTCTTCTGGCATTCTCCCCCCTCGGCATAGGCACTCAATCAAAACTATGTATTTTCATGTCGTATTGACATCAGATGTAGAACACAAGCTAATCGCTCCTAATTACCACCCTTAAATAATTGTGTTAGGCAACCCCATAATTACGTGTTTACAAGCCAATTTGGCAGGGTTTTCCTCTTTTTGGGGTGACTTGTCTCTCGCATATGGCAGGAAAAAGGAAGGAGCTCAGCTTAAAGGAAGGATACACATACAATGAAACCACCCTGGTGGAAAATGTGATTTCTTTTTCGTTAATTTCAGCGCTGTCAACAGTAAAAGTTTTACGCCAAACGCAATAATCGTGCATAATCTTCCCATTATCCTATAAGAATGCACTGCTGTTTGGCAAGCACACATCCTAATCCACAAAGATTAAGAAGCTGAACAAAGGATTGCGGTAGCAAATATCAAATGATCTTTTGATATGTGCGCAGATTTTATCGGATGTTGATATTAATAGAAAGATATCAAGGAAACGACAAAGGAAAGTCAATGAAGTGCAATGAAAAATCCTTTTTTGTTTCGATTAGGTAAGGAAGTGGAGACTACACTGCATTTCGCACTGAGAGTATTTACAGAATGCAATGAACCAAGCTGTACATTTTGTGAGAAGAAGAAGCCCTAAGATGTACATATGTATTTACTTGATGACTGTGCTAAGAAGAATACCAAAAGACTAATTTTGAAGAGAGAAATTAAGACCAAAACAAAAAACCTAAATGTTCTTGTATGGATAGCTCTCTGCAGTTGAAGCAGTTAGAATTTTTAAACAAACTAGAAAAAAGTAAATAGATATCGAACAGCCGGAAGCAATACTTTAATTGGAACACAGAGCTATAATTAGGAGGTACAGTCTAATGTAACATTTTTAAATATTCACCTGAATTTAGATAGCAAAACACTACGTCAGTTTTTGTTACTTTTCTAATTTATTTATTTGCATGTGCTAATTGTTTCGTTTTTGGTTCCAGTTATTTTTATTTTTATATTTTTTTAACTCAATAGGTAAAGGGTTTTATATAGTCTTAACCTATTTTTACTACACATAAGAAAAAGGGCTCATAATTTAAATATTGAATATATTATTGTTAGTATATGTAGAAAGTTGTACACCCTGTATAATGTCTCTTAACGAGAGACTATTATTTGTAAAAAAAAAAAAAAAAAATACAAACTGTATAGAGGATGTATAAGCTAAATGCGTTTTAAGGTTGCTAAATCGGCCCCTCAGATCAAGAAGAATATATTATAGATTTTAAAAAGCAAATAAATTAAACCTCCCTGACATCAAGCACTCGGATACGGCATGCTTATTTGCAATATTTATAATTTTCTTTTAATTGATAGCCTCAGACCCAGGGCCGTATTTACGCGAAGGCTATCGCAGCCTATGGGTACGCACCACAAAGGGACCCGCACCACAAAAAAAAATGGTTAGTTGTTGTTCATATCATAGTTTCAGTTAATTACAATATACAGTAAAGCCAATAAAACAATATATACGTTTAGACAGACTGCACGTCTTTACAAAACATTAATCCGTAAAGGAAATATTGAGTTAGGTTAGGTTAAGTAGGGTAGGGTTATGAGGTTAACACTAGGCACCAAAGTGGGCCCATCGCGATCCCTAGGGAAAGGAAAACATGTAACACATTTTTTTTGTGGTACGTTACCTTAAAAGTACAATTTATAATATTTAGACTATGAGACTTATGTTGCTCATAGTTATTAGCAGAAGGAATAATTCAAATATTGTCATAGATTAGTGGTTCATAGCAATGCTAATAAATCATGTTGAATAACTTAATAATTTTTAATATTTTTAATTTTTATTATCTCGCCAATTCATTATCTTCTAAGTACTGTAAGTATAGTAAGCAATTTTCTACAAATTAATAATAGGTTTTTAGTTAGAAAATGCGATTATTCAAGGTTAATTTAAAAAAACACTCCCTACATCCCAGATTCAGGTTAGAAATGCGATCCTAAATACGACCCTGATCAGAAATATTTGCAAATTAAGTAGATTTTTAAATCATTATTATTTTCTATATGATTTCTTATTAACGTCTGATGAATCCACGTTCTCATATCTTTTTCCCTTGTTTTTATAGTCAAATACTCGTAAAAAATGAGATAATTGTAGAAAACGGTTGAATTGTGTTTATCTTTTTGGTACTTTTTCTGACACAAAGCCTCTGTAAATAATGTGGATAGGCAAATTATTTACGAATAAGGATATAAGCCCAGCAGTATAAAAAGTGGATAAATGCTTCAAAGATATACAACTATGCAAGCGTTTGGAGATATTTTAATTATATCTATTTTAATTAAATCTAACTAAGACCGTAAACGATAATCCTTAAGGCAATATACCGCCAGGAGAAAGCTCCTATTTCGCGGTATTTTATTTTTTGAGTTATATAATTTATTTGCATAGTAGAGTACAAGCACATGTCAAATAATCAAATGCCGAATGGAAGAAGGCAAGCTTACGAAAATGCCATCTATCAATATGCCAAACTAAAATTGTGGAGTGAAAAATGCGAAATAGTGATTTGAATAAATCATAGAAAATGCAAATGTAATTCGCCAAAAGAAAAATGCGTGCTAACTTTAGCAAGATGACTACAATGAATTGAAAAAGCATTCGACAGACCACCACGAGGTCTGATATGTGTGGTGCTAAGACATCAAGTGGTTTCCGAAACCTATGTTAGATGATCATGGACATATACGAGGAGCAAAGACAAGATGGTGCCCCGCTGGAGTAATCGAGGAGTTCCCAATCAAATTCGGGGTGCACCAGGGAAGCGTCTTAAGTCCTTTGCTCTTTATTGCAGTCCTTGACTATCTGCTTCAAGGTAAAGTGACGGACTCCAAACTACATCAGTTATTGCTGACAATGGAGCCACCATAAGTAAGGATCCCACGTCCAGGCAACGAGCACTTGACGTATGGGTGGACGTTTTGGAGGGAAATGGGTAACACATTAGTTAAAAAATGACAGAGTGCTTGTGCCGCCCGTTCTCTGATCTACTCAGGCCTATTCCAGACATTTATTTGACTGGAACAGTGCTTCACAAGTGAGAAAAGTTGAAATATCTGGGATCTATCTATCAATAGAGAAGCAGTATAGGATCAACCTATGATTTGCGACATCAATCGTCGCGTAAGTGTAGGGTGGATGAAGTGGCGCTATCTTCTGTGACCGATAAAAGGAGGATTCTTCATCGCAATTCTGCATCCAGCACACACATACGGTTCGCAATATTGGACAATGTACAATACAAAAAGTATGAGAGTAAATTAACGACAGCTGAGATGAATATGCCTTGCATGATAGCAGGATTGACAAAGCTTGATCGAATAAGAAGTTCGAAGATCCGTGGAAGCCTTCAAGTCAAAAAAAATCACCTCACACAAAATAGGACGCGACCGGCTCAAGTGGTATTGTCATGTTCGAAGAAGAGGTCATTTGAACCCTGTTAAAAAGTCAATATCACTGAACGTTCTAAAGATATTCCAAAAGGACTATAAACTCCCGGATCACATAAATGCAACACCACCAGCATTTGATTTGCCTCAGTAACGTGATCCAAAACCAGGAGGCCTGGCAATATTTCCTGAGGTCAAACAGGCGAACCTCACAGGTGGATAAGTAGAAGTGCAATGAAGTGGGAGGGTTATGATCCCTTGTTTCAGATCATAACCTCGCCGAAATAGAAAGAAGAAGAAGACTACAACGAAGTGATCAATTGCCAATCAAAAATCGCAAAATGTACCTACCCGTTTTATTAATTTGATTATACCTACTCATATATTTTGTATGTTGATTTGGAATCTGTTATGTTTTTACGTTAATTAACAATTTAAATCTATTAAAAAATCTCGGTTTTATTCCCGAAAATACAGAATCCTATGGAAATGAAAAACGGAGAAAAAAGAAGGCAAAATTAAATCTCAAAGAGGAAGCTTTATTTTGCATGCGAAAAAAAGCATTCCATTTACTAAAATATATGGGCGCCGTGGCGTAAGTGGTTAGTGTGTCGGATCACTACGCACGAGTTTCCAAGTTCGAATCCCAGAAAACACCAAAAGGTTTTTTCACGGTCCCACCTCTCGCGAGCGTCTGACAAACATCCGAGAGTATTGTTGTCACGAAAAAGCTTCTCAAATCGCCGTTCTGACACGGCACTAAACTGTAGGTCCTTTCCATTCGTGTGAAAAATATAACGCACACAACATGACTGGTTGCGAGAAGCTAGGCCCTGGCACTTTCAAGAGCTGTTGCGCCAAATATTTATTTATTTTTTTATTTACTAAAATCTGACAACACTGTATGGCAGTGAAAGATGATGAAAAGGCATAAATTCCGAGTTGAACTTCCTGAATTTTAATGTACAGCTGAGGAGATTGTTAAACACGTTGTACGTTTATACACTCAAGTCCAAGAGATTGATGAGAGCAACTTATGTTGAGAAAAGGTACAGGATGATGCCCGCAAATGAAAATCTTTCCTTCTTGGCTAAAAGATACGAAATTGAGGGTCGCTGGCAGTGTATCTTAAAGTCTATTACCAGCATTTTGTTTCCCAAGGCAAAAGAAATGGAAATTAATATTGTTATGGCACGAAATGGGCTAAAATTTACTTCGTTCTTATGAAAGATCTAAAGGTCGAGCTCAAACTCGGTTGGATAAACTGAGTTGCAATTAAACCGAAATGGGGTTGAACTGACTGATTACAAATCGTAACTTCGTCAGAAAATGTACTCCAGAATGAGAAAAACTATCAAAAAAAATGTTAATTGCAAAATTTTAAACAAGCAATTCAAAATGCCACAACGAAAATTTCAAGTAACACGAATAAAAGCAGAACTGTCAACTAGACTACTCAACCCAGGTATTTATGCTTTGGACTAGACTCTGCTCGTAAACTATATTGAGTTGAGTCGACCAGTTTGGAATGGACTCACGAATTGAACCCAATTTGAATCCCACATATTCAATTTGAATTCAATTTTAAATGCTAATGAAACTTCGCGCGAAAGGCAATATCACATAAAATATTAGTATTGCAGTTCGAGTGATGTATAATGTTTTGTTAAACACAATTTTAAATTAATCAAAAAAGTCATGAACTATCTTCTTTTTCTTATTTTTTATCAGAATATCTTATAAGAATATTTTTTTATCAAAGAAATTTACGTAATTTAGATTGAAGCTCAAAGTAACAATGAAGAAGTGAAATACTTGATCATATTTCAACAAAGTGGCTGGACAAAAGTAACACCATGTAACACATTAATTGGTTTAAATTTATTATTTAACAGACTTTTCTGACCAGTTAATCTTATGCTTAATTGAATCTTAATACGAGTATGTTCACTGAAAACTGCCTCTGGTTGCTAATGATAAGCAACACAACACTATATTAAAATATGTAACAAAAAGGCTTATTATTCGTTTCAAATTTTTCGAAATAACACCAGAACTCAATAATCAAAAGGCGAAATAGAAAATGCTAAGTAAAAATTCCGAACACGCCAAATTCACCCCAAAACCAAAGGAAAATTTCGAAAGTAAAGATTGCGAACTAAACAAAATTTATTGTGACTAAAACAAAATATTGGTTTGTGGAATGAAAATTGCGAAAGAAGGACATCTGTTTGTATACGAGAATACTCGTATATGTAGTTACAGTGCATCCTTGCTTAATTTGTAAGTCCTTACAATGCTTATACTTTTCAGTATAAGTATAATATTGTAGTTGGTTTCAGAGAGTTTGTTGGTCTATCTAATTAATGTGATCCACATTTTGGTATTGTAAACACATTATTTTATAATACAAGCTAGTAGCAAATCATCCATCTCCACAACAAGAAAATTAATAAAAAAAATACAAGTCATATAATAAGAAGAAATTTTAAATTTTAAATTTTCATTTTACGAAAATGTATTTATTAAGGTTTTTCGTAAGTTGTCTAAAATTAAGTAAAATTTTAATTAATTACACAGTTTTTTTTTCACGGTCCCACCTCTCGCGAGCGTCTGACAAACATCCGAGAGTATTGTTGTCACGAAAAAGCTTCTCAAATCGCCGTTCGGATTCGGCATTAAACTGTAGGTCCCTTCCATTTGTGTGAAAAATATAACGCACACAACATGAGTGGTTGCGAGAAGCTAGGCCCTGGCACTTTAAAGAGCTGTTGCGCCAAGTATTTGTATTTGTACGACCTGCTGACCGTTAAACATAACTAAGCAATTTGTTTGTCGTGTAGACGTGTAATAGTATTACATTTCTTTCACAGAGAAAAAATTATGAAAATGAATTCGTGCTACATCTGAAGAATAAAACGACAATCGTCGAAAAGCGACAAACGCCAACGACAATGAGTGTTATTATTTTCACTAAAAATAGTATAGCTGGGTGAATATTTTATGATTGGACCACGCCGCTTGAAAACTAATGCAAACAAACTGATGCCTCGCAAATGCCGCTACTGAGAAGGTCCCCAATTTCTGGTATCTATAAAGGACTACCACGCCCCACGGTGAAACCAAACTCGATGAGGGAGCAAATTCGGGGTAACAAGAAATCCGCCTAGTATGTTATCTACAACTAACTACTAAACAAGTCCATATCCCTGTCACCAGCAACATATAGACCCTCACAAACTTAGTTTAAGTTTTGATTGTAAACAAATTGGTCATTTTAGCTTTATCTCTAAAGTTGTAACAAGAAAATGTGAAATTTTGTACTCTGGTCTACGAAATAATTAGAGTAAAGTTGTCGGCGTTCAAATCAAACTAAAAATGCTGCCAACATAATAAATAAGAGCAACAATCAGACCTAGTTTATAATGGTCGATATGCAAATATGACTCATAATAATAATGAAAAGTTGCCTTGTAGTTACACCATGTAGGTGTTGTGTTTCTACGAAATGGTAGCGACAAATTATAGGTATGTTCTTAAGAGCCATTAGGTTAGATTACTTTTGGGTAATTGAACACCTATCCTATATAAAAGCAGTTTGCAGAATAATTTGGCGTTCGACAGGGATGTACATGTGCAACGATTCACCTCTGCTATGAACACTGGAAAGGTGCATCCACAATAGCAGGCGATTGTTTGGAATGTTGTGGATTTTCTTTTAATAATACAGATGCGACCAATTTTCTAAATTTAGATAGACTTATGATTGATTGTAGCAAATGTTTTCTTTAAATTTTTTTTTTGTTTGTTTCAATAGTTAGTTAAATCAGTGATTATTAATTTAAATCTTCTTCTTCCTTTTATCAGCGAGGTTATGATCCGAAAACAAGGGATCATAACCCTCCCACTTCACCGCATTTCTACTGATCCGCCTGTGGGGTTCGCCTGATAATTAATTTAAATAATAATAAGATAACTGACATTTTCCTTCGTTACACATTTGACTTTTCATTATAAATGATTGACGGCGAGTCGATTTTGGGAGTTTTTGGAGCAAAACAACTTGATTGGATTGTGAATTATTTTTGCAAGACTTTCGACACCTTTAAGCATATGATGCTGGAGAAGGAATTATATCATGTCAGAATTTTAACAAATCTTAGAAAATTAGCTCTGATCTGAGCAGCAGTGAATTAAGTGCGATGTGACGAAACTGCAATGGTCGAAACTGGGCCTAAATTTGTTTTCTTTTTTTTTATAATTTACGCATGCCAAAGAAATTATTAATACGCTTATACTGGTTCTCAGGGCACGGGCAGCACTATCCACCAGCGACCAAGTAAAAACGGTTTACGGACTTGATGGTTAAATTATAATTCGAGATAATGGATAATGATAGCATTGGTGCTGCCTAAATTTCAATGCATTGGCTAAAATATGACCTCTGGCAGGGAAGTTGAGACGGTAATGAATGTAAAATATTGCACATAATGGCGGAGGTGAGACTAAGTAATATCAAAGAATATATAATTATATATTCTTTGGTAATATTCTTCCACCAAAGCTCAATTTATTCAACATCCAAGAAAACGTCCAAATGTATCCACTGGTTAAAAGTGGAACTGTAAGCAGGTAGGCTACGATGAGAACTATAACTATTTGAAGGCATTCACATAAGTAGATCTAACCTTAAAGATCCGTCAAAATAATGCTTAGAAGTACGTTCAGGAGTTCAGATTTATCTACACACGTTTCTAATGTATGTTTCTGAAATTTCATGCAAAAGCACATAAAGAGGGATTTCCTTGCCATGAAGTATGTATCTTGTAAAATAAGTTGAGTGCAATATAGAAAAACTATATTAGCGCAAAAAGTGCAATACAGCGTCACTTTCAAAAATGAAATGAAATGAATGTGAATGGAATCTTTTTTTACATCAAGACAGCAGCACTAAATAAAAATGGTATACTCGTATGTGAGCCTTTTAACAATATTAATTTAGAATTTAAGAGTATATTGTCCAAAATAAATGCAAAAAACTTGTAAACGTCTGTAGTAGCAATTTTTCAAACATTTGTAAAAGCATTGATAAGGTAAAGTATTTAAAAAAAAAAAAAATAATAATAATAAAAGCATTAGCATACTCTCATATAACATAAATGGATTGCGAAATAAAATTTTATATAATGAATTCTTTGAATATATTAATTCCTATGATATTGTTGTATTACTCGAAACACACATATGTGAAGACAAAACTGATCACTATAAGAAGTATTTTCAAGGCTTCAGCACATTCTGGAAACCAGCAATAAAGTTTAGTAATTATGGAAGAGCTATAGGCGGATGTATGTATGGAGTAAAAAAGAATCTAACCGAGTCAGAAATTCAGCATGTTTTTGACAACACAGATGGGTTGGATATGATTAAAATAAAGTCAGATTACGAGATACTAACGATTATACCATTGTATATCAGAGGTGCTAATTGGGAAGGCGAGTTTAGTGTGGTAAACAAGTTTTTTACAGAGAAAATCGTACGCAACCCTGTAGTTATCGGTGATCTGAACGTTAGAATAGGCGAAATGCAGCAGGTAATAGAGGATATACATCGAAACACCTTTAAAGCAGGTACATGCATAAGGAAGTCAAGGGATGTAATTATAAATGCCAGAGGCAAACAATTCATGGAATTCTGTAGTGAATATGGACTAGTGGTCAACAATGGACAAACAAAAGGAGACGAGGCTGGAAATTTCACGTATGTCAGTAACGTTGGAACCTCTGTCAACGACATTTGTGCTGTATCACAAGAGCTGCTTACCCACATAGAAAACTTCTCGGTAGATGAAAAAATATGGTCAGATCACTTACCAATAAGATCACTTACCAATACGCAAGTTTTTAAAATCCAGCATAGATCACGAAAAAAACTCAATCTGTTACCAAAGCTCAAGTGGAAAGAAAGTGAAAAGGGGCTATATTGCCAAAATCTACACAACAATATACTGGAAGCAAAGCGAGAAAAAGGCATTTTTGAACTGAAAGACCTTACAGATATAATAAATGCCTCAACAAGTACGCTGTGTAATTCAAGCAGTCTTAATATGTTACCAAAAAACAATTGGTTCGAGGCAAAATGTGCCATAGCGAGAAGAAAATCTTTTAACGCGTTTAAGCTACTTAAAAAAACTTCAAGTCCAAGCGATAGAGCTAAATATATAGAGGCAAATAAAAAATATAAAAAAATATGTGAGGAGAAAAAAGCTGAGTACTAGACTTATCTGGAAGAAAAAATAAATCGGATAAAAGAAAGCAAGGAATGGTAGAAGATCGCGAAGGAGATGAGAAGGCAAACCACGCAAGAGTGTCCTGAAATAACGGCATCCGATTTTAGAACCTACTTTGAGCAGCTATTAAATCCACCGCAGACATCCAAAGACATAAACTACGCAGCAATGCTTCAAGAGGATGCAGATCTAGATGCAGCTATATCAATTGTAGAGGTAAGGAGGGTACTGGCAAAAGCAAAACTAAACAAAGCCCCGGGTGAAGATAGGATTCCCTATGAATTCCTTAAGAATGCTCCCAATGTGTTCCTGGTGGAATTGACGTGGGCATTTAATCATATGTTTCACAGGGGCCGAGTTGATGAAACCGACACAACAAGTGTAATTTTTCCAATTTTCAAGAAAGGAGATAGCAAGGTTGCAAGTAATTACAGAGGGATATCGTTCATGAGCTGCATTGCGAAAGTAATGATGGGTATCCTAAACGAACGACTATCTACTTGGGTAGAAAAACATAATATTCTAACTGAATACCAAGCTGGTTTCAGGAAAAATTATTCGACTATGGACAACATCTACAACTTAGCTGCAATAGTGCACTTAAAGTTTTCTGAAAAACAGAAGGTTTACGCATTCTTCGTAGATTTTAAAGCGGCGTTTGACAAAGTATCGCGGAAATTATTAATATACAAATTGCACACAACGGGGGTATCAACTAAAATGGTCAGATTGCTGGAGAATATATATGAGAGCACTAAGTCGTCAGTATGGACAGGAGAAGAGTTGTCACAAGACATCGATACAATCTCTGGTGTTAAACAAGGTTGTTTCTTATCACCTTTACTTTTCTCTCTATAGTTAAATAACTTGCATGAATGTTTAGGAGGCGGCCTACATATAGATGAGCTAAACATAAGATTGCTTCTCTATGCAGATGACATTGTCATTCTGGCCGACAGTATCCAAGTCCTGCAAAGGATGATAAACAACTTAGAAGAGTACTGCAGGATGTGGAAATTAGAGGTAAATTTAAATAAATCCCAAATAATGGTTTTTAAAAATGGAGGCAAAAAAACTAACCAAGAAAAATGGTCTTTCAAAGGTGAAGAGATAGAAACCGTGACAAATTATTGCTATCTAGGCATGACACTGACCCCAAAAATGATTTTCACAAAACACATTGAGAAGAGGAACTTTTCGGCAAAAAACGGTATAAACGCCACATGGAACGACTTCCTTAATAAAAGAAATGTTTCTCGGCGATCAAAGTGGAATTTATTTCAAGCAGTGTGCCGAGCTGTGCAATCGTACGGAGCGTAAGTTTGGGGTCACACGCTTTTTGATGAAGTGGACAAACTGCAAAGGTACTTTGTTAAAAGGATACTGAGGTTACCCGTTTTCACACCCAACTACTCACTTATGTTAGAGAGTGGTATGGAAGACGGACATATATATATGCTTCACTTGCATCTGAGGCACATAGGGCGTACACTTTTCGAGTATGGGAATAACCGTTTGCCACATCGGTTTACCTTAAAGTTAGGTCAAGATTTCCACCTCAGCTGGCGAAATGGAAACATAACACAAACGGAATGGGACAAAAAAAGAATACAACTATTACACAATCTTAAGCAAAGTTACCACCGGAAACGAATACAAAGAGCGAAGGAAACTAGCAGGTCTTACAAAATCTCGATTTTGCAAAGAGCAGTATATACTTTATCGACGGCAATAAACCAAATAAAATAATGTGGATCTTCAAGGCTCGCTGTGACTTGATAGAACTTAATGGAACAACTTTTAAAACAAGCAGATCAGAAAACTGTTCATTATTTAATCTGAAAGAAATTGATAACATACAACATTTCATAGGTAGATGCCCTATTCCTAAGGAAATCAGAAACAAATATTTTGAGAAATCACTTTTATTAGAAGACGAAATAATAGAATTGCTAAATGGAGAACGCAGTAATTGGACAAATCTAACAAACTACATTATCAATGCTTTATCTTATAGAAAGTTTCTAATAGAAGAATTTAATTACCAATTGTTTAAAATTATATCTATGGCAAATAAGAATTAATAAAGTTTATAGTCAAATCTCCGACAGACGACATTTATGTCACAGTCGTATATTCTTTAATTTTTTAAACTGTTTTTTATTGAAATTGTGAAATTGTAAATTATTGTTGAATTTTTTTGCTATGAAATAAAAAATCTTACTACTACTACTACTACTCGTATGTATATATTTTCATGAGTAAGTAAGTACGCATGGATTTTTTATTTACATCGACATTTAGATTTTTGAATTTTCGTCATTTGTTTTAGTTTCAACTATATTTTGCCTTTCACCTGCAAATGACTACTCACCCTGATTGTCGTTGGCGTTTGTCGCTTTTCGACGATTGCCGTTTTATTCATAGCTACGACCTGCTGACCGTTAAACACTACTAAGCAATTTATTTGTCGTGTAGAATGCTATTACAACTCTTTCACAATGAAAAAGTTATAAAAATGGATTCGTGCTACATCTGAAGAACAAAACGACAATCGTCGAAAAGCGACAAACGCCAACGACAATCAGGGTGACTGATTTTTGTTTTTGGACGTTTTTTTTTCGGAAGTGGCGAAGTTAAAGTGAGAGCCCAATATATCGCATTTTGTTTTTTTTTTTTCATTATTTTTCTGCAATAAAAGTCTGAGTTAATACGACTTCTGTGAGTTTAAACTGGTATGAAATGCAACTTTCATGCCGGCTAGCTCTCGAAAACTGTATTACAAGGATGCAGTAAAATACATTTTATGACTGAAAGAGACAGTTCTATTTCGTACAAGTTTATTTTAACAGAAGTTAATATTTCACATTTCCCTTCTATTCAGCTCTTGAAAGTTATAGTATCCCACCCTTTTTGTTTGTCCACTTTTAAAGGTATCAAGCTTATTAAACGAAGTGAAAGGAACCCAAACAGGGCTTCACCCACCTGCTCCTAAAGGTGATGTGTTCCTAAAATATCGTCCACCTTTACATGTTTGCGACTTACTTGTGTGGGGTAAGATGGAAAAGAGGGTGCATTTAGTTAAAATCTTTCAGCTAATTTAATAAGCCCTGAGTAACCAGTGACGTAGTTATAGACGTGGCAGGCACAGGGGCCTATGGCCCTGTTAATAACAATATTTATGGATAATATTATAGATACATATACAATTATTTCGACATTTAGAGCACTTTTTATAAATGCACGACCAACAATTGCATACATTTTACATAAATCTAAATAGCCAGGGTTTCATCTACCGACATCTACCCCCAACAATTATTTCCCACATTTCCAGTGTCAACTTCAATAAGTGAGCGATCCTTTTCTTAATTGTTGTGACTGAAAACATATCATATGTATATTCGGAATACGTTTGTGCAGGTATTAACTATTTGTTAATTTAAAAATTGCATACCATCGTCACATTCATTGAGTCCCAGTGACAAAAAGTGATTTAAGTTCAACACGTCATAAACTCAGTGCTTTCTAATATCTCTGAAGCAGGACACCACCGTAGCCAAATTAAATATGAATGGAGTTGACATTGAAGAATCCGATCGCTTGTCAATGCTTGGTATAAATCACCAGATAGAATCACAGACTTGGTTACAATCTGTAAGGTTCGAGATTTAAATGCAGCTCACATATTTGGACGGAGGCCTCGACCAAATGCTTAAGTCTATTTATAGCGTTTTGCATTTTTAATAAAATGTTGACCTGGAGTTTCCTTACTCTGAAAAATCACACTTTTCTATCCTATTCTGAGAAAATGACTCATTGAGTGGTAAACAAATGAAATTAATAATGCTGACTTTTATCTGTTCCATTCTGAAGTTTTCGTTGGGTAAAACTGACAAACAGGCGTCAAAACTGGTAAAAATAAAGCTGAACTCTTTCAGATCTGCGCTCATTCAGGTCAGCATCGACATTAATGGATCAGGGCTACTTTATCGGTACTTCCACCACAAGTTTTTGGATAAAATATACTGTTGCCTTGTACTCGCCCGTCTGTTGAACTTGCTTTCGGCCGCATAGCTTAGTTCAGGAGACAGTTTTTCAGCCACACTTTTCCTCAGAATTTCCGGAGAAGTATAACTTGCATGAATTCAAAACTAAAGCACTGGTACTCCTTTCATTCCTCGTCCAATCTATATATGTATTTGTTATAACTTCTTGGCGAGTTCATGAGTTGATTACTTCTCCAAACTATTTCAGCGTGTCGTAGTTACCGAGCTTGTGTAGGAAACAAGTGTTTTTGTCGTGATTTTAGTTTTAAACCATTTCTATTTTAGTGAGTTTCCTTACAAGGGGTCCTATTTTCAGCTTGCTTGGATGCTATAATCATCGGTTAGTTGATCAGAAAATTAACTCTGTGCTAATTAATACATCTGTTATCTGTGTTAAAGAATAAGGGGATTTATATTTGCTTAAATGATCTCAAATTGTCGGCAACAACCAGAATTGTTCAAGGACACCTGTGATAGCAGTTGTAAATATGTACATATAGTATCAGCAAGCAAGGCTAATAGTTCACGTATAATAATTTGTACACAATTTCTGTCACTTCAAATCGGAACACCTCGCTGGGTAAACAGAGCACAGACTATCACTCATTTAGATTTTACAGTATTCTGACATATTTTGGGCTTCTACTCTGGAGGTATATCATTTCGAAAGTTAAAATCATTGGAAAGTGCTTTTCGTTTCAAATTTGCATTGGAACTCTGTAGCAGTTTCAAATCGAGTAAATATTAAAAAAAAAAAAAAAAACATTTCTAACCTTCGTAAATTTCGTTCGAAACTCACATTACTCGAAAGGAGAACTATCATAAGTGAAGTGCAATTAACACACGAAAACGCATTTGAGTGAAATATCCTTAGTTTTGTTGATTTGATAAAGTAAAATAAAATTTAAAATGGATTTAACAAGTCTTTGGTTAGAAGAATGTGCGAAATTGCATGGAAAATTATTGGAAATAATCCCATTATAATGGGACTTATGGATAAAAGCCATAAGATCAACAGGAATCTTCCCTATAATAAAGCTGATATCGTCTTTAAAGTTCTGCCTCAAGGAGGATACCAACACCAAATTGGCAGTTTGGTGTTCGCGTTCTTGTTAAGGACATCACTGCGCAACAAAACAATTAAATCCTCAAATCGAAAATTTTCGAATTGCTTGAGATATTATAACAAACGTTTGACCATACTCGCTCGCAAATGAACTCCAGTTAAGCAGTTTGGCTAAGTGTTAACTTTTAGTTATTGTTAGATTCAAATTGTTTCGAACACTGGCAAACGACAGACGGTCAAATGTTTGAATATGTTTGCGAATACGTCGATGTGATTCGAATCACGAGCGAATATGGTCAAACATTTGACAGTGGTCATCAATCGTAGCTTTAGTAAAAATTGTCCGTTTCCGAATGATCTGAAATTCAAATAAATAAAGACTAGGGCCTCTGATACGAACAATTTTAAGTTACAACCATTTTAAAGAAATTGAGAAAAAAAAAATATTTCGCCCTTGAACCGAATTGGACACAAACATGTTTCATTCCGCAAAGTTTTTCGAATAAAGGCGTCTGAAACTGTTTCAGAATCCATTTCGGTTCAAAGACTGCGTTAATAGCGGTAATAAAAATATAAATGTGTAACGTGCCCAGGTTCAAGTGATTGCTGATTGGGATGCATGTTTGAATTCTGATGCTGGTTTGGCATTTGTTTGTAGGGAACAGCGCATAGATCCTGAGTAGGCACCAGCCAAGAGTGTGTAAACGGCGAGCCTCCCATTCCCAGGGAGCCCATAGCCATTGGACCCGTAGGAACGCTCGAACCTTGTCTCTGATAGCCAGCGTAATCCATCGCTACAGCTTGATACGGTAACATAATGAGTTTGTTTTCTAAATTTTCTTGCTAAACACCGGAAGTGTCTGTCGTTCACTGCTCAGTTTGATTTATTTTCGCAAAACACATTCAATCACTACACACTTCAGTCTAAACACTCGTTTAGTGTACACTTTCTTCCCGTTTCCTTAAATGGTCAACAGTTCACCTTTGGTTCACCTTTTGTTTTTCAACTTTTTTTTTTTATGGAACACACGGACACCGGACGACGACACCCTCCATTGGGTCGAGATAATGGTCGAGTTCAGTGACGAGGCGCAGCGAAATAAAATCCCGGACACGTAGGAGTGTACACTATCCTCTTCAGTAGCCGCGCGTTTCACATACAAATGACTGCAAGGAGCAGCGTAGAACACAAGAACACGCACACACAACACGACCGCACGTAATAGCCGAGGGCTCACTCACTCGTGTGCACCAATTGACGTCCGGAAAAGGAAGAAGACACCATCGGCATGCAATGGCAGTACATCACACACCAGTCAGACCCAATCACACACAATCGACACGTAGCGACTATAATGCGAAACGAAACAAAACACAATACACCACCTTCGCCGTGTAGTAACGGCAGCGGAATGAGGCGGCCAAAAGACGCAAAACGTCCAACTTTCAAGCCCTCGCAGAGGCTTTCTTTGACGGTTAGAGCGAGAGAGCAGGAGACGGTGTGCCCAGTTTGAATAGTGTATATTGCTCGAACTGTATCTGCTGCGGACGTGCAGAATAACTCACGTCACAAACGAAACTAAAGGCTTCGTTCGACTACGGTCGTTTGGTTCGTGCGGCCACGAGTATCTCTATTCGGTATCGGTGTCAGCTAGTAAGGGTGGATGGGTTCGATGGTGGTATACAGTGGCGCGCACATACACACACACAGGCGCAACGAATGAACGACGACCAATGGCACCAATATTAGCGCACAGTACGAGTACAAGCCATGGAACCTGACCGCCGCGCTAGTCATGTACAGGGCGCACCAGTGGCATTTTAAGCAGCGTCACGCACAGAAGCCGCTCAGGTTCGGGTTTCGTAAATGGGCGGGACGTGACTGCCAGGGGATTTGTCGAATCACCGTCGAATACATAATGGCTCGGAGCGTGAGAGTGTGTGAGTGTGCGGTGGTTGTTGGTTCGGCAGGCCCAGATTTTGTTATTCTGACGGAGCTCTCTCAACCACGCCTCGACTCAACAAGTCATGTGCGACAATTAGGAGCGATCGGGCGTCTCCTTCGCTCCTTTGCGGTTGTCGGCTGGTGTGAATGCGGGAGGATGGTTTGTTTGGGCTTTTTCTTGTGTTCTGCTGTGTCAAGCACATAGCTTCACGTTCAATGGAGTGGTGTTTGGGTTTTTGTGTTTTCTTTTTGTTTTTTGTTTTTTTTTTATGTGTGAGTGCTGCTATGTGACTAAAATATGCAAGAAGAAGAAGCAATACGATGTTATTTCTGTGTTCCTTGAAGCGGGGGTGATGGTTATTGCTTTTATTTACTACGGCACTGGTAGTGGAGATGTCGAATTCCGGTGTTGCCATAGTACCTTTTGATTATATTGAGACAACAAATTTGAATAAAAATTTGAGTATGTAGAGTAATTTTATTTATTGTAAAGACAGTTTTGGGGTTTCCTTTTAACATATTTTTTTCAATTTAATTTAGTTCATCGTTTATTATAAATCCTTCGAGCATATAACATATAAAGCTATTAAAAGTAAAAGTTATAAATTAATTTCAATGTTTATTTATATAATTTGACATTCAAATTGTAATTAATATAAAAATATAAATACGTAAGTAGTACAAGATATTCAAAAGCATACGTTTAAAATTGTATGGTGCCACGGAGTCTTCTTATTCCATTGTCTGGTAGCACAAAGAAAATGGGACTTTCCATGGTAGTACGAGGAGTGACAATCTTCGTTAGCTAGGGAAAAAAAAAAACTTTTCAAAGTGAAACTTCTTTAGCGAGGCTAGTAAATCCGAATGATATCCACACAAAAAGCAAACATGAAACGCTCAATCACGTTCGTCCGATCACCGAAATCAAGCAGCGTCGGGCGCGGATGCAAAGATGGTTTCCCAATTATTTAGGTAATAGAAGGCAATTTGTAGAGGTCGAAGGCTTTACATCTCGCGTAATAAAAGCGTCTGCTGGCGAGCCAACACTTTTCTCCTCCTTTGCTTGAGGTATAGGCCTCTAGGCACACCAAACATAAGGTCTCGTCATTCTCTTCTTCACTTGTGTCTGATTCCTTGGCTATTTTCCTCCTCTGCACTTTAATTTTATTACACTTCTTTTTCTTCTCTGAGAAATTGAGATCTCTTAAAACATTTATCCTCTATTTTTCATTAAACTCAATTCGTATAGCCTCTTTTTCAGGAGTATCGGTATATATAGCTGATTTTCGTGTCTTGTTTTTTCCTTCAGTAGGTTTCCTAGCTGACGCTTTTGGAAAAGGTCGCAAAAATTCAAGTGAAAAATTAGGACTGCCAATATTTCTCACTAAACGAGGGCAAAACCAAGTATATGCTGTCAACTAGAAGGGACAAAACGACGAATTGGACAAAACGTCACCGTGGGCAGCTATAACTTCGAGGTAGTAAGGGACTTTGTCTACCTTGGCTCTGCTATAAATTCTACTAACAAAATCAGTGCAGAAATCAATCGAAGAATAACTCTTGCCAATCGCTGTTTTTTTGGGCTTATAAGGCAATTCAACAGTAAAGCCCTATAGGAGACTCTATATAAGACCTTGATCATCCCAGTCCTGCTTTACGGCGCTGAAACATGGACTTTATTAAGAGAGGATGAAGATATCCTTGGTCGCTTCGAGAGAAAAATTCTTCGTAAGATTTTCGGTCCCGTTTGTGTTGACGGGTTTTGGAGGAGAAGATTCAATCACGAACTATACGAGCTGTACAGCGACATCAACCTAGTCAAAAAACTGCGTATTGGACGTCTGAGATGGCTAGGACATGTAGAGCGAATGGACACCAACGCTCCGGCCCGCAGAGTCTTCGAATCTAATCCCGAGGGACGACGCAGTAGAGGGAATCATCGCTGTAGGTGGCGCGCACAAGTTCAAGGGGACCTCGCCCAACTTGGAGTGCGCAACTATAGGCAATTAGCTAAAGACCGAGCTAAATGGAGAGGCTTGTTGGTTGAGGCCCAGGTTCACCCCGAACTGTAGCGCCACCTAAGTAAGTAAGTAAGGAAGTAAGTAATATTTCTCACTTCATCAGATCGGTGGACCTCTAAACTTGTAGATGGTTGTGGATTTATATGAGATAAAGTTGCCGCAGTCAAGTTGCTAGGACCTTGAGAATCAGCAGATATGCTAGGCAAATGTTGCACAATCTCTGTGGAACAATGAGTTTGCCAGTGTTACCCATTTCATCAACTGGATCAGACATATCCGCAGTTTGGTTGTTCTCCGAAATTGTGGTTAGATAGGAGTCTATATGACCTAGAGATGCTGTTCTCAAGCTTCCAGCATCTGCAAAACTTGAAGGCATCGGTCTATCGGTTACATACGATGGCGCGAAATCGATCTCAGTAAATATGTCTCTGTTAAAAAGCATTATTCCTGTAGCCCTAAATCCGGTTTGGATATTATTTTGGGTTAGCGCCAAAGGCAGAGCTATTCTTACGATTTTTGGAACAATGTAAATCGTCATTGTCTTTTGGATTGCTCCTTAGCCAGTTGTCTGACGCAGAGTTCACAGCTTTTTTTAAAGGTCCGTATACAGAACGACCCAACGGTTGAAGCCTGTGTGAGCAATGCGGTGGGAAAGAAAGAACCACTATCCCATTTTCTTTACAGAAATCCAGAGCATGGATTAATATATGGGAAGAATGGTTATCCAGCAGAAGCAAAACCTTGTGTCTCATTGAAGAATTAGTATGCTGCTGAATTAGAACTCCTTTTCTTGCATCCATCCACTGGCATTGCCTGCTCCAATTGAACCACTTGGGCCATACCTCACAAAATGACTTTGGTAGCGGAGACGGGAAAAAATGAAAAATGGAGGGATAGCGTTGGCGATAGCATTTATTCCGATTTTCACTGTGACAAGAGTTCCTCGTTCACCTGAGGTCAAAGCTCCAACTTGCCTTATCCCTTTTCTTGCGACAACCTGTTAGGCCTTTGCACGGCTGTCACCCCAGTTTCGTCAATATTGTAAATGTCTTTTGCTTCGAACTTATATCTATCTAAAACGGTTTGCAAGTTGTCGAAAAATAATTTGACATTTACAAAATTGAAACTGGTTGCTCTGGAAAGGCTAGTCGGTTGAGCACACCTAATTGACAATTCTTGGTGCCTCTTCATGAACGACGAGAACCAATTTTCTCCAGCTCAAGAGTTAACGTCCCACTGTGGCGGCCTCCTTTTTCCATAGTACACTGCCAATTCATACGCCAACTTTCTTATTTCTTTAGGTGAGAATCCGTAGTAAATTTCTGCGGCTCGTACAATGTAGTCGATTATGGCTTTTTCCTGCTCAGGACTGAAAATTTGATTGTAGCTTTTATATCCCATAGTTATTGCTTCGTTTCCGCTTGCTTGACTTTTTTTCTTTCCATACCTCATCAGAGAAACATGGCATAGATCATATTTTTTTTGCAGCAGCACGGATAGATAAACCATTGTGTGCTTGTTGGTAAATGGAATCGTCTTTTGATTCTCTATTGGTTTTTCTCTTTCTACTGCGAGGCATACTAAAATATAAAAGTGATAACTGATATTAAATCAAGCTGACATTTAGCATTAAAGTACACCTGGGGACAGTTGTAACATGTTACAATTGTCCCCAAACGGGATTGTTACAACCGTCCTCGTGTGCCTTTTCTACACAAAAGACGTCTTACCTGCTTTATTAGAAATGGTCGAAGTAAAAACAACACACAAAAAGATAGAGCGATAGGCACTGAATATTCTATAGAAAATAAAATTAATGAATTTCAAATCACAAAAAAAGTTATTCGAAAATGTCTACCAACGAAATAATTTACTTAATAGGGTAAAAAATTGTCTTCTTCTCTAGTGATGTCCACTCTGCACAGAAACCGTAGAGAAACTGTCACATCAATGATGATATGCAGAAGCGTTTATTGGGCCTTTGACAGAGAATTTGCAGATACAGTTTGGGATATACCACGAGTGTTACAATTGTACACTGTTACAATTGTTCCCGGTCTACCCTACTCGTATATTGGAAAGGTGGCTGAGTAGCGCATGCACATAAGTCAACTACGAGTTTAGGTCGGTGTCGATTACTACGGAGTAAATCCGGATTCAATTGATTTCGAGATTCAAGTAGGATTGACTCGATCCGATTACTAGATTTTCTGGGATCGAGTTGAGATTTTTTATGTAAGCGCGGATCGAAAGATCGAGATTTGAGAGAGAATCAAAGGAAAAGAAACTTCACGTACAGGCGAAGAATCGTCAAACTCAATCCTCCTTCTTTTCGATTCTAATTCGTTTCCTCATTTTAGTTACAACGAAAACCCTAATGAAACTCAATCATGTATAAATCCAGCCATGTGTATGATTTATGCGCTTAAATAATACATTTTATTGAAGTGAAGTTTTACTTCAATCATGTGCTTATGTGGGTGATGCAAATACCTTTTTTTTAACTGAATGTCTTTAATCCTTGTAATTTTGTATTATTTCAACACAATTGCCATTGATTTCTTAGCATCTTTTAACCGGTAGAGTCACATTTCAGTACACTGGTCTTATTTTCTCCTCATTTGAAACGCAAACACTTCTCCCTAGGTTTTTTTTTTACTTTTACTTTTGCAAAGCTAGATCCATGGAATAAGGTGTTGCAATGATCATTGAGAACGCCAGAACATTGCCCCTTTTTTTGCAGTGTGAGCAGGTGCATCATCGTGGTGTTAGAAGTAAGAGTGAAGCTACATGAAGCTCAATGAAGAAGGAAACCCTGAAGTAGAATGACAGTTGGTGCTGAGAATATGGAAAACCACTTTCACAGACTGTTTAACGGCTACAAAGACCAACATTCCATTGTCAGGCAGAATGAACCATTTAACTTAGATGATGATGGTCAAAATGTCCGTCCACCTGATCAAAGCGAAGTGAGGATAGCAATATCTAAGCTGAAATCAAACAAGGCTGCTGGACCTGACGGCTTACCGGCCGATCTTTTTAAGGCAGCTGGTGATGAATTGGTTGAAAGCATGCATAAATGGAATCTTAGCATGGTATTAATTATAAACTTGGACATACCTACATACAAAGGCTTTAAAATGCTCAAAACTCCGTTTTACGAATTTTTTGGCTAAAATTACGTACGCCATATGAAAGCATATACCAAATTTAACGCAAATATGAAATTTAAACAAAATCGTTAAATAAATAAATATTTGGCGCAACAGCTCTTTAAAGTGCCAGGGCCTAGCTTCTCGCAACCACTCATGTTGTGTGCGTTATATTTTTCACACGAATGGAAGGGACCTACAGTTTAATGCCGAATCCGAACGGCGATTTGAGAATCCTTTTCGAGACAACAATACTCTCGGATGTTTGTCAGACGCTCGCGAGAGGTGGGACCGTGAAAAAACTTTTTGGTGTTTTCTGGGATTCGAACTTGGAACCTCATGCGTAGTGATCCGACACCCTAACCACTTATGCCACGGCGCCCAAAATCGTTGTTAAAGTTGTTTTCGAGATATTTGCAATTTATTCGGAATCGACCTCAAATAGGGTTGCAATAATTTTGAGGATAAAACTAAACTAAATCCAGATATGAAGTTACAAAAAAATCAGTCCAGCAATTGAGGCTGCAGTCGTACCTACGCACATAGATGGAAAGCCAGACCGATAGAATTGCGAGTTTCGGATACACACTTTTTTCCTATAATATTAATACAAAATTTAAAAAAAAAATCCGAATCGTTATTCTATTATATTCACGGAACCAATACTCCTCTATAGTTATAGGCAGAGCTGTAAAAGAATGCATTCATTTAAGAATTTAATTCTTTTGACTACGTGGTGATTTAAAAAACAAAATCAACATTCATTTCGAAGTCATTGATTAAGCAATCATTTTTTCTAATTAATAGAGTTAAGTCAGAAGAATGCAGTCAATTGAATTCATTAAAAAGTTTTGCATTCATTTGAAGAATACGAATGGCGCATTCATTCTGAAGTAATTTTCAATCATTAATTAAGTCTTGTAATATATCATCTCAGTTCAAGTCTTTGGTTGACTTAAGTTAGTTGTTCATTCATTGACTTAGAGAGGAATTTAATATTTTGTAGTTTTGAAAAAATCTAATCTGAACAAATACACAAATCATTTCGAAAACTTTAAATAACATTAAAGACTTAATGCGAATGATTTAAAAATGAAATGAATACAAATAAATGCAAATGAATGCGATTGAGTTAGCTGAATTTAAACGAATCCAAATGACTGAAAATAACTTGAAATAAATGAGAATATCTTGAAATGGTTGCAAAATGAATGTGAACGATTTCAAATAAATGCAGATCCTTTTAATGAATTCAACTAATTGCACTCTTATAACTTAACTCTTCTGATTAGGAAAAATGATTGCCCAGTCAATGACTTCGAAATGATTGGCGATTTTGTTTTTAAACTCACCATTCAAAGGTGAAATCAATGAATGAAATCTTTTGAATACATTCTAGTGGGTAAATTTAGTTAAATGAGTGCATTCTTTTACAGCTCTAATTATATAGGCGCAAGTAAAAATTGAGAGATGAGAGTAAAGTAAATTAATTTTGTAACAAAAGCATTTAGAAAAATCCATTCATTCTTGTCATAAAGCGCTATCACTGCTTCAATGAACAATGTGGTCGGTGACCCCGTGAAAAAAGGAACAATTTTCCGAGAAGGACTGCTTGAGAAGTTCCTCTACTAGAGGTAAACAATTCGCATGCAACTTTTTAAAAGGACACCCAAGAAATGTTCGGCAATATCTTATAGCGCAGTGTAAAACAAATTTATTTGATTCTGATGGGAAAAGAAATGGTCGCCGACCAAAGGGGGTGGCAATGGTGTAGTGGTAACGTCGTAAATTGCCACATTGATGGTTCATGGTACAAATACTGATTTTAGCAAGCATTTATTTATTTCTCATGAAGTATATAGTCCGATCAACTGCGAAAGATTGTGTGAACACTACTGCGAAGGCATAATACTGACAGTAGCTTGGTCATATGGCCGGAGAAATTGCCCGCTTCGTTGGACGATTGATTTGCCTATGATGCCGGTAGTCGCGAAAAAAAATACTGTGAATCAGAGGCAAAGACAAAAAATAAGAAAAATCTCCCCAGTTATCTGGACGCAACCCCGGGAGTTTTTCTGAACCATAAACAACTGAGCTTCAAACTACTCCACCAAATCTTTTTCTCTCTCTCTCTCTATCCTTTCCAATGCCCGCACTGTGTGTAAACAAGTTACGGGTATCAGAGAACGGGCAGCACAAGCACTCTGTCTTTTTTTAACTAATGCGATACCCATTTCCTAACAAACGTCCACCCACACATCCTTACTTATGATGGCTCCATCGTGAAAAAAAAAAAAAAAACAAATATTTGGCGCAACAGCTCTTTAAAGTGCCAGGGCCTAGCTTCTCGCAACCACTCATGCTGTGTTCATTATATTTTTCACACGAATGGAAGGGACCTACAGTTTAATGCCGAATCCGAACGGCGATTTGAGAAGCTTTTTCGTGACAAGAATACTCTCGGATGTTTGTCAGACGCTCGCGAGAGGTGGGACCGTGAAAAAACTTTTTGGTGTTTTCTGGGATTCTAACTTGGAACCTCATGCGTAGCGATCCGACACAATAACCACTTATGCTACGGCGCCCACGGCTCCATCGTCAGCAAAGAATAATTGATGTACCTTGGGATCCGTCACTTTATCTTCAAGCATATAGTCAAGGACTGTAATAAAGAGACTTAAGACGCTTCCTGGTGCACCCCGACTCTTGGTGGGAACTCTTCGGTTACTCAAGCGGGACATCTTACTCTTGTCTTTGCTCCTTCGTACATGTCCATGATCATCTGTACATAGGTTTCTGGAACCCTTCGATGTCTTAGCGCCACCCATATTAGATGCTTTTTCAAAGTCAACCAATACAGTATGCAAATGCTTTAAGGAATCACGATGTTTTTCCATTATGATCCTTATACTTTGGATTGCATCTGTGGTTGATTTACCCGCGACAAAAGTTTTGAGTTTCTCTATAGTTGTAAAATACATTTTAATTAAGATCTCGACTGAACATTTTCATGATTACAATAAGTGCCCTACATACGAGTATAGTTATACAGTACGAACTCGGTAATCGCAACCCTTGATACACGCAACTCCTCGATTTTTACAACACTATAAAACATAGCATTATAACCTTTATAAGTGCAACTCGTCAAAAAAAAAAATCCTATATAACTGCAACTTCCTATGATGTTAGTAAGTAAATATACAAATACATATGTTTGCTGTTTTTTTTGTCTCTTTTGTTCTTTTCTCATTTATCTTCATATAGTATTATGAGGAATTCACAAATGACCGTTATTTGTTTTTTATGTAGTATGATGTAGGAAAGGCAGGCCTATAAACGCCTGGATCAGACAAATGCGACGACATCGGCATTTCATTGGCCTCAGTAACCGAGTGATCCAAAATCGGCAGGCCTGCCGATATTTTCTGAGGTCAAATAGGCGAACCCCACAGGCGGATCAGTAGAAATGCAGTGAAGTGGGAGGGCTGTGATCCCTTGTTTTCGGATCATAGCCTCGCTGATAAAAGGAAGAAGAAGAAGATTTGTTTTTTATGTAGACCTATGTGTGTACTTAAGTGCAACCATTTTTGAAATAAACTTTTTAATAAAGAAAATATTAGCTTTCTGTTTCAAACCTCGCAAAAGTTGCTCTATTTATTATATTGCTCATTGTATAATTTTTCCTCAGTAGGTGCAACGACCTCAGTAAATGCAACAACCCGTATTTCTATTAGTTACGATTACCGAGTTCGTACTGTAGGTGCAAGTAAAAGTTGGAGGGCGATTCCAATGAAAACACATTAGAAGAAATTAAGTCGATACCCGGACGAATAAGCTCTGTTAAATAATCGTGCTTTTTTTTCATTGTTGACTTATATCTAAAAGTTAAACTTTGAATGTACTTGCATGACGTAAGTTGGAAAGGGAATAGATAGAAAACAGTTATTTTTGATGTAGCGCGCGTCGGTTTGAAACTTAAGTGATGTTAGGTTTCAGTATATGTTTACTGCTTGGGTGATGTCCGAACTAGTTTGGGAGAATTTAGTGTAATTTTTTAATTCGTGTCTGATTTCTAGTGTTTATTTTGAGCCAGTCTTGAATTACTCTAGGTGATGCGTAACTGCATTATATAATGTTATCACTAGAATATTTGAATAATTTGGTTGGTAACTGTACAGACAACCTACTACTGATTAAACGAACACATTACCAATACACCATGCCGCTTTTACAACTTTCGCAGAAACAATATTAAATAAACCAAATGAGGTCACAAATAATTTTGAAATGTCGAACTTCTTAAAAGTAAGACACTGCTGTATACGAATATTTCGCTTTAAATAGGTTAGGTTAGGTGTATTGCCCCCAGATTACCTGGTGGCTGGTATAGGCCTGCCTGTACCTTAAGCTATGCTCGCATACTCAAAAAAAATAGGGAAAGAAAGAGACATTTATTGAGTTATACGAGTACGATACTTAAACTTGACTGTTTGATGTGTGATATGATATGTTATTCTCATCTTCTCTGAGTGCTTGTTTCACATATTATGTCCTGTTATACATTGCCATTGTGTTCTTACAGGTTTGGATGTATTCCCATCTGCTTTCTGCTATATTTTGCAGTTATATCCGATTTTACGTATTTTTTTTTTTTTTTTGCCGAGAGTACGTGAAAAATCTTCTAAAGACACCATAAGGCCCGACCGAGCGTGCTTATGGTAGTGTGAGATTTGTACTCACTAAAAAAACACCTCTCTTCAAAAGTAATACTACAACTAAGCCGACGCTTATCCAGCAGTTTTATTTTCGCTAACGATATACGTGATTTTTGGAAAAAAAAAAATTGTTCGTACGAAGTTAAAAGAAATGTAGAACTTTAGGCAGGTTAAATTCCAATGATAGTTCCTGCCTTTTTCGCGACCGGCATATACTATGGCGCGAGGTCAAAAGGTTTTATCCTTTGCAGACGACGAATTGAATTATTCGCATCAAGTAGTAGGCCTACTGCAGACATTTATTTGGATGGAACAGTGCTTCCCAAGTGCGAAAAGTTCAAATATCTGGGATCTATGATCAAAGCAACTTGTGATGACGACATCAATCATCGCGTAAGCGTAGGGTGGATGAAGTGGCGAGAAAATTCCACTATCTTCTGTGACAGAAAAATGCCACCCAAGTTGAAAGGAAGGCTCTACACCGCAGTTGTGTGTCCAGCGCTCACATACGGTTCACAATGTTGGACGATGTACAAAACGTATGAGAGTAAATTAACGGCAGCTGAGATGAAGATGCTTCGCATGACAGCAGGAGTGACAATGCTTGATCGAATAAGAAGTTCGAAGATCCGTGGAAGCTTTCACATCAAGGAAAACATCGTACAAAAAATAGAACGCGACCGGCTCAGCTGGTATTGCCACGTTCAAAAAAGAGATCATTTGAACCCAGTTAAAAAGGCAATATCAATGCACGTTCCAAAGGCAGGCCTATAAACGCCTGGATCAGACAAATGCGACGACATCGGCATTTCATTGGCCTCAGTAACCGAGTGATCCAAAAACGGCAGGCCTGCCGATATTTTCTGAAGTCAAATAGGCGAACCCCACAGGCGGATCAGTAGAAATGCGGTGAAGTGGGAGGGTTATGATCCCTTATTTTCGGATCATAACCTCGGCGATAAAAGGAAAAAAAAAGGAAAGGATACTTACTTCTTGCCCCCCTGGCAGCTGACCTCCTCGTGGTGGGGGGCGGGCAACGTGACTGGGATGTGCGGATGGGGTAACTTAAATAGTTATTCCCATCCATACAACCCAGTTACGGCTAACAAAGCGCACACCCCATGATGACGCGAAGACGACCGGCCTCGGATATTGCCAAGCCTGGTAAGCCAGGGCATCCTTTGGAGCCAGGCCTGAAGGGTGTCAGTATGCGAGCGTCTGGTGGTCGGCTTGTCCCGCTCGGCAGCCGGCCGGGTCAAACCCGAAATGGCTACGAGCTTCCTGTCAATGGTCTCGCGAACCATTACGGGGGTCAAGGGGTGAACGCGCTGTGCACCGATAGGGGCACAGATGGACTCTCTGAGATTCGACAACGGCATCGACTTAGGATAGGCACATGGAACGTCTCATCGCTCACAGGGAAGGATCTTGAGCTTGTTGGGGAGGCTGTTAAAAGTCGACTAGATATAGTTGGCGTTTCTTCAACAAAGCAGAGAGGTTCTAAAACTGTGGAGGGCGATTCCAATGAAAACACATTAGAAGAAATTAAGTCGATACCCGGACGAATAAGCTCTGTTAAATAATCGTGCTTTTTTTTCATTGTTGACTTATATCTAAAAGTTAAACTTTGAATGTACTTGCATGACGTAAGTTGGAAAGGGAATAGATAGAAAACAGTTATTTTTGATGTAGCGCGCGTCGGTTTGAAACTTAAGTGATGTTAGGTTTCAGTATATGTTTACTGCTTGGGTTCTAAAACTGTGGACCTTTCGGGTGGGTGGAAGCTCTTCCTGTCAGGAGTCGCACCCTCAATGTCTGCTCGGGCGGGAGTGGGGATACTCACAAGTCCCAGGTTGACAGACAGAGTATTGGAGTGGATACCATTAGGAGGGAGAGTTGCGATCTTAAAGCTCAAGCTTGAAAGATCAACTCTAGCATTGGTGCAGGTGTATGCACCGAACCTTCTGTCAGAGTACGCAGCTTTCTTAGATGAAGTTGATGTTGCCCTTGAAAAAGTTGCAGATATGGATTCTTTTGTCCTGATGGGTGACTTCAATGCTCATGTGGGTGTAGATGTTATGACATTGGGGAGTGTGATTGGGAGGAACGGTGATCCTGATCAAAACGCAAACGGAGAGAGGCTGTTGGATTTTTGTTGTGAAAATGGCTTATCCATCATGAACACCATCTTTCCACACAAAGACATTCACAAATACACGTGGTACCGTCAGAGTCTTCAGCAGAAGTCGCTGATCGATTTCTTTGTGGTACCATCGTGTCTGAAGAGAATGGTTTGTGATGTTCGCGTATTGAGAGGGGCCGAACTGTCAACTGATCATCACTTAGTGCTGTGCAAATTGTATCTTAGCGAGAGAGTGCCTCCCCTACCAAAGCGTAAACCAAGGATGGTTACACGCATACGATGGGAGAGGTTACAGGACGATGAGATACGGGAGACATTTGCACGGCAAATATCTGAAAGGTTTGAACGAATTCCAACTGTTCCATCAAATGCAGAGGAAGAATGGAAACTGTTTTCAACGGCGGTTATTGCCTCTGCGGGAGATGTTTGTGGAGTGAAGCGGCTTGGTGTGGCGGCTGGTGGTGAGAAAAGAACTGCTTGGTTTAATACGCCCGGAGTTCAAGAAGCCATCAGAGAGAAGAAGAGAGCCTTTAAGGTGTGGATTCACTTGGGGAACTCCGATTCTAGAAATCGGTACACTGTGGCGCGAAGAACTTGCAAATTAGCTGTGAAAGCAGCGAAAGAACAGTCTTGGAAGGAGTTTGGCGAGAAATTGGAACGTGACCACAGATCTGCAAATAAGATGTTCTGGCAGACCGTCCGCCGACTCAGAGGAAAAAAGTTGAATATCGTTGAAGGAGTCAAATCCAAAGACGGTAGACTTCTTTCCAATGAGGAGGACATCTTACGCAGATGGAGCGAGCACTTTTCAGAATTGCTCAATCCCGAACAGGGCACCGAAGATGACAGAACTATGGTCGAGAGTTGGGCGGAAAGTAGTCCTACGGTAGAGGAAGTAACTTTGGCGATCAAAGCGCTAAAAGTTGGCAAATCTGCTGGTGTGGATGAAATTCGGCCAGAAATGCTCAAGGCTTTAGGTAAAGAGGGAGTGCAATGGCTCTCGCGTGTCATTAAAGTGGCCTGGGAATGCGGTGAAACACCTGGTGATTGGCAAATGAGGGTGATAGTTCCTCTTTTTAAAAAAGGGGACAAAAGAGATTGCGCCAACTACAGGGGTATATCTCTTTTAAGTCTCCCTGGAAAAGTCTTCGCTAAGGTGCTAGAAAAGCGTTCCAGAGCTGTGGTTGAGGACAGTTTGGGGGATGAGCAGTGCGGTTTTCGTCCCGGTAGAAGCACAACCGACCAGTTGTTCACTCTCAGAATGGTTCTTGAGAAAGCCTGGGAATATGCCAAACCTGTCTACACTTGTTTTGTGGATTTGGAAAAAGCATATGATAGGGTTCCTCGAGGCAAACTCTGGAGTGTTCTGCAGGAGTATGGGATTGATGGTTCCCTGTTAAGGGCGATTCAGTCTTTATATACAAACTGTAAAAGCTGTGTTCGGATAAACGGTGTTAAATCAATACCTTTCACTGTGGGCGTTGGACTCCGCCAGGGGTGCGTTCTGTCACCTCTCCTCTTCATTGTATATATGGATTGGATGTTGCAGCGCAGCCGTGGCGGGGAATGTTTCAAAGTGGGAGACCTATGGATTAGTCATCTGCTCTTTGCGGATGATTTGGTCATCCTTGGGTCCTCTCAAACCGAACTTCAGCGCGCACTCGAAAGGTTTGTAGCCGTTTGTGATGATGCTGGAATGAAGATCAACGTGAACAAATCGGAAGTAATGGTCGTTTCCAAAAAACCCATTCAGTGCACTCTGCATGTTAGTGGAGTCCCACTGAAGCAGGTGGAGAAGTTTAAGTACCTCGGGGTTTTATTCACGAGTGATGGGAGGAGCAATGCCGAGTTATCCTGTAGAATTGGTCAGGCTGGATCAATTTTGAGAGAGCTTGGCCAATCTGTTATAAGGAAGGCCGAACTTAGTATTCAAGCTAAGCTATCGGTTTTTAACTTGGTGTATGTTCCAACTCTCACCTATGGTCATGAAATTTGGGTAGTGACCGAAAGAATAAGATCGCGGATACAAGCTGCCGAAATGAGGTTCCTTCGCGGTGTTGTTGGAATAACTCGTAGGGATCGAGTGCGCAACACCAGAGTACGCGAAGCGCTCAACGTTGAGCAGCTACTTCTCCGAACGGAACGATCTATGCTTCGATGGTTTGGTCACGTAGTTCGTATGCCCCCAGACCGGCTTCCAAGACGCGCCATGGTTGCCGTGCCATCAGGTAGACGACTTCGCGGAAGGCCCAGAAATAGATGGTTGGATCAAGTCCGACATCTCTCTTGGAGCCGCTTAGGGATTCTCCCTGATGAATTGGAGTCAATGGCGGAGGATCGAGAAGGATGGAGAGTCCACCTGAGCATCCTACCCCCGCGACCCTCATGAAGGATTAGCGGGCCATTGAAAATGAATGGATGAATGAATGAATACTTACTTCTTTGTTGTAAGTGTTTAGTGCAATGTTTGACTTATGCGTAGCATATTAATTTTTAGTTCATACTTTTGTAATTTTGAAATTGTAGATAATGTTGAACTGAGCGTTCCACTTACGACACCCTATGAACGTGAGGTTGAAGTTGATCGCTTCGTTGAGATCGTATAGCTCGCCTCTTGGAATAATACTCCCAATCCAAGGAAAACGCCGGACAGATACGGTTTGCGATATCCTCCGGAAATAAAAGAATTGGTCAAGGAAAAAAGAAAAGCGCGTAAAAAATGGCAACAGAGTCGTGCTCCGCAGCATAAAGCACACTTGAATCGTCTGTGCAATTTGTTGAAGAAGACTATTAAGGATTTGAAGAATCGTGCAATAGGCTCTTACCTTGAAAGTTTAACAGCGAAAAAAGAGTCGAATCATTCATTTTGGAAAGCTGTAAAAGGCACCAAACGACCCAAAGTCTCCGCGCCGCCAATCAAATTAAATCAAAATGAATGGGCGAGGGAAGATAAAGAAAAAGCGGACGTCTTTGCCGCGCACCTGGAAGAAACCTTTAAACCGTACGATGGTCAAGTGGTTCACGACAACCGTAATAGGCTGGATTTACCATCTGACGACTTTCCGCTCACAAGTGCAACGCTAAGGGAACTCGAACATGAGATCGAGAATCTAAAACCTAAGAAATCTCCTGGTTATGATTTGATTACCGGAGAAATTCTCAAAGTTTTACCTAGAAAAGCATTGATTAAGCTTCTCCATATTGTAAATGCTGCACTCAGATTAAAACACGTGCCGAGCCAATGGAAAATTGTGGAAGTCATAATGGTTTTAAAACCCGGAAAACCACCAAATGAAGTAAAACCGTATAGACCAATTTCGCTTCTTCCAATCATATCGGAAATTTTCGAGAGGATATTATTAAGGCGCCTCCAACCGATTATAGAAGAAAATAATCTTATCCCTGACCACCAGTTTGGGTTCAGAAGTAAGCATTCGACGATTGACCAGGTGCATAGAATTACTGACGTAATCGAGAAAGCACTTGCACAAAAAAAGATTTGCTCAAGCGTATTTCTTGACGTCTCGCAAGCCTTTGATAAGGTGTGGCATGATGGCTTGAAATTCAAACTACGACAAGTTCTCCCTGTATGCTTATACGATATTCTAGAATCATATCTCGGGAATAGACTCTTTCGTGTTAGACATGGCGACCGCAAGGAAGCATTCTTGGGCCGCTTCCCTATTTGCTATATACTCGTGATATACCGAACGAAGATGGCACTATCCTTGCTACGTTTGCCGATGACACCGCTATCCTAGCAGTAGGTAGAACAATCGAAGAAACGACTGCAAAACTGCAAAACGCACTGAATAATGTAAATGAATGGACGAGGGAATGGCGGATTGCCATCAACGAATCTAAATCTGTTCACGTGAATTTCACTTACAAGAAAATTAATGGCTTGCCAATTTTCCTAAACTCGGCCCGAATACCTTTTGCAAACGAGGCCAAATACCTGGGAATGACACTCGACGCAAGGCTGAAATGGAATTCGCACGTGAAAATGAAACGTAAAGAACTCGAAATCAAATATAGAGAAATGTACTGGTTACTCGGAAAACATTCCCAGTGTGGACCTAGGGTACCTATATATTGGGGTTGTACCAAGAAAACAAATGCAAATATTTTACAAACTTTTCAAAATAAAGTCCTAAGAGAAATTGTCCAAGCACTGTGGTATAGTAGAAACGACGATATCCACAGGGATCTCGGAATTCCGACAATCGAAGCTGAAACTAGAAGCTTCGCGAGAAAGCATAGAAACCGACTAATCGGACATGTCAACAATACAGTCCTACAAATATTGGATAAGAGCAATTTATTGCGCCGACTACAAAGGACGAAACCCTTCGATTTGGCGAGATAATGATAAACCGCGTCTAGATTGCGGAACATGCAGGATCTTTCAGTGGAAAGTAACCTGCCAAACGTTTTTATTTCGTGATAGAAAAATTGCTTGATAAGTTATTACTTAGTTGCGATATCTAACAAATTTATATCGAAGGGTGGTGTCTTTTCAGTCAGTAAGAATCTGACACTACTATGAGTATGCACTTGGTATTCTCTACGGAAGATTTTTCACCTACCCTCGAAAAAAAAAATTAAATTTGTTTGAATTGTGTAGTCACTTTTGCTGTAGTATTTAACTACAACCCCTAGATATTTCTGGGCACTGACATCAATTGGTGGGTCGATGGTTAAACTGAAAGGGCTTTCATATCTTCGTATTTAAAAAAAAAAAACGATACTTCGCATTATTTCTAATAGCAAAACACTTTGTTCTGGACAATTGTGTGTTAATACTCGCAGATACGATATTTCACTGTCATGAAAATTTATTTTAATGTTTTGTGCTACTAATGCAAAAGTGTTACCAAAGCGTCGTTAAATGAGTATTCGTATAGCAGTAGAATTATTATAATATAATAAGTCAAGGAGTCACAAAAAGAAAAAAAAATTTATTAATTCTCAAGTTTTTCTAAGTCAAATTTAACAGAAGTAAGCCAAAATGGCGACAGTGATCAACATACGACATAATGGTATTTTTCTTAAATCAAATCAATTGCACCCTAAAATATTTAGACACTGGAAGACACCACTGACCGTGTATCAAAACAAGTCCAAAATATCTCCGAGATAAAAGGGTGCAAATATTTTATACATTTTGTTCTAAAATGCACTCAAACTAAAAACCGAATTTTGAGCACTTCTTAGTATGAAGACATCCCAGGTTCCAGCTGCGTCAGCCACGGGAACAAGGAACAATAGAAATGAATCTAGATTTTCAAAAAAAAAGAAGCTCTGTGGGCTCAGCAAAACAATTTGTAGTTAGTTTAGTTAGTTAAGTTAAATTTGTTTACAAAAAAAAAAAAAAACAAATTAGCTTAGCTTTTGCCATCTATACGTATAAGATTGACAATTATAATTCAGTCATTATTATTTATGTGTTTACATGTGATAAAAATTTATTAAGATTTTAATTTAAAGATGAGAGAAAAAATATATGCAATAAAAAATTTAAAAGTTTCCGCTCGCAATTCTGTCTTTGTACGCTAGAGCAGTTTTAGAAGAGAAAAATTTTCCTAGACACTTGCTTCCTCGTTTCACGAAGTACCGGACATTTTGCAATGAAGTGGAAGTTGTCGTTCTCCTAGGTTACATAATTCACACAAACATGAAAGGTCCTGCCTATGTTGTATATGTATTTCAGAAGTTTCTCAACCGTTTCGTACTGTTTATATCCCCATACCTGAGCAGCATAAAACAAAATTGATTAGCAACGGCTGTAAATACCCTATATTTTCTGCTATGGGCAATAAAATGATAGGAAAAACATCATTTCCAAATAGCGTTATTTGCATTATTAGTTTTAGACAATTTTTCTTGTAGGTCCATACTACGGCTCTTTGTTAAGAGCACACCAAGGTGCTTACAATTTAGTTATTTTTTTGAAATATTTTTGTTATAACTTCGATAATAATTCATTACAATTTGATAATCTCAAGTTTAATATAGTTAGGCCCCAAGGCCGTCTACCAGATTGACAATTTCTAAAATTAATTTCGCATTCTTATTTCGAGACATATGTTTATTTAAAGCCTCCTTCAATAATACGCCTTCTGTAGTTAAGTGCGGTTAATGTGTATTTATACAAAACTTCCCAGCAAAGATTGCCGTTCAAAATGTTCAGGACATCATTTATGTCCATTGAAGTTGCACCAAAGTATCTCACGCGGAACTCACTTAAGAAAGGACATCTGCCAATAAATTGGTATACATTCTCCCTTTCTTGAAGATTACACAGGTTACATGGAACTGAGTGAATAACTGATTGGTTGTGCTTCGGGATGAAAACGGGATGAAAACCGTATTACTCAACCACCAAACTATCCTCAACCACAGCTCTGGAACGCGTTTCTAGTACCTTAGCGAAGACTTTTCCAGGCAGACTTAAGAGACATACATATACCCTGTAGTTTGCGCAATTTCTTTTGTACCCTTTTTTAAAAAGATAGACAATCACCCTCGTTTGCCAATTACCAGAGCTCTCATCACGTAACTTTTAAGACGATAGTCGTCTGAACGATAGCAACGAACGCTATCGTCTGTAGTTTACTTCATGTAACTCCATCACTATCGTCTCGTCTATCGTCCAATGTTTGAGGGCCTTCAGTACCTTCAATTGACTGAAAACTGACACAAAACATACGAGTATGATAAAATTACAGTGGGCTAAAGTGAGCTATGTTCACGAAATGTTTAAATTATAGTCACTTACAAACTTTAGCATATTCATTAAATAAAAAAACAAATTCTAATTTTGGATATTCTTTTGCATTTAAAAAAAAAAAAAACATAAAATCAATTGTTCACTTTAAAATTCGCAAAAAAAATTTAATTTGTTTGCAAAATATTCAAACCAATGCAAGACGATACCTCTTTAGCTATCGTGCAAAAGATGTCATCTTGGCGATAGTGTTTGACAGTTTTTGGGGTTTCGAGTACGTGAAGCAAAAGTTGAATCGTCAAATCGATGTCGTCTAGACGAAAGTGATTTTTAATGTTACGTAAAGTAAGACTGTCGTCAGATATCGTCAGACCATTGTCGTCATATGTAATGCCTTGAGCATTTCTGGTCGCATTTCATCCACACCACTCGCCAAAGTTACTTCGTTTATCTTAGGACTACTTTCCGCCCTACTCTCGACCATAGGTCTGTCATCTTTTGTGCCCTGTTCGGGATTGAGCAATTCTGCAAAGTGCTCGCTCCATCTGCTTAAGCTGTCCTCCTCTTTGGAAAGAAATGTAGCGTTTTAGGACTTGACGCCTTTCACGATATTCTTTTGTAGCGAAGGCACTCTCTATCGCTAAGATACAATTTGCACAGTACTAAGTGGTGATCAGTTAACAATTCGGTCCCTCTCAATACCCGAACATCATAAACCATTCTCTTCAGACACGATGCTACCACAAAGAAATCTATCCGCGACTACTGCTGAAGATTGTGACGGCACCATGTGTATTTGTGAATATCATATCATGGGCAAGGCATTTTCACAGCAAATATCCAACAACTTCTCTCCGTTCGCGTTTTGGTCAGGATCAGTGTTCCTCCCAATCACACTCCCCCCAGTCACAACATCTTCATCCACGTGAGCATTGAAGTCACCCATCAGGACAAAAGAATCCATATCCGAAACCTGTCATGGGCAGCATCTGCTTCATCTAAGAAAGCTGCATACTCCGATTGAAGGTTCGGTGCATATACCTGGGCTTGTGAGTATCCCCCCGCCTGAGCAAACATTGAGGATGCGACTCCTAACAGAGGTCCACAGTTTTAGAGCCTGTGTACTGTGTTGAAGAGACGCCAACTAGATCTAGTCGACTTTTAACAGCCTTCCCAACAAGTTGAGGTGAGTAATGAGACGTTCCATGTGCCTGTCCTAAGTTGACGCCGTTGTCGAAAATCAGAGCATCCATCTGTGCCCCTATCGATACATAGCGCCCTTGACTTCCGTAATGTTCCGGGAGACCATTAAAAGGAAGCTCGTAGCCATTTCGGGTTTTACCCGGTCGGCTGCCGAGCAGGACAGGCCAACCACCAGACGCTCGCATACTGACATCCTTTAGGCCTGGCTCCAAAGGATGCCCTGGTTTTTCAGGTTTGGCAATATCCGAGGCCAGCCTTCGTCTTTTCGTCATCTTGAGGTGTGCGCTTTGTTAGCCGTTACTGAATTGTATGGGTGGGACTAACTACATAAGTTACCTCATCTGTACATCCCAGTTACGTTGGGTAAGTAATTCTACTGAACTCTGTATTTCTTTACTTATCAGCTCCCTTTATGAAATAAAATTCTTCATATACAACGAAAAGAGTCTATGACATCTGCTTTGTTTTAATGACCTATTCTTCTACAATTTGTTTCGTTTTAATTTTTAACTTGCTCCTGAGGAGTTGGAATAATTGTTAAAGTCGTTTGTAACTCAGGTGATATTAGGTTTCATGAAAACTTAATTAGTTTTTCATTATTTTATGATTCACAGTATTTCACAGTGGGCGCCGTGGCGCAGTGGTAAGTGTGTCAGACCACTGCGCGTGAGGTTCCCTGTTGGAATCCCAGAAAACACCAAAAAGTTTTTTCACGGTTTCACCTCTCGCGAACGTCTGACAAACATCCGAGAGTATTTCTTGTCACGAGAAAGCTTCTCAAAATGCCCTTCGGATACGTTACAAAACTGTAGGTCCCTCCCATTCGTGCGAAAAATATGATGCACACAACACGAGTGATGGCGAGAAGCTAGACCTAGGCACTCAATGAGCTGTTGCGCCAAATTTATATTATTATTGCATACAGTACGAACTCGGTAATTGCAGCCCTTGATACACGCAACTCCTCGATTTTTGCAACACTATAAAACATAGCATTATAACCTTTATAAGTGACACTGGTCAAAAAAAAAATTCCTCTATAACTGCAACTTGCTATGATATTAGTAAATACACAAATACATATGTATGTTGCTTTTTGTGGTTTGTCTCTTTTGTTCTTTTCTCATTTATCTTCATATAGTATTATGAGGAATTCACAAATGACCGTTTTCATGGCGTTATTTTTTTTTATGTAGACCTATCTACATGTGTGTGTACTTAAGTACAACCATTTTTGTAATTGAAATTTTGTTTCATTCAAAAATCAATGAATAAGTTTAATAAAATAAATGAAATAAACTTTTTAATAAAGAAAATATTAGCTTTCTCTTTCAAACCTCGTAAAAGTTGCTCTATTTATCACATTGTATATTGTTTCCTCGGTAGGTGCAACGACCTCAGTTAATGCAACAACCACGATTTCTACCAGTTGCGATTACCGAGTTCGTACTGTATATGTATTTTTCCCCATCCAGATGATTTCATTCACATCATCATCAGTCAGTATGATCAATTTTTCCAGTCACATGACCACACGACTGTCAATGTCATGCCTTCGTAGTGGAGTTGACATAAGCTTTCGAAACTGATCGGATTGACTTCATTTATTAGATTAAAAATAAATAAATCTTTCTTCACATCAGAATTGGAACCGTGAACCATAATCGTGACAATCGATAGAGCTATCACTACACTATCGCAATCACTCTTGTAATTGAGAAAAGTAAATTTGGCAAACGATGCTTAGGTTGTATAGGTACTCATTGACTTCTCTTTATCTACACACAAAAATAAAAAATATTAAAATCATCAAACGAAATTATGTAGAAGCGAATAAGCATTTAAAAAAAATAGGCAGAGATAAAAAACTTAGGTTTGAAGAAAGATTGGGTATGACTTCAAGTCAATGTAGAGGCTTAGCAGAGTTTTGGAACGGTGTAAAGCAAGTATCTACTATTGCATTACACATTTTAAGAAATCATTTCGGAATATTACTATGTACAATAGCGGAACAACTGTTCTGGAACTATGCAAAGCCGTATGTGTATAGTCAGTGTCTGGACGCAGACATAATAGGACAAGAGGTTCAGATTGCGTTGGAGTCCTTCAAAGATCGAACAGTTGCAGGAACTAATGGAATTTCAGTCCGGGTTTTTAAGTTAATACCAAATCATTCAAAGAAAAGTTAACCGAAGCTTTGAATATAGTCTTTAAATTGAACCGCCTAGTATTTTTGACGAAGCCCTTATATTGCCAATCTATAAGAAATGTAACCCGTGTGCTCCGAAGAACTTTAGAGAAATTTAGTTGCTGAATGCTACACTTAAAATGTATACATCGTTGCTATATACTTATTTATTCTTTATTCTTTGTTCATATTCCTCAATTTTACAATTCATAAAGAGTTTCATAAATACATTGTTCGTTTTGGAATATTGGTAAAAATAGGTATCATTCTGTAGTCTTAATGAACTAGAGGCGAATGACACATCGGCAAATTTAATAATTCGGTATATACTATGTGTGGGGTAAATGTAAATGATTTTTTAACAAAAAACTATTTAGAAAAAACAAAAACAAATTTTAAGAATTTAAAAAAAAAAAACAGAACAAGACTTTTTAACTCCTATATATTAATAGATTTTTAACCGTAGAATTATCCAAAGTAAACAGCCATTTTTTAACTCTACTTAAGAACAATGACTTTACATTTAAATTTCTTATTTCATAAGGCAATATATTAAATAATTTGGGTGCTGTTACAGTAAAAAAGTTCGAAAAGTGGGTTTTATTAGAATGGGGGATATTAACTAATCCTCTTGTATTTATTCTTAAGCCATAAACATTTGAACTTCTTAATGTCGAACTATAACCGCTTCGCATAAAGAACACTTTAAGAACTTTATAGACATAAATGTGTTTTATCGGTAGGACTCGCATAGCGCAGAACAAAGGCCAACTAGGGGTCAGCCTGTTTTTACAACAAATTATTCTTATTATATGTTTTTGTGCTATTAACAATGGCTCCATGGCGTTGGAATACGCTCCACCCCAACTAGCAATACCATATTGCAGCTTTGAGCTAACAAGGCTATTGTATACAGCCGTTAGTAGTTTTCTGGAACAATATGGCTTAAGCATATATATTTTCCGAGTAACGGATAGCATATATTTTTTTAGCTCACTTGCATGTGCCTTCCAGTTCATATTTTCATCAATTAAAACTCCTAGATACTTAAAAAAATTAACAAATTCAATTTTAAAGCAATTCGTAGTGCAGCAAGCATTTTGGCAGTAATTAACCCTACCACAAGAGTGCGTAGATAAAAAAAGCTTTTCGCATGCTGTGGAGTGGAATAAAAGATTGCAATCTATCGGATCTGATCCTTTTAGATTGCAATACATAAGCTTCGTTTTTTCACTTATAATGAGTTCGTGTTTAGCAAACCATTGTCTGAGAAGTTGCAAGTCTTTCTGCAACTTTACCATAGACTCTAATAAGGTGCTATTGATGTATGTGAATGCCATGTCGTCCGCAAATGCTGTAATATTACTCGTAAAGTTTTGCTTGAAGATGGAGTTTATATACACAAGGAAAAGAATAGGACCCAAAACTGAACCTTGAGGTACACCGATATCTAATAATAAGCTATCACTAAAAACATGGCCTAGCTTCACTTTTTGAGACCTTCCTGTTAGATATGAAGCAAACCAATTATGAGATTGACCTCTGTACCCGGCTTTGTAGAACTTGTCAAGAAGAATTTTGTGATTAACCATGTCGAATGCTTTTGTCATGTCAATGAATAAAGCTATAGTACTGTTGCTGTTATTGAAGCCGTTATAAATTTCACTGCAAAATTTTAAGATGGCATCTTCTGTGGACTTACACACACGAAACCCGAATTGGTCATTACTGAAAAATTTATTTTTGTTTAAAAAGGACACTACACGATCTTCCATTGCTTTTTCAAACAGTTTTGACAATGTGGGAAGTAACGAAATCGGTCTGTATTGATTCATTAAGCTTCTGTTTCCCTTTTGAATAGAGGAATAACCTCAGCCGCTTTCAAAGATGAAGGGAAAATTCCACAACTGACACTCATATTAAAAATAAACGTTACAACATCAACAATGTAAAAGCCGATTTTTTTAAGAAGACAATTGGTTATACCATCAGAAGTACTTGAACTTTTATTGTCTAGTGACATTATCCTTTTGTATATTTCAAAAGATGTAAAAGGCTCCAATACAAAGCTATTGCTTTGAAATTCGTCTGCAACTAAGTCCGTATACAATTCACATCTACAACTATTTTGAGGGGGACAAGGCTTCATCGAAGTAGCAACAGATACAAAAAATTTATTAAAATGATTAGCAATATCCACTGAGTTGTAAACTATTTTGTTTTCAACTTGAATCTTCTGAATACACTCTGTATCTTTTTGCTTGTTAAGTATGCTGTCAACCACTTTCCACTCTTCTTTTATATTTCCTTTGCATCTATATAGTTTATCAGTGTAATAATTGTCTTTACTTAAATCAACTTCTTGCTTTACAACCTGACTCAGCTTAAGATAATAACGCTTAAGTCTGGAATTCTGAGGATGTTGCTGACATTTTTTCCTAATCTGATTCTTTTTGGATATAATATGGAGTAGTTTTTTTCCAATCCAAGGTCTAAGTCGTTTTAATTTCGAACTACTTTGTAACTGGGGTAAGACACCTGAGGAATTATGGATATGACGTTTCAAAATATCCGTGAAAGTGTCATAAGCGATTGAAGGATTATATTCTCGATACACAAGCTCCCACGGCTCAAATTTGAGATCATCTACTAACTTTGAGTAGTTAACTTTGCGTTTCACCGGAAAGGGTATATATTTATCAAAGTTTATCGATGTCTTTTTCTGTAGGTTCAAGTTGACCATACAGTGATCGGTGATTTTATAGTCTAGTACTTTACTAGAAACACTGAATTGGCAGTTTTTATGTAACCTGACAAATATGTGGTCAATGCATGTTTGTGAGTGATCTGTTATGCGAGTTGGTTCATTAACAAGCGACTCTAAGCCATAAGACGACATAAGGAATAAGTATTTATCAGAATCAAAATTACTAATTAAGATATCAAGGTTGAAATCACCGATAACAACTAAGTTTTTTGTTCTTACATCTTTCAACAGCCCACCCATTTGTTGTATAAAAATACTTTTACTCAAACCGTGCTCATGCAAGCGATATACACAAAGAATTGTAAAACTTTCATTATTTATAAAGCAGTTTATTTTAGTAACATCTGCACTGCATAAGTTAAAATACTCTACTTCACACTGATATGACTTTTTTGCAAATACTGCAACACCACCCGAATTATAGGAATTATTACAATTGCCATACAATTCATAACCAGGAATACTATACTCGGATAATTCATGGTCGTACAACCATATTTCAGTTAAAAAAATGAAATCAGCCATTAAATCTAAAACATTTATATGTGCTAAGAAAGAATAAAAATTTTTCCTCATACTACGAATGTTTTGATGTACAAACAGGGTATGCATATCTTTTAAGTATTTTTATAATTTTTTTTTTTGCGTAATTTGAAGATTGTGAATTATACTATTTAATATTAAAAATAAATAAATAAAGCTTTTACAAATTACTAAGATCTTCAAAGCACCTCACTTTGATTGCATCGTCTCCTTCTTTCTTACGCAAAAAAATTATATTATTCCTAAGCCAAATATATTTGTACTGCTTGGTCACCTTCATGTTCTTTGCTGCATTAAATAGTTGACGTGTTTGAGAAGTGGCTAGTCAAACGGTAGTGCATGCGATCATATGAAAACACAAGCGTTTTCACTCAGCTGAGGCCTACCAACTCCTACTCTCAACCTCCACGCGGTGACAGCCGGGTGCCTAGTACCTTAATCCAAGAAATGGGTAACCAACCCCGTTTGGCGGATTCTTGGTGGCAGCAGATGAGAGAGGGGGGGAAGAGTGCTTTTCTCACTAGAGCACTTCTTCCTGTTCCAGGCGGCAGCGGACGAATTCCCTAGACGGAGTCAACGGTGGCGTCTATAGTTCCAGTTAGGTTGAACTTAGTGAATACCTTGCGCGAGCTGCTTCGACGTATTCGGATCACAGGTCGGTAAGGAATTTCCAATGTTGGTCAGGACATGGGAATAGAGATGGTGGCGGAGGAGCCCTTAATGGGCCAACGGCAGCGCTCATACTCCCGTAGTGGACTACTGGCACCGGTGTACCCGGCCCCTCGTCCTAGGGGAATAATTAAGGAACTGGCCCTCCAGGTTGGGGGTTGTGCCGTCGGGGTAACTTCCCTACCACGTAAAAAACGCATGGTTCCGAAACAACCAAAAGCCTCGGATAAGGATGACCCCAGCAAACGAAATAAGGACAACGACCTTCGGATCTGTACGTGGAATGTTCTGTCCCTTTACAGACCACGTGCAGCCGAACAACTAGCAGAGGCCCTAGACTGCTATAAAGCAGATATTACCGCCATCCAGGAAGTGCGATGGGAAGGGCCAGGCAAAAAGAGGATGAAAAACTGTGACATCTACTACGGTGATTGCTACAGAGGCAACAGGCAACGCTTATTCGGATGCGGATTTGTCATACGCGGCAGACTTAGGCAAGAAGTCTTAAGCTTCCGACACGTGAGCGAGCGTATTATGACGATCCGGATCAAGGCTAAATTCGCTAACATAAGCCTAATATGTGTTCATGCCCCCACAGAAGAAAAGGACCCTGCCTCCAAAGAGTGTTTCTACGAGCTCCTCGACAAAACATACGAGCAATGTCCTAAATACGACGTTAAAATCGTATTGGGCGATTTTAACGCCAAAATAGGAAAGGAGGACGTCTTCGGTAGAGCAGTCGGTAAGCATAGCCTACACGACACCACGTCTGATAACGGACTAAGGCTAATTGATTTCGCTGTGGAGCGAAATGTCACCATAGCAAGCACATGGTTTCCTCATCTCGATATTCATAAGCAGACATGGCGGTCCAATGATCATGTCACGATCAACCAAATTGATCATATTGCGATCGACGCAAGGCATGCCTCCAGTATTCTGGATGTCCGGACCTTCCGAGCGGCCAACATAGACTCGGATCATTACCTTGTTGTAGCCAAGGTACGAATGCGGATATCCCAATCTGAGCAACAAAGAAGAATTACTGTGAGAAAATTTAACGTCGAAAAGCTACAATCGCAAGAGACCGCCAGACTCTTCGCTGAACGCGTATCCCGAAATCTCTCAATCACCCCTATACCGCCAGCATCAAGTCCCGAAGACCAGTGGCAACGCTGCCAACATGCCATCAGAAACGCCGCGACTGATGTGCTGGGTCTCGCTCGCCCACCACCGCGAAACCCCTGGTTTGACGAAGAATGCCGGCGAGTGCATGCAGCAAAACAAGAGGCATACAAAGCGGCGCTGCAAAGGAAGACGAGAGCTGCTCGTGAGCTCTACGAGCAAAAGAGACGGGAAGAACATCAGCTTCTCCAAAAGAAGAAGAAAGAGCATGAGAAGCGCGCGTTTGAGAATATCGAGAGTCTATACTCCAGGAACAATGTACGGAAGTTTTACCAAAAGGTAAAAAGAACGTGTCAGAGAAGTAATACCCGTACAGAAACCTGTAGAGATGAGAATGGAAACCTCGTAGTAGAATCACAGTCGGTGCTGAGAATATGGAAAAACTACTTCTGCAGACTGTATAACGGCGACGAAGACCAACATCCCGCTGTCAGGCAGAATGAACCATTCAACATGGACGATGATAGTCAAAATTTCCGTCCACCTGACCAAAACGAAGTGAGGATAGCAATATTCAAGCTAAAATTGAACAAGGCTGCTGGACCTGACGGCTTACCGGCCGAACTTTTCAAGGCAGCTGGGGATGAATTGGTAGAGTGCATACACCAACTCATTTCGAATATTTGGTCAGAGGAGTGTATGCCTGATGAATGGAATCTCAGCATCGTTTGCCCGATCCACAAGAAAGGAGACCCCCTCAACTGCGCCAATTATAGAGGCATCAGTCTCCTCAACATCGCGTACAAGATCTTTTCTGCGATATTGTGTGAACGCCTGAAACCTTTTATCAACAGCCTGATTGGACCCTATCAGTGCGGTTTCAGGCCAGGAAAGTCCACCATCGATCAAATCTTCACACTTCGGCAGATCCTGGAGAAAACCCAAGAATTCCAAATCGATACTCACCACCTCTTTATCGATTTCAAGGCCGCCTATGACAGCATCTATAGAGAAGAGCTTTATAGAGCCATGTCTAGTTTTGACATCCCTGCCAAACTTGTCCGCCTGTGCAGGCTGACGATGGAGAACGCTCGCTGCTCCATCAAGGTCGGTAATGACCTCACCGAGACCTTTGATGTCAAAAAAGGCTTTAGACAAGGTGACGCGCTGTCATGTGACTTCTTCAATATTGTACTTGAACGGATTGTGCGGAACTCACAAGCCAACACCGGAGGCACAATCAATTACAAGTCTGTACAACTGCTTGCATACGCCGACGATATAGACATTATCGGAAGATCTCAGCGGGCTGTCACCGGTGCTTTTGCAAGCATTGAGGCGGAAGCGGCCAAAATGGGTTTGGCGATAAACGAGGGCAAAACCAAGTATATGCTGTCAACTAGAAGGGAAAGCCAACATCGACGAATTGGACAAAACGTCACCGTGGGCAGCTATAACTTCGAGGTAGTAAGGGACTTTGTCTACCTTGGCTCTGCTATAAATTCAGCAAACAAAATCAGCGCAGAAATCAATCGAAGAATAACTCTTGCCAATTGCTGTTTTATTGGGCTTATAAGGCAATTCAACAGTAAAGCCCTCTCTCGAACAACTAAGGAGACTCTATATAAGACCTTGATCATCCCTTGATCATCCCTTTATTAAAAGAGGATGAAGATATCCTTGGTCGCTTCGAGAGAAAAATTCTTCGTAAGATTTTCGGTCCAGTTTGCGTTGACGGGTTTTGGAGGAGAAGATTCAATCACGAACTATACGAGCTGTACAGCGACATCGACCTAGTCAAAAAACTGCGTATTGGACGTCTGAGATGGCTAGGACATGTAGAGCGAATGGACACCAACGCTCCGGCCCGCAGAGTCTTCGAATCTAACCCCGAGGGACGACGCGGTAGAGGGAATTATCGCCGTAGGTGGCGCGCACAAGTTCAAGGGGACCTCGACCAACTTGGAGTGCGCAACTGGAGGCAATTAGCTAAAGACCGAGCTAAATTGAGAGGCTTGTTGGTTGAGGCCCAGGTTCACCCCGAACTGTAGCGCCACCTAAGTAAGTAAGTAAGTGTTTGAGAAGTCAGGCTGTCGTTTATATAGATGTTCGTACCATCATGATGATCGCCAAGAAGCTTTGTAGTAATTTTTGGTTTCTTTTTCAGCTTAGTTTTCATGATCTCTTCTTTCATACATCGGCGACTAAACTTAACAACAACAATATTGCTGAAGAGATTAAATGATGAAGCGTGCTCACCAGGTTTTTTTTTCTTTATCTTTTTAACGTAGCAAGAGTCTATGTCTCTCTCATCTATTTGGACACCAACACCGTCGCGAACAACTTTTAAAGCCGTTTGTAATGCATTCATATTGTCAACACTCGGCACATTAAATAATTCCACTGTCTTAGATAGATTCGACTGTTCTAATGAATTTATTTTTATTTGCAATGCATTGACTTTACTTTTTAGTTCATAGTTTTCAGTTTGGAGGCCAGTAATGAGGGAAATAAAGTCTTGGTTAATTTTTTTAAGTTCTAGGAATTCATTGTAAAATGTTTCTAGTGTCACTTTTCCACTTGATTTTTGTGGCTCATCAATGTTTTGTTTTTCCACAGTTTTTTTATGAAGCCCACTGATAGGGATACTGTCTGCGGACAATGAACTTCGTCTCAAAGATGTGCAAGAAGTACACCTCCAGTTTTTTTGTTTCTTTTCATAAATTCTATGTCCATCGGTAACACATTTACACAGTTTCCGTGAAAAAGTTTTTTGCACTCAAAGCATTTAATTTTAACATCACTTCTTTCAACTTTCTTATTACAGGTGCAATTCATGATTAATAATTGTTTTTGTGAAAAGAAAGGGAATGAAAAATTAAGAAAAATCGAATGCAAATATAAGCAACTTTAAGAAGTTAGTATAGCAACTATTAGATATTTTACGATTATTGATAACTAGCCAGCTTTTCTCGTTACATGCGTACCCCACGACACTCACTCGACGTACTATATATAATAGAAGATTGAACACGTGCATATAATAAGTAAGTTCCAAGCTGGATTTTGAAAGAGGTACACCAAAGCAGGTAAAAATTTGATTCTATCATGTCTTGCTAGTCGAAATCTTCAACATAACAGAAAACTGTACATATACCTTTTTTTATTGATTTCAATAAAATAGACATAAATGCTTTGTTTTACAAGCTATACATATAATCTAGGTCTGTCTTTCAGCTTCGGTAGAGCACTGGAAAAGATGAACCAGCAAGCAACCGCACAAGTCTACAATGGGAATGTAATCTTATTTGCCGCGGAATTCGAGAATTTTGCGATCTCGGGCCACTACTTCTTGCCCTGTTTCTGGGCAACTTAGTAGATTGGCTCATTTTAACATTAAATATAAAGGTCATAATGCATGCTGATGACATAGTTATTCTCGTCGAATCACCAGATTCGCTTCAACTAATGATTACCGGCTTCAAGAATACTGCAAGATGTGGAATCTAGAAGGTGTGGGGAGATAGGCAGTAAGAAGCAGTATACAACTTGTTGAGGTCTTTTTTGATATTCCATTAGATATACCATTTAGAATCTGGACTGTCAACACTCTTCATTGCTACGACTAACTTGAATGCATACTACCTAGCAAGAATTAAGGGCATGCATGACTCGAGGATTCCGAAATTGTTACTTTTCTTTGTTGAGCAATACAGGTGGCAGTTTTTTAAAGATTGGGTAAACTTAACAGTAGGCTACGGGGTAACGACAAGCTTGTCGGGGATTTACTTGAAAGTAAAAAAATCATTTTGAAACATTAAAAACGCATGTGTTTATCAAATTTGCAACTTAAGTGTTGATCAAGTGATATTATATTATTTCATAATTTTGAACACTAAATTGATTCGGGAAAAAGTACCGAGTACCAGTCTCCAACGCGTAACACTGCACTACTCTATTCTGGAAGACCATCCGGTAGTCCGCGGGAATATAGAGTCGGACTACTGCTAACAACAACAGCACGCAAGGGCCTAATTTCCTGGCAGCCTCCTGGTGCTAGAATTTTGACGGCCAGATTCCGGATTAGAGTACGACGCGTCACCATCATACAGTGTTACGCCCCAACCAATAGTTTGTCTGAGGACGAAAAGGAGAGCTTCTACAATCTCTTAAGCGCCTTCTTCAACACAACACCAAATGGAGACATTGTCATAGTGATGTGGGATTTGAATGCCAAGGTAGGCAGCGACAACGAAGGGCTCAAACATGTAATCGCCCCCTTCGGGTAGGGGTTAGAATATACCCGAGGTAGGCATGCCTGTCGTAAGAGGCGACTAAAATCCACCCTCCGTATACCGAGTATGGCGTATACAAAAAACATGCAATGAACAAAACAAAAGATTTAAATACCCCAGGTGGCAGTCCAGGTAAACTGGAAAATCCACCCTCTTCGGAGGTCGGCTCTACGGATTCTGGGGAGAGCCATTTATTGCACCTTATAAATCCCTTCTCAAAAAGTACAAGGGTATCTCGATCTCCACCAACAAGATCGAACGTCTCCGGAAAAAGAAGTCCGCCGGAAGCGCAAACGCGTGAAAAACGGGACTCGGCGAAATCTAAAAGCATTGAGGAGGAAAACGACGTACTCCGTACCAAGCTTAGTGAAATGGAGCTACTCTATCGTGAGCTCAAGAAAGAGGTAGATTTACTCAGGCAAGAAAATAATGCCCTAAAAAACACGTACCTACAAAAAGAAAATACAGTTAGCTCACATCGCTCACCTAGTCGCGAATATCAGACGGATGAAGAAGAGCTAACACGCGAAACGAATTGGGTCGAAAAGAAACGACCAAGCAAAAAACGAAAAGCTGGTTCCTCACCGGAAGTCGAGCCACAAAAAGATGAAAAGCGCAAGGAGATGCAAGAAAAGCAACAACAACCAAAATTACGTCCTCCGCCACCGATAAACGTCGTTGGAATTACGGACTATAATAAGTTGCATTGCCTCCTTAAAGGAACTCTGGCTTCGAAGTTTAAGGTGACATCTCTGCGAAACAATACGTGGAAAATCAATGTCGATGATGCCGACGGTTACCGATCAGTATCTAAAAAATTGAATGCCGAAAAGATTCAGTGGTATACTTATGAAAATAAGTTAGAAAGACCACTGCGTGTTGTAGCAAGGGGACTCCACCCCTCGTGCACTAAAGAAGATGTAATACACGACCTTCAAGACAAAGGCTTTAAAATTCTTGATGCCGTCAATATTATCAAGAAGGAGAAGCAACAGTCGGAGGGAGATCATGAAAAATTGGTAAAGCGCGGTCTTCCACTATTCATGCTTAGTTTTGATAAAGACGAAAATAAAGATATTATATATGGTATCAAGACTATTCTAAACATCGTGGTCAAAATCGAACCCATGCGTAAGACCTCCAGATCGATTCCGCAGTGTAAGCGCTGTCAAGGCTTCAATCACACGCAGACTTACTGCCAAAAAGAGCCGCGATGCGTCAAATGCGCAGGTAAACATCTCTCGGGAGAGTGTCACCTAAACAAGCAAACCCCAGCCACTTGTATAAATTGCAAAGGAAAACATCCTGCGAACTATCGAGGTTGCGAAGTGGCGAAAGAGCTTCAAAAACGCCGCGATACGCTAAAAAATTCGATGCGTCCGAATATGAAACCAATCAAGAACAGACCCAAAATAGCTACGAAAAAAGCAGCGAAAGATAGAAAGTCCGTCAATATTAACTTAAGATCGGTTAATGATAAAAAATCCGAAAGTAATAGAGATAAGGTAACAGAAGCAAAATCTCCGAATATTGGCGTGCAGTCTTATGCTCAAGCGGCGAAGGCAGTTAAGGGTACGTACACGACCGACAACTCACGGGAGATCAAAGCAAGAAACCGTCCAAACTTTAATGTAAAAACTCCTTCTCAAGTTGTGACATTGAAAAATAGTGATAGAGGTAGTTCAGAAGATCATGTATCCAATGTTTTTTCCCTAATTCTTGCGAAACTTGAAGAGCAATGCAAAACAAATAAACTAATTTTCGAGAGACTAGTTGCACTAGAAAACAACATTCATAACACGCGCACTTCAACCAGAATATGAAAGAAACGCTTAAAATTCTTACTTGGAACGCTAACGGGCTCATACAAAGACTCGACGAGTTAGAAATATTTATGCGAGAGAAAGATATTGATATATGCTTGGTCTGTGAAACTCATCTGAAAAAGCAATCGAATATCAAGATAAGGGGATATAGCGGATATCACGCCTTTCACCCATCGGAAAGAGCCAGAGGCGGATCATCTTTGTTTATAAAAGAAAATATCGAACACTCAGCGGAAATAAAAATTGAATTAGAAGCAATGCAAGTAAGCACGGTACGCGTTAGAAATAGACATTTTGCTTTCAACATTTCGTCTATATATTGTCCACTGCGATGTAAACTTGAAGAAAGTGATTTCACAAACATCTTCAACTTCCTTAAACCAAATTTTATTATTGGTGGTGACTTCAACGCGAAACACCCCTTCTGGGGCTCAAGATACGCCTCTCAGAAAGGTAGAAAGCTTTATAATGCGGGTATGCAATTCAGTTGTGATTTTTACTCGACGGGTAAACCAACATATTGGCCAACTGATAGAAATAAGATACCAGATCTGATTGATTTCTTTGTTGTTAAAGGAATATCTAGCAACTGTATAAAAGTTGAAGAAAGCTTTGATCTCTCCTCTGATCATTCTCCAATCATTATGACGATAAGCGAAGCTTTGATTAAAAAAGTAGGACCGGCCAGATTAACTGGCGCGAAAACTAATTGGGACGGCTTTAAAAAAGATATTGAAGCAAATATTGAGCTGAGCGTATCACTTAAAACGCCCTATGAACTTGAAGTTGAAGTAGATCGCTTCGTCGAAATCTTACAGGATGCCGCGTGGAAGAATACTCCCAACCTAAGGAGAACCCCGGCCAGTTACATTAAAATTTATCCGCAGGAAATAAAAGAGATGATTAAGGAGAAGAGAAAAGCGCGTAAAAGATGGCAACAAACTCGGGCTCCGCAACATAAAGCACATCTTAACCGTTTGTGCAACTCACTAAAAAGATCTATTAAAGACCTTAAGAATAATGAAATACAAACTTACCTAGAAAGCTTAACGGCAGAAAAAGATTCTAACTATTCGCTTTGGAAGGCTATAAAAGGTATTAAAAAACCTCAAATTCAAGCCGCGCCAATTAGGAAAAATCAAGACGAATGGGCCAGGCATGATAAAGAGAAAGCGCAAGTTTTTGCCGCCCACCTGGAAGAAACTTTCAAACCGTTTGATGGACAAGCTCTTATTGAAAATATAAATACGTCGTATATAGACAATAGTGTAATAAGAAATGCAACGCTTACCGAACTTAAGGAAGAAATAAAGAAACTTAAACCTAAGAAAGCTCCTGGATACGACCTAATTACGGGAGAGGTTCTTAAAGCACTACCAAGAAAAGGTCTTATTAAGCTTCTGTTCATTATAAACGCCGCGATTAGACTAGAATATGTTCCCAGTCAATGGAAAGTCGCCGAAGTTATAATGGTCCTTAAGCCTGGAAAACCGCCGAATGAAAAAACCTCTTATAGACCGATTTCGCTTCTTCCAATTATATCCAAAGTGTTCGAGAGAATATTGGTTAGGCGAATACAGCCGGTTATAGAAGAAGGGCATCTCATCCCTGATCATCAATTCGGATTTAGAAGTAAGCATTCTACAGTTGAACAAGTACATCGAATAACACATGTAATCGAAAAATCACTTGAAGAAAAAAAGATTTGTTCAAGCGTATTCCTTGACGTTTCTCAAGCCTTTGACAAGGTCTGGCACGAAGGCTTAAAGTATAAATTACGACAAGTTCTGCCAGAGCACCTATATAATATTTTGAAGAACTACCTTACGAATAGGCTATTCCGCGTCAAATGTGGAAACGAATATTCAGATTTTAAGGAAATAATGGCTGGGGTGCCGCAAGGAAGCGTTCTTGGTCCAGTCTTATATCTATTATACACTCGTGATATACCGCAAGTAGAAGGCACTGAGCTAGCTACATTTGCCGACGACACTGCTATCTTGACAGTAGGTAAAACGGTCGAAGATACTACAGAAAAACTGCAAGAAGCTTTGAATAGAGTAAATGAATGGACAAAGATTTGGCGAATCGCACTCAACGAGACCAAATCTGTTCATGTAAATTTTACTTATAAAAAAATAAATAATTTGCCGATCTTTTCAAACTCGGTTCAAATCCCGTTTGCAAACGAGGCTAAGTATCTTGGAATGACACTTGATACAAAGCTGAAATGGAAAACGCACGTTAAGAAAAAACGCAAAGAACTAGATAACAATTATCGAGAAATGTATTGGTTACTTGGAAAATATTCCAAGCTTAATATATATAACAAACTGCTTTTATATAAGCAAGTGCTAAAGCCTGTATGGACATATGGTATACAACTCTGGGGTTGTACCAAAATAAGTAATATTAAAATTTTACAAACTTTTGAAAACAAAGTGCTAAGAGGTATTGTAAATGCGCCATGGTATATCAGAAATAGCGATATCCACAGAGACCTTGGCATTAAAACAATCGAAGACGAAATTCAAACCTACGCGAGAAAGCATAGAAGTCGACTAGAAAGTCACGTAAATATTACAGTCCTCCAACTTTTGGAAGAAAGAAATTTACTGCGCCGTCTACAAAGAACCAAACCTTTAGACCTAGCGCGATAAGTAACCGCGTCTAAACTGCGGAGCTGGCAGGAACTTCTAATGGGAAGGTACCTGCAAAACGTCATTATTTCGCGAAACGAAAACTACTTGATAAGTCGAATACTTAGTTGTAGTAAAAATAAAAACAAGTCTGTTTTGAAGGGAGGTTTTTTAGTGGGTAAGAATCCCACACTACTATGAGCACGCGCTGTCGATCCTCATAGTGTCTTGTTGAAGATTTTCACCTACCCTCGGAAAAAAAAAAAAAAAAAAAAAAAAATGTAATCGGGAAGCATGGACTAGGCAACCGCAATGACAACGGCGAAAGGTTTGTGGATTTCTGCAATGCCAACCGCCTTGTGATAGGTGGCACTATGTTTGAGCACAAGACCTGCCACAAAGTCAGCTGGGTTTCCAATAACAGGCAAGCGACCTCCAACCAAATTGACCATTTTGCTATCAGCCGCCGCTTTAGAAGTAGTTTCCTGGACGTCCGAAACAGGCGAGGGGCAGATGTGGGGATAGTACGTGATCATCATCTTATGATAGCTACTCTCCAACTACGCACTGCTGCAGTTCGAAGATCCCACGACAACACAAGAATTCCCAGGTTCAACATCGATAGACTTAGTGATCCCTCAGTGCGCCAACAATTAAGGGAGCACTTTTCGCAAGGTGTGGAAGCAATCAGCAGCTCAATGCCCGCAACCATCCAAGACCATTGGTGTGCTGTGAAAAATGTTTTTACATCTGGTGCTGAAAGAATTGTCGGTCGATCGCAGGGAAGACATAGGGCGTGGCTTTCCGAGGATACCTGGAGACGGATTGACGAACGAAAACAGCTGAAAGCTCGCGTTGCAGCTACCCCAGCAGCAGGGAGAAGCGAGCTAGAGTCCTTATATCGCATGAATATGAGAGAAGTTCAGCGTAGCGTACGACGTGACAAGCGCAACTACATCAACGCGCTGGCTACATAAGCAGAAGAAGCCGCACGGAGGTGCGACAGCAGGACCGTCTACAGAATCACGAAAGAGCTGACAGGTGGTCGCAGCTCCAGCCAACACCCAGTGAAAAGTCTAGACGGCTCCTTGCTCATTTCGGATGAGGACCAGCTCAAGAGATGGAAAGAGCATTTTGCTACGGTTTTGAACCGTTGACTGAGATGCCCGAGGTGAGAAGTTCCCGAATTCGCACTCCCAGTAAAGATGAGATCATTACCGCGATCAAGACACTCAAAACCAACAAGGCGGTAGGACTTGACGGTATTCCAGCAGAGCTCTTACGAGCAGCGCCAACAACATCGGCTGAGCTTCTGCTTCCACTTATAGATAGAGCTTGGGAAGCTGAGAGCTTTCCTAACGAGTGGAAAAAGGGAATGATCGTCAAGCTTTCTAAGAAAGGAAATTTAATGGAGTGCGGAAACTGGAGGGGTATCTGCGTGCTGCCTGCTGTAGCTAAGATAATAGCTAGAATCATCCTTGAGCGAATCAAACAACATCTCGAAGACACACTCGATGGCGAACAAGCAGGTTTCCGCTCTGGATCCTCCTGTGCCGACCACATCAACACCCTGCGGATTATCATCGAACAGTGCGTTGAATATCGATCGCCACTGCACCTGCTGTTCATCGATTTTGAGAAGGCGTTCGATAGTGTCAACAGGGAGTTTCTTTGGCGTGCCTTACGCAGGAGAGGCATTCCCGATTAACTAATTGCTATTATCAAAGCTACATATGAAGGCTCCAAATGTCACGTTCTGAACAGGGGAAGGTTGTCTGAGGAATTTGAGATCCAAAGTGGGGTAAGACAAGGCTGTATCCTTTCACCAATATTATTCCTATTGGTGATTAGCGATGTGCTTCATGCAGCTTTGTCGACGGGAAACGGAGGAATTCGATGGACTCTTACATCTCAACTGAAACATCTTGACTACGCAGACGATGTATGCTTACTCTCCCACAGAATTATGGACCTCCACCAAATGACAGCAGATGTCGAGAGGTAGGTAGGCGTCGTCGGGCTGAAAATTAATACGGCAAAAACTAAAATTATCAGCCTTGGAACTAACCCATCGGCTCAAATATGCATTGCTGGACAACCAGTAGAGAGAGTAGAAGATTTCCAGTATCTTGGGAGTATTGTCTCGACCGATAGTGGAACCGAACTGGATATAGCCAACAGGATCGCCAAATCAAAGTCCGCGTTCGGTATGTTTTCCAAAATATGGCGAAGCAATGCAATCAGTTTGAGCACCAAGATAAGACTGTTCCGCTCCAACGTTGAATCCGTGCTGTTATATGGTTGCAGCACGTGGAGAGTGACCACTACTATCACTAGAAAGCTGCAAACGTTCGTTAATAGGTGTCTGCGCAATATCTTAAGGATGTTCTGGCCCAATCGTATCTCTAACGAACACCTTTACGAGAGAACGGGTCAGGAACCAATAGGCACAACTTTCCAACGGCGGAAGTGGCAGTGGATTGGTCACACGTTCCGAAAGGGTGAGAGCTCCATAGCGAACCATGCTATGCAATGGAACCCTCTAACTCAGGATGGCAGAAGACCTGGCGGTCCGAGGAGAACATGGCGCAGAACAGTCGAGAAGGAGGCACGGCAGGCAGTTAGGGAAAAGTTGGGGAGAACTCAGACACATTGCCAGAAACCGTACACGATGGCGCGTAGGCGTAGTAGAGGCCCTCGGACCCACAAGGGGATACAGGACATAAGTAGTAAGTATGTCCTTCTACCACAAGGTATCCATTTATTGTACATATCTCCCTGAAGTCTTCTGTTATGGCTCTAAAACTTTAGCAGATTATTGTTACCTTTGATAAAATGTTTCTTTCATTTGTGTCTTTCTATCAACACTTTCTTTTTTCCTTTTGACAAGTATTATAGATTATTTTCTCTTCTCCTCTGCACCTATACACTTATGCAACAAACAATAAATAGCAGTGTTTTGCGCTAATTCTTTATGCATAACGATAGGCATTGCCATCATCACGGCTCTAAAAAAAAACTTTCTTGTTATTCGTTCCTTACGATTTTGACCACTGTCCATTCATAGCCCCAATCGCTCTACTTATAACGGGTGAGCCATCTGCACGTTTCTTTTTAAATTTCATGTTATTTTGACACTGACAGCTCTGTTGTGCTGAAAAAATTGAAACACAATATCATATCTCTGCGGTACGAAATAAATCGATTTACGCTTGAACAACTTTGGAAAATATTGGAAAATGATTTCCAAAGTGCTTTCGAAACAGTGCTAATTTTGAAAAGAAATTTCGGTCAAGATAATGCACCAATCGTGCCTACAGTACGCAAGTTTGTGAAAAAAGTTCGTGAAATTGTCATGCTAATTGATAACACTCGTATTCGTTCTCTGCACTCAGCCGAGAATCCTTAGCATGTGACTGCTGTGGTTTGTGAAGGGGGCATTATTGGCCCATTTTGCTTCGAAGATGAAGATGTCAATAACATTACGGTCAGCCATTTAAATGAAATTATTTTCCATAAATAATCGCGAAGTGTACTCTCTTCAATAAAACAAAACACCGACAAATATTATATAGATTTTTCCAGGTAATTTTAAAAAGAAACCAAAAGCTACTACACTATACTGCAGCTCGTACGCACTGCGACGTCAAGGATCTATTGTGCCAGCCCGTTGCTTAGCCAAGAAGGCTCTTGATAACCTCAACAAAGTTCCAGGCTAAATATTATATTATATATATAATATAATAAATAAAGTCTGAGGGGATCAATAAAGCCCTCCCGAGGTGGAGAAGAATCTTCCTTGCGAACATAGGGCCTTCACAAAGAATATGTTCTGCCATCTCTTTTTACTCTGCACATAGCCGGCATACGTCTGTATCTGCTACTCCTATTTTGTGCAGATGTTACCTGAGTGGGCAACGACCAGTCAAGTAACCTCTTAAGTTTCTTAAGTCTACTTTCCTAAGCTCAACTATCTTCTTAGCCTTACAATGGTTGAGGTTGATGAACATTTTTGCTTGTCTTAGGCCCTTGGATTTGGTCCAGTACTCTGCATGACGCTCAGCTTCCCAATGTTTTATTTTTAAATTTGTGTTACTCAGTGTCATTCACTTCATTGCCCTCGAATCCTTCGTAGGCAACTGTTGTCCCACCTTTATGTTGAATAGCCTTAGGCTTAAAAATGTTTATATGCATCTACTGCAAGTACTTACAATTTCGTATATAGGTTCATTGGATGTTTAACTTTCTTGTCTTTTACTATAAACGTTTAACAAACAAATATGTATCGTAGTTGTGTGCGGGAATAATGGGCAGGAATTTGTAAAGAGTGAAACTTTATACCTTCATACTCGCACAGTAGGGCTTACTTTCATCGAAGGAAAAATATTTCAAACATTCCATCACCAAAACTCAAATGAATAGCGTAATACATCCAGCCAGTCAGTCATTGAAATATCGACCAGATACAAACAGCAAAAGTAAATAGTTTAAATGGCAACGCGTCCAAGTTCGCACCTGCGCGCGTATTCGCACTAAATTTATTTCTTTTGCAATGCAAGCCAGAGTAACGGAGCGTTTAAAGGACTCCAATTATTCAATACAGCGTAGCATCCTCTTTACGGAATGGAAATTAATTCCGAATTCCTTGAGTACATGTGGCCACGTACTCCATAAACCAGTACACTTGAACGTTTTCCGACGAGGACAAGATTTGCGTTTTAAATGAGCTCCCTATCATTGATTGTCGATTTGTGTGCCTGTGTAAGGAAGTGCCGGGGTAGAAATTGAAGATTCCAAAGAAATAACTTTTCAATGGTATCGAACAAATTGAGCAACCCCCATCAGGAACTCACGTACACAACCAAACGCCCGATGATGCAGAGGAAGGACAATAGCCCTATTCGATTTTAGAGGGTTTAAATGGGCACTACCTCGCACGTGATAAGGGGCTAAACACAACGTCAGGAAGGGAAAACAGAACAAAAAAACACGTTTTTTCACTCGCCATGGACCTTGACGTCCATTGGACGGACGACCGAAGACGAGCGGATGTATACGCGCGCTGTTCTTCTTGCAAATCACGAGCAAACGCTCTGCCGCCGCTGCGTCAATTTATGAATGGAATCGGTCTGAGAGATCACGTTCGTGCACTGCCAGTTACTAGCGTGTCCATCACGTTCCATCTGGACGCCGGTCTCTGTTTATGGAGGGTGATGGGTTAGCTGCATGCCACACACATACATACACACATTAGAGCACCCAGTACCCCTAAGGGTGGGTGCTCTAATGAGACTCCAAGTATTCACATCTGGGTCAAGTTGCGAGGCAGACAGAAGCACATTCACCTTACGACGAGGCTAATGAAACGTTACGTTACGTGATGCGTGCGAATAATCATCACCCGTCGCCACCGACGTCGCAATGCATGTCCGCATAGTGTAGCGCCAACCCTCCTCGGGCACAAATGTGGAGCAGGTGATGATCGACATTTCTATTCAGCTCAGATACGCTATGGAGCTGTGCGCAGTCAGGTAGGTGGTGTCGGTGGTCATGATGGATTTATGTCGACGATTTGTATTCGGGATTCGTTTCGTCTCGCGCTCTCTGCATGTTCTCGTATTCGTAGCGTCGTAGGCACTTGGTGATTTAGACTTTGTGATTTATTTGCATTCCGCATTGGGACTGAGTACGCTCTGTTCCAAATAGGACATTAACGGTTGTTGATACTTTGCTGGATTAAGAATTCAAACTCAAAGAAATCGCCGTCATCTCATCAATAAGAAATCTTTTCGAAGAACATCTGCATTATTGCTTTCCAATATTACTCCATAAAGTTGTTTTGTTCGAGTGCGGAAGAGCTAGTTAAAGTTCAATGCAATTGCAGGAAAAATTAACCCTGCCATTCTGATAGATTCACATTGGTTTTAAATTTGGAATATTTTTTTTTTTTCAAACAAATTTGCGGTACAGTAATGCCAGTGGTACTTCAGATTATTGAACAATTTGAATTGGGGGTATGTAGCCCTCTAATTTTTAGCTTTTGAAATTAAAAAAAACTGATATTTCAACACATTACGCTAGCCACTTGAAAATGGTATTTCAAGAAGGTTTTTATTCTAGTTGGTTGCGTATTAAGATATTTTTAATACATTATAGGGGATGTTCCCAAATGAGCTATTTGGCTGCTTATTTTGAATTCTGTGTATTTCACTCTAGTATACTTAAATGTCAGTTAATTTTCATACAAACACTAACGAAAATTGTTGGGTATAGGGTATGTAGACGGTGCGTACTTTACCTTTAATTCAGTTTAAGCTTGTTGAGATTAGACCAGAGTTGGAATATTTCTCGATCCTCATTTATCCTCGCCACTAGGTCTTCCCTCAGGCCTACTGAACGACAAAAGTAAATCAGGATGTCGTCCACATACATTTATATATTGCAAGAGGCTATAGAATCCGGGAGATCATTAATATACAGTGAGCATAATAGTGGTCCCATAACTAAGTCCTATGGAACTCCTTTATTTACATTAAGTGGTCTGGAAATTCCACTATCAGTATAGACTGTTTGCACCCTGTCGCTAAGATAGTTATGAACTCACCCGTTGCACGTACGTCCCTTCTTTCCAAGGTCATGGAAACGCTAATAAATCGTCAGCTTATGAAATATCTTTATTCGTGAGAACTCCTCAATGACCGGCAGTATGGTTTTCGTAGCAACAGGTTCACTGGTGATTTGATGGCTTATCTCACCGAGAAGTGGAACCAATCTCTTCATCACTTCGGCGAAACAAAGATGATTGCGCTCGATATTTCTAAGGCATTTGACAGAGTTTGGCATCAGGCTCTTTTGTCGAAAATGCATGCATATGGCATCGATGAGTCTCTTCTTCAATGGATTGAAAATTACCTTTCGGACCGTTCACAACTTTTGGACGGCTTCAAGTCTGCAATTCGCCATATAAATGCTGGTGTGCCCCAGGGCTCCGTTTTGTCTCCGACTCTCATCCTTATTTTTATCTTCTTCGGCCATAGAAGAGGAATGACAACGTATGTTAAAAACATTAAATTCCCACCTGGACAGCATTACCAAATGAGGTTCAATCAATAGAGTGGAATTTATTGCATCCAAAACTTAATGCTGTCTTCTATCTCTCGCTGAATCTGAAAGACTTGCCATTCTCGGTATGTGCATCAATAACCGTCTTCGATGGAATGATCACATATTCGAAGTCGCCAAAAATGCTGCAAAATGTCTAGGATTCTTTAAGCGTTGCAAAAAATATTTTACCCCGTCTGATCTGGCCTCCATCTATTAGGCATTCATCCGCCCAAAGCTGGAATATAACGCCCACATCTGGTCTGATGCACCCAAGACCGTTTTGTGCATTCTAGATAGGTTACAGAATCGCGCGTTAAAACTTATAGGTGATAGAGATATTATAAACTCCAAAGTCTCACTCGACCATCGTATTAATGTCTCGTGTCTTTCCCTATTTTATAGCTTTTTTTTTATAAAAAAAAAATGCTCCAGCGAACTAGCCAGTTGCATTCCTCCGCTCCAAAACTTCACCCGCAATACGCGTCATGCATCGAATGCACATCAGTTCACCCTCAAGCCCAACTTCGGACGTACTGTCAAATATAAGGATTCGTTTATAAGCCGAACACAAACAACACGTTTGTGGAACGATCTACCAGCCTCTGTATTTTCTAAGCATTACAACATACAAATATTTAAAGCCAAAGCAAACCGGCATCTCATCCGTTCCTCTCCCCCTTTTCCCATCCGCCCGTGCCCTGAACATCAGTATAAGGGTATTAATAATCCCTTCGGCGCGCGCGAATTATAAAAAAAAAAGAAAAAAGAAGAGCTGTACTAGAAAATCTAAATTGGTTCTTCAATTTTGACATTAATATTGTGTGATCAATGCAATCAAAAGTCTTTGAAAAGTCTAATAATAACAATAGATCAATTTTGTCTGAATCCAGTTCCATACGTACTCGTAAGTTCGTAGTGACTTTAATGACTACTGATTCACAGCTATGCTTATTTCGAAATCTAAAATGTTTGTTAATGACGTTTCCTCTTTTTTTTTTATTACTTTTAGAAAGTGATTTTCGTTTCAGAGCACCTTGCGTACTGTAAAGGGAAATAAGTCGAGACAGCCTTACCCTCGCTCGAGCGCTCCATTGAAAAATGTCTGAGCATTAAGAAGTATACCCCGGTTGTCTTTCGTGACATTGAGGGAGCCTTTAGCATTTCAAGCTAGAAGATAATTCGCTTAGAGTGATAATTTACCAATTGATTATTATCGGCAAGATTATTAACACAAACCAGGGCGGAGCATCGGCTCGAAATATTATAAGTTGCGGTACACCTCAGGATGGTGTCCTGTCTTCTCTTCTTTGGAATCTGGTAATAAATGAGTTACAAGTATGACTGCAAAAGTGGACGGAATGTAAAGTGATTGCCTATGATGATGTTGCTATTGCCACCTCGGTTTCTTTCCAACTGTCAACTATGATCTTCATTCCACAAATGTAGGATACAATTAAGTTTAACGTCAAAATTCGTTTGTTGTGCTCTTAGAGGGTGAGATTATGGTTGAATTTATGGAAAGAAGGTAAGATATTGAGTATATAAAACAAAACTGAAAGCTACATATGTCATGTATTTTTCACGTTCAGGAAATTACTCACAAAATATGTGCCAACTGAAATACGCAGATTGCTGCGATCAGATAGCAAAAGTTGTGAATGAAGTGTCAAAATTGGTGAATATTCGCTCGATCGCAGTTCGCAGATCGCTGAGCTGTACTATAAATAGACCTTTAAACGCTATTTTCACTTAAATCAGTTGCTGGAGTAATCACTTCTCAAAGCAATCAAATTAAGTTTTTTACAATCCACATTAAAAAAAAAGTGTAGTCGATGTACGCTTCAACATTCGAAGAAAGCAAACGAATTATTTATTGGCCGTGCACGGGCATCAGTTTTATTACTGCCACTGACTTTGCCTCATAATTCTACTTGTAATTCTGTCTCCGTCGCGATGATCATGCGTTCGGTTACATTGTCATTTCATTTCCGTGAGCCAGTCAAGTGGATACTGGATTTCCATCGAAACTCACTACTGAGCGGGTGTTACCTGTCTGATGCTTGTCGCACAGCCTAAAAATCTGGATATTTACGACCTGTCCACGCTCACAGTGCATCCTGCAGGCTGCTGCAGCGGAAAAAGTCATATCGTACATCATCGGGAAACTTATGATCTGATTTGGGGGATATGATAACACCACACTTTCTGTTGTTTAATTCTGTTCTTACCTCGCAGCAAGTAAGTGATATTTTGGCTTCTCCGTACACGCGCAGTGGATGCAATTTGAAGAGGAAAACTAATAGAGGATGATGATTATGTTATTCTGTTACTTTATCACTTCCAGAATCACTTTTATTGCTTTCCCTATGATTTTTATGGTTTCCTCTCGTGCCCGCAATTCGAAGAAGAACTTCTGGGTAACCTGTTGACAGTACCAACCAGAGGCACAGTGACGTATTATATAAGTTGTATATATGTACATACATACATATACGTACATGTATTAGGAATTTTATTTCCAATTTAGCTGAAATAAGTTCGGATTTAAGAGATCTTTTAAAGAAAGATTCAAAGTTTCAGTGGCCTTAATCGAATAGTTAACATAGGTTGTGGATCAAATAAAAAAAGAGATATGTAAAGCAGTAGCACTTGCACCGTTTAATCCGGAAAGTTCAATTTTGATACAAAGTGATTCAAGTCAAATTGAAATTGGCTGCTGCTTAATTCAAAATAAAAGAATTGTGACATTTGCTTGTAGAGCTTTATCAGAAAGGGAAACAAGATATGCCCAAATCGAAAAAGAATTATTGTCAGTTTTATTCGCAGCAAAAAAGTTGCATTATTGGATATATGGACAAATGATTACAATCCAAAATGATCACAAACGATTGGTATCATTAATTAAAAAAGAAATACATAAGGTTCCCTTAGCAAGCTGCAAAGAAAGTTAATAAAACTGTGGAATTACAGCGTTAGATTGGAATGGATTCCTGGAAATTGCGAATTATTTATCGAGACTCTTTAAAAAAAAAAAGGAATGTACGTATAGTAAAGAAGAAAAGGTGTAACGGAAACAGTATTAATTCCCCTGTGATGAATTTCGTACGAAATCAAAATCGCAAACCGAATTCAAAAATGAAGGGAATTAAAAAGGGTGTGATATATTTCCGTCGAAATGCCGAATTCGACCGAAATGGAAAGCCTTACAAATGCAAGTTCGAAACCAGCTGTTGTCTTAAGGAAGAGCTGTCAAATAGAAATTTATTTTTGTTATTATTGTGAAAACGTGCTTAAGAATAGATTTGGCTAGTACAATATCGATAATTATTGTTCAAGAAGAGCACAAAGAAGAGGAAATTGCTATACGTTCTGACCTTTCTTCAGTTCAAAAGTACAGGAGGACATTTACTGCTTTTTCGATGCCGGTTATTTTCAATACGGACTCTTCTACTGGTGATAAATATATTAGCTGGTTGCCTTCTCCTCCAGTATTTTTAATCTGTTTTTTATTGTTCTTTTTCTTGAAAAATACTTTGTAATCGGACCAAACCATGTTATTAAAATATTAATTATTTCTGAGTTATTTGCCACAAAATGATTAAAAATATTTTTTCCACTCAGTCAGATCTTTACTTGGTGGCCCCAAGCTATTTAGTTCGTTTGCTAAACTTTTCCACAGATCATTTATATCCACTGCCCTATTTCGGGTTTTTACGTATCCTCTAGCAATACCCGAATTTTTTTCCATAAATTCTACCCATTTGGCAAACTACAGAGTATTGGTGTGTTTTCCTCTAAATTTATCGAGCAAAGTTATTTATTTCTATCCTATTTTTGTTTGTAAAACTTCCGTTTTCTATTTTGCGGATTTAATTTTGTCAACAAACAAGCCACCGAAATCAAAACGTCAAAATGTTTGCGTTTTCAATTCCGTTCGTTTCTCAGCACACCCTCGAAATAAGAAAATGCGGAATTGATCACACCAAATATTCGAAAACGAACAAAATTCATCACAGGGGTGTAAGTCTGGATTTTACGGAAAACGAATTGACGGTTAAAACGGAAAAAGATGAAATATTCCAAAAAATTATGACGTTCTGCTTAGATGGCTTAGATCGAAAGAAAAATGTAAATCATATTACAAAATAAAAGACTCGATATAATTGGATGAAGGAATTCTATTCTTTAAAAATCGTATAATTATCCCAGACACAATGAAAAACAAAATGTTAAAGTTGCTTCAGTAGATTCATTTTGGAATTTCTAAAACTAAAAAGCGGGCGAATGAAATAATGTTCTGGATTGGGATGGATAAAGACATTCAAAATATTGTAATGAGTTGCAAAATATGCCAACAATTTCAGAATATGTTCCGAAAAGAGCCGATGGTTGTACAAGAAATGCCTGCACTACAATGGCAAACAATTGCTAGTGATATTGCGGAATATGGAAATGAAAATTACTTAGTTACAACTGATTATTTTTCAAAATGGATCGATGTGAGAAATCTAAAAAAATAAGTAAGCAAGGGATATAAAAAACATTACTTACTTACTTAGGTGGCGCTACAGTTCGGGGTGAACCTGGGCCTCAAACAACAAGCCTCTCCATTTAGCTCGGTCTTTAGCTAATTGCCTCCAGTTGCGCACTCCAAGTTGGTCGAGGTCCCCTTGAACGTGTGCGCGCCACCTACGGCGATAATTTCCTCTACTGCGTCGTCCCTCGGGGTTAGATTCGAAGACTCTGCGGGCCGGAGCGTTGGTGTCCATTCGCTCTACTTGTCCTAGCCATCTCAGACGTCCAATACGCAGTTTTTTGACTAGGTCGATGTCGCTGTACAGCTCGTATAGTTCGTGATTGAATCTTCTCCTCCAAAACCCGTCAACGCAAACGGGACCGAAAATCTTACGAAGAATTTTTCTCTCGAAGCGACCAAGGATATCTTCATCCTCTTTTAATAAAGTCCATGTTTCAGCGCCGTAAAGCAGGACTGGGATGATCAAGGTCTTATATAGAGTCTCCTTAGTTGTTCGAGAGAGGGCTTTACTGTTGAATTGCCTTATAAGCCCAATAAAACAGCGATTGGCAAGAGTTATTCTTCGATTGATTTCTGCGCTGATTTTGTTTGCTGAATTTATAGCAGAGCCAAGGTAGACAAAGTCCCTTACTACCTCGAAGTTATAGCTGCCCACGGTGACGTTTTGTCCAATTCGTCGATGTTGGTTTTCCCTTCTAGTTGACAGCATATACTTGGTTTTGCCCTCGTTTATCGCCAAACCCATTTTGGCCGCTTCCGCCTCAATGCTTGCAAAAGCACCGGTGACAGCCCGCTGAGATCTTCCGATAATGTCTATATCGTCGGCGTATGCAAGCAGTTGTACAGACTTGTAATAGATTGTGCCTCCGGTGTTGGCTTGTGAGTTCCGCACAATCCGTTCAAGTACAATATTGAAGAAGTCACATGACAGCGCGTCACCTTGTCTAAAGCCTTTTTGACATCAAAGGTCTCGGTGAGGTCATTACCGACCTTGATGGAGCAGCGAGCGTTCTCCATCGTCAGCCTGCACAGGCGGACAAGTTTGGCAGGGATGTCAAAACTAGACATGGCTCTATAAAGCTCTTCTCTATAGATGCTGTCATAGGCGGCCTTGAAATCGATAAAGAGGTGGTGAGTATCGATTTGGAATTCTTGGGTTTTCTCCAGGATCTGCCGAAGTGTGAAGATTTGATCGATGGTGGACTTTCCTGGCCTGAAACCGCACTGATAGGGTCCAATCAGGCTGTTGATAAAAGGTTTCAGGCGTTCACACAATATCGCAGAAAAGATCTTGTACGCGATGTTGAGGAGACTGATGCCTCTATAATTGGCGCAGTTGAGGGGGTCTCCTTTCTTGTAGATCGGGCAAACGATGCTGAGATTCCATTCATCAGGCATACACTCGTCTGACCAAATATTAGAAATGAGTTGGTGTATGCACTCTACCAATTCATCCCCAGCTGCCTTGAAAAGTTCGGCCGGTAAACCGTCAGGTCCAGCAGCCTTGTTCGATTTTAGCTTGAATATCGCTATCCTCACTTCGTTTGAATGGTTCATTCTGCCTGACAGCGGGATGTTGGTCTTCGTCGCCGTCATACAGTCTGCAGAAGTAGTTTTTCCATATTCTCAGCACCGACTGTGATTCTACTACGAGGTTTCCATTTTCATCTCTACAGGTTTCTGTACGGGTATTACTTCTATGACACGTTCTTTTTACCTTTTGGTAAAACTTCCGTACATTGTTCCTGGAGTATAGACTCTCGATATTCTCAAACGCGCGCTTCTCATGCTCTTTCTTCTTCTTTTGGAGAAGCCGATATTCTTCCTTTCTCTTTTGCTCGTAGAGCTCACGAGCAGCTCTCGTCTTCCTTTGCAGCGCCGCTTTGTATGCCTCTTGTTTTGCTGCATGCACTCGCCGGCATTCTTCGTCAAACCAGGGGTTTCGCGGTGGTGGGCGAGCGAGACCCAGCACATCAGTCGCGGCGTTTCTGATGGCATGTTGGCAGCGTTGCCACTGGTCTTCGGCACTTGATGCTGGCGGTATAGGGGTGATTGAGAGATTTCGGGATACGCGTTCAGCGAAGAGTCTGGCGGTCTCTTGCGATTGTAGCTTTTCGACGTTAAATTTTCTCACAGTAATTCTTCTTTGTTGCTCAGATTGGGATATCCGCATTCGTACCTTGGCTACAACAAGGTAATAATCCGAGTCTATGTTGGCCGCTCGGAAGGTCCGGACATCCAGAATACTGGAGGCATGCCTTGCGTCGATCGCAATATGATCAATTTGGTTGATCGTGACATGATCATTGGACCGCCATGTCTGCTTATGAATATCGAGATGAGGAAACCATGTGCTTGCTATCGTGACATTTCGCTCCACAGCGAAATCAATTAGCCTTAGTCCGTTATCAGACGTGGTGTCGTGTAGGCTATGCTTACCGACTGCTCTACCGAAGACGTCCTCCTTTCCTATTTTGGCGTTAAAATCGCCCAATACGATCTTAACGTCGTATTTAGGACATTGCTCGTATGTTTTGTCGAGGAGCTCGTAGAAACACTCTTTGGAGGCAGGGTCCTTTTCTTCTGTGGGGGCATGAACACATATTAGGCTTATGTTATGTTCTTGCCTAAGTCTGCCGCGTATGACAAATCCGCATCCGAATAAGCGTTGCCTGTTGCCTCTGTAGCAATCACCGTAGTAGATGTCACAGTTTTTCATCCTCTTTTTGCCTGGCCCATCCCATCGCACTTCCTGGATGGCGGTAATATCTGCTTTATAGCAGTCTAGGGCCTCTGCTAGTTGTTCGGCTGCACGTGGTCTGTAAAGGGACAGAACGTTCCACGTACAGATCCGAAGGTCGTTGTCCTTATTTCGTTTGCTGGGGTCGTCATTAGTTGGGTCATCCTTATCCGAGGCTTTTGGTTGTTTCGGAACCATGCGTTTTTTACGTGGTAGGGAAGTTACCCCGACGGCACAACCCCCAACCTGGAGGGCCAGTTCCTTAATTATTCCCCTAGGACGAGGGGCCGGGTACACCGGGTACATAAAAAACATTGGATAGAGATGAAACATGGAATACCTAGAACTATGGGGATCAACGAATTTTACAAAATTGAAACATTGAATTAAGAACTCGCAGTCCATTATATCCAAAAGGTGCTTTGGCGAAAAGGGCAGTAGGGATCATTAAGGCAGTTCTTAGAAAAAGTAAAGCTCATGAGGATTTATGTATAGCGTAAATAAAAGCGTACAATAACAACATGCAAACTAAAAATTAAAAATTGTACCAACAATTATAATAAAAATGTAAAATTAGAAATTCTTTTCAGAATGGTCAACAGATTTACTTGCATTAATCAGACACATGAGTTCATGGAAAAATTGTAGAAAAGGCCCGACACGGTGCTCGTACGTTATTGAAGATGAGAGAAAAAGCATTTATATACGAAATAGTAGTTTTACTAGAACTAATTCAAAGTCAAGTTTAACAATGCGTATAAATGAAGTACCTAATATAACAGATTCGAAAACAAGAAGTGGTAGAAGATATAAATATACATGAAATAAAGTTAAAAAAAAAAGCTAACTTGAATTGGATGTAAGTTTCAGAAAGTTTTAAGTTAGATAGTAAACATAAATATTTTTAAATTAAATAATACATTAATACATACATTGTGTTCTTAATAAAATGCGGAGATATGTACATACATCATTTATATATTGATCTCATCAACACATTATTATTATGTAATAGTAAGTAATATCATAACCGGAGTACCAATCTTTTAATCAGTAATAAAGTGACAGTCTAAAAAGAATGGTGTTTTGTTGCGATCCCATTGTCACATTCGCTTATAGCGGAAAAATCAGCGAATTGTTAGTTTCTTCGCAGAAACTTATGTCCTTTTTTTTAATTAAATGATAGATAAATTAAGATCCCATTGTCACATTTGCATAGTAGCGGAAAATTTGCGAATTGTAAGTTTCTTCACAGAAACTAATGAACTTTTATTTTATTAAATGATAGACGAAAATAACTCTTTACCAGCCCAAGAGATATCAAGAAGAAGAAGACTAAGAAGGACAAGACCAACGGACCTAATTAGAGGAGATTGACTACAAAATGCATGTTAAGTTGTTACCAAGATATTATTTAAACTTAAAATTAAGAAATATTATACTGATATACAAATATACGAGTAGTACTCGACCTTCAAAAAAAATATATAAATGTCTAAACTTTTTACAGAATGACTATGCGACACTGGTCGGTAAGTTAAAACATTTCCAAATAAGAAATCTATGTAAAAAAATGTACTAAGTGTCAATAGACAGATGTATTCATAAACCTTTGGAAAAAAAAAGAAAAAAAAAGATAGATCAATTAAGCTCTGTTAATTTAGAATGGTAGAATTGCCAATTGTGTGTTTATAAATGTATTAGAAATGATTTGTTTGCAGTTCGCGCACTAGTTATATGATGAAATATTAAATAACCAGCGGATAACCGGCGAGCGTTACAACTGTCAGGCAGGCGCCTGGGACAACAACTGTCAGACAGGCGCTTAGAGAACAGTTTTGTGCCGGCCAACAGTGGGTTAGTGGTCCAACCTTAAATATATATATAAACAATTTGTTAGTGTTAAAGTACTTTAATACTTAAGTAGTCAACTGATTTTAACCAAACTTTACAGGAACACTCCACACACTACCAAAGATTGCCTGAGAATGTGAGCTCAATCGGTTACGTGTTTTCGGAAACCATAGCATACAAACATAGGTACATACATTTTTTCCCATAGAAAAAAGCACGCATTTTCTAATTTTCCGGGTAACTTTTCCAATTTGTCTTTCCGTAAAAGCCTTATTCGGACTATTACGAACATTTTAATAAAAAAAACAGAAGCCAAATCGGTCCAGTCGTTCTCAAGTGATGCGATGACCAACGAGCAGCATTTCATTTTTATTTATATAGAAGATAAATTGTGTGTTGCGCTTTTTTGGAATTGGGTCATTTATGATCGACTCACGTCGATGCCCGGATTGCAGAGAAATGTCAATTAAGCATTATTGCGTTATTGCAATATTGTCACCTTTTGTAAGTGGGTCAATTGTGATTGCCTAACATCCGTTCGATGGTCAATACCCGAAATCCAACAGATGCCAATTCAGCAATAAAGCTTGGTCTCCCTTCCTACTCAAGCATTTAGTCTCTATCCGTGATAAGTCATAAAGTAAATAAAGTATAATTCAAAGATACTATTAATTTTTTAATCTGCTATTTTGAAACTCGCTCGCAGGTCGCTGAATTGTGAATGGACCTTTAGGTCATCACTAGTATTTCTGGCTGAATTAACCATCCGGGCTCTAGAAATCTATAACAACGTTGGCAAGTTTTTGAATGATTTTTAACATTTTTTGTATAATACACTTAATCACAAAAAAAAAAAAAACAACAATACTTATTTAGAGCCCTTTGACGTATTCTTTCATTGGATATGGCTCATGATGGTACAACTTACTTACTTAGATGGCCCTACAGTACGAGGTGAACCTGAGTCAAAAGGTTAGTTAGGAAGGTGTTCTTTCCTTAGTACTTTGGGCCTTAGTAATAAACCAAATACTCACTATACTGGGCAATGAGGGCTGCAAGGGGAATTCTCCCACACCCTAAGATATCTAATGAACTCAGCTCAAGACATAATGCCTATATGGACTGATTGGGTTAGACTTAACATCAACCCATCCAAAACCAAACTAGTACTGTTTACAAGGGAATATAAAATTTCGACTATAGCTCCACACACGCTTAGGAGTACGCAACTTAGCTTCACGAATAAATCAAAATTCTTTGGATTAATCCTTGATAGTAAACTCAATACAAACAGAATATATAAGACCGCACCAGGAAGACTTAAGTCATTAATGGGGCCTTCTGTCTAGAATAGCCTAGTGATTGTATCTAGCGGTTATTAAGACTGTGCTTTTTTATGGTCTTCTTGTCTAGTAGCCTACAGTAGGAATAAAGTGCAGGCCACATCGTGTCGTTGCAAGGGGACTCCACCCCTCATGTACCAAAGAAGAGGTTATGACTGACTTTCAAGCCAAAGGCTTTAAAATTCTTGATGCCGTTAATATCATCAAGAAGGAGAAGCAACAAACGGAAATAGATAAAGACGTCTTGGTAAGGCGTGGACTTCTGCTTTTTATGCTTACCTTCGATAAATCGGATCGACGATATCTACCGAATTAGAGCCATACTAAATATCATGGTCAAAATCGAGCCCATGCGTAGAAATTGAAGGATGATTCCGCAGTGCAAACGTTGCCAAGGATTTAACCATACGCAAATGTACTGCAAAAAAGAACCGCGATGTGTGAAATGCGCCGGAAATCACTTCTCCCAAGTCCGTGGAGTAAATAAACAAACCTCTGCAACATGTGCTAACTGTAAGGGAAAGCACCCGGCAAATTATAGAGGCTGTGAAGTAGCTAAGGAGTTTCAAAAACGGAGAGATATGCTCCTTAAGCCCCTTGCAAAATCGAAACTGCAAACTAAGCCAAAGCGTAAGAATGCACAGGAGAAAGTAGGCAAACTAAAACTACCGGGTTCAGAGCGCAAAAAGGTGAGGGAAAGAGTGACAACAGAAAAGTCCTTGACCTCTGTTCTTAAAAGAATCGGTACTGAAAAGTTAACGTCGAAAAAGCCGCCAGGTAATAACCCTCGGACAGCAGGAGTGCAGACCTACGCTCAGGCCGAGGCATCCGAAAAACCAAAAAACCTTGAAATTTCGACGGACCCTGTCTCTCATGTTTTGTCGGTTATTCTCGAGAAATTTGAAGAACAAAGCAAAATAAATAAAATTATTCTCGATAGGCTGGTTAAGCTTGAAAATAATTCTCAGAAAACGCGTACTTCAACTAGAATATGAATGACAAACGAATGTTAAAAATATGTACTTGGAATGCAAACGGACTTTTGCAAAAACTCGACGAATTGGAAATATTCATGCGTGAAAAAGATATTGATATTTGTTTGACTTCTGAAACCCACGTAAAAAAGGAATCGCATTTAAAAATAAAAGGCTATAATGATTACCACGCTTGTCACCCTTCGGGAAAAGCGCGAGGCGGATCATCGTTATTTATTAAAGACTGCATCGAACAATCCGAAGACCTAAAGATAGAACTTGAAACTTTGCAACTGTGCACGGTGCGAGTTAAAAATAGTCAGCGTACTCTTAAAATCTCATCTATCTACTGTCCACCGTGCCTACTATTGTCTATCTACTGTTCTGCGCTTGAAAAAAACAGATTTTACTAACTTGTTTGAATCGCTGAAACCTAATTTTATCATCGGCGGCGACTTTAATGCGAAACATACGTTCTGGGGCTCAAGATACAGCTCGAAAAAAGGTAGAATGCTTTAGGGGCAGGTATGGAGTACAGTTGTGATTTCCATTCGACGGGTAAACCAACTTACTGGCCAACTGATACTTCGAAAATACCTGACCTGATAGATTTTTTCGTTGTGAAAAGAAAATCTATCAACCACATAAAAGTCGAAGACTGCTTTGATCTGTCGTCTGATCATTCCCCGGTTATTTTAACAATCAGCGAAAAACTAGTCTATAACCTAGAGCCAGCGAGATTAACTGGTCGAACAACTAACTGGGAAGGCTTTAGGAACGAAATTGAAGATAATGTTGAACTAAGCGTTCCACTTACGACACCCTATGAACTTGAGGTTGAAGTTGATCACTTCGTTGAGATCGTACAGCTCGGCTCTTGGAATAATACTCCTAATCCAAGGAAAACGCCGGACAGATATGGTTTGCGATATCCTCCGGAAATAAAAGAATTGGTCAAGGAAAAAAGAAAAGCGCGTAGAAAATGGCAACAGAGTCGTGCTCCGCAACATAAAGCACACTTGAATCGTCTGTGCAATTTGTTGAAGAAGACTATTAAGGATTTTAAGAATCGTGCAATAGCCTCTTACCTTGAAAGTTTAACAGCGAAAAAAGATTCCAATTATTCACTTTGGAAAGCTGTAAAAGGCACCAAAAGGCCCAAAGTCCCCGCGCCGCCAATCAAATTAAATCAAAATGAATGGGCGAGGGAAGATAAGGAAAAGCGGACGTCTTTGCGGCCCACCTGGAAGAAACATTTAAACCGTACATTGGTCAAGTGGTTTACGATAGCCGCAATAGGCTGGATTTACCATCTGACGATTTGACGCTCACAAGTGCAACGATAAGGGAACTCAAACATGAGATCGAGAATCTAAAACCTAAGAAATCTCCTGGTTATGATTTGATTACCGGAGAAATTCTCAAAGTTTTACCTAGAAAAGCATTGATTAAGCTTCTTCATATTGTTAATGCTGCACTTAGATTAAAACACGTGCCGAGCCAATGGAAAGTTGCGGAAGTCATAATGGTTTTAAAACCAGGAAAACCGCCAAATGAGGTAAAATCGTATAGACTAATTTCGCTTCTTCCAATCATATTGAAAATTTTCGAGAAGATGTTATTAAGGCGTCTCCAACCGGTTATAGAAGAAAATAATCTTATCCCCGACCACCAGTTTGGGTTCAGAAGTAAGCATTCGACGATTGACCAGGTGCATAGAATTACCGACGTAATCGAGAAAGCATTTGAAGAAAAAGAGATTTGCTCAAGCGTATTTCTTGACGTCTCGCAAGCCTTTGATAAGGTGTGGCATGATGGCTTGAAATTCAAACTTCGACAAGTTCTCCCTGTATGCTTATTCGATATTCTAGAATCTCGGGAATAGACTCTTTCGTGTTAAACATGGAGTCGAATACTCCGAGCTCAAGGAAATTTCGGCCGGCGTACCGCAAGGAAGCGTTCTTGGGCCGCTTCTCTATTTGCTATATACTCGTGATATACCGAACGAAGATGGCACTATCCTTGCTGCGTTTGCCGATGACGCCGCTATCCTAGCAGTAGGTAAAACAATAGAAGAAACGACTACAAAACTGCAAAACGCACTGAATAATGTAAATGAATGGACAATGGGCTGGCGGATTGCCCTCAACGAATCTAAATCTGTTCACGTGAATTTCACTTACAAGAAAACTAATAACTTGCCAATTTTCCTAAACTCGGCCCGAATACCTTTTGCAAACGAGGCCAAATACCTGGGAATGACACTCGACGCAAGACTGAAATGGAATTCGCACGTGAAAATGAAACGAAAAGAACTCGAAATCAAATATAGAGAAATGTACTGGTTACTCGGAAAACATTCCCAGTGTGGACCTAGGGTACCTATATATTGGGGTTGTACCAAGAAAACAAATGCAAATATTTTACAAGCTTTTCAAAATAAAGTCCTAAGAGAAATTGTCCAAGCACTGTGGTATAGTAGAAACGACGATATCCACAGGGATCTCGGAATTCCGACAATCGAAGCTGAAACTAGAATCTTCGCGAGAAAGCATAGAAACCGACTAATCGGATATGTCAACAATACAGTCCTACAAATCTTGGATGAGAGCAATTTATTGCGCCGACTGCAAATGACAAAACCTTTCGAGTTGGCGAGATAATGATTAACCGCGTCTAGATTGCGGAATATGCAGGATCCTTCAGTGGAAAGTAACCTGCCAAACGTTTTTATTTCGTGATAGAAAAATTGCTTGATAAGTTTATACTTAGTTGCGATATCTAACAAATTTATATCGAAGGGTGGTGTTTTTTTAGTCAGTAAGAATCTGACACTACTATGAGCACGCGCTTGCTATTCTCATAGTGTCTATGGAAGATTTGTCACCTACCCTCGGCGAAAAAAAAAAAACTCCATCGAACGCGTACAGAAGTCAGCATGTACCTATGTATATGCATCACAGGCGTTCTTAAGTCTACCTCCACAGACGCCCTAGAGACTATAATATAAATTTGACGCAACAGATCATTAAGTGCCTATTACTAGCTTTCCCAACCACTCGTCTTGTGTGCATTATACTTTTCGCACTATTGGAAGGGATACACAGTTTTGTGCCGTATCCGAAGGGCATTTTTTTTTTTTTTTAAGAAACTTCTCGTGACAACAAATACTCTCGGATGTTTGTCAGACATTCGCGAGAGGTGGGCCCATGAAAAGACTTGTTGGTATTTTCTGAGATTTGAACATGGAACCTCACGCGCATTGATCCGACACACTAACCACAGCGCCAGGGCGCCCCTAGAGGCCCTACTACACATATGTATTTCCCGTTGATATCTTTGGGAAGCAAGTAGCTTGTAAATCGGCCTTAAGACTAGGGGAGTTTCAACAATGGAAAGACATTCATACTGGCCGCGTAAGAATTATACATAAGATCCATTCCCAGTGAAACGGACTACCTGCATAGTTTCGTTTGACGACTCTAACATCCAGTACCACTGTCCGAAGTTGGGACCATTGTAGGTACTTATCCTCTGCTAATGAAAAGTTAAATTTCGTGCAATCGCTAATGCTTGATCTTTTTAATAAATATGTTCCTCTGAAAACTGTTCGAGTGCGTAATGAGAAATGCCCTTGGTATACAACGGAAGTCATTGATGCAATTAAATCTCGATAGAAAAAGTATTTAATATGGAAACGCCTGCGTAGTGACAGAAATTGCAAAATATATTGCCAAGCCCGCAATTTTGCTACTTGGGCTACGAGAAGAGCTAAGAAAGACTATTATTTGTCTAAGCTCAATCCGCGACTCGGTTCCAAGCACTTGTGGAATAACTTACGCAAAATGGGGATAGGCAAGGCAAATAATTTAAATTGTACCATAGATCCCAATGTTCTTAATGTCTGTTTTACTCCAGACGATGGGACTAACGTAAATTTTGATCCTAATCCAGAACTCTTTAATGTCTTTGACTTTGACTTTGAAACAGTTAATGACAGTGACATTGTGAGAATTATTTGCACTTCTAAGCCAAATACTATCGGCGAGGACGGTTTGTCACTTCGTTTTTTTTTAAATAATAGCTCCATACTTTCTGAGTTCTCTTACACATGTCATTAACTTTTGTATTACCTCATCCTCTTTCCCTGACAATTGGAAAGTCACAAAAATTACTCCTGTCGCGAAAAAGCCACGAGCCTCGTTACCTGGTGATTTCCGTCCGATTAGTATTTTACCGTGTTTATCAAAGGTCTTTGAAAAGGTCATGGCAGAACAGGTTGTTGGACATATTGATCGAAGAAACCTACTGTATCCGCTCCAGTCCGCTTTTCGAACAAATCACTGTAATGGGAGCAGACCCCAAGATAACACGTCAATCATCAAAACAACGTCGCCGACCTCCTCCCAAGCGCCGAACACATAAACACACTCTAGTTTTAACCTCTCGCTAAATTACTTTACATATTGAATTACACTATTCTATTAACCATTTTATTGCTCGAAATAAATACTTGAAATCAAACCCTGAATATAAATAACGCGTTTGATTTACAATCACAGCTGTTCTACAGCTATGGTAAAAATTATGGACGATATTAGGCTCAATTTTGACAAGGGGGATTTGACTATACTTTGTTTGCTAGACTTCTCAAAGGTCTTTGATAAGGTTAACCATCACATTCTTTGTTGCAAACTGCGATATTTTTTCGGCTTCAGCCAGAGAGCTGTTAATCTAATAAAATATTACCTGAGTAATAGATTGCAGAGAGAAGTTGTTGGAAGTAATCAATCATGTCTTAAAGATGTCCAATCGGGCGTACCTCAAGGATTTATTTTGGGCCCTATACTTTTTTGCATGTATGTTAATGATCTGCCACGGGCAAACCCCACAGGCGGACCAGTAGAAATGCGGTGAAGTTGGAGGATTATGATCCCTTGTTTTCGGATCATAACTTCGCTGATAAAAGGAAGAAGAAGTTAATGATCTGCCAAAAATATGCACGAATGTTTCTCTTTATCTGTATGCTGATGACGTACAGCTTTATTTGTCACGGCCACCTGGTCTTATTGAGGATCTAGTGTGCAGAATTAACGAGGATCTTTCGGCTATATATGACTGGTCCATTGCTAATAGACTTATATTAAATTCAGCCAAAACTCAACTAATAGCAATCTCTAGTAGTAGCTTTGATACAGAAACTATACCTCCGATTTTCTTATCAAACAACAGACTCTTATTTGTAAATAATATCACCACCCTTGGCTTTAAGTTAAATCGTAACTTATCCTGCAGTAACCACATAAACTACATTGTTGGCCGAATCTATGGTGGTCTTCGCAAATTATGGCAGTCGGCGACATTTACTCCTCAAGAAACTAGACTGAAGCTATTTAAAACGCTTATAATTCCACTCATATGTTATGCTGAAACTGTGTATTGTAAGCTGGATTTGGCGTCGCAAAATAAACTCCAAGTAGCATTTAATTATTCGGTTCGATATGTATATTGTCTTCGTAGATATGATCATATTACATAATATAACTTACATGCCTTAGGCTGCTCATTAACGCAGTTTTTAAACGCAAGACAATTTTCTGCATAATATAATTTTTACAAAAAAAAAACTGCATATCTATTTGAAAAATTGCAGTTTTCGCAATCTCAAAGTACTTCAAACCTTATTGTTCCAAATCGTCAATATTTGAACTCATCACGTCTATTCTTTGTACGAGTATGCACCACTAAGCTTTGGAATGATCTGCCACCTGATATTAAGCGAATAAATAGTTCTAAATTATTTAAAAATAAAATATTAAAGCTTTTATCTGAACAGCGTTAATACGATATTAAATAGTATTTATAGTCTTATATCACTTCATCTCCCCCTTTTCTTTCTCTCTTACTATCTTCCTATATATTTCCATCTATGTATATCTATTCTTCTACCTATCTCTATTATCTATTAAACTCTTCTCTATTGCCTCTTTTTCCTCTTTTTCGTATTTTCGTATTTAAGATATCATTATATTGAAGCATTTTTAAGTACTATAAAAGACTCGGTCTTACATGTACATTGAAAATAAAAATTGAATTGAATTGAATTGAATTGGTAGGTGGTAGGTCATCATTAAATCGGCGAGAATAAAAATTACGTTTGGCATGGCGGACTTTTTAGTGAACCGAATTTCTTAACATACGGAAAGTATTGTATTGTAGACTTCTGATAACCTGAATCCTTCCCACCTCTTAAACGACAAGTCGCGTTCATTTTGAGTTTTAATTATATCAAACGTCAAACGGATTCATTTATATGGTACGCGTTTACTTAACAGATTTAAGATATTGGTCTGTAATAAGTTAACTTCTTCATGAACTGAAGTCAAATGCTATGTCTGCAACTAATCTACCCGATTCGATAGTATTAATATTTTTAAATTCTCTTTAGATATATGAGTATGAGATACTTTGTTCATTTACCATTTTGAGGAATTTTTTTTCTTTTTTACTCTGCTTCACTTCGGTCGGTTTGGTGTGCGATATGTTTGATGCCTTCAGTCCGGTATGTCATCTCGTTACAATGCACGAGATAACTTAAAATAAAATTACCCACTCCATTTCCAGTGAATGTCGATCATCTCTCCCTGACCGGACAGCAGGGATGAGGACATTTCAGCAAAACCATTTAAATGCTCGCCATTAAATTACCAATGAATGTGGAAACCGAATTCCAATGTCCAGCTAAAAATTCCACAATGGTCGCTATCGAGGGGAGTAATTATTGTTTGACAACCACCAAGGAGAAGTACCCGCAGTGCAGCAAAATATTAATTAATATTCTGGCACCTTGCTGTCAGCGGCACGAAACTAGTCGCCATATGGGAAATAAAAATATCTGCACGGCAGCGTTGGCAGCCATCTAATTTGTCGTGCAACCAATGCAAGCATCCCAGAGATGATGCTACCCCGTTTAAATGAGTTCCGACGTCCCCACCTTCTGATCTCAATTAATTGCGTCCGCTGTTCACCGTTCCACTCACTCTGACGCACCACAAGCAGCTCCGTTGGGCACTGTCCAGCGAATCGCGAATGCAGCAGGACACAGATTAATATAATTAATAACCGGGTTTTCCACTGAACTGGGGATACTTGGAATTTCTATTCTCATTTAATTAATTCAGTGCATTTATCGATGGTGCGGCTGATGTTTCTCTCAAGGAGCACTGTCTACGAGGACTCGCTATACACCGAATGTCACAAAGTTCGAAGCAGAGAACAAGTAGACAAACGTAACAAAAAAGATATAATACTAATAATTAACAAATCCAATTAGCTATATATTTGTATTGTTGTTCTTTCATATTATTGTCGGCAGATGAACGGAGGAAGAGTTGGTCATGTCGATGACAGAGAACTTAAAATATGGTAACTAATTCATGCGGCAAAGAAATCGTCGGTACACCATTAGCACTTACCGCGCATTAACCGATGACTGTGCGGCTCCCATCTCATCCATGGATTTTCTGCAAAGAAAACAAAGAAAGAGGTGAGCGAAAACTGAAAATAATAACAAAAAACGCAACAGAAAATAATAATAAAAAAATACAAATTCAATTAGCCGAGGAATTTTCTTTTTAGAAAGTGCGAATCTGATTCATGGCTGCAACTGCAGACCGAAGACGTTAAGTACTGACGATTGAGATACATTTGTAGTAGTTTCTACATAATTTTTTTTCCGGTAAATTAATCCTACTTCGAACGGTAGGTTGTTTTTCATAAATTTATGGTAAGCTTAGCTTATTACTTTTGTTATCATGAGACAGGTACAGAAAAAGTCGCATCAAACTCTTGCATTTTGCCCTGGACTTGAACTATACCTAGCTGATTGTGCACCTGGATTGCAGTTGGGGAGGAGCCCTACTGACTGCTCAAAATATACATTGGTTGCGTAGCTACCAAATGGGAGATATTTTTTAACTCCAGATATTGGTCCGTGATTGAGAGCTTAAATACAAAGGAAGGAAAGTCACATGTCATCAGGAAACACGTCGTTGGCAACCGAAATGACGTATCGAAAGCAATTCTTCTTCTTCCCATTACAGCGGGATTATGATCCGAAAATAATGGATCATAACCCTCCCACTTCACCGCATTTCTACTGTTCCGCCTGTCGGGTTCGCCTATTTGACCTCAGAAAATATCGGCAGGCCTCCCGATTTTAGATCACCTGGTTACTGAGGGCAATGAAATGCCGATGGCGTTGCATTTGTGTGATCCAAGCGTTTACAGGCCAGCCTCTCCTGCCGGTCGCACTCTATTTTTCGTAAGATGGTTTCCTTGAAAATAATTCTCGAAAAAGGAAAACTTACCTTCATAATAAATCCAGGTCAATCAGTTATAGACTACCTAATGATGTCAACTGAAATAATCTCAGATTTATGTGGTTTTGAAGTAGATAGCCAAATATATTCGGATCATATGCCACTGATATCGACCTTCTGTGCATTGGAATCGACAAGAGCTACAGAGCCGATTACAACACATCCTCTAATTCCAAAGTTAAAATGGCAAAAAAATAAAGTTGAAATATATCAACGCAAGCTAACTGAAATCATCATAGCCAAGAGACTGGACGAAGTTGAACCATCGATAAAAATTCTACAGGATGTGTTAGAATTGGCCGCATTTCCGCAGAATGCTGAGTGTAAACTTGCAAATACTATGAAGCCTGGTATGACTGGGAGTGCGAAACTGGGAGAAAAAATTCTTTTGCTCATTTGCGAATTTATCAAAACTTTAACGCCAACTGCTTAAAGAAAGAATACCTTTAAGCAAATCGTTACTACAGATTACTGTGTAAATCAAAAAAAGAAAACTTTAGCAAGATTCAAGCAGAAAAGTTAGTAGGTTGCAAAGATTCTTCAGAATTTTGGAAAGCAATACAAAAACTTAAAGGAAAACGATTTGCTATTAACACTCTACCTTCGGCTTCAGCACTCCGAGATCATTTTAAAAACCAAGCTTATGCAGAAATATTTTCAGAACCGATGCAATATGCCAAGCCCAATTATGAAAATACAATACTGGATAATGAAATTAGTATAGCGGAAGTAGAGACGGCTGTTTCTAAATCAAAGGATAACAAAGCCCGAGGAGTTGATGGTATCCCCAACGAATACTTCAAACACGCTACAGCTGAGTTTCTAAAGCAAATCACACGTGCCTATATAATATTTCTAGTATCGGAAAAGCACCAGAAGAATTTAAGAAATCTATAATCTTCCCGATATATAAAAAAGGAGACAAAACAGACGCGTCAAATGATCGTGGCATAGCATTTCTCAATACATCACTAAAAATTTTCATGGAAATCCTATGATGTCGTTTTACAAAGTGGATCGAGAGCTCGCATCTGCTAAGCGAATTCCAAGCCGGCTTCAGAAAGGGATACTCGACGGTAGATCACATCTTTAGTTTAACGAATATTGCAGAGCTATTCACGCAAACGAAAAAAGCTGTATACGTTTTTTTGTTGATTTTAGGACCGCTTTTGACTCTATAGACAGAAAAGCTGTTTTCTACAAACTCTACAGAAATGGGTTGTCTCTGAAATTTGGAAGGATATTAGAAGACATATATAGTCAAACAACTAACGCAGTATGGGATGGTAAACACCTTTCCGACTGGTTCTTGTCCTTAGTGGGTTTAAAACAAGGATGCAATTTCAGCCCACCAGCCTTCTGCTTATATATTGATGATTTAGTTAAAACATTGCCCTGTGGAATATCAATAGAGGGATTCAACATAAAGGTTTTAATGTACGCCGACGATCTCGTACTCTTAGCAGAATCGCCTGAATCTCTTCAGCTAATGATAAATAGACTACGTGACTACTGCCTAAACTGGAACCTAACTGTGAATTTGATTAAATCAAAGGCAATGGTTTTCCGCAAAGGAACAGGACGCATGGCTGCAAATGAAAGGTGGTTGTATGGATCAGAGCAAGTAGAAATAGTTAAAGAGTACCAATACCTCGGAGTAACTATAACGAGCACCCTCAGCATGGAAAAACACCTCTTGAAAAAACTAGCTGCCTCGAAAAATGCTATCGGAACCGAAAAAATGGAAATAAGGACTTAGGGTTTAGCTCGAAATATAAAGTATTTCAAGCAACATCTGAAGCAGTTATGCTTTATGCTGCGCAGTCGCGGGGGTGGCGGCAGTATGAGACTACGGAGAAATTGCTGCGTTTCTACATAAAACGGCAATTCAGACTTCCAAATACCACACCAAACTACATGTTGCAAATAGAAACCGGATTGTCGCCACTTTTCCTCACCTCACTAAAGCTTCATTTTGATTACATAGCAAAGTTACTGCATAGCCACAACGAGAAGGTTGCTAAAAAGATTGTAATAGCCGTCATAAATTCCCAAAGTGCATGGTTTGAGGAGTGAAAACATCTCGCCGAAGCTTGCTGCATGCCTTTTAATCTAACGCTGGAAACCGTACCTATGCAACCTGTTGGAAAAACTGCATATTAAATTTAGGGAAGAATATATTGAAAGAGCAAGGAATTTGCATCACAGAGAAATATACTCAATTCTTCAGTACAACCTAAATCAAAACAATTATTTCCGTGACGGGTTCAGCACAGAAACAATATCAATGATATTCCGAGCAAGAGGTGAAATACTCCTTTGAACTATGTGCCACACAGAGCCGATTTAAATAACATCTGCACCTTATGCTATACCGGTAGAAAATATAATACATTTCATCACTAAATACCCCATTGTGGTGGAAATAAGAAGACACATTTGGGGGAAGAACTATATTGATCGAGCGGGGGTCATTGCAATCTTAAACGGAGAGAACTGGCAACAATTATTTCGTTTTATAAGAATTGCTCTAAATTATAGAAAGAAAATTTTATTAGAGGATTTTTAAATAATTATTAAACCGGAAAAGCTAAAGTAATAAAGTGAATTATATAAAGCTGTCATCTGGCTGACGGCCCTTCTGGCCATGCCTAACTAGATTTAAAGTAAACATAAATTGTAACCAATTGCTTTTGAAATAAATTTATCTATCTATCTAATCTATCTATGGTTTCCCTGACGTGAAGGCTTCCATGGATCTTCGAACTTCTTATCCTAATACCCGCTCAAGGATCTTCGTGGTGTGTGGCATCAGCTTGATCGAACGATAGTTATCACAGTTTCGCGTATCACCCTTCCCTTTGTATACAGGAAGAAGGTAACTTTCCCTCCATCGATTCGGCATTGGATCACCTCTCACAAATTTGGAGATGAGAATTCTGAGCCATGAGAACCCGATGCCTCCCATCTTTTTCCAGAACTCAGAGGGCATCTCGTCTGGCCTAACCGATTTTCATTTTTTGGAGTATTTGACCGCCTCACCAACTTCTTCGTCTGTAATGTCGGGTTTTTCTTCACAGTTAGGGGTGGCTCTTGGAAAGTATAGCCGGGGAAACTGTTCATTCAAAAGCTCTTCACAATACTGCCGCCACCTCTGCAGAATTTTGTCGTCATCCACAAGAAGCTGGCCATGAGCATTGCTAATGAACTTTGGCTAACGAATCTCCTGAGCATTGTTCCTTCTTTGGGCGGCTATTTTGAAGATAGTTGCGCTCTTCTTCATAGTGTGTCGTCGCAGCTCCTGGATAGCCTGGTTTGCATCAGCAACCGGGGAAGATATTTTCTCCAGCTCCCGATACAGCCCCTCCATACTCTCTGCTTGAACCTGGGCGCACTTCTTTTTCGCTTTTTTCCTGCAACATCTGTATTCCACTTCGAGGCGAAAATGTTGGTCTCTTTTATTACAGAGGCACTTTGATCAAGCTTAGAAAGCCGCTTTCTTCTCATTTATCTTTTCCTTAGCTTGATCACTAAACCACCATGTTTCTTTGGTTGGTGATGGCCTTTTGAAGCTCTTAGCAATGATTTAGCCTTCTTTAAGCAAGCTCGCTGTAGGGAATCCCACATATTTTGTGTTCTGCACTATTCATTCTCAGCTCCGTTGATGATGTGAGAGAGGTAATTTTTCATCACGAAAACAAAAGACTCGCCTTTTTCTTTGTCCAGATTGGACGCTTGTGTGTTTGCTTTTCTTCGGTGTCTTCATAAAAATTTCTGTTAGCTGGAGACGGTGTTGCTGAGCGATCACCAGCCCCAGGATTACTTTGCAATCTTTTACCCGAGGCTTCATGAAACTGGCTACCAAATGGTAGCCAATGGGGGTTTCATCTCCACTACTGCTGTAAGTGATCAGGTGTCGGTTTTGTTTGATGAACATAAGTAGTATTTAACACGATAAGACCGTGTGATTTGCACATGCTTACGAGTAGGATGCCTTCAATAGGAAGATCCCTAGTGCCGTATTCCAGTCCTCCATTGCAGTTTTCATAGTCTTCACTTGACTTCCTGATATGTCTATTCAACACCCCTCCAACAAACAGAAACTCTTCCTTTGGGATGTTCTTAAGGAGATTGTGAAAATTTACCCAAAATGGATCTTTATCCCTCCGATCGCACCCAATTTGGGGAGCATATGCGATCACAATATTCCACACCTTTCCTTGTATTACAAGTTTGAGAGACATCAAACGATCGTTGGACTTCGAAATGGTCAAGACGTTACGAAGTAGCTCTGCCGCAAGGATGATACCGATTCCGTTCCTAACCTTTTCCGTTGCGCAGTAGAACATCTTGTAAGCTGCTGTCCTAACGTCCAAGAACTGCGCCCGATTTCTGGTGGTTTACCATTTCGTGTCTTGGACACACAAGATATCCACCCGCCTTCTAAACATCATCTCTTCCAGCTCGTAACTTCGATCGGTCATACTTCCAACGTTCCAACTCGCGGCGCTTAAATTTCATCCGAACTGTTTCATTACTTTTCTAGCCCTCGGAATCCGTATAGCTCTGACGCGAATATTTCTGCTCGGTCCAGGATCAGTATCATGTGCAGCATTGGTAGTGCCTTTCCTTTTAGCAAGTATTTCCATAATGATACAGTTTTGCAATTTTATTGCAATGGTGTTTGACACGTGCAGGCTCCTGTTTTACTGTTGTTGATCTTTCTTTTATGACCCCGGTGGTCTCCACCATATTGGTGTATGCTAAGGACGATATTTTTAATTCGATCTGTCGAGTCCATAGTTGAAAATCTTATATATGGATATTTCAAAAACAGTTATCGAAGGCGATATTTTTGAGATTTTTTCTGATTAAACTTGGCTTCTGGATCAAGAAGATCAAGAAGAAATGTACCTGATATGATCGCTATATCCGTTTAAGCAATCTAGGTATGCTAGCAATTGCAAAAATTATGTAACAGCCTGTTTGTCCATTCCACACCAAAAACTCGACTGAAAAATACCATTTCAGACAGTTTCTTGCTAGGACAAGACGAGGTATTTCTTCTGAGCGGTGAATAAATTCCTCTTAAATTCGTAGTTCTAAGAGCCACAGATCGAAAAGTGCATGAGCTTCTATTTGGCCCAGACATGAGAAAATCCTCATACAGGCAACTTTATCCATAGATGAAGTTCCCAGACACGTTTTTATTTTTAGTGCATTGAGGCAGTATTCGTTTTGATTTAACTGTCGTCACTTTACACCAATTCATTCCTAAATTAGGTCAGCGCTGGGAGATGCAACCATCCAGAGAAGGGTCTTCAAAGGAACCCCACAAGCTGGACTTATCTCCTCTAATATGGCTTCTTATAGTGGATGAGGTCTTGGGTAATACTGAAGGAAAACGGCTTCGACGCGATGGGCTATGCCAACAATGTGGTTATCCTGGTTCCGGAGAAATTTCCTCCGGTCCTAAGTGAAAGGCTAAATCTCGCACTGCAACTAGTGGATAACTGTTGGCAGTTCATTTCACTAAGAAGAGATCAATCCCTACCTTCAGACCCCCAAATATCGGTGGCATTGAGCTAAGTATTTCAAGTTCAGCTCGGTACCTGGGCGTAATTCTAGATCTCAAACTAAACTGGAAGGATAACGTTGCCGAACGCATAAAAAAAAAACAAGCGTATTGTTTTATTCTTGTAAATTGGCATTCAGTAATACGTGGGGCTTCAAACCAGATGTAGTGTACTGGTTGTAAGACCCATTCTCACATATGCTGGATAGTACTTGAGAAGCAATATCAGCCTTCAAACCTCAGCTAAATCAAGAGGGCAGCATCCATCGGAGTCATGGGATCAATGAGAACAACACCAACAGCGGCAATCGAAACCATGCTTAGTTTCGTTCCGTTTGATATACACTGTAGCAGTCTGGCGGCCAAATCCGCTATAAGACTGAGAGAAGGCCGATTATGGTCATTGAGCCTTTGCGGCCATGCCTCTATTTTGTCCCGATGGGGAACTACCAGTGGATTGACGGAAATGATCACATGAACCCGATGCTAGCACTTGAAAGGAGATTCACTACAAGAATTCCTTACAGAATGTACTGAAAGAACCGAAGAACCATGAAGAAAAATGAACTGCAGTTCTATACCGACGGTTCTAAGATGGACGTTGGCAAGGGCGCCGGAGTTTATTGTGAAGCCCTAGGAATAAACCTCTCCTTTGGAATAAACGACGGTTGCAGCGCCTATCAGGGCGAAGTCACAACCATTACACAAGCTGCTGAAATTATACGGGAGGGTAATTGCTTTGGTAGAACGATAACTCTCTATATAGATAGCCCGGCAGCCCTTAAAGCTCTGGACACTGCTGTAATTAGGTCGATGATTGTGAGGATCTGCAAGTCACTTTTAAATGAGATATCTAGATCCAACGCGGTGACCCTCCACTGGGTGCCAGGTCATATGGATAGCGAAGGAGGCGAAAGGGCTGATGAGCTTGCTAGGAAGGGGTCGACGCTGCATGTATCGCGGGCTCTCCCTTTTGTAGTGATCCCAATTAGTTCCTTATGGAAGAAAATATAAGATGAAGCCACCGATCAAGCAGACAGATGCTGGCTTCATCTGGACACGTGCGCAATGGCCAGGGCGGTATGGCCGGCCTTTAGCAAAACTTAAAAACGTGAAACTTAATCCTCACAATGCACGGGTCATTTCCGGCATAATTACTGGTCACTTTACTATTGGCATTCATGCGGAACAACTCGGTGTACTGCACAACGACTTTTGTAGAAGTTGGGACGAAGAAAAAATTGAATCTGTTCGTCACCTTCTGTGTGATTGTCCTGCCCTATCCATCAGAAGAATATCGGCTCTTGGTAGTTACTTCTCGGAGCTGGAGGATTTAGGCTATGTTGAGCTGTTGGACATCCTGAGATTCATATCACTATCTGGGTGGTTCTAACAGCGGGTCATCTCTACAGTGTTCCCAGGGTTAAATAATTGAGCACAATTGGCCCGAACTATTGGTCTAAGTGCGCAGTGACTCTTTTGTCACAAGGCACCCATCTATACCTAGCCTAATCTATAGGAAGAGTGTGTCTATGAATAAGAGAAATTCAATATTGAATACTTGTTCTAGATAGTGTGGGTTATATTCACTACTTATTTTAAATTTTATTTTTTCTGATGTTTTATGGGAAGAATTAATCATGGTACGTACCGTTGAACCGCACTTTACAATTTAATGAGAAAATGTACCAATGAGGAAACACTGCTTGGCAATGGTCACTTCGCAATTCCACTTTTCGTTTTATACTCTTCAGTGAGGTTTTGCTTATTCCGTATAAGTCCTTTTGATTTCATTCCGGCATTTTAATTATTATATTATAATTGATTTTAACTTGAAAACTGTTATATTTTAATAACTAGAGCTGCTATTGGAAAAGGGACTTCAAAATTGAAATCAGCGAGGCAAATACATTTAGGGTTGAGTATAAAACTTCATGCAACAAAACCACTGTTTACCAGTGTTAGCAATAATAATTGCGTTTGAAACAATCAACACTTTACACTCGTAACTGAATTAACCTCAATAAGACTATAAATGGATTCGTTCATGAAAATGTATAATTATGGTTATAAAGAATGTTTTTTTTTAAATAGAGCTTATTCGTGATCGCGATAAGTGTCAAACGAAGCTGTCATTTTGTCCGATCTTTAGGACATTTATGTTCAGTATAGTCTGGCAAATCATCATGAACAAACTCATGTTTGAATAATGCTACCAAGTTATTCAAATTTTCTTTGAAAATTGGTCATCGATTGGTGAAACTTAAAGACGACTTGTGAATTTTATGACACGCATAATCCCAGACACGCATAATCACAGCACGTCACAGGAAAGTGCGTACTGAAAGGAAAGTATAATAGGAACTGAAGAGAATATCGCCGCTATAAACGAAAGTATGTAGGAAGATAAAAAAAAAAAGGTCGCATATGGAATGAGTACAATCCAGAAGAGACCCTACAGACACAATTACACCTAGAAAAATTCACCATTTATTATAATTTCCACGCTGGTAGCACCATCCCACCTTTTTCCTTAAAAATGGGGCCAGAGCTTGTCTTGCGGTCTGTGGAGATCCTTACCGGACCATGATCAGTTTTGGTTTCACCAGGATGGCGCTACGTAACATACGGCGACCGAAACCATCGATTTATTGATGGCGATAAGTTGTTTTTGGGACCTGTAGCCGGCCTCCAAGATCGTGCGATTTGACACCTTTCGAGTATTCTTTTTCATGTGGGGCTACGTGAAGGGACCGGTTTACGTAGATAAGACAGCAACAATTGACGCCTCGTAAGACATTATTATATTCGTAGCACACGTGGTACGAAAAAGTGACCCAAATATGGGCGGATAGAATGCTCTACATCAAGACCAGCCAACATATGCCCAAAATCATTTTCAAATAATAATGTCATGTCAGTCAAATAATAGAAAAAAGAAGTTTAGTTAAAACTTTGATTTTTTCTATAATTCTTTTTTTTTTTTTCATAATTTGCGCGCACTCAAATGGTTATGAATACCTTCAACATGTTTACACACAGTGCGAGCGTTGGAAAGGATGGATAGAGAGAGAGAGAGAGAAAGATTTTGGTGTAGTGGTTCTTGAAGCTCAGTTGTTTTTATACTTCAGCTATTCTCCTTTTTAAATTAAAAGTTCTATTAGGCTTTAAAAAGCACCCTTTTTTATGCAAGCAAGGACAAAATAACGAAACAAATACTACCAGTTGTATGGACACTGGACACTCTTCTTTTCTTTTCTTTTTTTCAAAACTCACATCTGAGTTTAAAGCCACTGCACCAAACTTTCGCTCTCTGTCTATCCTTTCTAACGCCCACAACTTGTAAAAACATTTAAAGGGTAATCATAACCCGTAAGTGCTTGCAAATAATAAAAAAAAATATGATAGTAGTCACATGGTAAATAATCTATTTATAATATGGAGCGAAAGTTATTTTCATATAACAGAATGGAAGCCAAAAAATAAACATCTCGAAATAATCCGGTGCCAAATGAAGAAAGCGAGCTAACAAAATGGCAACTATACGTATATAAGTTATTGGCTGTTATTATCAGACGCTATTTGATCAATGCACCTAGGCGAACCCCACAGGCGGATCATTAGAAATGCGGTGAAGTGGGAGGGTTGTGATTGTGATCCCTTGTTTTCGGATCATAACCTCGCTGATAAAGGAAAAAGAAGAAGAAGATTTAATCAATACACCAAATTAAAATTAAAATTGCAAAAAGTCCGTTTAGCAAAACTATGGGAGATCTGAATAAAATTTGACAAAAAAAAAAAAAATTCTAAACAACATTATGCGAGATGATTGACTGCTAAATGGAAAAATGCGAACTGTCTACGGCGAAGTAATCGATTGCCACATAAAAGAGCGAAACATACAAAACCCCTTATTTAATTTTATTATCATCGAAGTGATACATACCTAAGATTTCTGGTAGGCCTTGTAACCTTGTAATAATAAACAATGGCGGGTCAACTGGAGGAAGCTGCTCTTAACAAGAGTGAGCCGAAATGATATAGAAAAAAAGACTGTCTTTGGAACCACTTCCACTTCCTACGACTCTAAGGATTCTGCCGAAATGGCAGACCCTGGGTATGGTCCTCACTAGATGTAAACATCTACTAAAGCTGGACGTTATTAGCAAAACCAACCATAGATGGGAGAATGGTTCAACGTGAAATATTTCGAGATAGATCTGGCCCAGGCTGGTTCAGAATCGCAGTGCCGGGTTGGTTAAACTAAAAAGATCACAGATCAGATGCATTATCGATATCCTCACTGGACACTGTCGGATAGACCAACATGGTAAAAGGCTGGGCCTCTTTTCTAACGACTTCTGCAGGAGCTGTAGATACGAAAATAAAAAAATAAATAAATAAATATTTGGCGCAACAGCTCTTTAAGTGCCAGGGCATAGCTTCTCGCAACCACTCATGTTGTGTGCGTTATATTTTTCACACGAATGGAAGGGACCTACAGTTTAGTGCCGTATCCGAAGAGGAATTTCGTTTGAAAAGGTTTTTCGAGACAACAATACTCTCGGATGTTTGTCAGAGGTTCGCGAGAGGTAGGACCGTGAAAAAACTTTTTGGTGTTTTCTGGGATTCGAACTTAGAACCTCACGCGCATTGATCCGACACACTAACCAATTATGCCAAGGCGCACAGAAATACAAAACAAAGGGTTACAATCATTTAGAAAATTTTGGGTTTTTTCCGCTCTCCAACCACTGTGCGGCGCCCACAAAAGGAAAAGGAAACCATTATTTACCTCTTACGCACATACCCGGTCCTATTCCAAAAATCTCCATCTAGGCACTCCTTTCCTCGATGACCTCGGTGAACTGCCATTCACATGCGTCATGAGCATCCTTCGCTTTATTAAAAGCTCTGGTTGGTTTAAGTCCCTAGGTAGGTAAAATCCATGGCATTACAATGGACCTCTGATCTAAGTGCGTCTGTACTCTCGTTCAGATAGACAACGACGAAAAAGTCATGGAAAATTGGGTTCAGCGCATTTACTCATGCAGGCGTTTCCGAAAGTAGTTTAATCCGAAATAAATTCTTTGTTGATATTTCAAACACAAGCTGTTTTTTTTTTTTAAAAAAAAGAGCCGAATGGGATGCTCTTAGTAATTATTTCACTTTTATAATTACACCTTCCAAGAGGACACTTACTTACTTACTTGTGTGGCGCTACAGGGGTGGACCTGGGCCTCAACCAAAAAACCTTTTCAGCTAGCCCGGTTAAGAACCAGCTGCCTCCAGTTGCGCGAGTTACGGTAGCCACCTGTACCCCCGCTGCCCCCTAATCTAAGTCACGTCAGCCACCTGTTCCCACGCTACCCATAAATCAACAGCATTGCACCGACATTCACCTGTTCCCATTACCGAGAAATCATCACCCAGCAACGAAAATGCAGTTTCATCATTTATTCATTATTATCACTTGTATCTAAAATTTCACTTATTGTACTGCACGGGTGGCATGAACTTGCAAAGTAAGCGTCTGCTAGGCTTCCGGCCAAACTTTCCAAGTTCATGGAATCACTTGTGCAATCGATACCTATGTTAGATTTTTAAGTAAAACATTTGTATCAGTTAGTTGATTAAAGTGAGTCGAAAGAAAATGTTTTTTTTTTTTAATTAAACGCGGAACCTAAAATATAACTGGCGCAGTCGACGGAGTAGTGAACGGTTTTTTTTTTGTTCCAAGTATTTAATTGTGTCGCTAGTAAAAATCCTAGCCAATAGCTAACCTTATAGTGCTTAAAGGAAACACCTAGTGATTCTACTCGGTATCGTATCGAACGATATAAAAGACATAAAACAAACACTGAACATTAAATCCCGGTGGGTCTTAACCCTTTATCACTATAGAACCTAGTGCTTTGAAGAAAGATCCTAGCGATTCAACTTGAACCAACTCCCAACAAACATATCCTGCTTAATCAACGGCATCACGACTCCTGAACACCTGGACCAGCTCAAATCTGCAGACCGCAATGCTCATCAGTACTATCTTTGGGTGCATGTATGCGTAAGTCGTGTTGTAATAGTAATCAATAATAGCAAATATAATACTATACTAAATACATTAAGACGTGCATTCAAATAAATAAAAATAATAACATAAAAAAAAAAAAGAAGAAAAGGAGGAAAGAAAAAAAAAACATATCTATGTATATATATTCGCATATTTTAATACATTTAGATACATACATACTATACAATATATTCTATATCATAATATATACATTCATAAATATACATATTTTCATAACATTGGTCTTAGTACCTTCACTTCACCTTAACAAACGCGATTATACTGCTATCGAAAGCCTAAACAACCCGCTACAAAACCAAGTACCTTCTTTCCATATAATCTAAGGCGTTTATCTAAAAGCCTAAACTCGATTCCTGAAGACTCAGATTTAGATAGCTCTTCCTCTGACACCAATTCTATAAATATGCCCACAGAACAAAATAACTCAGGCAACTCAACCAAAGCCCCGATTGTTGGAAATATCAATGCCAACGATATTTTTAACTCATTAGGGATCCCTGATGCCATCAAGGATCTACCTAAATACGATGGGAACCCTCGTCTTTTATACGAGTTCCTTAACAATGTTAACTGAAACTTTATTACATCTGAAAAGAGAAGTTTACTTCCCAAAAATTTTATTTTTTTTTTTTGGTTGCGCCTGGAGGTGCAGGAATCTTCAAAAGATACCAATGGTCCGTACCATTGGTTATGCCCGATTCATATATCTGACAATGCCATCAGTGCTAGTCAGTATATGCCTACGGGCTAAACCTCACCCCCTCAGAGAGGCACTATGAGAACCGGCTGCGCGTACTCATAGTAGTAGGAAATTCGTTCCTCTCATTTTTTCATTTTTTGTGATGACTACGACTAAGTTGCCTTAACGAGTAGTTTACGCTTCTGTAGTGTTAATCGCGTTAGGTAGGTAGCTTTCCAGTGAAGGCACCTACTAATACCGTCATTACATGCGGTTTTTCCTTACGGCGCTAGGTCGAAAGGTCTTGTTCTTTGTAGTCGGCGCTCAAGGCTTGTCACGTCCATAGTACGGATTATTTCATTATTGCAATGAACACGAAGACGGGTACGAAGTTTGCGAGCAAAGTTTGTTACTTCGTCCCTCACGGTAGCAATTCCTAGATCTCTGTGAATATCACTATTCCTTATATACCAAGGAGCATTCACGATTGCTCTTAGCATTTTATTTTGAAATGCTTGCAGTAGATCCATATTGCTTGGTTTGGTACAACCCCAAAGTTGTATACCATATGTCCAAGACGGTTTTAGCACTTGCTTATACAGAAGCAGTTTGTTGTATACGCTTAACTTCGAGTATCTTCCGAGTAGCCAATACATTTCTCTAAATCTGATTTCGAGCTCTTCGCGCTTCTTTTTAACGTGTGGTTTCCACTTAAGTTTTGCGTCTAGGGTCATTCCTAAATATTTTGCTTCGTTTGCGTAAGGTATTTGTACCGAGTTAATAGATATAGGTAAGTTGTTTATCTTTCTCAACGTAAAATTGACATGCGTTGATTTTGTCTCATTGAGGACTATTCGCCAGGTTTTTGTCCATTCGCATACATTGTTCAAAGCTCGTTGGAGTTTTCCCGTTGATGATTCGACTGACTCATCCGTTACGAGGATAGCCGTGTCGTCTGCGAACGTTGCTACAACGGTCCCTTCATCTTGTGGTATATCTCTTGTGTAGAGCAAGAACAGGATTGGACCGAGAACACTTCCTTGTGGAACACCGGCGTAGATATCTTTGAAATCCGAATAGTCACTCCCGTGTTTAACACGGAAAAGTCTGTTTTCAAGATAAGATTCCAATATTCTGTACAACTTTTCCGGTAAGATTACCCTTAGCTTATACCTTAGGCCTTCGTGCCATACCTTGTCGAAGGCTTGCGATACGTCGAGAAAAGCTCTAGAGCATATTTTTTTCCCTTCTAGAGCTTTTTCAATCTCGTTCGTTATTCGATACACCTGATCGATTGTGGAATGTTTGACCCGAAACCCGAATTGATGATCCGGGATCAAGTGTCTTTCTTCAATTACTGGTTGCAATCGTTTCAGCAGAAGTTTCTCGAAGACCTTAGATATTATTGGCAGAAGTGAAAAGGGTCTATATGATTTCTTGTCATTTGCACATTTCCCCGGTTTCGGAACCATAATAACTTCGGCGACTTTCCATTGCCTTGGGACATATAATAGTCTTAAGGAAGCATTTATAATGTAGAGCAACTTAACCAGCACTTTTTTCGGTAGCTCTTTCAAAATTTCGCCAGTGATTAAATCATATCCCGGAGCCTTGTTATTTTTCAATTTTTGTATTGTCATTCGAAGTTCGGACAGGGATACGGTTTTTACTCTAAAGTTGTCGGGTGCCATATTATCATTCGGATCTTCGATCAACGGTTGTCCATCGAACGGCTTGAACGTTTCCTCTAAGTGATCGGCAAATAATTCTGCTTTCTCTTTATCTTCTTTTGCCCATTCCCCGTTAGCTTTCCTAATTGGCGGCGAGTGCATTACATGTTTCCTTATGGACTTCAAGGCTTTCCATAGAGAGTAGTTTGAATACTTATCAGCTGTCAAACCCTCGAGGTAAGTAGAAGTCTCGTGGTTTTTTAGGTCCTGCAGCACTTTTTTAAGCTTGTTACAAAGATGGTTCAGATAAGTTTTATCCGGTGGCGCGCGGGATTGTTGCCATCTCTTGCGCGCTCTCCTCTTTTCTCGTATGAGGTCTTCGATTTCAGGCTGGTATTTGACTTTATTGTTCCGCGCTTCTGTCTTTCGCAAAGGAGTGTTTTTCCACGCTGAGCTCTGAATGGCTTCGACGAGTTTGTCCATTTCTTCTTCTATTTCGAACGGTGTCTTTAGCGGTACATTTAAAGCAACATTTTCCTTGCAGTCTCTTCTGAAAGCGTCCCAGTTAGTTTTGTTACTAGTTAACCTAGGCGGTCCTTCTTTTTTTACTAGACTTCCACCTATTTTCAGAGTGACTGCCGAGTGATCTGAGCATAGATCATAGCATTCTTCGATTTCCGTCAAATTTTTAGTTAACCCTTTTACGATAAAGAAGTCGACGAGGTCAGGGATTTTATTTTTGTCAGTTGGCCAATAAGTTGGCTTTCCTGTCGAAAAAAAGTTCACCCCACGTTTCATGCTGGCTTTGTACAATAATCTGCCTTTTGTCGAATTGCATCTGGATCCCCAGAAAGTGTGTTTCGCGTTAAAGTCACCACCTAAGACAAAATTAGGTCCGAGTGAGTCAAAGAGACGAACGAGGTCGTCTTCTACTAGCTTATATCCCGGAGGGAAGTAACTAGATCCGATGTTGTAGTCTAAGTGGTTTATTTTTACGGAGACTGAGCTTATTTGCATAGAATCAAATTCTATTTCTATGTTTTCGGAGTGCTTAATACAGTCTTTGATGTAAAGAGAGGACCCGCCTCTCGCATTTTCCGAAGGATGATTCGCATGGTAATCGCTGTAGCCTTTTATTTTGGGTCTAAGTCCATTTTTTAAGTGCGTTTCCGATACCAAACATATGTCAATGTTATTTTTCCGTAGAAACACTTCTAACTCGTCGATTTTTTTCAGAAGGCCGTTTGCGTTCCACGTTAGTATCTTAAGTAGCTGTTTCATATTCATGTTTTTTTGATTGTCTTGCGAGGTTTGAACTCGAGCTTGCTCAATTTGTCAAGTATAATTTTATTAACTTTGGTTTGCTCCTCAAATTTTTCCAATATAATGGTAAATATTTGGCTAACCGGATCTGTTGTAGCTGATCTTAATTTGTTTTCGTTTGACGCGACTTGCGCGTACGATCTCGCGTCAATCTGTGGCGGTTTTTCCGCTGCACTTGGACCAGCGACGTTCTCTTGCGCAATTTTTTTTATTTCCCTTTATCGGTCGCTTCGTTTTGACTTCCCAAACATGAAAAACACAATTACAAAAACCCTCAACAACTGTGAAAAATGTAAGCTTAAGCTAAAATATGATAGAAATCCTACGAAGCCACACTATTCAAAGCCCGAAATTCCTCTAAAGCCTTTGGAGATAATCCATATGGATATATATAGTATAAACCAAAATCAAATGCTTACGTTGATAGACAAATTCTCGCGTTTCGCCTGCGGATACAATTTGACCTGTAGAAGCAGCATTTTAGTATGCTGTTTTAAAATGCTTAAAAACATACAAAAGCCTTTACGGCATTCCTAATAAAATTGTGTGCGACCAAGGATCCGAGTTCATTGCAAATATATTCCAAGATTTCTGCAAACAACACAATATAATACTTCATTTCACATCCTTTCAGCAAACTAGTAGTAACTCACCAGTGTCATACCCCCTACGAGCTTTTTTTTGGACGGCCCTACAAATTTAGCAAATCTTTAGAATTCTCCAATGAACATGAATACCTGTCAAAATTAAATGAATTCCTTAATAAACTCTACCCCAAAATCCAAGAAAAAGTCGATAACATAACCACCGCTAGAATTCAGAAACTAAACGCACCTAGAGAAGAACCAGAGGAATTCAAAGATATTGAAATTGTCTTCAGAAAAGATGCTAGGCGAAATAAGATAACACCCAGATTCTCTAAACACATTATAAAAACAAATAATAAATTAACCATCCTTACCAAAGCAAATACGAAAATCCATAAAAGCAAACTAAGAAGAAAAGCGAAGAAAACTTAGATCAAATATAATATGATGTACATGTACTAGTAAATCTTTTACATATATTCAAGGAATATGAATATAAACATGGTAGTATGATCACTGAATATGATTGAGACTACCCATTATTTTTTTTAGCATTAAGAAAAATCAAAATTAATATTAAAACATTATACACATACATTCACGGCATATGAATGTAAACATGATAGTATGATCACTGAATATGATCACGAGGCTATCCTAATCTTAACTTTATAAATTAGATTGATAATAATTGAACAGGACACTGAACTCAACAACTCTATAACTAGATCCACCCCTCTTTATAGCCTCCCACTAATATCTACCCAACTAATCGAAATATTCAACCTTCCAAAAAATCGCGGCATACTTCCTCTTCGGCTAGGACCCTCTAGAACTATCATTAACTACAATAATCTTATTCATATTATTAACCTAGAAGACTATAATACTAACATCCAACAAATTAGTAACACACTTGATCTTTTTGAAAAACGAGCAGCACTAACTAACTCTGTTCACATAACAAAACTTAGATTCAAAGAACTCGAAAAGAACCTAACAACACTATACCCTATTAAAAGAAATAAACGAGGTCTGATTAACGGACTCGAATCAGCAATTAAATTTATTACAGGAAATATGGATGCGCAAGACGCACATAATATTAACATTCAAATAGAACACATAAATTCAAATATAAACAACTTTACTAACAATATATTAACCCAACACGCAATAAACTTTCAAAAATATTACATCACACATTAATAAAGAACAGGCTGATTTTCTAGATTTCTAGAAAAAACATTTAATGCAGTCAAAAGAGAAGGACACATACTAACCGAAACACAATATCTAAATCAGATAAATTTCAACATTGACCTACTAACCAATCATCTATCTAATATCGCAGAGGCAGTGATCCTAAGTAAATTAAACATAATACCAACATTTTTACTAAATATAAATGAAATAGAAAATATAGACAATAAACTAATTAAACAAGACATTAAAATCGAATCAATAGAACAAATTTACGAATTTTTGGGATTGCAAGCATATTATAATGGTTCCAATTTCATATTTAACATACGCATTCCTAACCTTCATCCCAAAAATATTTTCTCCATCATGTAATTCCCCTTTCTATCAATGATACAAAACTTATAATAACAAATCCATATATAAATATAAATGAAAACAACATACAGCACTTTACTGCACCTTGCCCCAAGATAGAAGAAACTTTCTACTGCATGAAACCAAACTACGAAGAAGACCTCAAGAGCTCTCAATGCATCGGAAGACTTATGACCAACGGCCAATTGTCCTTTCAGTGACGTAGGAAAAATCGAAGGAATCTCACAACCAGAACCGAATTTTATCCTATTTATCAATATTCCCAAAATGCTAATTAACTCTACTTGCAGTACAAAATCTTCAACAGTCGAGGGTACAGCACTTATCCACTTTAAAAACTGCGATGTCGAGGTAAATGGAACATCCTACCAGAACAGCCCTGATACCTACTAGGACGACATACATGTTCCACCACCACCAAGCAGCAACATAGAAGTCAACTCTACAAAGGAAATCTTAAGTCTCGAAAAACTTAAGGACTACAATTTCCTTACGGAATCAAAATTATACAACCTAGATGCCAAGACCGAAATCCTTCATTATTTCACAACATCATCAGCAGCCGTATTTGCCATCGCTATCACCATCATCATAGTCATCATCATTTCCGTCACAAAGAGCAATTCCCAAATCGGCCAGCCTCCGACACTTCAATCTTTCGCTCCTGCCTCCATGACGTCACTATTTTCATCCGAGACAGTCCCAACATCGTCATTTTGACCGTCGCTCTATGCTAAGGGGGGAGGAGTTACGGTAGCCACCTGTACCCCCGTAATGCAAACTTTTCTGGCTAAGTCGATGTCCGTATAGCTCGGATTGTACCTTCTCCTCCACTCGCCGTCTATGCTGACGGGACCAAATATCACTTAAACAGGAGAACGGTTTTCAATAACTCCTCAAAAGGATCCAGTCTACTTTTTTTAAAATCATTCTCCTCTACCGCGACTGCACGACTCACTTTACTTTAATTAATTAAATCCAAAACTGAATTCACGAGTATGCCGAACTAAATTTGGATGATTTTACGTAATTATTTCGAAAAAGGGCCTCCCCTTCAAATCTAACCATACAGCCAACAGTGGGTAAGTGGCGCACTTCATTTATTTAAACTCCGCTTTCCGGAATGGTTAAGGCGCTGCTCTCTTTAATTTTGTTATTGTTTTTTTAGACATTTTTACACTAATTAAAAAGAGTTTTTTTTAGAGAATTTCCTATATTGGAACTTGGAAATTTTTTTTTATAACGACGACGCTTATAACGACTACTTTCCTTTCATTTGGTTGGTTTCTTCATATTATTATGAACTTGTGGAGTGCAGTCGGATATAACGACCGCCGGTTATAGCGACCACATTTGAGCGGTCCCTTCAGCGTCGTCATGTCTTTCGACAACTTTCACTCCGCTACACGCAAAAATAAAAAATGTTGGAAACCCAACTTTTCTCGCAAAGTAACCAAGGGCATCCACATCAAATTTTGACACAGTACATACCCCTGCGCCATACAGCAGGACTGGGATGATTTGTGTCTTAGGTATACGGAGTTACGTTAGTAGTTCGAGATAGAGCTTCGTTACTCAATTGTCTTCGTCGCCCATAGAAACACCGATTGGCAAGAGTAATTCTTCGTTTGATCTCCCCACTGCTGTCATTTGCGAAGCTCACCATAGAGCCTAGGCAGACAAATTCCTTTATTGCTTCCAAATTATATCTGTCTAATGTGGCGTTCTGTCCAAGACGCCGATGTTGGTTTCCTTTTTTGTAGACAGCATTATATTTTGTTTTGGTTTCATTAACCGCTAAACGCATCTTTGCTGGATCGATCTTAATACTCGCAAATGCCCCACTGATGACCCCCGGAACTCTTCCGACTATGTCAATCTTCTTCTTCTTCTTCTTCTTCTTCCTTTTATCAGCGAGGTTATGATCCGAAAACTAGGGATCACAACCCTCCCACTTCACCGCATTTCTACTGATCCGCCTGTGGGGTTCGCCTATTTGACCTCAGAAAATATCGGCAGGCCTGCCGATTTTGGATCACTCGGTTACTGAGGCCAATGAAATGCCGATGTCGTCGCATTTGTCTGATCCAGGCGTTTATAGGCCTGCCTTTCCTACATCGCGATGTCTTTGGAACGTGCATAGATATTGCCTTTTTTACAGGGTTCAAATGATCTCTTCTTTGAACGTGGCAATACCAGCTGAGCCGGTCGCGCTCTAATTTTCGTACGATGGTTTCCTTGATGTGAAAGCTTCCACGGATCTTCGAACTTCTTATTCGATCAAGCTTGGTCACTCCTGCTGTCATGCGAAGCATCTTCATCTCAGCTGCCGTTAATTTACTCTCATACTTTTTGTACATCGTCCAACATTGTGAACCGTATGTGAGCGCTGGACGTACAACTGCGGTGTAGAGCCTTCCTTTCAACTTAGGGGGCATTTTTCTGTCACAGAAGATAGCGGAATTTTCTCGCCACTTCATCCACCCTACGCTTACACGATGATTGATGTCGTCATCACAAGTTGCTTTGCTATTGATCATAGATCCCAGATATTTGAACTTTTCGCACTTGGGAAGCACTGCTCCATTCAAATAAATGTCTGGAATAGGCCTGAGTGGATCAGAGAACGGGCAGCACAAGTACTCTGTCTTTTTTGAACTAATGCGATACCCATTTCCCTCCAAAACGTCCACCCACACATCAAGTGCTCGTTGCAGGGATGTAGGATCCTCACTTATGATGGCTCCATCGTCAGCAAAGAATAACTGATGTACCTTGGGGTCCATCACTTTACCTTCAAGCAGATAATCAAGGACTGTAATAAAGAGCAAAGGACTTAAAACGCTTCCCTGGTGCACCCCGACTTTGATTCGGAACTCTTCGGTTACTCCAGCGGGGCATCTTACTTTTGTCTTTGCTCCTTCGTACATGTCCATAATCATCTGTACATAGGTTTCTGGAACCCCTCGATGTCTCAGCGCCACCCATATCAGATCTCGTGGTTGTCTGTCGAATGCCTTTTCAAAGTCAACCAATACAATATGCAAATCCCTTAAGGAATCACGATGTTTTTCCATTATGATCCTTATACTTTGGATTGCATCTGTGGTTGATTTACCCGAGACAAACCCGCACTGATCATCAGATAGCCGTATTATTTTTCGCAGTCGGCCACCTAATACCCGCTCAACGATCTTCATGGTGTGTGACATCAGCTTGATCGAACGGTAGTTATCACAGTTTCGCGTATCACCCTTCCCTTTGTATATAGGGAGGAGGTAACTTTCCCTCCATTGATTCGGCATTGGATCACCTCTCACGAATTTGGAGATAAGAATTCTGAGCCATCTGAACCCGATATCTCCCATCTTTTTCCAGAACTCAGAGGGTATTTCGTCTGGCCCAATCGCTTTTCGGTTTTTGGAGTATTTGACCGCCTCACTAACTTCTTCGACTGTAATGTCGGGTATTTCTTCACAGTTAGGGGTGGCTCTTGGAAAGTATAGCCGGGGAAACTGTTCATTCAAAAGCTCTTCACAATACTGCCGCCACCTCTGCAGAATTTTGTCGTCATCCACAAGAAGCTGGCCATGAGCATTGCTAATGAACTTTGGCGAACGAATCTCCTGAGCATTCTTCCTTCTTTGGGCGGCTATTTTAAAGATAGTGGCACTCTTGTTCATATTGTGTCTTCGCAGCTCCTGGATAGCCTGGTTTGCATCAGCAACCGGGGAAAATATTTTCTCCAGCTCCCTCTTCCGACTATGTCAATGTTATTGGCATAAGCGAGTAGTTGTACACCCGGTGTTGGCTTGTGAGTTTCTAAGTGCTTTCAAGTACAATGTTAAAGAGATCGCTTGATAGCGCTTCCCCTTGTCTAAGACCTTTCCTGACATCGAACGGTTCGGTGGTGTTTTTTCCAACTTTGATGGAGCAGCGAGAGTTCTCCATCGTCATTCTGCACAAACGGAGAAGCTTGGCAGGGATGCCGAGGCTAGAAATGGATCTGAATAACTCGTCTCTATACACGCTATCATAGGCAACTTTAAAATCGATGAAAAGATGATGTATATCGATTTTATATTTATGGGCTTTTTCCAAGATCTGCCGTAGTGTGAAAATTTGGTCAATGGTGGATTTTCCCGGCCTGAAACCGAACGGATTAGGACCTATCAGGTTGTTGAAGATCGGTTTTGGAGCGTTCGCATAATACGGCAGACAGGATTTTATATGCGATGTTGAGAAGACTTATACCTCTGTATTTGGCGCAGTTCAGAGGGTCCTCTTTCTTCTGGATCAGGCAAACGATGGTGAGGTTCCATTCAACGGGCATACTTTTGCCCGAACAGAGTTTACTAATGAGCCGGTGCATGCTCCTTGCCAACTCATCTCCTCCTGCCTTGAAAAGTGCAGTAACAAAGCCGTCGGCTCGAGCAGCTTTGTTGGATTTAAGTTCAGATATCACTATCCTCACTTCATATTGATCGGGTTGACGGAAAGCTTGACTATCAGCGTTACAGTTAATAGCTCGTCCTACCTAACAGCGAAACATTGGTCATTTTCGCCGTTTAACAGTCTGCAGAAGTGATCCTTCCATATCCTCAGCACTGACTGCGATTCTACTACTATATTATCATATTCGCCCCTGCAGGCTTCTATTCTGGCTTTGAAACCCTGGCATATTCTTTTTGCATTTTGGTAAATTTTTGAACATCATTCCTGCAATAAAGTCTCTTAATCTCATCGATCGAGGGCATCTCAAACTCCTTTTTCTTCTTTCTGAGAAGTCGATGTTCCTCTTTTCTCCTCCGCTCGCAGAGGTCGCAATCAGCTCTAGTCAGCCGCTTTGCGCACCTCTTGTTTTGCTGCATGTGATTATCGGCATTCCTCATCAAACCAGGGGTTTCACTGTGGTGGCCGTGAGAAACCCAGCACATCAGGTGCGGCATCCCTGATGGCTTCTTAGAAGCCACTGCCACTGGTCTTTCGCATTTGCTGTTGGCGGCATAGGACTAAGATTGAGTTTAAAAGATACTCGATCGGCAAAGGTTCTGGTGGTCTCTTGCGATTGTAGCCGTCCGTCATCAAACTTCCTCACAGTAATTCATTGATTTCTGGATATCCGCATTCGCACCTTGGCTACAACTAGGTAGTGATCCGATCCACGTGTATTGCGTCGATCGTAATGAGATGGATTTGGTTGAAGGTTTTTCGATCAAAAGAGTGCCCTTGTGAATATCAAGACGTGGAAACCGTGTATTAGGTACGACAACATTTCGTCCCACCGCAAAGTCGACTAGCCTGAATCTGTTGTCGGATGTGATGTCATGCAGGCTGTGCTAAAAACGACCCCTTTTCCTAGCTTCCTAGCTAAAATCACTTAGAACAATTTTAACGCCGTGGCTATGGCATTGCTCATACGTCTTTCTCAAGAGCTGGTAGAAGTTGTCCTTCGTCGCGTCGTCCATCTTCTCGTAATGGGCGTGTGCGTATATTTGGCTAATGTTGGCGAATTTAGCATTGATACGGATAGTCATGAGGCGCTCATTCACATGCCTGAAGCTCAAGACTTCTTGCCTAAGTCTAACAAATCTGCACTCGAATAAACGCTGTCTGTAGCAATCGCCGTGGTAGATGTCAGTTTTGCATCCCCCTTTTGCCCCGCCCATCTCATCATACTTCTTAAATGGAGGTAATGTCTGCTTTGCAGCACCTTAGGGCCTTGGCAAGTTGTTCGACTGCACGTAGTTTGTAGAGGGACCTAATATTCCACGGACAGACACGAAGATCGTTTTCCTTTTGAATATTACAAGGGTCTTACTTACTTACTTAGGTGGCGCTACAGTTCAGGGTGAACCTGGGCCTCAACCAACAAGCCTCTCCATTTAGCTCGGTCTTTAGCTAGTTGCCTCCAGTTGCACACTCCAAGTTGGTCGAGATCCCCTTGAACTTGTGCGCGCCACCTACGGCGATGTTTCCCTCTGCGTCATCCCTCGGGGTTAGATTCAAAGACTCTGCGGGCCGGAGCGTTGGTGTCCATTCGCTCTACATGTCTTAGCCATCTCAGACGTCCAATACGCAGTTTTTTAACTAGATCGATGTCGCTGTACAGCTCGTATAGTTCGTGATTGAATCTTCTCCTCCAAAACTCGTCAACGCAAACGGGACCGAAAATCTTACGAAGAATTTTTCTCTCGAAACGACCAAGGATATCCTCATCCTCTTTTAATAAAATCCATGTTTCAGCGCCGTAAAGCAGGACTGGGATGATCAAGGTCTTATATAGAGTCTCCTTAGTTGTTCGAGATAGGGCCGTCAGCAGTCAAATTATCCGTATCCGAGGCTGTTGGTTGCTTCGTAAACGAAGGCTTTTACGTGGTAGGGAAGTTAATCCGACGGCACAATCCCAAACTTGGAGGACCAGTTCCTTCTGTTATGCCCTAGGACGCGAGGCCGAATACACCATGAATTCCTTGATATGTTTCGACTATTCATCTGTTTATCCACATGTATTTAAACTTCTTGCTGTCTTTAATCTATTACAAACAGCTTGCAGAGTCGCACTAACCCTCTGATCCGCCGGAAAACAGTTTAGAAAGAATATAGAATTTTTCATATGCATATTTCATTATTCCTAATATTTACACTCTTACATATGCAAAAGATTAGAGCAAATTCTAACCAAAGCTAACGCAAATAAAGATATTCGAATCACCTTGATACATCTGCAGAGTCTGCGGTTTAAATAACCTGAAAATCACTATGTGCCATCTGGAGCGCCGCTGTCAGGTTTGTAAACAAATTTACGTATAATTAGCAATTGATTTTCTAAGCACGCAAGCACGCTACATCAACTTCAGATTAGTATCAATAGCAACGACCTGAGGCAAACATGCGCCATTACTGAAGCTGTGAATTAGTCTGATTAATTATTATTGTCAAATCTTATATTTCTTAAAGACTTTCAATATTGAAGTGTGTAATCTAAAAAATGGCATAATAGCTTAATTATAAGCATTACTAACATGCTCACTAGAATGCTGTGCATTTCAATTAGTTCCTTCAAGTCCGGTAAATCTGTGCAGCCCGTGCCAAGCTAACAGATTCCACATTTCGAATAGATCTTTAAATTGCAATAATTTATGCCACACAGTGCACTGCTTATTTAGCAAAACTTCCTTTCAATAGTACGGCAAAATTGGCCACCGTCGTCATCTAACATCGATAACGCACGACAACGGCACACGTTGTCCGCACGTCGAGCCCCTCATAAACAGCACAACGACAGCCGCTGCGCTCGCCTTAACTGCTCGGTAGTGAAGCAAAAAGATGTTGTGGTTCTGCATCTTACAGATACACAGCGTATCTGTATGGTGAGCCAAACAAGTGCCCCGAAAGGAAATTACAAACTCGCGATCGCGACTCTCGGAATGCGGCAAGAATTTCATTAATTTGATCGCGGAAAAGCTTTTCTTCGTCACTCTCCCTGTCATCGACTGGACTTACCTGTCCCAACACAGCGCATCCTCACGGTACCTGCAAAGGAAGAGGAAACAGAACGTTTGTTAAATTGTATGCCAAAGTTGAGCCGTAATAACTATAAAAATTTCTAGCTGTTTGTCTAAAGTCAAAAAGGCCTTGCGACGTAAAAGAACGTAAAATTGGCCACACAATATCGATCGACCTGTTATGCCTATCTTACTGCACTGCGGAGTGGCAATTTCGAAGCCCAGTTTGTAAAGTGGAAATAATTTGCAATCCCTATTTTGGAGCGAGCACAGTTCTCTGCTGCACAGGTTGACGCGAAACTTCGGTCGAGGGACACTCATTCATGTTGTCCGTTGGAGTCAAGCGGAGGATGTTCGGCCCGGTAACGTATCATTATGACCAGATGCCAGACAATGAACCAATTATTAAAATTGTGTTTTAAGATTTTCGGGAATCGGGAATTCGCTATGGCAGAATGTCCCGCATCGTCGTCGTAGTCGTTCTGATGCTCAAACTACCATTTTGGCAATCTCGGCGTTGTTAGGGCGAGTTGCGTAAGGTAATCAGTGAAATTGGTATTTCTGTGGCCTGGGAATGTTACTTTTATGTGAACTGAAAGTAGATGGAGGAGGTTGGCTTGATAGTGTAGGAACAACGTGGTAAGATCCGTCAAATCAATCAAATTTTTGAATGATTCCTGAAATTTGTGTTGGTTGCGTCCTGCTTTCGCTTTTAGGTAGACGAGCATCAAATGCGAAAAAGTACGACAAATTTGTGGTGCAAAATTAGAGCGAGGCTTACAGGTTTCAGGCTTGGATTTCGGTCGATCGAGAAAACACTGCTCATAATATGGTTCGAAACAGTAGCTGGACAAACAAGTTCCTGACCAAGTGTTTAATTTACCTCCTTGTGGGGGTCTATAGGCAACTAAATGTACATACATACATACATGTAGGCTCAAATAGCAAGCCCGGTTCTAGTGGCTCAATTCTGGACTAGGTAATGTGGGCTAGCCTTAAGTGTCACCGAAAACCATGTGTTGTCGAAATCTCTACAATGCTTCGAATAATAAAAAAAAAAAATAAAAAACAAATACTTGGCGCAACAGCTCTTTAAAGTAGCAGGGCCTAGCTTCTCGCAACCACTCATGTTGTCTGCGTTATATTTTTCACACGAATGCAAGGGACCTACAGTTTAATGCCGAATCCGAACGGTGATTTGAGAAGCTTTTTCGTGACAACAATACTCTCGGATGTTTGTCAGACGCTCGCGAGAGGTGGGACCGTGAAAAAACTGTTTGGTGTTTTCTGGGATTCGAACTTGGAACCTCATGCCTAGTGATCCGACACACTAACCACTTACGACACGGCGCCCAGCATAATAGCTTCGAATAATGGTTTCCGGTTTTGACTACCGTTCCCGTACTAGTATTGTAAAGAATGTGAAGACGCTCTTCGGCTCTGAAGGGGAAAGGGCCTTAGAAAGTCTTATTTCCATACATGAAAATGAATTAATACGATTTTAATTGGACGTAATGTGTTTGAGTGAAGGCAGATAATGAGTTAAAGAGAGTTCTATCAAATAAAATTTGAATGTCAATGTTCTAGAGTACGACGATTCACAGTCCCTTTAATCCACCATTTCTACAACCAATTAACTGTCGTTCGCAATGGAGTGCTAAAAGTAGAGACTTCCATTGTCATAGGGGGCTTGAAAGCGACAGTAGACAGCAACACAAAGAACTTAGACATGCCATCGGGAAACACGGCATTGGCGACCGTAATGATAATGGAGAACTTATTAAGGATTTCCGCAAAGAGATTAGCCTTGTCACACGTGGAATCATGTTTGGGCATGAGTACATACATACATATTTGGTAAACAGCCCATGAAGGGCCTAGGGGCCAGCTTTTCCCAAACCCTCGAGTTGTGCGCGTTATATTTTTCTCATAAATGGAAGAGACCGTTTTGTGCCGTATCTGAAAGATAATTTTTATTTTGTTTTTTGAGAATCTTCCTAATATTTCTTTTTTTTTTCTTGTTCCAAACATAATAAACTACAACAGATTACAAATGCTTGTTAACACTACGACTAGTTTTATAACTAACTTAAGCTTTTCAAAACTAGGAGGGGAAGCCAAGTAAATGACTTACAGTATTTTATTTTTCACATCAATTACCCGTATAATTGTATAATTGTTATATGCTCTTAACTTTTAATGACAGTAACAGGAGCATAGATGGGATTTAATCCATCCAGAGAGTTGGAGCTTAAAGTCACTCCGACCGCCATAGGCTAGATTTACCATCTGACGATTTGACGCTCACAAGTGCAATGCTAAGGAAACTCACACGTGAGATCGAGAATCTAAAACCTAAGAAGTCTCCTGGTTATGATTTGATTACCGGAGAAATTCTCAAAGTTTTGCCTAGAAAAGCATTGATTAAGCATCTCCATATTGTAAATGCTGCACTCAGATTAAAACACGTACCGAGCCAATGGAAAGTTTCGGAAGTCATAATGGTTTTAAAACCAGGAAAACCGCCAAATGAAGTAAAATCGTATAGACCAATTTCGCCTCTTCCAATCATATAGAAAATTTTCGAGAGGATATTATTAAGGCGGAGGCGCCTTATAGCAGAAAATAATGTTATCCCTGACCACCAGTTTGGGTTCAGAATTAAGCATTCGACGATTGACCAGGTGCATAGAATTACTGACGTAATCGAGAAAGCACTTGAAGAAAAAAAGATTTGCTCAAGTGTATTTCTTGACGTCTCGCAAGCCTTTGATAAGATGTGGCATGATGGCTTGAAATGCAAATTACTACAAGTTCTCCCTGTATGATTATACGATATTTTAGAATCATATCTCGGGAATAGCCTCTTTCGTGTTAGATATGGAGTCGAATACTCCGTGCTCAAACAAATTTCGGCCGGCGTACCGCAAGGAAGCGTTCTTGGGTTGCTTCCCTATTTGCTGTATACTCGTGATATACCGAACGAAGATGGCACTATCCTTGCTACGTTTGCCGATGACACCGCTATCCTAGCAGTAGGTAAAACAATCGAAGAAGCGACTACAAAACTGCAAAACGCATTGAATAATGTAAATAAATGGACGAGGGACTGGCGGATCGCCCTCAACGAATCTAAATCTGTTCACGTGAATTTCACTTACAAGAAAACTAACGACTTGTCAATTTTCCTAAACTCGGCCCGAATACCCTTTGCAAACGAGGCCAAATACCTGGGAATGACACTCGACGCAAGGCTGAAATGGAATTTGCACGTGAAAATGAAACGTAAAGAACTCGAAATCAAATATAGAGAAATGTACTGGTTACTCGGAAAACATTCCCAGCTCAGTACTGAGAACAAACTGATTTTATACAAGCAAGTGCTAAAGCCGGTGTGGACCTACGGTATACAACTTTGGGGTTGTACCAAGAAAACAAATGCCAATATTTTACAAACTTTTCAAAATAAAGTGCTAAGAGAAATTGTCCAAGCACCGTGGTATAGTAGAAATGACGATATCCACAGGAATCTCGGAATTCCGACAATCGAAGCTGAAACTAGAAGCTTCGCGAGAAAGCATAGAAACCGACTAATCGGACATGTCAACAATACAGTCCTACAAATTTTGGATGAGAGCAATTTATTGCGCCGACTACAAAGGACGAAACCTTTCGACTTGGCGAGATAATGATTAACCGCGTCTAGATTGCGGAATATGCAGGATTCTTCAGTGGAAAGTAACCTGCCAAACGTTTTTATTTCGTGATAAAAAAATTGCTTGTTAAGTTATACTTAGTTGCGATATCTAACAAATTTATATCGAAGGGTGGTGTTTTTTTTTAGTCAGTAAGAATTTGACACCACTACCATGAGCACGCGCTTGCTATACTCATAGTGTCTATGGAAGATTTTTCACCTACCCTCGGACAAAAAAAAAACCCCGACCGCCTCATTTCGCTCGTTGTTGTCGCTCTGTTATAAACAGAGATTGGCCAAACAGATTTGGCCAAAGCTGGATCTAAAACATTCTAAGAATTTGATTTCTTTCAACAGATTGCATATCGGCGCTACAATAGGTTTCATACTGGGCACTGTCTAATAGGCAAGTATGCTACAAGGCTGTGCCTTTTTGCGAACAACTTTTGTAGAAGCTGCATGGATGAAGAAGACGAAGAAACTATTCCTCACTTTCTCTTTTTCTGCCCAGCTGTCTCCCGTAGAAGGAAGCTTTGCCTAGGAACCCCCTATTACAACGACATAGGCGACTTGAAAAACATCGACATTAAGAGCCTCCTACGCTTCATAAGAAACTCAAAACGGTTTAACAAGTAGGTAGGGAGAAAATTTGTCCCATTTAGTATCACAATGGACCTATTATTGGTCTAAGTGTGTTGGTGATTTTCAGCTGACAGCCACTTCAACCCGACATTTCCTAACCTAACTATCTCATTGCTTATGTATGTGGTAAGTCGTGGAGTATCCGATTGCCTGGCAAGTTTTGACGATATTGTTTGTTGCAGTGATCTCATCCCATGGAAGTTAAGAAGACTTGTTGCTTCTTCGTTAACATGCTCCTGGAGTCTTTTCTCGTGTGCTTTGGACCTGTAATTGATCTCTGCAAGAACAGAAGGAAGCCTTAGACCCTGACGGAAGTCACTGTTTCTGAAGTACCATGGAACACTTACAATACTTCCAAGAAATTTATTCTGAAAGCGTTGAATGACTGCAATATTGGTTGGGCTGGCACATCCCCAGAGTTGAGCGCCATAGTTACACACTGGCTTTAGTACCTGGTTATAAAGATGAATTTTGTTATTAATTGATTGACCTGATTTCCTGCCTAAAAGCCATTCCATTCCATTTTATACCTATTCTATTCTTTTGATTTTGATATGCTCTTTCCAACGAAGTTTAGCATCTAGGGTCATACCTTAATACTTCGCTGAATTAGCATATGGTATTACCGTACCTGATACTTCGATGGGGAAGTACGAGATAAACTTATTTGTGAACTAACTGTGTGCTGATTTGCTCAAATTAAGTTTTATTCTCTATCTTTTTTCATGACAACAATACTCTCGGATGTTTATCAGACTTGATTGAGTTTAAGCTGCAGCTTAGGCTAAGTTAGTTAAGTTTTTTCTTCTTTCTTTTTAGTATCGTAAGTAGTTTTAGTTTAGTTTTCCAAAAAAAAAAATGGTACTGCTAAAAAAGTTGTTTTGCTCCACATTTTCTTTAAGATAATATAATAAAAATTAATAAAATATTTCAAATAAAAATATAATAAGGTGTAGTAAAACTAAAAAAACATAATTTATATTAAAGTTTATGTATTGTAATAAGAACCATCCAACTGGACATTTAGATACTGTATAAGATTATTTAGCGAAAAAGTATTTCCCTTATTTTTGCTTATAAACAAATGTAGATATATTTAATTAGTGGAAATAAATAAACTCGAAAAAAAAAGAATATTTGTCAGACATTCACGAGAGTTAGGACTATGAAAAACTGTTGGCGTTTCTGGGAGTCGAACATTGAACTTCACGCACAGCTGTCAGACACATTAGCAACTGCACCATGGCTTGGTTGGACATTGATAACAGACGCGGAGCCACATCGGGATTGTACGTGATCCCCATATTAGGGGAGTGTCCATGCAAAGACGTATGGAATGCCCAGGCATAGACAAGTTAAAAAATCCTTCAGTGCATCAACAGTTAAGGGGCAATTTTTGTGGTTATTGGAAACAATCTGTAACTCATTACCCATGTCCATTCAAGACTATTGGTATTGGTATTGAGCTTCTAGAGCAGAAAGAAATGCTAGCAGACCTAAGGAACGAATTCATTCTTTGTTCATCTCTTGATATATATAATGTAGGGAATACCCCAACCTTTGTTGCTAGAGTTAGACAGGAAGTTCTGGACCTCACGCTGGGTAGTCCGAGCATCAGTAGGTTAGTCAGGAACTGGAAAGTATCAGATGAGCCGCCACTATCTGACCATACAATCATTGTGTTTGAGTTAGATAGTGCATGTATCACAAGAAATCCAGTCAGGATCCCAAGAAATACAAATTGGGAGGTCTTTAAAGAAACCCTTGACAGTAATCAGGAGCATATTGATCTGAGGAGGGCTCCAGCACACTATCTAGAGTTAGAAAACGCGGTAGAGGGTATTAGTACCGCGATTACAAACGCGTTCGAATCGAGTTGCCCCATAAGCAACAGAAAGAGTGGAAAAGATGTGCCATGGTGGAGCAGCAACCTAACAAAGTTACGCTCTGATACATGCAAGCTGTTTAACAGAGCAAATCGTAATGGGGATTAGCAAAGCTACAGGGCGGCACTCACAAACTACAACAAGGAGTTAAGAAGGGCGAAAAAAGAAAGCTTCAGGAAGTTCTGTGAGACAATAAACAGCACTCCTGCTACAGCCCGGTTACATAAAGCCCTTGCAAAATAGGGGAGAATGCCAACATCCCTTAAAAAACCTGACGGCAGCTTTACTAAAGATGAAGAACAAAGGGCATCACTGCTCTTAGAAACTCACTTCCCCGGAAGTTCGCAGACCACCTGTGACGGGAGCATAACCAACACGACCAGACCTCGGAAGCAAGATTGGGAGATTGCAGGGGCTATCTGTTCCAGAGGGAGAGTCGAGTGGGCAATTAGCTCCTTCCAGCCTTTCAAGTCACCGGGTGCGGATGGTATTATACCAGCCCTATTGCAAAGGGGGCAAGAAAAACTACTACCACACCTGGTCAGAATAACAAAAAGCGGTGTTGCACTGGGATATATTCCAAACCAATGGAGACGGGCGAGAGTTGTGTTTATACCAAAAATGGGGAAGAAGGACCAACACAGCCTAAGTCATACAGACCGATCAGTCTTACATCGTTTCTTCTCAAAACAATGGAGAAAGCTGTGGATAACCATTTAAGGGAGGATATACTTAATACATCCGCCCTGTATTATCGCCAGCATGCATACAGAGCGGGCAGGTCCACTGAGACTGCTCTTTATCAGCTGACGTAAACAATCCAAAGTGCTCTTGAAACAAAAGAGATAGTAATCTGCGCCTTCCTAGCCATCGAAGGGGTATTTGATAACACTTCACATAAAGATATTAAACGAGCCCTTGACAGAAATGGAGTTAGCAGAACAGTATCAAAGTGCATTATGAATTGCTGAGAACAAGATTAGCAGAAACTCAAACTTCACATGGAATTATCAGGGTCAACACAACAAGAAGATGCCAACAAGGAGGAGTGTTATCTCCCCTAATGTGGAGTCTTGTTGTGGATGAGCTTCTTGAAAAATTAACAAGCCTTGGAATTAACTGTCAAGCCTACGCTGATGACATTGTACTGATTGCCAGGGGGAAATTCGAGGAAACCCTATGTGATTTTATACAAAGGGGCCTAACAATAACTCAAGAATGGTGCAGCATGGCTGGGCTTAATATAAACCCGGCCAAAACCACAAAAGTACCGTTCACGAGGAAAAGAGAACTTGAACTGAAGCCAATCCGACTGTCGGGCACGATACTGGCACCTGTAAAGAAGTGAAGTATCTAGGATTACACCTAGATAGCAAACTCTTGTGGAAGAAACACACAGAGGAGATATCCAAAAAAGCTACCCGTGCTCTAATGATATGCAGGAGCCTAGCGGGTAAGTATTGGGGATTTAGTCCAAATATTCTAAGATGGATGTACATTGCCATTGTGAGACCAATGATCACTTATGGAGCAATAGCATGGACAAAGCGAACTAGTCTAGTCACTACGAGGGAGACACTCACTAAAGTGCAAAGAAGAAGGTATCGGAAGGGAGAAATGGGATATATAAGGGAATACGATGCACTTCTCAAAAAACTTCCCCTTCTGGCCGTCCCCAGGGACGACAGTATCAGGAAATTGAACTTTGGGAAAAACTTTAGTACAAAGTTAAGTAACAAGAAAGAGTGGAGCAACGAATCCACGATGTACGGACTGGGCAGCCACACGATAAAGTGGTATACAGACGGTTCGAGAACTGGAGAAGGAACAGGAGCGGGCGTATTTGGGCCAAGGACCAAGCACTCAGAACCTATGGGCAAGTACACCAGCATCTTTCAAGCTGAAATATGTGCTATAAGCAGATGCATCCGACTCAATCTCGAAAAGGGATACAGCAACTGCGACATAGCAATACTGTCAGACAGCCAAGCAGCTATCAAAGCACTTGACTTCTATGTCATTAAGTCAAAACTTGTGTGGGAATGCCCATGCAAGCTTAATGAATTGGGCAGAAACAATAAAGTTACACTTTACTGGATACCCGGTCACGTCGGGATAAAAGGTAACGAAGAAGTAGACGCCTTGGCAAGACAAGGGGCTGCAGAACCCTTCATTGGACCTGAACCATTCTGTGGAATGGGGGAACACACCATACGCGAGAAATACAGGAAAATGGAGAGAGAAGACAGGGCAAGAACCTGGAACAACACCATGGGCCTGACGCAAGCTAAGAAACTACTGGGATGTGACAACCGGAAAAGATTCGAAGCCTGCATCTGCCTTAGCAAGAATAACCTACGGATCCTAACAGGCTTCCTAACGGGGCACTGCAAACTCAGGGAGCATCTGCGGAAACTAGGTATAACAAATGAAGGCCTTTGCAGATTCTGCAACGAGTCATGTGAGACTCCGGAACACCTTCTGGAGTCCTGTGGGGCACTGACCCACAAAAGATTGAAATACTTGGGCAAATACCAAGTATCAGAAGAGGATATGCCAACCATGGACCCACTTCTCATTTACAGATTCTTAAAAGAAACTGGTCTGGAGAAAGAGCTCTAAGGTGAACTATTCTCGCCAAGGCAAAGTAAGAGCATATGACCTTCAAACACAATTCCTCTGGAATTGCAATTGCGAAGGGGACTCTAACGAGGGAACAAACCTCCCCAAGGTATTAGCAGGGGGCACAATAGACCATTAGGTCGCAGTGCAAAATAACCCTACACAAATAATAATAAGGGAAGCCATTGCATGTGGCTTCTTACCAAAGGTACATCGAGGTGGATCTGGACGCATTACATTGCAGTTACCCTGGGAATAGAAAGGACCGAACTGAAGTCATAGTACTATATGAAAATAAGACAATTGTATAGGCTTTTTAAATTTGTTCACGAACGTCTGATAACAATTCGCATTAAAGCTACCTACATTTTTTTAACATCGGGCATTATGCGCGCTTGCTCCCTAAACATAGCTCTTATGATGTAACATCCTCAGCAGGATATAAGACCAACATCAATGTTATGAAGTTTAGATTGTACTTGGTTATTTCAACGTAAAAACCAGAAGGAAGGGTTCTGTGACCTCAATAATAATATAATAATAATAATAAGTTCTTTATTTTTAAATAATATTTTACAAAAAAAAAAGTTTGCTCCAAGATTATATCACAGATAATAAATCTATACAAATGTCTCATTCATATGGTAAGAAATGAGGTATGAAAACGAAATCCACTGAAAACAGAAATCTTCTTAAAAAGGGCCACCAAAATCCATTTTATTTTTCTCTCTCTCTTCTACTCCATCATAATTAATCGTCTGTAATTATATGTTATATAGTATTAAACAACATACGACATGGATTAAACCGTCGGTCGGTGGAGAAGTCTATTTACTTTTAATTTTCTTGTGTAATTTAATCAAATTCTTTGGCTATTAGCTTTCTATAATTTAAACCGGAAGTTATATAGTAAATAACATTTTTCCAATTTTCATCTAAGCTTGCACTTAAAATATTAATTAATTCCTCTTCTGAGAACATATTATTATATAAGTATTTGCATCTTAACTCCCTAGGTACAGGGCATCTGCCCATAAAATTCTGGATTGTTTCTTCTTCCCTTAAATCGCAGAGCGTGCGCAGTACTCGTATTATACCTCCAAGCAAGGTTGTCTCATGAGTCCACTTCTATTTTCAATATTTTTGGATGATCTTGTGACCTTTTTAACAGGTGGAATAGTATTCGATGGACTCCAAATAAAGCTGCTTTTATACGCAGATGATATCGTCATTCTATCAGAAACTCCAATGATGTTGCAGATTATGATAAATAAGCTCCAAAACTACTGCAATTTATGGAACCTGAAAGTGAACACTGCTAAGTCCAAAGTAATGGTTTTTAGAAAAGGGTTTGGACGATACTCAAGGCAAGAAAGATGGACTTGGAAAAACAAGGAACTTGAAGTCGTTAAGGAGTATATATATCTCGGAGTTTTATTTACATCTCAAGTATCCTTCAAGGCCCACCTGGGGGAAAAACTAAAGGAGGCGAAAAAGGCAATAAATTGCAGTTGGCGGGGATTCCTTGGTAGGAAAAACGTTCCATCGAGCAGCAAATTAAAGGTTTTTGAAGAGGCTATGAGGTCAATCATGTGCTATGGTGCATAAGTTTGGGGTATATTCGAGTACGAAGAGGTTGAAAAACTTTTAAGATATTTCTTAAAAAAAATCTTTAGATTACCCGAAAACACACCGACATACATGTTGCAACTTGAAACTGGTTTATCTCCTCTCTACATCTTTACATTACGATTGCACTTTCTCTACATTCTGAAAGTAATGGAACTCCCAAACTACCGCCTTCCACACATCGTCGCAAAATATTTTGTACAGCGGAAGCTTCAATTCTTGAACGAGTGGTCGAGGCTTTGCAGCGAACATAGTACGCAGCTAACGCACTATAATGCAGATTCTTGGCGACGTTCTCTGAACCAGCTGTTATCCATTATTGAAGAGTCGACCCGTGCGAAGTTTAGATTGAAAGCGCAACAAAGTGAGACCAGGTGTACGTATCCCTTACTCAACCATGATCTGGCTGCGAAAAATTATTTCCACGATCGGCTCAGTGTTGATATAATCTCTATCATCTTTAAGGCGAGAGGCGAACTACTTCGGCTGAACTTCAGGCCTCATATAAGCGACGGAAATGAGGAATGCAGCCTATGCAACCTTCGAACAAAGAAAGACGTTTTTCATTTTATTGGAGGTTGCCCAATATTGAAAGAAATCAGACGAGCGTACTGGGGTAAAGAGGCGCTATCAATGGCTGAATTCATCAGAACTCTAGATGGTGAGGACTGGAACGTGCTGGCTAGCTATCTTAAAGCTGCATTAAAATACCGGCAGCAAATAATGAACGAAGCATTTTAAATCATTACATTTGCATAAAACTTTAGTCTAATTCTCTCTTTTCTTCGGCTGACGGCAATGGCCAAAGTCTTTTATTGTAAATTATTGAAAAAAATTGAATATGAAGTTTAAAAAATAAAATTTACTTTACTAAAACTACCTCCAATTTTAAAGCTATTTCCATTTAGGCGAATAAGATCCACTCGCGCTTCAATAATCCAGCTAATATCGCTTTACAGGCTGTTGTCGTTACAATATGCGTTGCTTTTACTAAAATCAAGTTTTTGTAGATTCGTGTTTGGCTATCTTTAAATTGTGATACGCTGGTGATATCATGTATACTCCTACACTGCTTCAGATTTTCGCTTAGTGCTATGCATTTACTGTGTCACTCGTAAGGTGTTAATCATCCCAGTTTAGGCCAAAGCCTAACCCCAACTTTGAACCTCTTTGAACCAAAGTAACTATTTAGTCTTTATCATCTTCGAAAGTTTATGTGGAAGCCTCTCTACATCATATTCAAAAAGCGTATTTGCAATATAAAGCACATGTAGATTCCAGGTGTAAATATGGCCTTCTTCCGTTCCAGTTTCTATCGCCATTACATAGATTGCAGGCTGTTTTAATATACGTTTTATAAAATGTCGTTGCAGTTTATCTACCTCTTCGAAACAAGAATACCCCCATACTTGCGCTGCATATGTTTGTACTGCTCTGCAGGCAGCTAGAAATAATTTCCATTTCGATCTAAGCGTAACCTCTATTTTTAAAAAAAAGTCTTTCCATGTAGCATTTATGGTAGCTTTAGCTGCAGAATTTCTGCTTTAACATGCTTTGAAAAAGATATTCCTGGTGTTAGTATTATTCCTAAATATTCTCTCTTGTTCATATTAACTTCCATACTCCAGGTATCGCAGTATGTATCTACTTTATTTATCATCCCTTCCAAAATTTTGACATCATCGGCCAAAATCACAATATCATCCGCATACAGCAGTAGCCTTATGTTTAGCGAAAGTAATGGTAATAGCAGACATCCTTGTTTCACGCCGATATGTGTTTCAAAAGAATCTGAGAGACAGTCCACACCACTGAGTTTGTGTTTTTTTATACACTTTGTAAAAAACCAATTATTTTTCAATACACTCCCATTTCGAGAAGTTTGTACATTAGGAGCTTTCTTGGCACTTTGTCGACCGCCGCCTTGAAATCTACAAAAAACACATACACACATTGTTTTCTGCGAATTTTATTTGGATTATTGCCATTAGGCAGCTTGGTATTCGTTTAGTTTCTTCTTCTTCTTCCTTTTATCAGCGAGGCTATGATCCGAAAACAAGGGATCACAACCCTCCCACTTCACCGCATTTCTACTGATCCGCCTGTGGGGTTCGCCTATTTGACCTCAGAAAATATCGGCAGGCCTGCCGATTTTGGATCACTCGGTTACTGAGGCCAATGAAATGCCGATGTCGTCGCATTTGTCTGATCCAGGCGTTTATAGGCCTGCCTTTCCTACATCGCGATGTCTTTGGAACGTGCATTGATATTGCCTTTTTAACAGGGTTCAAATGATCTTTTCTTTGAACGTGGCAATACCAACTGAGCCGGTCACGCTCTATTTTTTGTACGATGGTTTTCTTGATGTGAAAGCTTCCACGGATCTTCGAACTTCTTATTCGATCAAGCTTTGTCACTCCTGCTGTCATGCGAAGCATCTTCATCTCAGCTGCCGTTAATTTACTCTCATACTTTTTGTACATCGTCCAACATTGTGAACCGTATGTGAGCGCTGGACGTACAACTGCGGTGTAGAGCCTTCCTTTCAACTTAGGGGGCATTTTTCTGTCACAAAAGATAGCGGAATTTTCTCGCCACTTCATCCACCCTACGCTTACACGATGATTGATGTCGTCATCACAAGTTGCTTTGCTATTGATCATAGATCCCAGATATTTGAACTTTTTGCACTTGGGAAGCACTGTTCCATTCAAATAAATGTCTGGAATAGGCCTGAGTGGATCAGAGAACGGGCAGCACAAGTACTCTGTCTTTTTTGAACTAATGCGAAACCCATTTCCCTCCAAAACGTCCACCCACACATCAAGTGCTCGTTGCAGGGATGTAGGATCTTCACTTATGATGGCTCCATCGTCAGCAAAGAATAACTGATGTACCTTGGGGTCCATCACTTTACCTTCAAGCAGATAATCAAGGACCGTAATAAAGAGCAAAGGACTTAAAACGCTTCCCTGGTGTACCCCGACTTTGATTGGGAACTCTTCGGTTACTCCAGCGGGGCATCTTACTCTTGTCTTTGCTCCTTCGTACATGTCCATGATCATCTGTACATAGGTTTCTGGAACCCCTCGATGTCTTAGCGCCACCCATATCAGATCTCGTGGTTGTCTGTCGAATGCCTTTTCAAAGTCAACCAATACAATATGCAAATCCCTTAAGGAATCACGATGTTTTTCCATTATGATCCTTATACTTTGGATTGCATCTGTGGTTGATTTACCCGAGACAAACCCGCACTGATCATCAGATAGCCGTATTATTTTTCTCAGTCGGCCACCTAATACCCGCTCAACGATCTTCATGGTGTGTGACATCAGCTTGATCGAACGGTAGTTATCACAGTTTCGCGTATCACCCTTCCCTTTGTATACAGGGAGAAGGTAACTTTCCCTCCATTCATTCGGCATTGGATCACCTCTCACGAATTTGGAGACGAGAATTCTGAGCCATCTGAACCCGATGTCTCCCATCTTTTTTCAGAACTCAGAGGGTATCTCGTCTGGCCCAACCGCTTTTCGTTTTTTGGAGTATTTGACCGCCTCACTTACTTTCGACTGTAATGTCGGGTATTTCTTCACAGTTAGGGGTGGCTCTTGGAAAGTATAGCCGGGGAAACTGTTCATTCAAAAGCTCTTCACAATACTGCCGCCACCTCTGCAGAATTTTGTCGTCATCCACAAGAAGCTGGCCATGAGCATTGTTAATGAACTTTGGCGAACGAATCTCCTGAGCATTGTTCCTTCTTTGGGCGGCTATTTTGAAGATAGTGGCACTCTTGTTCATGGTGTGTCTTCGCAGCTCCTGGATAGCCTGGTTTGCATCAGCAACCGGGGAAAATATTTTCTCCAGCTCCTGATACAGGCCCTCCGTACTCTCTGCTTGAAGCTGAGCGCACTTCTTCTTCGCTTTTTTCTTGCAGCATCTGTATTCCATTTCGAGGCGAACTTTTTCGTCACTATTATTAGAGGGGCACTTTGACCAAGCTTTCTTCTCATTTATCACTTTCTTAGCTTCATCACTCCACCACCATGTTTCTTTGGCGTGTTGATGGTGGCCTTTTGAAGCTCCTAGCAGTGATTTGGCCTTCTTTAATGAAGTTCGCTGTAGGGAATCCCACATATTTTGTGCTCTGCACTCTTCATCCTCAGCTCCGTTGATGGTGTGAGAGAGGTAATTTTTCATTACGAAAACAAAAGCTTCGCCTTTTTCTTTGTCCAGATTTTACCACTTGATTTTCTCAGAGACCCTTGTTTGTTTGCTTTTCTTTGGTGTGTTCATACAAATTTTTGTTAGCAGGGGACGGTGTTGACGAGCGATTTCCTCTCCCAGGATCACTTTGCAATCTTTTACCCGAGGCTTCATGAAACTGCCTACCAAATGGTAGTCAATCTGAGTTTCATCTGCACCATTGCTGTAAGTGATCAGGTGTCGGCTTTGTTTGATGAACATGGTATTTAACACGATAAGACCATGTGATTTGCACATGCTTAGGATGTCTTCACCAGGAAGGTTCCTGGTGCCATATCCTAGTCCTCCATTGCAGTCTTCATAGTCTTCGTTTGATTTCCCGACATGTCCATTCAAATCTCCTCCAACAAACAGAAATTCTTCCTTTGGGATGTTCTTAAGGAGATTGTGGAAATCTAGCCAAAATGCATCTTTATCTATCTGATTGCACCCATTGTGGGGAGCATATGCACTGACAATATTCCACACCTCTCCTTGTATTACTAGTTTGAGAGACATCAAACGGTCGCTGGACTTCGAAATGCTCAAGACGTTTCCAAGTAGCTCTGCCGCAAGGATGATACCGATTCCGTTCCTAGCCTTTTCCGTTCCGTAGTAGAACATCTTGTAATCTTTTGTCCTAACGTCCAAAAAACGCGCCCGATTTCCGGTGTTTTTCCATTTCGTCTCTTGGACACACAAGATATCCACCCGCCTTCTATTCATCATCTCTTCCAGCTCGTAACTTCGACCGGTCATGCTTCCAACGTTCCAACTCGTGACCCTTAAATTGCGTCCAAACTGTTTCATTATGTTGCTAGCCCCCGGAATCCGTACAGCTCTGACCCGAACATTTCTGCTCGATCCAGGATCAGTACCATGCACAGCAGTGGTAGTGCCTGGCGGGGTAGTGCCTTTCCTTTTTGCAAGTATTATCATAATGATACAGTTTTGCAATACAATTTTTGCACCATATTGCGATGGTGTTTGTTGTTTGACACGTGCATGCTCCTGTTTTAGTATTGTTTGATCTTTCTTTTATGACACCGGTGATCTCCAGTCGTGTCAACCCACGGACTCGCATGCACACTTGTGGGAGGGTTTTTATGGTAGTATATGTGTCGCTAGGCTCACTTGGGTGTTATATTGCCTAGATCTGATTTGTCCCCTTAGTCGCCTTTTACGACAAGCGCTAGTTGTTGGGGGCACTGCAGTGATATTCTTAACCCGTCCCTGCACGGGGATGGTATTCGTTTAGTTTCTGAGGCCTCAATATTTATAAGAGGACCTGACTCTCCGGATCAACAATTTTTCAACCAGATTGATCACTGTCAAATTGATGCAAAAGCGGCACTCTTGTATTTTAAATGTTGCTACCTCTTGAGTGACCAACATTGCTTAAGACTTTAATAATTAACATGGCAACCAGACCTGATTCAATATTGGCTTTATATTGAAGAAGGCACCAGGATCCATGCGAATGCTACTCGTACAAAGTAGGAATAACAGCGTGCAGCAAAAAAATGAAAATCTATTAGACCGAAGTGATCTGTCAAGACGCCAATGAGTTGTTTGTAATCTTTTTCGTTGAGAGAAAATAGGAATATCCCGGACTTCGTGGAGAATCATACCACACACAATTGTGTTGGTGAGAAACCCAATCACCTTAACCGAGAACTCAGGAACACTCAACGCAGATCCGGGTCCTGAGAAATTCTCCTCTGAGTCTTACCTAGCAATCTCATCGGAAATCTCATTCCCAAGATCCCAGTGTGGCACAGGACCCAGGCAACTTCAAAGAGTTCAAAGAGATCTTATACTCCCGAACTATTTTCGAAATTGAGGAAGGCCTTAAGCACAGCCTGACTGCCACTGTAGCGACCCATCCACATGTTCCCTGCAATATATCTAGTTCATAGCCATTAAAATTGCACAAGTCTCCGCTTGAAAAACAGACGCATATTTCCCTAACGAAAAATGAGGCCTTATATTGTCATCTTCCACGAAGAAACCAGTATTGGACTCTTTACTTATCTTAGAGCCAACCAAAAAATTCGACTACATTCCATTTCTGGCTTAGATTCTGGCCGCATTTTGATGAAGTGAAGGTACGATAAGTTTGGTTCATTGCTAGTAGTCCTTAACACCGAGTCTCCACGAGACATATTTATTTCAGACTTCATGTCAGGCACCAATCAGTCATGTTTTCTTCGTAGTAAAACTCAAATTGACACTCCCTGTTAAATTTATTTCAGGGTTTATTTCCACAGAGATGGCAAGAAATGAAAGCAGAAATCGATTTCTTGAAATGAGTCATATCAAGAAATTTGCGGTCTCCATTGGAAATTTCGATTGCATGAAATATTTCTTGCAATGAATTATTGCCAGTGGAGACCAGGGGTAAAGTCGTTAGAACCAAAAATCTGCAGATCAATTATAGTGTGTCTATTTAGTCTACTGTGTAGATGGTCTAGACACACAAGCAACCCGAATTGGGTGCAGTTGACAAAGATATGATGCAGAGAAATGAGGTCTGTCCGTCAATTAAAGAAACGTTTACTACAGGATATTTGTATCATGTATCCGGTGCCGGATAAGTGTGAACGATCTCATTGAGTTATGTACGAGTACAGCTTGTACCGCATATCCGCTGATGTGTATCCAACATCGGATATGTATAAGAGCAACTAAAAAGCGTGTATTTGACGTCGTGTATCCGATGCTGGATATGTGAAAACGGGGCTTTTCATAGTCTGTTCGAGTACTTTGAGCTATATATACCTACCTCGGTCTCTGAATCGTAGAGTAGTGATTTATATTTTCACTGTTCCAATTAAAATTTCAAAAAAGCTCAAAATGGTGCGGAAAACATGAAAAAAATGTGCAGGCAACGATGCTTGTGTCCACTTTTCATTAAGTCCTGGGTTATGTATGAACTGTTAATCTGCATCGTGAGCTGTACTAAATTTATTTCTCTGCGTCACGTACATAGAGCGCACGTCCCGGAAAGGCGTCTTGAGATCAGCACATTTCTTTTTCGGTTCACTCTGAAAAGTGCTTAACCGAATCGATATCTGCCCAATTCGCGTCGACATCAATCCTACTATGCGTTGGGGGGAAAAACTAGTCGGTGGAGGTTTAATTGCGTCCTCTGTCGAGAGATAATTACTGCAGGCCACTGCAGGACGGTGAAAGACGAATTTCTCGTTCTGAGATTGATCTTTAGAATTTTGTGCGTTCTCTTGTGTCGGTCACTTTCGGTCTTGTCCACTTTTTCCACTCAATTTTCGATCAACAAAATATCGATCTGCAATCTGACGAGCCAACACCATTCAACCGCCAACCGCAAAGGCTTAGTTCTACTCCTTGTTTCAGATTGTTTTCGTTTTCGTTTTGGTTTTTCATTTTTTTCAGTGCTGATGGTCCTCATCCTGACGAGACGCGGCCGATGATGGTCACCTTTGAGTGGTCGATTTGATCATTTTCCCCCCGATGACCACCCCGCATCCAAAGCCCGGCCAACAGCTGGGAGTTTCAATTTCGATAAACTTACATACATATTTATAAGGTGGTTGTGGCGGTTCTTTCGTTTTTGTTTTTATCTCAATTATTTCATCGATGAATCGAGCGAAATTTGTGAAAACAAAATCAAAAATCGCTTCTATTGTGGGGAATGATCGACGGTGTTGAGGAGATGAGGAAGTACTGGTGACCGACGTAGGCCATTGCCGACCTTGTGGAATTTCAGAGCGGTACACAACATGCTACCTGGTCAGCAAATTGTGTCCTGCGATGGTGCGACTCGGACCGATATATCTTCTTTGTTGTTATGATTGTGTCTGCTGGATCTTAGAGTTTGGGGATTTTTCTTTGGTCTGAATCGCTGTGATCGATCCGTTGACTTCTTTGGTAGGTTCTTGTCGTGTTGCGCTTTTTCTTTGGTCGGTGTATTATTGTATCGAGAATGGAACTTTAAGATAATGCAGAAATGTCGATTTACTTGTGCCTCGGAATTTGTGGTTGGTTTTCGCTGGCCAAAGGTATTGTCAGCTATTACCGAAAAGACAGGAGTAAATTGGTTAAGATGAACGTAATAGCGAACTATCGTAGCAACAACTGCAGCTCGTAAGCATGTCGTAATGAGGAAAGCAACGGCTTTGAAGGACAGCTTTGAAGTGCAAGCAGGTGGAATTGCCTTAATTTAGTGTACCACCAAAGCTGCTTTAGAGATCTAGTATTATTCAAGTAATCAATCTGTGTTTGAGTCCAAAAATTGGAATTCCTTGGTCAGTTCGATAACCAAAAAAATCGACCGACTACCGCAGAAAAGTAAGCGAATAATCAACCAGTAGCAAAGAAACTAATATGATGTGATATCCAGTGAACACACAACCGCGGTGACAAAACTGGTCGCAGAAAGCTGGATTGGTCAGTTGCATAATTTCTGTTTATACTTGTCTTTATGTAAATCGAGAGAATTTAGAAAAGAGTTAGAGGGTATGTACAAATGCGTTGTGCTGTGGTTGAAACATACATTCAAATAAGCTCGCATGTGGAACTAAAGGATCTCCCATCTATCAGCTTAACGTACTTTTTAGTAATAACGCTAGAGAGGCTAATTGAACTCCACCTGTGCCAGAGTAATACCCCACCTATGCTCTTTGCATCCTTACATGCGTACTGAAAAGCGAATCGGTTGAGCAGCCTTATGTTCGCTCATTTGCGTCATTGAAAGATCTCTCAGCATTAAAATACACCATGTCGGTTTTTCTTGACATTAAGAGAGCTTACAACAATGTCAAATCAAAGGCATCCACAGACGCACTTGCAAGTCTGAAGGTGGATACTTTGTTTGGAGTTGTTGATTAATAAATTGCTCACATGCAGGATTAGTAACACAGTTGCATAGAAGACTTGCAGATGACATTGCTATTGCTGCTTCAAGCAAATCCTACAATATGCTCTCCTCCGGCTCACCAGATAGGCTTCCAAAAATCGGCTGGGATTATCCCTCACAAAACAGAACTTGTTTTCTCCACGAAGAAATACAAAGTTCCCCTCATAGACCTTCCTACAATAAATGGCACGAGTCTCCCATTCACAGAAAATGTAAAATCCTTGGGTCTTATTTTGGACAGGAAACTAAACTGGAAAGCTAATAAACTAAAAATCGTAGGTACAAGCTGGGATATTCAACCTCGAATCAAACGATGGATGTAAGTACGTGTCCATACTACTGTATAGCGTGACCGTTTGGTGGCCTTCTTTTGATAGGGCTGTTCACCTCACTCAACTCACTAAGGTGCATAGATCTGCAGGTATGTGTACCAGCGGTGCACTAATGAATACTCCCCCTTTAAATGAAGAGTCATCACGTCTAAATTTGTGTAGATATACACGAAAACACCTGTACTCAAATGAAAGACTAGTCCCTAGTGTTGATAGTTTTCCACATCTCTATGCTTGGTAAGCTTATTATTGTTTTGATAATACGTTCCATTTCTGTTTTGTATTTTTGTACATTCAATAACGTTTTGAACTTTCCGTTCCGCCATTCTTCCACGTCAACTGATTCTAATATTAATGCATAATCCCACACCGTACAGAACGCGCTGGACGCTCTTAATGTGCTGAGTCGGTGCACAAACTTTCGCACACTTGTCTAAAAACTTAGTGATTTCATCCGAGAATATAGTTCTAACACAATTTAAAAAAAAATATGTTTATCCCAAACAAATTCTGTTAGTAGTACAAATTCCTTTGAAAGCTAATTATAACCTCAATCAATCATAGCATATGTATGTTTCTAGTATTGTACAGAAACCTATGCTGTTTGTATGATAATAAGAATTTATTGCTCTTCAAATACATAATACCTTAATTTAAATATATTGATGTCATTTAGTTCCATGTTTGAATTGACAAAATTGGGCTAAATTCATTAGGTATTATAACTTATATATGTATATAGTGCGTTGTTAAAAGGCTTCATTATTTATTTGCTGTCGGTATTTAGAGGCGGTTTTCAGGATGCTATATAGCACATTCCAATCTTGGCCATTGAGGATTAGGATGACTTCCTTTTTTGGAGAGCATACTCGTATATTTTTCCCAGTGAGCCCGTCTAATAGTCTTTAAAATTGGATATATTCCGATGAAGTGTATTACATCTTCTTTCAAACGCAGGTTACATAGAGTGCACTCTTCATTCTCCACAACTCTATGCGGCGTAAAATTAAGATGCAGCAGTTCACCTCTGGCCTTGAAAATCATTGAAATTTTATCCAAGCTGTTACGGTCGTAAAAGCAGTTTTCCTTCTTAAGGTAATGATCTAGCATGTGTAGTCCTAGCTTCACTTTGCTGTGCTTCCACTCTAAAAGAAACACACGTAAACTCCTCGATAGCAATCAATAACTTTTGCAGTGTACTTTTCCAACCTTCTGGATTATAATCTGATAGAGAAACATTATGCTGGTTGCTTAGCCTGGATCATTCCTTCTCGATCCTCCATCATTGACTCCAACTCATCAGGAGGAATCCCTAGACGGCTCCAGGAGAGATGTCGGAATTGGTCCAACCATCTATTTCTAGGCCTACCGGGGAGTCGTCTACCTGATGGCATGGCAACCATGCCACGTCTTGGAAGCCGGTCTGGGGCCATACGCACTACGTGACCAAACCGTTGAAGCATAGATCGTTCCGTTCAGAGAAGTAGCTGTTCTACATTGAGCGCACTCGATCCCTACGAGTTATTCCAGCAACACCACAAAGGAACCTTATTTCGGCAGCTTAATTCCGCGATCTTATTCTTTCGGCCACGACCCAAATTTCATGACCATAGATGAGAGTCTATGAGAGTCTATCATCATTTGCATAGTTATTGACGATTCCGCAAAGATAACGATGTCGCCCGCGTAAGGAAGGAGCTTTATACGAAGTTCATCAAACACGAATCCTCCTGATAAAAGACACTTATTCAGACACCCTGCTAATACCCATTGGTATACCGCAAGGCTCGATCTTAGGTGTATTACTGTTTTTAATTTATATAATTGATTGTGAGATTCCCTATATCATCCTAAAATCTGTCTGTTTGCAGATGATACCCTTATACATATATCTGAGTGGAAGAGATATCAGTGTTAGTAAGTATACCATATTACCCAGGAAGAAATTGACAATATGAATAATTGGCTGTGTAAAAATAAACTCAAGATTAATGTAGAAAAAACTAATGTGAGCATTACAATAAATGGCGGACTCATTGAATGTGTTAGCGAAGTGAAATATCTGGGTGTCTACATCGACAATAAACTAAAGTTTGATTCCCATTTACAAAGACTGTACGCGAAAATATCGAAAAAGATAGGCTTTCTCCGAAGAATTAGAAACAATGTGTCAATAAGCTCTTCCCAAACCATCTATAACACAATTATTTTACCACATTTTAATTATTGTTCCTCCATAATATTCATGTGTTCCCTTGCAAACCAAAGTAAGATCCAGATTCTCGTTCTATGAGAACGATATTAAAGTATGATCGACAAACCCCAATAACAATTATGTTACAATCTTTAAGACGTTTAAGTGTTACCCAAAGGCAAAAACTCAACGCGCTGGTTATGATTTTTAAAATAAAACAAAATATGTATCCCGAATATTTACAGAACATCGGCGATTTCAGGCTACCTTTTTATAGAAGAGCACACACCCAAAACAACATGCTGTTCAAAGGTCTTCAGTTGTTTAATATTCTACCAAATGATATTAAGAATCTTTCAAGCCTAAATGTATTAAAAGCTAGTTTATCAAAAAACAATATTATTTTAATGTGAACACTGTAATTAGCATTAAGAGTTTTTACAAACTAATAAAACCATTAAAACTAAACTAAAAACTAAAAAATGTTGTGAGGCCATCTAAGTATAAAGAAAAAAGAAGTGGACTAAATAGACAACCCTTTAATTTTAATTCCCATATGCGACTCGAACCAATTGGATAGTTTGTTACCATCCCACAGCGAAGTCCTATTTTGCTCATAAAGGTTTTGAATTAATCTGAACATTTTCGTTGATAGTCCTATATTACTCAGCTTATAGAGAAGAGCTTTTCTGTCAATGCTGTCGAAGGCCGCCTTAAAGTTCACGAAGAAAGCGTAGAGATTTTTTTTCTTCCTCCAGGTACGATGGAGCTATACTCGTTAATGAGAAGATATTGTCCACTGTTGAGTAATTTTTCCTGAAGCCCGTTTGGACTCACTCAGCAGATTATATTCACATACCCAATTGGTAACACGTTCTAATATTTTTTTTTTTTTTTGCGCTGGGAGGTGGTAATCTTCGAAATACGAAACCGAGCCCGTACTCAGTAACAGTGTGGGATTTTTACCCACTAACCCCTTCTCCCTTCTTCACGTTTCCCATGCGGTAACACCATCTTGGCTTTTCATCGCAGGGCGGGGAGGAACCAGCCTAATTGCGATCTAGTCACTTGGACTAATAAGCATTTTTTTCCTGACATCTACGTCTTTGAATGAGATCCACCATCTGGTGTATCTTTTTTTCTTCGGATGTGCTATGTTATGCATCTATATATACTTTTTTTTGTTATACTTCGAAGTTAAGTTAAATCGAGAGGTTTTATTCTTGAGCCTTCGTAATTGATTTTCATTATTCAAAAGTTTTCTCGCGTCTAAGTTTATATGCTCTTCTAGCTTTTCTTTGTGTTTTTTTGCATGTTTAAGAATTTCCGAACTTACACTTTCTATCTTCAAATCTCAATGAAGATCCGTGTGCAGGGTGCATTTACTATATTTCTAAGGACCTTATTCTGGAATCGTTGTATTATGTCTACGTTTGACTTTTTGGCACAACCCCATAGTTAGATTCCATATGTCCATGTTGGTTTCAGAATTTAATTGTATATTAGCACTTTATTTCCAGTTGATATGGTTGAGTTTCTTCCTATCAGCCAGTGCAATTTTCTATATTTCATCTCTAACTCTTCTTTTTTCTCTTTTATGTGCTCTTTCCATCGCAGCTTAGCATCTAGTATCATACCTAAATATTTCGCTGTATTAGCGTATGGAACCATTTTTTCGTTTATAATGATTGGTATAGTATGTTGAACCTTTTTATTAGTAAAATCAATATGGACTGACTTGGACTCATTCAATTTGATTCTCCACTTTTTTGTCCATTCACAGATTTTGTTTATGCCTATTTGGAGTTTTTCTGTGGATTCTTCATTAGTTCTCCCTTCTGCTAGTATTGCTGTATCATCTGCAAATGTTGCCAAAGTATGGTTTTCTAGTTCCGGAATATCACTAGTATATAATAGGTATAATATAGGGCCCAGTACACTACCTTGCGGTACGCCTGCCTTTATTTCTCTAAGTTTTGAATAAGTATTCTGTTGTTTTATTCTAAAATGTCTTCCATCTAGATAAGATTCAAGAATGGAAGCATACTGATTTGGCAGCATACATTTCAGTTTATAGGTAAGTCCTTCGTGCCATACTTTATCAAAGGCCTGCGCCACATCCAAGAACACAGCCGAACAGACCTTCCTTTCTTCCAATGCTTCTTCGATCTTATCCGTAATTCTGTGTACCTGTTGTATCGTAGAGTGCTGCCTTCGAAAACCAAATTAATGGTTCGGAATCAGCTTTTTGTTTTCAATTATTTTATTTAAACGTTTAGCGAGCACTTTCTCAAACACTTTTGACATCATCGGCAGTAGCGATATAGGCCTGTAAGATGATACTTCATTTGGCGGTTTACCTGGTTTGGGAATCATTAGAACATCAGCAATCTTCCACAAACTAGGGACAAATTTTAGCTTAAATGAGGCATTTATTAAATTTGTTATTTTAATTATTGCCTTGATGGATAAGTTCTTTAATACGTCACCAGATATAAGGTCATACCCAGGACTTTTCTTTGCATTTATTTCATGCTTTATTAGGTTGCGTATTTCGTTAAGATTTGTGGGTAGATCTCTTCGCTTTCCTCTTCAGATGGTTCTAATAACATAGGTTGTCTGTTTCCATTTTCATCTGGTGGTTTAAATATGTTTTCTAGGTAGTCTGCGAAAAGAATGGCTTTATCCTCATCGCTTCTTGCCCAGTTTCCATCAGGTGCTTTGATTGGAGGTATTTGCACAATAGGTTGTTTTAGTCCTTTTGTAGCTTTCCATAGAGTGTAATTGGTAGCGTATTCAGCTGTTAATCCACCGAGGTACCTTTTCATTGAGTCTTCTTTAAATTTTCTAATTTCTCTTTTCAGTTACTGACTAAGGTTGCTAAGCTTTGTTTTATGTTGTGGAGCTCTTGTTTTTTGCCATGTTCTTCTTGCTTGTCTTTTATCTGCTACTAAATCCTTTATTTCTTTCGGGTAGTTTCTTTTCATGCTCTTTCTATTTACTGCAGGAGTGCTTTCCCAGGCCGATTTCTGAATATCGCTCACCAACTCATGTGCTTCTGTTTCTATATCATTTTTGGATATAAGAGGTGTCGTTGTGTCTATTCTATTTGTTAGGTTCAACTTGAAAGCTGGCCAATCTGTTCTTTTGTTTGTTAAGGTTTTAGTACTTGCATTTTGAATTACATATTCACTTATTTGGAGAATTATAGGTGAATGTTCAGAGCTTAGATGCTCAAATTCATCTATGAGTATGTAGCTGCTCGACAAATTTTTGATTATGTAAAAATCTATTAGATCTGGTATCTTATTTTTGTCTGTAAGCCAGTACGTGGGCCTTCCTGTCGAGAGAGTTTCGCACTGATGTTCTTGAATTGCAGCATAAAGTTCTCTTCCTCTCGTTGATGTTAATCTAGAACCCCAGTTTAAGTTTTTCGCATTAAAATAACCACCTATTATGTATCTGTTTCCTAGTATTTCAAAAAAATCTGAATATTCTTCTTTTTTAATTGAAAATTTTGGAGGACAGTAAATAGCAGCGATATTAATTTTTTTATGTTTAGTCTTTATGCTTATTACTGTAGCTTGTATTTTCTCTGTAGTGTATTTCAACTGCTCATATTGTTGGATGTTTTTTTTTGACTATAACTGCGCTTCACCCTTAGCTGAGTTTTCAGGGTGAGCGGTGTGGTAGATGTTGTAGTTTTTAAATTTTATTTCCGTGTGTTTTGTAAAATGGGTTTCTGAAATAAGACAAATGTCTATGTTATTTGTTTCAAGAATCACCTGCAATTCCTGTTCGTGTTGCAGGAGACCATTTGCATTCCAGCATATAACTTTAAGATTTTGATCCATGATTAAATACTTTGTCGTTTATGTTTTCTAACTGTTTAAGTCGAAATTCTAGAGTATTAAGTTTGGTTCTAATATGACTCTTGTGAATATTTTTGCTATTAAGTTCAGGAAGGATATTCCTCTATAATTATTTGGGTATTTGGCGTCTCCTTTCTTAAATATGGGAAAAATGATATTCTTTCTGAAGCTGTCACAAATTTCACCCGAGTCGAAAATATGGTTGTATGCTAGAGTAAGCTTTCCAGGAATTCGCTGGTAGCAAATTTGAAAAATTCGTATGGGATACGATCTTCACCTGGAGCTTTATTCAGATTGCACCTGTGCAGACATCCTGAATCGTGACCGTTCGGTCTAATTGATCCACTGTTGTGTAAGGCATCGCATAACTCATATGGATCTTCGTACCGTTGAGGAATCTTGCCAGTTTCCAAAGAGAGCGACTATCGTTAATATCCCCTAGAGTCCTCATCAGCTGATGTGTATGCCTTATTTGCTTATTCTTACATATTTTTTTACGAAATTTAGATCGTTTTACAATAAGTTTTGGACAAACGTATCTACTTATGTATTTTCAAATAAACAGTTTTCCCAGTCTTAAATATATATTGACTAGCGGGTACCCGGCGTGCGTTGCTGCGCCAACAACTGTCAGGCATTCCCCTGGGACTGAGTCTATTAGAGAATAGTTTTGTGTCGGAAAAGATGGCCATGGTCGAGTCGTCACGCCAAACGGCCAACGGCAGCTTAGTCCGCCCTATTCACAAACTGGCTATTCTCCCGTGTTCTGAAACACGGACGTAATAGAAAAATAAATAGAAAAATAGACCAATGGAAAAATGCTATTAATAAATATATTTTCGAATAAACTATTTTTTTGTACCAATACAATATTCATTGATATAAGCATATCTTATTTCTTCCCACAAATTTCTTCAGAAATCTGAAAGTTATATATAAGTCATTATTTCATTGAACTTACGAATATGTAACTTATTTCATATTATGCATTTTAGAATTTTGCCCATCATATTGAGCATGCATAATGGATCATATGGGGATGGATCATCTGAGGGATTGTTACCTTTGAGCAGTTACACCATTTTCTGTTTCTTCCACCGTATTGGGATCAGTCCTTCCTTAATCAGGAAATGTAAATACATGTCAACTACCAGCTCTGGATTTGCCCTAATTGCTAGTTGACTTTGTATGCAGTCCAGCTTCGGTGACTTTATGCCTTCGCAGACAGGCAGACAGATTGACGGTATACTATAGTTTTCACTGATTGTCAGGGCCACTCGTTAAGGTGGCTCATACAAAGAATCAACGAGTTAGAAATATTTATACGATAAAAAGATATTGATATATGCTTGGTCTGTGAAACTCATCTGACAAAACAATCGAATGTTAAGATAAGGTGATATAGCGTGTATCATGCCTTCCACCCATCGGAAAGATCCCGAGGCGGGTCATCTTTTTTTATAAAAAAAAATGTATCGAACACTCAGCAGAAATAAAGATTAAATTAGAAGCAATGCAAGAAAGCTCGGTACGCATTAGAAATAGACATTCTGCCTTCAACATTTCGTCTACATATTGTCCACTGCGATGTAAACTTGAAGAAAGTGATTTCACAAACATCTTTAACTTCCTTAAACCAAATTTTATTATTGTTGGCGACTTCAACGTGACACACGCATTCTGGGGTTCAATGTACGCCTCTCAGAAAGGTAGAAAGCTTTATAATGCGGGTATGCAATACAGTTGTGATTTTCACTCGACGGGTAAACCAACATATTGGCCGACTGAAATAAGATACCAGATCTGATCGATTTCTTTGTTATTAAAGGAATATCTGGCATGGCAACTGCATAAAAGTTGAAGAAAGCTTTGATCTCTCCTCTGATCATTCTCCAATCATTATGACGATTAGCGAAGCTCTGATTAAAAAAGTAAGACCGGCCAGATTAACCAGCACGAAAACTAATTGGGATGGGTTCAAAAAAGATATTGGAGCAAATATTGTTCTGAGCGTTTCACTTAAAATGCCCTATGAACTTGAAGTTGATCGCTTCGTCGAAATCCTACAGAATGCCGCGTGGAAGAATACTCCCAAGCCAAAAAAAAAACGCCAGCCAGTTACATTCAAACTTATCTACAGGAAATAAAAGAGATGATTAAAGAGAAGAGAAAAGCGCGCAAAAAATGGCAACAAACTCGGGCTCCGCAACATAAAGCACATCTTAACCGTTTGTGCAACTCACTAAAAGGATCTATTTAAGACCTTGAGAATAATGAAACACAAACTTACCTAGAAAGTTTAACGGCAGAAAAAGATTCTAATTACTCGCTTTGAAAGGCTGTAACCAAACCTTTAGACTTAGCGCTGTAAGTAACCGCGTCTAAACTGCGGAGCTAGCAGGAACTTCTAATGGGAAGGTACCTGCAAAACGTCCTTATTTCGCGAAATGAAAACTACTTAATAAGTCTAACACTTAGTTGTAGTAAAAATAAAAAAGTAGTTTGTTTTGAAGGGAGGTTTTTTAGTGGGTAAGAATCCCACACTACTATGAGCACGTGCTGGCGATCCTCATAGTGTCTTGTTGAAGATTTTCACCTACCTTCGGGGGAAAAAAAAAACTCGCTTAGGTAGGAATCGAGAGGTTATTTCTCATTAATAGAATAGGTCAGTGGTGGTGGCCTGTAATTTCTAGGTTTAGCATACCCATCCTGTACGTCTTTCATATGGATTTAGGTCTGCACTGGTACGGAATATTACGATCATTTTTTCTTTTTTAAAGCTAATTCGCCATTCATAAACCAGCTACTCACAAACAGGAATATCAATTCAAAGTTGGGCAACGCCACTGTTCTGACCTTCGACAGGAGGAGCATATCATAAGGTCGGGTCATTTCTCCTGTTGTGGTATCTGGTAGTAAATGAGCTACTTTTAGTACTGGAAGGGTAAGTAACTGCAAACGCCGATGATATTGGTATAGCTGAATTGTGGAAACACCTCATTACGATCAGAAATCTTCTGCAGAACGTCCTCTCTAAGCTCTTTAAATGAACTATGGACTGCGGTCTTGGCGTTCACCCTCCAAAAACTGAACTGGTCATTTTCCTCATTATTTTTAATTGGGGACTGCAGCCATGAATTACATACTGGCTCTATGTATTCGTTATCAGGCCAATACTGTATGGCGTGATCATTTGGTGGACGGCCTTGTACAGAGCTGTTCGTGGTGTACTTTGATCCACTACTACCCCGTATGTAAGTAGGCGCAAGTATGTGCGACCTGCGATGAGAGCAATACCACGAGAGGATATCACCTTTTTCATCGACAGCCAGGCGGCGATAAAAGCAATATCTGCTATAGAAATAAAATCGAAGATTGTGAAGTGTTGTAGAGAAGAGCTCAAGGTTCTTGGAACACAGCACGAGGTAAAGCTCTGCTGGGTCCCTGGTCATGAAGGCATACCAGGGAATGAGAAAGCCGATGAACTGGCTAGAGGAGGCTCAGCACTAAGCTCGGACCAATCCGACCCCTCGGTGTACATCCCGCCTTGCGCACTTAAGCTCGAAGCAGGAAACAAAGCCATAACGGAGGCTAACAATAGGTGGACCTCTTTAGATACTTGTGTCACCACGAGGAAGCTGTGGCCCGCATTTGACAGAGTAAGAACCAATAGACTCATACAGAGGCATAGAAAATCCCTCTCTACTCTAATAGGAGTCATTACGGGGCATAATACCATGCGGTACCACATGAAAAAACTACGTGTGACTAGCGAAGACCTTTGTAGAGGCTGCGGCGACGAGGAGGCTCAGGAGGACACCGCCCACTTTCTCTGTCATTGCCCAGGCCTCTATCATTTGAGAAATAAGATCCTTGGACAACACTTCTTTGAGGATCTAGAAGAGTTGTCCAACAGGCCAATAAATGACATCGCAAACTTCATCAAATCCTCTGGATGGTTTGTATCTCGGGCACAGTAAGTACTAAGTTTTTTTCTTTAGGATATTTACAAAGACGGTATTTTTCCACGAGGAAGGGATTCTCTTTTCTATCCCCTTTCCCCCCATGGGTATCACAATGGGTCTATACTGACCTGAGTGTGGTGTGGAAGTTTTCTATTCCCCTACACCAGCCCACTTACCTAACCTAACCTATGTGCGACCTAATCGTGTGCTTTAATATTCTTACGATTTTGCTAGCATTTTACTTGGTAGGTAGTTTGAAGAAGGAAACAATTTTGTTTTACTTCAACTGCGTACTATGTTTAAAGCAAAAGTAAGTAATAAGACCTTATTCAAAAGACGAAGACAGTTTCTTCCTAATATCCCTTCGTCGAATAAGTCGACCGCTGCGACCTGAGTAAACTGTTAAAACTATTCATTATTGCTCATAACCAACTCAATAAAGTGTGAGCATTTACTATACTACTAAATTAAATATCCCACAGGTACAAAGATACTCCCTGCGCGCCGCTTTGCACCAAATCAATTATATAGATCGGTACCTATAACTAACAACCAGTCGTATACCTGCGGATTTTTCAATCCAATTGATCATTCATGCCCAAAGAAGGCCTTTCGAGACAATCCTAAGTTAATCATCCATCCTCCGGTCATAGATACGCGCGCCAACCGTGACAGTTGCTTGGACGCAGGTGATCAAACTTCCGTCGCCACAGATCAATTTCACTGGTTCAGTGGCCTCTGGGGGAAATTCTATCTATGACATGGAAATGTCATCCGTCGATCCGAAGGAATACAAAAACAGATCACAAGTGTTTGCATTTGTGACTATACTTATGATTGACAATTGGCCGACAACATACTGTCACGATGGCGATCGGTCATCGGCATACCACGGGGCAATGCAAAAACCATCGTGCGTCGTCCGCTTTGAAATCCCCAACGTATTGAGTCAACCAAATCCCCATTTAGGCATCAAATTGCGCACAAAAAGTACACACACGGCCATTACACTTCACAGTCAACCGTCCGTTCGTGGTGACGTCGAAACTAGACAAAACGTCAACCTAATAATTTGCTGAAAGAACAGCAAAACAAAGGATACAACGACAAAAATATTATTAACTATCCATCGCGGATAGCAGTGCGGTTCGCGTCTCGTCCGCGTCCAAGGTAATTATGTAGAACAATGCCGGGTTATTTCAGCGTTCATACCCAATTAGTCGCATAGCGCGACTGCGTAAAAAGTTGCACAAATCCATAAATAACCAGTGAGCAAGCTTCTTGGAGCAGCAGGACTGTGTCGGCACCGCGCGCTGTCGCATGTCTACCGGTATGCGAATCTATGTGTAGCTACAGGCTCAGACACTTGTACCTATCTGTAGTTGCTCTCGGTATGTTTGGTCTCCTGGTATGACGGACAGTGATGACGGAGACGCTGAAGCTGATGATAGCGATGCTGATTGGGGGGGGCTGGGGCGCTAGAGAGGACGCAGATCAATTGCGAATCCATAGATATGCGTAGATCACTTGGCTATCATAGATAAACTCTCCGCGGGAGCTGGTAGAGGGGGTCTGTATAGTGGACCAGCAACAGCGGTGGCTGCGCAGTTGGAACATGTGTCTACATAATTTTCCATGTGTTCGGAGGTTTTGCAGTTTTTTGCGGGTCGCTGTTGCGTGTTGTTATGAAGTTTTTGTGGCCCGCATTCGGCTCGTCCGATTGTCGTCAGGTTCCTGCTGCTGTTGGTTGTTTACGGCCGCAGCAGTAGCGTACGCATTTCTGGATGGACGGAGTCCCATTAAGATGACAGAAGTGGTTCTTTTTTGTCGAATCTCATGAAATTTTTCTTAACAGGTTATAAAACACCGTAGACATGGGTTTAGCTCGAGCACATAATGTTGCGATTGGGTGGAACAAAAACTCGGTGATGGACAAAAGGAAGGAGCATTAAATGCACTCCTTAATATCCCCAAACGAATCGATTAAATTCAAAGATCCGTGTCCCATTGGGGCTCTTGCACAGACCTAGTGGCTAATACGGAGCATTTGGCGGTGCAATTAAGGTGCTACAGATATGCCCTTGTCTTTAAGATATCGATTGCAAACAAATAATTGATTTATATGAACAAAAATCTCTAAGAACTTGAGAATTTTGTTAGGCAAAAGAGTGCAATATACACTCCAGTTATTCGCAAAATTTTAAATTCTCAATTCTTAATTTTAAGAGTAAGCGGAATGTGCACAACAGCGAAATCCATCAATATTGATTTAATATATACAAAGCTTGTTAACGAAAAAAAATCTTTGTAGTACGTTTCCACCGAATCGATATCCAAACTTGTATGCTTTTCTTTGTACTTACTTACTTAGGTGGCGCTACAGTTCGGGGTGAACCTGGGCCTCAACCAACAAGCCTCTCCATTTAGCTCGGTCTTTAGCTAATTGCCTCCAGTTGCACACTCCAAGTTGGTCGAGGTCCCCTTGAACTTGCGCGCGCCACCTACGGCGATGATTCCATCTACTTCGTCGTCCCTCGGGGTTAGATTCGAAGACTCTGTGGGCCGGAGCGTTGGTGTCCATTCGCTCTACATGCCCTAGCCATCTCAGACGTCATATGCGCAGTTTTTTAACTAGGTCGATGTCGCTGTACAGCTCGTACAGTTCGTGATTGAATCTTCTCCTCCAAAACCCGTCAACGCAAACAGGACCAAAAATCTTACGAAGAATTTTTCTCTCAAAGCGACCAAGGATATCTTCATCCTCTTTTAATAAAGTCCATGTTTCAGCGCCGTAAAGCAGGACTGGCATGATCAGGGCTCCTTAGCTGTTCCTTTAGGTATATATCTTCTTCGCAAAATGGGCCAGCCAGCCTGAGTGAAAAGGATAATTCATCACATCCCGCGTTTCTTTGTGCCGGACTCTTAAAGCCTATTCAGAATTAAGAGCTCCTATATCGGCAGTAACTCAGTGTATCCGTTTACTTTAACGCCTAAGGATACAATTTAATGGCGACGTGTGGGGAATACCGAAGGGGTAACACTTGTTTTATTAACGACGCAAACAATGAAGAAACCAAGATCGGTACTGCATACCATATTCTTATTTCACTAGATTTTTTTGTCTTTTTTTTGTTTTTTTATGGTGGAAAGTGGGGTGATAGGAGGATTCTCTAGGACCCCAAGCAAAGTACTTCGACCTACAAAGTGATCTTTTGTACTAACCCCTGAAGGAAAGCATGTTGCGATGGTGTCCTAGCTGAAATCAAGTTACCCTTCTGGGATGAGGAAGTGATTATATCAGATGGGGTGATAAACCCTTTATGAACAATATTTTGTTTGATGCGACCTATGGCGGGATATTCACATATGATGTGCTCAACAGTTTCAGTGTCCTCAAGACATACTATCCAAGTGTCAGATTGACTAATGCCAATTTTCTTGAGGTGGTGTTTGAGAGAGCAATGACCAGTAAGGAAGTCTGTTAAAAACGTTGTATTAAGTATGTTCATTGCTAGAATTTCTTTCGGTCTTTTACTGGAGAGATCAATATAAATATAAATCTCTTTGCGTGTCTAAGACATATTTGTGAGTCCCAGTATGAGCGTTTTTCGCGTTGTTCGCAACTATCTAACTCAATTTTGATTTGGCTTGTAGGTGGGCCGCAAAAAAGGTTCCTGACCAATGAATTTGAGTTTGGAGCAAGATCTGGCTAGTTCATCAGCAGTCTCATTACTTACTTACTTACTTAGGTGGCGCTACAGTTCGAGGTGAACCTGGGCCTCAAACAACAAGACTCTCCATTTAGCTCGGTCTTTAGCTAGTTGCCTCCAGTTGCACACTCCAAGTTGGTCGGGGTCCCCTTGAACTTGTGCGCGCCACCTACGGCGATGATTCCCTCTACTGCCTCATCCCTCGGGGTTAGATTCGAAGACTCTGTGGGCCGGAGCGTTGGTGTCCATTCGCTCTACTTGTCCTAGCCATCTCAGGCGTCCAATACGCAGTTTTTTGACTAGGTCGATGTCGCTGTACAGCTCGTATAGTTCGTGATTGAATCTTCTCCTCCAAAACCCGTCAACCGAAAATCTTACGAAGAATTTTTCTCTCGAAGCGACCAAGGATATCTTCATCCTCCTTTAATAAAGTCCATGTTTCAGCGCCGTAAAGCAGGACTGGGATGATCAGGGTCTTATACAGAGTCTCCTTAGTTGTTCGAGATAGGGCTTTACTGTTGAATTGCCTTATAAGCCCAAAAAAACAGCGATTGGCAAGAGCTATTCTTCGCTGGATTTCTGCACTGATTTTGTTTGTAGAATTTATAGCAGAGCCAAGGTAGGCACGGCCCCTTACTAGCTCAAAGTTATAGCTGCCCACTGTGACGTTTTGTCCAATTCGTCGGTGTTGGCTTTCCCTTCTTGTTGACAGCATATGTTTGGTTTTGCCCTCGTTTATCGCCAAACCCATTTTGGCCGCTTCCGCCTCAATGCTTGCAAACGCACCGGTGACATTCCGCTGAGTTCCTCCGATAATGTCTATATCGTCGGCGTATGCAAGCAGTTCTACAGACTTGTAATAGATTGTGCCTCCGATGTTGGCTTGTGAGTTCCGCACAATCCGTTCAAGTACAATGTGAAAGAAGTCACATGACAGCGCGTCACCTTGTCTAAAACCTTTTTTGACATCAAAGGTAACGGTGAGGTCATTACCGACCTTGATGGAGCAGGGATGTCAAAACTAGACATGGCTCAAGCTCTTCTCTATAGATTCTCTCATAGGCGACCTATCACCGATAAAGAGGTGGTCAGTATCGATTTTCGCTCACACAATATTGCAGAAAAGATCTTGTATGCGATGTTGAGGAGACTGATGCCTCTGTAATTGGGGCAGTTGAGGGGGTCTCCTTTCTTGTGGATAGGGCAAACGATGCTGAGGTTCCATTCATCAGGCATACACTCGTCTGACCAAATCTTAGAGATGAATTGGTGTATGCACTCTACCAATTCATCCCCAACTGCCTTGAAAAGTTCGGCCGGTAAGGCGGCAGGTACAGCAGCTTTGTTGGATCTTAGCCTGGATATTGCTATCCTCACTTCGTTTTGGTCAGGTGGACGGAAATTTTGACTATCATCATCTATGTTGAATGGTTCATTCTGCTTGACAGCGGGATGTTGGTCTTCGTCGCCGTTATACAGTCTGCAGAAGTAGTTTTTCCATATTCTCAGCACTGACTGTGATTCTACTATGAGGTTTCAATTTTCATCTCTACAGGTTTCTGTACGGGTATTGCTCCTCTGACACGTTCTTTTTACCTTTTGGTAAAACTTCCGTACATTGTTCCTGGAGTATAAACTCTCGATATTCTCGAACGCAGCGCTTCTCATGCTCTTTCTTCTTCTTTTGGAGAAGCCTACAGTCGCGGCGTTTCTGATGGCATGTTGGCAGCGTTGCCACTGGTCTTCGGCACTTGATGCTGCCGGCATAGGAGTGATTGAGAGATTTCGGGATACGCGTTCAGCGAAGAATCTGGCGATCTCTTGCGATTGTAGCTTTTCGACGTTCAATTTTCTCACAGTGATTCTTCTTTGTTGCTCAGTTTGGGATATCCGCATTCGTACCTTGGCTACAACAAAGTAATGATCCGAGTCTATGTTGGCCGCTCGGAAGGTCCGGACATCGAAAATACTGGAGGCATGCCTTGCATCGATCGCAATATGATCAATTTGTTTGATCGTTACATGATCATTGGACCGCCATGTCTGCTTATGAATATCGAGATGAGGAAACCATGTGCTTGCTATGGTGACATTTCGCTCCACAGCGAAATCAATTAGCCTTAGTCCGTTATCAGACGTGGTGTCGTGTAGGCTATGCTTACCGACTGCCCTACCAAAGACGTCCTCCTTTCCTATTTTGGCGTTAAAATCGCCCAATACGGTTTTAGCGTCGTATTTAGGACATTGCTCGTATGCTTTGTCGAGGAGCTCGTAGAAACACTCTTTGGTGGAAGGGTCCTTTTCTTCCGTGGGGGCATGAACACATATTAGGCTTATGTTAGCGAATTTAGCCTTGATCCGGATAGTCATAATACGCTCGCTCATGTGTCGGAAGCTTAAGACTTCTTGCCTAAGTCTGCCGCGCATGACAAATCCGCATCCGAATAAGCGTTGCCTGTTGCCTCTGTAGCAATCACCGTAGTAGATGTAACAGTGTTTCATCCTCTTTTTGCCCGGCCCATCCCACCGCACTTCGTGGATGGCGGTAATATCTGCTTTATAGCAGTCTAGGGTATCTGCTACTTGTGCGGCTGCACATGATCTGTAAAGAGAAAGAACATTCCACGTACAGATCCGAAGGTCATTGTTCTTATTTCGTTTGCTGAGTTCGTCATTAGTTGAGTCATCCCTATCCGAGGCTTTTGGCTGTTTCGGAACCATGAGTTTTTTACGTGGTAGGGAAGTTACCCCGACGGCACAACCCCCAACCTGGAGGGTCGGTTCCTTAATTATTCACCTAGGACGAGGGGCCGGGTACACCGGTGCCAGTAGTCCACTACGGGAGTATGAGAGCTGCCGTTGGCCCATTAAGGGCTCCTCCGCCAACATCTCTATTCCAAGGTCCTGACCAACATTGGAAATTCCTTACTGATCTGTGATCCAAATACGTCGAAGCAACTTATTGCTGATGGGAGATCATTGATGCTTTCACAAAAAGTTTCCAGGTGTGTCTTTTTGATTTCCAAATTGCCATAGGAAATACCATAAATGAATCCTATCACAATGTCGCTTCCACCTCGATCTCCAATCGTAAAGAAAAACGTAATGCTACATAACGACACTCTAACCCGAGGCTGAAGTTGGGATGAGCTGAACTGAACTTTTCCTTTGTTCCACATTCAACATTAAACGCGCTCTTGAAGTGGATGGGACGTAACGGGAGCAAAACCGATTTGAGGGCTTAGGTTTGCGGTTACTTTCATCAAGAGTTTTATGAGAGTAAATGTTTGAACAGGGGTAATTATGGTCCCACCTGATGGTCTCTGTCTGGATGACCCATTTGGGGCATTTAAGGGTTCTCTTAATAGTAATTGGATAACTAGAAGTACCCAAGTGTATTTATGGTTACACAGTGAGGGTTTTCTTGAAATATGCCAATTGAAAATTGACTCGGCAAGAGAGGAACTAGTTATGATACGATCTAGTATCAAAGACTTGGTCCTATGCGGCAAAAGCAGAATGCCTTACGTTTTCATTGTATACCAAGGATTTACTACTCCGTTAGATAATCGCATATAGTTAAAACAGTTGGTTTTAGTTGTGGAATTGTTTTACATTCAGCTCAGAGTATTCCGCTGTCGTAGGCCACCATTTCTTCTGATGCGCCTGTGGGGTTCGCCTATTTGACCTCAGAAAATATCAGCAGGCCTCCTGAGTTACTGAGGCCAATCAAATGCTGGTGTCGTCGCATTTGTGTGATTCAGGCGCTTATAGGCTTACCTTCCCTGCCTCGCGATGCAATACACCATTGCTGTCTGATACGAATTTAAAAAGGTAGGTCGTGGAGCATCTCAACAATGTGTAAGCCGAGACGAAAAAGTAATATTGACAAAATGCTAAGACAATAAGAGCGTGAATATGGGGTCTAACTTTTTCGAAATTGGCAACATGAATAGAGCAAAACACTTCGAGAAAAAAAAAATACGTGCTTATAAAAAAATCGATCGGCCAAAAATGATTAAGCTGTACAGGAGGGAAAATATGGGTGGAGTCGACCTTCTGGATAAGATTTTTCCAGTATTATAGGATGTTCGTCAAGTCAAAGAAAATAAATTTGCGCGTAATTATGTGTTTCCTTGATTTGGACACTGTTGCTGCTTGGATCGAATACAATGCTGATTGTCTGAAGCTATCCATTCCCAAAAATAATACGATGAATTTAATGGCTTTCGCATAGGTAGAAGTAAATAATAGTTTAGTGTCTTTAAACAAAAGTGGAAACCAAAAAGTTGGTCTGTCCTCTCATACAACTAGTGAAGCTGAACCTGGGAAGAGCAAATGTTCTCATCAATTTGCTCCCCCGAAGGACGTACGGCTCGATTAAATCGGGCATATCCCTTCACACAGAAGTGCTAAATCCACTGAAAGATGTAAGAAAGTCGGCTTTGAACAGAATTAATTTATTTCCTGTGAAAAATGCAAGATAATATTTGTGCCCAAACCGTGAAAGAAATTACATTTTGGCACACCATACATCATACAAGTGATAATTTATAATTTTTTACTGTTTAAATCATTATAGCAAAACATACTTCTGATGTGCTAAAGCGAAACTAGTAAATAGTTCCTTGAGAAGCTTTGTCCCATACATGCGACACCTCGTATCTTCCAAATCAGACCTCATATTACTTTTTATTCGCAGATTTTAGCTCAGGGTTCCCCAATTACCTTAGGTTGATCACAAGATAATTTATTTGATTATTATAAAAAAAAAACGTCCACTGAGAGGGTTAATACCAACCCAAACAGCCTTAGATATGTACCCCTCTTCCACTTTAATTTTTACCGCACCAGTTACAGCTGTAATGAACCATTCTCTAGAATGCTACATGTTGGTACCCACGTTACACGACACGAGAGATTGCAGAAACATTAAACACATTGACCACCTGAAGAAGCTGGAATACGTAAGCAAGCTCAATATTTGGGTTACTCTTCAACTCATTCGACAACGCGCAACGGGAAGCGATCATTTTTGGATACGACTGATAACTAGAGATGAGAGGTTGATTGTTTTTAGCAGTGTGGTGCGCAAACGGTCTTAATCCCGACGTAATGATTCGCTTTCAATGACATCGAAAGTAGACATTCATCAGAGGAAGGTTGTTTTCTTAGTATGGTGGGATTTTAAAGGTCTCGTGTTTTCGACCTCCTACCCAGGAACCAAACAATCGATTCGAATGCGTGCTGTTGACAATTGAGCAATTTGAACGAATCCATCATCCGAAAACCTCCAGAATGCATTAATAGTAAGGTATTTGTGTTCCATTATGACAACGCGACCACACACAAGTTTGACCACCCAGCAAAAATGATTGGAGCTTGGATGGGATGTAGTGCTTTCATACTCGCCTGACCTTGCGCCGTCAGACTTTCACTTGATTCTCTTCAAAACTGCTTGCGTGGTATAGCGTTTAACTCAGATGAGGCTGTAAATCAGACGACCAGTTCTTCGTCGATAAAGACAGATCCTTCTATGAGCGAGGAATTATGAAGCTCACTGAAAGATGGCAAAAAGTTACAAAAAAAAAATAAAAACCCTCAATATATCATTGATTGATGTTTCTTTCGTACACGTAAATACAGAACTTTTGAAAAGCAGATAAACAAATTTACGTGTTAAGTTTAGCTTGTTTTAAGCTTAAGTAAAACAGTAAGATTTATAAGAACCCATGACAACTATAATAACAAATATAAAAAATACAAATATATATAAAACATTCCCATATTATTCATTTTTTAAATTTTTCTAGCTTGAACATGCATGTAAAATTAATTAAATATACATATGTACATATGTGCAAATATAGGTATAATTTGCATGTATTACTTATTACAGTTTAAATAAGCTTCGATTTATCCACTCTTCGCCTGTGCTGTCGACGAATTGAATGCAAAGTACTGCTGCCTGTTAACGTATGTATTTGCATAAATTTACATTGCAATTAAATAGATTCCATAACTATGAACAGGTAACAACGCTACGTCCTGTACCCAAACAAGAATGTGTCTTATGAAGGACAACACACAAATCTTCAACCAACTTGAAAATTCTATAAGCAATATTGATTGGAAGGAGTAGCAATTAGAGCCAAGCAATATACTCCTGCATCCCCATCGGCAACATCGAAAGCTTACACTTCAATCAGCGCCGCCAAATATCCACCCACATAAGTGGCAATCTCCATGTTCACACACCCTGGAGCCACAACCTCATTTCGCAGTTTTCACTCACGAGTACGCCGAGCAGATGGACTCTCCTGTATGATTGCGCCGGGTGGGCGCGGATAGCGGAACGGTGCAAATTTAATTGAAACAAGGAGCAATCACGGTTCAACTGCATTAGCAAAAGTGACGGCGGCTGTGGGCTAATTTCAGTCACACATACTAAAAGTGCAGAAGTACACGGCCCTGTGTTGAATGCATAATCAACAGTTCGGGCAGTGCTACTCATCCTGGAACCACTATCCTTCCACCTCACAAGGCAACTTCATCTTTACGCTTCGATTCAGAATTCTATCCTCATAAGCCGCTGTTCAAGGGTTGGCCACGGCGAAGAGTTATCTACGCTCGTGAAGCATGTATCTGCGAGAGTTCTTCCGCCTTCGGTTGTGGAACTTTTTCTTTTGATTCTTGCGCAGCCCAGAGGTGGAGGATGATGAAGGATATACGCTGCGCACACGCTGCTGGTGAACGAGACGTGCGTGCAGTGACGTCGTGTCAGTTTGTGGCTGTGTCGCATAATTGATATGCAGAGTGCATTGCGTTCGGCCAACTACGGCTGTGACTACGTCGATGCAAGTAGCACTGCCAGAAGCATTGGACTCCTTAGACGCGCCCTTGTGGCAGGCGGTATTATGCAACACCACTTTATATGCCGGTTAAATTGCAGGCAATCTGTTTTGCGAACATAATTATTAGTCATCGGGTGGATTTTTAGTTTGTTATTCGGCGAGAGTTGCGGTATTTTGCGCTAATCGGCGAATTGAAGCATTTTTCATTAACAATTAATTATAGTTGCATATTTATGAGTGAATCTCATATAAATGGGTGCAGTGATTTTTTGTCCATGCGAAGTGGCACTTTGGTGCGAATTTATGCAAGGGACTTGAAAGTAAAACAGTACTTTTTTCCTCTAGAATGTTCTTTGTAATATAATATAAATTTGGCGCAACAGCTCATTAAGTGCCTAGGGCTAGCTTCTCGCAACCACTCATGTTGTGTGCGTTATATTTTTCACACGAATGGAAGGGACATACAGTTTGATGCCGTAACCGAAGGACTGTTGAGAAACTTTTTCGTGACAAAAATACTCTCAGATGTTTGTCAGACGTTCGCGATTCGAACATGGAACCTCACGCGCAGTGGCGTGACATACTAACCACTGCGCCATGGCGGAGCACATGTTCTTTAAGTAGACGAATATTTTTTCGCAATATCACAAGCACGCTGTCGACAAGCATCAACGGCACGTGCAAATGATCCTTATGTGGAAGTCTATCTATTACTGAGTCTAAAGCGCATTCGAATTAATGATGTGCCAACTCGAGTTGATAAACCGGGTCAAACCGAGTTACAGCTAAACCAAGTGTTAGAAATATTTAGTTTTGAAGATTTTTATTTAATTATAAAATTTAGGTAGGTTAATTTAAATGTAATATAAAAAAGGGATTTCACAAAAAGTGGTTGTTTTCTCTCAGCGACTTGAGTAACCGCACTCTCGATCTGACTGCTCGTCCTTTCTCTGCACACTCTGTTTTCTTTTCTTCTTTTCGTTCATTTCAGCAGTGTTGCCAAATCGCTAACATTCGGCCATCCTTTTCTTAATTCGTCCTCGAATTCACCTGGCCTTAGTTATTATGATAGTTATGAATACATTATAATAAAACATAAGTAGCAATACACAGTAAAAAAAAACAAATTTACACATATACAAAGCAAAAAAACAAATTAAAGTTACAGGTTAAATTCAATACTCCAAATTATATCAATATGCTTTAATTACAAGGCTACCTTACTTTAACGTACGTAATCCTTGTGCCTTAAGGGCGGTTTTACGTGTCTTACTGGTCTCAATCTTTGTGGTTTCGGCTCATCGCCCTCGTCATTTGGTACCTCAGGTATCGATACCTTGTCATTGTCCTCTGCTGCTGACTCTTTATCAGACTGTGCTATGGTTTCTTTGTCAATCGCTGGTATTTCTTCGTCGCTTTCTGCTAGTTCTTCGTCATTCGCTGGTGGTTCTTCGTCAATCGTTGGTAATTCGTCCTCCTTCTCTGGTATTTCTTCGTCGCTCTCAGGTAGTTCTTCGTCAATCGCAGGTGGTCGCCACAGTTTTAGTTGACTAACATGTGCTGTGGAGGCATATCTCCGTCCTGCTGAGTCAAGTCGCAGGGTAGCCACTCCATAGGTGTCGCTTGGTAATACTTTATTTATAACCAGAGGTCCTCGATTCTTGGGGTGCAATTTTGTGGAGTCGCCTGTGGCTTGTGGAGTAGACGACATGTAAACAATATCACCCACATCGTATTGAATGTTGAGTAATCTTCCGCGATCATATACAAACCCCAAATAGTTAACTTTTCGCATCAAGAACTCACATTTGCTCAGTCGTCGTAAGTCTATCCAATCACGTCCAGGAATAAGAATGTCGTCCGTTTCCTCCGGCGTAATGAATGCTGTCTTGTGGCGATCTTTCGGATGTATTGGTATCTGCAGATAACCCTGCGCCAAGTCCAAAACGATGAAAACTTTCGCACCAGCCAACAATGCCATATGGTCGTCAATATTAGGAAGAGGAAAATTCATCTTTTCAGTCTGATTGTTCAAACGCCGATAATCTACTACCAGTCTCGAATCGCCAGTTTTCTTTCGAACTAATAGCACTGGACTCGAATACGCGGACTCAGTGTCGGTCACTACTGCAAGCTTTCTCCATTCTCCGACAATCTTACGAATCTGCTCCTTTTCCGCTTCGCTGGCTGGATAGGGTTTTGACTGCACTGGTTTGCTCCCTGGTATCTCTTTAATTTCCATATTCAGATCCGCATTACGTCCTATTTCGTTGGCCTCCGTTGCAATACAGTCGCGATACTCATTTAAAGTATCTACGAGTTCTTGAACTACTTTTTGAGGTTGCTCTTCTCCAACGTTGACGTCCTTCAATTCGATAATAGTATTACTAGTCTTGACCGCTGCCGGCTGTGTCTTATTCACCTCTTGCTGGATTGTAAGAATTTCGCTTAGGGTAACATCTACCTTTCCAATGTTTGCTATCGGCAGCAAAACTTGCTTTTCACCATCTATTGATGTCACGAAGTTGATTGATCTCGCTGGAAGTTTCGAAGTAGCTATTTCGAAAGTCGTTGTTTTACTTTCACTTAGATCTAAGTCTTGGAACGGCTGCTCCTCCAATTTCTCGGAAAATGTCAACTGGTTACCTATCTTCTGGTACACTACATGTGGGAGTTCGGTGAAACTACGCCCGACCAAGACATCACACGCTTGCACATCGTCAGACACCACTCGGAATATAATGTTTTCTGCTAATGCTCCATCGACTTTTAATGATGTCTTTATCCATCCAGGGGAAATCACTTTATACTCCGCTGGTCCGAACGCTTTTAGTTCTGTAATGCCATGATGAATATCGAAGCCATTCATTAAAGCTGCTGTCATTTTGATTATACATTCTGAACTACCCATGTCGATAAACGCAAGCAATTCCTTATCGCGAACAACCACCTTCTTTAAATATTTTTCCACTCCATTTTTGGGATTACTCACCACTTGTTTTACATCACCACGGCGTTGATTGTCTTCGCAGTCACGTGAAATATGGCCCTTTCTTTTGCATCGAAAACAGGTTGGTTCTTGCTTCGGGTTGGGACAATTTCTTGACAGATGTCCACTCACACCGCAGTTATAGCACAAAACTTCCCTTTGGTTTTCACGATTTCGCATTTTACTCTCATCCGCGTAGGAAGAATTTTTGTTGTCATTTCTGCATTCCGAATTGATGTTCAACTTCCTGGTAGGTTTGTCTGTCCTGGGAAAAGCAATACGGTCACTTCGCAAGTCCGACATTCTCTCTTGTTTGAGAATCGCATGTAGAAGATCATCTGCATCGTGATGTTGGGAACCCAATAATGCATTCGCAGTATCTCGCGACCATAGTCCGGTCAAAATGAGTTCTTTCGACTCCTCAAAAGTCAGCTTTAAGTTGGAGCAGAGGTCATACTTATCGTGGAAATAGTTGCTGACTGTTTCGTGCTTATTTTGAGTTCTGCTTACCATACGTTGCCATCGGGTCGTCAAATTATCTTGTACTACAAATGTTTTCTCGAACGCTTTTTTGAAGTCCGCCCAAGTAACAATCTTCTCAGCTCTGGCACGAAGCCAACGTTTAGCGCCTCCTGTCAAATTGCTACGTGCTGCATCCAAGGCATGACCATCAGACCAATGATGAAGTTGGCGCTTATTGTCGATGTCCTGAATCCATGTCTGCGCTGTTATCCCATCGCTTTCTCCATTGAATTGCTCAATATTTTTCGTCAAATCTGGTATAATGTTGTAGGTAAAGGTTGTGTTCTCGTCGCATCTTGGGGTACTTCTTGCATTTGGGAAACCCCCTCTTGTCATGTTCTGTATTTGCTCGATTAGAGCCTCGATTGTTTTGTCACGTTTGTTTATCTGTTCATCTCGCAATTTGTTTTCTTCCATCATGTAATTAAACATTCTCTGCCAACTCTGATCGCCTGGTATCATATTGAATCCATTTCGTCTTCCTGTCGTTCGCCATCGTCGACCCCACCCAGTTGCTCCTCATCGCCGCCGTCTCGCTGAAATTGTTCTACATGCGCCATCGCTATCTGACCATTATTCGCCAACTCCACATCGCCTTCCCGTTCTCGCCCTCGGGGAAGTCGCTCTACCTCTTCTTCGTGCATCTGCGCGTCTCGCTCGCGCCTCCTGTTTCGCTCCGCTGCCCTTTCTTCACGACCAGACATGTCGCCTTGAACAATTTCGCAACAAATATAGACGAACTTACCAAAAACTTTTGGGAAAAGGGTGCATCCCCACTTCTGAATTGTTAGAAATATTTAGTTTTGAAGATTTTTATTTAATTATAAAATTTAGGTAGGTTAATTTAAATGTAATATAAAAAAGGGATTTCACAAAAAGTGGTTGTTTTCTCTCAGCGACTTGAGTAACCGCACTCTCGATCTGACTGCTCGTCCTTTCTCTGCACACTCTGTTTTCTTTTCTTCTTTTCGTTCATTTCAGCAGTGTTGCCAAATCGCTAACACAAGTTACATTAATATCAAACCGAGTTTATGAAACCGATGGAACGAACCGAATAATTTAATGGCAAAACCGCACACGACTCGGTTTAAGTTGGTTGCTAACACATGAATGTACCCGTATATAAAGTCGAGTTGGAAAACAGTTTATTGTGTTTATACTAGTGATGTACCAAACCGAAAATTTCTCAAACCGAGTTAACTACTAAGGTAACTCTCTATAAGACACTAATCATCCCAGTCGTGCTGTATGGCGCAGAGGCATGGGCTTTGACAAAAGCGGATGAGGATGCCCTTGGTTATTTCAAGAGAATAGTTCTTCGAGCGATCTTTGGTCCCATCTGCATAGACGGTGAGTGGGGGAGAAGGTTCAATGCCGAACTGTACGGCCTGCACAAGGACATCGACTTAGTCAGAAGAGTTCACATACAGCGAATAAGATGGCTGGGTCATTTTGAGCGGATGGAGCCCAACGTTCCCGCTAAGAAAGTCTTCGTATCCACCCCCGATGGACGACGCAGTAGAAGACGACCTCGCGGTAGGTGGCGCAAACAAGTGGAGGGGGACCTCAACCAACTTGGCGTGCACAACTGGAGGCAGCTGGCTCGTAACCGCGCTGGCTGGAGAAGTTTCTGGGTTGAGGCCCAGGTCCACCCCGGACTGTAGTGCCATCTAAGTAAGTAAGTATGGAATCGGGCAGTGCAACTCGGTTTATATAAACTAGTGATGTGTCAATTCGAGTTCATAAACCAGTTCAAACCGAGTTAAACCGAGTTACATTAATATTGTTTAATAAAAAGTTTAGTAAAAAGTCAAGCAAGTAAAAAGTTTAGCAGAAGTCAAAATATAGAAACTGTTTGATTCATATAGGAGAACAAGGCGAACACTAGACTGTAGAAAGTTATTCGACTCAAACCATTTAAGGTAGTTTCACGCTTAACCAATTGGGTACATGAAAACGATTTGATGGATGAGTCCCAATTGAAATTCAGAAAAGCGTGTTCAGCTGTAGACAACATGTTTACACTAGATGTAGATGTAGGTATGCTTGGCTAGGTGTATGTGCACTGGAACCTTTAGTAGATTTATTGTATCCGCCACCTAAGGCTCTAGTCGATGGCATGCTCGATTCAGAGCACTTCCTCTAGTCCAGTTGATTTTATGAAGCGGAGTATCTGAGATGGATCCAACGAAGGTAGATCCATCTCTGATAAGAGATAGGCACCTAGGTGATGTCTTCTTTTGTAGATTAGTGCTTCGCATTCCATAACACGGGGTGCTGGTGTTTCAGCGAGATCTCTATAGAATCTGCAGTCTCCGTTTCCTTTTACACCCAGTTTCTTAAGATGCTTCTTGAGTCACCAGTAACTCGTTCGCATGTCTGTCAAGATGCAAAGTTTCTAATTTTTATGTAGGTTTTGTTGCTTTTCTGGTATCTAGTTCCCCAAAAGTTCTTACGCCTGTCTCAATTGGGAGACATCATCTCAATGCTTGATCCACTTTCTCAGTGGATGCGCGGTTCTATCCCACAGAAAGGTTCTGGTCCAAGGAGTCATATCTTGCTAGTGCATCAGGTACTTCGTTCTCATCCACTCCTATATGGCCTGGTACCCAGTAGGGAGTTACTTTATTATCCCGTTCCAGTCTATTGATCGTGATGAGGTACTCCGAAACCAGTCTGGATCTGATCTCGTTTGAGCTCAGTACGTTAATTACGACTTAGCTATTTGACATGTGAGTACCGTCGCGTAAGTGGTTAGTGTGTCGGATCACTACGCATGAGGTTCCAAGTTCGAATCCCAGAAAATACCAAAAAGTTTTTTCACGGTCCCACCTCTCGAGAGCGTCTGACAAACATCCGAGAGTATTGTTGTCACGAAAAGGCTTCTCAAATCGCCGTTCGGACTCGGCATTAAACTATACGTCCCTTCCATTCGTGTGAAAAATATAACGCACACAACATGAGTGGTTGCGAGAAGCTAGACCCTGGCACTTTAAAGAGCTGTTGCGCCAAATATTTATTTATTTATTTATTTGACAGGTCTTATGCAAGGTGACGCGCTATCATGCGATCTCGTTAAAATAATACTTGAAAGAAACTAGAGGTTCAACTTTCTACAAGTGTGAATAACCACTTGCTTACGCGGATGATATTGACATAGTCGGAAGAACTCAGCGGGCTGTCAGTGGAGCGTTGCAAGTATTGAGATCGAGGCAGTAAAGATGGGTGTTCTGACCTAGATGACGTCATCACCGATAAAGGCATTAAACATACCTTGGCAGTGTCACACAAACTTCCAGTGCCGGGCTCGGAAGCGACATTCATTACCGAATCTGCAGTACAACTTCTGCGTCTGAAAAGCCGACGAACGTTGGTTGAGGTGTCAGGGCTAGGGTTGGTCAGCAGCGGTGCATGTCATAATTATGTCGACATTACTTTCGGGTCATTACACTCGACTTTTGAGACGAACACCCTCGCCTTTGTCTACAAATCGCTGACTGTGCTTCTCCCGGCCAACAAACTGACACTCAAACCTTGGAACCACATCAAAGAGTTGGTACTAGCAGATCCCTCATTTGATAAGCCAGCTCGAGTAGATCTACTCCTAGGTAGTGATGTCTACCCAGAGTTCATACTTCCAGACATCGTCCGAGGGGAGGAGCTAGCGTCGCCTATCGCCCAAAAAACGCAACTTGGTTGGATACTTTTAGGTAAGGTTCCAATGAATCCTCCAAGAAAACCTAGAAAACCAATGGGTTTAGCGGTCAATGAAAGCAAAACAAAATATATGCTGTCTACAAAACAGGACACCCAACATCGGCGTCTTGGACAGAACGCCACAATAGACAGATATACTTTTGAGGTAATAAAGGACTTTGTCTACCTAGTGAGGAGATCAAATGAAAAATTACTCTTGCCAATCGCTGTTTTCTATTGGCTAAGAAGCCAATTGAGTAAAAAAGCCTTATCTCGAACTACTAAGGTAACTCTGTATAAGACACTAATCATCCCAGTCCTGCTGTACGACGCAGAGGCTTGCACTTTGTCAAAATTGAATGATCTTTGGTCCCATCTGCATAGACGGCGAGTGGAGGATAAGGAACAATGCTGAACTATACGGTCTATAAAATGACATCGACTTAGCCAGCAGAGTTCACATAGCAGCGACTAAGATGACTAGGCCATGTAAAGTGGATGGAGCCCAACATTACAGCATTACAACCCGGAAAATCTTCGAATATACCCGCGGTGGACGGCACATTGGAGGATGACCTCGCGGCAGGTGGCGCAAGCAAGTGTGGGAGAACTCAACCAGCTGGCGTGCGCTACTGGAGGCAGTTGGTTCGCGATCGGGCTGGCGGGAGAGGTTTGTTGGTTGAGGCCCAGGTTCGCCTCTGGCTGCAGCACCATCTAAGTAAGTAATGACACGGCACGCTCTTGTACGGCGACATTTTGTACGATCATAAGATAAGCTACTTTCATATATTAGGTGTTGCGGCTGGTGTTTCTTCCTTTATCACTGAAGATACGAAGGAGTGACTGCAATTGTGAAACTGGTAGTAAGCTTCCAATCAGTAGAGAGTCTCGCCTTACATACCGCCGTCGTCTATGTTCGTCGATCCAGTTTATTTGACTTGAGTTTGTCAGGTAAAAACGGAGCTTCCTGGAATTCTATATTCTATGCTCATTAACTTAAGATACATACACCACAAAGAGATTTCCATAGTAAAATCTGAGGACGTTTTCGCCATCTCTTTTTTTCTATGTACATAAAACCTTTTCTACCACCTGAGCATCCTACCATCGCGACCCTCATGAAGGATAAGCGGGCCATATGAAAATGTATGTATGTATGTATGTATGTAACCATTTCTATCGGGTTAGTTAATAAGTTGTCTAAAATAATTAGCAAGGCATATGCACTGAGCTGCGGTCTATTGCTCTAGCTCTTTTTTGGTTGAATTATCTTACATTAATTAAATTTATTACCAGCAATATTTATTTGAAGTTATTTACATAAAAGAGCCATCTTCACGAATGGATTTATATTAGATGGCAGAGCCGGAGCAGTCGTCTTTTCAAAAGATCTGTCATCGGTGCTTAGGGAGAAGAACTTCAGTATATGAAGCCGAGATGATCGCTCAGCTGTATGCGCTGGATCACTTGAAAGATGGCCAATTGATAGGGAAGAATATCTTAATAGTACTAAACCAGGCAATGATTAAGCACAGACATTAACACTGCTTTGTCTTTGGAATCTGTGCAGAAACTCAACGAATTGACACTCTGCGTGAAGAAAATAAAAAAGCGGACAAACTGACGAGGCAGGGGTCAACATCGGGATTTCTTGGTCCCAAACCATTTGCTGCACTAAACGGACTGGTGGGGAGATTGATCTAGAGCGATCTATAAGTGGTAGTCAACTGTGGAGCTTTCCACCTTTCCCAGAACAATACATCTGCTGTTCCCCAGCTTCAAATGGATAACTAAATAACCAAGGAGACCATGTATTTACTGGGTATCATAGTAAACTCTGAAGTAACATGGCATTGTCACATATGCAACATCGCAATATCGTCTTCTATGAAGTTAAGTTATCTTTTCAGAGCAAAGAAGTATTATACTTTACTTTACTTTGAGATTTACTCCCATGCGTAATATTTTCAGAAAATTATAATCTATAACAGAATCAGCAGACATCTGCGGGCATCTCGGACGCTGGCTCAACGTTATAGGTTCGCCTTTCCCGAGAAAAGTTTTTCAACATAAAAAATAAAAAATGGCGCGAAGAATGTCGAAAATTAAATCTTATAAACATAGAGCGAGGGGCACTCAAATGATTAGTAGCGTTGACCACAGAACATGGTAACTCAAGACATAATTTATGGAAGACAGGTCTTCTGGAAAATTAAACTTCAGACTACGCCTCGAAGGTATGGATACAGCAGTACATACATACAATACATTTTATCAATATCCGACAGTATCTAGCAGGAAAAGAAGGATATTGGGCTATCACTGGTTACAAAACGAGAAGATTAGCCAGAAAACATTTAAGCAAATGGTGGCATTAACACTAGGGATTGACGCCAGGGTGGAACTATGAGAAAATGCAGAGAATATCTCGGGACCACTGCGGTAAAGAGTCGAAAAGAGATCTCTCGAAAACGTAATTTGTATAACGTTACTTTAATAATAGCCAAAGACACTTCTGTCCCAAGCTTCATCAAAAAAATCTGTCGGCTCGTGGGCAGAAAGTAGCGAAGACGTTTTAGAAACGTTAATTGAAGCTCACTTCCCAGGAAGTAGATCGCCAATGGATTCTACTACTAATAGCTACTCGTATAATGGTAGGTCAATAGGGAACGACGTAGAGAATTTCATTACATGGAAGAATCTGCGATGGGCCATTATGTCATTCGCACCATTCAAAGCACCAGGCCCTGATGGAATTTTGCCAGCTATGCTGCAAAAAGCTCCAGCCAAGGTCAGAAGCAGGCTTAGGGAAATTTTTAAACATTGTTTAAGGTCATGTTACGTACCAGTGGCAGGTAAACCAAGCCACACTTCAGCGAAAGACTACAGACCCATAAGTCTCTCGTCATTCCTCCTCAAGAAACTTGAAAGACTTCTTGATATTCACATCAGAAGTAAGTGTTGCAACGGGATTCTATGCAAAGCTCAGCACGCATATTTAAAGGGGAAATCGGTGGAAACAGCTTTACACGACGTAGTAGGGAAGATAGAGACTAGCCTTCACCATAAGGAATTTGCACTAGCAGCCTTCCTAGATATAGAAGGTGCGTTCAATAACGTAGAAGGAAGGGCCATCAAACAGGCCCTGGAAACAATGAACGTCGAGCATAGCATTACCAATTGGCTCTGCAATATGCTCGGCACTAGAAACATTAACTCCACTATCGGAAACAGTTCAATAAGAAAATCCGTTACCAGGGGGACTTCCCATGGAGGCGTTATCTCACCCCTCCTCTGGGTTCTAGTCATCGATGGGATACTTAAAGAACTAAGCAACACAGGCATAAGCGTCTCTGCTTACTCAGACGACGTGGTGATTTTAGTTCAGGGCAAGTTCCTTGACACATTAAGTGAAATTATGGAATCAGCTCTTAATAGTCTTGAAAAATGGGCTAGAGGGTGTGGACTACACGTCAACCCGGATAAAACCGAATTGGTACTCTTCAGCAAAAAATACAAGATACCACCCTTCAAACTGCCTAAGCTAGCAGGGGTGGAGCTTTCCCTTTCGGATCGCGCTAGATATCTTGTGATAATGCTAGATAGGAAACTAAATTGGAAACTTATCACACAGGAAAGGGTCCGCAAAGCTTATAATGCTCTTTTCATCTGTAAGCGGACCGCGGGGAAAAAATGGGACATGAAGCCCGCAATGATGCACTGGCTATACATCATGATAGTCAGACCCATCCCCACGTATGGGGCTCTTGTGTGGTGGAAGACAACGAATACGAAAAACACACGGGATATGTTGGCCATGGCACAAAGAACAGCTTGCATTGCCATCACGGGTGCTCTACGCACAACACCTACGGCTGCACTCGAGATCTTTCTGTATCTTTTACCATTAGACCTACAAATCAAATTTCAAGTGGGCAACAGTGCACTTCGGCTCACTAACGTTGGTCTCTTCAGGACTAATAACATAGGACACAGCTCCATTCTCAAGGAATCTTTTCCCGGAATCCCTGACGAATCGGACGATATACTCAGCACCTTAGACTTCGACACACCATACGAAGTACTGTATCCAATTAGAGAGGACTGGCGAAGGAAGACAGTCTCTGTCCATAACGAGATTGCAATATACACAGATGGTTCTAAGACCAATGAGGGCACGGGGTCAGGTATTTACTCGAGAGATACGAACCTACAGGTGGCCTTGAGACTTCCGGACACATGCAGTGTGTTCCAAGCAGAGGTTCTAGCTGTACTTAAAGCTGCGGAATTACTTGAGATGGGATCAATATCCGATAAGAATATCGCCTTTACATTGACAGTCAGGCTGCGCTAAAGGCGCTAGAGTCCTACGTCACCAAATCTGAGTTAATCAGGAATTGCCGCACAATGCTTAGGGCATTATGTACGCAGAACCGAGTCAGATTATGTTGGGTACCTGGACACTGCGATATTGAAGGCAACGAGCAGGCCGACGCGCTGGCTAAAAGAGGAGCGGGGCTCCCACGTAGCGATATAATTGGTAGTATTAAGCCACCAGGGTGCGTGGCCAAGGGTATTATTCGGGATAAAATCATTGACACGGCTAATCTAAGATGGTCAAACTTAGATGGTCACAGGGTGTCTAAGGCCTTGTGGCCTATGCTAGATAGCAGAAAATCTGGGGAGATAATCAAGTTAGATAGATCGAGGCTAAGAACAGTGATAGGAATACTCTCTGGCCACTGTCTCCTAAGGAGGCATGCCATGAGACTAGGGTTATCCGATACGGATGTTTGTAGGTACTGCGACGACCTACATGTCTCAGAGGATATAACTCATATACTCTGTGAATGTCAAGGAATTGCCAGGACAAGGCTAAAGCACCTTGGAAGATACTTCTTCGATAACCTTGAAGAGGTGAGGTCCCTAAACCATAACAAGGATATTTTCAAATTCTTTAGGGAGATTAATTGCTTGGGAGAATGGGTTTAGGTCTTCTGCCGTGAAGGTTCCCTAGGGATCGCGATGGGCCCACTTTGGTGCCTAGTGTTTTATGATAACCTCATAACCCTACCTAACCTAACCTAACCTAACCTACTTTATTAATTAATCATTTTTTTCAAAATAGTATGCTTTTCTGAGACTATTTGGCTGAAAATATGTATCCCAGCCAAATATGATCACAAATGCATGAACATGAAAAATGCATGAAAAAAAAATTGTTTTTAGCCGAAATTTTAGAAAAAGAACCATGAATTTTGAATCCGGAAACGGACAAGGTGAAAGTGTGTGCGACCGAGTCGTGTAATCTAGTAGATGTCGTTTATGACCCAGTGGTAAGTGCGTTAGCCTCACACTTTATCTAGAAGCACTTTGTTATGTTTAGAACTTTGAGCATATAGTCAAAGTGAAGATTTAGGGTTGTACAGAACACCAGAGGTAGTCCCGTCTCTATGTGAAGCATGTATGTTGGTGTTGACAAACGGAGGGAAAAACACATTTATCTCAACATTTTTACTCTGAATACGTTCAGAGCTGCATAAAATAGTATCGATGGTTTAGTTAGTTTTAGTTTTGAAAACTTTATTTAAGCCTCAATAATACTTTAATACAATTTCATAATCTTAAGTTTAATATAGTTTGGCCCAAGGGCATCTACCAGATTGACAATTTATATTTCGCATTTATATTTTAAGACACATTGTTATTTAAAAGTCTCCTTCTATAACACGTGTTCTGTAGTTAAATGCGGTTAATGCATATTTCTATGAAACTTCCCAACCAAGGTAATCATTCAAAATGTTCAAAACCTCATTCATATCCAATGCAGTTGCGCCAAAGTATCTCACACAAAACTTACTTAAGACAGGTCATCTGGCAATAAAATGGTATACATCCTCCCTTTCTTGAAGATTACACAAGTCACGTAGAACTGACCGGTCTGGTCGATGTGGGATGTAATTTAAATTTATTATTTCCCCTCTTAGTTTAAATATTAGGCTAATCATATTCAGCGGAAAGCGGTTAAGAAAGTACGTATGTTGCTGAAGATTATAGTTGAGTTTGATGTAAATCATTCTACAATATGTTGGGAAGTTTCAGCTTCCGTTTTGCAACAATCATAAGTAGTGTAGCTTGCTCTCTTTAAAAGTTTATTTTTAAATACCATCCTTAAGTCAGCAGAGTTAACATCTGCTGCAATGCGCACGTTTTCGCCAAATCTCTCCTCCAGCTCTTCCCACTTTTCGATAAGGTTTCCTCTTGTCGATATAGCTCTCTTAAGCACTAGTTTAGGCAGCCGTCCATCTTCCATCTTCCACACTTTAATGATAAAACCGAAATGCAGCTTAAGCATGTCTAAAAATTGAGGTGGCACTGTTGTTTCCAAATGGCAATATATATGTACATAATTAGGGGTGCAGGTTGCTAGCCGGAAAATGCGTTTCAGAAAATACCTCAGGTTATTAAGTATTGCCAAGACTCTCCACAGGATTGTCTGAAGGAATACAAGAAATCCATTAAAAGTGCCAAGTCTCTTGCTTGGAAAGACTACTGTCAGTCCATTGAGACCATAAAAGACTCTGCCAGGCTGAGTGAAATTCTGTCCAAGGAGCATTCTAGCCCGTCCTTTATTAAACGGCCGGATGGGACTTGGACTGACTCCTCTAGCGAGTCACTGGAACTTTTAATGCAAACACACTTTCCAGGATGTAGTAATGAGATTGCCCTACCACCAGTAGCTCAGGTCGCGCAATCTTCTTTCTGGAATGACATTAAGACAACAATTTCAGCCGTTAAAACCTCCTGGGCTATTAATAGCGTCTCTCCCTATAAATCGGGCGGCCTTGACGGTATTCTCCCTATTATGCTGCAAAAAACATTGGACCAGGTGGTCCAGTGGCTAGTTCCGATCTACAGAAGCTGTATTCTCCTAAACCACGTTCCTCTGAGCTGGAGGCGTGTTCGTGTCGTGTTTATCCCGAAAGCTGGGAAGCAGGGTCATGGATCCGCAAAGGATTTCAGACCCATTAGCTTATCCTCTTTACATTTAAAGACATTGGAACGCATCTTAGATATACATATCCGAAATACCCTTGATAAATCCCTTCTATCCAAATCTCAACATGCGTACTCTAAAGGGCGATCGACAGAGACGGCGCTCCACGAAGTTGTGCGAACGATAGAAAAGACAATTCACTTCAAACAATATACCCTTGCTACCTTCTAAGACATTGAAGGTGCCTTCAATAACGTCAGTACGGAATCGATTCAGGAAGCTCTGATCCAACGGGGTGTGGAAGAGTTTATTAGCAAATGGATATTGACAATGCAAAAAAACCAGAATCATTGAATCGAATCTCGGCAACAGCAGCTCGACCATATCTGTTGTTAGAGGAACTCCTCAAGGTGGGGTCTTATCTCCTCTTCTATGGCTTATGGTCATCAATAAAATGTTGTGTAGACTTGATAGGGATGGAGTTAAGATTGTCGCGTATGCGGATGACGTGGTAATACTGGTATCGGGGATGTTTCCATCCGTAATCAGTGAGATTATGGAAGGTGCCTTGGGCAAGATTAGCTCATGGGCCACTGGATGTGGACTCAGCGTCAACCCAAGTAAAACTGAACTGATGCTCTTTACCACTAAAACCAAAATACCGACTTTTACGCTTCCGCGGCTAAATAATCATATACTCTCCCTATCCTCCAGTGCCAAGTACCTAGGTGTGGTACTTGATCCAAAACTAAGCTGGAAGCTTAATATTGAGCAACGGGTAAAGAAGGCCTGTGTGGCTTTCTATGCCTGCAGCAAGACCTTTGGCAAGAAGTGGGGACTTCGCCCGAAGATGGTCTTATGGATGTACACTGCCGTGGTGCATCCCATTCTTTCCTATGGATGGCTGGTCTGGTGGCCTGCACTAAGGAAAGCTTATAACATCAAACTTATCAACAGGGTACAAAGAACTGCGGCTATTGGCGCAACGGGTGCCATAAGGACATGTCCAACCGATGCCTTGAACATTATTCTGCACCTTTTACCACTCGATCTTCACACTATGCAGCTATCATCATGTAGTGCGGTCAGGCTAAGGGAAACGGGATGCTGGTACACCAATCCGGATGGTCGCAGCAGTATCCTGAATTTGCTACCGCAGGATCTGGTAGCTGATTTGACCGACTATATAACTCCCACAGTGAACTTTAGAAATGACGTCACGGTCAGATTCCCAACCAGGGCGGAATGGGAAACTGGCGTACTAATAAATGAGTTGGAATCAACAATTTTCACCGACGGTTCAAAAATGGACTGCGGGTTAGGGGAGGGGATATTATCTAATTCCTTCAATATTTCCAGGTCGTACCGGCTTCCTGATTCGTGCAGTGTCTTCCAGGCGGAAGTTTTTGCTGTACGTGAGGCCTGCCGCATACTCAAGCAAACCTCTACACCCCTAAATACCATTGCCATCCTCATTGACAGCCAGGCCGCTATCAAGGCTACAGTATCTGTCACTACGTCATCAAGGCTAGTAGAACAGTGCAAAAAAGAACTCGCCTCGCTTAGTCACCGGCTAAGGATCTGTCTCCTTTGGGTTCCGGGTCACAGCAACATGAAGGGGAATGAGCGGGCTGATGAACTCGTGAGACAAGGATCTTCCCTTGATGCTTCCCTAGCAAAGGAGGTGAACGTCCCGTTGGGGGTCCTTAAGGGAGGCATCTTCGCGCACTATCTGCTAAAGGCGGATATTAGATGGCAGGGGGTGTGGAACTGTGTCATATCCAGGTAAATGTGGCCCAAATACTCCCGGAAAAGAACGCAAGATCTACTAAACAGAAACCATACATATATCGCAAGAACTCTGGCAGTTAGTACTGGCCACTGGCCCATCGGGGTTCATGCGGCCAGAATAGGCATTGCATTTAATCCACACTGTCACAGCCGCAATACTGCTGATGAAATAGAAACAATATTACACAATCTCTGCAAGTGTCCGGCTTTAGGCAAGGCCAGACAGCGCACCTTAGGTAAATTCTTTTTCGACAGCCTTATAGAGCTAGCGGAGATTAGCATTGGGGATATTATCAGCTTCCTCAATGCAACGGGGTGGATTTGAATAATCCTTACCCCCTTCTTTCTTCTTCTTTCCCCTAGTAGTTAGTCACTTGAGTTGTGGTAATAAAACGGCGCTTCTGCGCTAATTAAGTGTCGGCATGGTTTGCTGACACAACCAATCCTTCCTACCTAAATACCTCAGGAATCTTTCCACCTCATCGAACTGACAGTATCCCCAAACTTGAGCCCCTTACAGCAATATAGAGATTGCAGTCGCACGAAATAATTTAAGCTTTGATGCAACGGCCCCATACTGAAGAAACAGCTCTCTTAGCCTCCGTTAGTTTGAGTTGGAAATGTTTTCGCATGTTGAGATTCGTCGTGATTAATACACCAAGATACTTATACTCCTGAACTATTGAAACATTTTCTCCTTTGTTTGTCCATTTTTCATTACGAGAATATCTACCACCACCATCTCTGAACACCATCATTTTAGACTTTTCTAAATTTACAGACAGATTTCAAAGTTCACAGTAGCGCTCATGACGGTTCACCATTAGCTGCATTCCTTCCACTGATTCAGATAGAAAAACTATATCGTCTGCGAAAAGGAGTCCTGGTATCTGAATACTTCCAAACTGAATCCCCCCTCCAATTATATCCATTATATTATTTATAAATAAAATGAAAAGTAACGTGCTCAGAATACATCCTTGCCTGACTCCCATTCGTGTTGAAAAGTCTTCCGATACAAGCTCACCATCCCATACATATGCGACGTTGTTTTCGTACATCGCCTTTAATAAAACGACAATTTTGCTTGAGATTCCCATCTTAAATAGCTTATAAAAAAGTGATTCACGTGCAATACTCGTAGAATCAAAAGCAGAACGAAAGTCAACGAAGAAAGCATATAACTTCTTGTTCCTTCTTTTGAAGCTCTCCGCAATATTCGCCAGGGTGAATACTTGGTCTAAAGTTGAATAGTTTCTCTCAAATCCAGCTTGCAATTCATTCAGTATTTTCTTATTCTCAATCCACTGCGTTAGCCTGTTGAAAACTTCACCGATGTATTCAGGAACGAAATGCCTCGATAGTTTTCAGGGTTATCGTATGATCTTTTTTATGTAGAGGAAATATTATTGCTCTTTTAAAGCTATTTGGAACACTCGCTGTCTCAAATATCCTATTGTATTCCTTGGTTAATGCGGAGAGGAATTCAGTTGAACAATTTTTAAAGAATTCAGCTGGAACTTGGTCGTCTCCTGGAGCTTTACCAACTTTCGATTTTTCGATTGCACTCTGTACTTCAGAAACTGTAAATGGAGCATCTAGGAGATCATCTATAAAAAGTGGTGCTGCGTATTGAGGAAGACGCGAAAATTGCGAGGTGTTAAGCAGGTTCTTCAAATAGTCCCGAAGTTCAGATGCTTGTAAGGGTGATGAAATGATATTGGTTTCCCCGTTGATAGTTTTGGCGGCTTTCCAAAATTCTGTTGAGGATCTTGACGAATTTAAAACGGCTACGGTTTGTTGCTCCAGTTGTTTTCTTTTTACAAAACAGAGATGTTCAAAGTCCCTATTGGCGACTGCATACATATTTTCGAAAAATGTGGTATTGTAGTTCCTTAAGAGCCTAAGAAACGAAAATGTTTTTTTTTCTGGGTTTATGGCAATCAGCGTCAAACCAAACCTGCTTGAGAGTATCCTTACGCTTTCCTTTAGTGTTTGTTGGAACACCTTCAATTATAATTCGAGTAAGGTCCTCCATGTGCAGTGGCTTATTTTCCAACCTTCATTTAACAATTTCCTGATCTAAATTATTTTGAAATATATGTATGTTGAAATCGATCTCTCCATATCAACTTTGGCAGTAGTCTCAGTTGCTTCGTGCTGAGCGCTTCTTTCGGTTCCTGAACTATGCATTCAATTTCCAAGGACATGTGGTCTGAGAAAACTTGTGCAGCTATACTGAAGTTGCTCAGAATAGAACACCATTTCCCGACATAATGTAGTAATCAATAACTGAGCACGCTGTTCCTCTAATAAACGTATATTCGCCATTTGGGTCTCCTTTACAGCTTCCATTTAAAATCCTTCCATCCCGCCTAGAGCACCACGAATTTCCAGTATTTTAGTCCCTTTCCCATCACATACTTCATCTTTTGATCTGCTGGTTGGATTAATAATTGTTGTTACAGATACACTTACAAAATTGTTTTGCGACATTCCAATCTTTGCATTAAAATCACCAACAAGCAGCAAATCCATTGACCCTAAATCCCCTAGTGCATCGCAAAGTTGATCTTAATCCCTGTTCTAGTGATTACAATTCAGATAAATGGGTACAATAAAGAGATTTTTACCTCTAAGACATCCATTTCTTCAGCTCGCTTGAAATTCAAAACAACTCCTTCCAGGCACTTTCTATAGCCTAGTAGTTCCCCTCCACTTCCTCTTCCAAATGTATTTGCTTTCACTGCTGGAATCCATTTTAATTCAGTATCGATATTACCGGTTGTGACGTTGGCTCGAGTATTTCAAACTTTGGAATCAAACTAACACTTTTAGGTTAGGTTAGGTTGAAGTGGCTGCCAACTGATAATCGCTAACACACTTAGACCAATAATATGTCCATTGTGATACCACGTGGATCAAGGGAGACAATCTCTCTTCCTACTCGCTAAAGCCATTTTGAGCTTCTTATGAAGCATAGGAAGCTCTTAATATCAATATCTATCAGATCACCTAAGTCGTTGGCTCCTAAGTGAAGCTTCCATCTACGGTAGAGAGATGGGCAGAAACAAAGAAGGTGAGGAATAGTTTCTTCCTCTTCTTCATCCATGCATCTTCTACAATAATCGTTCGCCAAAAAAGCCTAGCCTTGTAGAATGCTTGCCTATTAGACAGTGTTCAGAGATGACACCTATTATAGCGCTGATGTGCAATCTGTTGGGAGAAATCAAATTCTTAGGACGTTTTAGATCCAGCTTCAGCCAAATTTGTTTTGTCGCTAGACATGTTGATCCACTTGTCCATCTAAGATTTGTACTCTCAACAGCATCCCGCTTAAATTTAAATTTGCGAGTAGCGATTGGTATACCTAGGGTGCCTTTATCCGGTAGGATGGGTATAGTTGTTCCTATTCTGTCGAGTTCATCGGCCTTATAATTCCTAAAAATCCTCAATCTCCGGTTGCTTCATTTGCTGATGTTGTTGTTAATACTCTTGCCTCTGGGAAATCTGTTGATGCTGGTGTTAAAGCTAGTGCTTATGCTTCCGCTGGTATTTCTGGTGATGAAGAACGTGGAAACTTAAACTTATTACGGACCAATAAGCCAACAACTATTATTGGAACAAATCGCGACCATGCTGATATCGGCGTAGTATATAAACTCAAATAGTTCCACTTGGGTAGTTTTCGCCCTTCCACCACAACGGACGCCATTTGCAGCTACGTGGCCTCTAAACTTAATGTAAGCCCAACATTGTTCTCATGCTATAAGCTCACCAAGAAGGATAGTGACGACACAATTCTAAAATTCGTCAATTTTAAAATTGGTGTTCCAGCTGAGTTGAAGGATGTAATTTATGAGGCGAATATCTGGCCTGTTGGTGTGAAGCTGCGTTCTTTCTTGCAACGTTCAAAAAACGAAGTAAGTCGAATGGAGCTCAACAAAACCTAAAGAACGCCCTTACACTGTCAGCCACTGCGACCAATCAGTCATCGAAGAACATCACTACTGTTAAACTTTTTTATCATAACGCCAGTGGAATGAGGTCTAAGGTTTATGACCTGTTTGTCTCCTCTTCCCAGCTTACATATGACGTCATTGTGATAACTGAGACCTGGCTTTATGGTGGTATACTTTCGTCGGAGATATCTGATAGCAGACTTTACACCGTATTCCGATTTGACCGATGCAAGACTGCCTTGGACCGTGGAGGTGGAATTTTAATTGCTATTCGATCCAGCCTATCTTGTAAGCAACTATCATTGCCAATTACTGAAGTAGAACAATTATGTATTTTGATTAACGTAAATTCTGATTCCCAACTGATAATTATTGCTAGTTATGTTCCGTCAAATTGTGTTGCTAGTACCTATTTCAAACACATAGACAATATCGAGCATGTTTCTAAAATTTATAATAAGACATTTCACTTCTTATGCGTGTTAAGAGATTTTAATTTTCCGGATGTTAAATGGACCTGGTCCGATGAAGATAATATGCTTATTCCTACGAATTGTTATATAGATAATGAACTTAATGGCATAGATTTTTTATATTCCTTAAACCTCTCACAAGTTAACACTGTATATAATTCATTAAACTGATTATTAGATCCTTTTTTTTTCGTTTGTGTAAATGAATTAAAAGTAAAATCAAATTTTGCTTCTTGCGAACTACTTAACAACTCGATCCATCACAAGCAAACTGAGTTAAAATTTGAATTCTATTCTATTCTGAATCCGGTTAATATTACTAGTAATTCTAGATATTTTAATTTTTTCAAAGCAAATTTTACTGGTCTAAATAATTGGATTAATTCCTTCGATTGGGAGGAGGAATTTCATAGCCTAAGTCTCAGTGAGATGTATGCTCGTTTTAAAGTTATTATTTACTCTGGGTTTGAAATGTATGTGCCATTAACTTTCAAGAAGAAACTCTCTAAGCCCCCTTGGTATAATCGTCGGCTAATGAATTTAAAGAACCTTAAAACTAAATGACTCAAACGGTATAAAAAGTCGCAAAGCTTAGTTGACTATGCTGGATTTTGTACCTTGAGAAAACAGTTCTGCGTGCTTAGTAGGTTTCTTCACAAAAATTATATTATGGATATCGAAAGCAAGCTAGTAGCTGACGCCAAAAGCTTTTGGAGCTTTATAAAGCATAAGCGTAATACGTATGGTATTCCGGAAATAATGTCGTAGGAAAACGTAGAGTCCAATAATATTGGACCTTCGTGCGAACTGTTTGCCCGATTTTTTGAATCGGTATATGTAAATAACACACCAATTCGTTTAGGTCCAGCAACCGTAGTAGATCAAAAAGTGGATATTGCCTGCATTTGTCTCGATTTACAGGACATAGCTCTAGCTCTCAACAATCTGATACCATCGGCAAGTGCAGGAGTGGATGGAATTCCAGCACTGGTTTTAAGTAACTTTAAAGCCAGCACATATTATCCCCTTCTACTTATCTTTAATTTATCACTTATACTTGACATTTTTTTAGATGAGTGGAAGGTCTCATTTTTACTTCCCATTTTCAAATCGGGCTCTAGAAATGACGTTAGGAACTACAGGGGTATCTGTAAATTATCAGCCATCCCTAAGCTCTTTGAAAGATAAATTGGATTTTTATGTCAAGTAACATATGTATATCGGAATTTCAACATGATTTTGTTTCAGGGAGATCTACAGCCTCCAATCTCGTATATTTCACGTCGTCTGTACTAAATTCATTTGAAAAGGGTTATCAGGTGGATTCGATCTACACCGACTTTAGTAAAGCATTTGACTCTGTGAATCATAGTGTCTTAATACGCAAGATGAATTGCTTCGGTTTTCACTCATCCATTTTGAGATGGATTTCGTCTTTTTTAATGAATAGAATGCAGATAGTAAAGATTGAATCTTTTCTTTCATAACCTTTCAACTGCAGCTCAGGTGTACCTCAGAGTAGTCACCTTGGCCCCTTACTTTTTATTATTTTTATCAATGATATAAAAACTGTGCTAAACTACAGTCAATGCCTACTTCACGCTGATGATCTAAAGTTGCTCTTAAGAATTTCAAGCTTAAATGATTGTATAAAACTCCAAAGTGATATAAATGCTCTTTCAATTTGGTGCAAAGATAATCATCTTTTCCTTAACATAAAGAAATGCAATGTATTAACTTTTTGCAGATGTTTCAACCCAATTATTCACCAATACTCCATTAATTCTCTAGAGTTAACACGGGTAAATGTGGCTAAGGATCTTGGTATCGTTTTTGACCAGGCGTTAACTTTTTGCGATCATGTGGACTATATAACGTCAAAAGTTGACTCCATGGTTGGCTTCATCAAAAGAAATACTGTCGAGCTTTCTAATCCTCACTCACTGATAACCCTTTTTATAGCCCTTGCTCGTTCTCTTCTGGGATATTGTGACATCGTTTGGTGTCCTTTTTACCAGGTGCATATTAATCGTGTGGAAAGAATTCAAAGACGATTTTCCAAATTTGTTTTTTTACGATGCTAGATGTCAACTTCTAGGTTTAACTAAGCTGCTTAATAGAAGGAAGATCCACGATGTAATGTTTTTGAGAGACCTCCTGTGTTATCATTTAAAAAGCCCTTGCTTGTTAGCTGTAATCCCTATTTATGCTCCAGAAAGGCCATTGAGGCAAGGAGAGTTTCTTTTTCGCGCAATACATAGGACAAACTACGGATTGAACGAGCCCATATCTAGAGCTATTTCAAATTCCAACTCAGTTTGGTCTATTGTAGATCTAAGTTTATCCAGAACTATGTTCAAAAACACATTATTTAGCTTCCTTGGTTAATTGAGTAGGTAAATTCATATCATCATATATATTTTATTTTTTTATTACCATTGTAATCTCTCATTGCTCAGCCATCTCGGCAAGAGACGATCGGCAGTCTAGACTTACTAAGGAATTTATAGAGGTCAATTTTAGGGATTTGATTGCTGCTTGGCTGTCTAAAAAAATACGGATATCTCCAGCAGGTATCACGTTTTTCTTAAGCCAAGATAAGACTTCTTTAATCGCCATTATTTTCGACTGAACAACGCTACAATGATTTGGTAGACGCAAGGAGAGCTTAAGATTAAGCCCGTCAGAGAAAACACCTGCACCAACTCCGTCTTTTGTTTTTGACCCATCAGTGTAGAAGTGAATCGATTCCTCTTCTAAAAATGCATAGGGATGGTGACTACAAAGTTCTTATCAAAATTTAGACGTGGGATGGTGTAGTCCGTGTTTTCGGGGGGATTTTGAATTTATTCAGAATGGAAGCAAGGCCAAATTCTTTTCTTGACCGCCGTTGGATAGCTTCAAGGCGAACGGATGCATTCGCTGCAATTTACTTGTTAAATATATCAAGGGGTATCAACTGAAACATAATATCCAGTGCAGCAGAGGGAGTTGTACGTAGTGCTCCGCTTATGCACAGACAAGCTGTTTGCTGGACCTTACTTAGATAATCGCGATTTTTAGCTTTTTCTAAGGCTGTCCAGCAGACAATCACCCCGTATGTAAGTATCGGTCTAATAACCGAGATGTAGAGCCAGTGAATGATTTGATGTTGTAAGCCCCATTTATTCCCTATAGCTTTTTTGCAAGAGAAAAGTGCCACGGTAGCTTTCTTTATTCTTTCTTGAATATTAGGTTTCCAGCTTAATTTCTTATCCAGGTTAAGACGCAAATATTTTGCTGAGTCAGAGAAAGTTAAGCTGATACCATTGAGAGAAGGAGAGCCGACTAACGCGATTTTATATTTCCTGGAGAGGTGTACTAGTTCAGTTTTGTGGGTGAACTAAAACTTTTGCTTCATAAACATTGTTTCCACATTACATTGACAGACTTCTTTGCTTCAATTAGCTTCTGTGCTAGGTGATGCCTCAAATAGTTTTTGGGTGATAGCAATACTCCTAGATACTTGTAGATTTTAACGACATCTACTGCCTCTCCTACGAAGATCCATATTTCATTTTTGATACGTATACTGCTTCCAAAAAGCATGTCTTACGATTTGGTCAGATTCACTGTCAAATTTCATGTTCCGCAGAATTGCTCAAGCTTCTTTATCATCATCTGCAGTTTGTTCTGGAGTCCGCGTGAAGGGCAATATCATCCACTTACATGAAGCTAATTAATTTTAAATTAATTATCATTTTTTCCAAACGTGATGCCTCTATTTAAAAAGTTGACTATATCATCTACATATAGAACAACAATCAAACAAGCCTGTTGTGACTCGAAACTCTCTAGTTAGCTATTATACTGCTGAATACTGTTTAACCCAAAAGCAATGCTCGACGGATTGCTAATACTAATGCTAGTGCTGAACTAACAACCATCTCTCTGATAATAAATTCAAATGTTCCTATTTCAATTAATTTTCCCCAGTGCAGGGCCTAAATTGCAAGTAGAATTAAGTACAAATTTATTTGTCGAAATTACACCTTATCTTCGCATCCATCCACAATCCAATGGACTGTCTTGTTTCTACCGAAAGTACTCGTAGCAAAGCAAAAGAGAGGAAAAAACAATAATTGGAAAAAAAAAACAACTGAAAACTGAGGAATAATTCTTCTAGCACATTAAGAAGAAAATTCCCGTAATCTTGGGATGCTGGTGCGTTTCCCTCGGCCCTCTGCCGGTCAGACCAAAAGGGCACCTTCGTCAGCCGCAGCAGCAGCGATATTTCCCATGCGGCACTTCAATGATCCCCGTACCCCACCGAATCGGCCATAAGGTAGTACCTACATAATTTCAACAATTTATTTTCGAACGTGATCGGCGGAAAGAGGCGGCCATTTTTTCCGTATTTCACCCTTTTCATCAATCATCATGGGCTCCGGCGCGGCTGGGGGGTGTTGGTACGCAACAAAATGGCAAGTGTTTCAACACTGTACCGCGCCGAATGCAAGAAATGAAGATTTGTGCTTTTTGTTTCTTTTCTTGTATTTTCAGGTAATAATTCAGGTGATTATAGTAATTATGCGATGGGTAACGCTATCGATGTAATTGAAAATCTGATAGACACTGATTGCGCTTCACAAGGGCTTCCACTGGGGTCCATCTCGAGCGCAGGCACTCAGATATGGTGGGCATGGGTATGGGCCAATCAAAGATGAAGAATGACCGCCGATGCCGGTGTGTCTTTGAAGAGTCTCTGTACCAAAGCCACATTGTGCATGCGAAGATTCAGGTGCATTTGATGGTATGTAAATCGTGCCGCTTATGTTTGGCTAGTTAATCTGGTGTGCTTTGATTTGCTATCGACTTTCCATAACATAAACATACAAGAAACGTTATTTATTAATAACTGTGCTTTGCTATTCTGCTATACGAGTGTGGGAATGCTGTTATAGCGTTTTACCGATATCCACCTCAGAGTGGTGAATTCAGAGTGATAGCATAAGGATATGTTGGAGGTGCATACATTTACGTTTGTGTGTTCCCATAAAGCGGTATCCAACAATTTATGGCGCAATCTGTATCTAGTGTAATTTACTTACATATGGTATGTTGCTATTAGAGATGCGCGATTATCTACTAGTACACCGATACAATTGCAGTTACATTCTGATAATTACGATTTATATTTAGTACATATTTGATCTGCCAATATATAGTGCATACATCGGATAAATCGCATTAATCAATTCTATAAGGAAAATTGTTTTTACTTAAACTTAGAGGTACATACGAGTACATATCGTATCGTAAGTAAAACTTATTCGAGACTTCTGGTACTATAATTACTGACCCCAGGGGATTAGAGACACAAGTCTGCAATTTGGAACAAAAGAACTAGTCTTTTTCTAAGCTTAAACATCAATTACCTTATGTAATATTCAGACCCAGAAATCTTGAAACACTGTTTTTCAACTGATTAGGAGAGATGTCAAAATGTATATTGTTGTTTTTTTACTTTTAACAGATACATACCGCTTGGGTAATTTCAATACAAAAAGTGTCAAAAAAACATAATGGGACTTTATGAGATAGATTACGAGTAGTTTGGAAAATTTGGCGAAAATCACCAAATACATATAATTATACTTTAGAGGAAGTTTGAGGACACATTTAGCTTGTAAGCCTCTGATGCAGACTAAACAAGGGTAATAGGAATAGCAATTCAAATGGCTTTACAAATATGTACATCACATTATGCAGCTATCATGTTGTAGTGCGGTCAGGCTAAGGGAAACGGGATGCTGGTGCACCAATCCGTATGGTCACAGCAGTATCCTGAATTTGCTACCGCTGGATTTGGTAGCTAATCTGACCGACTATATAACTCCCACAGTGAACTTTAGAAATTACGTTACGGTCAGATTCCCAACCAGGGCGGAATGGGAAACTGGCATACTGATAATTGAGTTCAAATCAACAATTTTCACCGACGGTTCAAAAATGGACTACGGGGTAGGGGCGGGGATATTCTCTGATTCCCTCAATATTTCCAGGTCTTACCGGCTTCCTGATTCGTGCAGTGTCTTCCAGGCGGAAGTTTTTGCTGTACGTGAGGCCTAAATACCAATGCCATCCTCATTGATAGCCAGGTGGATATCAAGGCTATAGTATCTGTCACTACATCCTCAAGGCTAGTAGAACAGTATAAAAAAGAACTCGTCTCGCTTGGTCACCGGCTAAGGATCTGTCTCCTTTGGGTTCCGGGTCACAGCAGCATTAAGGGGAATGAGCGTGCTGATGAACTCGCACGGCAAGGATCTGCCCTTGATGCTTCCCTAGCAAAGGAGGTGAACGTCCCATTGGGGGTCCTTAAGGGAGGCATCTTCGCGCACTATCTGCTAAAGGCGGATAGCAGATGGCAGCGGGTGCGGAACTGTGTCATCTCTAGGCAGATGTGGCCCAAACACTCCCGGAAAAGAACGCAAGATCTACTAAACAGAAACCGTACAGATATCGCAAGAACTCTGGCAGTTAGTACTGGCCACTGACCCATCGGGGTTCATGCGGCCAGAATAGGCATTGCATTTAATGCACACTGTCGCAGCTGCAATACTGCTGATGAAATATAAACAATCTTACACTTCCTTTGCAAGTGTCCGGCTTTAGGCAAGGCCAGGCAGCGCACCTTAGGTAAAATCTTTTTCGTCAACCTTATAGAGCTAGCGGAGATTAGCATTGGGGATACTATCAATTTCCTCAATGCAACGGGGTGGATTTGAATAATCCTTACCCCCTTTTTCTTCTTCTTTCCCCTAGTAGCTAACATCGGTTAGGTCACTTGAGTTGTGGTAATAAAACGGAGCTTCTGCGTTAATTAAGTGTCGGCATGATTTGCTGGCACAACCACTTCTACCTACCTACCTACCATGTACATCACGATTTAGAAGTTACAGTACTATAAGCGATTTAACTTTGAAAACTGTAAATTCTTCGCCTTAAATCATATTAAAGAAACTGCGTATTTGGGCCAATGCTGTACGTACATATTAATTTTGTTAGCTATCAATTTTGTCCAATAAAGAATTAAAAAGAATACTGGTAATACTGAAGTAAATCTGGAGTGAGTGGATGAGCCTATTCCAAAGATTGAAACATAAATATCTCCTTCCGCCGTTCCAACCACTATGGCGTTTTCCAGGCGGAGATAACAACGATTAAAGACGCCCTATCCTAGCTAGAGATATGTATTACCATTTTTACTAACCGCCAAACCGTCACCTTCAGTTTAAAAATGGTTCTAAATTGCCGGTTAACTCTTAACGAGATGACTCAACAATTCAAAATTCTCCTTATTTGAGTCCAGGGGCATGAGGATATTCCAGGTAACTACATATATACAGTGCACTCTCAAGGCGCATGGGCAGTACCGGAGGATCAAGACAAATTAAAAGACTCCTACTCGCGCGGCTCGCTAGTTCCATACAGTTGTGTGGCGCAGAGATACATATGGTCAAATGCGGCGAAAGTAAAATCGTAACACACGCGGAATCAAGTCCATTTATCGCCTTTGCACTCTAAGGGTCGGAAGCGGAACGGTGTCTCACGACGCGACGCTATACTCATCGTATCTTCAATGCTGCCCATCGACATCTTCGCTGAAAAAATCCCATAGAAGAAAAGCCGAAGGAGACCGCAGTATCGCATTCTGCCAACGACAGTGGTATGAATCGCTGAAAGGAAAATAGACGCATCGGCTGATACCAAGGGTCGGCACCGGGATCTATCGGAAGCAGGGCGAAACAAACTTTTACAAGACGCAGTTATAAACGGACCATGGCTGCTATAGAGAGTATCTCTTTGAACGCAACCACGAGACTATGCCATATTGCCCTCGATGTGATAATGTATCAGAGAACGTAGAACACGGTTTTTTTTTTCAATGTTAGTTAGTTAGTTAGTTAGACTATTTATTTTTCATAGAAAAAATATTTAATATACATTTTTGGTATTTAGATTAGCAAGTCTATTTGGTTTGGCTGAAGGCTGTCTACCAGACTGACATTAAAAAATAAATAAATGAATAAAATAAGATAAAAGCACATATGAATATTTTGTCTTTACTACTATTTCAAATTAGTTAAAAAAAAATAAATATTTGCGATGATAGCTTGCATTTTAAAAGTTTTCTTCAAGAATACAGGTTCGATAACGTAGAGCATTTACGGTGTACCTATGTAGTAAATCCCAACCTCTGTCTCCATTTAGCATGCTCGTCGCTTCTTCCAACTCAAGTAAATGCGTTCCAAAAAAGTTAATACGAAATTTCTTTGGAATGGGACATACTGCAAGGAAGTGATATATGTCGTCTCGCTCTTTGCGATTGCATAGGTAACACAGTAAGGGAAGTTCGGGGCGATGGGGTACGTAGTTAAAGGGTAGGAGTTCTCCTCTTATTTTAAAGATGATGCTCATCATTACTGACTTTTTGTCTGCTAAGAAATATGTTCTGTGGCACAGAAAGCGATTTAGCCTGCTGCAATACCATATACTCTATGTTGTGATAACTTAGCTTCTCTGACATAATTGTCATACATTCTTTGGTCGGTTTTCTCCAACAGAATGTTGAACTTTTGTTTCATTGATGCTGGCTGCTCGTTGGGGGCAATCAATAAATCCAATTCGCAATCCGTTGCTAGCCTTTCCCATTCTTGAATGGTCTTTCCCCTAGTCGTTAGCATCTGAGTTAGCACAATTTTCGGCACTCTTTCCTCCTTCATTGCCATAACTCTTATCACGTAGTCGAAGTGGAGCTTGAGTGTATCCAAGAACAGGGGTGCTATACCGGTCTCAAGATGGAGCATGTAGTTGGGTGAATTGCTCGGCAGCTTAAATATTCTCCTTATGAAGTAGCAAGGGAACTTTTCAACAGCTTCAAACAAACAGTATCCCCATACTTGTGCTCCGTAAAGGAGAATGGCGGTTGCAGTTGCACGGAATACTTTTTGCTTCGCAGTGTGCGTAACGTTTTTGTTGTTGATGCAACTTCCCCAAACAGAACCAATTGCTCGTTTAGCTTCCGCCAGTTTGGATTTCAAATGCCTACTCATGCTTAGGTTGGATGCAATCAACACACCTAGGTACTTATATTCGCGGATAACTTCTATTTGCTCACCCTGATGTGACCACTTTTCTCCTCGCGAGTACCTGCCACCTCCGCTTCTAAATATCATCATCTTCGACTTTGTTAAGTTAACAGACAAGCTCCAGGTGTTACAATAACTTTCTAGTCTATTTATCATGAGCTGCATGCCGTCCACTGTATCTGCGAAGAAGACAATATCATCAGCAAATAACAGAGCAGGGATCTTTGTTCGATTTATATCTATTCCACCTCTTACAGCTTCTGTTATATCGTTAACATATAGAACGAACAGCAATGTACTTAGGACACATCCTTGCTTAACGCCCATTGAAGTTTGAAACTCCTTTGATAAGTGGATCCCATCCCAGACGTAGGCCACGTTATTGTCATACATAGCCCTCAAAACGTTAACTACCTTTGTTGAAAATCCAATCTTATAGAGCTTATAAAAAAGCGCATCGCGGGCTATAGTATCAAAAGCGACTCGAAAGTCTACGAAAAATGCATATAGTTTTTTGTGATTCTTCTTATTATCCTCTGCGATATTTATGAGTGAGAATACTTGATCGATGGTTGAATAATTACTCCTAAAACCTGCCTGGTATTCATGCAAAATGTTGTTATTTTCGACTCACAAAGTGAGCCTGTTGAAAAGCACTGCGGCAAACAACTTAGCCGACGTGTTTAAGAATGATATACTCCGATAATTAGCCGGGTCCTCGTAGTCTCCTTTCTTGTGCAACGGGTATATTATCGATTTTCGAAAGCTTCCTAGTACATTCGCTGTTTTAAATATTTGGTCGAATTCCGACGTAAGTGCTGCTAGAAATTCTGACGTACAATTCTTGTAGAATTCGAAAGTAATACGATCTTCTCCTGGGGCTTTGTTCCTTTTAGCGTTCTCAATAGCAATTAGGACTTCATCTTCCGTGATCGGTGCATCTAAAAATTCATCAACAATCAGAGGGGCTGCATAATGGCGAGGTTTGTGTTGCATTGAGAAGGTTCTCGAAGTGATCTTTCAGCTTATCTGCTTGCAATCCCAGAATGATAGTATTCCTCTTTCCATTGACGATCTTCACAGCCTTCCAGAACTCTGCTGAGGATCTTGCTCCATTTAGTAGATCTATGTTTCGTTGATCATACTCTTGCTTTTTTGAAAAGCAAAGATTTTTAAAATATTGGTTCGCCATCGCGTAAAGGACTTTAAATGTAGTGACATTTCTGGTGCGTAGTAATCTAACGAATGCAAAGGATGCATCCCTAGCCCTAATGCATTCATTGTTTGTTTATTTAATCTCCCATTTCTTCTCGTTAGAGCATTTTGCGGGCAGCTCTCCTAATTATCTCCGTTAACGCTTCTATACTAAAGGAAGTATTTGATTCGTGAAAACTTACAAGTTCTGTGGTAAGATTCCGTTGGTACAATTCTCGAAATCCATCTCTCCATGCTATCTTGGGCAATAGCCCTAACTGCGGTATGTTTGTAACATTTGACGCAGCGTTATGAAAATGATAGAGTGATACTGCGGTACAAGTTCGGCGAATGGCCGACTGTAGAAAACATTTTCTTTTTTTTCCGAGGGTAGGTGAAAAATCTTCCATAGACACTATGAGAATAGCAAGCGCTTGCTAATAGTAGTGTCAGATTCTTACTGACTAAAAAAACACCACCCTTCGATACAAATTTGTTAGATATCGCAACTAGGTAATAACCTATCAAGCAATTTTTCTATCACGAAATAAAAACGTTTGGCAGGTTACTTTCCACTGAAAGATTTCCTGAATGTTCCGGAATCTAGACGCGGTTAATCATTATGTCGTCAAGTCGAAAGGTTCCGTCCTTTGTAGTCGGCGCAATAAGTTGATCCCATCCAAAATTTGTAGTACTGTATTGTTGGCTTGTCCGATTAGTCGGTTTTTATGCTTTCTCGCGAAGCTTCTAGTTTTAGTTTCGATTGTCGGAATTCCGAGAGTATATCGTCGTTTCTACTATACCACGGTGCTTGGACAATTTCTCTTAGCACTTTATTTTGAAATGTTTGAAAAATATTGGCATTTGTTTTCTTGATATAACCCCAAAGTTGTATACCGCAGGTCCACACCGGCTTTAGCACTTGCTTGTATAAAAGCAGTTTGTTCTCTGTACTGAGCTGGGAATGTTTTCCGAGTAACCAGTACTTTTCTCTATATTTGATTTCGAGTTCTTTACGTTTCATTTTGACGTGCGAATTCCATTTCAGCCTTGCGTTAAGTGTCATTCCCAGGAATTTGGCCTCGTTTGCAAAAGGTATTCGGGCCGAGTTTAGTTAGCAAGTGAAATTCACGTGAACAGATTTAGATTCGTTGAGGGCAATCCGCCAGTCCCTCGTCCATTTATTTAAATTATTCAGTGCGTTTTGCAGTTTTGTAGTCGTTTTTTCGATTGTTTTACCTACTGCTAAGATAGCGGTGTCATCGGCAAACGTAGCAAGGATAGTGCCTTCTTCTTCCGGTATATCACGAGTATATATCAAATAGAGAAGCAGCCCAAGAACGCTTCCTTGCGGTACGCCGACCTAAACATATATGTAGTTAGCTATATGATCTCCAGTGAAGAAAATTGGATTGTGGTAAGCGACGCGGCGAAAAGAACTCTTAGCGATCTTAGACGCTTAGAACGCATACATAACGCGAATGTTAGCACTCGATAGCGAAACAGCGACTGCTTTGCACCGACCCTCGCCAAGTAATACCTAATTGTGTTTCCCCGAAGGTATAATTCGGTCCGCGAATGTTCGAGGGATGTGTTTTTAACTGGCAAGAATCTGGCACTACCGAGTTCCGATGGACTCTCGCCATCGGTGCCTATACAAGGTTTCCACCTTCCTACGCAAAAAAAAAAAAAAAAAAATTCTGAAGACGCGATCGTTCACCTCCTCTGAACGTGTCCGCAATTGCAATACAAGTATTATATCTACCTATCCACGATGGCTCTATGCAGCGTCGATTTATAAGCCCCTTATTTAACGACGGGTGGCGAAAAACTCAGTGCATCCGTAACGGTGAGTTTGATAGCTTGCTAACAATTATGTCATTGGTCATCAGCTGAACGTTGGTGGTATTGGATTTCTAGGAAGGTTAAGGGACAACCGGAGAGCGCCTAGATGATGGAGTCGTGCTGATTATGTTTTTCGGTCGTACTTCCAAAGATGGGCTCTCTTCCTAATTGTTCGTGGGCACCGTGGCGTAAGTGGTTAGTGTGTCGGATCACTACGCATGAGGTTCCAAGTTCGAATCCCAGAAATCACCAAAAAGTTTTTTCACGGTCCCACCTCTCGCGAGCGTCTGACAAACATCCGAGAGTATTGTTGTCTCGAAAAAGCTTCTCAAATCGCCGTTCGGAGTCGGCATTAAACTGTAGGTCCCTTCCATTCGTGTGAAAAATATAACGCACACAGCATGAGTGGTTGCGAGAAGCTAGGCCCTGGCACTTTAAAGAGCTGTTGCGGCAAATATTTATTTATTTATTTTTTAATTCTTCGCTAAAATTTTCTAACGCAAATCTATTGTTATTTTTTAATAACAATCGCCGTAGTGGATATCATAGCCCTTCCCCCCTTCTTCAATGCCAGTAATTAGTTCTGTATAGCCGTCTTGAGATTCCGAGTTATTGTCTTCGTCCTACTTCGACATAGTATAGCGCTTCGCGGGTAAGAGTGCTACCTTTGGTCCACTGGGTCCACATCAGCCAATATACGTAGATCATTCTTCTAGCACCCTGACGCAGTATGGAATATTCTTAGTCCCGATCTTCAAACGCTGAAACATGAACTTTATTGAAAGCGGATGAAGACATCCTTGGTCGCTTCGAGAGAAAAATGTTTCGTTTGCGTTGATGGGTTTCGCTGTATAGTCACATCAACCTAGTTAAAAAATTGTGTATTGGACGTTTGAAATGGCTAGGACATGTAGAGCGGATGGACGTCAACGCTCCGGCCCTGCAGAGTCTTCGAATTTAACCCGGAGGAACGACGCAGTAGAGGACCTCCTCACCGTGTAGGTGGCGCACACAAGTTCAAGGGGACCTCGACCAACTTTGAGTGCGCAACTGGAGGCAATTAGTGCAATAAGCCGTTAAAAATGCCGGAAGTGTCTACCTAATGGGATGTTCTAAGCATAGAGGGGGGAGTATTCAAATGGTTAGTAGCATTGGTCACAGGACATTGTAAGTACAGATATAATTTGCAGAAGATGTTGTTATTTGAAAGATGATACCTGCAGACTGTGCTTGCAATACGTGGAAACAGCAGTACATATATATGCCAACGTCCGGCACCTGCTAGCAGGATAGTCTATCACTGGTTAGGAAAGGAGAGGATTAGTCAGACAACTTTCAAGCAAATGCTAGCTTAACATTGAAATCTCTCGAGAAATAAAAACATGAATTGAAATTGAAGCAAATTATCATAATTCCGATGCTGACCTTAGTTTGCCAGTTTGTCCGTAATTTCATTTCCTGTGATCCCTTGTGTCCTTCTACCCAGGCCAATGTAAATTCATTTTGAATTGGACATTTGTTGCCAATTCACACATTCCAATTCCAAAGCCAATGAAGTGCTACGAGTAGTGTCTACCTGCTCCATGAAATTTAATTCATTTCTTGTTAGTAAAAACATGACTTCTTTTGATTGCTTTGTAATAGCACAAATGGAGATTCCAGCTGTACTCACAGCTGCGGAATTATTTCAGATGGCATCAATATGCGACAGGAATATCGCCATCTACATTGACAATCTGGCTACGCTAAAGGCGCTTGAGTTTTACGTCAATGCTCGGGGCATTATATTCGCAGAACTGTGTCAGTTTGTGTTGCGTAAGTAACTTGGACACTACGATTAAAAGGACAACAACAGCGCCGACGCTCTAGAAAAAATAGGAGCAGGGCTCTCTCAAAGCATAAAACTGCCAATGTGCGTTGCTAAGAGAATTATTGTTGATAGAATCATCACCTGACCTAAGAAAGTCCAACTTAAAAGGGCATAGGGTGTCTGAGGCCTTGTGACCATTGTTAGATCGCAAAAAATCTGGGGAGATTATGCAACCAGGCAGATAACGGTTAAGAACAGCGATAGGGATACTCTCTGGTTATTGCCTTCTGAGGAAGCACGCTATGAGATTAGGATTATCAATTACGGACGTATGCAGGTACTGCAATGACCTACGCGTCTCATAGAATATAATACTTTGCTCTGTGAATGCTAACAGCGAGCACAATCGAATCGGTTAAACTAAAGAATATTTGAATAAACTAATTCTCTGAGGAAACTAACGTTTGAAGTGGTGTAAGAAGTTGAAACCACTCGATAATGAAAATCATTCGATAGTAGTTAAAATCATTCGATAGTGTCTAACACTAGTATGTATTCAGTATTCTTTAATTCGGTGTATAATATCATCGATAGTTTTTGGCCGATATTAGATCTCGATATTTTATAATTCAAAGAATGAAATACTTTGATGCGGTACATGTCGTGTACGTACATACTTTCCAAATAAGTAGCATCAATCGCGAATTGCATCAAAAGTACTGCATACGGTGCGCGGAAGGAATACAATCATAAAGCAAACTTTGTTGACATTGTCTTTGGTTTGGTTGCACCAGATTAGTCATTTTGCTATCTTCTGTAGAGACTTTTAAAACTTATTGAAATACTCACATATGATGCGCTGTTTTTATGGACTAAGGCAATTGAGTAGCAAAGCGCTATCTCGAACAACTAAGGTAACTCTGACAATAATCATCCCAGTCTTGCTGGATGGCGCAAAGGCACGGACTGTCAAAATTGGACGAGGAGTTCTTCACGTTATATTTGATCTTGTCTGCATAAACGGCGAGTGGAGGAGAAGGTACAATGCCAAATTATACGGTCTCTACAAGGACATTGACTTAATCAGAAGGGTTCATGTACAGCGACTAGGATGGCTTGGTCATGTAGAGCAAATGGAGCCCAACATCCCAGCCCGGGAAACCTTTGAATCCACCCCGGATAGACAACGCAGTGATAAACCGTGAAAAAACTTGTTGGTGTTTTCTGGGATTCGGACTTGGAACCTCACGCGCCGTGGTCCGACACACATTGTTGTTGTTAACATAACTTACTTAAAATATCGTACTTAAACGAATCATGCAACAGTCTGCAATATGTTCTCTTCATTATTTAGTATATCTTTTTGGTTTGACAGCTATGCACCTAACCATAGTAAGTTTGTCAACCTTAAAAGCTTTTCTAGCAGCAGAATGGGTCGGACTTTATGTTTTTCCATTCCAAAAGAAGAATTGAGGTAAATTGTTTAACTATAAACCTATTGGCAAGCTGTCATCTGTCAAAACGATTCCATGCTATGGTTTCCAAAGGATTCTATTTTACTTGTAAGTCATTTCTCCTCACTAAGCCGCATTGGCTTATAAATATAAAATGCGCCGTTACAACCTTATTCAAATTTATATCTTCTGAAAACAAAGCTGTCGAACAGCTAGATCGATTTCATCTACATATATAGGTTTCAGCGAAGCCTTCGACAAACTTTCTCACAGACAGCTCAATTTTGCTTAAAATCCCAGCCTTACGTCTTCCTAGTCATTTCGTTCGATGGATAATTTCCGATATAATTTCAGCTGCAGCCAGTGTACCGCAAGAAATGTTCTTAGGTCTTCTGTTATTTATTCTTGTGATCAAGAAGAATACATATTAATCGTACTGGATCCGTACAGCGTAAGTTCGTCTGATTTGCACTACGTCACTTAAACTGGAATGACTCCATATGTCTTTCACCATATTGCGACCGCCTTCTGGTATTAGATCATCATTATTTGAATGCGCTGTCTCGTTGGATCTTTAACCTTTAGACTGCCGGAAAGTCTATATGTAGGCTCTCTGGGGTAGGCGATTTCAAAATTTATAAACTTGTACAGGAAGCATATAAAAGTACATGTGGGTACCCATATACATACAGGGGACCTGCATTGCGATTGATCGGGAAACTTCTGACTGCCCAAAACTTGGCTTGGGCCAGTAGCGCAACAATCAAGTTCGTGATGAAGTACTTACTTTACTTCCTAGTGGTGGTCCCCGGGCAACTATACGTATAAACCCTTATACGCGTAGGCTAAAATTGTAAGTGCGGGTTGTCTAGGGCCTTGATTCTAGGCTAGGTAACGTGGGCCAGCAACCTGCGTTACCGAAAATTGCTCGCTACAGAAACCGACACTATGTCTCGGATAAGGAATGATCACATGTTGACGACTTTTGGCTATTGTACCCGGACAAAGATAGGTTTCTGGAATGTAAAGACTCTTCTCGACTTGGGAAGCGAAGGTCCTTACAATGCCAGATTCCTCCAACTGCAAAAGGAATTCATGCGATATAAACTGGACATTTTGGGGGTAACTGAAGTAACGCGTAACACTGTACTACTCTATTCTGGAAGACCATCCGGAAGTCCGCGGGAATATGGAGTCGGACTACTGCTAACACCAACAGCACGCAAGTGCCTAATTTCCTGGCAGCCTCATGGTGATAGGATTTTGACGGCCAGATTCCGGACTAGAGTACGACGCGTCACCTTCTTACAGTGTTGCGCCCCAACGAATAGTTCGTCTGTGGACGAAAAGGAGAGCTTCTACAACCTCTTTAGTGCCGTCTTCAACACAACACCAAATGGAGACATTTTCATAGTGATGGGGGATTTGAATGCCAAGGTAGGCAACGACAACGAAGGGCTCAAACATGTAATCGGAAAACATGGACTAGGCAACCGCAATGACAACGCCGAAAGGTTTGTGGATTTCTGCAAAGCCAACCGCCTTGTGATAGGTAATACCATGTTTGATCACAAGACCTGCTACAAAGTCAGCTGAGTTTGCAACGACAGGCAAGCAACCTCCAACCAAATTAAACATTTTGCCATCAGTCGCCGCTTTAGAAGTTGTGTCCTGGACGTCCAAAACATGCGAGGGGCAGATGTGGGGATAGTACGAGATCACCATCTTATAATAGCTACCCTCCAACTACGCACTGCTGCAGTTCGAAGATCCCACGACAACACAAGAATGCCCAGGTTCAACGTCGATAGACTTAGTGATCCCTCAGTGCGCCAACAATTAAGGGAGCACCTTTCGCAAGGTGTGGAAGCAATCAGCAGCTCAATGCCCGCAACCACCCAAGAATATTGGTGTGCTGTGAAAAATAATTTTACATCTGGTGCTGAAAGAATTGTCGGTCGATCGCAGGGAAGACATAGGGCGTGGCTTTCTGAAGATACCTGGAGACGGATTGACGAACGAAAACAGCTGAAAGCTCGCATTGCACCTACTCCAGCAGCAGGGAGAAGCGAGCTAGAGTCCATATATCGCATGAAGATGAGAAAAGTTCAGCGTAGCGTGCGACGTGACAAGCGCAACTACATCAACGCGCTGGCTGCAGAAGCAGAAGAAGCTGCACGGATGTGTGACAGCAGGACTATCTACAGAATCACGAAAGAGCTGACAGGTGGTCGCAGCTCCAGCCAACACACAGTGAAAAGACTAGACGGCGCCCTGCTCATTTCGGATGAGGACCAGCTCAAGAGAAGGAAAGAGCATTTTGCTATGGTTTTAAGCCGTGTATTCGCTAGCGATGTGCTCCCAAATCAAACTGAGATGCCCGAGGTGAGAAGTTCCCGAATACGCACCACGACTCCCAGTAAAGATGAGATCATTACCGCGATCAAGGCGGTAGGACTTGACGCTATTCCAGCAGAGCTCTTACGAGCAGCACCAACAACATCGGCTGAGCTTCTGCTTCCATTTATAGAGAGAGCTTGGGAAACTGAAAGCTTTCCTAACGAGTGGAAAAAGGGAATGATCGTCCAGCTTACAGCTGGCTGCTGTAGCTAAGATAATAGCTAAAATCATCCTGGAGCGAATCAAATAACATCTCAAAGACACACTTGACGCCAAGCAGGTTTCCGCTGTGGATCCTCCTGTGCCGACCACATCAACACCCTGCGGATTATCATCGAACAGTGTGTTGAATATCGATCGCCACTGCACCTGCTGTTCATCGATTTTGAGAAGGCGTTCGATAGTGTCAACAGGGAGTTTATTTGCATGCCTTACGCAGGAGAGATATTTCCGATAAACTAATTGCTATTATCAAAGCTACATATGAAGGCTCCTGCACAGGGGGAGGTTGTCTGAGGAATTTGAGATCCAAAGTGGGGTAAGACAAGGCTGTATCCTTTCACCAATATTATTCCTATTGGTGATTAGCGATGTGCTTCGTGCAGCTTTGTCGACGGGAAACGGAGGAATTCGATGGACTCTTACATCTCAACTGAAACATCTTGACTACGCTGACGATGTATGCTTACTTTCCCACAGAATTATGGACCTCCACCAAATGAGAGCAGATGTGGAGAGGGAGGCAAAAACGGTAAAAAACTAAAATTATCAGCCTTGGAACTAACTCATCGGCTCAAATATGCATTACTGGACAACCGGTAGAGAGAGTAGAGGATTTCCAGTATCTTGGGAGTATTGTCTCGACCGATGGTGGAACCGAACTGGATATAGCCAACAGGATCGCCAAAGCAAAGTCCGCGTTCGGGATGTTGTCCAAAATATGGCGAAGCAATGCAATCAGTTTGAGCACCAAAATAAGACTGTTCCGCTCCAACGTTGAATCCGTGCTGCTATATGGTTGCAGCACGTGGAGAGTGACCACTACTATCACCAGAAAGCTGCAAACGTTCGTTAATAGGTGTCTGCGCAATATCTTAAGGATTTTATGGCCCAATCGTATCTCTAACGGACACCTTTACGAGAGAACGGGTCAGGAACCAATAGGCACAACTATTCAACGGCGAAAGTGGCAGTGGATTGGTCACACGTTCCGAAAGGGTGACAGCTCCATAGCGAACCATGCTATGCAATGGAACCCTCTAACTCAGGATGGCAGAAGACCTGGCGGTCCGAGGAGAACATGGCGCAGAACAGTCGAGAAGGAGGCACGGCAGCTAGGGAAAATTTGGGGAGAACTCAGACACATTGCCAGAAACCGTACACGATGGTACGTAGGCTTTTGCCGCTACGTGGCGTCTGCTTTCTCCCAAGTGAGTTTGTTCCGTGAAATGAGCCATACTGTCTGTCTACATCCCCGCCGTTGACTCTGGGTAGTGCCAAAGGAGAGTCATATAGTTATGAAAATGGTCTATACTCAAAAAATAATTATCGTTGATTTCCGCAATCCAAGAACTAAATAAAAGAAATGCGATTCCACCTCATTCCACCTCGTAGAGCCTCAAGCTCAAAGTGAATCAATCAAGGGCAATTCTTGATGTACTGAATTCAAATTCTTCTGTTATTTCGAACCTTGGGGTCAAAAGCATGAGGTTATACTATAAAAAATCAAGTTGATCTTGAAATGACCTTCAGGGTCAAGGTAAGAGCCAAATCTAAATTTATCATTGTAAAGCGAAGGAAAAATGCTAAACCTTCATTTATTCAATTTGTCTCCACAATTTGTAACCTTCTGATTATCCAGCTATATTAGAAATTTTGATCTCTGCACATCGTGAACTCTGAGTAAGGCTGAAGGATAGCCATTATAACCACAAAAATGGTGTGTGCTCAAAAACTAACATTACCATCGTTTTCGGCGACCCAGGAAACCTATGAAAACAGACTTTTGAATGAAACTAAAAATTTCTCATTTTTTTCTTATCCGTAGGCTGCCGGAAAGCCTAAATATAGGATTTACCTGTGATCGGTACTTTGTATAGGTTATATCTAAGATATAGTGACAGGGTTTGCGCATTTTCTAAGAAGATTACAGCCCTTCAAATCCCGGCAGTCTAAAGGTTAAAATGAAAATCAGTTTAAACGTAAGATGCTTCAGCTCCAGAAATATCTACCTATCCCGTGTAAACTTGTGTTGGGTCTCTCAATAGTTTCGCCTGAACATTGACAGCCCATTGTGGTTATGTTTGTCATTCTGTGACGATTATGTTCTTTAAGAGCTGCCATTTAATCATGGAAAACTACACGCTTCAACAACCCATGGAAACTCCAAACGATGCGCGAGCTACGTTGAATTTATAGACAGCGTGGTGCATGTTTAGCTTAATGATATCGTAAATAATCGAAATCGTTCGATCTGGGAAGATTCCAATCCACAAGAGACGGAAAAGTTTGCAGGTCGCATTATTTCAAGTTACTGACCTAGGCAAATAAGCCAGCAATTATTCACAGCTTTGAGAACAACGTTATTCATTTTAATGTTTGCCCTTAGTCTGTACTAATAGCGTCGAAGAACAGAGAAATGAAACACTTTTCAACTGTCTAGAATACAGCTCGTTACGAAACGACACTAGGAAAACAATATCTCAATTCATTTTATCCACACACATATGTGCTAAATCATTTCTACGATATTTTATCTGAGCTCCTAAACTACTTTCAATTTAGGTCCATACAATCAACATACATACATATGTTGGCATATAATTCCATACGAATATTTAATAAGTCGCAAGAGATGTGCTGCAACAATTGTCAAAAATATAGTTCTTGCACCGCGGTATTAAACCATAACTTGGAAAATATATATAATTATTTAACATCCCGTCGTTACTTTGCAGCCTAAATTGCAAATAAGATAAATTAAATTATTCCTTAAGTATGTTCAAGCTATTACAATGTTCTTCCGTATAAATATTCCACAATGTGTTTGAAATAAACTAACCAACCAAGCAAATATTTTATTTACTTTTCATGATATTTAACTTTCGTAAAAAAAAAACTTTAAAGTCCAAAAGAACACAACTAAGACGACCCCATATTTTCACATCCTTTAAGTCCTGGTGCACCGCAATCGGAAACCTGCGCTAGCACCCTATGCATCGTCAATATTTAATCAATACACTTCTGGGAACGATTCTCGTAAGAATAAATTAACACTTAACTCCACGCTCATCCTTATTTCATAACAAAAAGAAAAAGATGAAAGACCCAAACACTTAAACCATGATTGCAGTACATAATGGCCACAGCCTCCAAGAATTATTCAAGGTATAGAACATTCTCCCAATCGCACATCAGGACACTTTACTCAACCACCCACATTTTCACACAGAGACAAATTCTTGGCGAACTCCATTCGAGGGACGAAATAATTTACTCACGCGATTGGTAAACACAATGAAGCGCAGGAGAGAAAAAAAGGAGCATAAATAAAAAAAGAATCATGAGGCAGGTACCTATAATAGGGAAATCCTTGAGGGACGTGTAAATCCATTGGCATCCCGTGGTGCGTATGATGGGGATGATGATGATGTGGATGGTGGTGTGAATGGTGAGCAACAGCGCTATGGGCATGCGCCGCTGCAGCGGCGGCAAAACCAGCATGCTCGGCTCCAGATGCCATTGCATGGTGGCCCAAAACAGCCGCCCAGGGCGAGGCAGCGAATCCACTCCCATGATGATCCATATGATAAGGAATAGATGACTTTTTTTTTTCTTTAATGCTTTACACTCCTTGTAAACACTTTTCACTATTTCTTTACTAATTTATCTACATCGATTGCCATTTTAAAACATTTCTTAGATTTATTGCACTTTTCTTTTGAGCACTTTTAGTATAATTTTATCCACCCCACTAAAATCTCGCTTCGAATATACACAACCGTAAGGGACTTCGCATCGGCGAATATCCTTTTTTGGAAAAATATCTCTTCTTTCGTTTATGCGCTCTCTTTTGTGCGAGATTATTTTATCTGCACACGCGTTCCGAGTTCCGTTCCGTACTTCACCGAATGGACATCTGCGATAAACTATTAGGGAGACCGGTCCCCGAATGGGAGTGGGGTAGCAAAAGCTGCCTTAAAGGTTGCACAAAATCACGAAGCACACCGAGAAGTGATTTGTGTGTATTTGGATGCCGTCGCCGTTGCCGTCACAACACACCACTCGAGAAGAGTTGTTCATCCAGGTAGCAGTACACAACACCAGAAGTAGGAACCACAGAATGAATGAGATGAAAAATGTTTCCTCCAACACCACCACCACCATCAGTAGTAGCAGCAGCATCATCACCATCGCATCGTTGTCATCAGCAAGCAGAACTCCCAGCGGAGCAAAGATGCTCCACAACCATCTGAATTCAACTCAAGGACCGCAACAGCATCGGTGTGGTGCTGTTTACTGAGCTGTGGATGCTGGGAATGGAGCCTCACGCCTGTTCTCCCACAGACACTCAGTATCTGTAGATGGAAAAGGTATTGGTTGTATTGAAGGCTTTTGGTTCAGAACAGCTTTGGGTGCGTGCGAGTGCAACCAATTGTTGCAGTGGAAAGCTGATTCGCATCCATCACCCATCAGTCATTTCGAAGTCAATCACTCATGGCGGAGTGAGGAATGGTGGCGAAGATAAATTCTGGTCTCACTCATAAATCGATGAATCGATGGATAGCTTAAAGTTGATTTCTCGATTTGTTGCGATTTGGCTTTGGCTACTTGTAGTGGTGTAGCTGGCAGTCGGAGTGGCAGCCCCAAGGAGAGATGCTGATAGTCGGTGCTGGTAATTGGTGATTTGCAGTTGGTGTTGCGTGGTTGGGTGTTTCATGTGTTTCCATTTTAAAATATCTACTGCTTCCTGTTGTTGATTATAAAATAAATACAATTTTAGACAACTCCCCAATTCCGTGGTACATATACGAATATCTGTAGCGGTTATTACTTCAACAGACAACAGGGACACTGGTCACATTCTGAGCTTAAGCATCTTATAGTTAGTGGTCTTAATTATGACAATTATGACCATTGGAGTAGATATAAGTGACGATGTCACTCGCCTACTCGAAAACTAATGAATGGATTATGGTGAAGTTAGACTTCTGAGCAGCGTTGCCACTCAACTCCAATAGCAGCAGATTTATTGCGCTCTTGATATCTTCTTTTCAACTCCAACCGATTTTTAGCACATTCGAATTTTATTTATTTGATGATACTTATGCAGAGTTTTCTGGATATACAAGGTGCAGTTTTGACTATAGCTATGTGATCAGCAGACTTCCGGCTCTTTTCATCTTGGAAATATTTTTTCCATTTGCATGTGAATTTTAAACGAATAGTTTTTTTCTCACCACATATAGCGACGGAATATTGACTGCAGCTTACTGCAATCTACTGCGATGGATTTCACCTGGCGAGACAACGTTGCTTTGGAAACATGTATTCAAGTCTGATGCTCTTCTTGGAAAAAAGACATAAAAACGTACTGGAAGATTATAAGAAATCTTAATGGTTCGCCATGAATTAGATGCAAATATCTAGATGCCAAAAGTAGCTGAATATGAACTGCTCTGCAAAGATTTACCATAACGCACTTTCGTTCGTATCTGTTAAGACATTTGACAACAAAATCAGCTTAGAAGAAGTGTTAAGTGCAACTCGGAACAGCAAAAACAATAAAGCATTGGAAGAGGACAGAATGCCCTTCGAGTTTGTGGATATTTTTTGTGGATTTCCTTGCAGAGTTTGATTCGGTAGACAGAAGAGCTATTTTTTATAAACTCGGCAATTTATCATCTCCTTCAAAATTTTACAGAATCTACAAAGATGTAGAAAATTCCCTTCAGATACGGCACAAAACTATAGGTCCATTCCATTCGTGCGAAGAATATAACGCTCATACTACGAGTGGTTGCGAGAATCTAGGCCTAGGCACTTAATGATCTGTTGCGCTATATCTATATACAGTCTGGTTCACTTGGTTAGACGCACCTAAATTTTGTCTGTAAATCTCTTGTATTTTGTTAAAACTTGTATTAAAGAGACAAAAATTAACACACAGCAGATAGAGAAGAAGGCTGGTCAAACGGTAGTGCATGCGATCATATGAAAACACAAGCGTTTTCACTCAGCTGAGGCCTACCAACTCCTACTCTCAACCTCCACGCGGTGACAGCCGGGTGCCTAGTACCTTAATCCAAGAAATGGGTAAGCAACCCCGTTTGGCGGATTCTTGGTGGCAGCAGATGAGAGAGGGGGGGAAGAGTGCTTTTCTCACTAGAGCGCTTCTTCCTGTTCCAGGCGGCAGCGGACGAATTCCCTAGACGGAGTCAACGGTGGCGTCTATAGTTCCAGTTAGGTTGAACTTAGTGAACACCTTGCGCGAGCTGCTTCGACGTATTCGGATCACAGGTCGGTAAGGAATTTCCAATGTTGGTCAGGACATTGGAATAGAGATGGTGGCGGAGGAGCCCTTAATGGGCCAACGGCAGCACTCATACTCCCGTAGTGGACTACTGGCACTGGTGTACCCGGCCCCTCGTCCTTGGGGAATAATTAAGGAACTGGCCCTCCAGGTTGGGGGTTGTGCCGTCGGGGTAACTTCCCTACCACGTAAAAACCGCATGGTTCCGAAACAACCAAAAGCCTCGGATAAGGATGACTCAACTAATGACGACCCCAGCAAACGAAATAAGGACAACGACCTTTGGATCTGTACGTGGAATGTTCTGTCCCTTTACAGACCACGTGCAGCCGAACAACTAGCAGAGGCCCTAGACTGCTATAAAGCAGATATTACCGACATCCAGGAAGTGCGATGGGATGGGCCGGGCAAAAAGAGGATGAAAAACTGTGACATCTACTACGGTGATTGCTACAGAGGCAACAGGCAACGCTTATTCGGATGCGGATTTGTCATACGCGGCAGACTTAGGCAAGAAGTCTTAAGCTTCCGACACGTGAGCGAGCGTATTATGACGATCCGGATCAAGGCTAAATTCGCTAACATAAGCCTAATATGTGTTCATGCCCCCACAGAAGAAAAGGACCCTGCCACCAAAGAGTGTTTCTACGAGCTCCTCGACAAAACATACGAGCAATGTCCTAAATACGACGTTAAAATCGTATTGGGCGATTTTAACGCCAAAATAGGAAAGGAGGACGTCTTTGGTAGGGCAGTCGGTAAGCATAGCCTACACGACACCACGTCTGATAACGGACTAAGGCTAATTGATTTCGCTGTGGAGCGAAATGTCACCATAGCAAGCACATGGTTTCCTCATCTCGATATTCATAAGCAGACATGGCGGTCCAATGATCATGTCACGATCAACCAAATTGATCATATTGCGATCGACGCAAGGCATGCCTCCAGTATTCTGGATGTCCGGACCTTCCGAGCGGCCAACATAGACTCGGATCATTACCTTGTTGTAGCCAAGGTACGAATGCGGATATCACAATCTGAGCAACAAAGAAGAATCACTGTGAGAAAATTGAACGTCGAAAAGCTACAATCGCAAGAGATCGCCAGATTCTTCGCTGAACGCGTATCCCGAAATCTCTCAATCACCCCTTTGCCGCCAGCATCAAGTACCGAAGACCAGTGGCAACGCTGCCAACATGCCATCAGAAATGCCGCGACTGATGTGTTGGGTCTCGCTCGACCACCACCGCGAAACCCCTGGTTTGACGAAGAATGCCGGCGAGTGCATGCAGCAAAACAAGAGGCATACAAAGCGGCGCTGCAAAGGAAGACGAGAGCTGCTCGTGAGCTCTACGAGGAAAAGAGACGGGAAGAACATCGGCTTCTCCAAAAGAAGAAGAAAGAGCATGAGAAGCGCGCGTTTGAGAATATCGAGAGTCTATACTCCAGGAACAATGTACGGAAGTTTTACCAAAAGGTAAAAAGAACGTGTCAGAGAAGTAATACCCGTACAGAAACCTGTAGAGATGAAAATGGAAACCTCGTAGTAGAATCACAGTCGGTGCTGAGAATATGGAAAAACTACTTCTGCAGACTGTATAACGGCGACGAAGACCAACATCCCGCTGTCAGGCAGAATGAACCATTCAACATAGACGATGATAGTCAAAATTTCCGTCCACCTGACCAAAACGAAGTGAGGATAGCAATATCCAAGCTAAAATCCAACAAGGCTGCTGGACCTGACGGCTTACCGGCCGAACTTTTCAAGGCAGCTGGGGATGAATTGGTAGAGTGCATACACCAACTCATTTCTAATATTTGGTCAGACGAGTGTATGCCTGATGAATGGAATCTCAGCATCGTTTGCCCGATCCACAAGAAAGGAGACCCCCTCAACTGCGCCAATTATAGAGGCATCAGTCTCCTCAACATCGCATACAAGATCTTTTCTGCGATATTGTGTGAACGCCTGAAACCTTTTATCAACAGCCTGATTGGACCCTATCAGTGCGGTTTCAGGCCAGGAAAGTCCACCATCGATCAAATCTTCACACTTCGGCAGATCCTGGAGAAAACCCAAGAATTCCAAATCGATACTCACCACCTCTTTATCGATTTCAAGGCCGCCTATGACAGCATCTATAGAAAAGAGCTTTATAGAGCCATGTCTAGTTTTGACATCCCTGCCAAAATTGTCCGTCTGTGCAGGCTGACGATGGAAAACGCTCGCTGCTCCATCAAGGTCGGTAATGACCTCACCGAGACCTTTGATGTCAAAAAGGCTTTAGACAAGGTGACGCGCTGTCATGTGACTTCTTCAATATTGTACTTGAACGGATTGTGCGGAACTCACAAGCCAACACCGGAGGCACAATCTATTACAAGTCTGTACAACTGCTTGCATACGCCGACGATATAGACATTATCGGAAGATCTCAGCGGGCTGTCACCGGTGCGTTTGCAAGCATTGAGACGGAAGCGGCCAAAATGGGTTTAGCGATAAACGAGGGCAAAACCAAGCATATGCTGTCAACAAGAAGGAAAAACCAAAACCGACGAATTGGACAAAACGTCACCGTGGGCAGCTATAACTTCGAGGTAGTAAGGGACTTTGTCTACCTTGGCTCTGCTATAAATTCTTCTAACAAAATCAGCGTAGAAATCAATCGAAGAATAACTCTTGCCAATCGCTGTGTTTTTGGGCTTATAAGGCAATTCAACAGTAAAGCCCTATCTCGAACAACTAAGGAGACTCTATATAAGACCTTGATCATCCCAGTCCTGCTTTACGGCGCTGAAACATGGGCTTTATTAAAAGAGGATGAAGATATCCTTGGTCGCTTCGAGAGAAAAATTCTTCGTAAGATTTTCGGTCCCGTTTGTGTTGACGGGTTTTGGAGGAGAAGATTCAATCACGAACTATACGAGCTGTACAGCGACATCGACCTATTCAAAAAACTGCGTATTGGACGTCTGAGATGGCTAGGACATGTAGAGCGAATGGACACCAACGCTCCGGCCCGCAGAGTCTTCGAATCTAACCCGGAGGGACGACGCAGTAGAGGGAATCATCGCCGTAGGTGGCGCGCACAAGTTCAAGGGGACCTCGACCAACTTGGAGTGCGCAACTGGAGGCAATTAGCTAAAGACCGAGCTAAATGGAGAGGCTTGTTGGTTGAGGCCCAGGTTCACCCCGAACTGTAGCGCCACCTAAGTAAGTAAGTAAGGTAGAGAAGTCAATACTCAATGAAACACATATGAATGCAAGCTTGGAGAGAGGATCCTGACGGTACTTTTTTTTACTCTTTTTGGTAAATGGCCTTAGAACAACCACATTTGTTCGGTTCATTTGATTAGACGCAACTGCAAAATCAAAGAAAATACACGATACAAGTGATTTATTTTTTTACTTTTTACTTTTTAAATCTATTTTGAACTATTTCAAATGTTTTTAGTAATTAGTAGCACCTCTACATTCCAAAATTACTTCGAAAACTCGATTCTTCATAGATTTATACACGGATTTCAAGTAATCCAATGAAATTTCAGCCCAAGCGGCTTTTATTGCTGCGACTAGCTCTTCTTTGCATTCGTACTGCCTGCCCCCTTCATAGACTTTGCGTGTTAGCCTGCCACAAACGTTTTCATCCGAAAAGACATCTTTTCTCCAGGCAGCCCTTCCACTTTGGAATTGATTTTCATGTCCAACAAATTAACAGGAAATTCATACAAGACCTTGCTCCAATCAGCTTTTCCAAAAATCCGTGAACGTTTTGGTCTTCTTCAGTGGTTCTTTCAACAAGATAATACTCCAATACATAATACTCATGTCGTAAAAGACTGGATCGCGAGCAGCATTGCCACTATTGCTACATATGTACCAAAACTGCTACATTTTAAAGTGCCGTGCTACATACTACATCTTTTCCTCATTATGCTACATTTTTCGAAACAGTCCACCTAATTTGTATTTATGTTTTAATTTATTATTAACTTTCATTTGTTAAACATAATAAAAGACGATTTGAGAAATAGGTTAAGTTCAGATACTGTGGAATTCATTTTACTGGGTAAGGCGCCATTGAAAGGTGTGGCAATATTTGAGCCTTCTGACGAATTGGTAAGGTTTTACTTGAGTTTTAAGTTTCTAGATACATACCTATACACAAAATAAATTTAAATTCAGTAACGCTGCTGCCCTTAAGAAGTATTTCTCTCAAGGAAACCTCCACAGGAGGAAAACGGCTGATAACCTTCTCGCGCAACTCAGACGTGATTTGAAGACCGACATAATAGCCATCAGTGAACAGTACCAGAATAAAAGTGGTCCGCATACCAGCCGGACGCACTAGGCACAGCCGCCATCTGGATTCCGAATGTAAGGACAGTCAACGTTAAGAGACACGGCGTAGGAAGAGATTTTGTGTGGGTAAATTGCAATGGATTCACACTTATAAGTTGCTACTTCACGCCAAACGAAACGATAAGCGAGTCCCGAGAAAATCTGGATGTCCTGGAAGACACAGTGTGGGAACTCGAAGGGGCGATATTGGTGGCCGGTGATTTTAACGCTAAAGCATTAGAGTGGGGAATGAACTCTACAGATTCAAGGGGAAGACAAATCCTTGAGATGGCCGCCAGGCTGGGTCTTAATGTGATGAACGTTGGCAACAAATCGACCTTCAGAAGACCAGGTTACGGCGAAACGATACCTGACGTCACCTTTCGCCTCGGAATCTTTTGCGGCGTACGTGAAGAACTGGAGAGTAATTAAAGATTATACTGGAAGCGATCACCAGTACATAATCTTAGACCTGCAAAGAGAGCGGAGCGTAACTAACGGAATCCAAAGAAAAACACCCAGATAGAACACGGGCAAACTCAACGAAGACCTCCTCACCTCGGTGATTGATCGAGGGAAAGAAGCGATTCTAGACATGACAGGACCTCCCGAAAGAAAAGTGGATGCCACAATGCGCCTAATACATCAGGCGTGCGACGCCTCGATGCACGGGATAAGAAAACCAAATAACCACTGGAAACCCGTATACTGGTGGACGGAGGAAATCGCAGACCTCAGGAAAATTTGCCTACATTTCAGACGCAAGTTAACGAGGGGAAGAAGAAGAAACGCTGAAGCTACCGAAAACATACTGGTGGAGTACAGAGCAGCGAAACTGGAGCTTAAGAAATGCATTAAGAGGAGCAAAACACGGAAGTGGAAAGAGCTTCGAAGAGATTTCAATATGGACCCCTGCGGGCTTGGCTACAAAATAGTGATGCGGAAGATCGGCGCGCAGACGCGCGACCCACCCTCTTAGGGAGCCAGAGGTTTCCACTCATCAACAGGGTGAAGTTCCGCTATTCAGCGAAGAAGAGCTACTTAAAGCCGCAAGGGCCATGCAAAACAAGAAGGCCCCCGGACCAGACGGTATTTCAGCGGAGATGTTAAAAGCGATCGCCCGTACGTGCCCCCAACTGTTACTAAACATATACAACAGTTGCTTAGAACAAGGAATCTTCCCCAAAGCCTGGAAAACACAGCGGCTAGTCCTGATTAGCAAAGAGAAAGAGGACCTAGACCCCTGTGTATGCTGGACACTGAACGAAAACTCCTCATGATCACCGCACGAGACACCGAAGACGCAAAGAGAAGGCTAAATCATGTCATGAAACGGGTGCACACATGGATGGAGGACCACGGCCTAAGCTTCGCATTGGAGAAAACAGAGATAGTGCTGCTGACGAGGAAGCGGATACCCAGAATAATCGAGCTCCAGCCTGGTTCTGAAGTCATATACACTAAAGAAGCAGTAAAATACCTAGGAGTAAGGATAAATACGAAGCTCACGTTCAGCGAACAAATTAAGTCCGCATCCGAAAGAGCCACGAAAACATGCCTATTGCTAAGCAGACTGATGGTGAACATAGGAGGTCCCACGGCAAGTAAAAGAAGACTCCTGATGTCGGTTACGCACTCAAGAAGGAGATATACAGGAAGAAAGTGGCCGCAGTGCAACGTATAGGAGCCCTTTGGATAACAAGTTCATACCGAACAGTGTCGGAGCCAGCAGCCCTAGTAGTCGCAGGGGTGACGCCCATTGATCTCTTAGCAGCAGCAAGGAAGTACGTCCACGACAAGAAAACGGAAGTAGGCTCAGCAACAGCGGCTACAGAACCGAAGCAGCTCTCGAAGCAGAAGTGGCAAAACAGATGGAACGCCGAAACGGGTGGAAGGTGAACCTACCGGTTGATCAGAGACGGTGCTGCATAGACGGAGCGGGAGTACGGTGAAAAGAAATATTATATCACCCAGTTCCTTACCGGACATGGTTACTTCAACCGGTACTGCACAAGATGAGAAAAGTAGAGAGCGGAGGGGTATCTGTGTGCTGCCTGCTGTGGCTAAGAAAATAGCTAAAATCATACTGGAGCGAATCAAACAACATCTCGAAGACACACTCGATGCCGAACAAGCAGGTTTCCGCTCTGGGTCCTCCTGTGTCGACCACATCAATACCCTGCGGATTATCACCGAGCAGTGCGTTGAATATCGATCGCCACTCCACTCGCTGTTCATCGATTTTGAGAAGGCGTTCGATAGTGTCAACAGGGAGTTTATTTGGCGTGCCTTACGCAGGAGAGGTATTCCCGATACACTAATTGCTATTATCAAAGTTACATATGAAGGCTCTAAATGTCACGTGCTGCACAGAGGAAGGTTGTCTGAGGAATATGAGCTCCAAAGTGGGGTAAGACAAGGCTGTATCCTTTCACCAATATTATTCCTATTGGTGATTAGCGATGTGCTTCGTGCAGCTTTGTCGACGGGAAACGGAAGAATTCGATGGACTCTTACATCTCAACTGAAACATCTTGACTACGCTGACGATGTATGCTTACTCTCCCACAGAATTATAGACCTCCACCAAATGACAGCAGATTTAGAGAGGGAGGCAGGTGTCGTCGGGCTGAAAATGAATGCGGCAAAAACTAAAATTATCAGCCTTCGAACAAACTCATCGGCTCAGATATGCATTGCTGGACAACCGGTAGAGAGAGTAGAGGATTTCCAGTATCTTGGGAGTATTGTCTCGACCAATGGTGGAACCGAACTGGGTATAGCCGAGAGTATCGCCAAAGCAAAGTCCGCGTTCGAGATGTTGTCGAAAATATGGCGAAGAAATGCAATCAGTTTGAGCACCAAGATAAGACTGTTCCGCTCCAACGGTGAATCCGTGCTGTTATATGATTGCAGTACGTGGAGAGTGACCATTACTATCACCAGAAAGCTGCAAACGTTCGTTAATAGGTGCCTACGCAATAATTTAAGGATTTTCTGGCCCAATCGTATCTCTAACGAACACACTTACGAGAGAACGGGTCAGGAGCCAATAGGCACAACCATCCAACGACGGAAGTGGCAGTGGATTGGTCACACGTTCCGAAAGGGTGACAGTTCTATAGCGAACCATGCTATGCAATGGAACCCTTTAACTCAGGATGGCAGAAGACCTGGCGGTCCGAAGAGAACATGGAGCAGAACAGTCGAGAAGGAGGCACGGCAGTTAGGGAAAAGTTGGGGCGAACTCAGACACATTGCCAGAAACCGTACACGATGGCGAGTAGGCGTAGTAGAGGCCCTATGACCCACAAGGGGATACAGAGCATTAGTGAGTCGAGTCTCACACTACTTGAAACAGAGCAGGACTGTTTCTCGTGCTCATTAGCGTTTTTCCACTACACAAAAAAAGAAGTATTTCTAATTTTGTTTACTATAAAAGAGATACCGTGCAATTTAATGTGTATTATAAATTTACATTGTTAACTTTTTATTTATTTATTTAATATAATATTTTTTTGCCAATGAATTAATATATATTTATTTAATGCTATCAATGCTTTATTGATTAATTTATTACTTTTCATTTATGTTTAAGTTGTAGAATTAATAGTTTTTATTAAGTTTTTTTTATAATATTTTGTATTTTTGAAACTGAATGTTATAAGTTATAACGCAAAAATAAAGAAAACTAACAGCATTTTCTGCTTGGTTTAAAATGCCCGGAGTTTAAGAAGCTATCAAACAGAAGAAGAGCCTTTAAGATGTGGATTCACTTGGGTAACACCTATTCTCGAATTCGATATACTGAGGCATGAGGAACTTACAAATTAACCGTGAAAACAGCGAAAGACCAGTCTTGAAAGGAGTTTGGCGAAACATTGGAACGTGACCACAGATCTGCAAATAGGATGTTCTGGGAGATCGTCCGCCGACTCAGAGGGAGAAAGTTGAATATCGTTGAAGGAGTCAAATCAAAAAATGGTGCACTTCTTTCCAATGAGGCCGATGGAGCGACCACTTTTCAGAATTGCTCAATCCCGATCAGGGCACCGAAGATGACAGACCTATAGTCGAGAGTAGGGCGGATAGTAGTCCTATGGTAGAGGAAGTAACTTTGGCGATCAAATCACTAAAAGTTGTCAAATCTTCCGGTGTGGATGAAATCCGGCCAGATATGCTCAAGGCTTTAAGTAAGGAGGGAAATAGCTCTCGCGTGTCATTAAAGTGAATGCGGTGAAACACCTAGTGATTGGCAAATTGGGTGGTTGTCCCCCTTTTTTTTTTAAAAAAACAACAACTATTGCGCCAAGTACAGGGGTATATCTCTTGATAGAAACGCGTTCAAGAGCTGTGGTTGAGGATAGTTTTAACGCTATCAGTACAGCTTAAGGGTAAGCATTTTGTGACGAATATTACTTTGAACTGAAAGAGAACAACTCAAATCAGCTACTGAGTAATATCCAGCTTGTCACAGTCATCATTTAGCGTGGTGTTAGTTGTTAGTATTGTGAATATTTATAAAGCCTAACACCTTACACAAAAAGACTGGTAAATTAAAAGCAAATTGCATACTAAACAAAAGTATGAACTAAAAATGAATATGCTACGCATAAGTCAAGCATTACACTGAACACTTGCAACAAGGAAGTTAATATCGTTCATATAATTTATGTTTTAAATTTAATTTACTGTAGTTATAATCAAATTTGTCGCGGTTGGTGTTTACTTCCTTCGTCATACGCGTAAGTGGTTCGTTAGAACCGTTACACCAGTTGGTGTAAAAATATTGTACTACATCACATATGTACTTCCCTACGGTTCTTCAAAGTATGACTATTTAAGAGAAGAAGGCGGTCGCAATATGGTGGACGGCGTGTAGGATCATTCCATTTTAAATAGCGGACAAACTTATGCTCTACCGATTCAATATGGTTAATGCGTACTGCATACATTGGAGACCAAATGCTAGACGCATACTCTAACTGTGGACGAACAAAGGTACTATAAAGCGTGGATGTTATAAGAGGACATTTTTAAGTTTGGGGGATGAGCAATACGGTTTTCGCCCCGCAGTACGCTCTCGAAAGGTTTCTAGCCGTTTGTGATGATGCTGGAATGAAGATCAACGTGAGCAAATCGGCAGTAATGGTCGTTTCGAAAATACCCATTCAGTGCACTCTGCACATTAGTGGAATCCCACTGAAGCAGGTGGATAAGTTTAAGTACCTCGGTGTTTATGTGTGATGGAAAGAGCAATGCAATGACCAATAGAATTGGTCAGGCTCATAGGGATCGACTGCGCAACACCAGAGTACGCTAGGCGCTCAATGTTGAGCAGCTACTTCTCCGAACGTAACGATCTGTATTTCGTTGGTTTGGTCACGTAGTGCGTATGCCCCCAGACCGGCTTCCAAGATGTGCCACGATTGCCTTACCATCAGGTAGGCGAGCCGCAGGTAGGCCTAGAAATAGACGGTTGGATCAAGTGAGACATCTCTCCTGGAACCGTCTAGGGATTCCTCCTGATAAGTTTGAGTCAATGGCGGAGGATTGAGAAGGGTGGAGGTCCACCTAAGCAACCTACACTTCGGCATTGGCCCGAGAGTGTTCCTGTGAAGTTTGGTCAAAATCGGTCCTCTACTTTAGTATTATCGTACTTTAGCACTAAAAACAATTCTCTTTTGTTAGCAGCAAAGCACGCCGGGTACCATCAGCCCAGCAGTTTGCCCGCTACTTTAGTATTATAGTACTTAAGTACTAAAAATATTTTGATATATGTATTTAAGTTTGGGCCACTTACTCACTGTTGGCCCGCACAAAACTGTCCTCTAATAGACTTAGCCTCAGGCACCTGCCTGATAGTTTTTTTTTTTTTTTTAGGTGCAGCAACGCTCGCCGGGTACCCACTAGTGAGAAAATAAAGAAGAGCTAGATAAGCATTGTCTATTGCACAAAATCTGCATTTGTCGGGAAATTCTCCGTTATATATTTCTACTCCTTGGAGAATGTATCCCCTAAATTTCGTGTTTTTTGTTAATTCTTTCTCCTATTTTGCTTTTTTACATATGGTATACTATAAAACCTCGAACACTCCTCAACTGTTCTCTGTCACATCTGCTTAGGTCGTCGCAGTCTTCTGTCCACTTTCTACTCCATACGTTGATGCCGTTCTCTGATAAAGCTTGGCATACGAATTGGTCAAAAGTCATTAAGATGATGCACTGACATGTTTTTATGAATGTTTGCAGCTCGGAATTGGCAATGATAGGAACTGCATTTATAATGAAATATTGACTCAGTGATGGTTAGGTTAGGTTAGGATTGGCCCTCGATGGATGTACTTAGACCAGAAAGTAGGTCCATTGTACTGCCGATGTGTAAGACGGGTGGATCACCCTCTCGTTGAATGCAGTCGAGAATTTTATCCGTGCAGGCGTTGCCGAGATCATTAAAATCATTGTAGAAGTATTCACCCAGAGTGGCCTTCCTTATGTTGGCGAGCGCAGGACAGGCGCACAGGAGATGACTGATGGTCTCTTCTTCCTCTTCATCTCTGCAGCTTCTGCAGAAGTCGTTATGAGGGATACCTAATCTCTGGGCATGTCTTTCTATGACGCAGTGTCCAGTGAGGACATTTGTTATTTTTGAGAGGGTTCCTCTCTTGTGCTTCAAGAGTCCGATGGACCTGGATTTATTGAGTATCGGCCAGAGCTGTCTGGCGGTATGACATTGGTCTAGATGTTGCCATCGATGATTGGCTACTTTCTCGGCATCAGTTTGAATAAGGTACTTAACATAAGACGCTGGCGCTTCGATGTCGGTGATGCTTATGCTATCTGTAACAGAGGAGCCTTGTCGTACTAGTTCGTCGGCTGCACAATTCCCCGGTATGTCACAGTGACCTGGTACCCAGCAAAGGAGCGTGGAGCCTGGTTTGGAGCGCCGCTGTGGGAGAAGTTCTCAGTGCACCGGTAATACTGAGACATGCAACTCGCTGAGTTTTTTCCATTATGGATAGGTTGGATTTCTTCTCCAAGGCGGGCCACCATACCAATACTCCATACAATACCAATACCGACGTGTATAGCCAGTGCATGATGCTTGGTTTAAGGCCCCAGGTGGAGCCTACTGCTTTCTTGCAGATGTATAGAGCGGCCAGCGATTTCCTAGCCCGTTCGACGACATTCTCCTTCCAAATTAGTCTGCGGTCGAGCTTTAGGCCTAAATAGCTAGCACTATTTGAAAGCTTGAGGGTGGATCCCCTTATCTTGGGCGGAGTGAAGTCAGGTAGCTTGTGTTATCTTTTGAATAGAACTAGCTCGGTCTTCGTCGAGTTAACGGACAGGCCGCATTTATCGGTTCATCTGAGCAGTTCATTAAGAGCAGACTGCATGACATCGGCCAGCGTCTGCGGGTATTTGCCTGTTGCTAGAATGGCGACATCATCTGCATAGGCAAAAACATTGCATCCAGTTTTTTCGATCTTTAGAAGGGCCTCGTTGAGCACTAAATTCCACAATTGTGGAGACAGTACGCCCCCTTGAGGGGTGCCTCGATGTGCATGTCGCTTGACAGTACTACTTCCGAAGGATGCTGTTATTACCCTGTTTTTGGTAGGTGTGCTGTGACATGGATAGTAGGGTGCTATCAATAGTGGCCTTGATGTGTAGGTCCAGGATTCTTTCCAGAATCTTGAGAAGGAAGGACGTTAGACTAATAGGTCTTAGGTCCTTTGGGAGGGTGGGCGATGTCTTGCCTGCTTTGGGTATAAAGACCACTCTTACCTCGGTCCAGGCAGTTGGTGTTGTTCCGAGCTCAAGACAAGCCTTCAGAAGGCAGGAAAGATACTGCCATACTATATTGAAGGCCGTCTGAATCTGGGCCGGAAAAACACCATCCGGTCCCGGGGATTTGAATGGTTCGAAACTGTTTACTGCCCATTTCAGCTTATCTTCGCTGATAAGATGAGATTGAGCGATGCTTCGTCCGATTCCGCCCAGGATCCATTGGGATTCATGAGGACACTAGGTATAGTTGGTGTTTTGGAGAGGACTTTTCACAGTCTAGAGGATTGAGACATGTTGTCAATACTCTGACAAAAACCGCGCCAGGATCTGCATCTAGCTTTCCGAACCTCTATTTTGAAGTTCTTCAGACTTTCTTTATAGATCTCCCAGTCCAGTTGTAGCCTTGTTCGTTTGGCTTTATTGAATTGTTTCCTGCTTGTGCAGCGAAGGCTGTTAAGTTCTGCATTCCACCATGGGGGACGATTGCCCACCTTTCTTCTTGTGATCGGACAGGATTCGATGAAAGCTGTATTAAGTGCAGAAATTAGAACGGTGTTTAGCTTGTCTAATTCCAATTGTGTAGTTGGTGTAGTGTACACTTGATTGGATAGTTTAGCAGAGAGGGATTTATTGTGTAAACACCAGTCGGTTTTCCGTCGATTGCGGAAGACCAAGGGTGCAGTACTGTGACAGATTTCCAGTTTGTACTCCAGATAGCGGTGATCGGGAAACGAATGACTGTCAGATACAGTCCAGTTGGAAATTGCAGGATAGATACTTTGGGAAGCAAAGGTGACGTCAAGCACCTCTTGTCGGGTCTTGGTAATAAAAATAGGACTATTTCCTCTGTTACAAACTACTAGGTCGGTGCCTACTAAATACTCGAAAATAGACCTACCTCGAGGGTTAGTGTCGGTACTTCCCCATAGATCATGGTGCGCGTTTGTGTCGCACCCCAATAAGATGGCTTCTCTTCTCCTCCTTACTTCATCTACCACTTCTTCCACTTCCTTGGATGGAGCAGACTCGGGGTCTTCATAGGGTAGGTATCCTGACGCCAGCCAGATGATGGTGTTTTTTGATTTAAGCAGTGTTACTGCTAGGTCTCTTGTGCTATGGTGGGGAAGAAAAGTTAAGTTTAAGGAGGTTTTAGCAAGAATGCAAGCTCGGGTTCTACCTACAGTCTTCGCGTGGTATAGCGTATATCCTGGGGCCCTCAATCCTATGACGGTGTCATCTCTTATCCTAGGTTCTTGGATCAGGGCGATGTCAAAGCCTCGCTCACTGAGGCGGAGTAACAGGTTAGCGGATGCTAAGGAAGAATGGTGGAGATTAATCTGTATCAGTTTTAGCATCGGGTAATTGCGGGAGAGATGCCGCGTCGGGATAGATGCCGCACCCAACCAAACTCATACATCTAGTCATCCGCGGAAAATTTCTTTTTTGTTTTTAGTCCGTTAGGTATTCAAACGAAAACGTAGGAAAAAAAAACTATTTACATACGACATGTAACGGGAGTTTTTCTCCTTGTTTTGTTTTTCGCACCCCTTCACGCTATGGAAATTTTTCAGTATGTTGCTACTTGTCGATCCAGAAACAGGTTGTCGCGTGTTGTATCAAGTGTAAGTATTTTGTATCATTAATTAGTGTTAAAAGAAGTGATTGGTGTGATTTTTGTTTTGTTTTCTTTTTTTGTTAGTTATAAAGCGTGGTGCGGCATCTCTCCCTCACTACAGGGATAGATGCCGCACTTTTTTTTTGATAAGATGCCGCATGTTGAATTTGTTTATTTAAACTAGTCTCCGAAAACCCAACCAGAAAAAAAGGCTTCAAAAAGAAAGATTGAGCCGGCTAAAAATCCTAATGTTTGTGCATAATGTTGGGAAAATTATTTTTGGACCAAAAAACGGGAGGATTGGATCCAATGTACGAAATGTAGCAAATGGCTACATGAAAACTGCACATGCTACAAAACACCAGAATATTCCCTTTTTACAGATTGTGGACGTGAAGAAGAGCGAAAAAAACACACTGGGCATAAAAATTAAATGAAAAAAAAAACTAAAGCTCAACGAATTTAACATGCGGCATCTCTCCCACACATGTTGGAAGAGATGGCACACCTAACATATTTTATTTTATTATTAATATTTATGAAAAAAGTTTTATTTTTTTATTTAAGTAATTTATTGTGGTAGAAAATAAATCCATATTTAAGTTTTTTTGAAAATTAAAGTTTGTTTTACTTTTATAAAAATATTACATCGATTTTTAAATAAGCGCGGCATCTCTCCCGCAATTACCCTCATTATGAGCTGATACGGACCTCTCCACAACGGTAGCGTTTAGGTCATCGGGGGATGATGGTTCATCATCAGGGATTACAACGCGGGGGAGGGCGGGAGTCGCCAAGTTAGAGGGACCTGCGATGCTATTACGGTCCGCCGTGAAAAGCCTTACATCAATTACCTTCAGACCACAACGGATCTTAAACTCCTTCGCGCGGAGTAGAGGTCGCATGCATCTCCTCTTATCGTAGGAGATCCTCCCCTCTTCGTCAGACAGGTCCACTATCGCGACGATGAGGCTGTCCTTGACCGTCTCGGAGAAGGGTTTGGAGCTCACTGAGCTCCTTGTCTTCTTCGAGGCGTTGGGCTCCTCGTCTACGGACCTGCGTCTCTTGGACGCAGAGTCTATCGCGACTACGGACTGGTCCCCACCTTGGTTTGGTAAACCAGATGGACTCGATGTGTCGTTAGCGTGGGAGCGATTCTTTCGAGGAGAGGGATTCACTCTTCGATTCGTGGGTTGGTGAGTGCCCCGGGTGGAGGACTGGCGTGAGCCACGGGTGGAAAAGTGGCGTGTGCCACGGGTGGTTGGGTGGCGTTGCGCACGGGTAGCGAAGTGCCGCAGAGGCTTTAGCTTCATTAGCTCGCTGAACTGTCTGGCAATGTCAGTTGCTGACTCCACTCCTTTTCCGCCTTTTTGCCTAGTCGGTCAAGGATGCGGAAAGCCGCTTTAGTTTCACGACTTAGCGATTTCCTCTCTTGGTCAGTCAGCTTGGGAAGAGGTGGAGGAACTGAACTACACGTGGGTGTAGCGCTATTCAGTTCATCCGACAGCACGGACCACTCGCTGACGGAATCAGCGATGCAGAGACTCTGCAGATGCTCTTCCACACGTACAGTGCTTTTAGAGCTGATGTCGGCTGCTTCCGGGTTTTTTTTTATTGAGGTCCGGCCTCAAGGTCTGGTTTTTTGTTTTTGTCTGAAATGTTGGTCCCACGAGTAGCTAGGGAAAGGGTGGTCAGTCTGCACAGAGCCCCGCATTATGCAGATAAGGCAGTTGATACCAGAGCGTGCCCCCTGTCTCTGGATACACCGTTTGCGACTGAGCTATTTTTGGTTGTCCTGGGCCCTCAGCCAGGCTGATCCTCGGCACGGTACGGTTGACACCTTGATCCAGCCCAGGGGGGAGAGACTAGGTAGGATGATTATCTTTTAGTTTTACTTCGAGCCTCTTCAAGTGAATCGCTCATCGTTGCGGTGATACCGGTTGGGACGTGATACGTCCCCGATGTCGATTCCAAGCGTCTTGAGCTCTAGTATAAGCCATCGCACCGCGACAAGGTAAATAATCAACTGATGGAGAAGTTTGTTTCTGGTTTTCAGTACGATATTACTATTCCAGTTTCTTATGACATTCCGTACGCAACTTTTTGCTTTTTCAAACCTGCGCATAATTGACTACAGCTGTCATCATCCTTCCTAAATGTACTCGTAAAAATTAGTCATTAGTTAGGCATTTGCATTTGAAAATTGTATTATAAATTAATCGTGGCCTTTGTTTTCGGTTTCCAAATTGTTGACTATTAGATGTAGTTCAGTAAGATGAGTAGTGCTGAGAGTATGAAGTCTTTCTTACCCCAATTGGAACATAAACACCTTTAACACCTCACCATTGTACATAGATAAAACGTACCTCCTTATCCAAAGCCAATCAAATGGCATCTTAAAAGTTGTCATGAGTTCGATGGTGAGTAGCTGTACTGGAGACCTGCATTCGACACATTGCTCTATGATGGTTAGCGAATGATGCTCATGACGCCTGAGGACGTCAGTTCGCCGAGATTATCGAAGAAGAGAACCCCTTGATGGAGCAATCTTTCTTGGGACAGGGCCGAACATGTGAACAGGGGGTGGTGGATGATTTCATCCTCTTCCTCGTCACTACAGCTCCTGCAAAAGTCGTTAGAAAAGAAACCCAGCATTAGAGCATCTTGGCCTACCAGACAGTGTTTAGTGAGGATACCCATAACGTACCTGATCTGTGATCGCATTAGCATAACCAGCCCAACACTATGTTTCTGATCCAGCTTAGGCCTGATCTGTCTCCAAATATGGCACATTGAGCCATTTTCCCATATATGGTTGGTTCTGCTGATAGCGTTCAGCGTTAGCAGATGTTTACATGTAGCGAGGTCCATACCCAGGGTCTGGCATTACGGCATCCCTAGAATCGTACTCTGTATGGCAAGCTAGTCAACCTTGCAGTTGCCTAGGTGAATATTGAACCGGTCCGTCGTCTCCATGAGAGACAAATGAGAGTTTAAGGCGGCTTTTTATGTGGATGAGCATGATTCCAGGGACTTGATTGCTGTTTGACTATTAGTGAAAATACTTATTATCCCTCACAGATATTGCATTACATTTCAACGAGGACAAGGCTTCTTAATCACCATGGTTTCCGCCTGAAATACGCTTCAGTGATCTGGGAGGTCGAAAGATAAGCTCAGGTTGAGCTTTCCTCACTTTTGGTCTCTATTATGATCCAGAAAGTGTTCACGTCCACCTGCCTGTTCAATCTAAATGTTTTGTATTCTATCTAAAGGTGTTCTAGCAATTATTTTGTCTGTTGCAGGAAAAAAGCTCTCCAGCTCCCAAATTATATTTAATAATAATTGTGACACCATATTATTATATTGTTCACGTTGATTAGAACTCCATAGCAAGTTCCATCCATATGAAAGCCATTTAAACTCTTTGTATACAAATATAAGCCTAGATATATGGTATAGCCTTGGGAACTATCAAATAATTCCCAACATACACCCGGAGTATTTTCATGACTGCACTCTTCGTGGATCATGACACAAAGGATTCAAGCCTCTATTCATCCTCACCCCAAGCCAAGTAAATTGAGAGATCAATACATCACGAAACACACACACCCACAGTAGAAACACACGACAAGCCCACATGAATCAGCGCACAGAATCTGTGAATTTTGTCGAAAAGTCCCCACATCTCGATTGCCCATCGTATGCCTAATAAAGTCATAAACTACTGCAAATGTTGCTGCCGCCTTGGGATTTGAATGCTGCTGGTTGCCAGCAATCTGAGTCTTGCCAGCTACATATTATTTTTTCTTCTCCTCTTATTCGGTCAGGTCGATGGGTTTTTGGGAGCACGATTTAATATGTGCAAATATCATCGATAGAAGTAACAAACAACAGCCACCAGGGACCGGAGGAGAGCCAGAGCCATGTGAACGGACAGAGTCACGTTGGTCGTAGCATTTGTCATCTCTGGTTGTTATTATGTGACCTACCACGGCATCGCAGTTCCTGTCTTTCCTCCATTCTCCGTTCGGTTTGGATCCACTCGGAGCTCAAAGGACTTTTGTACTTTGTCATGTAATCACGAATTTATTATATTGAGCTGGCGACAGGTCTCAAACATTTTTATTATTTCGCCTCATTTTGTGTCTTTTGTTTATCTTTCCGTTTTGTTTATCATTTCTTGGCCAGACACATGGCTACCATGCATCATGATTTTCGGTTTGTTCATGACACAGAGGTGAGTGCTCCCGAGGAAACAATCATGTTTTGGGCCAATGTAAATCCTTTAGGTGTTTCGTTTGCAGGGAGGGTGGTTCTGGCAAAGGCTGGCTTCCCCCCAACGCCAGGTGAACCCAGCGCCAGATGAGCAAAGTTCTTATGAAACTTTCCAGAATAAAAGAAAATAAGAAAGATGAGAAAAACGGGACAGACACAGGGTAGTTTCGCAAACAGAGAAAGTTCTGCATGTCCTCCTTTAGGATGTGTTGATTAGGTTTTTGGTATTGATTCCGAGCTGATAGATAACGTGACTGGAATTTGTAAGCGGAAAACTTCATTACCGGTTGGAAAGGACTTGTTCGGCAGACGGCTGCTTTTATGGCGATGTCTCGAAATGAAGGTGTGCGAGAACAAAATTTCATTATCTTAAAGTGTCAGAGGAGGTGGATGATATTTGCGCAGATACATACATAATTGAAGACACCATCACGTCATTTATTAAAATAAGAAAGTTATTGTATTGTCAGGTGGAAAGTGTTTTCATTGAAAGTCCTCTGAATACACATATGGATAGGATTTCATGGAACCATTGAACAGGCACTTGAATAGGCGAATGAATGGTTGAGCCTCTCCAATTTTGTTAAGGGTTTTTTCTGCTTTCGGTGATTGTGCGGAATGATACGAGTATGTATGTACAATGGTGTTTCTTTCTTTATTAAACTGTTTGATTAGACGGTCTTTTGACATGCTGAGTGGGTGGTATGGTGTAGTAGTAACGTGTTTGGGTATTAAGTGGTAGGTTGTCGGTTCAAGTGCCAGCAATACCCGTTCAACTTTGCCAGTATTAAATAATGCGGCCATCCAACCTAGGGTAGTCAGCAAATATTTGAAAAAAATATTGTGAATTACAAACCATTGTAAAAGAAAATCGCATTCTCTCCGACCATGTAGGACCCCACCCACGAAGTATACAATAGAACCTAATATTACAAATTGGCGCATGTCAATATTCGCTAAGACTCCGAGGCGTTTGAAGAGAAGCGCTCTCAGATGGAGAAATCTGCTTTTAAAGTTCGTCTCGCAGAAGATAGGAGCTTATTGCACCGAGACGACGCGCTGTCTGGAGATGTCTGTTGATACTGTTCTCGAATTGCTGCAAATTGAAGGCACTGCTTTTACCGCCACTGCACCGCAACTGCACCGCAGCGGCACCGCAACGACACGGCAGCAATGCCGCAGCGGCACCGCAACTGCACCATAATCACACCGCAACGGCAACGCAGCCCCACCGCAACCGCACCGCAGCGGCACCGTAGCGACACTGCAGCGGCACCGCAACTGCACTGCAGCGGCACCGCAACTTCACCGTAACTGCACCGCAACAGCACCGCAACTGCACCGCAGCGACACCGCAACTGCACCGCAACGGCACCGCAACTGCACCGTCGCTGCACCGCAGCGCCACTGCACCGCAATTGCACCGCAACAGCACCGCGGCTGCAACTGTGCAGCTGTCTTGCCTTTGCGGTGCCGTTGCGATGGAGCTGCGGTGTCGTTGCGGTGCCGCTGCAGTGTCGTTGCGATGCCGCTGCGGTGCCGCTGAAGTGCGGCTGCGGTACAGTGGCGGTTCAGTTGCCGTGCTGTTGCGGTGCAGCTGCGGTGCCTCTGCAATGCAGCTGTCTTGCCTTTGCGGTACAGTAGCGGTGCAGGTGCGGTACAGTTGCGGTGCAGCTACAGTGGCGTTTTGGTTCAGCTGCAACACCGCTGCTGTGCAGTTGCGGTGCAGAGTCGGTTCAGTTGCGGTGCCGTTGCGTTGCAAAGCCTCAAGGAAAAAGGAACATTTACATCGAAATATAAGTTTACATCTTTGAGGGATAACGCGTGGAAAATTAGCGTCGATGACTACAATGATTTTTTTCTTTTTTTTAATCGTTTATTTTTCCACTAATACACTAACATAATTTATAGTTCCAATAAACTTAAAACTACACTATCATAATACCTTAAAGTAACTGACCTGAAGGGTGCTCAATACTTATATTATGATTTTTTGAAAACTTGAACTTGAAAAGTTTTTCGTTTTAGTCGATACTATTTCTTTAAAACATACATTTTTTTTTTTATTTCACTGTAAGGAAAACGTGGAAAAACCTTTTAGAACACATTATTTTATTATTTTTTCATAAAATGAATCTCAAAACTAAACTTAAAAAATCTTAAACTACCTTAACCTAAATCCCGGGCCGGACCATGATATGTGGTTTCCAAATCGCCACTGAAAAAACCAATCAAAAGATAGCTAAACCATTCTACCGGCTTTTTAATGGTATGCCAGAAATCACATATCAAGGTCCGGCCTTGCTTACCATAAACGCTAGCCTCAACCCAGTCGAGCCACCAATATTTCTCCCTATTCAACCTGTCGTCTTTAACTGAATCTCGCTCAGTCATGCTTACGCAGTATCTCAAGGCAGTATTTCCTTCTCCTGAGTCCATCGGCTCGTAGAGGATACATTTATCTGTCGAACTTCTAGCAAGAAGGGGCCGAAAATCTTACGAATTATTTTTTCTCTTGAAGCGACCAAGGATATCTTCATCCTCTTTTAATAAAGTTCATGTTTCAGCGCCGTAAAGCAGGACTGGGATGATCAGGGTCTTATACAGAGTCTTCTTAGTTGTTCGAGATAGGGCTTTCCTTTTGAATTGTCTTATAAGCCCAAAAAAACATCGATTGGCAAGAGCTATTCTTCGCTGGATTTCCGCGCTGATCTCGTTTTTCGAGTTTATAGCAGAACCAAGGTAGACAAAGTCCCTTACTACCTCGAAGTTATAGCTGCCCACTGTGATGTTCTGTCCAAATCATCGATGTTCGTTGTCCCTTCTTGTTGACACCATATACTTGGTTTTGCCCTCGTTTATCGCTAAACCCATTTTGGCCGCTTCCGCCTCAATGCTTGCAAACGCACCGGTGACAGCCCTCTGAGTTCTCCGATAATGTCTATATCGTCGGCGTATGCAAGCAGTTGTACAGACTTGTGATAGATTGTGCATCCGCTGTTGGCTTGTGAGTTCCGCACAATCCTTTCAAGTATAATATTAAAGGAGTCACATGACAGCGCGTCACTTTGTCTAAAGCCTTTTTTGACATCAAAGGTATCGGTGAGGTCATTACCGACCTCGATGGAGCAGCGAGCGTTCTCCATCGTCATCCTGCACAGACGGACAAGTTTGGCAGGGATGTCAAAACTACTTACTTACTTACTTAGATCCTTTAACCCCTCGGGGGCATAGGGCGTCAACCACGCCTGCGCGCCATCGTGTTCGAAGCTCTGCAACGCGTTTGAGCTGCCTCCAACTCTTTCCTAAAGAGCTCGATTCCTCCTCAACTGTTCTGCGCCACGTTTGCCTATGGCGCCCCGCTATTCTGCCTGCCTGGGTGAGCGGATTCCACTGCATGGCGCATTTCGCAATGGAGTTGTCTTCGCGCCGTAGGGTGTGTCCAATCCATTGCCACTTTATTCTACACATAGTAATGCTTATAGGTTCTTGGCCCGTTCTCAGATAAAGTTGTTTGTTGGGCATGCGGTTCGGCCAAAAAATCCGCAAGATGATTCTTAAGCATTTGTTTACGAAGACTTGCAGCTAGCGTGTGTGTCTATCTCCCAAGTACTGCACCCATAAACCAGCACATTCCACATTAAAGCGGGACAGTCGTAGCTTGGTTCTTAAGCTGATAACACTGCTTCTCCAGATTTTGGATGCTATTCCGAACGCAGCTTTAGCCCTCCCGATTCTGCTGCACACATCCAGTTCGGTGCCACCACGATTAGCCGAGACGACACTTCCTAAATATAGAAAGTTATCAACTTTCTCGACTTTCTGTCCGGTTGTTAGGTTAAGCACGGGTATTAGAAGTGCTCAGGGCTTTTGTTTTGCACTTTGTTTGCCTCAGCTTCTAGATTTTGGGCCATCAAATGAAGATCCATTATCCGATGTGAAAGTACACAAACATCGTCAGCGTAATCTAGGTGTTTAAGGTAAGATGTTATCGTCCAACGAATTCCATAATTAGCTTCCGTCAATGCTGCACGGAGGACATCGCTGATAACCACCAAGAACAATAGTGGGGACAGTATGCACCCTTGACGTACTCCACTTTGGACTTCAAAATCCTCCGACACCTTACCATTGTGCACGACGTGACACTTACCGCCCTCGTATGTAGCCTTGATAATAGCTATAAGTTTTTCTGGAATTCCGCTCCTGCGCAAGGCCAACCAGATAGCATCTCGATTCAATCTGTCGAACGCTTTCTCGAAGTCGATAAACATTAAATGTAGCGGAGACCTATAGTCAACGCATTGTTCGATTATGATCCATCCGTAAGGTGGTTATGTGGTCGATGCAGGAGGATCCAGCACGAAAGCCTGCCTGTTCGACATCGAGAGTTGAATCTAAATGTTCTTTAATTCGTTCTAGAATTATTTTAGCTATTATTTTGGCTACAGCTGGAAGAACACATATGGTATACCTCTCCAGTTACCGCACTCCATCAAGTTACCCTTCTTTGGAAGCTTAATGATCATCCCCCTTTTCCACTCCTTTGGAAATTGTTCACTATCGCAAGCTCTCCGTATTAGCGGATGCAGCAAATCTGCCGATGTATTTGGGGCCGCTTGAAATAGCTCGGCAGGGATGCCTCTTCTTGAGGAACTTAATTTCTATTATTATTTCGGTTTTACTGGGAGGTACGGTGCGAATTCGGGAATTTGTTGCTTCGAACTGCTCATTTGAATTAAAGATCATACCGCCATCGTCTAAGTGATTTAGCACTGTAGCAAAATGTTCTCTCAATCTAGTGAGCTGATCCTCATCCGAAATCAGAAGGTTACCGTCTAGACTCTTCACTGGATGTTGTTTGGAGTTTCGACCACCAATGAGCTCCTTAGTGATGTTGTAAACAGTCCTACTGTCGCATAGGCTCCCTGCTTCTTCAGCCCTTGAAGCCAGTGAGTTGATATATTCACGTTTGTCACGTCTCACACTACGCTACACTTCTTTCTTCTTCGCACGGTATTGGGCTTCTAGCTTGGTTCTCTCTACTGCTGAGGCTGCTGCAATCCGAACCTTGATTGCTGTGCGCTCATCGATCTGTCTCCAGGTGTCTGTTGAAAGCCATGTGCGGTGGTGTTTCTGCTTTTTACCGGCATACGTGCGTGCCCCAGACGCAAAAGCATTTCATCCATGTTCTCTTGCAATATGCTGCTAATTGCTTCTGCTTCTAAGGCAAGATGGTCCCTGAACTGTTGGCGCACTTGGGGAACCTTAAGCCTGTCAGTATTAAACCTGGTGATGTTAAATAGGTTTGAGCGGTTGCTGTTGACGGATGCAGTACGAAGGCGTAAATGAACTACCATAAGATGGTGATCTCGTTCTTGCCCGACGTCAGCTCCACGTCGTTTCGGACGTCCAGGCGACAATTTCTAAAGCGGTGACTGATCGCAATGTGGTCGATCTGGTTCCTATCAGTAGAGACCCAACTGATCTTATGGCAGGTGTTATGCTTAAACAGCGTACCTCCGATGACTAAGTGGTTGGTATTGCAGAAGTCCACAAACCGCTCACCGCTGTCATTACGGTCTCCTACGCCGTGAACTCCCATCACGTGCTTAAGCATGGTGTTGTCGCTACCCACCTTGGCATTGAGATCTCCCATCACCATTACGATGTCCCCGTTAGGCGTTTGGTTGTAGGCGGTGCCTAAGTGGCTATAAAAATCATCCTTTTCATCCTCAGTCGCGGCTAGAGTCGGGGCATAACACTGTATGATGGTAATTTTTCTAACTCTGCTCTGGAACCTAGCCGTCAATATCCGGTCACTATGGGGTTTCCAGGATATGGGGCTACTACGTGCTGCTGGAGTTAGCATGAGTCCTACGCCAGAACTCCACATCCAGCTGGTTTACCAGAGTAGAGCATTACAGTGGTTTTTGTTGGGGAGATGTATTCCCCAGCATCGTACCATCTTATCTCGCTCAGCCCTAAGATGTCGATTTCATACCGTGCGAATTTGCGCTCCAATTGGAGGAATCTGGCGTTATAAGACCCTTCCTTGAGTGAGTCCAGGAGGGTCTTAACGATCCAAAATCCGATCGTTGTCCGTGTTCGATAGCCAAAGGTCGTTTGTTTCCGTTTCGGAGTAATGATTTTTTTTTTAAGGTTGCGGCTCGCTGGGCCACAGACCAACCGACACTTATCCTGTTTTTTAGCGCAGGAAGCTCGCTAGGTTTTCGCAGCTCTGTTAGTAAGCCCTACTCCCACCTAGAGAAACCAGACATGGCTTTATAAAGCTCTTCTCTATAGATGCTGTCATAGGCGACCTTGAAATCGATAAAGAGGTGGTGAGTATCGATTTGGAATTCTTGATTTTTCTCCAGGATCTGCCGAAGTGTGAAGATTTGATCGATGGTGGACTTTCCTGGCCTGAAACCGCACTGATAGGGTCCAATCAAGCTGTTGATAAAAGGTTTCTGGCGTTCACACAATATCGCAGAAAAGATCTTGTATGCGATGTTGAGGAGACTGATGCCTCTATAATTGGCGCAGTTGAGGGGGTCTCCTTTCTTGTGGATCGGGCAAACGATGCTGAGATTCCATTCATCAGGCATACACTCGTCTGACCAAATCTTAGAGATAAGTTGGTGTATGCACTCTACCAATTCATCACCAGTTGCCTTGAAAAGTTCGCCCGGTAAGCCGTCAGTTCCAGTAGCCTTGTTGGATTTAGCTTGGATATTGCTATCCTCACTTCGTTTTGGTAAGGTGGACGGACATTTTGACTATCATCGTCTATGTTGAATGGTTCATTCTGCCTGACAGCGGGATGTTGGTCTTCGTCGCCGTTATACAGTCTGTAGAAGTAGTTTTTCCATATTCTCAACACCGACTGTAGAAAATAGGAACAATATACGGAAGTTTTACCAAAAGGTAAAAAGAACGTGTCAGGGAAGCAATACCCGTACAAATTCGTAGTAGAATCTACTACGAGGTTTACATTTCCATCTCTACAGGTTTCTGTACGGGTATTGCTTCCCTGACACGTTCTTTTTACCATTTGGTAGGACTTCCGTACATTGTTCCTGGAGTATAAACTCTCGATATTCTCATGCTCTTCCTTCTTCTTCTGGAGAAGCCGATGTTCTTGCCGTCAAACCAGGGGTTTTCTGGTGGTGGTCGAGCGAGACCCAGCACATCAGTCGCGGCGTTTCTGATGGCATGTTGACAGCGTTGCCACTGGTCTTCGGCACTGTTGCTGGCGGAAAAGAGGTGATGGAGAGATTTCGGGATACGTGTTCAGCGAAAAGTCTGGCGGTCTCTTATGATTGTAGCTTTTCGATGTTAAATTTTCTCACAGTAATTTTCTTTGTTGCTCAGTTTGGGATATCCGCATTCGTACCTTGGCTACAACGAGGTAATGATCCGAGTCTATGTTGGCCGCTCGGAAGGTCCGGACATCCAGAATACTGGAGGCATGCCTTGCGTCGATCGCAATATGATCAACTTGGTTGATCGTTACATGATCATTGGACCGCCATGTCTGCTTATGAATATCGAGATGAGGAAACCATATGCTTCCTATGGTGACATTTCGCTCCACAGCGAAATCAATTAGCCATGTGGCAAGCAACAAATTTGAATTGGCCATCCGTCCCACTGTCTCCGTGGCGTAAGTAGTTAGTGTGTCGGATCACTGCGCGTGAGGTTCCAAGTTCGAATCCTAGAAAACACCAAAACCCCTTTTCATGGTCCCACCTCTCACGAACGTCTGACAAACATCCGAAAGTATTATTGTCTCGAAAAAACTTCTCAAAACAAATTGCCCTTCGGATACGGCACTAAACTGTAGGTCCATTCCATTCGTGTGAAAAATATAATGCACACAACATGAGTGGTTGAGAGAAGCTAGGCCCTGGCACTTAAAGAGCTGTTGCGTCTAATATTTATTTATTTTATAACCGTCCCACTGTAGTGCTCATATCAATTAAACAGCTAACTATCCCACTTCTTATTTAAACAGCATAACCTTCGGCTTCTACACAAAACCTACCGCCTTCTATCTGTTCGTGCCTTAACATAACCCCAACCATGTAGATATATGGCATACGGATTTAATGGAACAACCAATTCCTCTTTGCCAAACTGAACAGTTCCAACGATGAACATGATTTCCTCAGATTCCAAAAGATACATATTCACTAAGTAGGTGTCAGTCCCTCCCTCCCTTGCGTGTTGCTTTTTTTGTAAAACGCCACGCCGCGCTAGAGTGTTACAATTCACCTAATTGGCGGTTAATGTTATCCTCCATTTCGTATGCAAATTACCTTCATTGCTCGTGGATTCCGCGGACTCAAACTCACGGTTGCCGTCTTCTCGAAGAGGAACTTTCGAAACGGGAGTCTAATTAGCATTTTTAATGTCAAAAACTTGTAACCTTGTAAACAATATTGCGGCAAACACCAACACCAGCAGCACCACCACCGCAGCTATAGCAGCACCCGAGTCAATGTGGATCATGTCTGGGGAGCAAGTATCGGTTACACACTCCAACCAGCAAGGACTCCACTTGCAATCCCACTTCCACTTAATTTGATTCCGTTTTTAGTTTTAATTGGATTTTAAATTGTAACTCGCATTAGGAATCCACGTTTCGTTCTTTTTTTGTTTTTTCACCTTCTTCGCCGTTCGATGAATGCTACATCATCCCTGACCAGCCTCACCGTTGTTATGTAAATCTCCGAACGTGGAGGATTTCATTAAAAGCAAATATTTTGCGGGACTCGAGAGTGTGCGTGGATTAATTTTTGAAACTGGAATTAAATTGGTTGAAAGGAGCACGACATAATGAATCAACAAAAATATAAAAATAAAATATAATTTTTAGTATATTACAGATATTTTAATTTTAAATAAGAAAAAAAAAAGAAAATTATATATATATTGTTTTTTATTTTTTACAACGTTTTTATAAAAGAAACATAACTTTAAAAAACAACTCCTCAAGTATTATCTTGAAGAGACAGCGCGTCGCCTTGTCTAAGACCTTTCCTGAACGATTCGGTGGTGTTTTTTCCCACTTGGATGAAACAGCGAGAGTTCTTCATCATCATCCTGTACAGACGGACGAGCTTGGCAGGGATGTCGAGACTAGACATGAATCTGTATAACTCGTCTCTATACACGCTATCATAAGCAACTTTGAAATCGATGAAGATGTGGTGCATATCGATTTTACATTCATGGGCTTTTACCTAAATCTGCCGTAGTGTGAATATTTGGTCAATGGTTATAATACAGCAGACAGGATCTTATATGCGATGCTAAGAAGTTTTATATCTCTTTAGTTCAGAGGGTTTTCTTTTTTCAAGATCGGTCAAATGATGCTGAGGTCTCATTCATCGGACATACTTTCATCCGGCTAAATTTTTTAGATAAGCTGGTGCATGCTCCTCACTAACTTATCTCCCCCTGCCTTGAAAAGTTAGGCGGCAAGGCCGTCGGCTCCAGAAGCTTTGTTGTATCCTCACTTCGTTCTGATCGGGTTGACGGGAATCTTGACTATCATCGTCATTGTTGAATGACTGTCGAGTCAAGAAACATCTCATGGATATAGCGACTGTCTAACCAGAACACGTCATCGTTACTTATGTAAATTCAACCTTGGAGCTGAAGACATGTGTGCTAGATCACTTCAAGACCGTCGGATTCGTCACCAACTTTGGCATCTTCAATGAAACTTAATATTAGAGGAAATCACAATAGTCAGTGATAAGGTGACCAGATTCCACCTCAACAAAAAATCTACCTTGATTTAGGCTGACGGCGGACGGCGAACATATTGCCGAGAATCAATTTCATCGAAGCTGACTAATTTATTTTCGTCCATCCGCATTATGTTACGCCATTAGTTCGTTAATAGCTGTTCCGCAAAGTTAATCCAAGCTACAGTATGCTTCTTACTCATAGTTAGCTCTGTGAAAACAGAGTTTGCTCTGTAAGTCATCTACAAATTATCACTGCACTAACAAGCAATTTGAGCTATTTTTGAATATTTTTTTAAGATTTTCGGTGGCAATGGTGCAGTGCTAACGCCATCAATTGCACGCTAATGGTTCATGGTTCAAATCCCGATGTCAGCAAGCATTTATTTATTTCTCATGAAATATATAATGCCAGATACTCACGAAGTGAACAATTAACATACAACGGTGAAGGAATTGAGATTGTACGGGAATACAAATACCTGGGAGTGTTGATATCAGCCAACCTTAATATGAATAAACATCTTCTATCTAAACCCTCAAGCTAAACGTGCGATTTCCTTAGTTTGAGGCCGTTGTATCACGAACAAATACATGACGCAAAGTTCTAAACAGAAATTGTTTCACTCAACTGCAGCTTCCATTCTCTTATATGGAGCTCAAGCGTGGAGTTATCGTTCTTATGAGTGTGTCAACAAGTTCCTTCGGTACCTTATAAAAGGAATTTTCCATTTGCCGTCTAGTTCCCCAAACTATGTGTTGCACTTTGAGACTGGGACTCCACCTATGTTTTTAACTACAATGCATTTCGAATATTTCAATTCGCATTTCGAATATGTGGTAAAAGTAATGGAGATGGATGAGCAGAACATGGGCTGCCACGAAAAGTTCTCACACACATCATAAGAACGAGATGTGGCTTAGTACGTTAATGGGAGAGGCTAGCAAGCGATTGTGGCATAAATTAAGAACCACACTAATTGAATAGTATTCTAGAAAAAATGAGTCACATCTTATATGAGATATATTCCAACGATGCACAATCCTTGGAATACATGCAAAACTACAGTAGATTAAAATATCATCTTAACGAAAGCACGTACTTTCGTACTGCTACTCAGGCGAAACAATAAGCACGATATTTAAGATTAGAGGCGAACTATTGGACCAAAACTTCATACCACACAGACCAGAGCTTCCAATTATGTGTAGTCTTTGTAACACGAAAGTAAGCAATGATGTATTTCACTTTCTCTGTGTTTGCCCGATTTTAAAGGAGTTCCGTATAAGACACTTCGGAGTACACACCCATGATGTGGATTCAACATTAAGTTTTTTAAACTGGGAAATTAGATGAGATGAACTTTGTAGTTATGTTAGTTATGTTACAAATGCATATACGATTTTTTGTGAAATAAAAGTCTATTCAAACTAACTAACTATTCTAACTAACTACAATATATAAAATCAGTCCGATCAATTGCGAAAGCCTGTGTGGACACTACTGCAAAGGCATAACACTGGCAGTAGCTTGGTCATATGGCTGCTATTTTGCCAATGACTTCGGTTATCGGGAAAAAATACTGTGAATCAAAAGCAAAGACAAAAAATAACAAAAATGTCCCCAGTCATCTGGACGCTATCCCCGAAGTTTTTCTGAAACAGAACATCTATATTTCAAAAAACCACTTCACCAATATTTCTCTCTCTTTCTCTTTCTATTCTTACCAACGCCCGCACTGTGTGTAGAAACATTAAGGGTATTCATACCCCATTGAGTCCACGCAAAGTATAAAAAAAAAATAGTATACAATACAACAGAGTTGTAAAAGACTGCAATCATTTTGGATTCCATTCATGGAAGTCACAAGGAAAACTTCTTCGTATTCACTTCAATCATATGAATTCAATATAATACTACAACTTAAAAATATGAAATTACCACTCATTTTGAAGTCTTTAATTGGAAATTCATTTTAGTGGAGTTAAAGATTGCATTTAATCCAAAATGACTTCAATGACTTTACTGAAATCACAGAAGATTGCATTCAGTTGAATGCAGTCTTTAATTTCATTCATTCATTCATTCATTCATTCATTCATTTTCAATGGCCCGCTAATCCTTCATGAGGGTCGCGGGGGTAGGATGCTCAGGTGGACTCTCCATCCTTCTCGATCCTCCGCCATTGACTCCAATTCATCAGGAGGAATCCCTAAGCGGCTCTAGGAGAGATGTCGGACTTGATCCAACCATCTATTTCTAGGCCTTCCGCGAAGTCGCCTACCTGAGGGCACGGCCACCATGGCGCGTCTTGGATGCCGGTCTGGGGGCATACGCACTACGTGACCAAACCATCGACGCATAGATCGTTCCATTCGGAGAAGTAGCTGCTCTACGTTGAGCGCCTCGCGTAATCTGGTGTTGCGCACTCGATCCCTACGAGTTATGCCAACAACACCGCGAAGGAACCTCATTTCGGCAGCTTGTATCCGCGATCTTATTCTCTCGGTCACTACCCAAGTTTCATGACCATAGGTGAGAGTTGGAACATACACAGAGTTAAAAACCGATAGCTTAGCTTGAACACTAAGTTCAGCCTTCCTTATAACAGATCCAGCCTGACCAATTCTACAGGATAACTCGGCATTGCTCCTCCCATCACTCGTGAATAAAACCCCGAGGTACTTAAACTTCTAGACCTGCTTCAGTAGGACTCCACTAACATGCAGAGTGCACTGAATGGGTTTTTTGGAAACAATCATTACTTCCGATTTGTTCACGTTGATCTTCATTCCAGCATCATCACAAACGGCTACAAACCTTTCGAGTGCGCGCTGAAGTTCGGTTTGAGAGGACCCAAGGATGACCAAATCATCCGCAAAGAACAGATGACTAATCCTTAGGTCTCCCACTTTGAAACATTCCCCGCCAAGGCTGCGCTGTAACATCCAATCCATATATACAATGAAGATGAGAGGTGACAAAACGCACCCCTGGCGGGGTCCAACGCCCGCAGTGAAAGGCATTGATTTAACACCGTTTATCCGAACACAGCTTCTACAGTTTGTATATAAAGACTGAATCGCCCTTAACAGGGAACCATCAATCCCATACTCCTGCAGAACACTCCCGAGTTTGCCTCGAGGAACCCTATCATATGCTTTTTCCAAATCCACAAAACAAGTGTAGACAGGTGTGGCATATTCCCAGGCCTTCTCAAGAACCATTCTGAGAGTGAACAACTGGTCGGTTGTGCTTCTACCGGGACGAAAACCGCACTGCTCATCCCCCAAACTGTCCTCAACCACAGCTCTGGAACGCTTTTCTAGCACCTTAGCGAAGACTTTAATCTTTAATTTCATTTAACTTAAAATGAATTCCTAATCAAGGACTTCAAAATGAATGGTGATTTCATATTGAAGTTGAAGTCTCTAAATGAATTCATGACTTAAACATTTTTGGAAATAAATAAAATCAGTTAAATTCTTAAATGATTTAATTCCTTTACAGCTCTGCAATACAACAACTGGCTAGTCTCTTCTCTTTCTTTTCCCCACAACTAGAATGCAACTACCATTCATTACATTTTGAGGAACTTGCTCGTAGGGTAAAAGCACTTTCAATGAAACTCTGATTGAATGCATATGTATATACGTACATAAGGTCTAAAATAACTAAAATATTAAATATGAGCAAAATCTTTCCTAATTTTGTCCACAAATGTGAGTTTTTCAAAGCAAAATTAGTTGAAAATTCACAGATATCGCTCTATTAGGTATTTATTTTTTGGTAGGTATTGAAACTGAAATTCATGTCAGGGTGTTTTATAGCGAATTAACGCGAATAACGTTTCAGATAGAGATCAGATAACTTTGAATAATTTATAACTCTACAACAAAATGTTGAAAGGGTGGGAAGAAAGAACAAGAAATGCTATTTTTCAATTGTTTAATTAATGTCGATTTTATCAATATCTGACCAAGTTGGCTGCTGGTAGATGTAGATGTATGGTTTGTAAAGTGCATGTGCACTGCGACCATTAGAAGATCTATAGTGCCCCCCAAACTTAGGTTCGAGTTGATATGTTCGATTTAGAGCAATGCCCCTAGTCCGGAGAATTTTTTTTTTTTTATAGTTTGCACGCACTCAAGGGGTTATGAATACCCTTAACATGTTAACACACAGTGGGGGCGTTGGAACGGATAGATAGAGAGAGAGAAAGATTTTGGTGTAGTGGTTTTTGAAGCTCAGTTGTTTATGCTTCAGAGAAACTCCGGGAGCGGCGTCCAGATAACTGGGCGATTTTTGTTAGTTTTTTGTATTTGCTTCTGGGTCACTGTTTTTCTTTTTTCGATAACCGATGTCATAGGCAAATCATCATCGACAGAGCTAACAATTTTTCCAACCTTCTGACCAAGCTACTGCCAGTGCTATGCCTTCACGGTAGTGTTCACACAAGCTTTCGCAATAATCGGACTGAGTTTATATATTTCATGAGAAATAAATAAATGACATCAGGATTAGCGTGGCATTTGACGATGTTACCACTACACCATTGCCACCCCCCTGAAGTGGATCTGAAGTGAATTCAACGAAGGTAGAACTGTGCCTGATGGATGATAGATACCTAGGTGATGTCTTCTTTTGTGAATTAGTGGTTTGCGTTCCATAAGAAGGTGTGCTGGGGTTTCTATTTTTAGTTTCCGCCTTGATTGCGGCTTGGCTATCTGACATAATTGCGATGTCCTGCCCACGATATTTCCTATCGAGGTTGAATTGCACGCATCTTTCGATCGCGTTAACTTCTGCTTGGGATATGCAGGGAAACATCCCAGAGATTCTACGTATCTAGTCTTGATCTCGTACACGCCTGTCCCAGTGCATGTAGATGCTTTCGATCCATCCATGTACCATTTAATGGTACATATGTTGTTTGAATCAGTACTTATCGGACTCACTGCTCGAATCCCTTTTATTGCTCAGCTTTGAATAAAATTTTCTTTCAAAGCAGTATTTCTTGACGATATCGTCTCTGGGACAGTACAGAAGCAGCGCTGATTTGGATAGGGTTTCTCGATCTTTGCTTACGATGCATTTTCCTTTCCCGAAGCACTCTTTGATTATTCTTCATATGATCCTTTGGCATTTTTTTTAGCACTATGTGTAGCGGAGGTAGTCCTGCGATAAACCTCCACTGCTGTGAGACAGATTCTCGTGGCCCCTGTTATACAGATACAGGTTAGTCCTTGCACTTTGCTTTAAATACCACAGCTTCTACATGTTCCTTCCAGAGGAGTTATCTAGTGTTATGTCTAGATACTTGACCTTATTTCTTGGGTTGACTCTAATACCTTCCAATAGGATGGGTTGCATGCGCTTTAGCTGCCTTTTCTTTGTGAAGAGTACCTCAGTGGTTCTCTCTTTCTCAGCCCTTCCATTTCACACCGTTTCTGTGGCATTCTTAAACCCTTTTATTTATTATTATTTATGTTCTGTATCCCCTTGTGGGTCCTAGGGCCTCTACTACGCCTACGCGCCATCGTGTACGGTTTCTGGCAATGTGTCTGAGTTCTCCCCAACTTTTCCCTAACTGCCGTGCCTCCTTCTCGACTGTTCTGCACCATGTTCTCCTCGGACCGCCAGGTCTTCTGCCATCCTGAGTTAGAGGGTTCCATTGCATAGCATGGTTCGCTATGGAGCTGTCACCCTTTCGGAACGTGTGACCAATCCACTGCCACTTCCGCCGTTGGATAGTTGTGCCTATTGGTTCCTAACCCGTTCTCTCGTAAAGGTGTTCGTTAGAGATACGATTGGGCCAGAAAATCCTTAAGATATTGCGCAGGCACCTATTAACGAACGTTTGCAGCTTTCTGGTGATAGTGGTGGTCACTCTCCACGTGCTGCAACCATATAGTAGCACGGATTCAGCGTTGGAGCGGAACAGTCTTATTTTGGTGCTCAAACTGATTGCATTGCTTCGCCATATTTTGGACAACATACCGAACGCGGACTTAGCTTTGGCGATCCTGTTGGCTATATCCAGTTCGGTTCCACCATCGATCGAGACAATACTCCCAAGATACTGGAAATCCTCTACTCTCTCTATCGGTTGTCCAGCAATGCATATTTGAGCCGATGAGTTTGTTCCAAGGCTGATAATTTTAGTTTTTGCCGTTTTAATTTTCAGCCCGACGACGCCTGCCTCCCTCTCCACATCTGCTGTCATTTGGTGGAGGTCCATAATTCTGTGGGAGAGTAAGCATACATCGTCAGCGTAGTCAAGATGTTTCAGTTGAGATGTAAGAGTCCATCGAATTCCTCCGTTTCCCGTCGACAAAGCTGCATGAAGCACATCGCTAATCACCAATAGGAATAATATTGGTGAAAGGATACAGCCTTGTCTTACCCACTTTGGATCTCAAATTCCTCAGACAACCTTCCCCTGTGCAGAACGTGACATTTGGAGCCTTCATATGTAGCTTTGATAATAGCAATTAGTTTATCGGGAATGCCTCTCCTGCGTAAGGCACGCCAAATAAACTCCCTGATGACACTATCGAATGCCTTCTCAAAATCGATGAACAGCAGGTGCAGTGGCGATCGATATTCAACACACTGATGATAATCCGCAGGGTGTTGATGTGGTCGGCACAGGAGGATCCAGAGCGGAAACCTGCTTGTTCGGCATCGAGTGTGTCTTCGAGATGTTGTTTGATTCGCTCAAGGATGATTTTAGCTATTATCTTAGCTACAGCAGGCAGCACGCAGATACCCCTCCAGTTTCCGCACTCCATTAAATTTCCTTTCGTAGGAAGCTTGACGATCATTCCCTTTTTCCACTCGTTAGGAAAGCTCTCAGCTTCCCAAGCTCTATCTATAAGTGGAAGCAGAAGCTCAGCCGATGTTGTTGGCGCTGCTCGTAAGAGCTCTGCTGGAATACCGTCAAGTCCTACCGCCTTGTTGGTTTTGAGTGCCTTGATCGCGGTAATCATCTCATCTTTACTGGGAGTCGTGGTGCGTATTCGGGAACTTCTCATCTCGGGCATCTCAGTCTGATTTGGGAGCATATCGCTAGCGAATACACGATTCAAAACCGTAGCAAAATGCTCTTTCCATCTCTTGAGCTGGTCCTCATCTGAAATGAGCAAGGAACCGTCTAGGCTTTTCACTGGGTGTTGGCTGGAGCTGCGACCACCTGTCAGCTCTTTCGTGATTCTGTAGACGGTCCTGCTGTCGCACCTCCGTGCAGCTTCTTCTGCTTCTGTAGCCAGCGCATTGATGCAGTTGCGCTTGTCACGTCGTACGCTACGCTGAACTTCTCTCATCTTCATGCGATATAAGGACTATAGCTCGCTTCTCCCTACTGCTGGGGTAGCTGCAACGCGAGCTTTCAGCTGTTTTCGTTCGTCAATCCGTCTCCAGGTATCCTCAGAAAGCCACGCCCTATGTCTTCCCTGCGATCGACCGACAATTCTTTCAGCACCAGATGTAAAAACATTTTTCACAGCACACCAATGGTCTTGGATGGTTGCGGGCATTGAGCTGCTGATTGCTTCCACACCTTGCGAAAAGTGCTCCCTTAATTGTTGGCGCACTGAGGGATCACTAAGTCTATCGACGTTGAACCTGGGCATTCTTGTGTTGTCGTGGGCTCTTCGAACTGCAGCAGTGCGTAGTTGGAGAGTAGCCATCATAAGATGGTGATCACGTACTATCCCCACATCTGCCCCTCGCCTGTTTCGGACGTCCAGGAGACTACTTCTAAAGCGGCGGCTGATAGCAAAATGGTCAATTTGGTTGGAGGTTGCTTAAACCCCTTTATGTTATTTCGTAAAGAGTTTCTTCGAATTTCTCTCTTGCAATAACGACTATGTCGTCGGCGTAGCCTTGATATTTAATGCCGACATCTGTCAGATTCGGCAGTAGCTCTGGTAACATATACAGATCGATGTTATTTGAGCTTTATTTTGGTTTATTTGTCAGCTCGTATTTCACGATCATGAACAACAGTCAATTACAATATATCATGAAGCATCTAACGCATCACGAACGTTTTGCAGTTTATTAAACATTATATCTAAATAATCGTTCAATTGTGAAACCACGATAAAATTTGCATCTGGGGAGATTTGTTTTGTTATTTAGTCTTTGCTTCTGATTCAGAGTATTTGTTTACTGTGAAAAACAACATCAGCCTGGAACATACAAAACACCATGTAGTTTTCACTGACAAATGCCAAATGCTAAAAGGGTCAATAAGAGAGGCAAAGAATGTGCAGTCAGTCGACGTCTTGGAGAATACTTTTGATAAGATGACCAACGACATGTTCATTGCTCACTAGACAGCACCGATCAACCCGACTTTGGCTGCTGGGAAGCAACTTTTTTTCCCAGACGAAACCATGTTAAGTCTGCATTCACCAGGCGGTCAAAAGGGGTATGAAGAAGAAGTGGAGGGGGGGTTGCTGAAGTTTGGTTTTCATCCCGGTAGCCATTTACAGATGGCTCAATAATGCTCTCGGGAGGAATCTGTTACATTGCGCGTACAGAGTTAGTGAGCACACATGCCTAGACATGCTTTGAATTCCCAAAGATAAGTAACTGATATCCTTGAGGAGTATGTACTGTAGTGTTATTCGCTTTTCTCATTGGTTCAGATTTATGCAATCGGAGTGATAGGGTATCGTGGAAGAACTCTGGATCTAAACCCAATCAATGCCTGTGACATGATCAAATGATGCATTTGAAGACGAAATCCACCTCCGGACAACCTTCATAGAAGATCTGCAAAGCTAAATCAAGAGAATAAATAGAAGGCTTCAAGGATATTAATTGACAAAAAAATTACAACATTCTGATCTTTGTCGATGTGAGCTATACTGACATTTATCAATGATACACCATTTATTGCGGACAGTGGACAGTTTCAATTAAATTTAAAATCATATCAAATTATTAGCCGAAATCAGCAGTACTAAGTTTTATATACATATATATCTTTGATGACCCATTGAGGTCAGGATGTGCAAGTTCAAGCCGCAGCGGCGAACAGCAATCATCGCCCACACGAGTATAAAGAGGAAAACGAATAGCATCGAAGTTTTTCCAACCACTGCACCAAAAAAGGTTCCTGCCTGGTAGTACAATAAACTGGAGAGTCTAAGTGCTATGTCACTTGGGTTTCCTTAAAAAATGCTTTCATTAGTCGAGAATCATACAAACGACTGCAATGTATGAAATAACCGTCACTGATATGATTTCCAGAAGAAGCAAATAAACAGTTTCTTTTTGAACTTCAATTACACATGTATGTACATATGTATGTCTTAATGGGCATTTTACTACACACTCGTACCACACAAAGATTTGTAATCACTGTAATTAAGAGCGTAGTGAAGATTTGATTTCAGGTTCAACACTATCAGATCTGCAATAATATGCACGCACTTAACCGAATGCCTACAACATGCACTGTACAAGGCGTAGACATGCAACGACAATGTCATCATTATCAACCTCAGCATCTGATCAGCGAGTCGGCGATGGCGGCGTTCGATTGACAACCATTCCACGCATTCCTCCGGCGAGCTCCTGCCGACAGCATTGAGTCGAGTGTTTAAATTTGCATAATCGAAAACAGTTCCGCCCAAGTGCTGCAAGCTCCTGCCACTCGCTGCCGGCTGTTGTTGGCTTACTTAACCTCTCCAGATGAGCAACAACAAAATTATGCAAATTCGATTTTAAGAACTTCTGGTGGAAAATCGAATTTGTCGCCACCGCCAACGACAAAGAATCTCAAATTATGCGAAATTTTCTGTCTTTTGTTCGTTGTACTGTTCATTTACCGACCGGGTACAACAGGGGTGGAAACAGGATAACTGCCAGGAAGGCGAGATGAAATGAAATTATTTATAACCCCAATTTTGTTTTTTCGATTTTTTTTTTTGTTGATTTTTTAATGAGCTTGGTTGTGAACGCATTTATTGAGGAATGATGATGACGACACTCGACGCATTATGATTTAAATAAAAAAATTTTTTTTTTTTCAAAAATAAAGGCGATCGTTCTTTTTTTTACTTCCGAATAAGGCTTTAAAATTTGATAAGACCCAATGATGGGGGGATTGTGAAAGGGAGGGTTAGCAGGAAAATGAAAATAGGTGGTGCATCTTACAGGATGCTTGCACTGCGGCCTTTTTGGTTCATTGCAATTCCCTATAACTTGTGGTGGTATTTCTAATTTGGTTGCCCTTTAGTTGATCTTGAATCAGACCAACCTACACGCTTGACGAAAGATACATATACTCGTATGTATGTATGTTCCAGAGTGGAACTACTACTTGCGGCAGAACCTCCAGCTCATCCAATAGTCTGATTCCCATACAGTGGAAACGTCGAATTTGAAGATTGGGATAATCAAACAACAAGTGTTTGATAGTTTCGATTTCTTCTGTATTATGAGAACTCCTGCAGTAATGAAGTGATTTGATGGCTGGTCTGGTGGTCATTGCACCTGTCGGGTAATGTCCAGTTAGTACACCTATCATGGTACTGGTTTCTTTTTGTTCTTTGACAAAAGGCTTTTAGTCCTTTTTTATTCAGAGTTGGCTATAAGCTGCCCAGGAGGTGTTAATTGTTTCTCTTGTTTTAAGTTCTACGTAAATCTCACAGCAACTCAAGCAAAACCCTATTCGCTGTGGAAGCTGAGCAAAACGCTGAAAAAAGGAATTAACCACCGACGCTACTTGGTCCAGAACAGACACCGAAAAAGCAAAAACTCTAGCAGACTATTTTGAAACAAAATTCACCAATGGCTTTTATAGACGTAATATTTCTCACCCAAATAGCAATACTACCACACCTACGAATACGACAATAAAGAAAATACGAACCAACGAAATAAAACACTACCTAGAAAACTAATTGAAATGCAAAAAATCACCCGGATATTATCTAATAACAGGACAAATACTGAAACAACTACCGGATAGAGCTGTAATTTATCTTTGAAATACATTTAATGTCATCCTAAGGCTACTTAAAAGTATGGAACGTTTCCAAAATAATAGCAATCCTGAAACCAGGCAAAGACGCTATAAAAATCTCATCATACAGACCATAAGTCTTCTACCGATTATTTCGAAAATATTCGAAAAACTCCTGCTTGACCGTATCGACATATCACTAAAACCCCCCTTTGGGATATAGGGGGCAGAATATACCCACGCCTGTCATGGCATGCCTGTCGTAAAAGGCGACTAAAATGCCAACCCGCCGTCTTTCTTACGGTAATATCAATCATGCAATGAACAAAACTAATGGTATTTATACCCCAGGTGGCAGCCCAGTTCAACTAGTAAATCCACCCTCGCAAGAGGCATGATCTACGCTATTTATTGCATCAGGACTTAATCAACCCATTTAGGAAAAACTCGAGGCTACAAAGATCTCCGCATCAGGAGTGTTCACCTAAAGCGCAGAATAAAAGCTTGGCGAATCCGGATACATATGTTAATTCGGAAAACGCAAGCTTTCGAACAGAGTACGCTGGAAAAGGAGAACGCCGTACTCCAAAAGAGGCTCGACGAAATGGAGATGTTGTGTCGAGAGCTCAAAAGCAAACTTGATAAACTTGAATCAGAGAATAAAGCATCTTTGCTTCAAAACGCGTCTTCAAAAACGCAGACGGTTATCCACTGTGAGCCTTCTCCAGGTAGCCATCACTACAGCACGGATGAAGAAGAACTCACGCGCGAAACAGATTGAACACTCAAACGAAGACCATCTAAAAAACGTAAGGCCGGTTCATCGCCTGAAGTTGTTCCACAACAGCAACCTAATCGCAAAGCGCAGCCGAAACCGGAAAAGCAAATTGAAAGCTCTCCGTTGATGGTGGTGGCAATGCCATCGTCGTTTTCGAAGAAGTACGGGCGGATGATGCCGCCGGCCCACAATCCATACCAAACAGTGACATTCTGCGGATGCATTGCCACTTGGTGGACCTCGTGTGGATTGGCATCGTCCCAAATCCGGCAATTTTGCTTTGTTGACGTACCCGATCATCCAAAAATTGGATAATCGCTGAAAATTTGTTTGCTGAAATCGGTGTCGGCTTCCAACTGCTCCAGAAGCCAGTCAGCGAACACACGACGTTGTGAATTGTGATTTACAATGGTGATTTGTCTTTTGTGTCTGCAAAATAAAAAATAGGGAAATTAACAACAGATAAAACAACATACTACTTATATCCTTTAACCCCTCGGGAGGCATAGGGCGTCAACCACGTCGGCGCGCCATCGTGTTCGGAGTACTGCAACGCGTTTGAGCTGCCTCCAACTCATTCCTAAAGAGCTCGATTTCTCCTCAACTGTTCTGTGCCACGTTTGCCTAGGGCGTCCCGCTATTCTGCCTGCCTGGGTGAGCGGATTCCACTGCATAGCGTATTTCGCAATGGAGTTGTCTTCGCGCCGTAGGGTGTGTCCAATCCATTGCTACTTTCTACTTCGTATAGTAATGCTTATAGGTTCTTGGCCCGTTCTCAGATAAAGTTGTTCTTCGGAAATGCGGTTCGGCCAAAAAATCCTCAAGATGATTCTTAAGCATTTGTTCACAAAGACTTGCAGCTTCCGTGTGTTAATGGTGTCCACCTTCCAGGTACTGCACCCATAAAGCAGCACTGATTCTACGTTGGAGCGGAACAGTCGTAGCTTGGTTCTTAAGCTAATAACATTGCTTCTCCAGATTTTGGACAGCATTCCGAACGCAGCTTTAGCCTTCCCGATTCTGCTGCACACATCCAGTTCGGTGCCACCGCGATTAGCCGAGACGACACTTCCTAAATATAGAAAGTTATCAACTTTCTCGACTTGCTTTCCGGCAATGTTAAGTTGAACGTGGGTATTGGAAGTACTAAGGGCTTTTGTTTTGGCTGTGTTTCTTTTTAGCCCACTTTGTTTGCCTCAGCTTCTAGATTTTGGGCCATCAAATGAAGATCCATTATCCGATGTGAAAGTACACAAACATCGTCAGCGTAATCTAGGTGTTTAAGGTAAGATGTCATAGTCCAACGAATTCCATAGTTGCCTTCCGTCAATGCTGCATGGAGTACATCGCTGATAACCACCAAGAACAATAGTGGGAACAGTATGCACCCTTGACGTACTCCACTTTGGACTTCAAAATCCTCCGACACCTTACCATTGTGCACGACGTGACACTTACCGCCCTCGTATGTAGCCTTGATAATAGCTATAAGTTTTTCTGGAATGCCTCTCCAGCGCAAGGCCAACCAGATAGCATCTCGATTCAAGCTGTCGAAAGCCTTCTCGAAGTCGATAAACAGTAAATGTAGCGGAGACCTATACTCAACGCATTGTTCGATTATGATCCGTAAGGTGTTTATGTGGTCGATGCAGGAGGATCCAGCACGAAAGCCTGCCTGTTCGACATCGAGAGTTGAATCTAAATGTTCTTTAATTCGTTCTAGAACTATTTTAGCTATTATTTTGGCTACAGCTGGAAGAACACATATGGTATACCTCTCCAGTTACCGCACTCCATCAAGTTTCCCTTCTTTGGAAGCTTAATGATCATCCCCCTTTCCACTCCTGTGGAAATTGTTCACTATCCCAAGCTCTCCGTATTAGGGGATGCAGCAAATCTGCCGATGTATTTGGCGCCGCTTGAAATAGCTCGGCAGGGGTGCCTCTTCTTGAGGAACTTAATTTCTATTATTATTTCGGTTTTACTGGGAGGTACGGTGCGAATTCGGGAATTTGTTGCTTCGAACTGCTCATTTGAATTAAAGATCATACCGCCATCGTCTAAGTGATTTAGCACTGTAGCAAAATGTTCTCTCAATCTAGTGAGCTGATCCTCATCCGAAATCAGAGGGTTACCGTCTAGACTCTTCACTGGATGTTGTTTGGAGTTTCGACCACCAATGAGCTCCTTAGTGATGTTGTAAACAGTCCTACTGTCGCATAGACTCCCTGCTTCTTCAGCCCTTGAAGCCAGTGAGTTGATATATTCACGTTTGTCACGTCTCACACTACGCTGCACTTCTTTCTTCTTCGCACGGTATTGGGCTTCCAGCTCGGTTCTCTCTACTGCTGAGGCCGCTGCAATCCGAACCTTGATTGCTGTATGCTCATCGAACCGTCTCCAGGTGTCTGTTGAAAGCCATGTGCGGTGGTGTTTCTGCTTTTTACCGACATACGTGCATGCCTCAGCCGGAAAAGCATTTTTCACAGCACTCCAGTGGTCATCCATGTTTTCTTCCAGTATGCTGCTGATTGCGTCTGCTTCTAAGGCAACATGGTCCCTGAACTGTTGGCGCACTTGGGGAACCTTGAGCCTGTCGATATTAAACCTGGTGATGTTAAGTAGGTTTGAGCGGTTGCTATTCACGGATGCAGTACGAAGGCGTAAATGAGCTACCATAAGATGGTGATCTCGTTCTCGTCTGACGTCAGCCCACGTCTGTTTCGGACGGCCAGGAGACAATTTCTAAAGCGGCGACTGATCGCAATGTGGTCGATCTGGTTGGATGTTCGTTGCCTATCAGTAGAGACCCAACTGATCTTATGGCAGGTGTTATGCTTTAACAGCGTACCTCTGATGACTAGGCGGTTGGTATTGCAGAAGTCCACAAACCGCTCACCATTGTTATTACGGTCTCCCACGCCGTGAACTCCCATCACGTGCTTAAGCATGGTGTTGTCGCTACCCACCTTGGCATTGAGATCTCCCATTACCATTACGATGTCCCCATTAGGCGTTTGGTTGTAGGCAGCACCTAAGTGGCTATAAAAATCATCCTTTTCATCCTCAGTCGCGTCTAGAGTTGGAGCATAACACTGTATGATGGTAATTTTTCTAACTCTACTCTGGAACCTAGCCGTCAATATCCGGTCACTATGGGGTTTCCAGGATATGAGGCTACTACGTGCTGCTGGAGTTAGCATGAGTCCTACGCCAGAACTCCGTGCACTTCCAGCTGGCTTACCAGAGTAGAGCATCACAGTGGTTTTTGTTGGGGAGATGTATTCCCCAGCATCGTACCATCTTATCTAGCTCAGCCCTAAGATGTCGATTTTATACCGTGCGAAGTCGCGTTCCAATTGGAGGAATCTGGCGTTATAAGGCCCTTCCTTGAGTGAGTCCAGGAGGGTCTTAACGTTCCAGAATCCGATCGTTGTCCGTGTTCAATAGCCAAAGGTTGTCAACAAATTATCCGTCTTTATCCGAGGCGATTGTTTCCGTTTCGGAGCAATAGTTTTTTCAGCCCTAAGATGTCGATTTTATACCGTGCGAATTCGCGTTCCAATTGGAGGAATCTGGCGTTATAAGGCCCTTCCTTGAGTGAGTCCAGGAGGCTCTTAACGTTCCAGAATCCGATCGTTGTCCGTGTTCAATAGCCAAAGGTTGTCAACAAATTATCCGTCCTTATCCGAGGCGATTGTTTCCGTTTCGGAGCAATAGTTTGTTTTACACCTGCGGCTCGCTGGGCCACAGACCAACCGACACTTATCCTGTTTTTTGGCGCAGGAAGCTCGCCATTCGTCCTCTCCCGTTAGCAATTTCCGAAGAAATTCCCAGATGACACCACGAGGAGGTGGGAGTAGGGCTTACTAACAGAGCTGCTAGGTTTTCGGCTACAGTGGCTCCTTCTCGTTACTTAGCGGACCAGCACCTATCGGGAGATGCTGCCCCTACGAGGCCTTTGTTAGTCGTTTGCCATCCAAGATAAAACAACATAGCCGCCATGAACTGTCAAAATCGACCCGTTGCTATTGGAACACCATTTATTTGTTGTTCGGATTTTATTTCCATTTCGATTTGGACTTTATATCACTTTTGAATGAGCAATGAAGTCAAAAATTGCGTTTTGGACCGTTTTGCATCGGACATTATTTTATAGCATCGTATTTAATATCCCAGCATGTACTTTCCAAAAAACTTCCGTTAACAATTTTGTCCCCTGTTTGGACTTCCCCAGTTTAAACCCATTTATGACAGTTTTCATTTTTTATGGAAAAGAATTATCAATTCTTTTCCAGAATTCAGAACCATATCATTTTCCGAGTGAAGTCACACGATGAAAATTCAAGTCAATTGCAGTTGGAACAATACGTCACAATTGGCACACGCACTTTCTACCCGCATTGACATCATCGGAACCTTTTCACGTTTTTCACATGAAAGAGGAAAAGAAAAAGATTCTATCGAAGCCCAACTCTCTTCTGCAACAGAAAGGAGGTGGAATAATTGATCAAATTACTAAATTATTCAACTATAAAGTTCAATTACACAATGTGCGTACGGACGCACATTCTGAATGAAACACTTTCATCGGGGAATGTTTTCTCTCGGATGCATTTTTCTGGTGGTGATTAGGATCTTCGAACGATTTCCCCCACCCCGAGCATGGGCATGAAGGCCGGAAATTCGTTATCTCCATTCAGTCAATCAGTTTCTTATTAACTTGTCACAGGCGAAAGCAAAAAGAAAGTAAGATAGTGAACACAAGAAGTAGAAAGGACACAAAGACGAATCTCCCGCGTGCTATGAATAATGCATCAACTGTAGCCGCTCTGAAGGATACGGAATCCTTAAACATACACGCACCAATTTAACATTTGTATCATGCACCACGCACTTGATTTGCCACTGAAAACGTCGTTTGAGGATATTTGGACAACACACACAATCCTTTGTATGGACAGGAAGCAGCCACCAAACAATATTTGGTATTTAATTCGCCTGATTTGACGTACGGGACACACTCGCACACACACTGATGACAACCAAAGTCGAAAGGGGGAAACATAATTACCAATCCCCTGTTGGGTATTTGACCAATTTACCAGCATTGAATGGACCCGGCAACCCACCCCGAGGAAGAATATAAATGCCTAAACGGCGGACCAATTGACCCTTGCTGGCGGCCAAAGTAAACAAGTGGTCAGTCCCCGTTTCGCTTAATGAAGGAATTTATATGAAAATCATGGATTAGAAACGGAATTGAAATTCGCAGAGAGGCATCGAACATGTGCGGGCGTCAGTCATCAGATTTAAATGAACACTTTTTCGGTTGGTCTACAAAATGGAAGGGTATCCTTGTGCGATCGGTGGATTATATAAAGATAATAGCAGGGGCTCAACTCGTTTAATTGAATTAATTGTCTTGTAAGTAGTGGGGGGGCAAATGAGTTTTCTGTTCCACAAAGTTATGTGGATTCTTGGACTTCGCCAAAGAGTCGCCGCGAGTTTACGAGCGTACTTGACGAATTTAAAAAGTTCAAAATAAAAAGAATTCAAAGCATGAACTAGAGAACTGAAAATGTGTAGATGGATAGAAAGAAAATGAATTGCAGGCTAGATAAAATACATTGAATCTAGATTTCAGGATTAATTGCGATTAGTCATAAAATAAATGCATGTGGCCTAGCAGTATGCCACTCTCGAAACGCCAAATTTGTGAAACTAAAGTTTTATATATAGTTCAAGAGCGAAATATGGTGTTTAAAACTGCGTGAATCTTTTGCTCATTTGCTATAATATGTGAGTCTATCTACATTGTTGAAATATATCAATAATGGTCCATGGCTTCAAAAACAGCCCACAAAATGTAATGTAATAATGCAAAATATACGTGTTCAGATGGGCCCATAGTTAAGGTTGTTTTCATGCGTTCGATGCACTACTGATAGTTCATAGAAAAACTAGTGAATAGACTTTTTGAAGTTCTGGAGTTATTTTTGGAAGTTCAGCTCTCCTAAATTTTCCCCAACTGCCATGCCTTCTTCTCGACTTTTCTGCGCCATATTCTCCTCGGACCGAAAAGTATTCTGCCATCCTGAGCAAGTCGTTAAGATATTGCGCAGGTCCATGTTAACGAACGTTGGCAGTTCTCTCGTGATAGTAATGGCCACTCTCCACGTCCTGCATCCATATAACAGTGCCGATAAAACTTTGGAGCAAAACAGTCTTAGGTTGGTGTTCAAACTTGTTGCATTACTTCGCCATATTTTAATTAACATCGCAAAAGCGGACTTTGCCTTGGCTACACATTGTCCCAACGGTAGTAAAAACGCTTGGTCGTTTGTTTAATATATTAAGAATTCGGCTACGTTTGGATGGCAAACGACTAACAAAGGCCTCGTAGGGGCAGCATCTCCCGATAGGTGTTGGTCCGCTTAGTAACGAGAAAGAGCCACTGCAGCCGAAAACCTAGCAGCTCTGTTAGTAAGCCCTACTCCCACCTCCTCATGGTGCCATCTGGGGATTTCTCCGGAAATTGCTTACGGGAGAGGACGAATGGCGAGCTTCCTGCGCCAAAAAACAGGATAAGTGTCGGTTGGTCTGTGGCCCAGCGAGCCGCAACCGTAAAAACAAATCTTGCTTCGAAACGGAAACCAACGCCTCGGATACAGACGGATAATTTGATGACAACCTTTGGCTATCGAACACGGACAACAATCGGATTCTGGAACGTTAAGACCCTCCTGGACTCACTCAAGGAAGGGCCTTATAACGCCAGATTCCTCCAATTAGAACGCGAATTCGCACGGTATAAAATAGACATCTTAGGGCTGAGCGAGATACTGGGGAATTCATCTCCCCAACAAAAAGCACTGTCATGCTCTACTCTGGTAAACCAGCTGGAAGTTCACGGAGTTCCGGAGTAGGACTCATGCTAACTCCAGCAGCACGTAGTAGCCTCTTATCCTGGAAACACCATAGTGACCGGATATTAACGGCTAGGTTCCAGAGTAGAGTTAGAAAAATTACCATCATACAGTGTTATGCTCCGACTCTAGACGCGGCTGAGGATAAAAAGGAGGATTTTTATAGCCACTTAGGCGCCGCCTACAACCAATCGCCTAATGGGGACATCGTAATGGTGATGGGAGATCTCAATGCCAAGGTGGGTAGTGACAACACCATGCTTAAGCACGTGATGGGAGTTCACGGCGTGGGAGACCGTAATGACAATGGTGAGCGGTTTGTGGACTTCTGCAATACCAACCACCTAGTCATCGGATGTACGCTGTTTAAGCATAACACCAGCCACAAGATCAGTTGGGTCTCTACTGATAGGCACCGAACATCCAACCAGATCGACCACATTGCGATCAGTCGCCGCTTTAGAAATTGTCTCCTGGACGCCCGAAACAGACGTGGAGCTGACGTCGGACAAGAACGAGATCACCATCTTATGGTAGCTCATTTACGCCTTCGTACTGCATCCGTGAATAGCAACCGCTCAAACCTACTTAACATCACCAGGTTTAATATCGACAGGCTCAAGGTTCCCCAAGTGCGCCAACAGTTCAGGGACCATCTTGCCTTAGAAGCAGACGCAATCAGCAGCATACTGGAAGAAAACATGGATGACCACTGGAGTGCTGTGAAAAATGCTTTTGCGACTGAGGCACGCACGTATGTCGGTAAAAAGCAGAAACACCACCGCACATGGCTTTCTACAGGCACCTGGAGACGGAACATTATGTATGATAGGGTTCTAAGGCTTGGAATCCCAAATGAGGCAAAAATAGGCTTTACCGATGATATTGCAATTGTCGTGGTTGCAGAACATCTAGAAAAAATAGAGGATATTGCAAATGAATGTATCCGAAAAGTCAAACGGTGGATGGCAACAGTCGGGTTAGAGCTCGCCGGATATAAAACAGAGGCAGTATTAGTAAGCAGCCGCAAGAAAAGAGAAGAAATCGCCATCAGAGTAGGAGATCATAATACGACTTCAAAATCGGTTATCAAATACCTAGGTGTGATGATCGACGCAAGGCTCACTTACAAGGAGCAGCTTGAAAGAACGTGTGACAAAGCGCCTCGGGTGAGCGGTGCCTTATCAAGAATAATGATAAATATTGGAGGACCTAGGCAACAAAGGAGACTTATTTTATCAAGGGTGGTGCAGTCCATCCTTATGTATGCGGCACACATATGGGTCAAAGCTATAATGAAAAAGACCTACGCAAGAAGGATAGCGGGTCAAACGGTAGTGCATGCCATCATATGAAAACACAAGCGTTTTCACTCAGCTGAGGCCTACCAACTCCTACTCTCAACCTCCACGCGGTGACAGCCGGGTGCCTAGTACCTTAATCCAAGAGATGGGTAACCAACCCCGTTTGGCGGATTCTTGGTGGCAGCAGATGAGAGAGGGGGGGAAGAGTGCTTTTTCACTAGAGCACTTCTTCCTGTTCCAGGCGGCAGCGGACGAATTCCCTAGACGGAGTCAACGGTGGCGTCTATAGTTCCAGTTAGGTTGAACTTAGTGAACACCTTGCGCGAGCTGCTTCGACGTATTCGGATCACAGGTCGGTAAGGAATGTCCAATGCTGGTCAGGACATTGGAATAAAGATGGTGGCGGAGGAGCCCTTAATGGGCCAACGGCAGCGCTCATACTCCCGTAGTGGACTACTGGCGTACCGGTGTACCCGGCCCCTCGTCCTAGGGAAATAATTAAGGAACTGGCCCTCCAGGTTGGGGGTTGTGCCGTCGGGGTAACTTTCCTACCACGTAAAAAAATCTATGGTTCCGAAACAACCAAAAGCCTCGGATAAGGATGACTCAACTAATGACGACCCCAGCAAACGAAGTAAGGACAACGACCTTCGGATCTGTATGTGGAATGTTCTGTCCCTTTACAGACCACGTGCAGCCGAACAACTAGCAGAGGCCCTAGACTGCTATAAAGCAGATATTACCGCCATCCAGGAAGTGCGATGGGATGGGCCAGGCAAAAAGAGGATGAAAAACTGTGACATCTACTACGGTGATTGCTACAGAGGCAACAGACAACGCTTATTCGGATGCGGGTTTGTCATACGCGGCAGACTTAGGCAAGAAGTCTTAAGCTTCCGACACGTGAGCGAGCGTATTATGACTATCCGGATCAAGGCTAAATTCGCTAACAAAAGCCTAATATGTGTTCATGCCCCCACGGAAGAAAAGGACCCTGCCACCAAAGAGTGTTTCTACGAGCTCCTCGACAAAACATACGAGCAATGTCCTAAATACGACGTTAAAATCGTATTGGGCGATTTCAACGCCAAAATAGGAAAGGAGGACGTCTTTGGTAGGGCAGTTGGTAAGCATAGCCTACACGACACCACGTCTGATAACGGACTAAGGCTAATTGATTTCGGTGTGGAGCGAAATGTCACCATAGCAAGCACATGGTTTCCTCATCTCGATATTCATAAGCAGACATGGCGGTCCAATGATCATGTCACGATCAACCAAATTGATCATATTGCGATCGACGCAAGGCATGCCTCCAGTATTCTGGATGTCCGGACCTTCCGAGCGGCCAACATAGACTCGGATCATTACCTTGTTGTAGCCAAGGTACGAATGCGGATATCCCAATCTGAGCAACAAAGAAGAATTATTGTGCCAGACTCTTCGCTGAACGCGTATCCCGAAATCTCTCAATCACCCCTTTGCCGCCAGCATCAAGTACCGAAGACCAGTGGCAACGCTGCCAACATGCCATCAGAAACGCCGCGACTGATGTGCTGGGTCTCGCTCGACCACCACCGCGAAACCCCTGGTTTGACGAAGAATGCCGGCGAGTGCATGCAGCAAAACAAGAGGCATACAAAGCGGCGCTGCAAAGGAAGACGAGAGCTGCTCGTGAGCTCTACGAGCAAAAGAGACGGGAAGAACATCGGCTTCTCCAAAAGAAGAAGAAAGAGCATGAGAAGCGCTGCGTTTGAGAATATCGAGAGTCTATACTCCAGGAACAATGTACGGAAGTTTTACCAAAAGGTAAAAAGAACGTGTCAGAGAAGTAATACCCGTACAGAAACCTGTAGAGATGAAAATGGAAACCTCGTAGTAGAATCACAGTCGGTGCTGAGAATATGGAAAAACTACTTCTGCAGACTGTATAACGGCGACGAAGACCAACATCCCGCTGTCAGGCAGAATGAACCATTCAACATAGACGATGATAGTCAAAATTTCCGTCCACCTGACCAAAACGAAGTGAGGATAGCAATATCCAAGCTAAAATCGAACAAGGCTGCTGGACCTGACGGCTTACCGGCCGAACTTTTCAAGGCAGCTGGGGATGAATTGGTAGAGTGCATACACCAACTCATTTCTAATATTTGGTCAGACGAGTGTATGCCTGATGAATGGAATCTCAGCATCGTTTGCCCGATCCACAAGAAAGGAGACCCCCTCAACTGCGCCAATTATAGAGGCATCAGTCTTCTCAACATCGCATACAAGATCTTTTCTGCGATATTGTGTGAACGCCTGAAACCTTTTATCAACAGCCTGATTGGACCCTGCGGTTTCAGGCCAGGGAAGTCCACCATCGATCAAATCTTCACACTTCGGCAGATCCTGGAGAAAACCCAAGAATTCCAAATCGATACTCACCACCTCTTTATCGATTTCAAGGCCGCCTATGACAGCATCTATAGAGAAGAGCTTTATAGAGCCATGTCTAGTCTTGGCATCCCTGCCAAGCTCATCCGTTTGTGCAGAATGACGATGGAGAACTCTCGCTGCTCCATCAAAGTCGGTAAGAACATCACCGAACCGTTCGATGTCAGGAAAGGTCTTAGACAAGATTTGAGAGAATTGTACGAAACTCACAAACCAACCCCGGAGGTACAATCTTCTTCAAGTCTGTACAACTACTCGCTTATGCCGATGACATTGACATAATCGGAAGAACTCAGCGGGCAGTCAAGGGGGCATTTACGAGTATTGAGACCGAGGCAGCGGGACTACCGTTAGGTATTACTTCGCGGGGCTGGTTAGCTATTTATGCTCTTCTTTCGCTTCCTTCCGCTCATTGTTCCAAAAGTGTGCCCGGTTGGACTTGGTTGCTCTCTCTGACTCTTTCCAGCCGCCTAAGTTCCTGCACAATTATCGCTGCAACTTGTTTCACCGTGTCCCATATTGCATTCGATGCTATTATATGGTGCACAATGTTTTCGGGGGTTGGTATTTCTCCAATTTTTTTCTCCAGTTCTCTGTGCTCTATAATAAAAGGTGGGCACTGAAAAAATACGTGCTGAGCGTCTTCTGGGGCCTCTCTGCAATTTGGACAGTTGGCAGATTCATTGAGCCCAAACCTGTTGAGATACGCTCGAAAGCAGCCATGTCCGGTTAGGAACTGGCTAAGATAGAAATCTACCTCTCCATGTTTCCGGTCCATCCATTTTTGGATATCCGGTATAAGTCCATGGGTCCATCTTCCCTTTGAGGACTGGTTCCATCGCTCCTGCCATGCTCTAATGCTTCGCTGTCTTTCTTCCAGCTTGATATTTTTGACTGACGCTTGAGATTCCTGAATTTTGGCGTCGTAGGTCCTTTGTAGCTCGATAGCCAAGATATCCGCTGGTAGCATTCCCGCGATGACACATACTGCCTCGTCTGACTCCGTACGGAAGGCACAGCATACTCTCAGCGCACATAGTCTGTTGACAGCGTTTATCCCTCTTACTAACTTACTTACTTAGGTGGCGCTACAGTTCGGGGTGAACCTGGGCCTCAACCAACAAGCCTCTCCATTTAGCTCGGTCTTTAGCTAATTGCCTCCAGTTGCGCACTCCAAGTTGGTCGAGGTCCCCTTGAACTTGTGCACGCCACCTACGGCGATGATTCCCTCTACTGCGTCGTCCCTCGGGGTTAGATTCGAAGACTCTGCGGGCCGGAGCGTTGGTGTCCATTCGCTCTACATGTTCTAGCCATCTCAGACGTCCAATACGCAGTTTTTGACTAGGTCGATGTCGCTGTACAGCTCGTATAGTTCGTGATTGAATCTTCTCCTCCAAAACCCGTCAACGCAAACGGGACCGAAAATCTTACGAAGAATTTTTCTCTCGAAGCGACCAAGATTATCTTCATCCTCTTTTAATAAAGTCCATGTTTCAGCGCCGTAAAGCAGGACTGTGATGATCAAGGTCTTATATAGAGTCTCCTTAGTTGTTCGAGATAGGGGTTTACTGTTGAATTGCCTTATAAGCCCAAAAAAACAGCGATTGGCAAGAGTTATTCTTCGATTGATTTCTGCACTGAAATTGTTCAGCGGCAAGGCCGTCGGCTCCAGCAGCTTTGTTAGATTTGAGTTTAGACATCGCTATCCTCACTTCATTCTGATCGGGTTGACGGGAATCTTGACTGCCATCGTCACTGTTGAATAGCTCATTCTGCCTGACAGCGGAATATTGATCATCATCGCCGTTTAAGAGTCTGCAGAAGTGTTCCTTCCATATCCTCAGCACCGACTGCGATTCTACTACTATATTACCATTTTCGTCCATGCATGTTCTTTTTACCCTTTGGTAAAATTTTCGAACATTATTCCTGCAATAAAGTCTCTCAATCTCCTCGATCCGCTCGATCTCATGCTCCTTTTTCTTCTTTTTGAGAAGTCGATGTTCCTCTTTTCTCCTGCGCACGTAGAGCTCGTATGCAGCTCTAGTCCTTCTATGCAGCGCCGCTTTGTACGCCTCTTGTTTTGCTGCATGTGCTTGCCGGCATTCCTCATCAAACCAGGGGTTTCGTTGTGGTGGGCGAGAGAAACCCAGTACATCAGAGGCGGCATCTCTGATGGCTTGTTGGCAACGCTGCCACTGGTCTTCCGCATTTGCTGCTGGCGGCATAGGACTTAGAATAAGATTAGAAGAAACACGATCGGCAAAGGTTCTGGTGCTTTCTTGCGATTGTAGCCGCCCGACGTCAAATTTCCTCACAGTATTTCGTTGATTTCGCTCCATTCTGGATATCCGCATCCGTACCTTGGCTACAACTAGGTAGTGATCCGAGTCCACGTTGGCTCCTCGGAAAGTCCGGACACCCAGAATACTGGAAGAGTGCCTTGCATTGATCGCAATGTGATCGATTTGTTTGACGATTTTTCGATCAAAGGAGAGCCATGTTCCTTTGTGAATATCGAGACGTGGGAACCGCGTACTAGCTACGACAAAGTTTCGCCCCGCCGCAAAGTCAATTAGCCTGAGTTCGTTGCCGAATGTGATGCGGTGAAGGCTGTGCTTTCCGACCACGCTACTAAAGACTTCCTCTCTTCCTAGCTTTACGTTGAAGTCACCTAGGATAATTTTAACGTCGTGGCTAGGGCATTGCTCATATGTCTTGTCCAAGAGCTGGTAGAAGTCATCCTTTGTCGCGTCGTCCTTCTCCTCGTGAGGGGCGTGAGCGCATATTTGGCTAATGTTGGTAAATTTAGCCTTGATACGGATAGTCATAAGGCGCTCGTTCACATGCCGGAAACTCAAGACTTCTTGCCTAAGTCTGCCTCCAATGACAAATCCGAACCCGAATAGACGCTGTCCTTGTTGTCTGTAGCAGTCGCCGTTGTTCGGCTGCACGTGGTTTGTAGAGGGACCTAACATTCCACGTGCAGACACGAAGATCGTTGTCCTTTTTACGTTTGCATGGGTCACCAACAGTAAGATCATCCGTATCCGAGGCTGTTGGTTGCTTTGTAACCGAAGGTTTTTTACGTGGTAGGGAAGTTAACCCCACGGCACAACCCCCAACCTGGAGGACCAGATCCTTTTTTTGCAACCCCTAGGACGAGGGGCCGGATACTCCGATGTCAGTAACCCACTTCGGGGATATGAGCGCTGCCGTTGGCCCATTAAGGGTTCATCCGCCACCATCTCTTTTTCAATACCCTGACGTAGTATTGAAAAATCCTTACAGACCTCAGTTTCAAACATGTCGAAGTAGCTCCGGTAAGGTATCCGCTAGTCTGTAGACGTCACCATTGATTCCATCGAGAGAATTCATCCGCCGCACGTCCTTCTTCTGAGAACCTCTTGCTAGACTTCTGAGACGCATATTTCAGCCAATCGGGTCAACAAGAGATGCCTCGTGCGGTTAAACACATGCGCGCTGAAGTTCACCCAGATGTGCCTACGCAGGCCCGAGTGTTCAGCTATCACTATCAGATAGCTATTCAGCGGGCACCACGGGGAGGTGATGATGCGATTTTGCCCACAGTATTGTATTATCAGTGCGATATTTGCGGAACTAGAAGGTAGTGACAGGCAAACAAATGGTTGGTCGAGCGAGAGCAATAGTCTTCGTAGTACATCAATTTACGAAAAAATTAACCAAAAAGGATCTTTGTACAAGAATCTACAATGAAATGTAAATATCCACCCCAAGGCAATGTAGCCCACCAAGTAAGTAGCATCTGCATCTACAGACACTAACAAATGTAATGACATTACCACACTCAAATAAAAAGAAATCCTTTAACAACTTACCGGAACCAGTGCGGGTGCCACCACCGAAAGAGAACATCTTCTGGGTTATGATTATTTTATACCATTCGATATTCGCATTTGAAATTGAAAACACAGGAAACCGTAATGTGTACTGTAAGTGTCCTTAAACGGTAGAATCGACCATCAGGGTTATCCAATACAATAATCGATATTGGTTCCATTTCTGTATCGCATTCAAGAGCCAACAAAACATTCGAAGAATTTCATCTCTGCTGCACTGTATAAGAAACGTAGTCCTGTGCAGGACACGGGAAATGAAATGCCATCACATTAGCAATCAAATCACCTCCTTATGTGTTGCAGGACTAGCGAATATGTGTTTAGCGCGTATAAAATAGAGACAACGTCCACTCATGAACTGGTAATGAAGATATCCTTAGAGGACAATAAAAGAATAAAGCTAATGCTCGTTTCATGTTTAATGGAGAAACTTCTCTTAAGATACCCTTCCACGTTCTTAGCCCTCCCCACGATCAGACTTACGAGAATCAGCAGGACGGTAATAAAGGCGAAATAATTATAGGTAACGAGCGCATTTATGGGATTGCTTACGCCATGGCACTCGCATTAACGATGTTGGTCGACCGAGTGCCGGTAGTGGTGAAAATGGAAAAGTTGTATCTGAAGGTGTTTCTTATGCAGATGTACGAGTACGAGTAGTTTCCTTAGAGGTTAAATAACCTATCTAGGAAGATAGATACTATAAATAAAGTATCTTAGCGAATTTAAAAACTGCTTATGTCAGCATAATTGTGTATCGATCTGAAATTCTAGATACAAACTTTACACGCGATTTCATCCACGAATGCGTTACAAATTGTAATGCCATCACGGTGGAACCATAAAAAATTGTTCACATTCAAAACAAATGTCACCGGGGGAGTTTGCGATTGCCTCGCGAGTATTGCCGGCACTGTTCAAATTTACACAACAATAATATCACATATAGGGACTAATTTCACGGATACTTATCGTTGTTAACATCATGTGACAAATGCAGGAGGCTTGTCTTGGCTTGTTCCAATTTTAAATTGGCAATAATTTAAATAAAAAGGCGATTCCTTGCACATGCGATACTAATATTCTTCGAAAAGCATACAAGATTTTCTTCGGATGGGGTGGTGTTGTATTGGAGGATATAGAACAGGATTGATGACGCAAGTTTACTTTTTACTGGAAAATTTAGCTATCCTTTTCCATAGCGTGTTGTGCGTTCAAAAACAAACGCGTAAAAGTATCTTTAAGGTTCATTACCATATCGTTGTCGCTTTTACTTGAAGACTTTAAGGTTTCGTTCAACCATACTTTTGAACCAGTATGGATATAAAAAAGATTTTAAAAAGTATCTTAGGTCGTAAGTCTTCTCAATAAGGTATCTTCGTTCAATTGTCTTCTAAGTCAGTCGCACAACTATAATTGCTACTCCACCGTCTCGGTGGCCTCTTTGCTACTACGTACCTATTGTATCACGACAGGGCACAGAAATGATATTTCGAAGACTCCCAACACTGTCGGCGTTTCTTTCATATGGTGACGACTAATAGTTTCCGCTTAGCCCGCGTTTACATAGATACTGACCTAAAAGATGCGGTTTTTAAAATTCAGTATGTGGAAGCGATATTGGAGTTGGAACGGAAAAACGAACGTTGTACTGGTAGTCAGTAAAGCTCTACTTGACTCTTTTGGACATTCGTAATATTCTTCTGGTAAATTTTAATTCTTAATTCATTTTCGGTTCTATAAGTCACACCAGTTGTCACTATTTGATACTGACAAGAAGAGCGGGGCGATGTCTGAATAATAAATTAAACGAAAAAAATAAATACCAAGGAGCCGATTCGAGCCCTTACTTGGAAGACGGATTGGAGCGGATGGCGTTGAAGACCTTTCGACCTAGAAGTGCACGATACTGAACTCAAGGAACTAATGAATCTGAAAGGGCAGGTCGAATTGGATGCAGATGGATCAGATCCAGAAGAAAAACTAGATTCAGGAAAGAGTGTTTTATTTTATATTTTATTTTATTCAGATTGTACCTGAGTGGGCAATGTCCGGTTAGGTAACCCGTTAGAGTCCACAAATCCTCTCTGCTTAGTTCAAGTAGCTTGCTTGCTCTATTTTTGTTGTGATTTATGAATTTTGTTCGCTTGTCTTAGGCCTCTTTAGTTGGCACAGTGTTCGGCGAGTTCTGAAGTTTCCCTTTGTGTAATTGTGAAGTGGTTACCACTAGATGGTGCCCCGAAGTAAACGCCTAGCGCTCAGCGCCTCTCCTCGTCAGACACTCTTATACGTCCTCCTCAATGCATTGGGGTCCAGGGATCCATGTTATGGTAGCCTGGCTTGTGCACGTAACACTATGAAGGAGGTCGAAACCGTTCTAGACGAGCTTTGACCCTACCGTATAGAAATTAAGAGACCCTAGTGCTGCCTGACTGTCCGAATAGATCTAGATGCGGGTTTTGGTAGTGTTTCCTCGCAGGCATTCCCAAATGAATAGTTCTATCGCATGGATCTCTGCTTGGATGATGGTAGGTGATTTACTAAGCGCTGCCGCACGCTGAAATTTGGGACCCCAGCTTCGATTCTGCCATTTTCCAATTTGTGCATTGGGTGGTGTGTTGAGACCTTTGATCCTCCATTCCTGGCGGTCACTAATGACCACTTCGAAATTACTGGGCAACCGAAACTTCTTGAGCATTATACCTGGAATAATTTTAATGTTTTCAAGAATGCGCAGATTGCCTGTAAAGTTGCCGGGTTTCAGGCCTTGTATCTGAAGCAGCCTATGAACATTCAGCGTAGCTTTTTCTGCCCTGTGAGGCGTAGCGGCGTGAGATTAACCATTGTTCCCAATTGTGCCGCCAGATGCGTTTTCATTACCCGGGTGATGCTCACACATGCTAATTGGTGTAGTCAAATTAACTGCTGCTTAGCTTTGACCTGCTGTGTTTTAGGCCACCACACTACAGAGGTGTAGGTGAACATTGGTCTGACGCGAACTGTACATTCACTTTTACCGTAGACCAATTGGCACATGCCTTGCCTTGTTGATAACATTATTTAGGTGAGAGTTACAGTTAAGCTTTTTGTCCAAGATTATTCCAAAATATTTTGCTTCCCTGTAGGGTTGATCTAGTATTCTCGAGTAAGAATTTCTTCTCAGAAGAGGGTTCAAGGACACTTTTTCCAATGTTAATGGTTAAGACCTTGATTCTACAGCACGTTAAGATCAGGTTGAGGGCACCTTGCATCATTTTCATTGATCATGATCATTGATGATTTCGAATTTACTCACAACGCTGATGACAATATCATCCACTCTGCATATGCTTGTACTTTGTAACCAGTTTTGGTTAGTAGCTGTAGGAGTTCGTCTATAACTAAGGTCTAAAACAGAAGAAACAGTACTCACCTCTGCGGTAGGCATGGGGAAAATCAACCGGTTAAAACCGGAAACTTGCACAAACTCTTGCTTCAGTTAAACGTTTTTTTCCACCGGTTTTTTCTTCCCGGTTATAATCGGTGGTTTTTTTTTAAACCGAAAACCGAGTGAAAAAGAAAACCGGTTATTTACATTGGCAGTTGGCAGTTTAACACCAGCAAAAAATGCCTACAACACTAACATTGAAAACTCCTTCGTATAAAAATATTAATTTCTGCTGCAAAAATTCTTTGCCAAAAGCTTAACAGCAGCCTTAAAGAGAGGAGTTCGAAAGTATTGCAGAACCCTCTTCTATGCCATGCTTCGCTCACAGATCCTAGGTTAAAAAAAAAAAATGAGTCCCTTCGTCATCAGCAAAACTGTCGCCAATTTAAGCAAAGAAATTAGGCAGTACTTGGCTGAGATCGGTAAATCGAAACGAGATCGAGATCGTTTCCAAACGAACTTAGACTTTACCTTCAACGGCCCTTGTTGTCCAGATTAAGTGATGGCTCCATCATCAGCAAAGAATAACTGATGTACCTTGGGGTCCGTCACTTTACATTCAAGCAGATGCTCAAGAACTGTAATAAAGAGTAAAGGGATTAAAACGCTTCCCAGGTGCACCCTGACTTTCATTGGGAACTCTTCGGTTACTCCAGCGGGGCATCTTACTCTTGTCTTTGCTCCTTCGTACATGTCCATGATCATCTAAAAATAGGTTTCTGGAACCCCTCGATGTATTAGCGCCACTCATATCAGATCTCGTGGTTGTCTGTCTGCCTTTTCAAAGTCAACCAATACAATATGCAAATCCTTTAAGGAATCACGATGTTTTTCCATTATGATCCTCATACTTTAGTTTGCATCTGTGGTTGATTTACCCACGACAAACGCACTGATCATCAGATAGCCGTATTATTTTTCGCAGTCGGCCACCTAATATCCGCTCAACGATCGTCATGGTGTGTGAAAGCCGCTTTCTTCTCGTTAATCACTTTCCTAGCTTCATCACTCCACCACCATGTTTCTTTGGCGTGTTGATTGTGGCCTTTCGAAGCTTCTAGCAGTGATTTGGCCTTCTTTAATGAAGTTCGCTGTAGAGAATCGCACATATTTTGTGCTCTGCACTATTCATTCTCAACTCCGTTGATGGTATGAGAGAGGTAATTTTTCATCACGAAAACAAAAGCCTCGCCTTTTTCTTTGTCCAGATTGTACCACTTGATTTTCTCAGAGGCCCTTGTTTGTTTGCTTTTCTTTGGTGTTTTCATAAAAATTTCTGGTAGCAGGAGACGGTGTTGCCGAGCGATCGGCTCTCCCAGGATCACTTTGCAATCTTTTACCCGAGGCTTCATGAAACTGCCTACCAAATGGTAGTCAATCTGGGTTTCATCTCCACTACTGCTGAAAGTGATCAGATGTCGGCTTTATTTGATGAACATGGTATTTAACACGATAAGACCGTGTGATTTGCACATGCTTAGGATATCTTTACCAGAAAGGTTTTTGGTGCCGTATCCCAGTCTTCCATGGCAGTTTTCATAGTCTTCGTTTGACTTCCCCACATGTCCATTCAAATCTCCTCCAACAAACAGAAACTCTTCCTTGGGATGTTCTTAAGGAGATTGTGGAAATCTACCCAAAATGCATCTTTATCTCTCTGATTGCACCCATTTTGGGGAGCATATGCACTGACAATATTCCACACCTCTCCTTGTATTACTAGTCTGAGAGACATCAAACGGTCGCTGGACTTCGAAATGCTCAAGACGTTACCAAGTAGCTCTGCCGCAAGGGTGGTACGGATTCCGTTCCTAACCTTTTTCGTTCCATAGTAGAACATCTTGTAAGCTTTCACATCAAGGAAACCATCGTACAAAAAATAGAGCGTGACCGGCTCAGTTGGTATTGCCACGTTCAAAGAAGAAATCATTTGAACCCTGTTAAAAAGGCAATATCAATGCACGTTCCAAAGACATCGCGATGTGGGAAGGGCAGGCCTATAAACGCCTGGATCAGACAAATGCGACGGCATCGGCATTTCATTGGCCTCAATAACCGAGTGATCCAAAATCGGCAGGCCTGCCGATATTTTCTGAGGTCAAATAGGCGAACCCCACAGGCGGATCAGTAGAAATGCGGTGAAGTGGGAGGGTTGTGATCCCTTGTTTTCGGATCATAGCCTCGCTGATAAAAGGAAGAAGAAGAAGAAGAAGAAGTAGAACATCTTGTAATGTTTTGTCCTAACGTCCAAGAAACGCGCCCGATTTCCGGTTTCCGTTTCGTCTCTTGGACACACAAGATATCCACCCGCCTTCTATTCATCATCTCTTCCAGCTCGTAACTTCGACCGGTCATGCATCCAACGTTCCAACTCGCGACCCTCAAATTTCATCGAAACGGTTTCATTATTTTGCTAGCCCCCGGAATACGTATAGCTCTGACCCGAACATTTGTGCTCGGTCCAGGATCAGTACCATGCATGGCAGTGGTAGTGCCTGGCGGGGTAGTGCCTTTCCTTTTTGCAAGTATTACCATATTGATACAGCCTTGCAATATTACCATATTGCGATGATGTTTGTTGTTTGACACGTGAATGCTCCTGTTTTATTATTGTTTGTCTGATCTTTCTTCTATGACACCGGCGATCTCCAGTCGTGTCAACCCATGGACTTGCATGCACACTTGTGGAAGGGTTTTTAAGGTAGTGTATGTGTCGCTAGGCTCACTTGGGTGTTATATTTCCTAGATCTGATTTGTCCCCTTAGTCGCCTTTTACGACAAGCGCTAGTTGTTGCGGGGCGCTACAGTGATATTCTCAATCCGTCACTGCACGGGTAATATTATTTTTAAATTACGAGTACATATGTTATAAAGAAAATGTTCAAAAAATTTTGTTTTTCTAAGAACCGGTTTTTTGGAAGAACCGGTATTTTGAAGCGTTTTTAAACCGTAAGGTTAAACCGAAGGCAGAAAAAATCGGAAAAGCCGGAAAGCGGTGTTTTTATCAAAAATCGCCATCCCTACTCTGCGGACACCATCTATTGACTTCTAGCGGGTACCCGGCATGCGTTGCTGCGCCTTGTCTCACTCAACTGCTGAACCAATTTTGACCAAACTTCACAGAACCTTCTCCCCTCTGGCCAATACCGAAGATTGCCTGAAAATTTGAACTGAATAGGTTTGGTGGTTTCGGAGTCCATAGCATACATACAAACATAGGTATATTGAGTTTTATATATATGGACAGTAGTTTTCGGCCATGCTTCGCACTATAGTTTTATTCTTCTGCCTTACAAGGCTACAGGACGTGTAGAATCCAGTTTATGATAAGAGATGCAATAACTTTCCTAGTTATAGCCTATTGATAGCTTCATAAGAAGAAGAAGTTTTGTCAAAGGCTTCCTGTATGTTAATAAAAGCGCAAAGTGCAGTTTCTTTAGCAGCCAGGGATTTATTAATTGTGTGCATGTAAAGGATCAAGAATAAGGAACATATCCCTTATGTAGTGGTCAACGATTTTCTCCATAGTTTTCAGGAGAAAGGAACTGAGGCTGATGTAACGGTACGATTTGGCCAATTGTCTTCCTGTATCTCCGGCTTTGGTATAAAAGTTACCCTGACGTCTTTCCAGCTGTTTGGTATCCTACCTAGTGTTAGACTGAATTCGAATATCCATAAAAGGGAAGGAGTCAGTAATTCCTGTTCCTGCAATAGGAAACAGAAAAAAATGCCATCTTCCCCTGATGGATTCAATGGACTAAAAGTGGAAAGAGCCCATTTTTCACGGTTGGAGGTAAAGATTTTACCAGATGGGCTACAGTCTTGACTAGAAGAGTTGAGAACAAGGTTTTTTATTTGTGTTGGAAAGACCGCACTAAGGAAGATGCATCCTGGGAAGCGGAAGTCAAGCAGAAGTTACTACTCTTGTTACTTTCTTTTCTAGCACAGTACCGACGTTTCTGTTCTACTGCCAGCTATCACGCAGGCTGCATTGGTGGAAGTAGTGCGGGATGCACAGCTGGCTCTTAATGCACATACTCGATACGCAGATGCTATGCGTGATTTGCCTGTTTGTGTTTCCATGGTCCCAGTCCAGTTCGGGGCGGGGTATAGAATGATCGATGCAATCGAGCTCTGATCGCTTGTAAGATGTGGCTCCAATTCGCCGTATTAAAACCGATTTTTATGCCGAGGGTTATAATAAGACAGTAATTTTTGGAACGGCCTCTCCATCTTCTTCCTTGCATAGCAGTTTTAACTACCATGTTAATCGCGTCTGTTGCTGGGCGTGCATTTTTAAATCCGTATTGGAACTCTAAAAGTCCTTTTCTTCAATTGTTGTTTCTTGCCTGTTGATGATACATTCTAGGATTTTGCCATCCGTATCTAGTATACAGAGTGTGCGATACGATAATCATCATCTGGTTTGTGGTTTGTTACATTTGGGAGCACAAGAATTTGTCGTTTCCACTGGTCCGCGAAAACTCCTTCCTTCAGACACGAGTTGAAGATATCAATGAACATATCTTGACTTGCTTTTATTGCTGTCTTGAGTGCTATATTCGGAATACCGTCACGTCCAGGTACTTTTTGTCTCCGATTTTATAGCAAATTTTGAGTATTTCCTGTACGGTGCCCTTTTGGACAGTTAGTTATTCTACGATGAACTCGTTTGAGTATGGGGTGTCTTCTTGACATGAAAATAATCCGACCATAATGTTTTGTAGAAATACTGGGCAGGTGGAAATCTGCGGCTACCACTCTTTCATTTTCTTCATGTCGATTGGGTACGCTCTACGCCAAGGATTTTGATCCTCTTCGTCACATATCTCGGCGAAATACTTTTGTTTGCTTTTAAGAACGGCTGCTTTTAGCTGCCCTGTAGTGCTCCTGAAGTTTACTGGGAAAAACTCCGCTCTCGAACGCGTATACAGTCTTCTTGCTCAACGGCACTTGGTCCGTAGCCTGCGCGATTTCTTCATTCCACCAGTAGCCTGCGTGGTCACTATGCGTGTAGCGATCGCTGACTTCCCACTTTGTTTTTCCTACCAATCAGCTACTTACCTCCACGACGTCGATATTCGAGGCGGGACTTCCTCTACAAAACGTTTCCCGCAGGTCCATATAGCAGATTTCGCTGTAGTGTCCGAGGCCCACATGTTTTCATCGATATCCTTGGAGAATTCGCTATGGATAACAACGTCCACTTTACGTTCGCGCATAGACTATATGAGAAGGTCGTTCGCTGCTCCGCAGTGATTTAGATTGAGTTGTTTTATCTTCATATTTGGTTTTTCAACTCTCTTAGTGCTTTTTGGAGAGCTGGGCATTCACCGTTTCCTGTGACATGGTTGCTTTGGTGTCCTTTTTATTATAGCACAGTAAACATTTTGGCTCAATGACAGGGGATTTTGCAGTGTGTCCACTAGCACTGCACCTAATACATCGATCAGAGAAGTCGACGGCTGTTTTGCATATTGTAGCTGTATGGCCATGAACTTTATTGTAAGAGGTAGGTGGTAGGGTCGAAGTATTTTGTCATTAGCAATAGCCAGGATGTGGTTAAGACATTGCTCATCCATTTAACCAGGCATTACTCAACCATTTAACCATTTAAACTAGGTCGTTGGTATATGTATGAACGCCCTGAATTAGATCGCTAAGCTGAACTCTCTGATTCTTTTCTGGGTACAAGGTCACACTGCGGTCATGTGGAGTGAGATCTCTGGTAAGATTGCTGTGCAAGGCTCAGAGGATTATTTCTCAGGAGCTGAATCTGCGCTGGGTGTTTCCGGGTCCTCGGTCAGGGCTTCCATTGATGATTGTATTTCTCACGAATACAATTGTGTGTGGCATAACTCTGCAGCATGCAAGCAGGCTGACAAAACTAATGGTCCCAAATGTTTGTAAGAAATCAGCGAAAAGGTTTCACTAGTTGTATCTGCATAATTGGATTCGGGACATGAATATTTCTATGATATATTGTTTCCAATAAACTAATTACTTTTCAATTACACATGTGCATTGTTAGCAAACTCTACTAGTAGATAATTACTGAGAAAGAAGACCGTCTATAGATAGCTTAACAGTGGCTGGCTAAAACCAGGTCCATCCTCTTCACTTTGGCATGTGCTTTCTTCATTAAAATGTTTGATTCCATGAATATTGAATTTTTTATGGGAGAAAAGTGCAAGTGAGTTTTACCTCTTACGATCCATATGGTCACCTTCGCCTTAACAGCATCCATTCACTTCTTCACCCGACCGTTAAGTATACTCCAATTGCAGATCATAAATTCACCCAAACTGCCCCGAAATGCTCTTAAATATTTAATTTAAAGCACCACAGTACGTCCCCGTAATGCGATTTATACGTTCCCTTCGCCATTAACACCCAAGCCCACGGCCGCAACAAATCGCATTGCAAAACCATAACCACATCTGTAATCCTCCCGCCCACCCAAATACTTGATTTTCCTTTCAAAAATAAATAAAAAGCAAAACCAAAAGGAAACTCTTATGAATAAAAAATGTCACTCAAGTCGACCCACAATTGAATCAATATTTCTTTAAAAAAAAAGGGTAATTCGCGTAATATGTGAATTTATTATTGGCAGATTGCCATAAATCTCGAAAAAGGGGTGCGGGTAGCTCGCACCCGCACAAGAACACATAATTCTGACGGAAGAGGGGACGATTTCCATTTTCGCTTTAGGGAGTGGGCGACTGTGACTGAATGTCAAAGAATTTTTATTTTTTGCATTCAAACCGCAAATTTGCATAAACACTTCGACAAACATTGCGAAATCATCGCTTGATTGGCGCTGCATAAGCCCCGGCTACGTCACTTCTAATTTCCGAGAGTGATCCGAGCCATAAAGAAAGTGCTCTCCATCAAGGTTCCCCATCCAGGAGGATAAGTGAAGGTACGAGTAGGTTAAGTTGTCTCGTCCTAGTGCATTATTCAGCACCGAATTGTAATAAAGCATTTTGGTCTTTGGTGGAGATCTCCTTGGAGTGATTTCGTCCGCAATTTATGTGCCATTCTTCTAATGCGTCCTGAATTATTTCGCCTCGGCTGTCGTGCAATAAACTTGGATTCGCTCTCAAGGTTCCTTTTTTCTGTGTCCATGGTGGTGGTGGGTTTTGCTTTATGACTTCTAGAATCTCCCGTTGCATTAATCTTTCATAAAGCTGAGGTCGCATTGGAATTTATGAAGTCTCCGGTGGAGGTTGCTGCTCTATGCTTTTGCTTTATTTTATTTCAGTTCTTTTTTAGGGGTGTGAATTGCCAGTGTGCCTTTTATTTCTTTCTCATTTGCAGCAGGGGTGAATATACGTCATACATAGGAGGGTTTAAGTAGAAGTGCAGTTACTTACGCACTTGGTAAACATATTATGCTCTAAAATTTAACCTTTCTAAGAATTGGCATCAGATACGTGGTAGCCATGGCGTAGTGGCTAGTGTGCGGGGACCACTGCGCGAGAAGTTTAATGTTCGAATCCCAGAAAACACAAAAATAAATCTATAGAAATAAAAATGAAATGCTGTTCGTTGGTCATCGCATCACTTGAGAACGGCTGGACCTGACAGACTTAGCCCCAGGCGCCTGCCTGACAGTTGTTGCTCCAGGTGGCTGCCTAACAGTTGTTTTTTTTTTTTTCTTGTTAGGCGCAGCAACGCTCGCCGGGTACCCGCTAGTAAATAATAATAATAAGTTGTCCTTCACGGCTGAGGTTTCCAACATAGGAAATTCGCCAAAAAATATTTGTTTTTTATTTAGTGTAAAAAGTCCTAAAAACCATAAACAAAAAAAAAAATTGAGAGGAAGTTAATAATACTATAAAATGTTACTATTGCTTAATAGCTATAAACAAATCAAAAACAATATAAATTCACTGGAATGGATTAAACAAAAAAAGAAAAACTTTTTTTTTTCAATTATTTATTAAAATCCCCGTAAACATGGAGAACGGTTTTCAATAGCTCCTCAAAAGGATTAAGTTTATTTTCTTAATCATTCTCCTCCACTGGTATGCTACTCTTATTGCAACTGCAAGATACAGTGTACGCCCAGTAATTAGGTAACTTTACTTTAAGTATTTTAATCCAAAACTGAATTCATGCCAAATTAAATCTGGATGATTTTTGGTAATTATTTCGGAAAAGGGCCTTCCCTTCAACACTAACCATACAGCCAGCAGTGGGTATGTGCCGGCATTTTTTTAAGAATTTTGATATATATATTTAATTTTATTGGTTTGAAAAGCTGGAGTGAGGCCTTGGGACATTTACGAAAAATGACTAGGCCGTAATCGATCTTCGACAGAATAATGAATTTTATAACCCTAATCATAGTATTGGTATGTGAACAAGAATGCTTAGATGTTAGATACTTAATTATATTTAGTCTGGTAGCTAGGCTTTTTTTTAAGTATGTACAGTGGTCCTTAAAGTTAAGTTTGGAATCAAAAATAACGCCTAATATACTTAAAGAATTACTTACTTATGTCCTGTATCCCCTTGTGGGTCCTAGGGCCTCTACTACGCCTACGCGCCATCGTGTACGGTTTCTGGCAATGTGTCTGAGTTCTCCCCAACTTTTCCCTAACTGCCCTGCCTCCTTCTCGACTGTTCTGCGCCATGTTTTCCGCGGACCGCCAGGTCTTCTGCCATCCTGAGTTAGAGGGTTCCATTGCATAGCACGGTTCGCTATGAAGCTGTCACCCTTTCGGAACGTGTGACCAATCCACTGCCACTTCCGCCGTTGGATAGTTGTGCCTATTGGTTCCTGACCCGTTCTCTCGTAAAGGTGTTCGTTAGAGATACGATTGGGCCAGAAAATCCGTAAGATATTGCGCAGACACCTATTAACGAACGTTTGCAGCTTTCTGGTGATAGTGGTGGTCACTCTCCACGTGCTGCAACCATATAGCAGCACGGATTCAACGTTGGAGCGGAACAGTCTTATTTTGGTGCTCAAACTGATTGCATTGCTTCGCCATATTTCGGACAACATCCCGAACGCGGACTTTGCTTTGGCGATCCTGTTGGCTATATCCAGTTCGGTTCCACCATCGGTCGAGACAATGCTCCCAAGATACTGGAAATCCTCTACTCTCTCTACCGGTTGTCCAGCAATGCATATTTGAGCCGATGAGTTTGTTCCAAGGCTGATAATTTTAGTTTTTGCCGTATTAATTTTTAGCCCGACGACACCTGCCTCCCTCTCCACATCTGCTGTCATTTGGTGGAGGTCCATAATTCTGTGGGAGAGTAAGCATACATCGTCTGCGTAGTCAAGATGTTTCAGTTGAGATGTAAGAGTCCATCGAATTCCTCCGTTTCCCGTCGACAAAGCTGCATGAAGCACATCGCTAATCACCAATAGGAATAATATTGGTGAAAGGATACAGCCTTGTCTTACCCCACTTTGGATCTCAAATTCCTCAGACAACCTTCCCCTGTGCAGAACGTGACATTTGGAGCCTTCATATGTAGCTTTGATAATAGCAATTAGTTTATCGGGAATGCCTCTCCTGCGTAAGGCACGCCAAATAAACTCCCTGTTGACACTATCGAACGTCTTCTCAAAATCGATGAACAGCAGGTGCAGTGGCGATCGATATTCAACACACTGTTCGATGATAATCCGCAGGGTGTTGATGTGGTCGGCACAGGAGGATCCAGAGCGGAAACCTGCTTGTTCGGCATCGAGTGTGTCTTCGAGATGTTGTTTGATTCGCTCAAGGATGATTTTAGCTATTATCTTAGCTACAGCAGGCAGCACGCAGATACCCCTCCAGTTTCCGCACTCCATTAAATTTCCTTTCTTAGGAAGCTTGACGATCATTCCCTTTTTCCACTCGTTAGGAAAGCTCTCAGCTTCCCAAGCTCTATCTATAAGTGGAAGCAGAAGCTCAGCCGATGTTGTTGGCGTTGCTCGTAAGAGCTCTGCTAGAATACCGTCAAGTCCTACCGCCTTGTTGGTTTTGAGTGCCTTGATCGCGGTAATAATCTCATCTTTACTGGGAGTCGTGGTGCGTATTCGGGAACTTCTCACCTCGGGCATCTCAGTCTGATTTGGGAGCATATCGCTAGCGAATACACGGTTCAAAACCGTAGCAAAATGCTCTTTCCATCTCTTGAGCTGGTCCTCATCCGAAATGAGCAAGGAGCCGTCTAGGCTTTTCACTAGGTATTGGCTGGAGCTGCGACCACCTGTCAGCTCTTTCGTGATTCTGTAGACAGTCCTGCTGTCGCACCTCCGTGCAGCTTCTTCTGCTTCTGTAGCCAGCGCATTGATGTAGTTGCGCTTGTCACGTCGTACGCTACGCTGAACTTCTCTCATCTTCATGCGATATAGGGACTCTAGCTCGCTTCTCCCTGCTGCTGGGGTAGCTGCAACGCGAGCTTTTAGCTGTTTTCGTTCGTCAATCCGTCTCCAGGTATCCTCGGAAAGCCACGCCCTATGTCTTCCCTGCGATCGACCGACAATTCTTTCAGCACCAGATGTAAAAACATTTTTCACAGCACACCAATGGTCTTGGATGGTTGCGGGCATTGAGCTGCTGATTGCTTCCACACCTTGCGAAAAGTGCTCCCTTAATTGTTGGCGCACTGAGGGATCACTAAGTCTATCGATGTTGAACCTGGGCATTCTTGTGTTGTCGTGGGATCTTCGAACTGCAGCAGTGCATAGTTGGAGAGTAGCTTTCATAAGATGGTGATCACGTACTATCCCCACATCTGCCCCTCGTCTGTTTCGGACGTCCAGGAGACTGCTTCTAAAGCGGCGGCTGATAGCAAAATGGTCAATTTGGTTGGAGGTTGCTTGCCTGTCATTGGAAACCCAGCTGACTTTGTGGCAGGTCTTGTGCTCAAACATGGTGCCACCTATCACAAGGCGGTTGGCATTGCAGAAATCCACAAACCTTTCGCCGTTGTCATTGCGGTTGCCTAGTCCATGCTTCCCGATTACATGCTTGAGCCCTTCGTTGTCACTGCCTACCTTGGCATTCAAATCCCCCATCACTATGACAATGTCTCCATTTGGTGTTGTGTTGAAGACGGCGCTTAAGAGATTGTAGAAGCACTCCTTTTCGTCCTCAGACGAACTATTCGTTGGGGCGTAACACTGTATGATGGTGACGCGTCGTACTCTAGTCCGGAATCTGGCCGTCAAAATCCTATCACCATGAGGCTGCCAGGAAATCAGGCCCTTGCGTGCTGTTGTTGTTAGCAGTAGTCCGACTCCATATTCCCGCGGACTTCCGGATGGTCTTTCAGAATAGAGTAGTACAGTGTTACGCGTTGGAGACTGGTACTCGCCCGCTTCTAACCATCTTACTTCACTTACCCCCAAAATGTCCAGTTTATATCGCATGAATTCCTTTTCCAGTTGGAGAAATCTGGCATTGTAAGGACCTTCTCTTCCCGAGTCGAGGAGCGTCTTTACATTCCAGAAACCTATCTTTGTCCGGGTACAATAGCCAAAAGTCGTCAACATGTGATCAGTCCTTATCCGAGACATAGTGTCGGTTTCAGTAGCGAGCTGGTTTCAGTAACGCAGGTTGCTGGCCCACGTTACCTAGCCTAGAATCAAGGCCCTAGACAACCCGCACTTACAATTTTGGCCTATACGTATAAGGGTTTATACGTATAATTGCCCGGGGACCACCACTAGGAGGTAAAGTAAGCACTTCATCACGAACTTGATTGTTGCGCTACTGGCCCAAGCCAGTTTTGGGCAGTCAGTAGTTTCCCGATCAATCGCAATGCAGGTCCCCACTTAAAGAATTAACATTGCAAATATTATTGTTATTGAATTTAATTGTTAGGTGTTTTGAACAGCTCGTTTTTTTACAAATATGTAGTAATTTCGTTTTACCTAATGATATTCTAGCCCTAGATAGATTACACCACTGGTCTATATCACTTAGGTTGTTAGAAAAAGTGGAGGTGGTTATCATCAAATCTTTACATTTGGAAAAAATAATCAAATCATCGGCGTACAGACAGTGCCGAATGGTGTTATAATTTTGCAAGATGTTATAGATTTTGGAGTGCACATTGTGTAATTTTATTCGGAACTGTCTGTTAATTAGAAATGCCTTGATATAATTGAATATCTTTGGACCTATTCTCCATTCGATGAGTTTGTTTAAAATTATATGTATGACAACTCTGTCAAAGGATTTTTCAAAGTCGATTGACAGAATTGTAATATGATTCTTTGAAGACAATGAAGATGAAACAAAATCGTCAGTGTGAAGGAGAGAATCTATGGTACCCCGACCTTGCTTGAAAGCAACTTGGTTTAAATTTATTAGGTTATTTTTTTCCAGAAACCAGAATAAGCGTTTTGAGATGATCTTCTCTAGAACCTTGCCGTCAGCAACTTACACCGCATTGCATTCCCAGCTATGGCCTGATATACCAATCAAATACATAGAACATCTAAGCACCCTCAATGGTTATTCGATGAATCGTCTATTATATCCAGCCTACAGAGATTTCATAGAACTACTACAAACCACCAGATATATAAAGCTATGTTTAAAAACGTTACGCAAAAATTTATTGATACAAATTGGACCCTACTCTTCAACGATGCATCGAAGACAGAAGACTGTACCGCTTTCGCGGTTGTCGATGGTATCAGCAATGTCCTCATTAAAGGTGTATTGCCTCAATTGTCTTCTATATTTACTGCTGAAGCCCTTGCAGTATTTCATGTTACAAAACTATTCCCAAGCAAAAAAAATACTTATTTGTAGGGACAGCCTATCTACCATCTCCGCCATCCAAAACATCAACAGCACGACACGGATAATAGAAGCAATCAGGGACAACTTAATCACAAACGGAAGCAGGCTTAAAATTATGTGGGTTCCTGGTCATGTTGGAATCATGGGTAATGAACTAGCTGACAAGGCCGCAAAAGGTGCAACAACAGAACCACTTATCACGTTCTACTCACACAACAAAAAGGACTTTCAGAAAAAATTAGAAACTGTGTGGAACAACAAAAGACGGGATATGTGGAAAGAGTACGTCCACCATTACGCATCCATCAATCCCCTTGCATAAATGGCCTTATACCCTCCAAACTGCTCACAAAACATGATAAAATGGTTTCTTCGAAGGCCACACAAACCTTACACACAGTCATCTACTATACAGAAGTGATCCACCTACTTACCAGTTTTGCCACAATAATACCGTCCTATCCCCCAAACATCTACTTGAATGCCAGAACATCAGCGATACAGTAAAGTACTTCTCCAACACTCCACTTGCTGAACTTTTAAAAATACCGACAGAAGCCAATAAAAAAAATGTATATAAGATATTAGTAAATTTAAAAATTAATAAATGTATTTAAAATTATTCTTATACCTTTAAAACTAGCCGATAGCCCTGGTAGCTAGTGCTATATACCTTTGTATTATTTTTGTAATTTAATTACTTAATAATAAAGAAATAATAATAATAATAATAATATTTAATTTTGGATCACTTACCCACTGTTGGCTGGCAAAAAACTGTTCTCTAATAAACTTAGGCCCAGGCGCCTGGAAAGGTTGAATTGAATTGGTACTCTTCAGCAGAGAGTACAAAATACCACCCTTCAAACTGCCTAAGCTAGCAGGGGTGGAGCCTTCCCTTTCGGATCGCGCTAGATATCTTGGTATAATGCTAGATAGGAAACTAAACTGGAAACTTAATATGTGTACAGAAAAAAGTTCGCAAGGCTCATAATGCTCTTTTCATCTATAAAAGGACTGCTGAAAAAAATGGGGGCTGAAGCCTACAATGATGCACTGGTTATACATCATGATAGTCAGACCCATTCTTACGTATGGTGGTGGAAGGAAACGAATACGAAAAACATACGGGATATGTTGGCCATGGTACAAAGAACAGCCTGCATTGCCATCACGGGTGCTCTACACACAACACCTACGGCTACACTCGAGATCTTTCTGTATATTTTACCACTTCACCTAAAAATAAAATTTCAAGTGGGCAACAGTGCGTTTCGGCTCACTAACATATGTCTCTTCAAGACCACCGATATCCCTGACGAATCGGACGATATCCTTGGCACCTTAGACTTCGTCACACCATACGAAGTAATGTATTCTATTAGAGAGGATTGCCAAAGGGAGACAGTCTCTTTCCATAACGATATTGCAATATACACAGATGGTTCTAAGATTTGAGAGGATACGGGGTCAGGTATTTTTTTAGTTATCTTCAGGAATCTGAGTGTCCTATTCTCAATAATATTGAAATTTGCGAGGATAGCACATTGAAGTGTTTGTTGGAATTGGAACCAAACTCAAATCCCGGACCTGACGGTTTACCCTCTGCTCTTCTAAAGAATTGTGCACAACCCTTACACAAAATTTGTCATTAAAAGCATCTGCATTCCCATCTATTTGGAAAAATCTTTTATAATACGCATATTTAAGTCTGGTAGGAGAAACAAAATTGAAAAATGCCGTGGTATATGCAAACAATCTGTGATTCCTAAATTATTTGACAAATTAGTTACCGAAAGTCTTAGCTTTTTTTGTAAGTCATTGATTAGTAATAACCAGCATGGATTTGTAAAACAGCGCTCGACTGTAACAAACCTAATCTCATTTACAAATTTTGTTGTCTCTGAAATAAGTAAAGGTAACCAAGTAAATACCGTTTACACGGACTTTAGTAAAGCATTCGACCGTGTAGATCATAGTCTATTGCTTTTCAAGCTTGGTTTTCCAATTTCCTTTGTTGATTGGTTGTCATCATATTTATGTAATACAGGGTGCCCGTCGGGAACGTATACTACTTTGTTTTGCCGCCATTTTGGTAAACATTAGTCTTGACAGTTCATGTTTGGCAGTCGTGAAGTAGACACGTGGCAAATTTATTGTGGAAAAATATTCGATAAACCAACGTGTTTTAATCGTTAAAACATTTTATCAAAATCAATCATCGATTACTGTGACGATGAGAAAGTTACGTGAAATTTTTGGGAGAAACAACGTGCCAACAAAACGCACTATTTATCGTGTAGTGAATGATTTCGAAGAAAGAGGGTCTGTAGGTGATAGGCCCAAGCATGGGCCACAACGTACTGCAAGATCGGCTGAAAACATTACTGCTGTTCAAGGAAGTGTTCAAAACAATCCATCAACCTCAATTCGACGCCGTGCTCAGGAGCTTGGTCTTCAAAGAACAACTTTTTAACGCCACAACTGCATGCTTTGGGCTTGATTAACATGTGGTATCAACAAGACGGTGCCACATCGCATACAGCCAGGATTACAATGGAATTACTGCGAGACCTCTTTCCACAACAAGTTATTTCAAAAAATGGTGATGTTGATTGGCCTCCACGGTCGCCTGATTTGACTGCTCCTGACTTCTTTTTGTGGGGATATCTGAAAAGCAAGGTTTATGCAAATAAACCAGAAACGCTTGAGCAACTCAAACAAAATATTCGTGTTGAAATTAATGAAATACCGCGTGAAATGTGTGAGAATGTAATGAAAAATGTGTTCAAAAGGGCTCGACTAGCAGAGGCGGACATTTACCTGATATTGTATTCCATACATAATTGCCGACATTAAATAAAACATTTATCAATATAAGATCCATTCTCTTTCATTTAATCAAACATTATAAACAAACAAAGTAGTATACCTTCCCGGCGGACACCCTGTATTACATAAATATGATGACAACCAATCAACAAAGGAAATTGGAAAACCAAGCTTGAAAAGCAATAGACTATGATCTAGACACCCTGTAGATACCAATTTGTAAACTTCCGTAATACAATTCAAATAAAATTGTAGTTACGTCTGGTGTGCCGCAAGGAAGCCACATTGGTCCACTCCTCTTCGTCCTATTTGTAAATGATGTTGTTAAATTTATACCTCAATGTGATATTTTAATGTTTGCGGATGACTTTAAATTGTTTGCATACGGGAAAAAACACGCACTGCTTCCAAATACTGGTTGTCAAACGGTAGTGCATGCGATCATATGAAAACACAAGCGTTTTCACTCAGCTGAGGCCTACCAACTCCTACTCTCAACCTCCACGCGGTGACAGCCGGGTGCCTAGTACCTTAATCCAAGAAATGGGTAACCAACCCCGTTTGGCGGATTCTTGGTGGCAGCAGATGAGAGAGGGGGGGGAAGAGTGCTTTTCTCACTAGAGCACTTCTTCCTGTTCCAGGCGGCAGCGGACGAATTCCCTAGACGGAGTCAACGGTGGCGTCTATAGTTCCAGTTAGGTTGAACTTAGTGAATACCTTGCGCGAGCTGCTTCGACGTATTCGGATCACAGGTCGGTAAGGAATTTCCAATGTTGGTCAGGACATTGGAATAGAGATGGTGGCGGAGGAGCCCTTAATGGGCCAACGGCAGCGCTCATACTTCCGCAGTGGACTACTGGCACCGGTGTACCCGGCCCCTCGTCCTAGGGGAATAATTAAGGAACTGGCCCTCCAGGTTGGGGGTTGTGCCGTCGGGGTAACTTCCCTACCACGTAAAAAACGCATGGTTCCGAAACAACCAAAAGCCTCGGATAAGGATGACCCAACTAATGACGACCCCAGCAAACGAAATAAGGACAACGACCTTCGGATCTGTACGTGGAATGTTCTGTCCCTTTACAGACCACGTGCAGCCGAACAACTAGCAGAGGCCCTAGACTGCTATAAAGCAGATATTACCGCCATCCAGGAAGTGCGATGGGATGGGCCGGGCAAAAAGAGGATGAAAAACTGTGACATCTACTACGGTGATTGCTACAGAGGCAACAGGCAACGCTTATTCGGATGCGGATTTGTCATACGCGGCAGACTTAGGCAAGAAGTCTTAAGCTTCCGACACGTGAGCGAGCGTATTATGACGATCCGGATCAAGGCTAAATTCGCTAACATAAGCCTAATATGTGTTCATGCCCCCACAGAAGAAAAGGACCCTGCCTCCAAAGAGTGTTTCTACGAGCTCCTCGACAAAACATACGAGCAATGTCCTAAATACGACGTTAAGATCGTATTGGGCGATTTTAACGCCAAAATAGGAAAGGAGGACGTCTTCGGTAGAGCAGTCGGTAAGCATAGCCTACACGACACCACGTCTGATAACGGACTAAGGCTAATTGATTTCGCTGTGGAGCGAAATGTCACCATAGCAAGCACATGGTTTCCTCATCTCGATATTCATAAGCAGACATGGCGGTCCAATGATCATGTCACGATCAACCAAATTGATCATATTGCGATCGACGCAAGGCATGCCTCCAGTATTCTGGATGTCCGGACCTTCCGAGCGGCCAACATAGACTCGGATCATTACCTTGTTGTAGCCAAGGTACGAATGCGGATATCCCAATCTGAGCAACAAAGAAGAATTACTGTGAGAAAATTTAACGTCGAAAAGCTACAATCGCAAGAGACCGCCAGACTCTTCGCTGAACGCGTATCCCGAAATCTCTCAATCACCCCTATACCGCCAGCATCAAGTGCCGAAGACCAGTGGCAACGCTGCCAACATGCCATCAGAAACGCCGCGACTGATGTGCTGGGTCTCGCTCGCCCACCACCGCGAAACCCCTGGTTTGACGAAGAATGCCGGCGAGTGCATGCAGCAAAACAAGAGGCATACAAAGCGGCGCTGCAAAGGAAGACGAGAGCTGCTCGTGAGCTCTACGAGCAAAAGAGACGGGAAGAACATCGGCTTCTCCAAAAGAAGAAGAAAGAGCATGAGAAGCGCGCGTTTGAGAATATCGAGAGTCTATACTCCAGGAACAATGTACGGAAGTTTTACCAAAAGGTAAAAAGAACGTGTCAGAGAAGTAATACCCGTACAGAAACCTGTAGAGATGAGAATGGAAACCTCGTAGTAGAATCACAGTCGGTGCTGAGAATATGGAAAAACTACTTCTGCAGACTGTATAACGGCGACGAAGACCAACATCCCGCTGTCAGGCAGAATGAACCATTCAACATGGACGATGATAGTCAAAATTTCCGTCCACCTGACCAAAACGAAGTGAGGATAGCAATATCCAAGCTAAAATCGAACAAGGCTGCTGGACCTGACGGTTTACCGGCCGAACTTTTCAAGGCAGCTGGGGATGAATTGGTAGAGTGCATACACCAACTCATTTCTAATATTTGGTCAGAGGAGTGTATGCCTGATGAATGGAATCTCAGCATCGTTTGCCCGATCCACAAGAAAGGAGACCCCCTCAACTGCGCCAATTATAGAGGCATCAGTCTCCTCAACATCGCGTACAAGATCTTTTCTGCGATATTGTGTGAACGCCTGAAACCTTTTATCAACAGCCTGATTGGACCCTATCAGTGCGGTTTCAGGCCAGGAAAGTCCACCATCGATCAAATCTTCACACTTCGGCAGATCCTGGAGAAAACCCAAGAATTCCAAATCGATACTCACCACCTCTTTATCGATTTCAAGGCCGCCTATGACAGCATCTATAGAGAAGAGCTTTATAGAGCCATGTCTAGTTTTGACATCCCTGCCAAACTTGTCCGCCTGTGCAGGCTGACGATGGAGAACGCTCGCTGCTCCATCAAGGTCGGTAATGACCTCACCGAGACCTTTGATGTCAAAAAAGGCTTTAGACAAGGTGACGCGCTGTCATGTGACTTCTTCAATATTGTACTTGAACGGATTGTGCGGAACTCACAAGCCAACACCGGAGGCACAATCTATTACAAGTCTGTACAACTGCTTGCATACGCCGACGATATAGACATTATCGGAAGATCTCAGCGGGCTGTCACCGGTGCTTTTGCAAGCATTGAGGCGGAAGCGGCCAAAATGGGTTTGGCGATAAACGAGGGCAAAACCAAGTATATGCTGTCAACTAGAAGGGAAAACCAACATCGACGAATTGGACAAAACGTCACCGTGGGCAGCTATAACTTCGAGGTAGTAAGGGACTTTGTCTACCTTGGCTCTGCTATAAATTCTACTAACAAAATCAGTGCAGAAATCAATCGAAGAATAACTCTTGCCAATCGCTGTTTTTTTGGGCTTATAAGGCAATTTAACAGTAAAGCCCTATCTCGAACAACTAAGGAGACTCTATATAAGACCTTGATCATCCCAGTCCTGCTTTACGGCGCTGAAACATGGACTTTATTAAAAGAGGATGAAGATATCCTTGGTCGCTTCGAGAGAAAAATTCTTCGTAAGATTTTCGGTCCCGTTTGCGTTGACGGGTTTTGGAGGAGAAGATTCAATCACGAACTATACGAGCTGTACAGCGACATCGACCTAGTCAAAAAACTGCGTATTGGACGTCTGAGATGGCTAGGACATGTAGAGCGAATGGACACCAACGCTCCGGCCCGCAGAGTCTTCGAATCTAACCCCGAGGGACGACGCAGTAGAGGGAATTATCGCCGTAGGTGGCGCGCACAAGTTCAAGGGGACCTCGACCAACTTGGAGTGCGCAACTGGAGGCAATTAGCTAAAGACCGAGCTAAATGGAGAGGCTTGTTGGTTGAGGCCCAGGTTCACCCCGAACTGTAGCGCCACCTAAGTAAGTAAGTAAGTAAGCTTCCAAATACTTAATACTGACATGCAGAAATTTTCTCTGTGGTGCTCTAAAAACTTTTTGGCCCTAAATGTTAGTAAGTGTTCGGTTATATCTTTCACACGCCGTAAATTGCTTTTTTTTATTTAATTACACACTTGACATTAAAGAAATTTCTCGAGTCCATCAAATTAAGGATTTGGGCGTTCTGTTGGACTCTGAACTTTCCTATACAAATCACATTGAATTTATCACAAAGAAGGCTAATAGTGCTTGGGGAATGATAAGACGATATGCCTGGTGAATTTACCCTTTTTTACATTTATAAAAGAGGTAAGTCCATGATCAGAAGTAAGGGAGAGGTAGGAGTCTGCAGTGGCACTCGAGGTTAAAATGTCTATATTAAAGTCACCTAAGATGACAAGATTTTTCGCCTTCGTATTATTCAAGAAGATAGAGAAATCATCCAGAAAAGATTGAGGAGTATAGGAATGTTATCTATATACCATATACAAACAAAATTAAAACTTTCATTGCAAATTTTACAAGAAATGTAAATGTACCATATGTATCTTAAAAATTGAAGCCATCCAAAAAAGATTTTTGAGATTTGCCCTTAGAGGACTTCCCTGGGTTGACCCTAACACGTTACCTTCCTACCAATCGAGACTTAAGCTGATTAGGTTAGAACCGCTTGAAATTAGAACAGTGGTGGCTAGAACAATTTTTCTTCATAAGCTACTTATTGGTGAGATTGATTTCCCTGAGAACTTAAGACTTTTAAATTTAAATATTCCAGCTGCTGGCCTAAGAAATCAACGGTTTTTTAATATAACTCACTCGCGAACTAATTACGGTCATTCTTCATTGACAAATGGGCTTATGAAGTTGTATAATGAAAATGCTTATTTCTTCGACTTCAATTCTTCGGTCGATACTATAAAAAGAAACGTTATGTATGCTCTTACCCGGTCATATTTTTTATCTTCATTTTTATATTCATTTTATTTTATTTTTTTTATTTTCTACCTGTTTTGTTGTTTTATTGTTAAATTTATTGTTTCAATTGTTCTTTTTAACCTCATTGTAATCCTATCTAAGAAAGTCTTGTAGTTTGTTGATAATAAAATTAAAATTAAATTTACTCGAGAGGCATGAACCCAGTGGTGGCCCTAAGACTTCCGGACACGTGTAATATATTCCACGCAGAGGTTCTAGCTGAACTTAAAGCTGTGGAATTACTTGAAATGGAATGACAAGAATTGCCGCACAATGCTTAGGGCATTATATACGCAGAACCGAATCAGATCATGTTGGGTACAAGGACACTGCGATATTACAGGCAACGAGAAAGCCGACGCCCTGGCCAAAGGAAGAGCAGAGCTCCCACATAGTGCCATAACTAGTAGCATTAAACCACCAAGGTGCGTGGCTAAGGGGATTATTCGTGATACAATCATCAATATGGAGAATCTAAGATGGTCAAATTAAGATGGTCATAGGGTGTCCAGGGCCTTGTGGCCTGTTTTAGACCTCAGAAAATCAAGGGAGATCATAAAATTAGAAAGATCACGGCTAAGAACAGCGATAGGATTATTCTCTGGCCATTTTCTTCTAAGGAGGCATGCTATGAGACTAGGATTAATTAACATCGATGTTTGTAGGTACTGTAATGACCTATATGTCTCAGAGGACATCCAAGGCGTTGCCAGGACAAGGCTAAAGCACCTTGAAAAATACTTCTTCGATAACCTATAATAGGTAAGGTCCTTGATAGCCAAATCCTCTTAGCCGGAAAAGGGTGAAGCGAATGCGATCCGAGGAGTCTACCCCTTGCACTCCGCAGAAGAAAAAAGCCAGGACCGAGACTGCCACACTCGACAAGATCTCGTACAGGGACAAAGTAGGTACTGTCAAACTGGGTGTGGTTCCCGCTGATTTGGCGCGCAGTCCCTTTAGTGCCGAGCAAATGGCCGGCGTCTAAAATAGCATCATGGACACCATTAATGAGCTGGTAGATGAGGTCGCTAAGCCACAATTTCATGGTTTGTTTCACAAATCAGGCTGGCTCCTTATTATTTGCTCAGACCCCTCCACTGCAGAGTGGATGAGGGTCAACTTCGATAAAATCAGAGGGAAATGTGGTTTGAACATGATGCTTGTGGATGAGGATTCATTTCCTAAACCACACATCATCCGTGGGTTCTTTACACAAAGTACCGGCTTTGCCACTAGTAAGATTCTGACGCTTTTGGACGCTCAGAATACTGATTTGTTCGCTAGGAACTGAAGGGTGGTTCAAAGGACCGTAGAGCGTGATCTTGTTCATCTGGTACTTGGTGTCACGGATTGTTCGATGGATCGCCTAAAGCTGCTAAAAGGCAATGTGGCATATTGTTTTGGCAGAGTTAGGCTGATCTTGAAGAGCTTAGACAAGGTCCCAGGTGAGCAGAAGCCCGCATAAACTGCAGTAGGAGCAGTTACAGATGATGCCACCCGTCCTAGGGGCGCAGCGTCGCTGGACACTGTGGAACGTAGTACACCTGTGTCTACACCTTCCACCTCAGAAGTCTCCAATGAGGTTGCATGCAGTACACTTGAGTCTAGTGCGGCCACATTGCAGGGTTCAGTGACTTGCGATGCTAGTGTCTCGACGGTGACACCATCTGCTGCTCAGATAGCGGGTGCGGCACCTGTGCCCACTCTTTTAGACAAGACAGCTTCTGCTGTGAGGGATAGGCTTGCTGGCCACTCTCGTTGGGATGGTGAACTTAAGAAAACAGGCACTAATACGTCTGCCAGTAATAAGGAACCATCCCACGAAAAACAATAATGAACTAATGATGAAAAATGACATCGAAGTGCTGCAGGGCAACCTGCATCATGCTAAAGGTGCATCGAACATCTTTAGCCAACGGTTCATCCGGGATAAAATCGCCATTGCTCTCATTCAGGAGCCTTGGGTGGTTGGAGGCAAAATTAAGGGCCTTCATAGTAGGACATGTAAGTTGTTATATGCCCATGGGGAGTTAATGCCTAGGGCTGCTTGCTTAATCAGTTATAGAATTAATTTTCTTTCCATCCCAGAGTTCATCAGCAGAGATTTGGTGGGCTGCATGGTCGAAATTCCGATTCTAGGAGGAGTTCGGGAGATCGTGTGCGTCTCCGCCTACTTTCCTGGAGATTCTGAGCCTGTTCCGCTCGTGGCTGTGCAGGATTTGGTGAACCTATGTCACCGTCGCAACTGGCACCTGATCATTGGATGCGATGCCAACTCCCATCATGTGGTATGGGGTAGCAGCGACATTAACAAAAGGGGTGAGTTACTTCTTGATTATATTACTAGTAGAAACTTAGCTGTGTGTAATGAAGGTAACAAGCCAACTTTTATAAATTCTATTCGAGAAGAGGTACTTGATCTCACTATCTCGAGCCCATTTATTTCCAATTCTGTTGTAAATTGGCATATGTCAAATGAACCCTCACTATCTGATCATCAGCATATCAGATTTAACATCTCGGGTGGGGTTAAACATAATAATCAAACGCATTACGTACCGAAACGAACTAATTGGGCACTTTTTCGCGAAAATCTCGCCGTCAAGGATGACATGCAGCTAACATTTTTAAGATCTAAATGTGATGTTGATGTGGCAGCCTGCCAACTAAATGACTTCCTAATCTCTTCCTTCAGGAGTAGATGTGTCCCGAAAAATGACAATACACATAAACGGAGCGTACCGTGGTGGAATGACCAGCTAGAGATACTCCGCAAAAGGGTGAGAAAACTTTTCAACACCGCAAAACGCAATAAAAATTGGGACGAATATATGTCCGCTTTGACTAAATTCAACATAGAGGTGAGGAAATCCAAGAGAACAGCATGGAGAAAGAACTGCCAAAATATCGAGCCCCTTCCAGTAGCAGCCCGTCTCCAAAAGGCTCTCTCAAAGGATCATTCCAATGGGGTGGGATTGCTCATCTGATTGCGCACCTGATGGCACCTACACCGCCAGTCGAAGGGAAACCCTGGAAATTCTGCTCGAGGTTCACTTCCCTGGCTCAACAATTCTATGCGACCACGTACCTGTTGCTCCTGAAGGCTCCACATGTGGCACCTCCAGAAGAGTCAACAGCTTGTCTGGAAATCTGTTCAGTCAAGAAAAAATTAAATGGGCAATCGGTTCATTTAGGGTTTAAGGCACCTGGCAGTGATGGTATTTTTCCAGCTCTCATACAGAAAGGTCTGGATTACATCTTGCCTGCCTTGGTTGCTCTATTTAGAACAAGCTTCAACCTGGGATACACTCCACTACCTTGGCGGGAGGTAAATGTGGTGTTTATCCCTAAGCTAGGTAACAAACCCAGCGAGCTACCCAAATACTACCGTCCAATCAGCTTGACATCGTTTTTCTTGAAAACCATGGAAAGAATGCTAGACTTACACATTAGAGGCATTCTTGAAAAGACTATACCTCTGCACTCTAGTCAATTTGCATACAGGAAAGGTCGATCTACGGAAGGCGCCCTTCACTATCTCGTCACAGAGATTAAAGCTACCTACCGCTCCAAAGAAATCGCCCTTTGTGCATTCCTTGACATAGGAGGCGCTTTTGATAACACTGGTTATGAATCCATCACTAGTGCTATGAGACGCAGAGGAATAGACGAACCTACTACGAACCTAGGAATATGCTCGATAGCCGCATAATAACATCTTCGTCTGGAGAGGTCTCTGTGACGGTCTCCGCGACCAAAGGCTGCCCCCAAGGCGGCGTCCTCTCGCCTCTCTTATGGTCACTCGTGGTGGATGACTTATTGAACACACTTAATAGTTCAGGTTTCACAACCATAGGCTATGCAGATGATCTAGTGATCATCATTAAAGGCAAACATGAAGATAATGTGTGTCAACTCATGCATAATGCACTTCTTGTAGTCTCGGACTGGTGTGCTGGGGAGGGCCTATCGATTAACCCCAGCAAGGCAGTCGTTGTACCGTTTACAAGAAGAAGAACGCTGAATATTGGCTCAGTGACTCTAAACGGCACAACAATCAATTTCTCCGATGAGGTCAAATATCTAGGAATTGTCCTGGATAAGAAGCTTAACTGGAACTCCAATATTAAGCATAAAATTGCCAAGGCGACTACTGCCTTGTGGGCATGTCGCCGTCTGTACGGCAAGATCTGGGGCCTGTCTCCAAAGGTCATTTTTTGGTTATACACCACGGTTGTAAGACCCATTCTGACATACGCGTCCGTAGTCTGGCGGACGAAAACCAAAGAGGTCACAACCATTAATAAACTCACAAAACTTCAAAGACTAGTTTGCCTCGGCATCACAGGTCTTATGCACACTTGTCCCACAACAGCCATTGAAGCCATAATCGGACTTACTCCGTTACATATATTTATAAAAAAGTGGCAATCCGCAGTGCAGTTAGTCTTAGAAAATCCGATGCTAATAGTACACGGGATCACGTGGATCTCATGGAGCTATCGTCCGACTTCCCCGAGCTAGACATGCTCAGCACGGTCTCCGACTTTACGCCTAAATCACTCTACTTTGGTAGAAGGTTTGAGATTGTGATCCCAAGCCGTTATATATGGAATAATGGCGGACCGTCGCTTGATCCAAAAGGTATAGTGTGGTACACCGATGGATCAAAAATGGATTCAGGAGTTGGCGCCGGTGTGTATGGACCATACCATAAAATTTCGAAATCAGTCGGAAAGAGTCCTAGTGTTTTCCAGGCCGAGCTTTACGCCATTGAAACTTGTGCTAACATTAACGTGCACTCAGGCATCAAAGGAGCCTATATCCATATACTCACCGATAGCCAAGCGGCGCTCATAGCACTGAGCTTCCATTTGATCAGTCCAAAATCAGTTCTAAGCTGCTTCGACAGCTTACAAAATCTGTGCCGACACAATAAAGTAAAATTGTGGTGGGTACCGGGTCATGTAGGCGTTGACGGCAATGAAACTGCAGACCAGCTAGCTAGGAAGGGCTCCTCTGAGTTGTTCACTGGACCTGAACCCTTCTGCGGGATACCCGATTCCGCCTTCAAACTTACCCTAAACATCTGGGAACGCAACATGTGCATCTCCCACTGGAATAACTCCCAAGGTCTCAGGCAGGCTAAAAGACCTGTCCAACATTTCCAAAGACAGGCAGTTGATATCCTAAAATACGGCAGAAATGACATAAGAAGGCTTGTGAGCTTCCTTACCGGTCACTGCCAACTTCTCTACCATTTTAACAAAATGAGAATTTCGGAGGATATCACCTGCCGCCTCTGCCTAGAAGAGGACGAAACCGCAGAACACATACTATGTGAGTGTGTAGCTCTGTGTAACACTAGGAGAAGCTTTTTCCTTAAAGAGATCATATCTCCAAAAGATCTAAGGAACTCCGCAGCCGTAATTATAGCTTTCATAAGGAGAGTAGAAGTACTACTGCCCTACACGCCATTCGGGCGTGTGTGTGTGGCCACACCTGTTTAAAAAAAAAAAAAAAAAAAACGTATTTTTATGTTAACCTCATAACCCAACTCAACGTAACCTACCTTCGACTCGGTTTGGCACAAGGTACTCTATACAAACTCAACAACGTCGTTCCGAAGAACTACTTCTTACTCCTAAAAAGTTATTTAGAAAACCGATGCTTTTATGTACAATTCAAAGACAAATGCTCTCAAATCCACCCAATCAATGCTGGAGTAACCCAAGACAGCATCTTAGAGCCCCTCCTCTACCTACTCTTCACAGCAGACATCCGCTCCCCTACCAGACAAACGACCATGATTGCAACATTTGCTGACGATACAGTTCTACTCAACTCCGGTAACCATCTCCAAACTGTAACTTGCCAACTACAAGAAAAAAGCTGGACGAAGCAATTGAGTGGTTCTCATAGTGGCACATAAAGATCAAGTAAGACAAAATGATACAAGTTATCTATTATACACTACTAAAACAAATTCACACCTTTACCATTAACTATAAACAACAAACAGGTGCCCATCCAACCAGTAGCCTAATACTTGAGGATTCATCTTGACAGCAAATTGACATGGAAGTACCACATTCAACAAAAACGCACCCAAATAAAGCAAAAATTTAGACAACTCTATTGGCTATTATGACCTCAATCCAAACTTTCGACAAACAACGAGTTACTCTTCTATAAGAGTATAATAAAACCAAAATGGACCAATTTGCTGAACCGCAAAAAAATCGAACCTCAACATCATACAAAGACAACAATCTAAAATTTTAAGAATGATCATCAACGCTGAGTGGTATATCTGCAATCAAGACATCCATCGCGATCTACAAATCAACACAGTCGACCAAGAAATACAAAGAATCAGCTCAAAGCACCTGGAAAAAGTTCGAACACACTGTAACAGCAAGGTCAACACTCTACTCGACCAAGAAACCTCAACCTGTTGCCATACCAACAACAAAGGTGACGAAGTTTTAGGGACAAAGGTCCACGCTCACGCTTAAATCTGAAAACGTAACCTTTAAACAATTTACTTAATGTCATTACTTAGACAGTTGTAAATCAAACAAGAAAAAAAAAAAAAGGACTTTGTATACCTAGACTCTATGGTGAGCTCTTCAAATGACGCCAGTGGGGAGATCAAACAAAGAATTAATCTTGCCAATCGCTGTTTTTATGGGCTAAGAAGGCAATTAAGTAACAAAGCCCTATCTCGAACTACTAAGGTAACTCTGTATGAGACACTAATCATCCCAGTCCTGCTGTATGGCGCAGAGGCATGTACTTTGTCAAAGTCTGATGAGGATGCCCTTGCCCATTCCCATATCACAACACAACCCGCTCCCATGTCCCCCAACAAAGAACACAATGCGTGTGCAAAAGACATACGAGTATGATTATAGACGTGCACAACCCACAAAATTCAGTTGCGGGTTTTCTGTCATTTTGTCTACCAAGGGAACATGCTAGAGGAACACATAATAGCTTAAAGTGTTCATCTGGACTCGAAAATCTACATGCATTGTTCTTACCTTTTTAGTGGCATCTTTGGCAAAATGTGAACAATTTGACAGCAAACTTCAGTCCAGTTTTAATAACTTGCGTCCATATAGAAAACCTATCAATGCCAGCCTTTATATTCCAAATATCGCAAAAAATATATGAGATAAGGGGATGTTTTACTTTATTCACAAAAAATTAAAAATTCTAGACGCCCAGCCACAATGTGCAAGGTACACATATTTATCATAATTTTATTTATAGAGTTTACCGAACTCCCAATTTATAATTTACGACTATTCAAAGCAGTCAAATGAACCTTGCGAGTACCCTTGGATACTGATTGTATTCCTATTTTGTAGTCCAAAAACACATGCTTATCATTGAACAGCACCCCAGTAGCTTGAAATTGTCCCTCAGGGAAATATGGTGGAAACTGTTCCGGATCGAATTTCATCCTTTGTATGTAATAATACGTGTCCTTCTTGATGGGGCATTCTTCAGGAAAATTACTAAACTTCCTCATTAAATTGCGCGCAATCAGTAGCACTGGTACCGTGAACTTAGCCGACAAGAACTCACAAACATCCAGATTAGTGAATTTGAAGAAGCTTTCCCACTGATCCTTCTTATTCAAGTGCAGAACATCCAGGTTGTAACGCATTTTGTAGACATCCTCATTCAGCCAGACGAACATGTTAAGGCCAGCCACTCGATTGGACTTTGTCTCTGTACAAGTGATGTTAACGATGTGCGATAGCGATCTACATTGTATATCACTAATTTTTATCATGAAGTTGCGCTAGAAAGAGTCCTGTGAATAATTCTCTATTGCACTAGCATATGGCTCTAATAACTCACTTTGGTAACTGCTTTGGTAATTAACAAAGTTAGAACAAAATAGTTTCCAATGTAACTCAGTTCCATGTTGACGTCAAACTAAGTAAATGCGATTGGGATAAAAATTGCTCTTGCGAGATGACTACATTACTAGCCGGTTAGCATAATTAGATAATCGCATGTAATTATTCACAATCATGTGCGATGAAGATCTTAATGAGCTGATCATTTAGCAGAAATTGTTGCAGATAATGAGCGTACTGCTTAGTACAATTTCATGTAATTAGTATTGGTCTGGCCCTGCAGAGAGCTTAGAGTGATTGAAAGTCTGTGATTGACTGTGAATAATCTGCTTTATCAGCTATTTAACGTAGCTTACTCTTTCTTTAAGAATGGATCAGTTATCAAAGAAGGTTTTGGATTTTATTAAATTGTCTTCTCTGGGATTCCGTTACTGGTTTCCCAGAATTACTCGTATGAGTATTTGAGAAATCACAACGCGAACTTATAACGCTGAGCCAGTGTCCCGAGATGCCTCTTGATTCTTCTATTGAAGAGTTAAAGGTTGTAAACTTCTTCTGAAAGCGTGTTTGAAAAATAACTTGTTCCGCGGAAAAAAATGGTTTTGGTATAGGGATGTTCCCGCGGTTGCCAAATAAACACGAAAGTTGAGGACGTCCAAGTGTAGGGTTTCTTGGAACCGTTTCCTGGAGATCCTGCGAACAAAGGTTAGATTGGGTATTTGGCTAGCATTTCTTTTAAGCAACTAGCTCTGCATGATGTCGCATGTACATCAAACTCAATCGTTTTTCTTTATGTCAATGGCAACGGCTCTTAAATCCCCGACCTTTTTGATAGCTGATGTCCAGTTGGCCGGAAACTTCAAAAACCCAAACCAAACTACCTGTCGCTTATTAGTTCGTATCTCCTACATAAGTTTATATTTGACTATTTCTGCATTGATGACTTTGACATTACTTGAGCATTAACAACAACTTGCGATTACTTGGAATAGCATTAACAACAGGGAAAATATATCGGACTCCATATCAACAGTCGATTGGGCGACTGTTAGTCCATACCATAGCTCAATCTTTTGGATTATAAGCTATGATCTATTTAAGGGGGCATAACTTGCTCAACTCGGCAGTCAAATATTGAATAGTCAAATGAAAGCACGCACTTACCCGTGCAGTGGACAAATTTCCCATGTAAGAGGTGTGTGTTGCGTTTAATGAGTGACCAGAGCGAGTCATGGCTGGTGTGAAAGTAAATGGCGGCCATTAAGACATCTATAATCGACATTCATCACCGGAAGCGACCAACGATGTGCAATCATTAAAAGTTGGTTGATTCCAAAACTGGTCCAAATTTCTTAGAGCTATAACTGGCATTCCGATTAGTCCAGTGGCCGAATTACTCAAAGTTAACATACATACATACATTACATACATACATTTTCAATGGCCCGCTAATCCTTCATGAGGGTCGCGGGGGTAGGATGCTCAGGTGGACCCTCCATCCTTCTCGATCCTCCGCCATCGACTCCAACTCATCAGGAGGAATCCCTAGACGGCTCCAGGAGAGATGCCGGACTTGGTCCAACCATCTATTCCTAGGCCTACCGCGGGGTCGCCTACCTGATGCCACGGCCACCATGGCACATCTTGGAAGCCGGTCTGGGGCCATACGCACTACGTGACCAAACCATCGAAGCATAGATCGTTCCGTTCGGAGAAGTAGCTGCTCAACATTGAGCGCCTCGCGTACTCTGGTGTTGCGCACTCGATCACTACGAGTTATTCCAGCAACACCGCGAAGGAACCTCACTTCGGCAGCTTATATCCGCGATCTTATTCTTTCGGTCACTACCCAAATTTCATGACCATAGGTGAGAGTTGGAACATACACCGAGTTAAAAACCGATAGTTTAGCTTGAACACTAAGTTCGGCCTTCCTTACAACATATTGGCCAAGCTCTCTCAAAATTGATCCAGCCTGACCAATTCTACAGGATAACTCAGCATTGCTCCTCCCATCACTCGTGAATAGGACCCCGAGGTACTTAAACTTATCCACCTGCTTCAGTGGAACTCCATTAATATGCAGAGTACACTGAATGGGTTTTTTTGGAAACGACCATTACTTCTGACTTGTTCACGTTGATCTCATTCCAGCATCATCACAAACGGCTACAAACCTTTCGAGTGTACGCTGAAGTTCGGTTTGAGAGGACCCAAGGATGACTAAATCATCCGCAAAGAGCAGATGACTAATCCTTAGGTCTCCCACTTCGAAACATTCCGCGCCGCGGCTGCGCTCCAACATCCAATCCATATATACAATGAAGAGGAGAGGCGACAAAACGCACCCTTGGCGGAATCCAACGCCCACAGTGAAGGGTATTGATTTAACACCGTTTATCCGAACACAGCTTCTACAGTTTGTATATAAAGACTGAATCGCCCTTAACAGGGAACCAGCAATCCCATACTCCTGCAGAACACTCCAGAGTTTGCCTCGAGGAACCCTATCATATGCTTTTTCCAAATCTACAAAACAAGTGTAGACCGGTTTGACATACTCCCAGGCCTTCTCAAGAACCATTCTGAGAGTGAATAACTGGTCGGTTGTGCTTCTACCGGGACGAAAACCGCACTGCTCATCCCCCAAACTGCCCTCAACCACAGCTCTGGAACGCTTTTCTAGCATCTTAGCGAAGACTTTTCCAGGGAGACTTAAAAGAGATATACCCCTATAGTTGGCGCAATCTCTTTTGTCCCCTTTTTTAAAAAGAGGAACTATCACCCTCATTTGCCAATCACCAGGTGTTTCACCGCATTCCCTCTTTACCTAACGCCTTCAGCATTTCTGGCCGAATTCCATCCACACTAGCAGATTTGCCAACTTTTAGCGCTTTGATCGCCAAAGTTACTTCCTCTACCGTAGGACTACTTTCCGCCCAACTCTCGACCATAGGTCTGTCATCTTCGGTGCCCTGTTCGGGATTGAGCAATTCTGAAAAGTTCTCGCTCCATCTGCGTAAGATGTCCTCCTCATTGGAAAGAAGTCTACCGTCTTTGGATTTGACTCCTTCAACGATATTCAACTTTTTTCCTCTGAGTCGGCGGATGGTCTGCCAGAACATCTTATTTGCAGATCTGTGGTCACGATCCAATTTCTCGCCAAACTCCTTCCAAGACTGTTCTTCCTGTCCTTTCACAGCTAATTCGCAAGTTCGTCGCGCCTCAGTGTACCGATTTCGAGAATCGGAGTTTCCCAAGTGAATCCACACCTTAAAGGCTCTCTTCTTCTCTCTGATGGCTTCTTGAACTCCGGGCGTTTTAAACCAAGCAGTTCTTTTCTCACCACCAGTCGCCACACCAAGCCGCTTCACTCCACAAACATCTCCCGCAGAGGCAATAACCGCTGTTGAAACAGTTGCCATTCTTCCTCTACATTTGATGGAACAGTTGGAATTCGTTCAAACCTCTCAGATATTTGGCGCGCAAATGTCTACCGTATCTCATCGTCCTGTAACCTCTCCCATCGTATGCGTGTAACCATCCTTGGTTTACGCTTTGGTAGGGGAGGCACTCTCTCGCTAAGATACAATTTGCACACACTAAGTGATGATCAGTTGACAGTTCGGCCCCTCTCAATACGCGAACATCACAAACCATTCTCTTCAGACACGATGGTACCACAAAGAAATCGATCAGCGACTTCTGCTGAAAACTCTGACGGTACCATGTGTATTTGTGAATGTCTTTGTGTGGAAAGATAGTGTTCGTGATGGATAAGCCATTTTCACAACAAAAATCCAACAACTTCTCTCCGTTCGCGTTTTGATCAGGATCACCGTTCCTCCCAATCACACTCCCCATGTCATAACATCTACACCCTCATAAGCATTGAAGTCACCCATCAGGACAAAAGAATCCATATCTGCAACCTTTTCAAGGGCAACATCAACTTCATCTAAGAAACCTGCATACTCTGACTGAAAATTCGGTGCATACACCTGCACCAATGCCAGAGTTGATCTTTCAAGCTTGAGCTTTAAGATCGCAACTCTCCCTCCTAATGGTATCCACTCCAATACTCTGTCTGTCAACCTGGGACTTGTGAGTATCCCCACTTCCGCCCGAGCAGACATTGAGGGTGCGACTCCTGACAGGAAGGGCTTCCACCCACCCAAAAGGTCCACAGTTTTAGAACCTTTCTGCTTTGTTGAAGAGACGCCAACTATATCTAGTCGACTTTTAACAGCTTCCCCAACAAGCTCTAGGTCCTTCCCCGTGAGCGATGAGACGTTCCATGTGCCTATCCTAAGTCGATGCCGTTGTCAAAATTCAGAGAGTCCATCTGTGCCCCTATCGGTGCACAGCGCGCCCACCCCTTAACCCCCGTAATGGTTCGCGAGACCATTGACAGGAAGCTCGTAGCCATTTCGGGTTTGACCCGGCCGGCTGCCGAGCGGGACAGGCCGACCACCAGACGCTCGCATACTGACACCCTTCAGGCCTGGCTCCAAAGGATGCCCTGGCTTACCAGGCTTGGCAATATCCGAGGCCGGTCGTTACATTTTACATCAAATTGTAAATTCATAGTTGAACTGCCTAAAAATGTGTTCGGGAAATGATTAGCTTTTACATAGGTGCTGTTGCTCTTTCATTTGGAAAGGTGACTGAAAGGCTGGCTGTTGACCAGAAAGAACGTGAGTCACTGGAGCATTCTAGTAACGTGTTAGAGACTTCATCAATGTGGTTCTTCTTCACTGTTTTAACTGGCTGAATGCAATTATTTTGTAAACTCACTAAGCTAGCCATTATTTGTTCAGTTGGGTTGCGATGGGCGCCACTAGATGTTCTCAGCAGCAATGGCATGATTACAGTCTTTTCTAAACTGCGATTTTCTGAGAGTTTTTCTTTAAGTAAAAAAGGGTACCGTAAAGCTAATTTCAGAGAAAAATGGCCTCGGTGAAAGGTTCTGTGAAGCGTGCACATCGGTTCCTCTGAAACAATTTCTATACCAAGACGCCCGAATCGATACATTAATAGATAGAATAATAGAATAATAGAATGTCATCCGCTAGGTAGGATGAGGATGGAAAATGCTCGCTGCTGCATCAAGGTCGGTAACAACCTCAGCGAGAAACTGAAACTCTAACGAAACTCGCAAATCAACACCAGAAGTACAATATTTCAAAAGTCTGTACCATGACGCACATATGCCGACTTACTTACTTACTTAGGTGGCGCTACAGTTCGGAGTGAACCTGGGCCTCAACCAACAAGCCTCTCCATTTAGCTCGGTCTTTAGCTAATTCAGCCCAGTTGCGCACTCCAAGTTGGTCGAGGTCCCCTTGAACTTGTGCGCGCCACCTACGGCGATGATTCCCTCTACTGCGTCGTCCCTCGGGGTTAGATTCGAAGACTCTGCGGGCCGGAGCGTTAGTGTCCATTCGCATTACATATCCTAGCCCTCTCAGACGTCCAATACGCAGTTTTTTGACTACGTCGATGTCGCTGTACAGCTCGTATAGTTCGTGACTGAATCTTCTCCTCCAAAACCCGTCAACGCAAACGGGACCGAAAATCTTACGAAGAATTTTTCTCTCGAGGCGACCAAGGATATCTTCATCCTCTTTTAATAAAGTCCATGTTTCAGCGCCGTAAAGCAGAACTGGGATGATCAAGCTCTTATATAGAGTCTCCTTAGTAGTTCGAGATAGGGCTTTACTGTTGAATTGCTTTATAAGCCCAAAAAACAGCGATTGGCAAGAGTTATTCTTCGATTGATTTCTGCGCTGATGTTGTTCTCATAGTTAATAGCAGAGCCAAGGTAGACAAAGTCCCTTACTAACTCGAAGTTATAGCTGCCCACTGTGACGTTTTGTCCAATTCGTCGGTTTTGGTTTTCCCTTCTTGTTGACAGCATATGCTTGGTTTTGCCCTCGTTTATCGCTAAACCCGCTTCCGTCTCAATGCTTGCAAACGCACCGGTGACAGCCCGCTGAGTTCTTCCGATAGTGTCTATATCGTCGGCGTATGCAAGCAGTTGTACAGACTTGTAATAGATTTGTGGGCGCCGTGGCGGATCACTACGCATGAGGTTCCAAGTTCGAATCCCAGAAAATACCAAAAAGTTTTTCACGGTCCCACCTCTCGCGAGCGTCTGACAAACATCCGAGAGTATTGTTGTCTCGAAAAAGCTTTTCAAATCGCCGTTCGGATTCGGCATTAAACTGTAGGTCCCTTCCATTCGTGTGAAAAATATAACGCACACAACATGAGTGGTTGCGAGTAGCTAGGCCCTGGCACTTTAAAGAGCTGTTGCGCCAAATATTTGTTTTTTTTATTTTGTAATAGATTGTGCCTCCGGTGTTGGCCTGTGAGTTCCCCACATGACAGCGCGTCACCTTGTCTAAACCTTTTTGACATCAAAGGTCTCGGTGAGGTCATTACCGACCTTGATGGAGCAGCGAGCGTTCTCCATCGTCAGCCTGCACAGACGGACAAATTTGGCAGTGATGTCAAAACTAGATATTGCTCTATAAAGCTCTTCTCTGTAGATGATGTCATAGGCGGCATTGAAATCGATAAAGAGGTGTTGAGTATCGATTTGGAATTCTTGGGGTTTCTCCTGAATCTGCCGAAGTGTGAAGATTTGATCGATGGTGGACTTTCCTGGCCTGAAACCGCACTGATAGGGTCCAATCAGGCTTTTGATAAAATGTTTCAAGCGTTCACACAATATCGCAGAAAAGATCTTGTATGCGATGTTGAGGAGCCTGATGCCTTTATAATTGGCGCAGTTGAGGGGGTCTCCTTTCTTGTGGATCGGGCAAACGATGCTGAGGTTCCATTCATCAGGCATACACTCGTCTGACCAAATCTTAGAGATTTTATGCATTCTACCAATTCATCCCCAGCTGCCTTGAAAAATTCGGCCGGTAAGCCATCAGGTCCAGCAGCCTTGTTGGATTTTAGCTTGGGTATTGCTATCCGCACTTCGTTTGGTCAGGTGGACGTAAATTTTGACTATCATCGTCTATGTTGAATGGTTCATTCTGCCTGACAGCGGGATTTTGGTCTTCGTGGCTTCGTCGTATTGCTCCTCTGACACGTTCTTTTTACGTTTGGTAAAACTTCCGTACATTGTTCCTGGAGTATAAACTCTCGATATTCTCAAACGCGCGCTTCTCATGCTCTTTCTTCTTCTTTTGGAGAAGCCGATGTTCTTCCCGTCTCTTTTGCTCGTAGAGCTCACGAGCAGCTCTCGTCTTCCTTTGCAGCGCCGCTTTATATGCCTCTTGTTTTGCTGCATGCACTCGCCGGCATTCTTCGTCAAACCAGGGGTTTGGCGGTGGTGGGCGAGCGAGACCCAGCACATTAGTCGCGGCATTTCTGATGGCATGTTGGCAGCGTTGCCACCGGTCTTCGGCACTTGATGCTGGCGGCATAGGGGTGATTGAGAGATTTCGGGATACGCGTTCAGCGAAGAGTCTGGCGGTCTCTTGCGACTGTAGCTTTCGACGTTAAATTTTCTCACAGTGATTCTTCTTTGTTGCTCAGATTGGGATATCCGCATTCGTGCCTTGGCTACAACAAGGTAATGATCCGAGTCTATGTTGGCCGCTCGGAAGGTCCGGACATCCAGAATACTGGAGGCATGCCTTGCGTCGATCGCAATATGATCAATTTCGTTGATCGTTACATGATCATTGGACCTCCATGTCTGCTTATGAATATCAAGATGAGGAAACCATGTGCTTGCTATGGTGACATTTCGCTCCACAGCGAAATCAATTAGACTTAGTCCGTTATCAGACGTGGTGTCGTGTAGGCTATGCTTACCGCTTTATAGCAGTCTAGGGCCTCTGCTAGTTGTTCGGCTGCACGTGGTCTGTAAAGGGATAGAACATTCCACGTACAGATCCGAAGATCGTTGTCCTTATTTCGTTTGCTGGGGTCGTCATTAGTTGAGTCATCCTTATCCGAGGCTTTTGGTTGTTTCGGAACCATCGATTTTTTACGTGGTAGCGAACTTACCCTGACGGCACAGCCCCCAACCTGGAGGGCCAGTTCCTTATTTATTCCCCTAGGACGAGGGGCCGGGTACACCGGTGCCAGTAGTCCACTACGGGAGTCTGCCGTTGGCCCATTAAGGGCTCCCCCGCCACCATCTCTATTCCAATGTCCTGACCAACATTGGAAATTCCTTACCGACCTGTGATCCGAATACGTCGAAACAGCTCGCGCAAGGTATTCACTAAGTTCAACCTAACTGGAACTATAGACTCCACCGTTGACTACGTCTAGGGAATTCGTCCGCTGCCGCCTGGAACAGGAAGAAGTGCTTTAGTGAGAAAACACTCTTCCCCCCTCTCTCATCTGCTGCCACCAAGAATCCTCCAAATGGGGTTGGTTACCCATTTCTTGGATTAAGGTACTAGACACCCGGCTGTCACCGCGTGGAGGTTGAGAGTAGGAGTTGGTAGGCCTCAGCTGAGTGAAAACGCTTGTGTTTTCATATGATCGCATACACTACCGTTTGGCATATGCCGACGATATCGGCGTTATTGGCAGTACCCAGTGGGCTGTCACTGGCGTGTTTGCGAGCACAGAAGCAGAAGCTGCAAAAATGGGCACGTAGAGCAAATGAGCTAGAGTTGTCGAATCTAGCTCGAAAGTAAAAGGCAGAAGGGGAAGGCCTCGTGTTAGGTGCAGCGAGCAAGTTGAACGGGAACTCAATCAATTTAGAATGCGCAACTGGAGGCACTAGGCTTGGTAATCATGGTTCAATCAGAACTATAGCGCCACCTAATTCAGTAAGTAAGCAAGTAACATGTCATTTCTGGACTTCTGAGTCACAATCTCGCCCAATTCCAACAGCTCTCATGTGAGCGTAAATTCCGTGGAAAGTCTTTCGTATGTAAATCAGAGCAAACCACTAAATCGTCGCATATTAACACAAAAGACACAAAAGTCCCAACTAATTAACAAATTACCTTTGCATTATTGTTCCCAGTGGGCTGTATAATAATACCCGTTTTCTTTTAACCTCATTTGTGGCGAATTTGAAATAACCGCAAGGAATGCTCATTAACTCATTTTGCTGGCGATACCACATCTTCATATGAGCCCCGAAAAGAGTCATTAAAATTACTCAAAGGAGTGCAATAAGTCCTTGCTTAATTGCAAGTAACTTTGTTGTGGATAACACTACTTTGACTTTCCTTAGCAGATAATACTCATCTCTGTGCGGAGCGACGTCATCCCCGATGCATGGTCGTAAATTGCCAATGCTAAGGGTTGTAAATTCCTTCCAGATAACGTTCATACAAGTTGGGCGCCGCACTCTACCATTATTATTATGATTATCGTACTTTTAATGGTTGTAATTTTCAAAGGAGTGTCTGTACCTACATACAAAAGTTGCTCCAAGGAATCTTCATACGACCCGCAAAGCTATTCAAAGATTTGTTCCGCTCCCAGATACACTACACACATTTGAATCTATTTCTAGAAAAAGTTTCTCACAAAGGCAGCTACACACTCGAGGAGGATGCAAATCATTAGAACACCCCCATCCGCCTCCATGTGTGTGTGGAACAAAGCAACCTTAATTTGAATCCCAGTCCGGGACGAGGTGAATCGCATTTAATAGGTTTAAAGGGACCTATTTAGCATAATGGAATTACACCCGGGTGCCGGCTAATAGAAAACCCCTAATAAAACTCTTCTTATCTGGAGTTTTGAATCTCCACGGGCAGAGGATGTCACGTTGATGTCGCACACATGCTATTAGAGGAGTCGTATAAAGTTGTATATTTAGCAGCCCAGGTTAGGAATTTGCCGCCAACCGCCAGACTGACTTCTTACAAAGCTCATTCTCTCGTCATCATAAACAATTTGTATACTTGTCGTGGGTTTTTTTTTTATTTTCCTGTGTCACTGCCACTGGTACGGACAAGTAAGTGTGATCATGGAGGTGCGATAACACATCGTCGGCGCGATGAAGCTTCCATAACTTTCGTGTCCACCGCTCTTAATCTGAGGTTGTATCGCGCCGTAGTTACACTGTTTATTTATTTGTTTAACACGAAAAGTGGAAGCTGAAAGCGGTGCCTTTGGTTCCGAAAGAAATGTCTGCAGGTCAAAAATTGGTTCCACAGTTGTCTGGTACCAATTAGTCAAGAGCTAAGGGGACATTTCAGGTGAGAAGCCAGACCAGAACTGGTTATGATCATTTGAGTGGGTGATTTAGAGCCGCGGTTATGATGAATGTAAGGTATTGGGTTGCTTCTGGGATAAGGTTCTCTGGAAGCCGCAAGCTAAAAGCTTCTGTGGTATTTAATTGTTTTTTTTCTTATTTTGAGGCACAGGGTGATTCTTTTCTAAGATGTTCTTACTAATTATTAAACATATTGCAACAATAAAAATATGGGAGTCCAGAAGACACAAGTTTTGAGAAAAATGTAGTATAGAGGGTTGCAGAAAATAGAGAGAAGAATGTCTTTTTAAAAAAGATTCAATGCCTCTCGTTAATCATTTTTTTTTTTTTTAATCTAGAACTAGTTCTTGTACTTGAATTCAGCATCAATATCATCGAAGTTTTGGAAGAGCTCACAGGCAAGGACTGCTAATGGTTCCAACAACGAATTCTTAGTCAGCACAGTACTTCTTGAGCTACTTTGCGCTTTAAATTTAAGTCCCTCGTTTCACACATACTCGGCATCGGATACACGCTTTTTAGTGGTTTTCACATATGTATGTATATCCCATTCCAGATACACGACGTTATGAACATGGTTCGCGGTGTCCAGATCTCAATGAGAGCGTTCACACTTATCCAACATCAGAAAGACGACCCAAATGCCGTGCATACGATTTTTTAATTACCTGACAGATCTTTTGGTAGTTGCATACAATTTTGATTGTTTAACTAATGGGACCACCATACGGTAGACAAAATAGTAATTGATTGGCAGTTTCTTTGGTCTAAAGACTTTAGAACTACTACCAATAAAATGTTTTTATGTATTCGACGTCCAGCAGAGCAATCGTCGTGTATCCGATGCCGGGTGGATGTGAGCGCTTCCATTGAGTTCTGTACACTTTGAACCGAATAGACTCATACAAAATTCATACTCCACCTTTCCCGCTTGGAAAATGAATAGTCCATACAATTAGGTATGTTTACACAAGACGGTCGCAGGCGAGTTTTTCGAGGAAATTGAATTGTACTGAATGTTCGTTCATACGTTCATAAGTTCGTGGATCATTCTCCTTTTGCTACGTTTTTTCGTTCAGAAGCTATGTTTTCGAGTACCATTGGTTCCCATACACTTTCATCTTCTAAGACCACACACATTTAGCTTATTCAGATTGCAAAAGGCTTTAGGCGCTTACACAATACAGCAGATGAGAGCTTAGGAGACGATTGCGCTTCCGAGGATTATGAGTCTGAGTACGCTCCTTACCATGTGATTTCCATTGCTTTCGGGCGGCAAGGCCAGCAGCATAATGTGCAGATATTGAAAATACGCGACGAGTGCATTATGTCGATCGCATTGTAATGATATTGGACCAGCATCATCATTGACCCAATATTTGTAGGTACTGGAGAAACCGCGGAAATTTCAAATCGATACCCCTTATCTACTCTTATTTATTGATTTTAAGGTCGCCATTGACAGGGTCTACAGGGTCTACCCCACATGCGGATCAGTAGAAATGCGGTGAAGTGGGAGGGTTGTGATCCCTTGTTTTCGGATCATAGCCTCGCTGATAAAAGGAAGAAAAAGAAGAAGATTGGCAGGGTCTACAGAGAGAGCTGCATAAAACCATGTATTGATTTTATATTCCTATAAAGCTCACTCCCCTGAAGATATTGAATCAGAAGCGATGCATATTATCACCAGTAAATCGCCATCAAATCAAAAAAAACGTGGATCTGTTTCCATCCACACTACCAAAGGTAGTGTATCAAGGGGGCATCCTATGGTCCATTGTAGTGGAGCGACGTGAATTATTCTGGAGTTCTACAGCAAGGTTGTGCAAATGATATAATTATTGTATAATAACAAAATGTAAGCAAGAAAGAATGCCAAATGCCTTAATGGAATGCTAAGTAGAAGGGATAGAAGTTGACCGAACAAAAACAATCATCATTGTTTTCGACGGTGGCTAACATCAGTCGGCCTCACGCTAGCTGAACACAAAACGGAAGCGGTAATAATTACAAGTAGAAAACGACGTAAAACCATCACGCTTACAGTAGGAGGGCATGAGATAGTAACCAAACCAGCTATTAAATACCTTGGCGCTATGACTGACTCAAGGCTTACATTTAAAGAACATCTGGAGTAAGTAACAAATCCTCTCGTGTGGGTGCCTCTATTGCGCGGATTTTGCTATATAGGTAGGGTCGTTACATCAGTAGTGCTTAGGTTAGGTTAGGTAGATGGGTGCCTTGTGACAAAGAGTCACTGCTCACTCAGACCAACAGTACGGGTCCATTGTGCCCAATCATTTAACCCTGGAAACGCTGTAAAGAAAATCCGCCGTTAGAACCACCCAGAAAGTAATATGAATCTCAGGAGGTCCGCTAGCTACCTGAAAACACTACCCAAGTCCTCCAGCTCCGAGAAGAAGTAACTACCAAGAGTCCTCATTCTTCTGACGGGTAGGGCAGGACAGTCACACAACAGGTGACGAACAGATTCAATTTCTTCTTCGTCCCTGCAACTTCTGGAATAGTCATTATGCAGTACACCGAGTCGCTCGCGTGAACGCCAATGGCACAATGTCCGGTAATTATGCCAGAGTGACCCGTGCGTTATAGCAACTAAGTTCCACGCGAGAGGTTGATCTCTTCTTGCTGTAGGCCGGCCATAGCGCCCTGGCCGTTGCGCATGTTTCCAGATGAACCCAGCGTCTGTTTGCTCGACCGGTGGCTTCATCCTCTATTTTTTTCCGCAAGGAACTGATTGGGGTTGCTACAGAGGGGAGGACCCGCGATAGGTACAGCGCCGACCCTTTCCTAGCAAGCTCGTCAGCCCCTTCGTTACCTTCGATATCCATATGCCCTGGTACCCAGCAGAGGGTCACCGCATTGGCTCTAGATATCCCGTTTAAGAGTGATTTACAGCCTCTCACAAGGCTCGACCTAATTACGGCAGAGTCCAGAACGGCTGCCTGGCTGTCTATATAGACAGTGATCGTTTTACCAACGATATTACTCTCGCGTATAATTTCAGCAGCCTGTATAATGGCTGCGACCTCGGCCTGGAAGACGCTGCAGTCAACGTTTATTCTAAAGGAGTGGTTTATTCCTAGTGCTTCACAATAAACTCCGGCTCCCGCGCCAACGTCCATCTTAGAACCGTCGGTATAGAAAGCCAACTCCTTTTTCTTAATGGTTCTTCGATTCTTCCAGTATATTCTATCGGGAATTCTTGTAGTGAATCTCCTTTCGAATGCTAGCACCGGGTTCATGTGATCAGTTCCCGTCAATCCGCTGGTGATCCCCCATCGGGACAGAATGGAGGCATGGCCGTAAAGGCTTGATGACCACAACCGGCCTTCTCTCAGTCTTACAGCGGTTTTAGCCGCCACACTGCTGCAGTATATGTCAAGCGGAATGAAACTAAGCATGGTTTCCATTGCCGCTGTTGGTGTTGTTCTCATTGATCCCATGACTCCGATGCACGCCGCCCTCTGGATTTTGGTGAGGTTTGAAAGCAGGTATTACTTCTCAAGTGCCGTTCACCATACTAGTGAACCATATGTGAGAATGGGTCTTACAACCGCCGTGTATATCCAGCACACCACAGCCGATTTGAAGCCCCATGTATTACTGAAAGCCTTTTTGCCGGAGTAGAAAGCTACGCTTGCTTTTTTAACGCGTTCGGCATTATTTACCTTCCAGTTAAGTTTGGAATCTAGAACTGCGCCCAGATACTGAGCTGAACTTGAGATACTTAGTTCAATGCCACCAATATTCGGAGTCTGAAGGTAGGGATTGATCTCCTCTTAGTGAAGAGAACTACCTCTGTCTTTGAAGGATTCACTCCCAGCCCTTTGCTGTTGACCCAGTTATCCAGCGCGAAATTGAGCCTTTCACTTAGGACTGGAGGAAATTTTCCCGAAACCAGGATAACGACATCGTCCGCATAGGCCGTCACGTTGAAGCCGTTTTCCTTCAGTATTACCAAGATCTCATCCACCACAAGGAGCCATATTAGCGGGGACAAGACTCCACCTTGGGGTGTTCCTCTGCAGACCCTTCTCCGGATGGTTACATCTCCTTGCGTTGAAGATATAATCCTTGATTGAAGCATCTGCGCTATCCAGTTGCAGAGGCCGGTGTTGAGATGTGCTCAGTAGTGCTTTATTGGTCACCAGTTTGGGTCGGAACTATGAAAGTGACTTCATACAAAAGAAAGATCGTCAAGCAGCCTGCGTCATCCCAGGAACGCTACCAGTCGATATACTAGCGGAAGAACTGCAAAGAAAGTTTCTAAAGAATAGACAGGAGGGACGGCTATACCACATTGATGCGAACACAACAGAAAGAAACACAAGTCTGAGGGAGTGGCAGCAGCGCTGGAGCCTTTCGCCTAAGGGCTGATGGACTTACCGTCTTATCCTAATAATTGAGACTTGGATAAATCGCACACATGGTGAAGTTAACATTTGCATAACACAACTACTAATGGGGCATGATTGTTTCCGGTCATATTTATACCGTTTCAAGAATAATGACTCCCCCAATTGTCCATCATGCAGTGATACTCCCGAAGATGTTCAGCATGTGAGCATGGACAGTAAGTCTACGATTCCAGTTACAAAGAAAAGCAGTGCAAAGAGTACTCACAGGAACACCAACTCCTGAGAATATAGTAAATCACATGCTAGATTCCGAAAATAAGTGGAACGTAGTGAGCACGTATGCCAATGATATATGCCAAGAGTTGAGGCGACTTGAGCCAGAGCGAGGAAAACACGCGAAGTAACAACGGTAAGGCGAGAAGACACGCAGGTATATACCAAAATATACCTAAGTAAATGTACAGGCAGACGGACATACGCACATACATGCGAACACAACAACAACACACAAATGGATATACGAAAGGACGAAATGTCAAACCTGTCCCTGCGAAGGAATACCTTGACTGGTGTTGCCGCAGGGGAACAACAGAACAGAGAAACAGCAGGGGTATTTTTAACAGGTAACCATGCAGGAGCATGGAGTTGAGCATAACTCGTAGCACGGGCTACAAAGAAAAAAATTACCATAAAGCTTCACGTTCTATTAATGCCAAGACTTTTTATTCAATTGAACATCGAAGGATCCTTGATGTATGGGTGTGGGTGTGGGTGGACGTTTTGGAGGGAAATGGGTATCGCATTAGTTCAAAAAAGACAGAGTACTTGTGCTGCCTGTTCTCTGATCCACTCTGGCCAATTCCATATATTTATTTGAATGGAACAGTGCTTCCCAAGTGCGAAAAGTTTACATAACTGGCATCTATGATCAATAGCAAAGCAACCTGTGATGACGACATCAATCAACGCGTAAGCGTAGGGTGGCGAGAAAACTCCGCTATCTTCTGTGACAGAAAAATGCCACCTAAGTTGAAACGAAGGCTCTACACCACAGTTGCGCATCCAGCGCTCACATACGGTTCACAATGTTGGACGATGTACAAAAAGTATGATAGTAAATTAACGGCAGCTGAGATGAAGATGCTTCGCATGACAGCGGGAGTGACAAAGCTTGATCGAATAAGAAGTTCGAAGTTCCGTGGAAGCCTTCACGTCAAGGAAACCATCTTACAAAAGATAAAGCGCGACCGGCTTAGCTGGTACTACTTATTTACTTAGGTGGCGCTACAGTTCGGGGTGAACCTGGGCCTCAACTAACAAACCTCTCCATTTAGCTCGGTCTTAAGCTAATTTAGCGCACTCCAAGTTGGTCGAGGTCCCCTTGAACTTGTGCACGCCATCTACTTCGAGGACGTCCTCTACTGCGTCGTCGCTCCGTATTAGATTCGAAGACTCTGTGGGCCGGAGCGTTGGTGTCCATTCGCTCTACATGCCCTAGCCATCTCAGACGTCCAATACGCAGTTTTTTGACTACGTCGATGTCGCTGTACAGCTCGTATAGTTCGTGAGTGAATCTTCACCCCCAAAACCCGTCAACGCAAACGGGACCGAAAATCTAACGAAGAATTTTTCTCAAAGCGACCAAGGATATCTTCATCCTCTTTTAATAAAGTCCATGTTTCAGCGCCGTAAAGCAGGATTGGGATGATCAGGGTCGTATACAGAGTCTCTTTAGTTGTTCGAGATAGGGCTTTACTGTTGGATTGCCTTATAAGCCCAAAAAACCGCGATTGGCAAGAGTTATTCTTCGATTGATTTCTGCGCTGATGTTGTTCTCAGAGTTATAGCAGAGCCAAGGTAGACAAAGTCCCTTACTAACTCGAAGTTATAGCTGCCCACTGTGAAGTTCTGTCCAATTCGTCGATGTTGGCTGTCCCTTTTTGTTGACAGTATATACTTGGTTGTTGCCCTCGTTTATCGCTAAACCCATTTTGGCCTCTTGCGCCTCAATGCTTGCAAACGCACCGGTGACAGCCCGCTGAATTCTTCCGGTAATGTCTATATCGTATGCAAGCAGTTGTATAGACTTGTAATAGATTGTGCCTCCGGTGTTGGCTTGTGAGTTCCGCACAATCCGTTCAAGTACAATATTAAAGAAGTCACATGACAGCGCGTCACCTTGTCTAAAGCCTTTTTGACATCAAGGTATCGGTGAGGTCATTACGGACCTTGATGGAGCAGCGAGTATTCTCCATCGTTATCCCGCAATGACGAACAAGTTTGGCAGGGATGTCGAAACTAGACATGGCTCTATAAAGCTCTTCTCTATAGATGCTGTCATAGGCGGTCTTGAAATCGATGAAGAGTTGGTGAGTTTCGAATTGAACTTCTTGGGTTTTCTCCAAGTGTTAAGATTTGATCGACGGTGGACTTTTCTGGTCTGAAACCGCACTGATAGGGTCCAATCAGACTGTTGATAAAAGGTTTCAGGCGTTCACACAATATCGCAGAAAAGATCATATATGCGATGTTGAGGAGACTGATGCCTCTATAGTTGGCGCAGTTGAGGGGGTTTCCTTTCTTGTGGATCGGGCAAACGATGCTGATATTCCATACAGCAGGCACACACTCGTCTGACCAAATCTTAGAGATGAGATGGTATATGCACTCTACCAATTCATCACCAACTGCCTTGAAAAGTTCGGCCAGCAAGCCGTCAGGTCCAGCAGCCTTGTCGGATTTCAGCTTGGATATTGCTATCCTCACTTCGTTTCGGTCAGGTGGACGGACATTTTGACCATCATCGTCTATGTTGAATGGTTCATTCTGCCTGACAGCGGGATGTTGGTCTTCGTCGCCGTTATACAGTCTGCACAAGTAGTCTTTCCATATTCTCGGCACCGACTGTGATTCTACTACGAGTGTACAAGTTTCTGTACGGGTATTGCTTCTCTGACACGTTCTTTTTACCTTTTGGTAAAACTTCCGTACATTGTTCCTGGATTAAAAACTCTGGATATTCTCAAACGCGCACTTCTCATGCTCTTTCTTCTTCTTTTGGAGAAACCGATGTTCTTCCCGTCTCTTTTGCTCGTAGAGCTCACGAGCAGCTCTCGTCTTCCTCTGCAGCGCCGCTTTGTATGCCTCGCCGGCATTCTTCGTCAAACCAGGGGTTTCGCGGTGGTGGGCGAGCGAGACCCAGCACATCAGTCACGGCGTTTCGGATGGCATGTTGGCAGCGTTGCCACTGGTCTTCGGCACTTGATGCTGGCGGCATAGGGGTGATTGAGAGATTTCGGGATAGAGTCTGGCGGTCTCTTGCGATTGCAGATTTTCGACGTTAAATTTTCTCACAGTGATTTTTCTTTGTTGCTCAGTTTGGGATATCCGCATTCGTATCTTAGCTGCAACAATTTAATGATCCGAGTCTATGTTTGCTGCTCGGAAGGTCCAGACATCCAGAATACTGGAGGCATGCCTTGCGCCGATCGCAATATTATCAACTTGGTTGATCGTTACATGATCATTAGACCGCCATGTCTGCTTATGAACATCGAGATGAGGAAACCATGTGCTTGCTATGGTGACATTTCGCTCCACACCGAAATCAATTAGCCTTAGTCCGTTATCAGACGTGGTGTCGCGTAGGCTATGCTTACCAATATCAATGAACGTTCCAAAGACATCGCAAGGCAGGGGAAGCAGGCCTATAAACGCCTGGATCACGCAACGACATCGGCATTTCATTGGCCTCAGTAACCAAGTGATCCAAAATCGGGAGGCCTGCCGATATTTTCTGAGGTCAAATAGGCCAACCCCATAGGCGGATCACTAGAAATGCGGTAAAGCGGGAGGGTTATGATCACTTGTTTTCGGATCATAACCTCGCCGAAATAGGAAGAAGAAGACTCGTAATAAAATCTTTAATAATTTTTGTCACTAGTTTGGGTTTGATTTGAAAACTAAATTTAAGCAAGCTAAGAATGTTAAATATTTTTCCTCAATTCTACAGCAAGGCGAGAAAAACAGCTGTATGATAAAAAAGCTAATTATTTCAGCAAGGATTTATCTATTATTCGTCGCCATCTTCCTACGTGCTAAAGAGTCAAGACGACCCTATAACTGTCGCTGCAAACGTGTAGGGAGATTTAATATCGTGGACAATAGCAGAGAAAACTACACATCTCAAGGAGTTGACTTAAATCCAGAGACTTGCCTGCATAGCCACCACTGGCGCCATTAGAACCACCCTGATCGCAGCACTTGAAACGATTCTCGCACTCATTCCGCTTATGGTATTTGTTAAGAAATCAGCTGCGATAAGTGCCCTACGCCTTAAAGAACTCAACCTATGGGGAAGGGGCCACAAGGGCCACAGTGAGCACTTTTCGCAAGGTGTGGAAGCAATCAGCAGCTCAATGCCCGCAACCATCCAAGAACATTGGTGTGCTGTGAAAAATGTTTTTACATCTGGTGCTGAAATAATTGTCGGTCGATCGCAGGGAAGACATAGGGCATGGCTTTCAGAGGATAGCTGGAGACGGATTGACGAACGAAAACAGCTGAAAGCTCGCGTTGCAGCTACCCCAGCAGCAGGGAGAAGCGAGCTAGAGTCCATATATCGCATGAAGATGAGAGAAGTTCAGCGTAGCGTGCGACGTGACAAGCGCAACTACATCAACGCGCTGTCTACAGAAGCAGAAGAAGCTGCACGGAGGTGCGACAGCAGGACCGTCTACAGAATCACCAAAGAGCTGACAGGTGGTCGCAGCTCCAGCCAACACCCAGTGAAAAGCCTAATCGGCTCCTTGCTCATTTCGGATGAGGACCAGCTCAAGAGATGGAGGGATCATTTTGCTACGGTTTTGAACCGTGTATTCGCTAGCGATACGCTTCCAAATCAGACTGAGATGTACGAGGTGAGAAGCTCCCGAATACGCACCACGACTCCCAGTAAAAATGAGATCATTACCACTATCAAGGCACGCAAAACCAACAAGGCGGTAGGACTTGACGGTATTCCAGCAGAGCTCTTACGAGCAGCGCCCACAACATCGGCTGAGCTTCTGCTTCCACTTATAGAGAAAGCTTGGGAAACTGAGAGCTTTCCTAACGAGTGGAAAAAGGGAATGATCGTCAAGCTTCCTAAGAAAGGAAATTTAATGGAGTGCGGAAACTGGAGGGGTGTCTGCGTGCTGCCTGCTGTAGCTAAGATAATAGCTAAAATCATCGTGGAGCGAATCAAACAACATCTCGAAGACACACTCGATGCCGAACAAGCAGGTTTCCGCTCTGGATCCTCCTGTGTCGACAACATAAACACCCTGCGGATTATCATCTAGCACTCCACTTGCTGTTCACCGGTTTTGAGAAGGCGTTCGATAGTGTTAACAGAGGGGTTTTTTTTTTTGCGTGCCTTACGCAGGAGAGATAATCCCGATAAACTAATTGCTATTATCAATATGAAGGCTCCAAATGTCACGTTCTGCACAGAGGAAGGTTGTCTGAGGAATTTGAGATCCAAAGTGAGGTAAGACAAGGCTGTATCCTTTCCCCAATATTATTCCTATTGGTGATTAGCAATGTACTTTGTGCAGCATTGTCGACGGGAAACGGAGGAATTCGATGGACTCTTACATTCCAACCGAAACATCTTGACTACGCTGACGATGTATGCTTACTATCCCACAGAACTATAGACCTCCACCACATGACAGCAGATGTGGAGAGGGAGGCAGGCGTCGTCGTCGGGCTGAAAATTAATACGGCAAAAACTAAAATTATCAGCCTTGGAACAAACTCATCGGTTCAAATATGTATTGCTGAACAACCGGTAAAGAGAGTAGAAGATTTCCAGTATCTTGAAAGTATTGTCTCGACCGATGGTGGAACCGAACTGGATATAGCCAACAGGATCGCCAAAGCAAAGTCCGCATTCGGTATGTTGTCCAAAATATGGCGAAGCAAATTCAGTCTTAACACTAAAAATACAAGTTTAATTACATAAAAAAGTTAGGAATTAATTATTGCAACACCGATGATACTTTCCAGGTGACCGCCGAAGAAATAGGCAGCACAAAGGGAAGCTTTCCACGAGGTTATTTTCGTCGACTTGCATTGCAACAAGGAACTGCGAGCTGCTAGCCGCTCGCCCGAACAATGGTTGTGTTCAGACACAACACCCCTCCCACCTTAACTTGAACTAACGTTCCTGCCCCGAAGTCTCTCCGAACGCCTAAGGTCTAATATGGGTGGTTCATATTGTTCCAAGGGTGTTTTCGCCGGCTGCTCTTGGCATAGCTGGGGGACTGCTGTCCCTTCTTGTTCCTCCTCAGATGCACTTGCGCTTTTGTCTTGGCTTCTAGAGCGAAGTTGGTCCAAATGCCTTCGGACTGTAGTACCTTCTTCTGTTGTCACAGCGTATGATACGGGACCATTTTGTTTTGTGACTGTGGCTGGAATCCATAGAGGTCCACTGGAGTAATTTCTCGCCTATACTGGTTCGTTGATGGTAAGCTGTGTGACCGGAGCTATTGCATCACTCTTCTTGGTAGATCGCATTGGCTTGTTGTCTGGTTGCAACTTGTCGAAGTATGTTGTCGGCATCCTTTTGAGAAGCAATTCAGCAGGTGACTTACCAGTTGTTGTCGACGGTAATGTGTGCTGCCGAAGTAAGAACCTTGCCAGTCGAAGTTGTATACTACCCACTGTGTTGCGCTTCAGATACTCTTTCGTCGTCCGCACCATGCGTTCAGCTTGTCCGTTGCTTGATGGATGAAACGGCGCCATCAGTATGTGAGAAATAAGGTTTCTTCTGCAAAACCTGCCAAATTCGTCCGAAGTGAACGCAGTCCCATTGTCGGATACTTTGAGTCTGGCAACCCATGAGTGGCGAAGATAGGTCGCAAATAATTGATTGCGCACACTGAGCTAGTTGTTGACACAGGCTTCACCTCGACCCACTTGGAGTATGAGTCGACGAGTATGAAAAATTGTTGGCCCTGAAAAAGACCGAGGAAATCCACGTGCAGACGAGACCATGCCTTCGATGTCTCCTCCCACGGATGAGTAATGGCTTTCGCTTTTTCTGGACGTGACTGTTGACACGTTATGCACCTCTTTACAGTTGCTTCGATGTCCACGTCTATTTTGGGCCACCAGATGTAGCTTCTAGCCAGAGCTTTCATCTTGACCACATCCGGATGCCCAGCATGTAGGGTCTTTAGAAGGTGTCCCTGAGCAGCTTCTGGAATTATAAGACGAGAACCAAAAAGTAAGCAATTCTTATTTACGGTGATCTCATTTTGGTGCCGTAGATATGGCTTGTAGTCTTCATCTAACCCACGATCTGGCCATCCCCTTAACGCCCAATGAAGAATTTGTTTGAGTATTTTGTCTTGGGATGTCATCTTGGCGATGTCGCTGGACTCCAGAATGTTAACGTCATTTTCTTCGATCATGTTTACTTGGGAACTACACTCAGCCACTGGAGACTCAACAGGTAAACGACTGAGTGCGTCAGCATTGCAGTTTTTCTCTCCAGGCCTATGTTGAATTCGAAAATTGTATCCATTTAAGAAAACACTCCACCTGAGCATTCTGGGAGAAAATATTGCTGGAGTTGGCTTCTCTGGGTTGAATAACCCAATCAGCGGTTTGTGGTCCGTTATTATGGAGAACTGCCGCCCATATAAGAAATTGTGGAACTTCTTGACACCAGCGATGATTGCCAGTGCCTCTTTGTCTATCTGTGCATAGTTCCTCTCAGTTGTAGACAACGAACGCGAGTAAAAAGAAATCGGACGCTCTTGACCATTGGGCATCTCATGAGTAAGAACAATACCAATCCCGTATGGTGAAGCGTCGCAGACCAATGCGACTGGAAGCTTTTCATTGTAATTAATCAGAATGTTCTCACCTGATAGTAGGGTCTTGAGTCTTCTGAACACCTTTTCATGTAACGCATTCCACTTCCAGTCAGCCTTCTTGCCCAACAGCCTATGCAGCGGTTCAGCGATGGTTGCTTTATCCTTCAAGAATGCGTGGTAAAAATTGATGAGGCCCAGGAAAGCTTGGAGCTGCTTTTTATCAACAGGCGAGGGAGTTTCTTGAATTGCACGGACCTTATCGCCTGATGGGCGAATACCGCGATGATCAATGTCGTAGCCCAGGAAAAAGGTAGATGATGAATCAAACTTGCACTTGTCTTTCCGGAGGCGCAGTCCAGCAGCACTTAAACGTTGAAAAACCTCCTCCAATGTTTTTACCAACTGTGATGAGTCGTGACTGATGACAATTATGTCATCAAAGTAGACGGCTACTCCCTGTATGCCCCGCAGTAGCTCCTCAATTCGCTTCTGGAAAATTCCTGGTGCGGTGGAGATTCCGAATGGCAACCTTCTTACCCTGTACACACCCTTGTGCGTAATAAGAGTAAGAACCTTTGATGACTTCTCGTCCATGACCATTTGCTGATACGCCTGTGCTAAATCAATTTTAGCAAACGTGTTGCCTGTTGGCATGGACGCCAAAATGTCGGTAATTGACCGTGTTTGAAAACAGTGGGGGGTTAGTGCTTTGTTAACTGTGCACCTGTAGTCCCCACAAATGCGCATGGAACCATCAGATTTAGCAACCGGCACAATAGGTGTCAGCCAGTCACTATACTCGGTCGGCTCCAGAATTCCCTGTTTGCCTAACTTGTTGATCTCCGCCTCAATTGCTTGTCGTTGAGCGTAGGGTACCTTTCTGACTGGTAGCTTAACTGGACTCACGGTGGGATCGAGCGTAAGACTAATCTCCTCACCCACGTACCTGCCCAGTTCCTCCGAGAATAGTGATGAATATTTCTCTAACAACTCTGCTAGCGGTGAACGAATATTGTGCACACCCTTCACAACAATGCCCAGCTGGTCAAACGTTACATCCAAGAACATTAGCTCGATGGCCAGCGGTGATGTACAGCGGAAGGTTCAGTACCCGCTTTTTGTTGTTGTTGAGACCTAGAATTGGAATGTGGTTATTTCCGTAGTCAAACAGACTCAAACCTGTTTTCCCGATATCCGGTAGAGTTTGCTTCCAAATCATCTTTGCTTCTGTCTCTGACATGAGGGTGTAGCTTGACCCACTGTCCACTTTGAACTGACAGTCGACACTATTGATGTTTACTTTCTTCGCGCTCTTATTCGCCTGAATGGAATATACTTGTTGCTGCTTACTGGACTTAGCTTTGCTGTTAGAACTAGTTGAGCTCTGCTTCGCTTGACATACTCTCTTTATATGCCCAACTCTTCCACACCTGTTACACTTTGCATTCTTGAATGGGCAATCTGCTCTGGGATGCCTGTTGCCACATCCGTAGCACCTTGATAAATTGTCGGGTCTGACGTTCCCAAACTTACCGTCCCCCGCGTCTCTCTTGTTCTTGGCGCGAGTAAAATGAATTTGTGTGGGTGACGTAATTGTATGTGTCAAATTCGCTTGTATCTCTTGCTGATTTTTCGCTGCTGCCTCTGCTGCCACGGCCTTCTCCTGCACTTGCTTTAACGTGATTGAATTCTCTGCTAGTAGGCTCTGTTGTAAGTGGGTATTCTTCAGTCCACAAACTAACCTATCTCGCAACATGCGGTCTACGACACCACCGTCAAAATTACAGTCGATAATCATTCGACGAAGTTCTGCTATACCTATATTCGGCGACCGTCTCGTTGTGCTGTTGGTCCCTCTTGAAGAACTTAAAGAAAGCAGCAATTTCAGAGGGGGTTGGTGTGCAGTGTTTAGACAGCACATCTACCACCTTCGCCGGTGCCCCCACGATTACCCGAGACGAAACTTCCTAAATATAGAAAGTTATCAACTTTCTCGACTTGCTTTCCGGCAATGTTAAGTTGAGCGCGGGTATTAGAAATGCTCATGGCTGGTTTTGGCTGTGTTTATTTTTAGCCCCACTTTGTTTGCCTCAGCTTCTAGATTTTGGGCCATCAAATGAAGATCCATTATCCGATGTGAAAGTAGACAAACATCGTCAGCGTAATCTAGGTGTTTAAGGTAAGATGTCATCGTCCAACGAATTCCATAATTAGCTTCCGTCAATGCTGCACGGAGTACATCGCTAATAACCACCAAGAACAATAGTGGGGACAGTATGCACCCTTGACGAACTCCACTTTCGACTTCAAAATCCTCCGACACCTTACCATTGTGCACGACGTGACACTTGCCGCCCTCGTATGTAGCCTTGATAATAGCTATAAGTTTTTCTGGAATGCCTCTCCTGCGCAAGGCCAACCAGATAGCATCTCGATTCTGCTTTTTACCGACATACGTGCGTGCCCCAGTCGCAAAAACATTTCATCCATGTTCTCTTGCAATATGCTGCTGATTGCTTCTGCTTCTAAGGCAAGATGGTCCCTGAACTGTTGGCGCACTTGGGGAACCTTGAGCTTGTCGATATTAAACCTGGTGATGTTAAGTAGGTTTGAGCGGTCGCTGTTGACGGATGCAATACGAAGGCGTAAATGAGCTACCATAAGATGGTGATCTCGTTCTTGTCCGACGTCAGCTCCAGGTCTGTTTCGAATTTCTTGGCCATCGAGAACTCCTTTCTAAAATTCAAAACATTCTACCGGAAAAGTGTTCTTAGCTGGAAACAGAAGAAACACGTAGCACTATCAACGTATTTTCAAAAGAATGGCCAAATGACATCAAAAGATGTACTGATGATATTGTAGGTGAAATCGCTCATTAACTTGAAGACTGTCATAACTCAAAAAACGCTGTTTTTTAGTTAGTGATGCAGAATTGTTCGTTTTATCATGCTTCATATTCTGTAAAAATTTCATATTAATATCTTGTATCCTCTCCGCGTTAGAATTAAAAGATGTCTTCTTTTTTCCTGCAAGGCGGTAGTCAATTGAAAACTTTAAACGCATTTTCTGCAAAACCGCTTTTTTTGAGTTATGACAGTCTTCAAGTAAATGACCGAAATGACGATGTGGCGCAGGTAAAAATGTCTTTCTTTCATTTTCATAATATTAAATTAACTATGGTTGCAGACATTGCTTAAATATTCCGATTGATAAACGGCCAACAAATTTTATAGACGCTCTCAATTGTTGCGATTCAACGTTGCACCAAACAATACATTGCTTTATGCAGATCGGTGTAACACTTCCCGAATCTGTGGCATTAAGTAAACGGTCTTTTTCTTGTCTTCGCAGATTGAAAACTTATCTGCGTAGCAAGACTAGTGAGGAGCGGTTAAATGGCTTGATGTTGCTTAACATATATAGAAATATTGACGTGAAATACGGAGAGGTTATAGATATATATGATAAGAGGAGGCAGTTTTCAGCGAGCCGCCATGAGAGACAGATGGTCGATTTACTATTTCTATTATTATATATTTAGCCTTCTAAATAAACTTATTATATAAAAGAGGTCTCTGAGTTCTTTTTCTTTTCCTAAATCCTACATATATATTATATGTATTATATTAATTATATTATATTATATAATAATAAAATAAGACATTATTTATGAGAGAATAATACTTGTTTTTCAAAACCCCCCCCCGAAATTTTTTTCTGCGTTCGCGCCTGTCTGTCAGACATGTCAGATGGTTCACAATTTTTTTTTAATATTTTGGTGGTTGGACAAACATTCTGATAGTGTAAACGAGTGTGTGTCTAACCTAGAGGAAATTTCATTTTCGATAAATATTCAAGCTGTGTGTTCGCGGAAAATTTAATTGACGTAAAAAATGGCTGTTTGGGAAAGTGTACAATTATGGAACTTTTTTTTTTAAATATACAGAACTGTGCCGGAGACTTGGAAGATAAAAAGTGGAGAGTATGTAAATAGAAATTAAGAAAACAGGGCCTATGAACAATTACCTATATTAGTAAAATTAAAGGAAATCGAGCCAAACGCGACGATTGATACATTAAAAAAATGAATAACCTTCTGTTAGCAAATTAACAGAAGAAAACTTTGGTCGCTTTTTAATCCATTCTTTCACCCAAATTCGGTTCCTTTTTCTTTCTTCTTCTAAAATGTTATCCATCACAAGCATTGCTACGAGTACGTCCACCATAATTGAAATTCACTTGAAAAGTGAAGTCTGACGACATGTTTCACAATGTGAACGCTAGCGACATCCATCCGACCAAGTATGTCAGATATGTTGGACCGTGTAAACCCCCCTTAAGTAGAAAATTCCGTTAATTCTGAAAAGTATAAATATGTTTGGAGGAAAATATATTTCTTCTTTCTTAATTTTTCAAGCATGGTTATTATGTGGATTAATTTATTTTTATATATGTACATACGTATATGTACATATTCTGTAGCATTACTTACAAAAAAAAAATTAAAATTTTTGCTTTCAGCAAATAAAAATAGGGCCAGCATTGTAATCAGAAAATCACTACACCAAATCTGTCTCTCTCTCTCTCTCTCTCTATCTATCCTTTCCAATGCCCGCACTGCGTGTAAAGATGTTAAGATGTTCATAACCCCTTGAGTGCGCGTAAATTATAAAAAAAAATGTACTTATTAATATTAAGGGTTATAGAGAATAGTTGCCAATCTGCCCGCCTGAACCTGAGCCTGTAATATGTATAAAAGGCGAGACAGATTTACTTCATACGTCACATCTGTTAGCTGCAGAGAAGTTTTAGCAATTGCCAACTGGTGAATATTTTATTTAGTAAGTTTCTCCTATTACAATGACATTCCAGCCAACAGCTCCTTAGACAAGGCCAATCTGCTCTACAGCAAACTGCACATTGCCATTTAGTGCACCTGTAGTTGAGAGCGTTGAAATTTCCATGCGACCACTTGTTATGGTTACAGATATGCCCAAAGGTCTTAACATACACAATCCATTAGTCCAGATAATATCTCCCCCATAGTTCTAAATAGGCGTGCTTCCTCGCTGGCAAAACCACTGCGTAAGCATTTCTGTCTGTGCTACTCTTCTGGGCTCTCTCCGAGAAGATAGAAAACATAATTTGTCCCTTCTTCTAAGGTCATGGAAACGCTGATAAATCGCCAGCTCATGAAATATCTTATTTTACGAAAACTCCTCAATGGCCGGCAATATGATTTTCGTAGTGGCAGGTGATTTGATGGCATATCTCACCGAAAAGTGCAACCAGTCTCTTGATTACTTCGGTGAAACTAAGATGGTTGCGCTCGATATTTCTCTCAAAAATACGTCCATATGGCATCGATGAGTCTCTTCTTCAATGGATTAGAAATTACATTTCAGGCTGTTTAATACAAGTTGTCTTGGCAGGATTCAAATCTGCAATTCAACATATAAATCCTAGTGTTCTCCAAGGCTCTGTTTTCTCTCCTACTCTCTTCTTCATTTTTATAGATGTCCTTTTGTCGGCAACTTATAATTCAAATTATTTCTTCGCTGATGACAGTACCCTCAGTTTTTCATATTCATTCCCTAACTCACGTCCCTGCTCTTCGGCCGTAGAAGAACAACGGTAACGTATGTTAAACACATTTAATTCTGACCTGCACAGCAATCTATTGCACCCAAACCACAATGCTGTTTTCTGTCTTTTAAGTGAAGCCAATACCCTCTATCACTATCCATGAATTGTACTTGCATCGGTGAATTCAAAAGATTTCCCGGTATGTCCATCAATAACCATATGCAAAATGTCTAGGATTCCTTAAGCCGTTCAAAAAATATTTTACCCCGTCTGATCTGGCCTCAATTTATAAGGCATTCATCCTCCCAAAGCTGGAATATAACGCCCACATCTGGTCTGATGCACCCAAGACCGTTCTACACATTCTAGATAGGGTACAGAATCGCGAGTTAAAACTTATGGGTGATAGAAATATTGTGAACTCCGTAGTCTCTGCCTTTCCCTAATTTATCGATTTTCTTATAAAAAATGTTCCAGAAAAATAGCGTCATGCTTCACCATCAAGGCCAACTTCGGTCGTACTGTCAAATATAAGGATTTTTTTATAACCCGAACAATACGTTTGTGAAATGATCTACCAGGCTCTGTATTTCCTAATCATTACAACCTTCAAACATCCGCCCGTGCCCTGAGAACCAATATAAGGGTTCCCTTCGGCGCGCAAATTATACAAAAAAAAAAAGTAAGTACGTATATATGAATGTTTTATAAACGATTAATAAATAAAGTTGCATTTTATAAGTCTTGTTTGCAATTCACGTACCTACACATCTTAAAAAATAAAGTTTTGTATTATTACTAATCTTTAGAAATTTTGCAAAGTACAAGATATACCCCAAATCTCATCCAAATGGAGTACCCTCCGACGGTTGTACAGGTGCGATATTGTTATGCTGTGTAGCGCTACACGACGGCTTCGAATAGAATGAGATTTAGCTTCAAAGTACAGAACAAAAAAAAAGAGATATAAGTTACATACATTCTCATATACACATCCCGTGTCCCGCGTTTTCATAGACGCAAACACATTTCGGAGCTGTGCACTATGAGAACGTGACGGGAATACCGAATTATTCCTTTTTCCTTTAATACATCATCACTACGGTCGGCATACACAGATACAACTTTGGTAACGATGCGGATGCTTACAAATAAACTAAGACTTAAAGTCTTAAGCTTTTTGGTTTCTGTTCTTAAAGAGGGAAAGAAATATTTTCATTTTTTTTCATATACTACATGATATTATATATCGATTTCTGTGTTTGCGTTAATCAGCCGTAAATGCAGTAATGAAATTATGAATCATGCAGACAGTTATACTTCCCTCGGATGAAGCTAATTAAAGATACATTTAGCAATTTCAAAAGAAGACACTAAGCATATGCAACCATTCAACCTATCAATAACTAATTAATATCACCAACTTGTACGTATACGAGTATTTCATTAATTGTGCGCACTAATGGATTGCTTGTAAAGAGGCCGAGCTTTAGTTTCAGTTGGGCTTCCTGAAAGGCTTGGGAATTTAAACCAAGCATTGAGTAGGTACTTACGTGTCTTTCTTGATTTCAAATTTATTTCACTACTAGCGGGTACCAGGCGAACGTTGCTGCGCCTAGCAAAAAAAAGAAACTGTCAGGCAGGCACCTGGGGCCACAACTGTCAAGCAGGCGCCTGGAGCAACAATTGTAAGGCAGGCGCCTGGGGCTAAATCTATTTAAGAACGGTTTTGTGCCGCCCAACAGTAGATAAGTGGTCCAACCTTAAATATAATTAAATCAATTTTTATGAGGACTAAAGTACTATAATACTAAAGTAGTGAGCAAACTGCTGGACCGTGCTTTGCTGCGACTAACAAAAGAGAATGTTTTTAGCTCTAAAATACTATAATACTAAAGTAGTGGACAGATTTTGACCAAACTTCACAGGAATACAATACTGAAGATTGCCTGAAAATTTGAGCTCAATCGGTTCAGTGGTTTCGGAGTCCGTAGCATACAAAAATAGGTACACATTTTTTCCCATGAAAAAAAAACACGTTCAGTTTTACCCGAATTTTCCGATTTTTCGGGGCACTTTTCCAATTTTTCTTTCCGCAAAAACCTTATTCGGACTATTACGAACATTTTGAAAGAAAACTGAACCAAATCGGTGGGCGCCGTGGCGTAAGTGGTTAGTGTGTCAGATTACTACGCATGAGGTTCCAAGTTTGAATTCCAGAAAACACCAAAAAAGTTTTTTCACGGTCCCACCTCTCGCGAGCGTCTGACAAACATCCGAGAGTATTGTTGTCATGAAAAAGCTTCTCAAATCGCCGTTCGGAGTCGGCATTAAACTGTAGGTCCCTTCCATTCGTGTGAAGAATATAACGCACACAACATGACTGGTTGCGAGAAGCTAGGCCCTGGCACTTTAAAGAGCTGTTGCGCCAAATATTTGTTTTTTTGAGCCAAATCGGTCCAGCTGTTCTCAAATGATGCGATGACCATTTCATTTTTATTTTCAACAGGTACTTCTTTTTAAATCATAGGTTATTTTGACACTGTCAGCTGTTTCCCGCTCGAAATCTTGACAGAAAGTCAGTATCATATATCCGCGGAAGGAAATGAGTCGCTTTACGCTTGAACAACATAAGGAAATATTAAAAACTTATTTCCAAAGCGAGTGCTGTGTAGCCTAAACAGTGCGTTTTATGAAAAGAAGTTTTGGCCGAAATGAAGCACCCACCGCGCCTGCTTTACGCAAGTTTGTGCAAAAAGTTCGTGAGACTGGTATACTAGTGGACAACACTCATGATCCCCGCATTGTACAGTGCGCACAGACGAGAATGTGGCTGCTGTAGCCGAGAGTGTGAGACTCAATTCACGAACATCAACTCTTCATCGATCTCAACAGCTCAACATTTCACGCACTAGCCTGAGGAGAATTCTGCACAAAGATCTGGGATTATTCGCTTACAAGGTCCAATTGATTCAGCAATTGAAAGCGCACGGCCATCCGCTTCGTTATCGCTTCGCAGTTTGGGCCTTAGAGCAGCTTGAATTGGACAACGATTTTGGGCGAAAAATCATCTTTTCTGACGAGGCACATTTTCATCTCGGCGGCTACGTTAACAAACAAAATTGCCGCATCTGGGGCTCGGAAAACCCGCACGTTATTGTCGAGAAACCAATGCATCCACAGAGAGTGACAGTTTGGTGCGGATTGTGGAGTGGTGGCATCATTGGACCAATTTTCTTCGAAAATGAGGCTGGGAAAAACGTTTCGGTTAACGGTGGGCGTTACAGAGCCATGTTAACGACTTTTTTTTTTACTGAAATTGAAGACATGGATTTGGACGACCTCTGGTTCATGCAGGCTGGCGCGCCATGCCACACAGCCCATGCCACAATCGGTCTTTTGCGCACCAAATTCCCAAATCGTGTTATCAGCCGTCTTGGCGATGTCAATTGGCCGACTTGGAGCTGCGATTTAACCCCTTGGTACTTTTTTTTGTGGGAAACCGCGAAGGACCGATGTTATGCCAACAATCCGGAAACGATTCAAGCACTTAAGGCCAATATCATCCAAGCAATCCGTGAGCTACAGCCCGAAATCATCAACAAGGTTTTGGAAAATTGGAGTGATAGAATGCGGTACTGCGAGGCCAGCCGAGGCAGCCACTTGAACGACGTTGTGTTCCATAATTAATGGGAATGTTTGCTCTTACTAATAAAGCCATAATACATGGAAAAAAATTATTTTGGTTCATTTTATTGCATTTTTAAAGGAAACTTGTAGTTGGCCCACCCTGTATAGAATATCTGAACCGTGTTCACCTTGCTTCGTCCGCATTTTAGTTAACGCTCACTTCTTGAAATATAATCGCAAACTGAACACAACGAGGGCGCAGTGATTAGTGTGTTGGATGACTGCGTGTGAGATTTCATGTTCGAATCCCAGAGAACACCAAGAACATTTTTCACGGTCCCACCTCTCGCGAATGTCTGACAAACATCCGAGAGTATTGTTAACACGAGAAAGTTAATCAAAAAATGGACCTTCAGATACGACACAAAACTGTAGGTCCCTTCCGTTCCCGCGAAAAATATAACACGCACAACACGACTGGCTGCGAGAAGCTAGGCCTTAGGCCGTTCTAACGTGGGCTGATTGCGCCAAATGTACATATGTAAATGAATACAATACTGAAACTTAATTATAACTTCCCCAGTGGGAATCCCCATCAGAAACCACACAAACCCGTACCCAACCCGCAAATCAGATATAGCAGAAAGAGAAACCATGGGATTTAAGAAAACAGGAAGAGTACAATCCCCCTTCCGCCAACCAATTAGCTTTGCTCTTCAAGATAGCAAGGAAGCTGCGAAAGGAAAATAAGGAAATCTGCCGTAGTGTGAATAACATTTGGTCAATGGTAGACTTTCCGAGCCTGAAACCGCACTGATAAGGACCTACCAGGTTATTGATGATCGGTTTAAGCGTTCCAATAATACAGCAGACAGGATCTTGTACGCGATGTTGAGAAGACTTAAATACCTCTGTAGTATGAGCGCTGCCGTCGGCCCATTAAGGGTTCATCCGCAACCATCTCTTTTTCAATACCCTGATCCAGTATTCAAAATCCTTACAGACCTCAGCTCCAAATATGGTATGTAAATATGTCGAAGCAGCTTAAGTAAGGTATCAGGTCAACAAGAGATGCCTCGTCCGGTTAAAAATATGTATCCTGAAGTTTACCCAAATGTGCTTGCGCAGGACTGAGTGTTCAGCTACACACATAACGTTAGACTCAGGATACGCTCATCGTTAGTTCACTATCCGATAGCTATCCAGCGGGCACAACGAGGAGGTGATGATTCATTTTGCCACGCCTTGGAAATGATTTATAAAAAAAATATTGTGACATGGATACACTACTCACTACTTCCTTATGTCCCCTGTATCTGGGAACTTACCATAGTAACGTCATGTGCGGTTCCTGTGGGTATACCGATAACCTCAACTATCCGAATTTATATGTCTAAACCCAAGCTAAGGAAGATCTTTCCCACATATGTTATGCATCCATAAACGAAAACCAAAAATCATCAGAAAATGGGTCTGAGGCCTACATATGCTAATCGAATTACTCACACCAATCGACCACTGAATTTTGATCAGCAAGAAGTTCATATTTGATACTGGAATACAGTACTTCCATCAGCTCAACAATGCCTACGCTCACTGCCGCCGCTTGACGAACTTAGTATGGACAAAGCGAAATCAATTTTAATTTCCTTTTTTATTATTACGTACGTAAACGTACATATGTATATATCTGTTTATCTCTTCTTTTTTTTTTTTAATTTTAAATTTTACGCAGCGACAATTCCAGGGAACTCATCATATAATATACCAACAGTCTGTGTGTGCACAGGTACCCTTTACGTACCTACCCACCCAAATCCACCTCCGCACAGCTGCTTCCAAACTACGTATGTTGCCTTCCATCCATGGGCATTATTTGTATTTCAGAGAACGTCTCCTCCTCGAACAGCATTCCATACCCGTGTGGAATACGTAAGTATCCATTCCTATGACTTTCAGACGCCATTTTGCTTTCGGATACCTAGACTAGGAAAAAATTATTTGTTTTGAGAAGAGATTAATTTTTTGTTGCTTACAGACTTTAGCCGTCCATTAACAATTGATGGCTAACTGTTCAAGGTGCGTGTAGATACATGACTTTAATGCACAATACCTGGGCGAAGTTCAATAGCGGATGAGTTCAGGGAATCCACCTCAATATTGCAGGCAATCGCCAAGTGCCAAATGGCAAGCGGCAAGTGGCAAGTGGAATCCCTTGAGCCAAAGGTCAAAGGAATGATAATAGTTTCTCTGAATAATAAAAGCGAATCACATAAAACAGTGCATAAAAGCCGAAAAGGAGCCGAATGGGTCAGCATTGGACAGGTTAACAGGGGTGGAGAAGGTCGAATTGGGAATTCGATCGATCATAAAAATGCCATCGCATTTCGCATGCCCAGAGCATACAGGTCACTGTACTCAGCAGAACCACCACCAGTACGGACCGAACCCATAAATAATAGCTGAAGGACGAAGGACGAATCATGTTTACTGCTCCAGCGATGATGATGTGGTTCCTTAATATTCATTCGAATCTTTCCTGTTTTCAGTTTTAGCTTCGTCAAGAAGATGCATTCCTCACTCTTTGACGCCTCTGGGGACAGGTTTTATTGCTGTTGGTCATATCGAGGGTCGAAGCAATTGCTGCTGAGTGGACAAATTGACGAAAGAAGGAAAAAATGTCATTAGATCAGATGAGTAGGTAAGATGGTTCCATGTGAGAATTCCCCAGACACACTCTGAGTGCGAGGGCACGTTTAATTATTTCTTGGGGGACATAAACATACGAGTGCTTTCAAAACCCACTTGCTTTGGATAAACATTATTCTGCACGTGAATAATGCGTGCAACTTTCACTCGCGGAGCGTTTAATCGATTTCATGTACTTCATTATGACAGCTGGAAGCTGATTTCAATAAAAATCACGGAAATCGCGCCTAATTGAAGTCGCCGCCAGATTAGCTTGATTAGGCTTATTAGTATGCGGGGAATAGTTTCGGATCTATATCAGCGGGGCATAAACAGAGAAACTCTTAAAATGTAAATGATGAACAGTTATTTTGAAATTATACGCTCTGCGTTTTTTATGCTTCGGGTTGAAAATTTATTTTCGGTAATTTAGTTGCTAAATCGTCGTACATACGTACGTACATATGTAACGTGTGTTCATTGAGTTGGATAGCACATATAAGGTAATCTATCACAGATAGCTCAAATTACGCAAATTGCATACGATGGAAGGGGTATATATAAATGTGTAAGTGTTATACATGTATTCGTTTTATAAAAAAAAAATATATTCTCATATATCTGAATTGAATTAGTCTTAAGATGTCAGCACAGCCGAGCGATTTCGATACTAAGATAGTTTTATGAAGTGAACGCTGGCATAAGACGTTACACATCTAGAGCTTACAATTGTACATAACTTCAATTTCTAAAATAAAAGTAACATTAACAACGTTTAATGTATTAATTTAACCGAGGATGAATATAATAAAATGACCAAATACCAGGCTTAGATGAACTACTTCCTCTAAACCATTTTAGTGGGGGTACGTCTTTTGGTGTGTGTTTTTTATTTGTATTTGTTTTATTTATTACTGCTAGTACAAAGAAAGCATAACTCGTAAAAATGTGCTTTAAATGATAATATTTTTTTTCCCGAGGGTAGGTGAAAAATCTTCCATAGCCACTATGAGAATAACAAGCGCGTGCTCATAGTAGTGTCAGATTCTAGTCAGTAAGAAGAAGACAAAACACCACCCTTCGATATAAATTTGTTAGATATCGCAACTAAGTAATAACTTATCAAGCAATTTTTCTATCACGAAATAAAAACGTTTGGCAGGTTACTTTCCACTGAAAGATCTTGCATGTTCCGTAAACTAGACGCGGTTAATCATTATCACGTCAAGTCGAATCGCTGCAATAAATTGCTCTCATCTAAAATTTGTAGGACTGTATTGTTAACATGTCCGATTAGTCGGTTTTTATGCTTTCTCGCGAGGCTTCTAGTTTCAGCTTCGACTGTCGGAATTCCGAGATCCCTGTGGATATCGTCGTTTCTAATATACCACGGTGCTTGGACAAGTTCTCTGAGCACTTTGTTTTGAAAAGTTTGTAAAATATTAGCATTTGTTTTCTTGGTACAACCCCAAAGTTGTATACCGTAGGTCCACACCGGCTTTAGCACTTGCTTGTATAAAAGCAGTTTGTCCTCCGTACTGAGCTGGGAATGATTTCCGAGTAACCAGTAACCAGTTCTCTATATTTGATTTCGAGTTCTTTACGTTTCATTTTCAGCAGAAGATTATGAGAAGCAAAAAAGGTGCGCAGAAAAATCTAAACACTTCGTTATTCGGTGATGGAAGTAGGAAAAGTATATTCATTAATGACTATTTCACGAATTACACTAGGGCCTTGTTTATGGCGGCAAAAAAAGTTAAAATTCAGAAACATTATAAATATTTATGGTTTAGCAACTCTAAAATGTTGAGAAAGGTTGAAAATGGTAATGTCGTCGTTATAAGATCCTTTGAAGATTTGGCAACTGTTGTCGATTAGCATTATGTTTGATGACAGTCTTGATCTTAAAAACGACGACATTACCATTAAGACCACTAGAAGTATTTACGATAATATTTTTCATTTTAATACTAATGATAAAAAATCAGTGTTCATTGTGCATCAAAATATTAGAAGCCTGCGAAAAAATGTTGACGTCTTATTATGTAATCTAGAAGTTTTTGTGAATGCTCCTGATTTTATATTCTTGTCGGAGATATGGATTTACTCTTGTGAAACAGAAGACTTCAAAATTCCAAACTACAATTTTCTGCGGGAGGAGTAGGAGTATTTGTGCGAGATTCATATGAGTGTAAGGCTTTTTCTCATAGTTTGAATAGTGCGGATGTTATAAAAATCTCCTGTAACATTAATAGTGACATTTTCAACATTGTTTGTGTATATAGAGTTCAGTATATGTATGTCCCTTCAATTGTTTCTTGATGAGTTCTCAGTTTTTCTAAGCAATTAAAAAAGCGGATAATCTCATTATTCTTGGTGATTTTAATGTGGATATCCTAAGTTCCAACTCTGGAGTAGATACTTACGGATCCATAATGGCAGAACATGAGTTAACATCATTTATCAATGAACCTACTAGACCTGCTTCCAACACTTGTCTCGATCATGTATTTGGTCGTTTTTAGAACTTGGCAACTAATCTGTGTACTGCTGTTAACTTTGACTTACAAATTACCGATCACTGTTTGACTGGATTAATCCTTAGTATCTTAAACGACAAAAAGAGTGTAATCGCCACTTCTCCTAAAGTAACCAAAATTAACTTCAGCCTTCTAAATGATAAATTGCTGCGCGAAAGCTGGGAAGAAATTTACACCTCAAGTAATGCTTCTCTGGCGTACGAAATATTTTTAAAATCCTTAACATATTATGTTGAGAACTCTAGCTTTTCCATAGAGAGAAGCAAATCTAAAATTAAGCTAAAACCTTGGATGAACAATTTTCTTCTTAGAAAAATTAAACTCAAGCATATGTTGCGTATTAAATGCTGCAAGCATCCACTTAATTCTGCTTTGAAAAACCGCTTGAACCATCTGTGCCAAACACTTAATAAGGACATCACAATCTGCCGTGATAGTCACTTTCAAAGCAGAATAAGCAATGCACGAGGGAATCTTAAAAAAGAATGGGAAGTTGTCAATAGTATATTTAATCGTAACATAAGAAATCATAGCGCATCTGTGGTACTTAAAAGTGAAAACATTACTGTTACAGATCCTGTTGAAGTAGCTAATGAGTTTAATAAATACTTTGCCTCGGTGGGGCAAACATCATTTTCTAATGATCCCCCAAAATCATGCAGTTGTTGTGATACAACAGGTCTTGCTGTATTGTCCCTTGTAAATAACAGCTTCTTTTTTGAGCCCATTACAGGACCTGAGCTCTTGAAAATAATAAACTCCCTCAACAATTCGAATTTATGTGGCAACGAAGGAATTTCCAACGTCGTCTTGAAAAAAAGTGTTGAGTGTTTTCTCGGGTAAATTTCCTGATCTCTTGAAATGCGCCAATGTAATACCTATTTTTAAAAAGGGTAACCGAAATGAAAAAAGTAATTACAGGCCGATTTCCTTACTTTCTGGAATATCGAAAGTGTTCGAGAAAGCAATCAAAAGCAGAGTTCTGAAATATCTTACCAGAATAAAACTTTTCAGTGAAAAGCAGTTTGGTTTTAGGGAAAACCGCTCCACGGAGGATTTTTGTACATTTATTTACAAGGGACTTGATGTTAAGAAATGCTGTGCCGGGTTATTTGTAGACATTACAAAAGCCTTCGATATGGTTGACCATAGCATTCTCTTGAAGAAATTGCATAGCGTCGGATTTCGTGGATTCATATTAGATTGGTTTGCTTCTTATCTTAAGAATAGATCACAAAAAGTCAAAATTGGACATAGTCTAAGTAGTTCCAAGGAAATCAATCTAGGTGTTCCCCAAGGATCTGTTCTTGGTCCCATTTTGTTCCTGATTTATGTCAACTCGCTATTTGCACTCCCGTTTGCTGGTGAAGTTAAGGCTTTTGCCGACGACTTGGCTTTTGCATATGGCTCAACTAACCCCCTAAATTTAGTTGCTGACATCAATCATGATATCCATTTGCTAAGACTTTGGTTCGCCGAACACAACTTAGTTGTAAGCAATAAAACTAAGCTTATGTATTTCAGTCTTACCGTGCAAAAATCCCCAGACATTGACATTGTATTCCATGCTTCTAATTGTAGTAGACATACCTTGCGAAACTGTGCTTAAAATGTACAAAGCACCAATGGCTTATATGATGCAAATATTGGCTGTAATGTGAATTGCTTTAAAATTGAAATAGTTGAACACTGCAAATACTTAGGTGTCATTATTGACAATACTTTGAGCTGGCGCGAACACATTTCAATTTTGAAGCAATACCTACTATCGTCTCTACGTAGTCTCTACCGTCTTGGGAAATACTGCTCTACGGAGCTTTTAAAAACTATTTACTTTGGGATCTTCCACTCTAGATTACAGTACGGAATAAGCTGCTGGGGAGGTGCTAACCTCAGTAAACGCTTTCAGCTGGTTGTCCTACAAAAAAGTGCTATTCGGAAGGTATGTAAATCGGCTCGTTTAGCTAACTCTATGGAGTTATTTAGAAAAATGGAAGTTCTGCCTGTAAGGCATCTCTACTATTTTAGAGTCCTCAAAATGTTCTTCATAAGGGGTGGCTATTTGCAAAGCCCGAACTCTGACTACCATAACTTACGAAGCAACACCGGAACCTTCGTCTGTATTCCCTCTTTTCCTACCTCCAGCTTCAGGAACTTCTATTCGATTGTTTCTTGCAAATTATTTAATGGTCTTCCCGCTAATATACGAATCGTTAGAACTCTACCCAGATTTAAAAAAAAAAAGTAAAATTGTGGCTTCTTGATATTAATCACAATGATATAGATTCTTTATTGCGCTTCAATATTTGATGAAACTTTGCCTTTGTTTGTATCTATTTTTTTTTTCTTTTTGTATTAATTTTGAATTTGGAATGAATTTTTAATATACTATATACACTTGTTCACCCCACATTGCATTGATCTGAAGTGACATTTATCTCTATTTATTTCACTGAATAAAAATGTCACTAACTATTCTCATTTGTAATTTAGACATATTTTAAGAATTGAATTGTAAGAATTTTGTATAAATTATAAATGAATGCATGAGAGTGAAGAATATATATAATAATAATAAAAAACATGCGAATTCCATTTCAGCCTTGCGTTGAGTGTCATTCATTATAATCAGGGTTATCGTGAATAAATTTTCCCTCGGAATTTTTCCCCCGAACAAAAATTAGGTATCTTCAAAAAAGAGGAAATAATTCCGCGGAAAAGAAATAGGTATCATGAATGACAATTCACGAGAACTTCAAAGCAATAGCGATAGTTAACTTTTCCCCCATGAATATTTTCCCTATTTTTGAAGGTACCAAATTTTTGTTCGGGGGAAACATTCCGAGGGAAAATTTATTCGCGATAACCCTAAATAATTGAAACAGTGACGAACATATAATTGCCAAAGGACATAAGTCGAATTTTAAATCTTTCTCGAGTTCATATTGATGGGATTCAATATGAATATAAAAACGAATAAAAATAAAATTAGAATTGAAAAAGCTGTTATTATTTATCCAAAAAACCATATATATTACAATATTACAAAATATTTATAATTTTTGCTTAAAAAATTAAACTACGTAATACATTTAATAACACTAGGCATTTCTCTTCTTAATTTTGAGAAGCGATTCCCATAGATTTTAGTGTGCTGCCTACGAGAAAAATAAATAACTTTTTAGATTTTCAATATTTTTCTATAAATAGGCACTTTATCTCATTAGAGTAGGCATCGATAAATTAATGAGGGTATCTTTGGAATGTTATTTTTATTGTATGTACCCATCTGTTATTAGTTCATTAATCAAGTAACTATGAAATATAAAATAATTCTCGGTGGAGAATGAATGTTCTTTTCTCAAAGCGTTTCGTTTCTGACATACTTTTGAATTTTTTCCGATCGTCGAAGGATTCATATCGTACGGAAGGCTCAAAAATACAATTCTCCATGGAGGTATGAGTGTTATCTTCTCAAAGCGTTCCCTCCATACATTTTCTTCATTTTCGCTGTTCGTTGGAGGGTGAACAGTGTGCGAAAGTCGAAAAGTATAGTGCGATTGAAGAAAAAAAGCGAATTAAATCTGGAGGCGTGTTGTTGCACATGTTGGTTATGTTGCTTTTGTTGGGCGGTCGTTTCCAAAATATACCATCATTTTCTAAGTGCCTGGCTTCTTTACCATGAGAATGAAGGTCGTATAACGCGAGACGGGTCGATTTTTTTGAGTCAAAAGAGGACAGCCATTAAAATCAAGTGAAGCAACCAATAGAACACTTCGGATAAGAAATATAAGTGGCCTTGCAAAACTGATGAACACAAAATTTTAACAAAGGGTATCTAGGACAACTAGGTGAATGATAGCCCAACACCATATCTTCACAGATAAAACCAAAACCCATTCACTGCCACGTCAGACCATATCGACTGACAATTGTCATGCTGCAATTGCCAAGCATTTAAACCACGAGTACATGTAATTTGATGGACAAATATAATGCAAATGTTTTTAGAAATTTAAATTTTTGATTGTGATATAAGCTTATAATATGTAGACAATATTTGCATTACTAGGTATTCAGTGTCAGTCCATATTGCTTGACGCATCGTTTTTGGTCTTTAAAAGTCTTACCGTCAATCCCTAAGGACCGACATTAAAAATCCGAAAACATTTTGATAGTTAGTTTATTTAAGACCTATGGAATATCTCCTATGATGGGATTCTATGCCTGGAGATGCCGGAAGACACCTTCTTGGTCGGTTACGCAGATGATATTGCTGCAGTTATTACTGCACGGGACACCGAGGATGCCCAAAGAAAGCTGAATGAAGATATGAGGCGGGTGCATCCCTGGATGGAAAACCACGGATTAAGCCTAGCGACTGAAAAAACAGAGATTCTATTGCTGACAAGGAGACGAATTTCCACAAATGTTGAGTTGCAGGAGTGACGCCCATTGATCTTCTAGCAACAGAAAGGAAGTACGCCCACGACAAGAAGACGGAAACAGGAGCTACAGAAACGAAGTAACTCACGAAGCAGAAGTGCCAAAACAGGTGGAACGCTGAAACAAGGGGAAGATGGAAATACCGGTTGATCAGAAACGTTGCTGCATGGATGGAGCGGGAGTACGGTGAAGTGAATTATTATATCACACAGTTCCTTACTGGACATGGTTACTTCAACTGGTCGGAAGTAGAGAGTGCAGTCTGCCAATACGGAGACTCTTTAGAAGACGATGCGTATCACACGTTTTTTACCTGTAACAGGTAGTCAGCAGAAAGGAATAATCTAGAGTCAGAGATAGGCAACTTTTCCCTAGAAAATGCCGTAAACAAGATGGTCTCGAGTATCGACATGTGGAGTATTGAGAAGGTACTCAGATCGACGAAGAGGGAAGAGGAAGTAAACATACCATCAGTAAGTTTACTAAATTGATGAACGCCTTACCGGCAAGATGTGTACTGTAAGGAGATAAATGAAAAAGCCAGTCGCCAGAGGGGAAAGAAAACGACACCACTCTGAAGTAATGCTAAAGCGGTTCCGGAGTGGATGGTGTCAGGTTGATAAGGGGATAAAGGTAGTTTTTTAGTGAGTAGGAGTCTCACACTACTTGAAACAGAGCAGGCCTGTTCCTCATGCACATTAGCGTTTTTCCACTATCCCTTAGGCAAAAAAAAAGCACCAGCCATGCATAAAACACTTTAAGTGATTAAGTACACTTCCAGCCGCCGGCAAGCTACATTCAAACTTATCCGCAGGAAATAAAAGAGATGATTAAGGAGAAGAGAAAAGCACGCAAAAAATGGCAACAAACTCGGGCTCCGCAACATAAAGCACATCTTAACCGTTTGTGCAACTTACTAAAAAGTTCTATTAAAACCCTTAAGAATAATGAAATGCAAACTTATCTATAAAGCTTAACGGTAGAAAAAGATTCTAATTACTCGCTTTGGAAGGCTATAAAAGGTATTAAAAAACCTCAAATTCAAGCCGCCCCAATTAGGAAAAATAAAGACGAATGGGCCAGGCATGATAAAGAGAAAGCGCAAGTTTTTGCCACCCACCTGGAAGAAACTTTCAAACCGTTTGATGGACAAGCTCTTATTCAAAATATAAATACGTCGTATATAGCCAATAGCGTAATAAGAAATGCAACACTTACCGAACTTAAGGAAGAAATAAAGAAACTTAGACCTAAGAAGGCTCCTGGATACGACCTAATTACGGGAGAGGTTCTTAAAGCCCTACCAAGAAAAGCTCTAATTAAGCTTCTGTTCATTATAAACACCGCACTTAGACTAGAATATGTTCCCAGTCAATGCAAAGTAGCCGAAATCATAATGGTCCTTAAGCCCGGAAAACCGCCGAATGAAAAAACCTCTTATAGACCGATTTCGCTTCTTCCGATTATATCCAAGGTGTTCGGGAGAATATTGATTAGGCGAATACAGCCGGTAACAGAAGAAAGGCATCTCATTCCGAATCATCAATTCGGATTCAGAAGTAAGCATTCTACAGTTGAACAAGTACATCGAATAACACATTTAATCGAAAAGTCACTTGAAGAAAAAAAAATTTGTTCAAGCGTATTCCTTGACGTCTCTCAAGCCTTTGACAAGGTCTGGCACGAAGGCTTAAAGTTTAAATTACGACAAGTTCTGCCAGAGCACCTATATAATATTTTGAAGAACTACCTTATGAATAGACTATTCCGCGTCAAATGTGGAAATGAATATTCAGATTTCAAGGAAATAATGGCTGGGGTGCCGCAAGGAAGCGTTATTGGTCCAGTCTTGTATCTATTATACACCCGTGATATACCGCAAGTAGAAGGCACTGAGCTAGCTACACTTGCCGACGACACTGCTATCTTGGCAGTAGGTAAAACGGTCGAAGATACTACAGAAAAACTACAAAAAGCTTTGGATAGAGTAAATGAATGGACAAAGGTTTGGCGAATCGCACTCAACGAGACCAAATCTGTTCATGTAAATTTTACTTATAAGAAAATAAATAATTTGCCGATCTTTTCAAACTCGGTTCAAATCCCGTTGCAAACGAGGCTAAGTATCTTGGAATGACACTTGATACAAAGCTGAAATGGAAAACGCACGTTAAGAAAAACGCAAAGAACTAGATAATAAATATCGAGAAATGTATTGGTTACTTGGAAAATATTCCAAGCTTAATATAGAGAACAAACTGCTTTTATACAGGGTGATTTGCATAAGATGCGACAAAAGCCTAGGATGGATAGGTTGGGTCGAGACAAGAAAAAATTCGTATGGGAGGGGGGGTCTATCTCCCCCCGTTTAGGCGGGAGGGGAAATTTTGTAAAAAATTGATTTTAAATAAAAAAAAATTATTAAAAATCAACGGAAACACGTAAAATAATATGCTATAGCTTTTTTGAAAGCTAATATTCTTTTATTTGCTTTCTAAATCAAGTTGTTTCAGTGAATGGTTTTTGAAAAATTAAATTTCAAAGTCAAAATTTTTGAAAATATTTTGCATTTTTTTTTTTCAAGTTGATTTTTTTTCAAAATTTTGCATTATTAACTACCACTGATATTTTTATTTTTCAATGCTCTTATCAATTCTTAATTAAATACTGAAAACTTGATGTAAAAATCTTTCTTAGTTTTTGAGATAAAAAAAAAATGTAAATTTAGTTTTCATTGAAAAAGGGATAATCTGCTCATTCAACAAAGTCCAATCATAGAAAAACCCAAAAAGGGGTTTTCTGGGAAAAAAGTACATTTACATTTTTTTTAATATCTCAGAAACTAAGAGAGATTTTTATATCGGGTATTTAATTAAGAATTGATAAGAGCATTGAAAAATAAAAATATCAGTGGCAGTCAATAACGCAAAATTTTGAAAAAAATCAACTTGAAATAAAGAATTCAAAATATTTTTCAAAAATTTTGACTTTGAAATTAAGTTTTTCAGAAACTAATCACTAAAACAACTTGATTTAAAAAGCAAATAAAAGAATGGAATATTAGCTTTCAAAAAAGCTATAGCAAATTATTTTACGTGTTTCCGTTGATTTTTAATAATTTTTTTTCATTTAAAATCAATGTTTTACAAAATTTCCCCTCCCGCCTAAACGAGGGGAGATAGACTCCCCCACCCCCACCCCCATACGATTTTTTTTCTTGTCTCGACCCAACCTATCCGTCCTAGGCTTTTGTCGCATCTTATGCAAATCACCCTGTATAAGCAAGTGCTAAAGCCCGTATGGACATATGGTATACAACTCTGGGGTTGTACCAAAATAAGTAATATTAAAATTTTACAAACTTTTGAAAACAAAGTGCTAAGAGGTATTGTTAATGCGCCATGGTATATCAGAAATAGCGATATCCATAGAGATCTTGGCACTAAAACTATAGAAGGCGAAATTGAAACCTACGCGAGAAAGCATAGAAGTCGACTAGAAAGTCGCGTAAATATTACAGTCCTCCAAGTTTTGGAAGAAAGAAATTTACTGCGCCGTCTACAAAGAACCAAACCTTTAGACTTAGCGCGATAAGTAACCGCGTCTAAACTGCGGAGCTAGCAGGAACTTCTAATTAGAAGGTCCCTGCAAAGCGTCCTTATTACGTGAAATGAAAACTACTTGATACGTCGAATACTTAGTTGTAGTAAAAATAAAAACAAGTCTGTTTTGAAGGGAGGTTTTTTAGTGGATAAGAACACTACTATGAGCACGCGCTGTCGATCCTCATAGTGTCTTGTTAAAGATTTTCACTTACCCTCGGAAAAAAAAAATAATAATAATAAATTTTAGTTTTTAGTTTTTGGAACTATTCGTTTTGGCGGCTGAACTGATGCAGCGCTTTAAAGGTTTGAAGTATGTTTCATAAAGCAAGAAAACAAAATTAATATGAAAATATGCAATTTATTTATATCACTGTTTTTCCTTATTAAATTTTTATCATGAGCTTAATGCACAGTCGTACTTATAACAAAAGCTCGTCAGTTATTAGCAGCAGTGGAGTCCCATAGGTTTCTACGCTTCACCACTATATTTCATGGTAGTTATAATGATGAATAATTTCTAGCCAGAGATTTTATTAAATTGCAAGTAACATAAAAATGCTCACCTATCGAAAGAGTTTTTTTTTTTTAAATGCAGCCACAAGAAAGTATAGGTTACAATGAGTACAAAAATAATCGTTTAATGGATCGCATCGAAACTAAGACATCCTTTTTGCAAAAAGACATTTATTTTGTTCTTCAATATTTTTTTGTAAGTCGTTACAACCCGAAAGATCATTAAACTACTCATTTCTGAACTGTAAATCTTCAAAATGGTCTTCATTGTGAGCAACACCTAGCTTTTCGTTTATCCACTTCTACACAGAAAAGTATACCAACAGAATGTGCTATGTAAAACTACCTTCCATGTTGTGGAGCAGAATAACAAACTTTTTAATAACATTTAGCATACCAAAAATCGTGCTTATTTTTTAAACTGTTAAAATTGATACCAATTGAAGGTACAAACATGATTAAAGATGATAAAAATCGTTATAAATTCATAACGAATCCTGAATTCAGAAAGGAGATCCTCTGAATTGCGCCAACTACAGACGTATAAATCATCTCAACATCGTATATAAAATCATGTCTGCCGTATTATGTGAACGCCTAAAACCGATCGCCAACAACCTGATAGGTCCTTATCAGTGCAGATTCAGACCGGAAAAGTCCGCTATTGAACAAATACTCACACTACGCCAGATCTTTGGAAAAAAAAAACAGGAATATAAAGTCGATACGCATCATCTTCATCGATTTCAAAGTTACCTATGTTAGCATGTATAGCGAAGAGTTATACAGAGCCATGTCTAGTCTCGGCATCCCTTCCAAGCTCGTCCGTCTGTGCAGTGTGACAATGGATATCTCTTACTGCTCCATTAAAGTCGGAAAGAACACCACAGAACTGTTCGATGTCAGGAAAGGTCTTAGAAAAAGTGACGCTCTATCATACGATCTCCTTAACATACCTTAAAGATAGACAACAAAGGGTGAAGATTAGGAACGTGTTTAGTGACTGTCTGGGTGTTCAAATCGGTGTTCCACACGGTTCTGTATTTGGTCATTTTTGAATTTTATTAATTCAATTTTCAACATTGATCTTGAGGGGGAAAAATGGTTTTGCAGATGATATAGGATGTTCATGCTCAAACAATTCTGTACTGGACTTGGCAGCGGACATCAACCACGATTTGGAAATTCTGAGACACTGGTTTGTTATGCACAAGCTAGTCATAAGTGGCAAAACCAAACTTATATATTTTTTAAATATATGTACCTTCTTTTTATCTGCACTCCCCAAACTTTATCTACCACAGTATTGATTGCAGAAATATGTTAATGCTGGTACTTGCACTGCGAGCAGTTCCACTTCAGCATTTAATGATAGCGTAAGATGCTCTTCGAAATGCTTTATCATCGGAAACGTTTCTATTTTTAAGTACTTGGGCTTGTACAATATATAGACAGCAAACTGAACAAACTGAATTGGAGCGTTCAAACCCCCAATTAAAAAAGTGTCTTCTGTTAACAACCTACTCGTATATTATGTATCACCTAAAACAGTTTAGTTCTCGGAAATTCCTTAAAACTATATGTATGTACTACGGTTAAGTGCATTCTAAATTGCAATATGGGCTTGTATGCGGGGATCGTACTTTCAGCAATAACTTACAACCCCTAATAATTAATCAAAAACACATCCCAAGAAATTGTGGCCATTTAACTATGATTTTTTTGAAATCAACAATCTAATCAAAGTAATTATTTAAAAGATCTTGTAGTTTTCATAATTTTGTAAGCCTGAAGACTTTTATATTTTTTTGGAATGGAATAGAATAGATGCATAGAAAAAAATAAAATACTTGAAAGAATTGAAGGAAACTCACAAGCCAACAACGAAGATACAATCTTTTACAAGTCTGTACAGCAACTCGCTTTCGCCGATGATATTGACATTGTCGGAAGTGGAGATGGCTCAGCAGTTCAATATTCACTTGTGTTGGATGCCTGGGCATAGGGACATTCCAGGGAATTGTAACCGATGAACTCGCCAGAATAGGAGCAACTATACCCATCCTGCCAGACAAAGGCTCCTTAGGTATAGCAATCGCTACTGGCGAACTTAAATTTAAGCTGGATGCTATCGAGAGTACGAACCTTAGGTCGACAAATGGACCCACATGTCTAGGGACAAAACAAATTTGGCCGAAGCTGCATCTAAAACGTTCTAAGAATTTGATTTCTCTCAACAGATTGCACATCGGCGGTATAATAAATGTCATCTCTGGACACTGTCTAATAGGCAAGCATGCTACAAGGCTAGGCGTTTTTGCGAACGACTTTTGTAGAAGCTACATGGATGAAGAAGAGGAAGAAACTATTCCTTAACTTCTTTGTTTCTGCCCAGCTCTCTCCCATAGAGGGAAGCTTCACCTAGGAGCCCCTATTACAACGACATGGGCGACCTGACAAACATCGATATTAAGAGCCTCCTACGCTGCATAAGAAGTTCAAAGTGGTTTAACGAGTAGGTAGGATAAAATTTCTCCCATTATCAATGTGGTATCACAATGGACCTATTATTGGTCTAAGTTTTTTTTTCCCCGAGGGTAGGTGAAAATCTTCAACAAGACGCTATGAGGATCAACAGCGCGTGCTCATAGTAGTGTGGGATTCTTACCCACTAAGAAACCTCCCTTCAAAACAGACTTGTTTTTATTTTTACTACAACTAAGTATTCGACTTATCAAGTAGTTTTGGTGTTGGCGATTATCAGCTGGCAGCCACTTCAACCTAACCTAACCTAACCTAAGTGAGTTCATAATGAAAAGGAGAAAATTATTACAATAAGGCGATTCACTCTTTGCTGCAAATATACATTGCAATATTGCATACGTGCAAAGTCGCAAAAATAACGACAGTTCAACAACAATCGCATAGAAGTGGAATTCGCGATCATTTTCCAAATTAACAATACTCAACCGTATCTCAAATTGCAAATGAACTATTATTCTATGTAAATAATCATTTGTGTGACAGTTTTGTAAAAGGTACGTTTTGTGTGTAAAATAAAAAAGTAAATAAATATTTGGCGCAAAAGCTCTTTAAGTGCCAAGGCCTAGCTTCTCGCAACCAATCATGTTACTTACTTATTTAGGCGCTGCTACAGGCCGGGGTGGACCTTGGCCGTAACCAACAAACATCTCCAGCCAGCACGGTTACGAGCCAGCTGCCTCCAGTTGCGCACGCCAAGTTGGTTGAGGTCCCCCTCCACTTCTTTGCGCCACCTACCGCGAGGTCGTCCTCTACTGCGCCGTCCATCCAGGGTGGATTCGAAGACTTTTCTGGCGGGAACGTTGGGCTCCATCCACTCTAAACGACTCAGCCATCTTAGTCGCTGTTTGTGAATTCTTCTGGCTAAGTCGATGTCCTTTTACAGGCCGTATAGTTCGGCATTGTACCTTCTCCTCCACTCACCGTCTATGCAGACGGGACCAAAGTTCGCTCGAAGAACTTTTCTCTCGAAATAACCAAGGGCATCCTCATCCAGTTTTGTCAAAGCCCATGCCTCTGCGCCATACAGCAGGACTGGGATGATTAATGTCTTATGAAGAGTTACCTTAGTAGTTCGAGATAGGGCTTTGCTACTCAATTGCCTTCTTAGCCCATAGAAACAACGATTGGCAAGAGTAATTCTCCGTGTGATCTCCCTACTGATGTCATTTGCGGAGCTCACTATAGAGCCTATGCCTAGAGCCTATTATTGTGGCGTTCTGTCCAAGAAGTCGATGTTGGGTGTCCTTTTTTGTAGAGAGCATATATTTTGTTTTGCTTTCATTGACCGCTAAGCCCATCTTTGCTGCCACAACCTGAATACTAGCAAAAGCCCCATTGACGGCCCACTGAGTTCTTCCAATTATGTCAATGTCATCGGCATAAGCGAGTAGTTGTACAGACTTGTAAAATATTGTACCTCCGTTGTTGGCTTGTGAGTTCCGTACAATTCTCTGAAGTACTATGTTAAAGAGATCGCATGATAGCGCGTCACCTTGTCATCGAACGGTTCGGTGATGTTCTTACCGACTTTGATGAAGCAGCGAGAGTTCTCCATCGTTATTCTGCACAAACGGACGAGCTTGGCAGGGATGCCAAGATTAGACATGGCTCTGTATAACTCGTTTTTATACACGCTATCATAGGCAACTTTGAAATCGATGAATAGGTGCTGCGTATCGATTTTATATTTATGGGTTTTTTCCAAAATCTGCCGTAGTATGATTATTTGGTCAATGGTGGACTTTCCTGGCCTAAAACCGCACTGATAAGGACCTATCAGGTGGTTGACGATCGGTTTTAGGCGTTCACATAATACGGCAGACAGGATCTTGTATGCGATGTTGAGGAGACTTATACCTCTGTAGTTGGCGCAGTTCAGAGTGTATCCTTTTTTCAGGATCGGGCAAACGATGCTTAGGTTCCATTCATCGGGCTTTCGTCCGTACAGATTTTACAGATGAGCTGGTGCATGCTCCTTACCAGCTCATCTCCTCCTGCCTTGAAAAGTTCAGTGGCAAGGCCGTCGGCTCCAGCAGTTTTGTTGAATTTGAGTTTAGATATCACTATCCTCACTTCATTCTGATCGGGTTGACGGGAATCTTGACTGCCATCGTCACTGTTGAATGGCTCATTCTGCCTGGCAGGGGAATATTGGTCATCATCGCCGTTTAACAGTCTGCCAAAGTGTTCCTTCCATATTCTCTGTACCGACAGCGATTCTACTACTATGTTACCATTTTCGTCCCTGCAGGCTTCTGTTCTGGCTTTGAAACCCTGGCATGTTCTTTTTACCTTTTGGTAAAATTTTCGAACATCATTCCTGCAATAAAGTCATAAAGTCTCTCACTCTGCTCAATCGAGCCCTTCTCATGCTACTTTTTCTTCTTTCTGAGAAGTCGATGTTCTTCCCGTCTCTTTTGCTCGTAGAGCTCACGAGCAGTTCTCGTCTTCCTTTACAGCGCCGCTTTATAAGCTTCTTGTTTTGCTGCATGCACTCGCCGACATTCTTCGTCAAAGCAGGGATTACGCGGTGGTGGGCGAGCGAGACCCACGTTTCTGATGGCATGATGGCAGCGTTGCCACTGGTCTTCGGCACTTGATGCTGGCGCTGAACATACGCCACCAATTAATTGTAAACCCAAGGTATGGAGCACCTCATTTCGCATGCTTAATTATTAAGAGAGGGATGCTACGAAATAACAAGGCTGTGTTTATGCCGTCGTGCGACGATAGCTTTTCGAGCGACCGCAAGCGACATCGGTACTAGCGATTGCGTTTCTATGGCAGAGCGATTTCATCTAGTTTCATTCGTGTTTCGATAGTGGTAAAGTGAACAGCATGCGCGCTATAATAAAACGCGCGTAAAAAATATTTGAAAATCTTAAAAATAAAGAAGAGATATCAAGTGCATCCAATCAATGAAACACAGACGTCATGGAGAATTTCATCATTTGCACAATTTGCTGAAAAAAAAACATTGATTTTTACACACAAGTTTAACAACTTTGTCCATCATATACGCGCGATTCGCTAAACTGATTCAAAATATTTTGATTGTAATTTCTCGTCGCCTTGCAGTCGCTTTTCCCTAATTCGCTGTGTAATTGATCGCCAGGAGCTAATCGCATTTCGCCTCGCGCCGCAAATACGCTTAGCCATAAACGCAGCAGGTTTATGCTTAGATGCTGACCCCTGCGAGGTAGCTCGCTTTCCATTGTACAGCCTACAGCTTAAACGATCCCTATCCCACATCGATTATAAAAATCAAATAGCTCCTACTCCTAGAAATAGGATGTGTTCCCTATGGCTTTGTTCTAACATAAGAATCTTTGAATAGTACATGGTACTCTTTGATGTACAAAGCGCGTCGAAGATGTTACATACCCTTTCAGTATACTATTCACAGGATTAGGTTTGCTTACGTACTAGAGAACTCCCATTCTCGTATAATAGTTCACATTCCCTAACAGTGATTTGATTTCTAAAACAAACAGTGCTTACGCATCGCTAGTTCGCTGGAATATTTCGCATAAGGTGGGAAAGTGATTTGATATTTCAATTGCGTGTATTGAACTAGGTCAACGCTCATCGATTTTCACCACGATCTAACCAAACAATCATATCCGTACTGCAGAATATCAAATATATTGTATCTTGCTCAGAAGTAAACTTCGCATCCCCTGGTCAGGGGGATAGCCCGATTTTAATTGAAATTCCTTGCGTATCCTCTGAAGTGCTCCTCCTAGGGACGACCATTGCATAATCCTACATCCGCCGCAATTGTAAGTACATACATTCTTATCAGTGTAGTTGTAGTATGGAGCGGCACCGGGAACAAGTGTATGTAAGTGAATTTGTGTCTGTATCCACATGGAGGTACTCCATGGCTTGCATGAGGTATCTAGTAAGGCGTGGCCAAGTGTGTATACTGTGCCTTACTGTACTCGTGTGTGCGAGAAACAAGTTATACAGGTTTCTTATATACCTCTGGGCTTAGTGTAATCCAACGCAATTGGAACGCCTCCTTGACACTTGAAGATGCAATATAATTACCCACTGTCAATGTGTGAATGAATAGGTGCTGCAATGTATCTAAACGTTGGTGCAATTCGTGTGTACGACGAAAGCTTCCCAACTCAATCGAGTGCGAATCAATTGCGCAAAATCTGAAATGGAGATACTTTCTGTGGCTAAAGAGAATTCGCTTTTCAAATATTAACCATTCCTTTCTGCCGCATATTGGGTGGAAAATATAAAGACTCTGCTCCTAAATAAGGACATTGTTGTTGCGTGTACTAAATTGTGTTTATATCTAGACTAAAGAATATTCCATTAGTAGAAGGAAAACTCACTGACGGTGTATTGTGAATTGAGATTCATTGAAAGTAAAAATAATATTTTTGTGTGAAATGTAAACTGCAATTATTGTAAAAATAATAATAATAATCAAATAAATTCCGTTTAACTTGAGTGCTGTTTGTTTTGAATCTTTCAAAAGGATTGCCCACCTATCTATGGATTTTAAAACAGTATTTCGATATTTGTTTCAATTGTGATTCGTTTCCTTATTTACGTTACGAATTATCTAATAGATTCGTATTTAGCTAAAAGACAGGCTTCAAAATGTGCATCAGCAATTTTGCGATCTTAGACACTACTTAATCGAAGCAAGTTTTGAACTGTGGCAATGACTGCTAATAGAGGGTTTTTTTTAAGCCCGATAGAACTTTAAATTAAAAAAAAGACAAAAATTAAGTTTTAATCAAAAATCTTTTTATTTTTTTTTTAATGATAAATTCATGGCAATAATATATAGGTATATGAAAATGGTTTCGGGTATATTACCACAGGGATTCTTCTTGACGAAACACTTATCTATTTTTCGTTGAATTTTGGGTCACTTTGCGCGCAATGGTGGTCGTATGTTATGTCACGAATAACACGTACAATGCAATAATAAGTGATTTCAATAAGAAAATAATCGAGAAGTGTTAAATCGCATGATAATGGTCTATTTTTCCAAATCAATTTATCGTTAAATTGTGATCTCAAGAAGTCGATGGTGTTGAACGCCGTATGGAACGGATTAATATCATCTATATTTTCATTGATCATAGTCCGGTAAGGCGAGCTCCCGTCTCATTTTTGAAAAACAAAATAAGGTGCAAACAAATGTTTTCAGTTGTTACAAGATTAACAACGATAAGTGTGGGTTTTTGCCGCCAGCCAAGAGAAGGGAGTTTTGAGTATAAATATGAATTCAAGTTAATGATCATGTGTAGCAGATTTTTAAAAATTAAACAGAATAGGTAGTATAGTTTTCTGCATTTAAAAATCCAACGACTTTATTCGAAGAGAGAGTGTTCTTCCCCAATTGGATCTTTTAATTGGCCTCAATATAGAGCAGGTTCCAATAAAGTGAAGTGCCTTACTATAAATCCATCACTGCTCACTGAAGACATAATTACTATACCCTGATGGTGCTGTGGAGAGCCTTCCATTTTGCAGGAATTTCGCCACTCGATTGGACCATTGCACACCAGAAATGGCTGCAATTTTGCTAAGAGCGGAAATCAAGTCCCTGGAATCGTGCTCTTTCACTTCAAATGCCACCTTAAACTGCCCAATGTCTCTCAAGGAGATGGCGGAGCCAGGCTGACAAGCTCGCTAGTCAGGGTATGACTCTAAAGATCCTGCGTATGTCCTTCGGTTCTTGCAAACATCTACTAAAACTGGACGCTATTAGCACCAACCAACCACATATGGGAAAATTGCTCAACGTGTTATACTTCAAGGTAGATGTGGTCTAGACTAGATCAGTAACGTAATGCCGGATCAGCTGCGTTATCGGTGTCCTCACTGGACACTGTCTGTTGGACCAACATGTTAAAAGGTTGGGCTTTCTCTCTAACGACTTCTGCAGGAGCTCTAAAGACGAGGAAACCATTTTTTACTTCCTATGCACATGTCTGGCCCTGTCCCAAAAAGACTGCTCCATCTGGGGGCTCTTGTCTTTGATGATCTCGGCGAACTCGCGTTCTTTTTTTCCAATACTCTTCTCTCAGGAAAGGTGAACCTACATGTGTCGGAAGACAGTGGCAACACCAATGTAATGCAAATCTATGTAAATGCTAACCTATATAATTGTCTACATAAGTCAGGCCACACTTATCTCATCATACATTGTACAGTTTTGGCAAGCTAATAAATATGACATGTCTGACCGCAAAGATTTATTCTTACGTGTCAGTCTACTTCAATAACATATGATGGCACCGGTGTTTTTTTTTTATTTTTTTTTTTTTTCAATCCCTTGTTATTTTCTTGTTTGCTGAAGCAAAATAAAATAAAACATGGTCAACGACGCCGACGTTCTTCTCCCAGCTCTACATCAAGCAGAACCAGCACCAGCAGTGGAACAATTCCAAGGACCAGCACTTACTTACTTGGGTGGCGCTACAGTTCGGGGTGAACCTGGGCCTCAACCAACAAGACTCTCCATATATCTCGGTCTTTAGCTAATTCAGCCCAGTTGCGCACTCCAAGTTGGTCGAGGTCCCCTTGAACTTGTGCGCGCCACCTACGGCGATGATTCCCTCTACTGCGTCTTCCCTCGGGGTTAGATTCGAAGACTCTGCGGGCCGGAGCGTTGGTGTTCATTCGCCTACATGTCCTAGCCATCTCAGACGTCCAATACGCAGTTTTTTGAATAGGTCGATGTCTCTGTATAGCTCGTATAATTCGTGATTGAATCTTCTCCCCCAAAACCCGTCAACGCAAACGGGACCGAAAATCTTACGAAGAATTTTTCTATCGAAGCGACCAAGGATATCTTCATCCTCTTTTAATAAAGTCCATGTTTCAGCGTCGTAAAGCAGGACTGGGATGATCAAGTCTCCTTAGTTGTTGGAGATAGGGCTTTACAGTTGAATCGCCTTATAAGCCCAAAAAAACAGCGATTGGCAAGAGTTATTCTTCGATTGATTTCTGCGCTGATCTTGTTTGTAGAATTTATAGCAGAGCCAAGGTAGACAAAGTCCCTTACTAACTCGAAGTTATAGCTGCCCACTGTGACATTTTGTCCAATTCGTCGGTGTTGGCTTTCCCTTCTTGTTGACAGCATATACTTGGTCTTGCCCTCGTTTATCGCTAAACCCATTTTGGCCGCTTCCGCCTCAATGCTTGCAAACGCACCGATGACAGGCCGCTGAGTTCTTCCGATAATGTCTATATCGTCGGCGTATGCAAGCAGTTGTACAGACTTGTAATAGATTCTGCCTCCGGTGTTGGCTTATGAGTTCCGCACCAGCACCGGCAGTTGGACAATTCCAGGTACAATGCCCCGTATTCTTCACATTTTCCAGTCCTTCAGAGGCCAAAGTGGAGGAGGTGTTTCGAACGCTTCATGCGCGCATCAAGATTGAGCGCTAAAGCAGAGGAAGAACAAGAGGAAGAACAGGAGGACATTCTCCTCTTCTTTGGACTTCTTTGGAAAAATGTTATAGCTACTTCCTTCAGACGCAGTGTTATCTACGAGCGAACAGGTTTTCAATTCGAGGGAGCAGGAGGAAGGCGAGCCAGTGGACACGTTCATCACGGTGCCCTGACATAAGGCCAAGTGACATAAGGCCAATTTGGCTTTATGTCACTTTCCAATATATGTACCTTCCTAACCTTATCAAATTACGGAAAGATCCATTCACCACTCTGAAAAGTTGCAACATTTTAAGGGGTAATAGCTATAAATCTGCAATAGCTTCAAATCTTTTTATTTTGAAGAAATGCGAACAAAAAATTAATTCATGTGAGAAATATTGTAGTTTACAGCACAGCATGACATTATTTTAAATAATACAAAATCAAACACACAACAAGATGTATATCTTGTCTTAAGTGTATTTTAAAGACTGAGTAATCGAATCCAAATCACGAAAGCGTTTTGTTTTTGAGAATTTGAGAAAGTAATAGTTTACAATTTTGCCGAGAAGTGGGTGAATTCCTTTTACCCTGTGAAGATTTTGTTTTTGAGAATTTGGCAAGCTGATGAGGCGTGTAACCAAATGTAGATATGGAGGCAACAATGAATAAAATAAAAAATGTATAGGATCGTTCCAACTCCGCTTCTCAATAAACTTAAGAAGCAATTGGACGACATAGTCCTACAAGGGGTCATCGAGACGGTGGACAAGCCCCCCAACTGGTGCGATCCGATGGTTATAACTTCGAAGAAAAATGGAGACATCCGTGTCTGTGTGGACTTGACACTACTCAAAAAGTTCGTGAAAAGGGATCGTCATCCCATGTCGTCTGTCGAGCACACCCTTGGATAGCTGACAGAAGCAAAATTCCCCAGTAAGCTAAATGCAAAAAGTGGGTTTGGGCAAATAAAACTCACTCTAGGTGTCAAAATGAATGACCACTTTCATCACACCGTTTGGGAAGTATTGCTACAACCGCCTACCATGCGGCATCACATGGCACGACCGACGATTATGGCAAATTGTGCGACGTCTTCAAGACTCAGGCGGCACATTCAACGAAGCCAAGTGCCAGTTTGGGGTCCAACGCATCAGGTTTCTCAGACGAATTCTGGATATAGAGGGCAAGCATCCCGATGCTGATCGTATTTCCGCTATTCTTAACATGGAGCGACCGAAGAACGTACACAAGATTCGTATTCTGATCGGACTGATCAATTATCTTGGTAAGTTCACCACAATATTGTCAGATGCTCTGCAACCTTTCAACGAAATGCTGAAAAAAGAACAAGCGTTCACATGGGGTTCACCGCAGGAGAATACTTTCAATCAAGTCAAGAAAATTCTCCCCACCGGGCCTGTGTTGGCAATATATGAAAGTAGCAAGGAAACTGTCGTATCAGCTGACAGTTCATCATATGGGATTGGAGCTGTCACCACGATGGTAAATTAAAGCCAATATCTTTCGCTTCCAAGATGCTTTCCGACTGTGAGAAACTCTACGTTCAGATTGAGAAGGAAGCCTTGGGTCTCACTTGCGCTTGTGAGCGATTCCAAGAGTTTCTTACTGGCATCAGATTCCATCTGGAGACCGATCACAAACCGCTGGTGCCAATCTTTACAACCAAGAATCTGTATGATCTGACCCCACGGCTGCAGCGGTTCAGAATGAGGATGATGCGCTATGACTTTTCCACATTCTACACTGCAGGTAAGGATCTGATTGCAGCAGACGCACTCAGCCTTTTCAAGTGGAGGACAGCGGCAATGAGTTGGAACAGGAGACTTTCGCACACGTCAGCCTGGTGGTCGCTCACATTCCAGCAAAGCTCGAGCAGATATGAAAAGAACGACAATGTGATCCAACTCTTTGCAAAATCGCCGAATATACGCTGAACGGGTAACCACAAAAACACAAATTAGCAAAAATTCTGCTACCCTACTATGCAGTCAGAAATGGCATCGCCAATGGGAACGGCTGCCGTCTTATCATACCAGGATCCATGCGACAGGGTGTCCTCGGGCGACTTCATGCTGGTCATCAAGAATCATAAAGTGCCGGGGCAGAGCACGTGAATCTGTCTGGTGGCCTGGACTTTCAACTGACATTGGCGAGATGATAAGCAGATGTACTGCATGCATTCAAGAAACAAGATGAGTTCGAGAGAAGCTAATGCTAGCGGACTTCTCAACCGGTCCATGGCAAAGGGTAGCTATGGATATTTTTAAATGCCAAGATCTCTGGTACTTGATCATTACTGATTTCTTTTCTACTAGCAAGCGTCACATCACATCCAGTCCCCACTTTCCACAAAGCAACGGGTTCGTTGAGTCTGCGGTAAAAATGGCCAAATTGCAGCTCAAGAAGAACGCCGACCCCTACACAGAGCTCTATGAGTATCGCCCAAGCCCGTTACCCAACGGCTACAGCCCGGCGGAGCTTTTGATAGACCACTGAATAAGATCAACATTGCCTACGGCTCCACAACGCTATACGTCAAAAGCAGTCGACTACAACAAGCTGAGAAGGAAGGAGGATGATAGAAGAGAGATGCAAACACGAAACTACATCCGTAGACATCGAGCAGTGCAAAGTGTTGAACTAATTCCCGGAGAATTAATTCGGTTCGTGACTATCGAGTGTGGGCAACAGTTTGTGAGAAGACCAACAACCCTCGATCTTACATCATCGAAACTCCAACAGATAAACTTCGTCACAACACCTATCATCTTGCTCGAGCTCGTCGTGGTGGAGAAAGCAAAGAGCAAGCGGAGATCGACGAAGACATGTCGCCAGCGATGACATTATCACCAGGTTCGTCGCCAGAGAAGAAAACATAGCCGATGAAGCCATCTGCTTCAGAATCACCTACGTCATCGCCATCACATTCATCTCCCTCGTCGTATACTTCAGTGTCATCGTCATCATCACCATCGCCAACATTGAATTCGCAACCGTCGTCAGGTTCCACAAGGAACGCCGAGACCCAAGGTTACCGTACTCGATACGGCCGACTGGTAAAACCTGTTGAGCGATCGATATACTGAAAAGGGAGGATGTGTCGGAAGACAATGGCAACACCAATGTAATGCAAATCTATGAGAATTCTAACCTATGTAATTATACACATAAGTTAGGCCACACTAACCTCACCATGGACATGGATGGACATGGATGGACATACAAATTGATCCCCGAAGTTGATGAATGGTTGATGATAGCAGAAAGTACGGGGAAGTAAACTACTACCTAACACAATTTCTATCGGGGCACGGATGCTTCCAGGAGTATCTCTGCAAGTACAAGCACGCGGATGACCCATTCTGCTAGCACTGTGAAGGAAAAGTGCAGAGCGCAGAGCATGTACTGATGAAATGCCAAAATGACATCAGGGCCAGAAACATCCTAGAAAAAGCAATTGGCGGGCAAGTGACACCAATAAGCCCGACCCCATTTATGTTGGCGAGGAGCGAAGGCTGGGAGACTACAAATGAAGTAATCACAAGTATGATGCAGCAACTGCGTATAGAGGAACGAGCAATGAGAAACAAGAGAAACGAAGATCCTGGCAACTCTGGCAGGTAAAATGAAATGACGAAAAGTCAAACCTGCCAAACCCTGCCTTGACTGGCGATGCCGCAGGGAAACAAAACAGAGAAATCGGAGGGATTTTTTTTTTTTAGCACGTAACAATGCAGGAGCATGGAGCCGAGCATAACTCGTAGCACGGGCTACAAGTATCCATAGACCTTTTCGCGGTTTGACGTCTATGATGTCAAAGTGTTTTGGTGGCCAACGGACGTACAATCCATGGCGTGCAACCCTTCAATGCAAAGGACAAGTGTAATGCTAGGACATACACATACTCTGCCTTCGGTGGAATTTGGGGATCATCAGCAAGGATCAGCAAGGAGCTGAACATGGAGACATGTCGTATACCCACCGATATACTGGAGAAGGTCAACTCAACTTTGAAACTCTACGAGGGCACAAAGAACTATCACAACTTCACGAGCAAGAAGTGAGTTAACTAGGAATTAGCAGCAATTTCTGGTAAACTTAACTCCCTCTCCATTACAGAAACTTCTTGGATCCCTCGGCGAAGCGCTTCACAAGCGGTGAACCATTCCTCAGACCGCAGGGCATTGAATTTCTTACACTCAAGGTGAAAGGCAAGAGTTTCACGCTCCATCAGATTAGAAAAATGGTCGGCGTAGCCATTGCAGTGGTCACGGGTATCACAGAGGAGGCGACATTTGCTCGAGCGTTTACAGAGGAACGGTTGGATCTGCCGAGGGCGGCCGGATTGGGTTCGATACTCGATCAGGTGAGGATGGCATCCATACGTTATGGTGAGAATGGTATCCATAAACCACTCACTTGGGAAGACTTGGAACCGGACTTGAGGAATTCGTCGAGAAGTACATCTATACCAACATCTATGCGACGGAACAGAAGGACAAGTCAATGTTGGAGTGGTTAGACACTCTCAAGAAGCATTTGTACGATGCAAGGGAAAATAAGGATGTGACAACTCAACCGTCACCGGTTATTATTGAGCAGATAGCCCAATAAAAGTAGATTTATCTAAGAATACAAATCCATTGCATTTTTTTTCACATAAGCTCAACCAAAGAGAAGGAGACTATAACAATAAAACTCAGACTTTCTGAAAATGCAAGTCTAATTTTTAATGTTTTTTTTTTTTTTTGTCTTTTGTTGTGTCCGACTTTACAGCACTGTAGTGGCTCACATAAGAACACGTCATCCCAAAGCGACACACGTATTCATCTGGAAGTGAGAGAAAGCAAAACGGTTTTTATGGAGTTATATGACACTTGATTGGTTAGGATCGGCCCTCGATAAAGATGCACTTAGACCAGAAGTAGGACCATTGTACTGCCGATGTGTAAGGGTTATCCTCTTACTCTAGGAACCATTAGCTTCGTATGAATGCGTTAATTTATATGATACTTAGACTTGTCTGTTTAACGTAGTTGAGCCGGTCTTGAATAGGAACCTTGTCCAACCAGATTTGTTGCAAAAATTAAACTTGTACTGGTTTCTATGACCTTAATGGCTGTATGGCTGTTTCGCTAGCTGGATTTCAACGTGGATGTTTTGTACTATATGTACCTAGATTTCTATAGATACATACATTTCAGAATCTCAATTGTCACCTCAATACATAGATAATGTATATCGATTCATATGCCCCAGACAAATACTTAAAATTTTATCATATGACCTACATTCCACCAAACAGCGCACCCACTCGATAAAAGCAAAATTTCCCACACACATGTACTCAGTCATGCACTCAAGTGCCTTGAATATGGTCATCTAGCCATACAATGCAGAAGCGAAGAAGATCGCTCGAAGCTATGTAGTAGATGTGGTGAAGGGGGCCACATAGCGAAAAATTGCGATAAGCAACCATCCTGCATGTTCTGCAAGAAAAACCACCCAGACGACGCGCATCATATAGCTGGTAGCAGCAGATGCCCGGTCTTCAGGAGAGCTATTACAAGCAAAATACCATGAAAATACTACAGATAAATCTTAATCATTTTAGAATAGCCCAGGATATCCTGGCACAAACGGCGAGCCCTATAAATGTCCCGAACAGAACAATAACTGGATCTGTGATAAAGCAAAACAGGTGGCAATATGGATATGTGGACCCCATGCCCTCCAAGAAACAAACGACCATCAGAAGGCTTCGTGCGTGCGAAAATAAATGGAATCCATTTCTATAGCTGCTATGCAAGACCCATCTTGACGACCAGCGAATATCAACTAATGCTGGACCATCTAACCGCGGATATGCTCCAGAGAGCCCCAGTGGTTATAGGAGGAGACTTCAACGCGTGGGCCACAGAATGGGGCAGCAGGCTCACCAACACCAGAGGACAGGCCTTATTGGAAACATTCGCTCCCCTAGCGATAGGCAGTGCTAATAAGGGCCGGGCAAATACTTACCGGAAGGCTGGAGTAGGCTCCATCATTGACATCACCTTTGCGAGCAACTCCATCCTGAAAAACATAAAGTGGTGGGTCAGTGAGACAGATCTTTCGATAAAGATGCATTCGAAGAGATTTTGAACGGTGATCAAACTCCAAGCGGAACAGCGGAGACCCTCGCGCACCACCTCACAGGCACCATCACCACAGCGTGCGACGCATCAATGCCTAGGAGAACAAATACCAGGAAGGCATCATCGTGTTACTGGTGGAACGAGGAAATAGGCGAGCTTCGGTTAAAATGTCTACAAGCCCGGCGCAAAGTCCAATGATCAAGGAGGAGGGCGGATTTCCAACAATGCCTGGACACCCTTAAACTGGCGAGACGTAAGTTAAATAGAGCCATCAAGGAAAGCAAAACTGTATGTTTTAAACATCTCTGTCAAGAAGCCGACATTAACCCATGGGGCTCGGCATACAGAATGGTGATGACGAAATTCAAGGGCTATAGGGCTCCTCAAATAACATGTCCGATAATGCTGAGATCCATAGTAGAGCACCTCTTCCCTCAAAGGCCTGCTACTATGTGCATTATTATACGAGAAGTCAATCCAGAAGATATTCCTTTAATTACTCACGAGGAGCTGCAAAGGGCATGCAGCAAGATAGGTGACAATAAGGCGCCGGGACCCGACGGCATCCCGAATAAGGCAGTAAAGGCAGCTGTAAAAAAAAGACCAGACCTCTTCATATCAACAATGCAGAAGTGCCTTGAAGAAGGAACCTTTGCCGAAAAATGAAAGACGCAGCATTAGGTCCTACTGCCAAGAGGAAAGAAGCCTCCAGGAGAACCATCATCCTATCATCCAATATGCCTATTGGACACCATGCCAAAGATCCTCGAGAAGATAATCTATAATAGATTACTCGCAGTAGCAGAAGAGAAAGGAGCCCTCTCAGATCACCAATTTGGCTTCAGAAGAGCACTATCTACTGTTGATGCCATAAGAACGGTAATTGATATCGCCAAAGGTGCCATCAAAGGCGAAAGATGGCTCTATGGCACAAAGGAGTATCGCTGGACGTTAGAAACGCATTTAATTCTGCGGACTGGTCATTTATTAGAAGGTCACTTGCCAGGATGGATACGCCATATTACCTGCTACGGATAGTGACGAACTACTTCAACAACAGGAAGCTGAGGTACAATACCGATGAAGGGGTAAAATACTACAACGTAACTGCGGGAGTTCCGCAGGGATCGGTTTTAGGGCCACTATTGTGGAACATCATGTACGACGGAGTCCTACGATTAACGCTACCTGGGGGAGTAACGATAATTGGATTCGCCGACGACATTGCAGTCGTGACAGTAGCTAAACAGATCCATGCAGTAGAATCAGCTATAAATGAAGCAATTGCCCGGATAAAAGATTGGCTAATATCCGCCGGACTAGAACTAGCTGACCATAAAACAGAAGCTGTTCTTATAATCAGCCGGAAAACCGTCAAATTTGGCAATTTTCAGGTTGGTAACCAAACCATCAGGTCGAAAGAGGCGGTTAAATACCTTCGAGTAATGCTGGACAACAAGCTACGGTCTAAAACGCATGTTGATTTTGTTACCTAAAAAGCATCGCAAATGCTCTCTCGCGTATCATGCCTAATATCGGTGGACCTGGATACGCTAGAAGGATTCTACTCTCTAGAGTTATCACCTCAGTTCTGTTATATGCCGCACCAGTCTGGGCGGAGGCACTGAGGACGAAGGAGACCAAAAGAAGACTATCGTCATCATACAGACTCTGTGCGCCACGGACAATCAGCGGCTTTGGAACCATCTCTGACGAAGCCGCATTTGTCATAGCTGGAATGGTCCCCATCGATATTCTCGCAGATGAAATGTTGAGGATATATAACAGAAGAGCATTGAGTCATCACGACGCCACTGGTATCAAGGTGATAAAAATTGGAGAAAGGGCAGCGTCAGCAGCTATGTGGCATACTCGTTGGGCTAATACAACAAAAAGCAGATGGACATATAAACTTATACCGACAATCCAAGACTGGATAAGTCGAAAGCATGGAGACTGCAACTACCACCTAACGCAGTTCCTGTCTGGCCACGGTGGCTACTGCAAATATCTACACCGATTTGGACACGACAACTCACCATCCTGCCCGGAACGCCCAGGTGAAGATGAAGATACGGAGCACGCAGTGTTTTACTGCACTCGTTTCACGGCATGGAGCATTACTCTACCAAGTCCGTCATTACTCCTCGACCATATGTTACGGTCGGAAGAGAATTGGATTCCTTCGTAACAACTCTGCAAAAAGAGCTGCGGAGAATAGAAAAGCTAAGAAGAGCAGCTGAAGCAGCGGAAGAAGCTGACACAAGAAGCATAGCATAAATTCCTAACCAACCCCGCGAAGTAATACCTAACGGCAGTCCCGCGGGGAGAGTGGTTGAAGTGTGTAGGGTGTGTGTTTAGTACGTAGGTGTGTTCCTGGCATCGATTACTCAGGTTTGCGAATCGTGAATGCTAGTAGCACTCGGGCTATTAGTATCTATGAAGATTACACATCCCTGGCGCAATCCAAAAAAAAAGTCATACAGCCTCACCGCTGCGGCACCGACAACGGATGCTGTGGCTCCGCGGTGCCATTGTGGTGCAGTTGAGGTGCAGTTGAGGGGCCATTGCGGTGCAGTTGCAGTACAGTTGTGGTGCAGTTGCAGTGCCGTTGCGGTGCTATTGCAGTGCAGTTGCGGTGCCATTGCGGTGCAGTTGTGGTGCCGTTGTGGTGCAGTTGCGGTGCAGTTGCGGTACTGCTGCAGTGTGACTCCATCAGAAGAATGAGGACTCTTGGTAGTTACTTCTTCTCGGAGCTGGAGGACTTAGGCAATGTAGAGCTGACGGACCTCCTGAGATTCATATGACTATCTGGATGGTTCTAACAGCGGACTATATATACAGCGTTTCCAGGGTTAAATAATTTGGGCACAATGGACCCGAACTGTTGGTCTAAATGACTAGTGACTCTTTTTGTGACAAGGCACCCATTTACCTAACCTAACCTAAAAGACCACATTCTAGCCGAATTCTACAAATAAAAATAAATTCGAATTCTACAAAGCTTCGTAAGAATTTCGACAGACCCTATGCACCCATTTATAAAATCGACTTGGGAGACTGAGTGGCGAGTGACGGAAGACAATAATTGTCAAGCTTTTAAAGGAAGGTATACTAACCGAGTGCGAGAACTATTGCCAAAATTACTCTGGAACGCATTAAGAACTACGTTAAAAGCGCCCTCGAGTAGGATTAGGCTGGTTTCCGCTTCGGTAAATTTGGATTCCCAGTGTAATTCCTCGCCGTAAAAGTCGAATCCAATAGAGAGGCTAGACAATGCTGGTTAAAATGCTTATGGAAGTTCTAAAGAGACTTAAAGATCTTAAAAGTTTACATTTACTATTACATTTTAATTGATTTTAATTCGTACTTATATAGCGCATTATGTACGAATACGTTGTGCTCATAATGCACACAAAAGAGTAAAACCTACAATAAAATAAAAATAGAACTTGTTACCATTTCGGTGACATTGAATCCAGGCACATCTAAATCATGTTCCTATCTCGATTAGAAGTTCCACTGCAACCCGTCAGCTACCAAAACGGATAAAGTCATTTCCATCCATCATCCATACGAAGAAAACTACAATCAGATTGTGCCCAGATGATAGCTGCCCCAAAAACTCATATAGCATTGCAACAAAAATAACAACAGAAAAGGGCAACCACAAACATTAAATGTTTGACCTGTTCAAATCATGGAAAACGCCACCGAATCAGAGTTTTAATTATTTTTTTTTTTTTTTTATTTCACTCAAAAATGTTTCAGAACAATCGGATAACTGTGTTCGCCAGCGGGACCGTGTTTCGCCTGAAATTATATTGTTGAGGATCTTTATTGCCTCAAAGTGTCACATTTTATTGCAGTCACCAAATTTTTATGGTCATCCCTCTTATCGCAGACCAACATCAATTACTGCAACGGGAAGGACAACCAACACGGATTTACACGTTAAATAAAATAATAATTTTCCTGTACTGATTTTGTTTGTTTTTATTTTATTTTTATCTTTATATGGATCTGGTGATCTGCACTTGAGCAGGATATGAGGGCTGTGTCTTTCTGTGGTGTGGCGATCGGAGAGGTAGCGAGGATCTAGGCAAGGTGTCATTGTTTCTAATGTGTCAAAATATTTGTTTCGGGTAACGGTTCAGGATAACAGTTTATATTTTTATTTTTTTTTCTGTATATTTCGTAAAGGACAAGTGTCGAAAGATTTATGTTGATGTGCACAAAACATAGCAGAAATTAAATAAATCAGTAATCCTCACTACTTTTTGGAAAATCGTCGTTGGGGTGCGGTTGTTGACATTACTGATTTGAACTCATTTCTGATGTAAGCAGCTTAGTAGGTCGAGAGTAATTTTTCGCAACCACAGGGGTGAAGTTATTTTTTGCAAACACTCTGCCACTAGTCCGGTATTTACATATTCGATTGGATCAAACGAAAATTTGTATTTGTCAATATGTGTACATATAAACGTGGCTTTGTGTTAAATCGATTCAAATGTAAATTATGCGTACAAAACCCTTGCTAGAGTCGGAAGTCCATACTCCAATGCCGTATGTGAAGTTTCGACCTCGCATGATTCAACGCATTCTAAAACATGTGAGCTGGAACAAGACCACTGGGCTAGACGAAATACGTGCCAAAGTCCTTAACAACTGTGCAGCGTGCACCAGGAACTAACACTTATTCTATGAAGACCTTTCTGTATGTCCTACTAAATGAAATTACCAAAAGAGGAGAGAAATGCCTGTCGCTAAATTAAAACCCCGTAGCCTTGCTATCTATGCTATTTAATATGATGGAAAAAGTCATCAGCGCTGAGTTAACAAAAACACGTAGAGAGGCACAGGATACTAAACGACCGCCAGTATGGGTTTCGTAGTATAAGCTGTGGTAATCAAAGCCACTAAAGCATTTATAGTATGCAGGAATATTTCAGGTAAAACCTGGGGTGCAGCCCAGACTCACTAAGGTGGTTGTACACGATGATAGTTAGGCTCATTATTTTTTTTGGATTGGATTGGGAGGGGTAATCTTCAAAAGACGAAACTCAGTACGTCCTGAGTAACAGTGTGGGACTCTTACCCACTAAACCCCCCTCCCACGACCGCCCCATTGCCGCGGTACTGCCGTCAAGCATTTCATCGCGGGGGGGGGGGGGGGGGGGGGGGGGGGGGGGGTTTAGTCTGATGTATTCGACTAGTGCATGTTTGCATTTTCCTGCTCAGCATTTATTGTATTTCGCCGGTCTGATTCTTTCCTTTCTCTTTCTAGGGTTCTTAGAATCTTCATTATGCGCATTGTGCTCCCAGCGACTGCGTCCCATGCCTCATGGCTTTTGAGCATTTCGCCAACGATGTTTTCTGGCGTCAGTGGGTGGCCGAGTTCACTCCTTAGTGCATTCCTTTCGTCGAGGAATCTTGGGCATTCAAAAAATATATGTTCTGCGTTTTCTACGCAGTCAGCGCAATGCGGACAGTAAGGGGTATTGTCGTGTTTATACTTACATATGTAAGTACGAACGAAAGCATCCATGGCCCGTTAGGAACTGCGTTAAGTAGAGCTCAAGCTCTCCATGTTGCCTGTCGAACCATGGCTGGATTTGGTGTATGAGCCTATGGGTCCACCTGCCTTTCTCAGAAGCATTCCAGCGTTCTTGCCATTCTCTTAGGCTTTCTGCTCTATAGAGCCGGTTTTCGCTGGCCTCGTTTCTTTCTCTTCTTTCGCAGTACTGACGTTGCTGTTCTACTGCCAGGATATCTATTGGGAGCATTCTCGCTACCACGCAAGCTGCATCGCTAGAAGTAGTGCGAAATGCGCAGCTAGCTCTCAATGCAAATATTCGATACACAGATGTGATATGTGATCTGTATGTTTTAATTGCCATGGCCCCGGCCCAAATTGGTGCGGCGTATAGGATTATAGACGTAACCACTCTAGCCAGCAGTAACCTACGGCTATGTCTTGGTCCTCCTATGTTGGGCATGATACGCGCGAGTGCACCACTTGCTATTGCACCTTTTCGACCTACATACTTAAGGTGATCTCTAAATGAAAGTCTCGTATCTATCATGATACCTAGGTATTTTATATGCGGCTTAGATGTGATTACATGGCCGCCGACTATAATGGTGAGAGTTTCTACCTTCTTCATACTACTTATCAGGACTGCTTCAGTTTTAGAGCCAGTGTTAGACCAACTGAGGTGAGCCATTTTCGCATTATCCTTATTGTCTCATTGCTTATCTGTTCCACCTCCTCCAACAGTTTAGCAGTGACAATAATGGCGATATCATCAGCAAATCCCACTATTTTTGTTTCTTCGGGTATAGGAAGTTGCAGTATACCGTTATACATAATATTCCAGAGCAAAGGGCCAAGGACTGAGCCCTGTGGTACTCCGCCTGTGATCTTATATTCCTTGGGTCCGCGGTCTGTATTGTACACCAAGATTCTGCACCTGAAGTAGTCAACAATATCGTCTATGAGGTATTGTGGAACTCTCATCCTTCTGAGCGCTTGTAAGATGTGACTCCAATTTGCCGTATTGAAGGCGTTTTTTATGTCAAGAGTTATAACCAAGCAGTACTTTTTGGAATCGCCTCTCCATATTTTTCCCTGTATAGCCTCTTGTGCCGTTTTAACTACCACATTGATTGCATCTGTTGTTGAGCGCGCTTTTCGAAAACCGTATTGGTGTTCTGAAAGACCTCCAGATTCTTGAATTGCTGCCTCTACCCTGTTACAGATGATTCGCTCCAATATTTCACCAGCCGTATCTAACATACAGAGCGGGCGGTATGATGATGGTTCATTTGGTGGTTTCTTACCTTTGGGAAGAAGTACTAGGTTTTGCCGTTTCCACTAATCCGGGAAGACTCCTTCCTTCAGGCACGAGTTGTAAATGTTAATAAACATTTCTGGGCTTACTTTTATAGCTGTCTTGAGTGCTATATTTGCGATACCATCTGGTCCAGGTGCTTTTTTATCTCCAATTTTATTGCAAATCTCCATTATTTCTTCTATGGTTACCTCTCGGATTGTTTGTGCCTCTACTATTGGATCATCTTGTTGATGAGGAAATAGTCCGACCACGATGTTGTGTAAGAACTCTGGGCAGGTGGAAATCTGTGGCTGGCACCTTTTAAATTTTTTCATGACGATTTGGTAGGCTTTGCCCCAAGGGTTTTCGTCAGCTTCATCACACAGCTCGGCGAAACACTTCCGTTTGCTCTTTAGTATAGCTGTTTTTAGTTCCTTTCGAGCCACCCTGTAGTCTTCTTGCAGTTCACTGGAGACGGCCCTCGCTCTAGATCGCGTATACGCCCTTCTCGCTCGATGACACTTGGTACGTAGATGCGCGATTTCTTCATTCCACCAGTAAACTGGGGGACGATGTTCCATAGCCTTTCTTCTCCTCATTGTGGCGTCACATGCCCGTGTAACCTCATTTATGGGCATGTGATGCCACAATGAGGCTCATCATTACATTTGGTGCAGTGGCATGGATCAGCAGAACAAGGCTAAGCACGACGAGGACATCCCTAGGCAAAGTGCAAAGACTAGCCTGCATCTGTTTAACAGCAGCCATAGGAACCTGTCCCGCAACAGCACTAGAGGTGATCGTAGGACTTCCTTCGCTACACATAGTGCTACAAAGGATCGCAAAGGAGGCCATTTTAATAATAATCAAAGAAGGTGTCGGTAAGGGAACACGCATCGCAAACAAAGCGAGAAAGCCTATTCAAATCGGTGCGAGTTATGGACTGGCCCGGAGACGGTTATGTTCAAGAATTACTGCTTTAAAAGGAAATTTTACTCAAAGTTGCGCAGTACCGATTCAAACAGCATATAATTGAATGGTACATGGATGGGTCGAAAATATCTATGGACACTGAGACAGGCGTGTACGGGCCCAAGACTAGATGCTCAGAATCTCTGGGAATTTCCCACGGCATATGCCAAGCAGAGTTAACACGATCGAAAGTTGCGCGCAGTTCAACCTCGACAGGAAATATCGCGGGTAGGACATCGCAATATTGTCAGATAGACAAGCCGCAATCAAGGCATGGAATTCACACGACATCAGATCCAGATTGGTATGAGAATGCATCACCAATATCAACAGACTGGGACTGGGACATGTAGGAGTGGAGGGGAACGAAGCAGCTTATACACTAGCAGACACCCCGTTCCTTGAACCAGAACCTTTTCGTAGGATAGGATCACACAAAATACGGGAAGAACTAAGAAAGGAAGAAGAGAGCAAATGGGCAAAGCATTACGATGATATCTCCCAACTGAGACATGCGAAAGAACTTCTGCAAAAAAGCAAAACGTACCTTAAAGTTAACAAGAATTGACTTGATGCTAACGGGTCACTGCAGACTCAAGGAAAACTTTAAGAAACTGGGGATAGGTACTGCAATAGAATAGATACTGCAGGTTCTGCAACACACCTTTTATGGAATGCAAAACACTAACACATAAAAGAAAACTTCAATCAGGTGCCTATCTCATATCAGACACGCATCTACCTTCGCTGGATCCACTTCAGATACTCCGGTTCATCAAAACAGCTGGACTAGAGGAAGTGCTCTAAATCGAGTATGTCATTGACTAGAGGCTTAGTTTGGGGAGCACAATAGATCTGCTAAAGGCAGCAACGCATATGCACCTCACCAAGCATACATGGTGGTGGCTGGAGCTATGTAACTCACCTTAAGACATCACCAATCTAATAACATGTGGAATATAGAGCCATTACCACGAACATCTCGAAAGCGATCCATTGAGTCTGACAAGGAGTCCTACTGCAACAACTTTACCAATGGATGAAAAACTTTCTAATGACCTGCTGGTATTAGTAAAGGAAAGAGGGGGGAAGCGTACTTTCTCACTAGAGTACTTCTTCTTGTTCCGGACGGCGACGGATGAATTCCCTAGATGGAGTCAACGGTGGCATTCACAGTTCCAGTTAGGTTAAACTTAGTAAAAACCTTGCGCGAACTGCTTCGACTTTGGATCACAGGTCGGTAAGAAATTTCCAATGTTAGTCAGGTCCTTGGAATAGAGAGCATGGCGGAGGAACCCTTAATGGGCCAACGGAAGCGCTCGTACTTCCGCAGTGGTATAACAAAAAAACTGGCCCTCCAAGTTGGGGGTTGTGCCGTCGTGGTAACTTCCCTACCAAATAATATAACACTGCTTCAGAAACAATCACAAGCCTCGGATAAGAAATATTCAACTGTTGACGACCCCAGCATATGAAATAAGGACAGCCACCTTCGGATCTATACGTGGAATGTTGGGACCCTTTAACAGACCACGCACCGCCAAACAATTAGCAGAGGCCCTAGACTGCGAATGGACACCAACAACGCTTCGGCCCGCAGAATCTTGGAATCTAGTTCGGATGGAGGAAGCAGTAGAGAGCATCCTCGCCATAGGTGGCGCGCACAAATTCAATGGGACCTCGACCAACTTGGAGTGCACAGCTATATGTAGAGGCAATTAGCAAAGACAAAACTAAATGGAGAGGCTTGTTGGTTGAGCCCCAGATTCATCCCGAATAATATTTTCAGTTTCGATAACGACAGATGACAGTAACTTGCTTGAATAACAGGCCCGTGAGTGCACACACCGTCTGTTGCGAACAAATCCACGCATAAGACAATCTTGCAGCGCGAGGAAGCAAACTTAGTTGACACGCAATCTATTACCTTTTTCAGAAAGAATACGTCTTCTATACGATCTGCAAATGGATAATCAAACTATCAAGCTTAAAGAGAACATGCAAGATGGTGTCAGAGGTAATTACGAGTATGGGACATGATGGCACGACCACATATCGAACATCGCTCAATCAGGGTACCTGTTTAGAGCAAAAAAGTACTTCACATCGGTGCAGCTCCTCTCTTACAAAAAGCACAAGTAGGACCAGGGCTTGAGTAATATTCTCCCGATTGGAACTCAGCCCGAAAGCATGATGTACTATGTATCTACTCGACAGCATCCAGAAAATGCAACACTAAAAGTTAAACATTGAACAATGGGTTGACCCATCGAAGACAGGTGGCTGATTTATGGATGTACTACAGATACTACTATTAAAGACGTTCCGGCGACCATCACCTCCACGTTTGCCTGGCATCCGCGCTAACATCTCTCTATCAAAATTGCTTTTGTTACAGAAAAAGCAAATTATGGAACTCACTGCCTGAACTTGTAGAAGCTTTCAATCTGCAGATATGTCAGTCACAGATATATGCAGATATCTCGGGGCGCTGCTTTGCTAGTGCTTTATCCATTCTTTCAGAAATATTTCTATCAGGATTGAAAGTAGGTATTACCTGATTAATTTCGCAACCATTGAAAACAAGAAGCAAATTAAATCCGACACCTTCAGCCTGAACAACCCTCAACCATATCGCCAATTCACATTTTCATTTTAATCTCCCCTTGGAGGAATTTTCTCAAGTCTTAAGTTGATTCAACCCTCCTCACACCCACACATAAATTTCACTCCGCAGCCGAAATCCATGCATACAATTAAAATTATCTTAATTACCACTCAGATTTACAATACAAAAGGGTTGAACATACAAATTGCATTTGGAGCCTCTCCCGGGAAAGGATTTATATGAGAGTGTACGCCGTGTACACTTTACACCCACTCACTGGATGTGGATATTTTATCTTAAGGAAAATATATCTCCTTGGAGTTTATTTGCATACAGCACGGCAGAACCTTTCGGCCTGTGGCCATTCAAAATTAATTTAAATGGCTACTTTGTCTTTTTGCGTGGCCATAAAGCACTGGAAACGCTGCAGAGAGTCAAGCAATCTTTGGATTCGCTTCACAGAAACCATTAAGATAAACATCAAAATTATGAAATATATTTCTTTGTTATTTATTGTCCATATATTCTTGGATTTCTCCTTGTTCTTCAATAGCTGCGAACCACCGCGAACTGAAAACGTTGCCAATGCTTCAGATGGAAGTTGAATGTACGTATTTATTTTGAAAAGTTATTCGGTTCAGTGGTCGATAAATTGTTCAATGACTTCTTTTGTGGCATTTATTATTTAAAAAAAAAAAAAAAAATTCGCGCAACAGCTCTTCAAGTGCCTGTGCCTAGCTTCTCGCAACCACTCGTGTTGTGTGCATTGTACGTTTTCACACCAATGGAAGGAGCCTACAGATTTGTGCCGTGTCCGAAATGCAATTTGTTTTTGAGAAGCTTTCTCGTAACAACAATACTCTCGGATGTTTGTCAGACGTTCGTGGGAGGTGGTACCGTGAAAAAACTGTTTGGTGCTTTCTGGGATTCGAACATGGAACCTCACGCGCAGTGATCCGACACACTAACCAATGCGCCACGGCGCATTATTTAAAAAAATGTATTATTTTAATTGTGTTTAAAATCAAAATTATTTCCCTGAAATCCTTGAAGCCAAACAGAAAAAGCTATATCTTCGTTAACGAGATATAAGGAAATTTGGGGACATTTTAAGGATAGTGCCAGATGACATCAGTGAGGTATCGTTGGAGACATTGACGAAATTGCTCGGACCCACCCTACCACAAGCAGAAAAGCGATAGGTATTCAATTTAAATTTTTGTAATTTATTTATATTACTAGCGAATACCCGGCGAGCGTTGCTTTGCCTATCAGAAAAGAAAACAACAGTCAGGCAGGCGCCTGGGGCAACAACTGTCTGGCAGGCGCCTGAAGCAACAACTGTCAGGCAGGCGCCTTGGGCTAAGTCTATTAGAGAACAGTTTTGTGCCGGCTAACAGTTGGTAAGTGGTCCAACCGTTAATATATATGTATGTATGTAAATAAAGAAAAATTAGTAGTAAAGTACTATAATATTAAAGTAGTCGGCAAACTGCTGAACCGATGGTACCCGACGTGCTTTGCTGCGAATAACAAAAGATCTTTTTTTTTAAAGTACTAAAGTACTATAGTACTAAAGTAGTGAACCGATTTTGACCAAACTTCATAGGAATACTCTAGAGCCAATACCGAAGATTGCCTGAAAATTTGAGCTCAATCGGTTTCGTGGTTTCGGAGTCCATAGCTTACAAACAGGTGCACACAATTTTTCCCATGAAAAAAGTACTTTCAGTTTTTTTTCGAAATTGTCCAATTTTCCGGGCAACTTTTCCAATTTTCCTTTCCGTAAAAACCTTTTGGGACTATTACGAACATTTTAAAGAAAAGTGAGCCAAATCGGTATAGCAGTTCTCAAGTGATGCGATGACCAACGAACAGCATTTAATTTTTATTTATATAGATTATTGTTATTAAATACAGGTACATATCTAATTATAGTCAAGGTAAAGGTTATTCATAAATCGATGTGCAGCCCATACATCAGTGCCGACAACTTGCAATCTTATGAAATGATTTTGTTTTGTATCGTAAGAACATACACTGAAAGGAGAAGAAATGACTACCAGAGGATGTGTATACAGGACAACTTATTAATGATGTCATATTAAGAAGAAAATATGCTTCTTAATGTGACTAAAACAGGGTTTCCTTACATTATTGATAAATTATCTCAAAAGATCAACAAGACATACACAACTACACTTGTAACTGTAGCAAGAAGTTTCCCTTGCCAATTCTTTTAGAGATCAGAACCAGAGATGACGAAAGTCCAAATATTGTCAAACCGACCTGTCATTGGGTCCGCGTTTTTTGACATGTATGTTCAGTATAGTCTCGTAAATCATCATGAATAGACTCACGCTTAAGCAATGCTACAAAATTATCCAAGCTTACTTAGAAAATCAGTAGACGATTTGCTAGAAAATCAGTAGACGATTTGCGAAGCTTAAAGATTTGCGAAACTTTGCGGTTTTTATGATGCGTATAATCGTCTATTTTAGCAAGCCATCTGTTGAACTGTGGATAGATTTCGTACCACATACTCTCTTCATGAGGTATATGGAATGTAACCAATCTAAAAGAGACTCTACAGACCCCATTTCATCCAGAAAAATTTACGATGGGCTTCTTCAAAAAAGGAAGAAGAAAGAGCATGAGAAGTACTCCAGGAACACGCTTAAGCAATGCTACAAAATTATCCAAGCTTACTTAGAAAATCAGTAGACGATTTGCTAGAAAATCAGTAGACGATTTGCTAGAAAATCAGTAGACGATTTGCGAAGCTTAAAGATTTGCGAAACTTTGCGGTTTTTATGATGCATATAATCGTCTATTTTAGCAAGCCATCTGTTGAACTGTGGATAGATTTCGTACCACATACTCTCTTCATGAGGTATATGGAATGTAACCAATCTAAAAGAGACTCTACAGACCCCATTTCATCCAGAAAAATTTACGATGGGCTTCTTCAAAAAAGGAAGAAGAAAGAGCATGAGAAGTACTCCAGGAACACGCTTAAGCAATGCTACAAAATTATCCAAGCTTACTTAGAAAATCAGTAGACGATTTGCTAGAAAATCAGTAGACGATTTGCTAGAAAATCAGTAGACGATTTGCGAAGCTTAAAGATTTGCGAAACTTTGCGGTTTTTATGATGCATATAATCGTCTATTTTAGCAAGCCATCTGTTGAACTGTGGATAAATTTCGTACCACATACTCTCTTCATGAGGTATATGGAATGTAACCAATCTAAAAGAGACTCTACAGACCCCATTTCATCCAGAAAAATTTACGATGGGCTTCTTCAAAAAAGGAAGAAGAAAGAGCATGAGAAGTACTCCAGGAACAATGTATGGAAGTCTTAGGTAGGTAGGTAGGAGTGGTTGTGTCAGCAAACCATGACGACACTTAATTAGCGCAGAAGCGCCGTTTTATTACCACAACTCAAGTGACCTGACGGATGTTAACTACTAGGGGAAAGAAGAAGAAAAAGAGGGAAGGATTATTCAAATCCACCCCGTTACATTGAGGAAGCTGATAATATCCCCAATGCTAATCTCCGCTAGCTCTATAAGGTTGTCGAAAAAGAATTTACCTAAGGTGCGCTGTCTGGCCTTTCCTAAAGCCGGACACTTGCAGAGGAAGTGTAAGATTGTTTCTATTTCATCAGCAGTATTGCAGCTGCGACAATGTGCATTAAATGCAATGCCTATTCTGGCCGCATGAACCCCGATGGGCCAGTGGCCAGTACTAACTGCCAGAGTTCTTGCGATATCTGTGCGGTTTCCGTTTAGTAGATCTTGCGTTCTTTTCAGGGAGTATTTGGGCCACATCTGCCTGGAGATGACACAGTTCCGCACCCCCTGCCATCTAATATCCGCCTTTAGCAGATGGTGTGCGAAGATGCCTCCCTTAAGGACCCCCAACGGGACGTTCACCTCCTTTGCTAGGGAAGCATCAAGGGAAGATCCTTGCCGCGCGAGTTCATTAGCCCGCTCATTCCCCTTAATGTTGCTGTAACCCGGAACCCAAAGGAGACAGATCCTTAGCCGGTGACTAAGCGAGGCGAGTTCTTTTTTGCACTTTTCTACTAGCCTTGAGGATGTAGTGGCAGAAACTATAGCCTTGATAGCCGCCTGGCTGTCAATGAGGATGGCAATGGTATTTTGGGGTGTAGAGGTTTGCTTGAGTATGCGGCAAGCCTCACGTACAGCAAAGACTTCCGCCTGGAAGACACTGCACGAATCAGAAAGCCGGTACGACCTGGAAATATTAAAGGATTCAGAGAATATACCCGCCCCTACCCCGCAGCCCATTTGTGAACCGTCGGTGAAAATTGTTGATTCGAACTCATTTATTATTACGCCAGTTTCCCAATCCACCTTGGTAGGGAGTCTGACCGTGACGTGATTTCTAAAGTTCACTGTGGGAGTTATATAACCGGTCAGATTAGCTACCAGATCCTGCGGTAGCAAATTTAGGATACTGCTGTGACCATACGGATTGGTGCACCAGCATCCTGTTTCCCTTAGCCTGACCGCACTACACGATGATAGCTGCATAATGTGAAGATCGAGTGGTAAAAGGTGCAGAATAACGTTCAAGCCATCGGTTGGACATGTCCTCATGACACCCTTTGCGCCTATAGCCGCAGTTCTTTGTACCCTGTTAATAAGTTTGATGTTATAAGCTTTCCTTAGCGCAGGCCACCAGACTAGCGATCCATAGGAAAGAATGGGACGCACCACGGCAGTGTACATCCATAAGACCATCTTCGGGCGAAGTCCCCACTTCTTGCCTTCTTTACTCGTTGCTCAATATTAAGCTTCCAGCTTAGTTTTGGATCAAGTACCACACCTAGGTACTTGGCACTGGAGGATAGGGAGAGTAGATGATTATTTAGCCGTGCAAGCGTAAAAGTCGGTATTTTGGTTTTAGTGGTAAAGAGCATCAGTTCAGTTTTGCTTGGGTTGACGCTGAGTCCACATCCAGTGGCCCATGAGCTAATCTTGCCCAAGGCACCTTCCATAATCTCACTGATTACGGATGGAAACATCCCCGATACCAGAATTACCACATTATCCGCATACGCCACAACCTTAACTACATCCCTATCAAGTCTACACAACCCCACCTCGAGGAGTTCCTCTAACAACAGATATGGTGGAGCTGCTGTTGCCGAGAGTCGATTGAATGATTCTAGTTTTTAGCATTGTCAATATCCATTTGCTAATAAACTCTTCCACACCCAGTTGGATCAGAGCTTCCTGAATCGATTCCGTACTGACGTTATTGAAGGCACCTTCAATGTCTAAGAAGGTAGCAAGGGTATATGGTATTGTTTGAAATGGGTTGTCTTTTCTATCGTTCGCACAACTTCGTGGAGCGCCGTCTCTGTCGATCGCCCTTTAGTGTACGCATGTTGAGATTTGGATAGAAGGGATTTATCTAGGGTATTTCGGATATGTATATCTAAGATGCGTTCCAATGTCTTTAAAAGAAAAGAGGATAAGCTAATTGGCCTGAAATCCTTTGCGGATCCATGACCCCGCTTCCCAGCTTTCGGGATAAACACGACACGAACACGCCTCCAGCTCAGGGGAACGTGATTTAGGAGAATACAGCTTCTGTAGATCGGAACTAGCCACGAGACCACCTGGTCCATTCTTTTTTGCAGCATAGTAGGGAGAATGCCGTCAAGGCCGGCCGATTTATAGAGAGAGAAGCTGTTAATAGCTCAGGAGGTGTTAACGGCTGAAATTGTTGTCTTAATGTTATTCCAGGAAGAAGATTGCGCGACCTGAGCTACTGGTGGGAGGGCAATCTCATTACTACAACCTGGAAAGTGTGTTTGCATTAAAAGTTCCAGTGGCTCGCTAGAAAAGTCCGTCCAAGTCCCATTCGGCCGTTTGATAAAGGACGGGCTAGAATGTTCCTTGGACAGAATTTTACTCAGCCTGGCCGAGTCTTTTATGGTGTCAATGGACTGACAGTAGTCTTTCCAAGCAAGAGACTTGGCACTTTTAATGAATTTCTTGTATTCCTTCAGACAATCGTTATAAGGCTGCCAGAACTTGTGTTTAAAGCAGACATTGAATATCTCTGTAGTTATCTTCCTCAGATTAGATAGATCTTCGTTCCACCAAGGGGGGAATTATTTCTTGCTATATTTAATAGGACACAAAACCTTAAAAGCCGCACCCATCGCTGTTTCGAAGGTCCTTTTGGCGTCTGGTTCCTCGACTGATTCAATTTTCAAGTCGGGTATTCTATGAAGTTTTGATTTAATGACCTGACCAAACTTCTTCCAGTCAATTCTCTTAGGGTTTCTAAATGGCTTGGGAGCCTCAACCTCGAGGCACACATTGTAGAGAATCCATCTGTGGTCGGAGAAGGACAATTGATCGGATACTCGCCAGTTAACTACTCTAAGGGCATTATTATTGTTTTTGAGAGTGATGTCTAAAACCTCCCCCCACCCTCTGAAATTTTCCGTACTCGGAAAAACGAAAGTTGGTGTGTTACCCACGTTACAAACAGAGAAGTTGGACATCACTAGAAAATCATACAAGGACTCACCGCGTTCATTGATTTCGGAGCTGCCCCATAATGTATGCCTGGCATTTGCGTCGCAGCCCAGAAGCAGATTGTCCTTTCTTGCTGTTGTCATTGATGTTAAGTGGCATACCTCCTCTGGTGGTGATGGCCTATCACGATCCATGTAAACTGAGGATATAAAAAGAGTGTTATTTGCAACCTCCAATTTAACTACCATTAAATCGGCAGAGCTAAAATCAGGACATAGAAATACATTCAAATGTTTTTTAGCTAGGATGCAAGTTCACCAGGCTCGTTGATCAGCAGCAGGAAAGAGGAGCTATTTTTCTGAGGTTCCTCCGCCTTGATGACTGCCCAGGCATCCATCGGAACCGCCGGATTGTGCAGTTTCAGACATTTCCCCCGTCAATCCGCATATTGGGCAGCCAGATGCGGGCCCTTGGTCTCCTGGGGATATCATTAGCGGGGATAAGCTTGAGCTTCAAGCCCTCCCAGGCGTCACTGACCTTAGTGACACACTCGCTAAGGAAATCCTTGGAGAACTGGTCCTCGCATCTGATGACCCGATAACCCCTGACCAACTCGGCGGAATCGAAGCACGGCATTGGTCCCCCAGGATTTCCCAACAGGTAGTCCATGACCATACCCGATAGTCTGGCCTCAATGCTACTCCACGCTTCAGGGCGACCTGCAAATGCTCTCTGACTACTTCAGAGAAGTGTCGCGTTGTCTGAGTAGGACAGGCCGAGGATGTACCTGGTAGATTTTGTGTAGTAGTCGGCGTCTTGACAACCTTGGTCTTTTTTGCTTCGCGATTGGTCTCATCCGAAGACCTGTTTCGCTTGCTTACCTTGGTTTCATGCTTCTTCTGTTGTGGATGTTGCTGTTGTTTCTCCAGATGTGTGATATACTCATCGACCACAGCTTGGTATTTGGCCTTATCCGCAGCGTCCCTCTCATGAACGGTACCAGCTGCTTCGTTTTTGGCAACCTTGTCAAGAACGAATCGAGCCATCTTGTACCTGCTCTTCATGATGGCGTCCGGGGTTTTGTTTTTCTTCGACGAACTTACGCCACTAACCATAGTGCCTTTGGTTGCCATTTTGGTGTTTGCTGTTGTTTCTGTCTGATGAGCCGCCCTCTGTACGCTAGAGGGAGTACTTTGCCTAGTATGTACCTGCTGCGGCTGAAGGGAAGACTGAAGACTCCTGGCTGGAGGCTAAAAGCTCGTCTTCCGATGAGGAGCCAATGTCGGGCATCCCCACCCCATCTTGCTTTTTTTGATTTTTAATTTTTGTTTATTTTTTATTTGTTTTATTCATTTTTGTAGTTTTTTGGTCCCACGAGTAAGTCTTACCAAACGGTAAAAAGCACGTGTCAGAAACCTGTAGAGATGAAAATGGAAACCTTGTGATTTTACTCACAGTCGGTGCTGAGAATATGGAAGGAACACTTCTGAAGACTATTAAACAGCGACGATGGCCAATATTCCGCTGTGCGGCAGAATGTGCCATTCAACAATAAAGATAATAGTCAAGATTCCTGTCAATCTGATAAGAAAGAAGTGAGGATAGCGATATCTAAACTTAAATCCAACAAAGCTGCTGGAGCCGATGGTCTTGTTGCCGAACTTTCCAAGGCAGGAGGAGACAAGTTGGTAAGGAGCATGCACCAGCTCATCTGTAAAACCTGGTCGGACGAAAGTATGCCCGATGAATGGAACCTCAGCATCGTTTGTCCGATTCTGAAGAAAGGAGACTCTCTAAACTGCGCAAACTACAAAAGTATAAGTCTTCCCCGTCATTGAAGACGATACTTCCAAGGTAATAGAAGTTACCTACTCTCTCGACCTTTTGCTCTGCAATGATGCTATTTATGTGTTCGTCCCAAGCTAACATTTTATCAACTAAAATGAACAAATTCTTTTGCTATTTTTTCACTGTAATTTCGCACTATCTGTCCGGTGCCTGTCTCACAGAAATGAGTTGTTGATGACTTCAAGGGAAGAACTAAACCAGTGGTCATTTGGTGCATGATTTTGTACGCAGTAGATTGGATTGGATCTTATGTGCAACATTTAGCATGGATATGCCACGGTATATCTTGTAAGACATAAGACCGTTTTTTTTTTATTTGGGGCATAACGACACTCCAGTCATCGTGCATGCTTTTGTCCACCCACACTTCGTCGATGACTTGGTGCATGCACCTTACCAAAATATCCCCTACGTGTCTGAAAAGCTCTTCGGGAATCAGAGACTAGGTTTCTCTTTTTTTTACGGTGCACCTCGACCTCATTAAGACATTTTGTCCAGTCCCCTCATATAGGTAGAATTCGAATTTTTTGAGCTGAGGAAGAAACAACGTCAGATAGGGAAGTGAACCCTTTCTGTAAGTGTTTAATTCTGGTTTTATCAGAATAACTGATACCGAATTTCTTCAGATGATATTTGAAAGAGGAATGACCAGTAAGAAAACCAGTTAAGATCTTGGAATCATATTTGCTCATTGCTAGAATCTCGTTTGTTCTTTTGTTTGAGAAAATTATGAATTTGTTGGAATGTTTTAGACCAGCTTGTGAGTCCCAATGTGTGAGCTTTTCTTTCAAGAGCATGTAGCTTGAAATATATATTTAAGTAAAATGTCCCAGTGGTTTTGGCAGCTTGTAATTGGGGCCGACACTCCAGCGCTTATCCCATTTTTCATTTCTGATCCGTCGGTATACTAATTGGATTGATGATCAGATTGAGGGATTTGGTAATTATTCCAAAAGATCTGATCGGGAATAGCCACTTCAATAGGGCAAATCGGATGGATCTTTTTAAGCTTAAAGTCACTCATGCATACTACTGATGAGGAGAGCAGCGAAAATGTTTGCTTAGACAGGTATGCATAGCACCCGTAATGACTAGCTATTCTTTGCACCACCAAATTAGCTGTGCGTACCTGATGATTGGTGTGATGATGATGAGGCAAGTCCAGTGAATCATTTTAGGTTTTAGAATTCAAGTTTACCAAAAAGTCTGGAACAGGCTTAGAAAGCTTGGGTTGCTTTTTCGGTCGTTCTGTCTAGATTCAGCTTTTGGTCTGGCTTCCAGTTCAATTTTTGGCCTAGAGTTACTAAGATACTTTGTTACCTTTGAGAAATTAAGTTGGACGCCATTTGCAAAAAGTGTTTGGAGATTTAGTTTAGAATCATGACTGTTTTGGTTGGGTTGAATTTAACTCTGGACTCCTAAGCACTTATTATCATTATGACTAAGTCATCGGCGTAGCCTTGTGTTAGAAATCGAATAGAACGCCGGTAGGTGTTAGTTAAGTAGTAGGGGGAATAGAACAACCTTTGATTGTTCTAATGGAGATCGAGAATTGTCCAAGGTTGGCAGAGGTGATCCTGCTACTTAGCATGGAGCATATCCAGTTGATGGTGTATGAAGCGCTTTTTATATATTGAAACAAGGCGTTGTCAAACGCTCCGGAGATATCAACGTCACCCTTAGTAAGGTATTATTTCAAAATCTCATCAGAATCCCTTAATTTTATTGAAGCCTTCATTTTTTTAAGAAATAGTCTTGACAACCGTTTTTCTTATAAAATATCTTAAAAAGGCCAAAAAGATATTGGTAGCGAATTATTTTGGCATCTGAAGGAAAAATGTTGCAACTTTTGGCACACATAATTAAAGATGATTGAGAAGATTCTACCGCAATATTCGTTTCAGACGGATTATAATTTTTCTATATCTTTATATCATAAATTAGTATTTGCAGCCAATTGAACTAACTTATTTCATTTATTCTAAAAGCACTCTTGAATAAAATAACTTTAATATGATTAAAGGGTTAGAAGCATAAGCTACTACTCCCCTGCTGACATCATTGAAGTCAGACGGAAGGACATATCCGAGACGGTATTCATGTTTATCTTGCGATGAGCCTTATTGTCACGAACACTTAACACCATCGGTCGACTTTTATTACCCTAAGCATACGAATAAGACATTTAAATCCCCTCGGAGAATATTTAAGAAATGCAAATAAGCCAAAGATTAATCTTAGTTACATCAAACACTCTCCAAAAAGGCTATGCATACTAAACAAAGGGTAAATTTACATTTTATGGAGACCTTCAGAGCCGGCTGACGAAACACCGACTCACGGCAACGACTGACGGACGACAAGTCATCCGCTAAATGAAAGCCGAAGATTAGTTCACCCCTTTCCAGTAACTGTGTTACGGATGGGGATATACTGGTGACACTTCATTGTGAAATCCTTCATGCATCACAACGTGCAATAGTAATGGAAGGAGCCACTCAGCTCCGAAGGAACTTCAATTAAATTTCCTCAAAGAAAACCAAACGCTGGTGCTCTGGTCATATTTCAACACTCCGAGGTCATTTATCATATGACACATATTCTTTCGAGCAGTGTGTTCGAGGGGGTTGATTACACAGTGCGGAAAAATATGTCGCATGAAAAATTATAGCCACATACACTTAGCTATTCGATTTATTTCTGGATTTGGAGAAACGATGATAAATCTTGGAGGACAACAATGTCAATAAGCGTGTACGTTCGCATGGAGAACAAATGACCGAATCGAAAGGGTCTAGCTTGCGATTAAACCAATTTTTCAATCGAGATGAAGTTTTATCACTGTCAATCGTCCAGAGTTGTGATGGAATGCGTGTAGGATGTGTTTTTGAAATAATTCCAATATGCCAGTCAATTGTTATGCGATTTACTTTTCTTTCATATTTCGAAGAACAGAAATTCTTGAAGAAACAGATTACAATCGGATTTTCATTTCCGCAGAGTGAAAATTCATTTCCACCTACGACGCCGTTAAACTTCTACCCTTGCAGAGAGGGTGCATAATTTTAAAGGAATTGCTTGTAAAGTTCGGACATTGTGTGAGTAGAGATATGCCCGGCTGCTGCTGATCAATGGAAAAACCTTGTAATCCAATTTTTATTGAAAATCGATGATAAAAGAACATAAAAGGAGAGGAGGTAAATGGGGGTTTGGTTAAGGTGAAAGAGTAAGGGGGTTTGCGCATTTCATGGTAAATAAATTATATTCTACTCGAAGATATGATATTTAACTAATTCCTTAATAGCAATAGCATAGGTCTTTTGCTTCTTTGATTTATATAAACTTACGATCAGGCTTTTGGCTAAAGGTTGGCTAAAGAAAATAAAAAATATGTACATAATTTTTGCACTGTAGGCCGGATAACACATATTCTTTAATGGAAGGATAGGTTTATCCCAAAACAATTTTTTGAGTGGTATCAATGCATCAATTATTAAAACTAATCGTAACTCAAAGGATGTGATTTCTGACTCTAAGGGCAAACAATTTCTTGACCTTGCGGACGAATACGATTACAGAGTTCTAAACGGGACATGTGAAGGACATTGTGAAGGAGAATACACTTTTATCGGAGGAACTGCATGTTCCATAGTAGACTACTGTCTTATCGCAGGCAATTGGCACACACTTATGTGGGATTTTAGGATAAGAATAAAGAATTTTTCAGACCATATGCCAACGGAAATCTCGTGTACGATCTCGTGTACGGACTCTGTATGTAACGCAAGACCTATTGGGCTTCTGTCAAAACTTATTTGGAATGACAAAATGCGTTCTTCGTTTCAAAACAATTTGAATATGGAACTCTGCAAGCTACATGAATCATGTACACAACCAACAATGGAATTTCTAACGGAAACAATCAAGAATTTATGGCCATTAACTACACTGTCAAGAAAAGTGGTTCGATAGAGAGTGCTCGAGTGCAAGAGCTAAATCGTTTGCGTTCCTAAAACTCTGCAGAACTTGCAATGTTGCCCTTTTTAAAACGCTTTAGGCTAAGGCCACGCTCGGCAATTTATTGATGGGCAATTCTTGAGCGATTAATTGTGAAAATATCGTTGTCGATTGCTGCTCACCGCAGTGTTTTACAAGAAAGTCGTTTTAACATTTACAGAATGTTAGAAAGATTTGGTGTTTATTCAATAAACCAAAAAAGATCAGGTTATGGAAATGCATTGCAGGAAATGTATTGAATACGCATTTGAAATTTTATCCCAAAAATTGTGTTTTGTGGAAAATAAATATCGAAACAAAACCAAGCACTGTAATTAATTTAACTAAATGTGCCTGCATATTACACAATCTTGTACGAGAGCGAGATGGCGAGAGTGATCTTGATCATTTTCAGATCACAATGCAACTGAACAATGAGGAAACTGTAGAAACCAGAGTTAGCCAAGAACCAAGTGCATGTTTTAATAGAAGCAGTCAAACAGCATTGAATATCAGAACAGAGCTCACAAAATATTTATGGGATTTTGGACATAAGACCAAAATTAAAATTTGTAAATTGAATAAAAATAATGTTAAGATAAATAAAACGAAACTCACCTGAACAATTACATTTTTCTTCCACAGTTTGTCGGTAAAGTTTTTATTTTTGAAATCTTTAAGCCCATCCTGCCATAATGCAGGACAGTTTTGTACTTCTGACATTAACATTTCCATGTTCATTCATTCATTCTTGCCATGATGATTTCTTACCGCTCAGAACTACATTAAAATAATAGAATAGAATTAAAAGCTGAGCGACGCCGCTCTGCCGCTCAGAAACGTCGCTTGTCGCTCAGCGACTGCGTGGCCACAACCGTACAATTTCATACGTTTTACATTTTTCTTGCCGCTCTACCGCTCTGCCGCTTGCCGCTCAGTGCGTGGCCTTAGCCTTACGGTGAAGCAAATAAAGAATTTAAGCACATCTGTTATGCAAAAAAATCGGCTTATGATGAGAACATTTTTAAAGTAGTCAACAAATCAACGTCATCTGCTGACTTCTGGAAAGCAGTAAAGTATGTCAACGGTCAACCCAAAAACATTACCAAATCATTATACTTACTTATTTAGATGGCGCTACAATCCGGGCTGGACCTGGGCCTCAACCAACAAACCTCTCCAGCCAGCACGGTTACGAGCCAGCTGCCTCCAGTTGCGCACGCCAAGTTGGTTGAGGCCCCCCTTCACTTGTTTGCGCCACCTACCGCGAGGTCGTCCTCTACTGCGCCGTCCGTCCGGGGTGGATTCGAAGACTTTCTTAGCGGGAAGGTTGGGCTCCATCCGCTCTAAGTGACCCAGCCATCTTAGTCGCTGTATGTGAACTCTTCTGGCTAAGTCGATGTCCTTGTATAGGCCATATGGTCCGGCATTGTACCTTCTCCTCCACTCACCGTCTATGCAGACGGGACCAAAGATCGCTCGAAGAACTTTTCCCCTTGAAATAACCAAGGGCATCCTCATCCGGTTTTCTCAAAGCCCATGCCTCTGCGCCATACAGCAGGACTGTGATGATTAGTGTCTTATAAAGAGTTACCTTAGTAGTTCGAGATAGGGCTTTGCTACTCAATTGCCGTTTTAGCCCATGGAAACAACGATTGGCAAGAGTAATTGTCCGTGTGATCTCCCTGCTGATGTCATTTGCGGAGCTGACCATAAAGCCTAGGTAGACAAAATCCTTTCATTCATTCATTCATTCATTTTCAATGGCCCGCTAATCCTTCATGAGGGTCGCAGGGGTAGGATGCTCAGGTGGACTCTCCATCCTTCTCGATCCTCCGCCATTGACTCTAATTCATCAGGGGGAATCCCTAAGCGGCTCCAGGAGAGATGTCGGACTTGATCCAACCATCTATTTCTAGGCCTTCCGCGAAGTCGCCTACCTGATGGCACGGCAACCATGGCGCATCTTGGAAGCCGGTCTGGGGGAATACGCACTACGTGACCAAACCATCGAAGCATAGATCGTTCCGTTCGGAGAAGTAGCTGCTCAACGTTGAGCGCCTCGCGTACTCTGGTGTTGCGCACTCGATCCCTACGAGTTATTCCAACAACACCGCGAAGGAACCTCATTTCGGCAGCTTGTATCCGCGATCTTATTCTCTCGGTCACTACCCAAATTTCATGACCATAGGTGAGAGTTGGAACATACACCGAGTTAAAAACCGATTTAGCTTGAACACTAAGTTCGGCCTTCCTTATAACAGATTGGCCAAGCTCTCTTAAAATTGATCCAGCCTGACCAATTCTACAGGATAACTCAGCATTGCTCCTCCCATCACTCGTGAATAGAACCCCGATGTACTTAAAGTTCTCCACCAGCTTCAGTGGGACTCCACTAACATGCAGAGTGCACTGAATGGGTTTTTTGGAAACGACCATTACTTCCGATTTGTTCACGTTGATCTTCATTCCAGCATCATCACAAACGGCTACAAACCTTTCGAGTGCTCGTTGAAGTTCGGTTTGAGAGGACCCAAGGATGACCAAATCATCCGCAAAGAGCAGATGACTAATCCTTAGGTCTCCCACTTTGAAACATTCCCCGCCACGGCTGCGCTGCAACATCCAATCCATATATACAATGAAGAGGAGAGGTGACAAAACGCACCCTTGGCGGAGTCCAACGCCCACAGTGAAAGGTATTGATTTAACACCGTTTATCCGAACACAGCTTCTACAGTTTGTATATAAAGACTGAATCGCCCTTAACAGAGAACCAGCAATCCCATACTCCTGCAGAACACTCCAGAGTCTGCCTTGAGGAACCCTATCAAATGCCTTTTCCAAATCCACAAAACAAGTGTAGACAGGTTTGGCATATTCCCAGGCCTTCTCAAGAACCATTCTGAGAGTGAACAACTGGTCGGTTGTGCTTCTACCGGGACGAAAACCGCACTGCTCATCCCCCAAACTGTCCTCAACCACAGCTCTGGAACGCTTTTTTAGCACCTTAGCGAAGACTTTTCCAGGGAGACTTAAAAGAGATATACCCCTATAGTTGGCGCAATCTCTTTTGTCCCCTTTTTTAAAAAAAGGAACTATCACCCCCATTTGCCAATCACCAGGTGTTTCACCGCATTCCCAGGCCACTTTAATGACACGCGAGAGCCATTGAACTCCCTCTTTACCTAAAGCCTTGAGCATTTCTGGCCGAATTTCATCCACACCAGCAGATTTGCCAACTTTTAGCGCTTTAATCGCAAAAGTTACTTCCTCTACCGTAGGACTATTTTCCGCCCAACTCTCGTCTGTCATCTTCGGTGCCCTGTTCGGGATTGAGCAATTCTGAAAAGTTCTCGCTCCATTTGCGTAAGATGTCCTCCTCATTGGAAAGAAGTCTACCGTCTTTAGATTTGACTCCTTCAACGATATTCAACTTTTTTCCTCTGATTCGGCGGACGGTCTGCCAGAACATCTTATTTGCAGTTCTGTGGTCACGTTCCAATTTCTCGCCAAACTCCTTCCAAGACTGTTCTTTCGCCGTTTTCACAGCTAATTTGCAAGTTCTTCGCGCCTCAATGTACCGATTTCGAGAATCGAAGTTCCCCAAGTGAATCCACACCTTAAAGGCTCTCTTCTTCTCTCTGATGGCTTCTTGAACTCCGGGCGTTTTAAACCAAGCAGTTCTTTTCTCACCACCAGCCGCCACACCAAGCCGCTTCACTCCACAAACATCTCCCGCAGAGGCAATAACCGCTGTTGAACACAGTTGCCATTCTTCCTCTACATTTGATGGAACAGTTGGAATTCGTTCAAACCTCTCAGATATTTGCCGCGCAAATGTCTCCCGTATCTCATCGTCCTGTAACCTCTCCCATCGTATACGTGTAACCATCCTTGGTTTACGCTTTGGTAGGGGAGGCACTCTCTCGCTAAGATACAATTTGCACAGCACTAAGTGATGATCAGTTGACAGTTCGGCCCCTCTCAATACGCGAACATCGCAAACCATTCTCTTCAGACACAGTGGTACCACAAAGAAATCGATCAGCGACTTCTGCTGAAGACTCTGACGGTACCACGTGTATTTGTGAATGTCTTTGTGTGGAAAAATGGTGTTCATGATGGATAAGCCATTTTCACAACAAAAATCCAACAACCTCTCTCCGTTTGCGTTTTGATCAGGACAAAAGAATCCATATCTGCAACCTTTTTAAGGGCAACATCAACTTCATCTAAGAAAGCTGCATGCTCTGACTGAAGATTCGGTGCATACACCTGCACCAATGCCAGAGTTGATCTTTCAAGCTTGAGCTTTAAGATCGCAACTCTCCCTCCTAATGGTATCCACTCCAATACTCTGTCTGTCAACCTGGGACTTGTGAGTATCCCCACTCCCGCCCGAGCAGACATTGAGGGTGCGACTCCTGACAGGAAGAGCTTCCACCCACCCGAAAGGTCCACAGTTTTAGAATCTCTCTGCTTTGTTGAAGAGACGCCAACTATATCTAGTCGACTTTTAACAGCCTCCCCAACAAGCTCAAGATTGTTCCCTGTGAGCGATGAGACGTTCCATGTGCCTATCCTAAGTCGATGCCGTTGTCGAATCTCAGAGAGTCCATCTGTGCCCCTATCGGTGCACAGCGCGCTCACCCCTTGACCTCCGTAATGGTTCGCGAGACCATTGACAGGAAGCTCGTAGCCATTTCGGGTTTGACCCGGCCGGCTGCCGAGCGGGACAAGCCGACCACCAGACGCTCGCATACTGACACCCTTCAGGCCTGGCTCCAAAGGATGCCCTGGCTTACCAGGCTTGGCAATATCCGAGGCCGGTCGTTTCCTTCTTGTCATCATAGGGTTTGCGCTTTGTTAGCCGTAACTGAATTGTATGGATGGGAATAACTATTTAAGTTACCCCATCTGCACATCCCAGTCACGTTGCCCGCCCCCCACCACGAGGAGGTCAGCTGCCAGGGGGACAAAATCCTTTAATACCTCAAAATTGTGTCTGTCTATTGTGGCGTTCTGTCCAAGACGCCGATGTTGGGTGTCCTTTTTGTAGACAGCATATATTTTGTTTTGCTTTCATTGACCGCTAGGCCCATCTTTGCTGCCCCATTCCGGTCCGCTGAGTTCTTCCGATTATGTCAACGTCATCGGCATAAGCGAGTAGTTGTACAGACTTGAAGAAGATTGTACCTCCGGGGTTGGCTTGTGAGTTTCGTACAATTCTCTCAAGTACTATGTTAAAGAGATCGCATGATAGCGCGTCGCCTTCTCTAAGACCTTTCCTGACATCGAATGGTTCGGTGATGTTCTTACCGACCTTGATGGAGCAGCGAGAGTTCTCCATCGTCATTCTGCACAAACGGACGAGCTTGGCAGGGATGCCAAGACTAGACATGGCTCTGTATAACTCGTCTCTATACACGCTATCATAGGCAACTTTGAAATCGATGAGGAGGTGGTGCGTATCGATTTTATATTCATGGGTTTTTTCCAAGATCTGCCGTAGTGTGAAGATTTGATCGATGGTGGACTTTCCTGGCCTGAAACCGCACTGATAGGGTCCAATCAGGCCGTTGCTAAAAGGTTTCAGGCGTTCACGCAATATCGCAGAAAAGATCTTGTATGCGATGTTGAGGAGACTGATGCCTCTATAATTGGCGCAGTTGAGGGGGTCTCCTTTCTTGTGGATAGGGCAAACGATGCTGAGGTTCCATTCATCAGGCATACACTCGTCTGACCAAATCTTAGAGATAAGTTGGTGTATGCACTCTACCAATTCATCCCCAGCTGTCTTGAAAGTTCGGCCGGTAAGCCGTCAGTTCCAGCAGCCTTGTTGGATTTTAGCTTGGATATTGCTACCCTCACTTCGTTTTGGTCAGATGGACGGAAATTTTGACTATCATCGTCTATGTTGAATGGTTCATTCTGCCTGACAGGGGGATGTTGGTCTTCGTCGCCGTTATACAGTCTGCAGAAGTAGTTTTTCCATATTCTCAGCACCGACTGTGATTCTACTACGAGGTTTCCATGTTCTTCTCTACAGGTTTCTGTACGGGTATTACTTCTCCGACACATATTTTTTACCTTCTGGTAAAACTTCCTTACATTGTTCCTGGAGTATAGACTCTAGATATTCTCAAACGCGCGCTTCTCATGCTCTTTTTTCTTCTTTTCGAGAAGCCCATGTTTTTCCTGTCTCTTTTGCTCGTAGAGCTCACGAGCAGCTCTCGTTTTCCTTTGCAGCGCCGCTTTGTATGCCTCTTGTTTTGCTACATGCACTCGCCGGCATTCTTCGTCAAACCAGGGGTTTCGCGGTGGTGGGCGAGCGAGACCCAACACATCAGTCGCGGCATTTCTGAAGGCATGTTGGCAGCGTTGCCACTGGTCTTCGGCACTTGATGCGCGGCATAGGGGTGATTGAGAGATTTCGGGATACGCGTTCAGCGAAGAGTCTGGCGGTCTCTTGCGATTGTAGCTTTTCGACGTTAAATTTTCTCACAGTGATTCTTTTTTGTTGCTCAGATTGGGATATCCGCATTCGTACCTTGGCTACAACAAGGTAATGATCCGAGTCTATGTTGGCCGCTCGAAAGGTCCGGACATCCAGAATACTGGAGGCATGCCTTGCGTCGATCGCAATATGATCAATTTGGTTGATCGTTACATGATCATTGGACCGCCATGTCTGCTTATGAATATCGAGATGAGGAAACCATGTGCTTGCTATGGTGACATTTCGCTCCACAGCGAAATCAATTAGCCTTAGTCCGTTATCGGACGTGGTGTCGTGTAGGCTATGCTTACCGACTGCCCTACCAAAGACGTCCTCCTTTCCTATTTTGGCGTTAAAATCGCCCAATATGATTTGGACATTGCCCGTATGTTTTGTCGAGGAGCTCGTAGAAACACTCTTTGGTGGCAGGGTCCTTTTCTTCCGTGGGAGCATGAACACATATTAGGCTTATGTTTGCGAATTTAGCCTTGATCCGGATAGTCATAATACGCTCGCTTACGTGTCGGAAGCTTAAGACTTCTTGCCTAAGTCTGCCGCGTATGACAAATCCGCATCCGAATAAGCGTTGTCCGTTGCCTCTGTAGCCTGGCCCATCCCATCGCACTTCCTGGATGGCGGTAATATCTGCTTTATAGCAGTCTATGACCTCTGCTAGTTGTTCGGCTGCACGTGGTCTGTAAAGGGACAGAACATTCCACGTACAGATCTGAAGGTCGTTGTCCTTATTTCGTTTGCTGGGGTCGTCATTAGTTGAGTCATCTTTATCCGAGGCTTTTGGTTGTTTCGGAACCATAGATTTTTTACGTGGTAGGGAAGTTACCCCGACGGCCCAACCCCCAACCTGGAGGGCCAGTTCCTTAATTATTCCCCTAGGACGAGGGGGCGGGTACACCGGTGCCAGTAGTCCACTACGGGAGTATGAGCGCTGCCGTTGGCCCATTAAGGGCTCCTTCGCCACCATCTCTATTGCAATGTCCTGACCAACATTGGAAATTCCTTACCGACCTGTGATCCGAATACGTCGAAGCAGCTCGCGCAAGGTATTCACTAAGTTCAACCTAACTGGAACTATAGACGCCACCGTTGACTCCGTCTAGGGAATTCGTCCGCTGCCGCCTGGAACAGGAAGAAGTGCTCTAGTGAGAGAACACTCTTCCCCCTCTCTCATCTGCTGCCACCAAGAATCCTCCAAACGGGGTTGGTTACCCATTTCTTGGTTTAAGGTACTAGGCACCCGGCTGTCACCGCGTGGAGGTTGAGAGTAGGAGTTGGTAGGCCTCAGCTGGGTGAAAACGCTTGTGTTTTCATATGATCGCATGCACTACCGTTTGACCAGCCAGTGTTCTTGGCCCACTTCTATATGTAATGTACTCTACACGAGTGATATCCCACAGGAAAGAAACTGCGTCGTCGACACGTTTGCAGACGATACGGCGATATTGACAACGGGCGATACTATTGAAGCAGCAACTGGAAAGCTGCAACATGCTATTAATAAAGTCCACGCTTGGACGAATTCTTGGCGTATAGTGCTAAACGAAAGCAAATCTACTGACGTCAACTTTACCTACAAAAAAGTGGATAGATTGCCTGTATATCTAAACTCGGCTCAAATACCGTTCGCGAACGAAGCAAAATATGCAAAATGTGAACATAACTAAATTGGTGCTTTCACAATATTAATCCGATATCGGATACGAGTTGCCTATTACGTTGCAAAATAATATTGAAAATAGTTTTGGATGCCGTGTATCCGGTGCCGGGTAAGTGTGAACGCTCTGAATACACGGTGTTGTATATATAGCATCGGATATGTGTGAAAACCACAAAAATCCGTGTACCCGACGCCGTGTAACCGATGCCGGTTACGTGTGAAACGACCCTTAAATTTAAAATTTATTGTTTTTGGATGCACGTATTACTTTCAAATAATTTCCACGCATGTTAAATTTATTTTTTTTTTTTTCGAAAATCAATAGTTTCTTTTATTTTTCACTGTTGCCGTTCAATTTTTGTTTTAAACCGACTGTGTGAATATAGTATTACTTGTCACCACGAGACATGGGGCTTATAGCCAAAGATTGTCAAAGAACGACCTTTGGCGAGGGCGAGCAGTGGAGGAGGCATCTGCGCTGATCCTGAATGTCAATATCTCCGCAGAGGATTGGGTGGGTACCATGCAGTGGCGTAACCGGATGCTATACGACGTAATTTCCACGTTGAAGGCAACTGAGATGACTTTGGAAAAGAACGCAGCTGTTATAGGGCATCGGCTGTTCCGAAATGTGGGCAATGCCGAGAGTGGATCACTTGGATCACCTTGGACCATTTACAAAGGGGAAAGGCGGAATCAGATACGTTCTGGCCCTGGTGGACAACTTCACCAAGTACACCACACTATGAGCCGTAAAAACCACCAACAGTAAAGGGGTTCTTAGTGTGCCGAACGAAGTGGCCAGCTATTTTGGATTGACCCGAAGGATCGTCACTGACCGAGGAACCGCCTTCACATCGCAGATGCTTGAGCAGTTCTGTGAGAAGAATGGGATCGAATCCCAAAACCATCCCATGGATGTACACGGCTATAGCAAGGCCTATACTGACTGACGGTAGCATTGCATGGTGGTAAGCCACCAACCATCACAAAATTACAAAGACTAGTGTGCATTGGTACCATCAGAGTAATGAGAACAATACCAAAAGCAGGACTCAAGGCCATTCTCAACCTGCTTCCGCTAGACATCTTTGTTTAAGCATCGGTAGCAGTTAGTGGCCGAAGATCAAGCCAGACAGATAGCTGCAGAGATATCCAGGCAACTTCACGCGACCATTTCTAAGTACCTACCCGAGCAGGGAAGAATGGAAAAGCGATAGAGCATCCACCGTTGGCGCAGGCATTTCCCTAAACTACTAGGAATTTCCATGTCAGTTTGGCTTCCAAACTACAGCAGAGGTCCTAGCAGCGACAATAGCAGACTGCGATGGAGGCAATACCAGAGGAGGATATCACCCTTTTCATCCACAGCCAGGAAGCAATAAAAGCAAGCATCTGCTAAGGAATCACCTTCGTGCCTACCTCCTATCAGAAACGGATTTACCTTCGCTGGATCCACTGAAGATACTCCGGTTTGCTATAGCAGCTGGACTGGAGGAAGTGCTCTAGACCGAGTATATCATCTAGAACCTTAGTAAGGGGGGCACAATAGATCTTTTATAGGTCGCAGTGCACTTGCACCTCTCAACAATATACATCATCATCATACATCAAGCATCTGCTACAGAAAGAGAAGAGCTCAAGGTGCTTGGAACACAGCACAAGGTTAGACTCTACTGGGTCCCTGGACATGAGGTCATACCAGGAAACAACAGAGCCGACAAACTGACAAGGGGAGGCTCGACACTAAACTCAGATCATTCCGACCCTTAGTGTACATCCCGTATTGCACAACTTAAACTCGAAGCCGGGAGGCGAACAACAGATGGACCTCTCTAGATACTTTTATCACCACAAGGAAGCTATGGCCCGTACTCGACAAAGTAAGGCTCATGCGGAGGGGTACAAAAAATCCCTCTCCACTCTTATAGGAGACATTACGGGGACAGACGAAGACCTTTGCAGGGGCTGTGGTGACAAGGAGGTTCAGGAAGACACAACCAACTTTCTTTGCCGCTGTACAGGCCTCCTCAGCCATCTAAGAAACAAGTTCCTCGGGCAATACCTCATTCAGATGACTGAATGGCTTGTTGTCTACTGAAATGCAACCCTGCACCCTAGAGTACCATCGCCTTCCTCATTGACAACCAGGCTTTTGCCAAAACTAATGGAACAGTGCAGACAGGTCTTTGAATCCACGCCACATGGACGGCGCAGTAGAGAATGACCTCGCGCTAGGTGATGCAAACAAGTGGATGGGTACCCCAACCAACTTGGCATGCGCAACTGTAGGCAGTTGGCTCGCAACCGGACTGACTGGAGAGGTTTGTTGGTTGAGGCTCAGGTCCACCCCAAACTGTAGCGCACCCTAAATAAGAAATAGGCTGAAAGTACTGGAGCGTGAGAGAACAGAGTCCAGCAAGACTAACACGAATCCAAAGTCAGAAAACCCACTGCGATGAAATGCCAACAAGGCGGTACCGCTGGGAGAAGGGAGAAATGGTTAGTGGCTGTACAAATCCCCGCCTTTTGAAGATTACCACCTCCCAGCGGTATAACAAGTAAAACAAGCAAGAACTAAACCGAAGCATAGCACCCTGGACACGGACTTTGAAGTAAAGCAACCTAAGCGGGTAGCTATTTTACCGAACCAGATAGTTGGACTACATATCTACGAAACGCATTTGCATGCAGTGGTACTTACCCTATTGATAGCTGTATCCAGATTGTTCATGTGGCGACTGGAACGTACAACGTACTGTGCTTCCTTGACTTTCGTCATCGAGATACAGATGGTGGTCAACAGGGGATGATAGTTCTCATCTAGCTTAGGCCTAGCCACTCGTACTCTTCAGCAACTGCTTCGACATATTCGGATCACAGGTCGGTAAGGAATCTCCAAGTTTAGTCAGATGGCGAAGGAGGCTTTAATGGGACAACGGCAGCGCTCATACTCCCGTAGTGGACTACTGACACCGGTATACCCGGCCAGTTGTCGCTGTCGGGCTAACTTCCCTAAAAGGACTCTAGTTACGAAGCAACCAACAGCCTCGGACACGGATGATTTTACTGCTGACGACCCTGGCAAACGGAATAAGGACAACGCCATTCGAGTCTGCACGTGGAACGTTAGGTCCGTCTACAAACTACGTGCAGCCGAACAACTTGCGGAGGCTCTAGTCTGCTACAAAGCAGATATCACCGCCATCCAAGAAGTGCGATGGAATGCGCCAGGCAAAGGGGTATTAAGACATCTACTACGGCGATTGGTACACACAACAAGGGCAGCGACTATGCGGGTGGTTGCGAGAAGCTAGGCCCTGCCGGTTAAAGAGTTGTTGCGCCACTGTGCCGGTGCATTGGCGCATCGGATACTGGACGGCGCGCGGGAAGAATTGAGAGAACGCGGCCTAGAAGTTGGTGTGGTCAAGGAAGAGCTGGTAGCGCGTCTCCTAACATTCGAGGAAATGAGGGAGATACAGGGCGACGGTGCTTCGCACGTTACCACGTTGCCGAAGAAACTGCAAGTAGGTGGCTGTAGCGACATCGATGGCATCGACCGAGGTGAATTCAGTGGTAGAGAGAATGACAACAACGGTGGGGCTGTGCTGAAGAGAAAGCTGCAGGGGGGTTACAAATTGGCAAATGGCGAGGAAGTGAAAGACGAAGGCAGATTGATCGGCGGAGCGGTTGGTGGGCTGTACAAAAAGCCAGAAGCGTACGAGTCAGTGGCAAACGAGGCGGCAACGACAGCGAGGTCGAGGAGCTGCGAAAGGAGTTGCGAGCTTTGAGGCAGATGCTCGAGGAATCGGTGCGGGGGAACAAGTGTACCAACATCCCTGGGTTCCACCGGCGATTCTCGCAAATTGGAGCCAGAGTACAAAGGGCCCTATATCATTTCCAAGGTATTCAGGGACACCGCAGCCGGCACCGCGGCCACACCGCAGCCGCACCGCAGGCACACCGCAGCTGCACTGCAGCCGCACCGCAGGGACACCGCAACGGCACCGCAGCCACACGCAGCCGCACCGCAGGCACACCGCAGGGACACCGCGGCCGTACCACAAGGGCACCGCAGGGACACCGCAGCCGCACCGCAGCCGCACCGTAGGGACACCGCAACGGCACCGCAGCCACACCGCAGCCGCACTGCAGGCACACTGCAGCCGCACCGCAGCCGCACCGCAGGGACACAGCAACGGCACCGCAGGGTCACCGCAGCCGCACGGCAGGCACACCGCAGCTGCACTGCAGCCGCACCGCAGAGGCACCGCAGCCACACGGCAGCCGCACCGCAGGCACACCGCAGCCGCACCGCAGGGACACAGCAACGGCACCGCAGCCGCACCGCAGGGACACCGCACCCACACCGCAGCCGCACCGCAGGGACACCGCAACGGCACCGCAGCCACACCGCAGCTGCACCGCAGGCACACCGCAGGGACACCACGGCCGCACCGCAAGGGCACCGCAGGGACACCGCAGAGACACCGCAGGGACACCGCAGCCGCACCGCAGCCGCACAGCAGGGACACCGCAACGGCACCGCAGCCACACCGCAGACGCACCGCAGGCACACCGCATGGACACCGCAGCCGCACCGCAGCCGCACAGCAGGGACACCGCAACGGCACCGCAGCCACACCGCAGACGCACCACAGCCACACCGCATGGACACCGCAGCCGCACCGCACCCACACCGCAACAGCACCGCAGCCACACCGCAGCCGCACCGCAGGCACACCGCAGCTGCACCGCAGGAACACTTCAGCCGCACCGCAGGGACACCGCAGGGACACCGCAGCCGCACCGCAGGGACACCGCAGCCGCACCGCAGGGACGCCGCAGCCGCACGGCGGGGACATCGCAGCTGCGGTGCGGCTGCGGTGCTGCTGCGGTGTCCCTGCGGTGCGGCTGCGGTGCAGCTGCGGTGTGGCTGCGGTGCCGTTGCGGTGTCCCTGCGGTGCGGCTGCGGTGCGGCTGCTGAGGTGTGGCTGCGCTGCGGCTGCGGTGCGGCTGCGGTACGGCTGCGGTGCGGCTGCGGTGCGGCTGCGGTGCGGCTGCGGTGTCCCTGCGGTGCGGCTGCGGTGCAGCTGCGGTGTCCCTGCGGTGCCATTGCGGTGCGGCTGCGGTGCGGCTGCGGTGCGGCTGCGGTGTGGCTGCGGTGCCGTTGCGGTGTCCCTGCGGTGCGGCTGCGGTGTCCCTGCGGTGTAGCTGCGGTGTGGCTGCGGTGGCATTGCGGTGCGGCTGCGGTGCGGCTGCGGTGTCCCTGCGGTGCCCCTGCGGTGCGGCTGCGGTGTGGCTGCGGTGCCGTTGCGGTGTCCCTGCGGTGCGGCTGCGGTGTGGATGCGGTGCAGCTGCAGTGTCCAGCTGCGGTGCAGCTGCGGTGTCCCTGCGGTGCGGCTGCGGTGCAGCTGCGGTGTACCTGCGGTGCGGCTGCGGTATCCCTGCAGTGCGGCTGCGGTGTGGCTGCGGTGCCGTTGCGGTGTACCTGCGGTGTGCCTGCGGTGTTCCTGCGGTGTGCCTGCGGTGTGGCTGCGGTGTGGCTGAGGTGTGGCTGCGGTACCGTTGCGGTGTCCCTGCGGTGCAGCTGCGGTGCGGCTGCGGTGTCCCTGCGGTGTGCCTGCGGTGCGGCTACGGTGTGGCTGCGGTGCCGTTGCGGTGCTCTTCGGTGCGGCTGCGGTGTGCCTGCGGTGTGGCTGCGGTGCAGCTGCGGTGTGCCTGCGGTGCCCCTGCGGGGCGTGCGGTGTCACTGCGGTGCGGCTGCGGTGCGGCTGCGGTGAGGTTGCGGTGCCCTTCGGTGCGGCTGCGGTGTCCCTGCGGTGCGGCTGCGGTGCAGCTGCGGTGTGCCTGCGGTGCCCCTGCGGGGCGTGTGCGGTGTGCCTGCGGTGCGGCTGCGGTGCGGCTGGGGTGTGCCTGCGGTGCGGATGCGGTGTCCCTGCGGTGCGGCTGCGGTGTAGCTGCGGTGCCGTTGCGGTGTCCCTGCGGTGCGGCTGCGGTGCAGCTGCGGTGCGGATGCGGTGCGGCTGCTGAGGTGTGGCTGCGGTGCGGCTGCGGTGCGGCTGCGGTGCGGCTGCGGTGTCCCTGCGGTGCCCCTGCGGTGCAGCTGCGGTGTCCCTGCGGTGCGGCTGCGGTGTGGCTGCGGTGCCGTTGCGGTGTCCCTGCGGTGCAGCTGCGGTGCGGCTGCGGTGTGCCTGCGGTGTGGCTGCGGTGCGGCTGAGGTGTGGCTGCGGTGCCGTTGCGGTGTCCCTGCGGTGCGGCTGCGGTGCGGCTGCGGTGTCCCTGCGGTGCGGCTGCGGTGCAGCTGCGGTGGGGATGCGGTGTGGCTGCGGTGCGGCTGCGGTGCCCCTGCGGTGCGGCTGAGGTGTCCCTGCGGTGCGGCTGCGGCGCAACTGTGGTTACCCTGCGGTGCGGCTACGGTGCGGCTGCGGTGTGGCTGCGGTGCCGTTGCGGTGTCCCTGCGGTGCGGCTGCGGTGCAGCTGCGGTGTGGCTGCGGTGGCATTGCGGTGCGGCTGCGGTGCGGCTGCGGTGCGGCTGCGGTGGCATTGCGGTGCGGCTGCGGGGCGGCTGCGGTGTCCCTGCGGTGCGGCTACGGTGCAGCTGCGGTGCAGCTGCGGTGTGCCTGCGGTGTGCCTGCGGTGTGCCTGCGGGGCGTGTGCGGTGTCACTGCGGTGCGGCTGCGGTGCAGCTGGGGTGTGCCTGCGGTGCAGATGCGGTGTCCCTGCGGTGCGGCTGCGGTGTGGCTGCGATGCCCCTGCGGTTCCCCTGCGGTGCGGCTGCGGTGTCCCTGCGCTGCGGCTGGGTGCTCCTGCGGTACAGCTACGGTGCGGCTGCGGTTTCCCTGCGGTGCAGCTGCGGTGTCCCTCCGGCGCGGCTGCAGTGTCCCTGCAATGCAGCCGCGGTGCGGCTGCGGTGCGGCTGCGTTGCGGTTGCGTTGCGGTTGCGTTGCGGTTGCGGTGTGCCTGCGGTGCGCCTGCTGTGCGGCTGCGGTGCGGCTGAGGTGTTCCTGCGGTGTGGCTGCGGTGCGGCTGTTTTGTAACTCCGGTGTCACTGCGGTGCAGCTGCGGTGTTCCTGCGGTGCGGCTGCGGTGCGGCTGCGGTGCGGCTGCGGTGTCCCTGCGGTGCGGCTGCGGTGCAGCTGCGGTGTCCCTGCGGTGTTCCTGCGGTGCGGCTGCGGTGCGGCTGCGGTGCCGTTGCGGTGTCCCTGCGGTGCGGCTGCGGTGTCCCTGCGGTGCAGCTGCGGTGCGGCTGCGGTGCAGCTGCGGTGTCCTTGCGGTGCAGCTGCGGTGTCCCTGCGGTGCGGCTGCGGTGCGGCTGCGGTGCCCCTGCGGTGCGGCTGCGGTGTCCCTGCGGTGCCCCTGCGGTGCGGCTGCGGTGTGGCTGCGGTGCCGTTGCGGTGTCGTTGCGGTGTCCCTGCGGTGCGGCTGCGGTGCGGATGCGGTGCTTCTGCGGTGTGGCTGCGGTGCAGCTGCAGTGTCCTTGCGGTGCGGCTGCAGTGCAGCTGCGGTGTGCCTGCGGTGTGCCTGCGGTGCGGCTGCGGTGTGCCTGCGGTGTGCCTGCGGTGCGGCTGCGGGGCGGCTTCTTTGTCCCTGCGGTGCGGCTGCGGTATCCCTGCGGTACGGCTGCGGTGCAGATGCGCTGTCCCTGCGGTGCGGCTGCGGTGCAGCTGCGGTGTCCCTGCGGTGCGGCTGCGGTGCAGCTGCGGTGCGGCTGCGGTGCGGCTGCGGTGCGGCTGCGGTGCGGCTGCGGTGCGGCTGCGGTGCGGCTGCGGTGCAGCTGCGGTATTACTGCAGTGCGGCTGCGGTGTGGCTGCGGTGCCGTTGGTGCAGCTGCGGTGCGGCTGCGGTATCCCTGCAGTGCGGCTGCGGTGTGGCTGCGGTGCCGTTGCGGTGTGCCTGCGGTGTGCCTGCGGTGTGCCTGTGGTGTGCCTGCGGTGTGGCTGCGGTGCGGCTGAGGTGTTTCTGCGGTACCGTTGCGGTGTCCCTACGGTGCGGGTGCGGTGCGGCTGCGGTGTCCCTGCGGTGTGCCTGCGGTGCGGCTGCGGTGTGGCTTCGGTGCCGTTGCGGTGTCCCTGCGTTGCGGCTGCGGTGCAGCTGCGGTGTCCCTGCGATGCGGCTGCGGTGCCGCTGCGGTATTACTGCAGTGCGGCTGCGGTGTGGCTGCGGTGCCGTTGGTGCAGCTGAGGTGCGGCGGCGGTGGGGCTGCGGTATCCCTGCAGTGCGGCTGCGGTGTGGCTGCGGTGCCGTTGCGGTGTGCCTGCGGTGTGGCTGCGGTGCGGCTGAGGTGTGGCTGCGGTGCCGTTGCGGTGTCCCTGCGGTGCGGCTGCGGTGCGGCTGCGGTGTCCCTGCGGTGTGCCTGCGGTGCGGCTGCGGTGTGGCTGCGGTGCCGTTGCGGTGTCCCTGCGGTGCGGCTGCAGTGTCCCTGCGGTGTGGCTGCGGTGCGGCTGAGGTGTGGCTGCGGTGCCGTTGCGGTGTCCCTGCGGTGCGGCTGCGGTGCGGCTGCGGTGTCCCTGCGGTGCGGCTGCGGTGCGGCTGCGGTGCAGCTGCGGTGCGGATGCGGTGTGGCTGCGGTGCGGCTGCGGTGTGGCTGCGGTGCCCCTGCGGTGCGGCTGGGGTGTGGCTGCGATGTCCCTGCAGTGCCCCTGCAGTGCGGCTGAGGTGTCCCTGCGGCGCGGCTGCGGTGCAACTGCGGTGTCCCTGCTTTGCGGCTACGGTGCGGCTGCGGTGTGGCTGCGGTGCCGTTGCGGTGTCCCTACGGTGCGGCTGCGGTGCAGCTGCGGTGTGGCTGCGGTGGCATTGCGGTGCGGCTGCGGTGTCCCTGCGGTGCGGCTGCGGTGCAGCTGCGGTGTGCCTGCGGTGCCCCTGCGGGGCGTGTGCGGTGTCACTGCGATGCAGCTGCGGTGTTCCTGCGGTGAGCCTGCGGTGAGCCTGCGGTGAGCCTGCGGTGCAGCTGGGGTGTGCCTGCGGTGCGGATGCGGTGCGGATGCGGTGCGGATGCGGTGTCCCTGCGGTGCGGCTGCGGTGTGGCTGCGGTGTCCCACCGGCGCGGCTGCAGTATCCCTGCGATGCAGCCGCGGTGCGGCTGCGGTGCGGCTGCGTTGTGGTTTCGTTGCGGTTGCGGTGTGCCTGCTGCGGTGTCCCTGCGGTGTCCCTGCGGTGTCCCTGCGGTGCAGCTGCGGTGCGGCTGCAGTGTCCCTGCGGTGCAGCTGCGGTGTGCCTGCGGTGCGGCTGCGGTGTGGCTGCGGTGCGGCTGCGGTGTGGCTGCGGTGCCCCTGCGGTGTGGCTGCGGTTTCCCTACGGTGCGGCTGCGGTGTAGCTGCGGTGTGCCTGCGGTGCGGCTGCGGTGTGGCTGCGGTGCGGCTGCGGTGTGGCTGCGGTGCGGCTGCGGTGTGGCTGCGGTGCGGCTGCGGCGTGGCTGCGGTGCCGTTGCGGTGTCCCTGCGGTGCCCCTGTAGTGTGGCTGCGGTTTCCCTGCGGTGCGGCTGCAGTGCAGCTGCGGTGTGCCTGCGGTGCGGCTGCGGTGTGGCTGTGGTGCAGCTGCGGTGTCCCTGCGGTGCCCCTGCGGTGTGGCTGCGGATTCCCTGCGGTGCGGCTACAGTGCAGCTGCGGTGTGCCTGCAGTGCGGCTGCGGTGCAGCTGCGGTGCCCCTGCGGTGTGGCTGCGGTTTCCCTGCGGTGCGTCTGCAGTGCGGCTGCGGTGTGGCTGCGGTGCGGCTGCGGCGTGGCTGCGGTGCCGTTGCGGTGCGGCTGCGGTGTCCTGCGGTGTGCCTGCGGTGCGGCTGCGGTGCTGCTGCGGTGCAGGTGCGGTGCGGGTGCGCTGTCCCTGCGGTGTGGTTGCGGTGCGGCTGCTGTGTGGCTGTTGTGCGGCTGCGGTGTGGCTGCTGTGTCCCTGCGGTGCAGCTGCGGTGACCCTGCGGAGCGGCTGCAGTGTACCTGTGGTGCAGCTGCGGTGTTCCCACGGTGCGGCTGCAGTGCTGTTGCGGTTCGGTTGCGGTGTCCCTGCAGTGCGGCTGCGGTGCGGCTGCGGTGCAGCTGCGGTGCGGCTGCGGTGCCGCTGCGGTGTCCATGCGGTGCGGCTGCGGTGCAGCTGCGGTGTCATTGCGGTGCCCCTGCGGTGCGGCTGCGGTGCCCCTGCGGTGTGGCTGCGGTGCCGTTGCGGTGTCCCTGCGGTGCGGCTGCGGCGTCCCTGCGGTGCAACTGCGGTGCGGATGCGGTGTGGCTGCGGTGCGCCTGCGGTGCGGCTGCGGTGTGGCTGCGGTGCGGATGCGGTGTGGCTGCGGTGCGGCTGCGGCGTGGCTGCGGTGCCGTTGCGGTGCGGCTGCGGTGTCCCTGCGGTGTGCCTGCGGTGCGGCTGCGGTGCGGCTGCGGTGCAGGTGCGGTGCGGGTGCGCTGTCCCTGCGGTGTGGTTGCGGTGCGGCTGCTGTGTGGCTGTTGTGCGGCTGCGGTGTGGCTGCTGTGTCCCTGCGGTGCAGCTGCGGTGTTCCCACGGTGCGGCTGCAGTGCTGTTGCGGTTCGGTTGCGGTGTCCCTGCAGTGCGGCTGCGGTGCGGCTGCGGTGCAGCTGCGGTTTCCCTGCGGTGCAGCTGCCGTGCCGCAGCGGTGCGGCTGCGGTGCGGTTGCGGTGTCCCTGCGTTGTCCCTGCGGTGCGACTGCGGTGCGGCTGCGGTGTCCCTGCGGTGCGGCTGCGGTGCGGCTGCGGTGCGGCTGCGGTTCGGTTGCGGTGTCCCTGCGGTGCGGCTGCGGTGCGGCTGCGGTGCGGCTGCGGTGCAGCTGCGGTTCCCCTGCGGTGCGGTGTCCCTGCGGTGCGGTGTCCCTGCATTGCGGTGGCCCTGCGGTGCGGTGTCCCTGCGGGGCAGCTGCCGTGCGGCTGCGGTGCGGCTGCGGTGCGGTTGCGGTGTCCCTGCGGTGCGACTGCGGTGTCCCTGCGGTGCGGCTGCGGTGCAGCTGCGGTGCAGCTGCGGTGCGGCTGCGGTGCGGCTGCGGTGCGGCTGCGGTGCGGCTGTGGTACGGCCGCGGTGCTGTTGCGGTTCGGTTGCGGTGTCCCTACAGTGCGGCTGCGGTGCAGCTGCGGTTTCTCTGCGGTGCAGCTGCCGTGCCGCTGCGGTGCGGCTGCGGTGTCCCTGCGTTGTCCCTGCGGTGCGGCTGCGGTGCGGCTGCGGTTCGGTTGCGGTGTCCCTGCGGTGCGGCTGCGGTGCGGCTGCGGTGCAGCTGCGGTTCCCCTGCGGCGCGGTGTCCCTGCGGTGCGGTGTCCCTGCGGGGCAGCTGCCGTGCGGCTGCGGTGCGGCTGCGGTGCGGTTGCGGTGTCCCTGCGGTGCGACTGCGGTGTCCCTGCGGTGCGGCTGCGGTGCGGCTGCGGTACGGCTGCGGTGCGGCTGCGGTGCGGCTGCGGTACGGCCGCGGTGTGGCTGCGGTGCGGCTGCGGTGTCCCTGCGGTGCGGCTGCGGTGTGGCCGCGATGTCCCTGCGGTTCCCCTGCGGTGCGGCTGCGGTGTCCTTGCGATGCGGCTGAGGTGTTCCTGCGGTGCGGCTGCGGAGCGGCTGCGGTGTGGCTGCGGTGTGCCTGCGGTTCGCTTTCGGTGTCGCTGCGGTGCGCCTGCGGTGTGCCTGCACTGCGGGTACGGTGCGGCTGCGGTGTGGCTGCGGTGCCATTGCGGTGTCCCTGCGGTGCGGCTGCGGTTTGGCTGCGGTGTCCCTGCGGTGCGGCTGAGGTGTTCCTGCGGTGTGGCTGCGGTGTCTCTGCGGTGCAGCTGCGGTGTCTCTGCGGTGCGGCTGCGGTGTCCTTGCGGTGCGGCTGCGGTGTAGTTGCGGTGCGGCTGCGGTGTAGTTGCGGTGCCGCTGCGGTGTACTTGCGGTGGAGTTGCGGTGCCGCTGCGGTAGGGCTGCAAGTCGTCTGGAGGGAGACCTTCTACGACAGGCCTAGCACGAGTCGTAGAAGAACACCTACAGCGCGCGGATTCAGCCCTAGGCACACGCACAGGGTTAGCACGGAGCACCGCAGCCGCAGAGACACTGAAGCCCCAAGAGGACATTGGCCTACTGGCACGAAAAGGCCAAGATCGCCGGTAAGGAAGGTATACACTTCCCGGGAGGTGAGAAGAGCAGAGAGCAGCAGACCCAGAGAGCGGCTGCATAAACCTCCCACGCTACCAGACAGGATTAAGCCCGGTAGTCTGGACGACCCACTGAGAAAAGCCCTCTGTGGAGCGGGTGAAAAGTGGTACCTGCGCTTCCTAGCCCAAGGTTTCGAACCTGAAGAGACCAGGAAGCTAACCGTGGAAAGGAAAAAAGAGGTAACTGACACTCCAGAAGCACAGGGACACTTAAAGGGGGAAGGGATAACAACACCCCCCCGGAGAAACCTGATAGTAGGGGACACAATTCTACCAGTAACGTCAGCCTGGCGGGCCCAATCACCGTCTCACCGGAAAGAAGACACAGAGTAGAGCCCGGCACCAGCTACTCGTATGCAGGCATAGTCAGAAACCTGCGAGTGGCTGTGCTCCCAAAGGAGTACGCGGTGGCAACGCTAAGCACCGAGGAGCAAACGGCGTTTGAGCAAGCTTCAGTTTGAAGGTATACACTTCAGACTGGGCTTACTACTTGTTGACTGCTACAACGATGACACAGCTCAATGGCTACTGCAAGCAACAGCACGACTAAGTACGTAGAAGGGAGTCAAATTGACAGCATGTTTGGGAGAAGATGTCCCCGAAACGATTCCTTAAGGGCATATTGTATTAGTTGACTTTGAAAAGGCATTCGACAGACAACCACGAGATCTGATATGGGTGGTCCTAAGACATCGAGGGGTTCCAGAAACCTATGTACAGATGATCATGGACATGTACGAGGGAGCAAAGACAAAAGTTAGATGCCCCGCTGGAGTAACCGAAGAGTTCTCAATCAAAGTCGGGGTGCACCAGGGAAGCGTCTTAAGTCCTTTGCTCATTATTGCAGTTCTTGAATATCTGCTTGAAGGTAAAGTGATGGACCCCAAGGTACGTCGGTTATTCTTTGGTGACGATGGAGCCATCATAAGTAAGGAACCTACGTCCCTGCAACGAGCACTTGATGTGTGGGTGGACGTTTTGGAGGGAAGTGGGTATCGCATTAGTTCAATAAAGACAGAGTACTTGTGCTGCCCGTTCTCTGATCCACTCAGGCCTATTCCAGACATTTATTTGAATGGAACAGTGCTTCCCAAGTACGAAAAGTTCAAATATCTGGGATCTATGATCAATAGCAAAGCAACTTGTGATGACGACATCAATCATCGCGTAAGCGTAGGGTGGATGAAGTGGCGAGAAAAGTCCGCTATCTTCTGTGAGAGAGAAATGCCACCTAAGTTGAAGGGAAGGCTCTACGCCGCAGCTGTACGTCCAGCGCTCACAAACGGCTCACAATGTTGGACGATGTACCAAACGTATGAGAGTAAATTTACGGCAGCTGAGATGAAGATGCTTCGCATGACAGCAGGAGTGACAAAGCTTGATCGAATAAGAAGTTCGAAGATCCGTGTAAGCTTTCACATCAAGGAAACCATCGTACCAAAGATAGAGCGCGACCGGCTCAGCTGGTATAGCCACGTTCAAAGAAGAGATCATTTGAACCCTGTTAAAAAGGCAATATTAATGCACGTTCCAAAGACATCGCGATGTAGGAAAGGCAGGGGTATAAACGCCTGGGTCAGACAAACGCGACGACATCGGCATTTCATTGGCCTCAGTAGCCTGTAAAGGGGCCACACCAGTGACCACTTATCAAGAATCATTTAACAAAAACGATTAACTGTAAAACGTACATATAAACACTGCACTTCGTAAATTGAACCCATATGGCACAAGCCATAAATAATCGCAAGTAACGTAAGCGGATATGCTTCAAACAAACATACAAGCGCCATGGGTAATTAGAACCCAAAGTGAAAACCACTTGCCTGCGTTAAACGTCCGCAGAGAGCGAACAATATGCGCTTGGGTTGCAATATGTTTACTTGAAGTGTATCTGTAAGACGAGCTCGCGTGGAGTGACAGCGGTCGCTCCACTAATAGCAAAAATATGCCGAATGGGCAATACCGAGTTCAAGCGTGAGTTGAGTGGCATCGGTCACTCAACTAATAATATGGAATATGCCGGATAGGCAATATAGGGTTCAATGTGCAAAGTGTGGAATTTAGGTAAGAACGAATGTATTGTAAATTAGTATATAAGACAAATTAATTTTTTCATTTAGTCACTTCTGATCTAGAAGCCAAAGGAAAACCTCTGAGTTTATTTACAGCAACTCGCTAAAAACCGAGGTTTTCCATCCCCAATCACGACGCCTTGAGGGAGCAGTAATTGCTCCAAGGTTTGAATCGAAAGGCGTAATAGCCAGGACGAGTCGTGGGGATTTCTACAGAGAAAGGAACGACTACTGGAACCTGGAAGAGGGTAAAACCTCACATGGCGATCCTGCCAGGAGTAAATTAAATACTTCCAGAAGAAAATTCAGAAGATTCCAGGAGACCATTGAGAGACCATTGAAAGACGACTAAATGGCGATTAGCACCAGCCCATGTCCCAAGGAAGGCCATAGCTGCGATCTTTCTGTTCCTGTCAAACCAGAGGCGAAGAAATACCATGACCTATAGAAGAGTATACATCAACTGCGAACAACGATGCTGCGAACAAAGATCCTGCTTATAGACTAGGATGCTCGTCAGTACAATTTTCTTTTTTATCGACGGCGACGTAGTAGCGTCAATGAAATCAGTAGCTTAGATCAATACCATAAAGCCAATATAAAAGCTAGACCAGAAGAAAAACGTTACAACAGTACCACGTCGCAGCCAAATGGGAGGTACTGAAAGCTGACAGGAAACCATCAACACTGGCCCCCAGATGGTCTCCGCACCCAGCGTAAACCAAGCGATAGACCACACCGCCATCGTGCTGGCCGTTATGTTCACAACAGCCATCCTCATAGGACTGGCGTATTTGGGGCTCCAGCACTACCGGAGGAAGATCCGACGTAATAAAGCATCTCGAACGAAGACCCGTTCAGGTATAAAAGAGAGAAATAAATAGCCTAAATAAAAATAAAAGCACAAAATAAAACAAAATAACCTCCATTTGAAAACAATTCAATTCGATTTATTTACGTAAGACTTAGTTTTTAGAGTAATGACAAAAGTAATTTCACACACATATTAATATTATAAAATAAAGGTTTATATTATTTGAAGATATAAGTAAATTTAAAAACTATTCCGCATTTAAGCATTAATGCTGTTTTGAAACTTACTAGACAGACATAAGAATTATTGACTGATTTAGATATGTATGAATCTTATGGAAAAAGGCATGAGAGATACCTCATATCACCATAGCCAGCATCTCGAGCAGAGGAAAATTAATTAGTCTGAAATTTTTTTTTATCTAGATTTCCTTGTTTTCATAATTGTTAGGAGCCGTGCTTTCATTTCTTATAGAACCAACCATGGCCGAGTTTGACTTCAATACTGCACAGAAATTGCCAACACTAGCATGCGAAGATAACAACACTCGCACCGAAAACATCAGGGATTTCTTAAATAGCGTTGAGTTCTACCATGACACACTCAGTACAACATCCAAGACTACCTTGATCACATTTCTACTGAAATGTAAGATTAAAGGAAAGGCATTAACTGAGTTAGGCTCTAGCCAGCCTACCACATTTGCGAACCTCAAAAAAGATCTGCTGAGCAAGTGTGGATCTAAGGACACGATCGAAAGCACACAGGCGAAACTCGACAAAACGCGCCAAGGTAACAGACCCATGCGAGAGTTCATCTCCGAAGTAGAGTGCCTGATCAATAAAATGACTGAGCTAGAAATCGCCACACAGGGAGAAAGCGCTAGAACTATATTGACCTCCGCTAACGAGCGACGAGGCTTAGCATTCCTTAAGAAGGGCGTACAAGACAGGTTCAAGAAAATTCTCTATTCCGCCCGTCATACTAAAATGCATAACACAGAAACTGTTCGGTTTACTAATTCCCACCCAAGATTCCAGCAACGACGCTCGCAATCTCAAAATGCATATAGACAAGTACGGAATGAGAATAGAGCAAACTACCAAACCAATCCGAATAGGTATCCTCAGAATAGAAATAACAGCTTCTCGCAATACCGACAATACTATCAGCGAGGAGATAACTCCAATAGTAACACTTCCAATCATCTTCAAAGAAACAGAGGTAGCAGTTACAACCAAAAAGGATTCAACCCAATCAGCACTAACAGATCCAGAGGTAACATGTCAAGAAGTAACACACAAAATGAAGTCAGGCAGACCAATAGACATTCCGTTTTTGCCACGAATGAGGGAAACGGAATACCCACCGATAGAGAAGCCGGCCGATCGGAGGGGAACCATTAAGCTCACTGTCACCAGTTGCGATATGTGCAGGTGGCATAGCCAACGGCCTATATGTCCGACTCATTAATAAACAAACCAACACAGAAACAGATTTTTTAATAGACACCGGTGCATCAATATGTATTTACAATAAAAAAAGCACGCATTAGATCAGGACACAACAATAGACACTAACAGTAGGACAACGATAATGGGTATCTCAGGGGAGCTAACGACAATAGGAACTTGCACGAATAAATTTTTGTTAGGACAACACCAAATTACATACACTTTTCACGTAGTGCCCGATTCATTTCCAGTACCCACACACGGTATCATCGGAGCCAATTTTCTGAAAGATTTCGGAGCGATAGTAGATTTAGAGTTTTTCAAGCTAAAGCTAAATATAAACACTACCCAAATTTCACTACCAATTCTCAACCCCTACAATTCATTTTCCATTCATAGCGCACCCCGATCCGAAGCTACCTATTGGCTAGACAGCAAAAACCTAGACACACGAGTATTCCACTCACAAGAAATGTGAGGGAGTATTCATGGCTAGCTCTATTTCACCGGTAAAGAAGGGAAAAATCCCTGTCAAAATCCTAAACACACGTGAATCCGAAGTTAAGCTGAAGTGGATAGAACCAACATCCATGCCATTGTCTGACTACTACACCTTAAAATATGAACAAAATACAACATCACCAAACACACGACTCAGAACACTACTCACAGAAATAAATTTCGATACGCTAAACGAAGAAGAAAAATCAGAACTCAAAACTATTTGTTCAAAATACCAAGATATTTTCCATCTTAAAGATGACAAACTCACATACACGCATATAGGTCAAGCCCACATATCACTCAAAGAGGGAGCTACCCTCAAATATAAGTAAACCTGCAGAATACCTCACTCACAAAAACAAGACATACAAGATGAAGTGCAGAAGATGTTGGCAGACGATATAATTGAACCATCCATTTCAGCATGGAATTCACCAATCCTTGTCGTACCAAAGAAGAAAGACCCAGTAACTGGTGTACAGAAATTTAGGATAGTAATAGACTACAGAAAAGTAAACGAAGTAATTGAAGACGAAAAATTCCCGCTACCGAACATTACGGACATATTCGACATGGTAGGAGGAGCAACATATTTCTCCTGTTTAGATCTCAGCTAAGGTTATTACCAAATGAAATTAGACAAAAACAGCAGACCTTGTACAGCATTCTCTACTGAGAAGGGGCATTATCAGCTTAAACGTTTACCAATGGGCCTCAAAATCTCACCCAGTACCTTCTCGAGAATGATGTCTATAGCTATGTCAGGTCTAACACACTCACGTTGTTTTGTGAGTACCTTCTCGAGAATGATGTCTATAGCTATGTCAGGTCTAACACACTCACGTTGTTTTGTATACCTTGACGATCTAATAGTATTTGGTAGAAGCCTAGAACAACACAACAAGAATAATAGATGTATTTGAAAGACTCAGAAAGGTTAATTTAAAGATACACCCCGGAAAATGTTCTTTTCTCATATATTTCCGATAAAAGAATAGTACCCGACCCATCAAAATCAGAGGTAATGAGAAGTTTTCCCACACCCAAGAACGCGGATGAGGTCAAAAGGTTCGTAGCATTTGCAAATTACTACCGCAAATTTATACCGAATTTCGCCACATTAGCAATTCCTCTGAATCGGTTGTTACGGAAAAATGTAGAGTTTAATTTTAATGAAGACTGTGTAGGATCATTCAATGCACTCAAAGAATATCTTATAAGTCCTAGAATCTTACAGTTTCAGAACTTCGATGAAGAATTCATCTTGCGAAATTGTTAGAAAGAAAATTACAAAACAAACAACCAGAGAATATCCAAGAAACTCAAAGCACTCCACGGCAAAATGTGGAAAAACAAATATGCACAACAGATGAAGAAGAATTGGCGAAAGAAACAGAGTGGATTAGAGATACCCAGACAGTTAAAAAGAGGAAACTTAACAATTCAATTCCTCTGCCTAAACCTATAGAATCGACAGAAATAAACTTTCAAAAGCAACCGAGATAATAATTGATGAGGTAATTAGCTATGATGATCTGTATGAAAAGATAAAGTCAATTACTCAAGCAGAAAATTTCGATCTAAAAATCATTAGCAAAAACAATATAAGACTTAATCTCGAAGACGGAGAAACCTATAGAAGTGTCACTGCTTTACTAAATGAAGAAAACTATGCCTGGCACTCCTACGAAAATAAGCAATCCAGGCCCATCAGAGTAATGGCTAAAAATCTGCACCACTCATGCAAGCCTGAAAATATAACAGCAAATCTCAAATCTAAAGGTTTCAAGAGTATTGATGCTTCAATTAAGCTCAAGCGGGAAAACAAGGAACCTTTAAACATGTTTATATTAACATTCAGTGCAGAAGAAGAAATTGAAAAAATTTATCAACTCAAAAACATTTTGGGATGCAGAGTTGAAATAGAACCTCTTAAAAAATCAAAGCTGGTACCCCAGTGTAAGAAATGCCAGGCATATGGCCATACGCAAAAATATTGCAATAGACAGGCAAGATGTGTGAAATGCGCTGGAAAACACCTCACTACACAATGTACAAAGCCCCAAAATGAGCAGCCCAAGTGCGTGCACTGCGGGGAGCCCCACCCCGCAAGCTACCGAGGGTGTATTGTTGCCATTGATCTGCAGAACATCATAAATAAAAAACTGAGTACTAAAAATACTAAAAACCAAGCTCTAGATAAAAAACAAAAAGCACCAGAAAATATCAAAGTAGATGTGGATCAAACAAAATTAGATTCTAAGAAACCCACTCCAAAAGAGAACAAAAAACCGAACGCCAAAGGAACCAGCGCGGGTATAGTATCATATGCTCAAATACTTGCACATAAAAAACCGCATCCTATACAGAAAAAGGACCAACCTGAGGGAAACCAACATAACACTCAACCAAGCAGTGACATAAATCAAACACTGATTCTAACTTAATTCTCTAGAAATGCGACTTAAAAAGTTAGAAAACATAAACGACAAAACATTTAAGCATAATCATGGATCAAAATCTTAAAGTTATATGTTGGAGTGCAAATGGTCTCCTGCAACACGAGCAGGAATTGCAGGTGATTCTTGAAAGAAACAACATAGACATTTGGCTTATTTCAGAAACCCATTTTACAAAACATACGGAAATAAAATTTCAAAACTATAACATCTACCACACCGCTCACCCTGAAAACTCAGCTAAGGGTGGAAGCGCAGTTACAGTAAAAAACAATATCCAACAATATAAGGAGCTGAAATACACTACAGAGAAAATACAAGCTACAGCAGTAAGCATAAAAATTAAACATAACAAAATTAATATTGCTGCCATTTACTGCCCTCCAAAACTTTCAATCAAAAAAGAAGAATATTCTGATTTTTTTGAAAAACTAGGAAACAGATACATAATTGGTGGTGATTTTAATGCAAAAAACATAAACTGGGGTTCTAGATTAACTTCAACGAGAGGAAGAGAACTTTATGCTGCAATTCAAAAACATCAGTGTGAAACTTTCCCGACAGGAAAGCCCACGTACTGGCCTTCAGACAAAAATAAGATACCAGATCTAATAGATTTTTACATAATCAAAAATTTGTCGAGCAGCTACATACACATAGATGAATTTGAGTATCTAAGCTCTGACCATTCACCTATAATTCTCCAAATTAGTGAATATGTAATTCAAAATACAAATGCTAAAACCTTAACAAACAAAAGAACAGATTGGCAAGCCTTCAAGTTGAACCTAACAAGTAGAATAGACTCACTGACACCTCTTTTATCCAAAAATGATATAGAAAAAGAAACACATAGGTTGGTCAGCGATATTCAGAAATCGGCCTGGGAAAGCACTCCCGGTATAGATAGAAAGAACATGAGAAGAAAATACCCGAAAGAAATAAAGGATTTAATAGCAGATAAAAGACGAGCAAGAAGAACATGGCAGAAATCAAGAGCTCCACAACATAAAACGAAGCTAAACAACCTTAGTCAGCAACTAAAAAGAGAAATTAGAAAATTTAAAGAGGACTCATTGAGCAGGCACCTCGGAGGATTAACAGCTGAATACGCTACAAATTACTCTCTACGGAAAGCTACAAAAGGACTAAAACAACCTTCTTCTTCTTCCTTTTATCAGCGAGGCTATGATCCGAAAACAAGGGATCACAGCCCTCCCACTTCACCGCCTTTCTACTAATCCGCCTGTGGGGTTCGCCTATTTGACTTCAGAAAATATCGGCAGGCCTGCCGATTTTGGATCACTCGGTTACTGAGGCCAATGAAATGCCGATGTCGTCGCATTTGTCTGATCCAGGCGTTTATAGGCCTGCCTTTCCTACATCGCGATGTCTTTGGAACGTGCATAGATATTGCCTTTTTTACAGGGTTCAAATGATCTCTTCTTTGAACGTGGCAATACCAGCTGAGCCGGTCGCGCTCTAATTTTAGTACGATGGTTTCCTTGATGTGAAAGCTTACACGGATCTTCGAACTTCTTATTCGATCAAGCTTTGTCACTCCTGCTGTCATGCGAAGCATCTTCATCTCAGCTGCCGTTAATTTACTCTCATACTTTTTGTACATCGTCCAACATTGTGAACCGTATGTGAGCGCTGGACACACAACTGCGGTGTAGAGCCTTCCTTTCAACTTGGGTGGCATTTTTCTGTCACAGAAGATAGTGGAATTTTCTCGCCACTTCATCCACCCTACGCTTACACGATGATTGATGTCGTCATCACAAGTTGCTTTGCTATTGATCATAGATCCCAGATATTTGAACTTTTCGCACTTGGGAAGCACTGTTCCATTCAAATAAATGTCTGGAATTGGCCTGAGTGGATCAGAGAACGGGCAGCACAAGTACTCTGTCTTTTTTGAACTAATGCGATACCCATTTCCCTCCAAAACGTCCACCCACACATCAAGTGCTCGTTGCAGGGATGTAGGATCCTCACTTATGATGGCTCCATCGTCAGCAAAGAATAACTGATGTACCTTGGGGTCCATCACTTTACCTTCAAGCAGATAATCAAGGACTGTAATAAAGAGCAAAGGACTTAAAACGCTTCCCTGGTGCACCCCGACTTTGATTGGGAACTCTTCGGTTACTCCAGCGGGGCATCTTACTCTTGTCTTTGCTCCTTCGTACATGTCCATGATCATCTGTACATAGGTTTCTGGAACCCCTCGATGTCTTAGCGCCACCCATATCAGATCTCGTGGTTGTCTGTCGAATGCCTTTTCAAAGTCAACCAATACAATATGCAAATCCCTTAAGGAATCACGATGTTTTTCCATTATGATCCTTATACTTTGGATTGCATCTGTGGTTGATTTACCCGAGACAAACCCGCACTGATCATCAGATAGCCGTATTATTTTTCGCAGTCGGCCACCTAATACCCGCTCAACGATCTTCATGGTGTGTGACATCAGCTTGATCGAACGGTAGTTATCACAGTTTCGCGTATCACCCTTCCCTTTGTATACAGGGAGGAGGTAACTTTCCCTCCATTGATTCGGCATTGGATTACCTCTCACGAATTTGGAGATGAGAATTCTGAGCCATCTGAACCCGATGTCTCCCATCTTTTTCCAGAACTCAGAGGGTATTTCGTCTGGCCCAACCGCTTTTCGTTTTTTGGAGTATTTGACCGCCTCACTAACTTCTTCGACTGTAATGTCGGTTATTTCTTCACAGTTAGGGGTGGCTCTTGGAAAGTATAGCCGAGGAAACTGTTCATTCAAAAGCTCTTCACAATACTGCCGCCACCTTTGCAGAATTTTGTCGTCATCCACAAGAAGCTGGCCATGAGCATTGCTAATGAACTTTGGCGAACGAATCTCCTGAGCATTCTTCCTTCTTTGGGCGGCTATTTTGAAGATAGTGGCGCTCTTGTTCATATTGTGTCTTCGCAGCTCCTGGATAGCCTGGTTTGCATCAGCAAACGGGGAAAATATTTTCTCCAGCTCCCGATACAGGCCCTCCGTACTCTCTGCTGGAAGCTGGGCGCACTTCTTCTTCACTTTTTTCTTGCAGCATCTGTATTCCATTTCGAGGCGAGCTTTTTCGTCATTATTATTCGAGTGGCACTTTGACCAAGCTTTGAAAGCCGCTTTCTTCTCATTTATCACTTTCTTAGCTTCATCACTCCACCACCATGTTTCTTTGGCGTGTTGATGGTGGCCTTTTGAAGCTCCTAGCAGTGATTTGGCCTTCTTTAAGCAAGTTCGCTGTAGGGAATCCCACATATTTTGTGCTCTGCACTCTTCATCCTCAGCTCCGTTGATGGTGTGAGAGAGGTAATTTTTCATTACGAAAACAAAAGCCTCGCCTTTTTCTTTGTCCAGATTGTATCACTTGATTTTCTCAGAGACCCTTCTTTGTTTGCTTTTCTTCGGTGTTTTCATAAAAATTTCTGTTAGCAGGAGACGGTGTTGCCGAGCGATTGCCTCTCCCAGGATCACTTTGCAATCTTTTACCCGAGGCTTCATGAAACTGCCTACCAAATGGTAGTCAATCTGAGTTTCATCTCCACCACTGCTGTAAGTGATCAGGTGTCGGCTTTGTTTGATGAACATGGTATTTAACACGATAAGACCGTATGATTTGCACATGCTTAGGATGTCTTCACCAGAAAGGTTCCTGGGCCCTATCCTAGTCCTCCATGGCAGTCTTCATAGTCTTCGTTTGATTTCCCGACATGTCCATTCAAATCTCCTCCAACAAACAGAAATTCTTCCTTTGGGATGTTCTTAAGGAGATTGTGGAAATCTAGCCAAAATGCATCTTTATCTCTCTGATTGTACCCATCGTGGGGAGCATATGCACTGACAATATTCCACACCTCTCCTTGTATTACTAGTTTGAGAGACATCAAACGGTCGCTGGACTTCGAAATGCTCAAGACTAGGACTAAAACAACCTATTGTGCAAATACCTCCAATCAAAGCACCTGATGGAAACTGGGCAAGAAGCGATGAGGATAAAGCCATTCTTTTCGCAGATTACCTAGAAAACATATCTAAATCACCAGATGAAAATGGGAACAGACAGTCTATGCTATTAGAACCATCTGAAGAGGAAACCGAAGAAATTCTACCCACAAATCCTATCGAAATACGCAACCTAATCAAGCATGAGATAAATGCAAAGAAAAGTCCTGGATATGACCTTATATCTGGTGACGTATTAAAGAACTTACCCATGAAGGCAATAATTAAAATAACAAATTTAATAAATGCCTCATTTAAGCTAAAATTTGTCCCTAGTTGTGGAAGATTGCTGATGTCCTAATGATTCCCAAACCAGGTAAACCGCCAAATGAGGTATCATCTTACAGGCCTATATCGCTATTGCCGATGGTATCAAAAGTGTTTGAGAAAGTGCTCGCTAAACGTATAAATAAAATAATTGAAAGAAAAAAGCTGATTCCGAACCATCAATTTGGTTTTCGAAGGCAGCACTCTACGATACAACAGGTGCACAGAATTACGAATAAGATCGAAGAAGCATTAGAAGAGAGGAAGGTCTGTTCGGCTGTATTCATGGATGCGGCGCAGGCCTTTGATAAAGTATGGCACGAAGGACTTATCTATAAACTGAGATGTATGCTGCCAAATCAGTATGCTTCCATTCTTAAATCTTACCTAGATGGAAGACATTTTAGAATAAAACAACAGAATACTTATTCAAAACCAAGGGAAATAAAGGCCGGCGTACCGCAAGGTAGTGTTCCGGGGCCTATATTATACCTATTATATACTAGTAATATTCCGGAACTAGAAAACCACACTACGGCAACATTTGCAGATGATGCTGCAATACTAGCAGAAGGGAGAACTAATGAAGAATCCACAGAAAAACTCCAAATAGGAATAAACAAAATCTGTGAATGGACTAAAAAGTGAAGAATCAAATTAAATGAGTCCAAGTCAGTCCATATTGATTTTACAAATAAAAAGGCTGAACATATATCAATCATTATCAAAGAAAAAATAGTTCCATACGCTAATACAGCGAAATATTTAGGTATGACACTAGATGCTAAGCTGCGATGGAAAGAGCACATAAAAAAGAAAAAAGCAGAGTTAGAGATGAAATATAGAAAATTGCACTGGCTGATAGGAAGAAACTCAACCGTATCAATTGGAAATAAAGTGCTTATATACAATCAAATTCTGAAACCAACATGGACATATGGAATCCAACTATGGGGTTGTGCCAAAAAGACAAACGTAGACATAATACAACGATTCCAAAATAAGGTGCTTAGAAATATAGTAAATGCACCTTGGTTCAACACTGACCTTCATCGAGACTTGAAGATAGAAAGTATAAGTTCGGAAATCCTTAAACATGCAAAAAAACACAAAGAAAAGCTAGAAGAGCATATAAACTTAGATGCGAGAAAACTTTTGAATAATGAAAATCAATTACGAAGGCTCAAAAGAATAAAACCTCTCGATTTAACTTAACTTTCGAAGTATAAGAAAAAAGAAAGAAGTATATATAGATGCATAACATAGCACATCCGAAAAAAAACAGATACACCAGATGGTGGATCTCATTCAAAGACGTAGATGTCAGGAAAAAATTGCTTATTAGTCCAAGTGACTAGATCGCAATTAGGCTGGCTCCTCCCCGCCCTGCGATGAAAAGCTAAGATGGCGTTACCGCAGGGAAAACGGGAAGAAGGGGTTAGTGGGTAAAAATCCCACACTGTTACTGAGTACGGGCTCGGTTTCGTCTTATGAAGATTACCACCTCCCAGCGTAAAAAAAAAAAACAGATGCATCAGGATTTGCTTTAGGCGCGGTGTTATCGAATTTCGATGACAGACCCATTGCTTATGCGAGCTAAACTCTTAATAATGCAGAAAAAAATTATAGCACTATTGAAAAAGAGTTACTTGCCATAGTATGGGCAGTCAAACACTACAGACCATATCTATTCGGAAGACGCTTCAAAATTATAACGGACCACAGACCATTAGTGTATCTATTTTCGCTGAAAGAACCATCTAGTCGATAAACCAAATTCAGACTGTTACCAGAAGAGTACAGTTTTCGTGTCGAATATTCACCGGGAAAAGATAACTGCACAGCAGATGCTCTGAGTAGGATAACAATCAATTCCGAAGACTTTCGAAAACTATACGTTTGCGCTACTACCAGAGCCCAATCCAAGAAAAATAAGTTGGAGCAACAAGATAAGAAAGCAACAAATGAAACATTAAACCAAGATCAAGTCATAACTGATCTATTGAAACCACCAGAAAATGGATTAAAGATAGTTGAATTAAAAATCATTGATAGCTTCGTTCAAGAACATGAAAGTTTTGCGAAAATTAAGGGTGAAAATATAATATTAGGCCCAAACAATATTTTGGGTTATGTTCCAGAGGATAATTGTCTAATATTAAATCGGTCCAAGATTAGCACTATTGCCCGACCGACATCATTCGACAGAATGTTGTCGAGGGACGTGCAGAAAGATTGCGTACCAATAATTGACAAAGAAGGATCCAAGAACAGCACTACTGCCCGATCGGCATCATTTGACAAAATGCTGTTGAGGGACGTGCATAAAATTTGCGGATCTCCTTCAATAAATAAGGTTTACATAACGAAAAAGGAATTAATGAAACTCTCAGACGGCATTCACAAAAATAAAGTAAATGTATTGAAGAAGAAATTAGAAGAAATATTTAGAGAGAGTAAAATAAAAAAGCACTTAATTGAGAATACTATCGAAGTAACAGACCCTTGCAAGGTTAGGTTAGGTTATGTTGGCTGTCCACACGAGAGTGTAGACACACTTAGACCAGCGAAGGTCCTTTGTGATACCAGGATCAAACCATTAGGCCACTCAGGGACTAACAAAACCAACCGGAGCTTTTGACAAAGCGATGGATGCTCATGACGTCCAAGGACGCCAGATCGCAGAGGTCGTCAAGGAAGGGGGGCCCTAGATGGAGCATTCTTTTATGCGACAGGGCTGGACATGTGCATAGGAGGTGAAGGATGGTTTTCTCCTCCTTCTCGTCCCTACAGCTTCTGCAGAAGTCATTGGAGAAGAGGCCAAGTCTTTTGGCGTGCTGGCCTATAAGACAGTGTCCAGTGAGAACACCGACAACGCAGCTGATTTGTGTATGCTTTAACTTGATACGATCGGTACTACGTTTTTGATCCAGCTTAGGCCAGATCTGTCTCGAAATGTGACACGTTGAGCCGTTTCCCCATATAAGGTTGGTCGCGCTAATAGCGTTCAGCTTTAGTAGATACTTACATGTAGCGAGGGGCATACCCAGGGCTTGCCTTTCAGGCAAAATCCTTAGAGTGGTACCCTGTCTGGCGAGGTCGTCAGCCCTGCAGTTACCTGGAATGTCTCTATGGCCCGGCACCCAGCATAGGTGAATGTTGAACTGCTCTGTCATCTCCATAAGAGATAGACGACAGTTTAAGGCAGCCTTTGAAGTGAAGGAGAACGATTCCAGGGACTTGATTGCCGCTTGGCTGTCAGTGAAAATGCTAATATCCCTGATAGATAATACATTACATTTCAGCCAGGACAGGGCTTCTTTAATCGCCATGATTTCCGCCTGGAAAACGCTACAATGATCGGGGAGGCGGAAAGAGATGCTCAGATTGAGCTGTTCGGAGAAAACACCACAACCCACCCCACCCTCCGTCTTAGATCCATCTGTAAAGAAGTGAACCGAACTACCATCGACAGGGGGGGAGGTGTCCCATACATCCCGGTTAGGGATGCTCGTACTGAAGTTACGGTCAAATCTCAGTTTCGGCGGGGTGTAGTCCGTGTTTTCGTGTTTGAAATTGAGAAGATCAAGGATCGAGGAGTGGCCAAAGCGATAGCTAGACCACTGAGAGGAGGCTTTCAAGCGGATGGCCGCACAGGCTGCCATCTGTTTGCCGAAAATATCTAAGGGTAGCAGGTTGAACAAGATGTCCAGTGCCGCGGAGGGAGTAGTTCTAAGTGCACCACTGATGCAGATGCATGCAGATCTTTGCACCTTAGCTAGTTGAGTGAGGTGGACAGCCCTTTCAAGAGCAGGCCACCATACGATCACGCCATATAGTAGTATAGGCCTGATAAAGGACACGTATAGCCAATGGGTGATTTGAGGTTTAATACCCCAGCTCCTACCTATAGCCTTTTTACAGGAATAGAGAGCTACATTAGCCTTCTTGACGCGCTCTAGTAGATTGGCCTTCCAGTTTAATTTCCTATCCAAAATAAGACCCAGATATTTTGCGTTTTCAGAGAAGGTGAGACTGGTGCCATTTATCAAAGGAGGGTCTATGAGGGGAACTTTATATTTCCTCGTGAAGAGAACGAGTTCCGTTTTATGGGGGTTAACCCCCAGTCCACAATTGGAGGCCCATTTGGTGAGCCGAAGGAGAGCATATTGGAGGATATCCCTGAGAGTCTCCGGGTGTTTACCGGAGGAAGCAATAGCAATGTCATCAGCATAGGCGATCACTCTACAACCTGACGTATCCAGGTCCAACAGTAGTTCATTAACTACCAGGTTCCACAGAAGAGGTGACAAGACTCCACCTTGAGGTGTACCGCAGCGAGCAATTCTTCTGGCCGATGCTCCGCCCAGCTGCGTGTTAATAATCCTGCATGTAAGCAATTGATTGATCAACACTCCGAGCGAGGTATCCACTTTCAGATTTACAAGTGCGTCGGTAATTGCCTTTGGTTTGACATTGTTGAAAGCTCCCTCAATATCAAGGAAAGCCACCATGGTGTATTCTTTGATGCTCAATGATTTTTCGATGATGCGCACAAGCGAATGTAAGGCAGTCTCAACCGATTTGCCTTTGCAGTACGCATGTTGGGACGGCGAGAGCAGAGCTGGGCTAATACTTTGCCGAAGATGGATATCAATTAACCTTTCTAACGTTTTGAGCAGAAAGGACGATAGACTGATAGGTCGGAGATCCTTTGGTTCCACGTGCGAGCTCTTTCCTGCCTTAGGTATGAATATAACTTCAACCTCGGTCCATAGTTTGGGAATATAGACCAGATTTAGACAGCCCGACAAGATGACTTTGAGCCATGGAAGCACAATGTCCTCGCATTGCTGAATTTCAGCTGGAATAACACCGTCAGGTCCTGGGGACTTGAAGGGTTTGAAACTGCGCATGGCCCAACGGATCTTTTCTGTAGTTATCAAGACTAGCGAGTTGCTGCAAGGTTGAGGGGGGGGATTTCCCTCTCGCGATATAGCAACAGGGGAGCTACCAGGAAAGTGGGTATCCAGTAAGATGTCAATGGATTCCTCCGCAGAGGAGGTCCAGTAACCATCCGGATGCAAAAGGAAGCTGGGTGTCGCAGGGCTTTTAGAGAGGATTTTCCGCAACCTGAAAGCTTCCGAGGACAATTCAATGCTGTCGCAGAAAAGGCTCCAGGAGCGTCGTTGCTCCTTCCTCAGTGAGATTTTGTATTTTCTGAGAGACAGTTTATAGGAGTCCCAGTCGGCCGTCTCACGGGAGCTTTTAGCAGTATTAAAAAGGAGCCTACTGTCTTTCCTAAGAGTACTGAGATTTGCATTCCACCAGGGAGGTTTCATTCTACCTCGAGGTTTGCGGAGTGGGCAGGCCTCGGCCATGGCACCATTTAGACCCTTGCAAAAAGAAGCTAATACTCAACGACTGTCATATGTTACCAACAAGTGGACATGCCGGAATAAACCGCATGTTAAGAAATATCCGAAGGAAATATTTTTGAACAGGAATGCAAAACGATGTGACGACATACGTTAAGCATTGTTCCATGTGCCAAAGAAACAAACACATACGACCGAGAAAGCAACCAATGACGATTACGACAACGGCTGAGTCAAGTTTTGACAAGATTTTCTTAGATCTAATAGGACCTCTAGATGAGTCAGAGAATGGATCAAAATATATCCTAACCCTACAAGACCAACTCACAAAATTCGTCGAGGCAATAGAACTCCCAAATAAGGAAGCCACCTCAGTAGCCAAGGGACTAGTAGAATATTTCATTCTAAAGTATGGAGTTCCAAGGGCTATAGCATCTGATCAAGGAACAGAATTCATAAATAAAGTATTCAAGGATGTATGCAAATTGTTAAAAATAGAACAATTGCAATCCACGACTTACTATCACGAAAGCATGGAGGGAAAGTTACCTTCTCCCTGTATACAAAGGGAAGGGTGATACGCAAAACTGTGATAACTACCGTTCGATCAAGCTGATGTCACACACCATGAAGATCGTTGAGCGGGTATTAGGTGGCCGACTGCGAAAAATAATACGGCTATCATCAGATAGTGCGGGTTTGTCTCGGGTAAATCAACCACAGATGCAATCCAAAGTATAAGGATCATAATGGAAAAACATCGTGATTCCTTAAGGGATTTGCATATTGTATTGGTTGACTTTGAAAAGGCATTCGACAGACAACCACGAGATCTGATATGGGTGGCGCTAAGACATCGAGGGGTTCCAGAAACCTATGTACAGATGATTATGGACATGTACGAAGGAGCAAAGACAAAAGTAAGATGCCCCGCTGAAGTAACCGAAGAGTTCCCAATCAAAGTCGGGGTGCACCAGGGAAGCGTTTTAAGTCATTTGCTCTTTATTACAGTCCTTGATTATCTGCTTGAAGGTAAAGTGATGGACCCCAAGGTACATCAGTTATTCTTTGCTGACGATGGAGCCATCATAAGTGAGGATCCTACATCCCTGCAACGAGCACTTGATGTGTGGGTGGACGTTTTGGAGGGAAATGGGTATCGCATTAGTTCAAAAAAGACAGAGTACTTGTGCTGCCCGTTCTCTGATCCACTCAGGCCTATTCCAGACATTTATTTGAATGGAACAGTGCTTCCCAAGTGCGAAAAGTTCAAATATCTGGGATCTATGATCAATAGCAAAGCAACTTGTGATGACGACATCAATCATCGTGTAAGCGTAGGGTGGATGAAGTGGCGAGAAAATTCCGCTATATTTTGTGACAGAAAAATGCCCCCTAAGTTGAAAGGAAGGCTCTACACCGCAGTTGTACGTCCAGCGCTCACATACGGTTCACAATGTTGGACGATGTACAAAAAGTATGAGAGTAAATTAACGGCAGCTGAGATGAAGATGCTTCGCATGACAGCAGGTGTGACAAAGCTTGATCGAATAAGAAGTTCGAAGATCCGTGTAAGCTTTCACATCAAGGAAACCTTCGTACAAAAAATAGAGCGTGACCGGCTCAGTTGGTATAGCCACGTTCAAAGAAGAGATCATTTGAACCCTGTTAAAAAGGCAATATCAATGCACGTTCCAAAGACATCGCGATGTAGGAAAGGCAGGCCTATAAACGCCTGGATCAGACAAATGCGACGACATCGGCATTTCATTGGCCTCAGTAATCGAGTGATCCAAAATCGGCAGGCCTGCCGATATTTTCTGAGGTCAAATAGGCGAACCCCACAGGCGGATCAGTAGAAATGCGGTGAAGTGGGAGGGTTGTGATCCCTTGTTTTCGGATCAGAGCCTCGCTGATAAAAAGGAAGAAGAAGACTATCACGAAAGCATCGGAGCACCAGAAAATTCTCATAAGGTTTTAGGAACATACCTTAGAAACTATGTAGCAGAAAAGCATACAGATTGGCGAATGGCTAGCCTATTATGTTTTCTGTTATAATACGTCAGTGCACTCGGAAACAGGTTTCACGCCATTTGAATTAGTATTTGGAAAACAGTGCAACCTACCGTCAAATCTAATCAGACACGTGGATCCAGTGTACAACTATGAGGATTACATAACAGATCTAAAGAATAAATTACAGATTGCTCCCAGGGATGCTAGGGATACTTTAGTAGAAAAGAAAATCATAAGGAAGAATAGGTCTGATACAGATGTTAGGGCGAAGGTTTCAAATTTTGAAGCAGGGAGTTTGGTTCTACTGAGAAATGAAAACAGGAAGAAGCTAGATCCAATATACACTGGACCATATGACGTCATATCCCAAAATGGGGTAAATTGTGAAATAAAATATGAAAACAAGAAAATCAATGTCCATAAGAACCGATTAAAACCATTCTTTGTATAAATCTTAAAGATATGAATTTATATGACTAAGGAAATATATGAATAAGTAGTATTAAGATAATTGTAAAGATCATAAAGAGAGTTAGATTATTATATAAGCATTATATTGATAAATAGTAGTAAAATAAATATATATAATTAGTATGTACATATAAACACGATAATAAGGAGAATTATATTGTAAGAATTATACGAACTAAGATAAATTTGTAAATTGTAAGAGAAAATAAATAAATGTATAAATAAGAGAAAATAAATAGTTAATACCGTGATAAATATGTAAAGAGAATACTTAATATCAAGATGAATATGTAAATAAAATAAAAAAATAAAAATATATATAGAATAACGATATTAATAAGAGATAGGTTAAACATACAAAAGTAAATATTATAATTATGTAAACACAATAATGTAGAATTAAGTATCGTAGAGATAAGTGGAGGCGCCCCCACAAAAAGAAAATTTGTTTGATATAAGTAATTAGAAAAAAAAAAAAAAAAAAAAAGCATTGTGCTTATAAGTAAAGATTCAAAAAAATCCAAAATGTAAAAGAAAAATGTATTATATACCTATGTGAAAAATTTAAAAAGCAAATATGTACTACACATGTGAAGATTCCAATAATATTTTTACAAACACATATACAGATCCCCCGATTGTAAAAGCGGCACGGAAAAGAAGAAATCAACACACGTCATGATTTCTCCTTTTTCCCCAGGAAGGGTGGTGTGAAGGGGCCACACAGGATGCTTTATATCTTAAATGAATCAGCGGTGAATTTACTAAATTCATTTATTTTTGATTTTTTTAATCCGGATAGCCAGTACTGAGCTACGGCTGTGGAATCAATATTTACAGATGGAAAATTCGATCTCCACCGTCTTTATGCCACTTACACCTTGAATTTCGGAAAATCCCTTCTTATCTCGCATCTAGGCAAAATAAGGAATAACTGTGCAAATGTCAAGTACCTACATCTAGTAGTTTTCGAGAAACGGTGTTCACAAGGAAAATCGATTTTGCTTTTATAGTATTTAAGAAGATAAGATAGATGAAACAGGCATAACCACTGTTCAAAAGCCGGACACAATTGTTGCTAAAAGGGGTATAAGGCAAGTTGGGGCTCTTACATCTGCCAAATGTGGAAGATTAGTAACTGAGGCCATCGCTGTTAATGCTCAAGGGGGGCATACGCCTCAATTTAGCGTGATTCCTGTCAAACGGTACCAAGACCACCATATCCGAGATGGACTTGTTGGATCCGCAGATGCTGGTAACGGTAGTGACTGAATGCAAGAAAGTGAGTTCTTACTCTCTTTGGAGCAGAAAAAAATTTCGGGGGGGGGGGGGGGGGGGGTTTTGAAAAACAAGTATTATTTTGTCATAAATAATGTCTTATTTTATTATTAGATAATATATAGTTGGAATATTTTACAAAATTATATCCATACGTCTTCGTACTTTAGCCATCATATCTATAACCTCTTCGTATTTCATGTCAATATCTCTATATATGTTAAGCAACATCAAGCCATTTAACCGCTCCTCTCTAGTCTTGCTACGCAGATAAGTTTTCAATCTGCGAAGACAAGAAAAAGACCGTTTACTTGATGCCACAGATACGGGAAGTGCTGCACCGATCTGCATAAAGCGATGTATTGTTTGGTGCAACGTTGAATCGCAACAATTGAGAGCGTCTATAAAATTTGTTGGCCGTTTATCAATCGGAATATTTAAGCAATGTCTGCAACCATAGTTAGTTTAACATTCAAACAGATATCAAGAGAATGAAAGAAAGAAATTTTTACCTGCGCCACATCGTCATTTTGCCTCGAATATCATCAGTACATCTTTTGATGTCATTTGGTCATTCTTTTGAAAATACGTTGATAGTGCTACGTATTTCTTCTGTTTCCAGCTTAGAACACTTTTCCGGTAGAATGTTTTAAATTTTAGAAAGGAGTTCTCGATGGCCAAGAAATCCGAAACGGACGTGGAGCTGACGTCGGACTAGAACGAGATCACCATCTTATGGTAGCTCATTTACGCCTTCGTTCTGCATCTGTCAACAGCAACCGCTCAAACCTACTTAATATCACCAGGTTTAATATCGACAAGCTCAAAGTTCCCCAAGTGCGCCAACAGTTCAGGGACCATGTTGCCTTAGAAGCAGAAGCAATCAGCAGCATACTGGAAGAGAACATGGATGACCACTGGAGTGCTGTGAAAAACGCTTTTGCGACTGGGGCACGCACGTATGTCGGTAAAAAGCAGAAACACCACCGCACATGGCTTTCTACAGACACCTGGAGACGGATCGATGAGCATACAGCAATCAAGGCTCGGATTGCAGCGGCCTCAGCAGTAGAGAGAACCGAGCTTGAAGCTTGAAGAAGAAAGAAGTGCAGCGTATTGTGAGACGTGACAAACGTCAATATGTCAACTCACTGGCCTCAAGGGCTGAAGAAGCAGCGAGTAGGTGCGACAGTACGACTGTTTACAACATCACTAAGGAGCTCATTGGTGGTCGAAACTCCAAACAACATCCAGTGAAGAGTCTAGACGGTAACCTTCTGATCTCGGATGAGGATCAGCTCACTAGATGGAGAGAACATTTTGCTACAGTGCTTAATCACTGAGACGATGGCGGTATGATCTCGAATTCGAATGAGCAGTTCGAAGCAACAAATTCCCGAATTCGCACCGTACCTCCCATTAAAACCGAGATAATAACAGCAATCAAGTCCCTCAAGAAGAACAAGGCAGTGGGTATTGATGGCATCCCTGCCGAGCTATTTCAAGCGGCACCAAATACATCGGCAAATTTGCTGCATCCGCTAATACGAAGAGCTTGAGATAGTGAACAATTTCCACAGGAGTGGAAAAGGGGATGATCATTACACTTCCAAAGAACGGAAACTTGAAGGATTGCGGTAACTGGAGAGGCATATGCGTTCTTCCAGCCGTGGCCAAAATAATAGCTAAAATAATTCTAAAACGAATTAAAGAACATTTAGATTCAACTCTCGATGTCGAACAGGCAGGCTTTCGCGCTGGATCCTCCTGCATCGACCACAAAAATACCTTACGGATCATAATCGAACAATGCGTTGAGTATAGGTCTCCGCTCCATTTAATGTTTATCGACTTCGAGAAAGCTTTCGACAGATTGAATCGAGATGCTATCTGGTTGGCCTTGCGCAGGAGAGGCATTCCAGAAAAGCTTGTAGCTATTATCAAGGCTACATATGAGGGCGGCAAGTGTCACGTCGTGCACAATGGTAAGGTGTCGGAGGACTTTGAAGTCCAAAGTGGAGTACGTCAAGGGTGCATACTGTCCCCACTATTGTTCTTGGTGGTTATCAACGATGTACTCCGTGCAGCATTGACGGAAGCTAATTCTGGAATTCGTTGGACTATGACATCTTACCGTAAACACCTAGATTACGCTGACGATGTTTGTCTACTTTCACATCGGATAATGGATCTTCATTTGATGGCCCAAAATCTAGAAGCTGAGGCAAACAAAGTGGGGCTAAAAATAAACACAGCCAAAACAAAAGCCCTGAGTACTTCCAATACCCGCGCTCAACTTAACATTGCCGGAAAGCAAGTCGAGAAAGTTGATAACTTTCTATATTTAGGAAGTGTGGTCTCGGCTAATCGCGGTGGCACCGAACTGGATGTGTGCAGCAGAATCGGGAAGGCTAAAGCTGCGTTCGGAATGCTGTCCAAAATCTGGAGAAGCAATGTTATTAGCTTAAGAACCAAGCTACGACTGTTCCGCTCCAACGTAGAATCAGTGCTGCTTTATGGGTGCAGTACCTGGAAGGTGGACACCATTAACACACGCAAGCTGCAAGTCTTCGTAAACAAATGCTTAAGAATCATCTTGAGGATTTTTTGGCCGAACCGCATCTCCAACGAACAACTTTATCTGAGAACGGGCCAAGAACATATAAGCATTACTATACGAAGAAGAAAGTGGCAATGGATTAGACACACTCTACGGCGCGAATACAACTCCAGTGCGAAATACGCCATGCAGTGGAATCCGCTCACCCAGGCAGGCAGAATAGCGGGACGCCCTATGCAAACGTGGCGCAGAACAGTTGAGTTGGAGGCAGCTCAAGGCAGCTCAAACGCGTTGCAAAACTCCGAACACGATGGCGCCAGGCGTGGTTGACGCCCTATGTCCCCCGAGTGGTTAAAGGATATAAGTAAAGTAAGTAACTAAGAAATCTAGTCCTTAGGTACATCGTCGGTCCAAAAAAGGAACAAAGATGGACCGACGGAAATATTCTCCAGGACCTCCTTCATAGTTGTCACGGTTCTTTTGTTTTACAACTTGCCGCGGGACTACTAACTGAATATCCATTTTGTCTGCCATTTCTTCAACTTCAGCAAACGTGTGACTGAATCTAACTTCGGAGTTTTGACGCATTTCATTTACTTCCTCATGTAAATGGTTTGCATATTCCATACAGCGGCTGAGATTACATTCTTTTTTTTGTAAAAGTTCACTTACATTTTTCATTAGGCTGAAAATTGGCTTAATCACTGTTACTTACTTACTTACTTAGATGGCGCTACAGTCCGGGGTGGACCTGGGCCTCAACCAACAAACCTCTCCAGCCAGCACGGTTACGAGCCAGCTGCCTCCAGTTGCGCATGCCAAGTTGGTTGAGGTCCCCCTCCACTTGTTTGCGCCACCTACCGCGAGGTCGTCCTCTACTGCGCCATCCGTCCGGGGTGGATTCGAAGACTTTCTTAGCGGGAAGGTTGGGCTCCATCCGCTCTAAATGACCCAGCCATCTTAGTCGCTGTATGTGAACTCTTCTGGCTAAGTCGATGTCCTTGTACAGGCCGTATAGTTCGGCATTGTACCTTCTCCTCCACTCACCGTCTATGCAGACGGGACCAAAGATCGCTCGAAGAACTTTTCTCTCGAAATGACCAAGGGCATCCTCATCCGGTTTTGTCAAAGCCCATGCCTCTGCGCCATACAGCAGGACTGGGATGATTAATGTCTTATAAAGAGTTACCTTAGTAGTTCGAGATAGGGCTTTGCTACTCAATTGCCGTTTTAACCCATAGAAACAACGATTGGCAAGAGTAATTCTCCGTGTGATCTCTCCACTCATGTCATTTGCGGAGCTGACCATAGAGCCTAGGTAGACAAAATCCTTCACTACCTCAAAATTGTATCTGTCTATTGTGGCATTCTGTCCAAGACGCCGATGTTGGGTGTCCTTTTTTGTAGACAGCATATATTTTGTTTTGCTTTCATTGACCGCTAGACCCATCTTTGCTGCCTCGTTCTCATTACTCGTAAATGCCCCATTGACTGCCCGCTGAGTTCTTCCGATTATGTCAATGTCATCGGCATAAGCGAGTAGTTGTACAGACTTGAAGAAGATTGTACCTCCGGTGTTGGCTTGTGAGTTTCGTACAATTCTCTCAAGTACTATGTTAAAGAGATCGCATGAAAGCTCGTCCAAAGACATCGCGATGTAGGAAAGGCAGGCCTATAAACGCCTGGATCAGACAAATGCGACGACATCGGCATTTCATTGGCCTCAGTAACCGAGTGATCCAAAATCGGCAGGCCTGCCGATATTTTCTGAGGTCAAATAGGCGAACCCCACAGGCGGATCAGTGGAAATGCGGTGAAGTGGGTGGGTTGTGGTCCCTTGTTTTCGGATCATGGCCTCGCTGATAAAAGGAAGAAGAAGACTATGTTAAAGAGATCGCATGATAGCGCGTCGCCTTGTCTAAGACCTTTTCTGACATCGATTGGTTCGGTGATGTTCTTACCGACTTTGATGGAGCAGCGAGAGTTTTCCATCGTCATTCTGCACAAACGGACGAGCTTGGCAGGGATGCCAAGACTAGACATGGCTCTGTATAACTCGTCTCTATACACGCTATCATAGGCAACATTGAAATCGATGAAGAGGTGGTGCGTATCGATTTTGTATTCATGGGTTTTTTCCAAGATCTGCCGTAGTGTGAATATTTGGTCAATGGTGGACTTTCCCGGCCTGAAACCGCACTGATAAGGACCTATCAGCTTGTTGACGATCGGTTTTAGGCGTTCACATAGTACGGCAGACAGGATCTTATATGCGATATTTAGGAGACTTATACCTCTGTAGTTGGCGCAGTTCAGAGGGTCTCCTTTCTTCAGGATCGGGTAAACTATGCAGAGGTTCCATTCATCGGGCATACTTTCGTCCGAACAGATTTTACAGACGAGCTGGTGCATGCTCCTTATCAACTCATCTCCTCCTGCCTTGAAAAGTTCAGCGGCAAGGCAGTCGGCTCCAGCAGCTTTGTTAGATTTGAGTTTAGATTTCGCTATCCTCACTTCATTCTGATCGGGTTGACGGGAATTTTGACTGCCATCGTCACTGTTGAATGGCTCATTCTGCCTGACAGCGGAATATTGATCATCATCGCCGTTTAACAGTCTGCAGAAGTGTTCCTTCCATATCCTCAGCACCGACTACGATTCTACTACTATGTTGCCATTTTCGTCCCTGCAGGCTTCTGTCCTGGCTTTGAAGCCCTGGCATGTTCTTTTTACCTTTTGGTAAAATTTTCGAACATTATTCCTGCAATAAAGTCTCTCAATCTCCTCGATCGAGCGCTTCTCATGCTCTGTTTTCTTCTTTCTGAGAAGTCGATGTTCCTCTTTTCTCCTGCGCACGTAGAGCTCGTAAGCAGCTCTAGTCCTTCTATGCAGCGCCGCTTTGTACGCCTCTTGTTTTGCTGTATGTGCTTGCCGGCATTCCTCATCAAACCAGGGGTTTCGTTGTGGTGGGCGAGAGAAACCCAGTACATCAGAGGCGGCGTCTCTGATGGCTTGTTGGCAACGCTGCCACTGCTCTTCCGCATTTGCTGCTGGCGGCATAGGACTTAGATTGAGATTAGAAGAAACACGATCGACAAAGGTTCTGGCGGTCTTTTGCGATTGTAGCCGCCCGACGTCAAATTTCCTCACAGCATTTCGTTGATTTCGCTCCGTTCTGGATATCTGCATCCGTACCTTGGCTACAACTAGGTAGTGATCCGAGTCCACGTTGGCTCCTCGGAAAGTCCGGACACCCAGAATACTGGAAGAGTGCCGTGCGTCGATCGCAATGTGATCGATTTGGTTGACAGTTTTTCGATCAAAGGAGAGCCATGTTCCTTTGTGAATATCGAGACGTGGGAACCGCGTACTAGCTACAACAAAGTTTCGCCCCGTCGCAAAGTTGATTAGCCTGAGTCCGTTGCCGGATGTGTTGTCGTGCAGGCTGTGCTTTCCGACCACGCTACTAAAGACTTCCTCTCTTCCTAGCTTTGCGTTAAAGTCGCCTAGGATAATTTTAACGTCGTGGCTAGGGCATTGCTCATACGTCTTGTCCAAGAGCTGGTAGAAGTCATCCTTCGTCGCGTCGTCCTTCTCCTCGTGAGGGGCGTGAACGCGTCTGCTTTGAGACACTCTAGGGCCTCCGCAAGTTGTTTGGCTGCACGTGGTCTGCAGAGGAACCTAGCATTCCATGTGCAGACACGAAGATTGTTGTCCTTTTTACGTTTGCATGGGTCGTCAACAGTAAGATCATCCGTATCCGAGGCTGTTGGTTGCTTCGTAACCAAAGGTTTTTTACGTGGTAGGGAAGTTAACCCGACGGACACTGTTAAGGATATTATAAATTGGGAAATTTGTACAGCAGCAAGTAGAACATGAGGTTTGACTCCTTCGGTTTTCATATTTCGTACATCCAGATACTCTAATGAGCAACAGATATATTCATAGACACCATAGAACAAATTGAGGTGAATTCAAGTGCACAACCCAATGCGTTTCGCAGAATTTTAAAAGACGCGTTTGTTTTGCTTTTGGGCAAGACACCTGAGTTTTGTCTTTTAAAACTAGAGCTGCTTTATGTTATTAGATAATCGGAATAAATTAACAACCTTTTTAATGGTTCCTATGTAATTTCGTATAGACGGTATGTTACAAGTCTAATGGCCAAATTCAAATTATGATTAGCACAGTGGACGTAAATAGCTTCTGGATACAATGCTCTAACTTTGGCAGCACAGCCGTTGAATTTTCCGGTCATTGACCGGGCCCCATCATACCCTAAACATGTAATGTAATTTATTACCTAATCGGCCCAATTGACAGTTTTATTTACATAGATAGTGTGAATTATTGACACTCACCTCGCCCTCTCATATTAGCCAAATTTATGGCAATATTTTTCATCGTGGTCAGCAACGTACTTGCAAGCCCTTTTCCCGTAATGTCATCAACAGGAACGAAACACAAAAAGTCTTCCCGATTCGTATATTCGTTGTCAATTGTATCAACATAACGAACGCATATTGAAAACTGTTCAATGCGATGTGGCACGATCGTATTTTTGCCATGGCAATTTCCTAGTACCTAGTAGCACTGTTTAAGCATAACACCTGCCATAAGATCAGTTGGGTCTCCACTGATAAGCAACGAACATCCAACCAGATCGACCACATTGCGATCAGTCGCCGCTTTAGAAATTGTCTCCTGGACGTCCGAAACAGACGCGGAGCTGACGTCGGACAAGAACGAGCCCACCATCTTATGGTAGCTCATTTACGCCTTCGTACTGCATCCGTCAACAGCAACCGCTCAAACCTACTTAATATCACCAGGTTTAATATCGACAGGCTCAAAGTTCCCCAAGTGCGCCAACAGTTCAAGGACCATGTTGCCTTAGAAGCAGAAGCAATCAGCAGCATACTGGAAGAGAACATGGATGACCACTGGAGTGCTGTGAAAAATGCTTTTGCGACTGGGGCACGCACGTATGTCGGTAAAAAGCAGAAACACCACCGCACATGGCTTTCTACAGACACCTGGAGACGGATCGATGAGCATACAGCAATCAAGGCTCGGATTGCAGCGGCCTCAGCAGTAGAGAGAACCGAGCTTGAAGCCCAATACCGTGCGAAGAAGAAAGAAGTGCAGCGTAGTGTGAGACGTGACAAACGTCAATATGTCAACTCACTGGCCTCAAGGGCTGAAGAAGCAGCGAGTAGGTGCGACAGTAGGACTGTTTACAACATCACTAAGGAGCTCATTGGCGGTCGTAACTCCAAACAACATCCAGTGAAGAGTCTAGACGGTAACCTTCTGATCTCGGATGAGGATCAGCTCACTAGATGGAGAGAACATTTTGCTACAGTGCTAAATCACTTAGGCGACGGCGATATGATCTCGAATTCGAATGAGCAGTTCGAAGCAACAAATTCCCGAATTCGCACCGTACCTCCCAGTAAAACTGAAATAATAACAGCAATCAAGTCCCTCAAGAAGAACAAAGCGGTGGGTATTGATGGCATCCCTGCCGAGCTATTTCCAGCGGCGCCAAATACATCGGCAGATTTGCTGCATCCGCTAATACGGAGAGCTTGGGATAGTGAACAATTTCCACAGGAGTGGAAAAGGGGGATGATCATTAAGCTTCCAAAGAAGGGTAACTTGATGGAGTGCGGTAACTGGAGAGGTATATGTGTTCTTCCAGCTGTAGCCAAAATAATAGCTAGAATAATTCTAGAACGAATTAAAGAACATATAGATTCAACTCTCGATGTCGAACAGGCAGGCTTTCGCGCTGGATCCTCCTGCATCGACCACATAAACACCTTACGGATCATAATCGAACAATGCGTTGAGTATAGGTCTCCGCTACATTTACTGTTTATCGACTTCGAGAAGGCTTTCGACAGCTTGAATCGAGATGCTATCTGGTTGGCCTTGCGCAGGAGAGGCATTCCAGAAAAGCTTATAGCTATTATCAAGGCTACATATGAGGGCGGCAAGTGTCACGTCGTGCACAATGGTAAGGTGTCGGAGGACTTTGAAGTCCAAAGTGGAGTACGTCAAGGGTGCATACTGTCCCCACTATTGTTCTTGGTGGTTATCAACGATGTACTCCGTGCAGCATTGACGGAAGCTAATTCTGGAATTCGTTGGACTATGACATCTTACCTTAACCACCTAGATTACGCTGACGATGTTTGTCTACTTTCACATTGGATAATGGATCTTCATTTGGTGGCCCAAAATCTAGAAGCTGAGGCAAACAAAGTGGGGCTAAAAATAAACACAGCCAAAACAAAAGCCCTGAGTAATTTTAATACCCGCGCTCAACTTAACATTGCCGGAAAGCAAGTCGAGAAAGTTGATAACTTTCTATATTTAGGAAGTGTGGTCTCGGCTAATCGCGGTGGCACCGAACTGGATGTGTGCAGCAGAATCGGGAAGGCTAAAGCTGTTATTAGCTTAAGAACCAAGCTACGACTGTTCCGCTCCAACATAGAATCAGTGCTGCTTTATGGGTGCAGTACCTGGAAGGTGGACACCATTAACACACGCAAGCTGCAAGTCTTCGTAAACAAATGCTTAAGAATCATCTTGAGGATTTTTTGGCCGAACCGCATCTCCAACGAACAACTTTATCTGAGAACGGGCCAAGAACCTATAAGCATTACTATACGAAGAAGAAAGTGGCAATGGATTGGACACACCCTACGGCGCGAAGACAACTCCATTGCGAAATACGCCATGCAGTGGAATCCGCTCACCCAGGCAGGCAGAATAGCGGGACGCCCTAGGCAAACGTGGCGCAGAACAGTTGAGGAGGAATCGAGCTCTTTAGGAATGAGTTGGAGGCAGCTCAAACGCGTTGCAGAACTCCGAACACGATGGCGCGCAGGCGTGGTTGACGCCCTATGCCCCCCGAGGGGTTAAAGGATATAAGTAGTAGCACGGTGGCAGATATTTTGGGGGGGGTTTAAACCCCCGAAACCCCCCCGTGCGTTCGCGCCTGGTGGCAAATAATGATCGTCCTCCCATCCAACAGAAGAATATATTGTGGTTTCTGGATAAGAAAGAAGTGTTTCAGTACAAGAATAAAAAAAAAGGGTGTCCAGACAACCAGAGGGTATTTAAAACACAAAAAACTACCATATGCATACCTTTGTGAAAACAATATTTACCCCTAATTTTCAACAATAACACCCTATTACGCCGTAATATCAACAGATACTCCCTTCGCAGATAATCCCATTTTTCTTTGAACACGAACACTCATTACACATAATGAAACCACTAATTTTCCTCGAAGTTCACAACGCCAAACAAAATTAAATTACCTTCCCTCAAAAATGGAAACGTGTTGACATTTCGGCTGACTGGCTGCGGACTCATCTGAGCATACGTGCCCAGGTCAGGTTACGTCCATAATCGCATTAAAACTAGCAACCCTCTGATTTTAAAGTCCACCAGTGAACGCAGTAACCCTCCTTCCATGGTCTGCCTTCTACAGCAGGGTTAAATGATACAGAAATCAAATAACAAGTAATGAAATCAAAATTAGCATAGGAAGTGCTCGAAGAAGGAGTGTGGACAGCTAACAATGTAAATAGTAATTGCACAAGGAGTTGGAGTGAATTAGAAAAATTACATCCCTGCCCCACATGAGCAATGGCCTGTCAAAGAGGTGGGTGCGTTAAAAAAGTACCGCGAACATTTATTAAACTAAAATCGAGCACTAAGTCCGTAACATAAATCTCCGCAATGGCATCAGATGGCGATGGCATCTCTCAAGGATTCCCAATCGATAGTTTTTTTCTTTGCAACATGTCGAGAAGGGGGATGGAGATGTTGTCCTTTTCAAGAACCTGCCAAACCACCAGTTCTACGTTCGTTGGTCATATTTCACAGAAATACATACGCCGAAGCGATGAGTTTTGTTTACCCACTGAGGGCTGGCAAGGGCATTGGAGGAAAATTCAATTACGCAACCATGCTCGTATTCAATGCTTAGTCCCCCATATACCGCTTAAGTTGCGGCTTCAGTTTTTGCTGTAATTTGCTTCATTTGCAGTTGAAAGATGTCAATTTGTGTCAGATTGTAACCCAAGTAAGTGACGTGCATGTGTAACTTCATGCGATCGTGTGCGAATACATTTCTTCGCCATTTGTGTGTACCACCCCTCCATATACAGGATTAAGGGTCAATCAAATATACGCCAAGCCATAATGCCAAGGGATAGGTTGGCGTTAAAATGACACGCTTCTCTAAAAAAATATATCTTTTCAAAATTTGGTCAGGGGTGAGTTGGCTTAAGTGATAGAAATTTAAATTAAAATTTCATCAGCTATGGAAAATCTTTTTCGAATGCCGCTGTAAAGGTAAACTCTATTAAATTATCTTATCACAGAGGATGGTTGCAAGTGGAATTTGCGTTTATTTTTTCAACAGTCACAAAAGATGAATGTCTGCCGTGGGTGTTGTAAAACAGAATCAGAGTTAGGGTCCTTGGGGTGGCAATGAATCATAATTTTTTTTTTTTTCTCTGTAGATAATGTCAACAAAAATGGGTTCAGTAATTTGGTTCTTATTTGCATAGCCATTAGTAATCTTAGATGTATATTTCATCCCACTAGCCGTACTTTATATCTTCGGTGCGTGAATAAATCATTGGAAATTGGTTAACGAAAAGGTCTGTTTCAGGTTTGGGAGTCAAGCAGTAAATTTAAGTCTCAAAAAAATTACAGAAATGAAACTTGATATTTTTATCTTCCTTTCAAGTTTTAAGTTTTATTTTTCATTTATTTGAAGTCTTAACGAGTCAAAAAGTCGAAAATCAGGAGTCAAGAAAGCATTTTTATTAATTCTACAAACTTCTTACGTTTTTCAAATTAGTATGGAAGTGTATTGATTCTTTTAACTAGGTTAGGTTAGGTTGGCATTCCACACGAGAGTGCAGACACACTTAGACCAGTCAAGGTCCTTTGTGATAATTCTTTTAACTAAGAATATTTTCTAAATAGTAGAGACTATCGAAGACCAGAAAATATAGCTCAAAGAACAGTTTGATTTTAGGCGTAGTCACGGAACCTGACCTCAGGTCCTGAGAATATGAAGTAGCATTAAGAGAATATATACAATAGGAAGATCAACTAGTATGATACTGCTAGATCTTGAAAAAGCATTCTATTCTGTGTCTGGCCTAGTGGTACTTACTTACTTAGGTGGCGCTACAGTTCGGGGTGAACCTGGGCCTCAACCAACAAGCCTCTCCATTTAGCTCGGTCTTTAGCTAATTGCCTCCAGTTGCGCACTCCAAGTTGGTCGAGGTCCCCTTGAACTTGTGCGCGCCACCTACGGCGATGATTCCCTCTACTGCGTCGTCCCTCCGGGTTAGATTCGAAGACTCTGCGGGCCGGAGCGTTGGTGTCCATTCGCTCTACATATCCTAGCCATCTCAGACGTCCAATACCCAGTTTTTTGACTAGGTCGATATCGCTGTACAGCTCGTATAGTTCGTGATTGAATCTTCTCCTCAAAAACCCGTCAACACAAACGGGACCGAAAATCTTACGAAGAATTTTTCTCTCGAAGCGACCAAGGATATCTTCATCCTCTTTTAATAAAGTCCATGTTTCAGCGCCGTAAAGCAGGACTGGGATGATCAAGGTCTTATATAGAGTCTCCTTAGTTGTTCGAGATAGGGCTTTACTGTTGAATTGCCTTATAAGCCCAAACAAACAGCGATTGGCAAGAGTTATTCTTCGATTGATTTCTACGCTGATTTTGTTAGAAGAATTTATAGCAGAGCCAAGGTAGACAAAGTCCCTTACTACCTCGAAGTTATAGCTGCCCACGGTGACGTTTTGTCCAATTCGTCGGTGTTGGTTTTCCCTTCTAGTTGACAGCATATACTTGGTTTTGCCCTCGTTTATCGCCAAACCCATTTTGGCCGCTTCCGCCTCAATGCTTGCAAAAGCACCGGTGACAGCCCGCTGAGATCTTCCGATAATGTCTATATCGTCGGCGTTTGCAAGCAGTTGTACAGACTTGTAATAGATTGTGCCTCCGGTGTTGGCTTGTGAGTTCCGCACAATCCGTTCAAGTACAATATTGAAGAAGTCACATGACAGCGCGTCACCTTGTCTAAAGCCTTTTTTGACATCAAAGGTCTCGGTGAGGTCATTACCGACCTTGATGGAGCAGCGAGCGTTCTCCATCGTCAGCCTGCACAGACGGACAAGTTTGGCAGGGATGTCAAAACTAGACATGGCTCTATAAAGCTCTTCTCTATAGATGCTGTCATAGGCGGCCTTGAAATCGATAAAGAGGTGGTGAGTATCGATTTAGAATTCTTGGGTTTTCTCCAGGATCTGCCGAAGTGTGAAGATTTGATCGATGGTGGACTTTCCTGGCCTGAAACCGCACTGATAGGGTCCAATCAGGCAGTTGATAAAGGGTTTCAGGCGTTCACACAATATCGCAGAAAAGATCTTGTATGCGATGTTGAGGAGACTGATGCCTCTATAATTGGCGCAGTTGAGGGGGTCTCCTTTCTTGTGGATCGGGCAAACGATGCTGAGATTCCATTCATCAGGCATACACTCCTCTGACCAAATATTAGAAATGAGTTGGTGTATGCACTCTACCAATTCATCCCCTGCTGCCTTGAAGAGTTCGGCCGGTAAGCCGTCAGGTCCAGCAGCCTTATTGGATTTTAGCTTGGATATTGCTATCCTCACTTCGTTTTGGTCAGGTGGACGGAAATTTTGACTATCATCGTCCATGTTGAATGGTTCATTCTGCCTGACAGCGGGATGTTGGTCTTCGTCGCCGTTATACAGTCTGCAGAAGTAGTTCTTCCATATTCTCAGCACCGACTGTGATTCTACTACGAGGTTTCCATTTTCATCTGTATAGGTTTCTGTACGGGTATTACTTCTCTGACACGTTCTTTTTTCCTTTTAGTAAAACTTCCGTACATTGTTCCTGGAGTATAGACTCTCGATGTTCTCAAACGCGCACTTCTCATGCTCTTTCTTCTTCTTTTGGAGAAGCCGATGTTCTTCCCGTCTCTTTTGCTCGTACAATTCACGAGCAGCTCTAGTCTTCTTTTGCAGCGCCGCTTTGTATACCTCTTGTTTTGCTGCATGGACTCGCAGGCATTCTTCGTCAAACCAGGGGTTTCGCGGTGGTGGGCGAGCGAGACCCAGCACATCAGTCGCGGCGTTTCTGATGGCATGTTGGCAGCTTTACCACTGGTCTTCGGCACTTGATGCTGGCAGCATAGGAGTGATTGAGAGATTTCGGAATACGCGTTCGGCGAAGAATCTGGCGATCTCTTGCGATTGTAGCTTTTCGACGTTAAATTTTCTCACAGTGATTCTTCTTTGTTGCTCAGTTTGGGATATCCGCATTTGTACCTTGGCTACAACAAGGTAATGATCCGAGTCTATGTTGGCCGCTCGGAAAGTCCGGACATCCAGAATACTGGAGGCATGCCTTGCGTCGATCGCAATATGATCAATTTGGTTGATCGTTACATGATCATTGGACCGCCATGTCTGCTTATGAATATCGAGATGAGGAAACCATGTGCTTGCTATGGTGACATTTCGCTCCACAGCGAAATCAATTAGCCTTAGTCCGTTATCGGACGTGGTGTGTAGGCTATGCTTACCGACTGCCCCACCAAAGACGTCCTCCTTTCCTATTTTGGCGTTAAAATCGCCCAATACGATTTTAACGTCGTATTTAGGACATTGCTCATATGTCTTGTCGAGGAGCTCGTAGAAACACTCTTTGGTGGCAGGGTCCTTTTCTTCTGTGGGGGCATGAACACATATTAGGCTTATGTTAGCGAATTTAGCCTTGATCCGGATAGTCATAATACGCTCGCTCACGTGTCGGAAGCTTAAGACTTCTTGCCTAAGTCTGCCGCGTATGACAAATCCGCATCCGAATAAGCGTTGCCTGTTGCCTCTGTAGCAATCACCGTAGTAGATGTCACAGTTTTTCATCCTCTTTTTGCCCGGCCCATCCCATCGCACTTCCTGGATGGCGGTAATATCTGCTTTATAGCAGTCTATGACCTCTGCTAGTTGTTCGGCTGCACGTGGTCTGTAAAGGGACAGAACATTCCACGTACAGATCTGAAGGTCGTTGTCCTTATTTCGTTTGCTGGGGTCGTCATTAGTTGAGTCATCTTTATCCGAGGCTTTTGGTTGTTTCGGAACCATAGATTTTTTACGTGGTAGGGAAGTTACCCCGATGGCCCAACCCCCAACCTGGAGGGCCAGTTCCTTAATTATTCCCCTAGGACGAGGGGGCGGGTACACCGGTGCCAGTAGTCCACTACGGGAGTATGAGCGCTGCCGTTGGCCCATTAAGGGCTCCTCCGCCACCATCTCTATTCCAATGTCCTGACCAACATTGGAAATTCCTTACCGACCTGTGATCCGAATACGTCGAAGCAGCTCGCGCAAGGTGTTCACTAAGTTCAACCTAACTGGAACTATAGACGCCACCGTTGACTCCGTCTAGGGAATTCGTCCGCTGCCGCCTGGAACAGGAAGAAGCGCTCTAGTGAGAAAAGCACTCTTCCCCCCCTCTCTCACCTGCTGCCACCAAGAATCCGCCAAACGGGGTTGGTTACCCATTTCTTGGATTAAGGTACTAGGCACCCGGCTGTCACCGCGTGGAGGTTGAGAGTAGGAGTTGGTAGGCCTCAGCTGAGTGAAAACGCTTGTGTTTTCATATGATCGCATGCACTACCGTTTGACCTGGCCTAGTGGTCTCACTTATAAAATGTTAAGCCTTATTCTTCCCCCATTTCTCTATATAATTGTCCAAAGTTTTGTATCAAATCGTCATTTTAAAGAACATGTTAATGGAAGTGACTCTGATGCAATTAATTTTCTTGCAGGTGTGCGCCAAGAGTCGATTCTTGTACAAGTTCCTTACAATTTATACATATCTGATTTTCCAGTTTTACCGCAAAAGCAGCATTATATACCAATGACACAGTAATAATCTCGTCGCATGAATTCGGTCTTAATATTGAGACGCGTTTGCGGCTGAATACTAAGTGGAAGATCAAGCTAAATGCCGAAAAAATCCGGGCTATCATTTTCACACAAAAAAAGAAAACCTTCTTTTACTCAGGCTAACCAGTTACTAATCAAATGAAATACAATTACATGCAATCCTACTGTAAAATATTTATCGATACATCTTGACTCAAAATTGACATTAAAAGAACATATGTACTTAGCAAGGTTAATATTGTCATAAGAATGTTATATCCACTCATAAATACGAACTCATTTTTATCGACAGTAATATAAAATAATAATCCACAAAACAATTTTTCAAGCTATTTTGTCGAGCTATGTAATGTTGAGTGAAACTCATTCAGAATGTGCAAACTCATGCGATATTCCTGACAATCCCCCAATATATCAATTAAAGGTACAATATCGTCTTATCTGATGCTTACCTACTAATGCAATATCACCCAAGTACAAGCACTTACTCTTGGCCGAGCACTGTGTAAATGTGTGTATAAAGGGTAGCAGAAGCATATTTAGATACGATTTGCTTCGCATGTGTATTCTAAATTGAATTCAACCGCATAAGAAGTATAGGTATTAGACACACACACAAAGACCGTGTTTAGATGCTTACTATCCACTACGTAGAGGTCAGTCATGTCGTGAGTACACACTGAAGTGCTCACTCCTGCACTACTTTACTACGTGACTATCCCCTCTCTTAACCCCTCACTTTTCTCACCTACAAACTATCGACATAGCAGCGTTATGAGTACATATGTTTAGAGGAGGTCTAGTTCATTTCAGATTATTTTTTTAATTTGCTACTCTATTATATTGGATCATGAATCTACTACATTCTAAAAGAAATAAACAACAAACATAAATTGAAATAAACAATCACTATCAGTTCACTTCATTGCCTTAAATACTTAAATACTATTGCTAATTATTGTCCAGAGTTTAATTTAAGGCGTTTCTGGAACAGAACAAATGAAGTACTGAATTTGTCACAGAGCTCCAAATTGCTTGGGAGTTCTCATATCTTACATTAATTTAAATTTCTACTACACGGACATAACAAAATGCAGTAGTTTCTACTAAGGCTAGGCTAAAATCCTCATCCTAAGCCTCCCCGTGGGTGCCAGCCGGTAATAACCTCCACAGCAGTCTTGTACGTTGTCAAGATGGGGTTAGCCAAGGCCAAGAAGCATTGTATCGGGTTCTTACTCCTCAATAGTATTATCCTTTACATATGCCTCTTGACCATCGGATCGAGGTACCTGATTTCAGTGGTGGTGTGAGCGCTTAACGCAGGAAACCGTGCCCAAGAATACAAGGCCGCGAACGAGCTCCTTCAGATGCACAGGCGAGGTCTGTCGTATCATAGCCTTATCCTGGTAAATCGGCTCTGCCAGGACGAATCTCTCTTCCGTACTACTCGTGGGACTATATATGAATGCTCAAAATAAAAATAAAAAATTAAAAAACATAGAAAAAACTCAAGAAAAAATAATTAGCACCTCATCGGAAGATGAGCTGCTGGCTTCAAGCCAAGAAGCCACTGAACCAACAGGCAATGTAGTAAATACCAGCCAAAGTACTCTACCGGTGTCTCAACCCTCTACTTCCTCCTCTGTGGATGCCGCCAAGGATTGTTTTTTTTTTTTTTTTTTGTCGGGATAGGAAACACTCGACTGGAGCACTCAGACACAACTGGTCCATTGCACTGCCAGAGAGCAAACCCTGATTTACCCATTTTGTTGGAATTTCCTTGACTTTCGAAGAAAGCCAAGCAAACACTTCAGTGATGAGGAGCTTACAGTACCAGCACTCACCACATCCGCACCGAAGATCTGCCACCTGATACGAGCAAAGGCCGGACACTCACAGAGATAATGTTCCGCGGTGTCGTCGCTCTCTCCACAAGCGTCGCAATTTGTAGTGTCACTTAAGCCTAACACGTTAAGGTGCTTGGCAAAAGCGAAGTGGCCTGTCAAGACGCCGATAAGTTGTCTACAGTCTTTTCTGCTGAGAGACAGCAAGAATGCCGCTGATTTCTTACAGACGTCCGGGAGCATGCGTTTAGTCAACCTGCAACCTGGAGAGTCATGCCACACACAATTGTGCGCGTGAGAGACCCAATCGTCAATGGAAGCCCTAACCTAGGACGCAGGGAGACCCAACACGGGTTCGGGACCTGAGAAAGCCTCCTCTGAGCCTTGTCTGGCAATCTCATCGGAGATCTCGTTCCCCAAGATCCCAGTGTGACCTGGGACCCAGATAAGAGACAGAAAATTCAGCCTTGCGACCGAGTTCAAAAAGTTTTTGGTTTCACGAAATATTTTGGAAGTGGTTAAAGGGTTAAGCAAGGCCTTAAGCACAGCCTGACTGTCACTACAGACACAAATGCTACGTCCCTTCCACCTGTTCTTCACAACATAGTTCATGGCCATTAGGATTGCATAAGTTTCCGCTTGGAAAACAGACGCATATTTGCCTAACGAGAAGTGAAGTCTAATGTTGTCGACTTCCACGAAGACCCCAGCGCCAGACCCTTGACTGGTTTTGGAACCATCCGTGAAAATACGACTACATTCCATTCCCGGCACAGATTCTGACCGAAGCCAGTCCTAGACACAAGGAAAGTCGACTCTGAATTTACGCATCAGCTGGAGTTCTGGTGTCATTGCATCAGACGGCATATCCATAAGACAGGAGTCGTAAGATAAGTGTCGCGCAAGTTCATCAAAGTTCCAGTGTGGAGTATACCAAAAACTGCCCCGCCTAAGACAATGGATGGCTTTGATAGTGCAACCCATGATATAAGTATCAAGGGGAGGTAAGTTCAGCAAAGCGTCTAGAGCAGAGCCAGGCGTACTCGGGAAAGCTCCTGAGCAGCCGAGACAAGCCGTTCTTTGGAGTTTCGAGCAAAAAGCAACCACATATTTACGCGAGAGCCCCTTCCACCAAACAACCGACGCATATGCGAGGAATGGTCTTATCATAGCCGTGTAAATCCAGAGAACCTTATTCGGTGATAAGCCCCAAGTCTTGTCAAAAGCACCCTTACACTGCCAGAAGACAGAGAGCGCCTTGGATGTTTTCGACTCGATGTGTTTAGACCAATGAAGTTTCTTATCTAAAATCACTCCCAGATATTTGGCTTCATTGGAAATGCGAATGGTGACGCCTTTTAGTACTGGCTGAGTCAGACCGGTCAAAATCCTCCTTCTCGTAAAAAGAACAACCTCAGTCTTAAGAAGATTCATCGAAAGCCCACTCCTAGTACACCATTCATCGATTATGTCCAGCGCCGCCTGCGCGTTAGCACAGACCGTCGCCAGGCATGGCCCGACAGAAAGTACGGCGACATCATCCGCATATGCCTGAGCGTAGACGTTAGAACTATTTAGAGTGTTCAACAGAGATTCGACCACCATGCACCATAACAATGGAGACAGAACGCCACCTTACGGACAGCCCCTGTTTACCCCTGTCATAACATATTGGCCACAATCCGCATCCACTACCAAAGTTCTATTCATTAGCATTGCTTTAATCCACAACACTAATGTTTCATCTACCCCGTGTTGTTTGGTAAAGTCGCACATGCAGTCAAAAGTCACATTGTCAAAAGCACCCTCAATGTCGATGAAGATACCCATCGCGTATTCTCTCCTATCAAGCGCGCATTTAATTCTGGCCACTAGATTTTGAAGTGCGGTCTCACAGGATTTCCCACGCTGGTAAGCATGCTGCATCTCCGATAGTGGATGCAGTTTCAAAGCAACTTTGCGCACGTGAAATTCTACCAGTCTCTCCATACTTTTCAGTAAGAAGGATGTCAAACTTATAGGTCTGAAACTCTTGGGGAGCGAATAGTCTTCCTTACCAATTTTCGGTATGAAAGCTACTCTGACAGTCCGCCAAGGTGTAGGAATATATACCAGCGCCAAGCCAGCGGTGAAAATTCTTTTCAGAGTTGGCAATAGCTGATCTATACCCTGTTGCAGCATAGCCGGATATATTCCATCGGTGCCAGGCGATTTGAAACCATCAAAAGATGCCACAGCATATTTGATGGCCTCATCTGTTACCACGGCTGATGCAATATACCAGCTGCGCCGAGTTTTCTGACTTAGATCAAGCTCAGCCTGGGTAAGCGGGCCAAGCTGCGACCTAGTGATTATCCGATTGCCAGGAAAGTGAGTCTCCAGCAGAAGACTAAAAGTTTCCGCTTTTATCTCAGTAAACCTGCCATCAGACCGTCTGAGTGACTCCGGTTTGGTCGGCTTACCTCTTTTGAGGACTTTAACCAACCTACTGGTTTCACCGAGTGTCTTGATCTTTTCACAAAAATCTCTACAAGAAGCACTTTTCGACAAACGAATTAACTTCTTATAGTCTTTTTGCTTCGATCTAAAGAGATCCCAGTCACCTTCTAAATTTGTCTTAAGAGACCTATTCAGAAGTTTTCTGGATTCTTTCCTAAGCCGCTGCAGTTCCGGGCTCCGCCAGGGAACCGGCGTTCTGCAGGAGTTTTTTGTCATTTGACACGCCAGTTCAAAACAGTTGGTAAGGACACTGGTCAGGTTTTGAACAGCATCCTCAACCTTTCGTTTCGTTCTGAGTTTAGTTGGAGTTTTGACAGATCTGTCTAGCTCTTTCCTAAACCGCACCCAGTCGGTTTTCCTCGGATTCCTCCTCTCCTGCAAAGTTAAAGCTTCGCATTAGATTTGGAAAACGATGTATCTATGATCTGATAAGGACACTTCCGGCAGTACCCTCCAGTTAGTAATCGACTTGAAGTACCTATTAGATAAAGTCAAGTCAATTACCTCCTGCCTCCTTGCCGTAACAAAAGTTGGCTGGGAGCCAACATTATTTATTGTCATACCAGATGATAGTATAAAGTCTAGGAGATGGTTTCCTCGTATGTTGCATTTGCTGCTGCCCCAGACTGTATTCTGAGCATTAGCATCGCAGCATATGACTAGTCCCGTCTCCCGAGTGTCACAATACTTTATGAGTTCGGCAACCGCCTTCGGTGGTGGAGGCATTACCGAATCATAAGAAAATAAGCCGATGCAACGACGAAAGTTTTCCAACTTCCGTTTGTTTCGTAGCTTACAGCTGCAGCAACCAAGTCCTGACCACAAAATTGTCCAAGCTTGCTTACTGAGAGGAAATTCGGCACAATTAGACAAGCTCTCGGTCTTTCAGATCGCTCGTCACATAGCACCGTTACTCCACGAACACCACCAAATCCACATATGCGCTTGTTCCGCACATATGGTTCCTGGATAGATGTTATGTGGGGTTTTGTACGCACCACGGAAAGTCTACTACTTAAGAGAGCGGTAGCAGCCTTGGAGTGATGCAGGTTAATCTGCGAAAATATCATAGATATAGTCGGTGCCGCCAAGGATACTACCAAGAGTACTCCCAAGCAAAATCCACAAAAAAATTCACTAACCTCCAACACAAACACTACTTCGAGAAGGCCGTCTGAAAAGCAGCACTGTTGTTGTTTCCTCACGTACCATCAGCGAAGTGGTCAGGGACGATCTCCAAGTTGCTCTGGTAGATGAGCTTTCTACCAGTGGCAAGTCCATCCTGAAGGCATGGGGGGCGATCGAAGCCAAACTCTCGCAGATGGTGCTTGACTACCTTGCGGAAAAAGAAGGCGGTCCTGTACCCTGGTTCGACTCAGCTGAGGTCGTTAGAGGGTATAGGGTAATCAAATGCGAGGACAGGTTCTCGAAGGATTTCCTTGGTGAGTGTGTCGCTAAGATAAGCGACGCATGGAGCGGCTTTAAGATCAAGCTTATCCCAGCCAGAGACATCCCTCGAAAAACGAAGGCTCGCATCTGGTTGCCGACTATGCCAATAGACAGCGAACAGCTGATTCGAAGTCTTAAGCGCCAAAATCCTGCGGTCCCAATGGATGATTGGGCAGTTATCAAGACGGAGCAGCCGCAGAAAAACAGCATGACTTTTCTGCTCCTCATAAACGAGGATAGTTTGGAGGTGCTCGAGAAGTTGGACTACTGTCCAAGGTTTGGCATAAGAAATGCCAAACTTAAAATTTACATCTCTTCAGGCCCGGACGAAGACACAGACGATGTCAACGACGCCAACACTCTGTTGGAGGGCATGAAGATTGTCCCAGATACCCCAAATGCCCCCGTTGAAGATGATTCAGATTAATCTGCGGCACTCGCAGTGTGCCACAGATAATCTGCGTGTCTTTATCAATGAAGAAAACATCGATATCGGCATCATCCAGGATGCCTGGGTAAGGGGATCTACCATCAGGGGACTTCAGGACAACTACTACAAACTCTACTACAACCACAATAACTGCAACGGTAAGCCTAGAACTTGCATTTTAGCTAAGAAGCATATAAAAGCTTTTCTATGTCCTAACCTTAGCTCTGCCGATTTAACGGTGGTTAAACTGGAAACTGCAAACGGTGAGGGCTTTTTCGTTGCATCTGTCTACATGGGCCGGGATCGGCAAGCCCCGCCGGAGTATGTCCAATACCTAACATCAACTATTAACACCAGTAAAGCCAACCTCTTGATGGGCTGCGACGCCAATGCCAGACATACGCTTTGGGGTAGCGCGGAAACAAAGTGAGTCTGTTTTCGATTTCATCATTAGCAATAACCTATCAATTTACAATACTGGCAATTCTCCAACTTTTGTTTTTCCGAGTACGGATAACTTCAATGGGTGGGAGGCGGTTATTGACATTACTCTAGTATCTAACAACGAAACCATCAGGGTCGATAACTGGAGAGTATCCGATTTACAATCTTTTTCTGATCATAACTGGATACTCTTCAACGTCTGTCTCGAGATTGAGACCCCTAAACCATATAGAAACCCAAAACGCATAAACTGGACAAAGTTTAATCGTATAGTTAAGTCAAAACTGGGTAGCACATCAACGTATAAAATCGACTCGACCACGGAACTGGATTCAAAAGTTGAAATCTTTGAGAAAGCAATTAACGTTGCCTTTAAAGTCTCGTGTCCAATCAGTTTTGGTAAAAAGAAAGTCCCAACATGGTGGAATGAAGATCTATCAAAGCTTAGGAAGATGACCAGAGCGATCTTCAATATCTGCTACATTCACAACTTCTGGCAGCCCTACAAGGACTGCCTAAAAATATATAAGGAGTCCATCAGAATGGCCAAAAAACAGGGCTGGAAAGATTACTGCCAGTCTATCGAGTCCCTTAAAGAATCCGCAAGGCTCAGCAAAATTTTGTCCAAAGGGCATAGCAACCCGTCCTTTCTTAAAAAGACGGATGGAAGCTGGACGGATTCTTCTGCGGCATCTCTGGAACTCCTGATGAGTACTCACTTCCCAGGCTGCAGTGAGATTAGAGTAGAACAAGCTAGTTCCACCTGTACGCCACTGGCAGCTTGGGATAACATCACAAACATTATTACGGAGGATAAAGTCTCCTGGGCTATAAATAGCTTCTTTCCCTATAAGTCACCTGGCCCTGACTGCATCATACCTATTATGATGCAGAAATTGCAAGACATAGCAATTCCCTGGCTATTACCGATTTATAGGAGTTGCTTAAACCTAAGCCATGTTCCCCAAACCTGGAGACGTGTCAAAATGATTTTCATCCCCAAGGATATGAATCCGCGAAGGATTTTAGACCCATAAGCCTGTCCTCCTTTGTTTTGAAAACTTTAGAACGTATCCTAGACTTCCATATCCGCGATAACCTGAGTTCTCCACTGTCGAAATCCCAGCATGCGTATCTCAAAGGGCGTGGAAGTGGAAAAAAACTCTTCACTACAAAGAATATACTCTCGCCACATTTTTTGATATAGAAGGAGCCTTCAACAACCTTTTCACTGAATCTATTCAGGAATCTCTCACCGAGTTAGGTGTAGAAGGCTTTATTGGCCAATGGTTAGTTTCTATGCTCAGTACTCGTATAATCCAAGCAACACTAGGCAACAGTAGTACAACTGAGACGGTAAACAGAGGAACTCCACAAGGCGGAGTCATCTCCCCCTGCTCTGGTTAACGGCGATCAATAAAATCTTGGTGCGACTTGATAGGGAGGGTTTTAAGGTGGATGCGTACGCGGATGATATGGTTATACTAGTATCAGGAAAGTTCCTCTCCACGATAAGTCAACTCATGGGTAGGGCTCTGGATAAGGTACACTCATGGGCTGCGAGCTGTGGCCTCGGAGTAAATCCGAAGAAGACTGAAATGATGCTGTTTATGCAAATATGAAAAATGAAATGATGCTCTCAGTGCGATCTTGCATCTGATCCCTCTCGAACTACACATCATAGACACAGCTATATGCAGCGCAGTCCGGCTCAGGGAATATGGATGCTGGACCACAAGGCCATATGGTCACGGCAAGGTCCTGGAGACGATTCCAAGTGAACTGGTTGCGCCCTCGACCGACTACACGATACCCAAACTCAACTTCAGAAAATCCTTCTTAGCAAAATTCCCTTCCAGAGAAGAATGGAAGAACGGAAGCGTTACCCGCAACTATGATATAGGGATACACACGGACGGTTCGAAGATGGACTGCGGAGTCGGCGCAGACATCTTCTCTGACCAGCTGAATATGTCAAGGTCCTTCCGTCTCCCAGACTCTGCTAGCGTTTTCCAAGCGGAGCTTCTTGCGATTCGAGAAGCCTGCCGCCTGCTAAACAATCTTCCAACATCTAATCACAATATCGCTATTTTTTCGGATAGGCAGGCTGCCATCAAGGCCATTGATGTGGTCTGCATCTCTTCAAAACTGGTAGAGCAATGCCGGTTTGAATTGAATCAACAAAGCACTCACTCGAGAATCACTCTCATCTGGGTCCCAGGGCACAGCAACCATGAGGGTAATGAGCGTGCTGATGAGCTGGCCAGGCGAGGGTCGGCCCTTAACGGCTCTCTAGCAGAAAGAGTCGACATTCCGCTTGGTGCCGTTAAGGGCTATATTCACCTTCACTTCCTCCAGCTAGCCAATCGCGGGTAGAACAACCTCACAAGCTGTGTCATATCTAGGAAGACGTGGCCCAGTTTCAACAAACCCAGGTCAAGAGTTACTAGGCAAACCAAGACCAGTTATTGCCAAAATCGTAGCTATTATCACAGGCCACTGGCCAGTTGGAGACCATGCGGCCAAGCTTGGTATCCCCCGCAACACCTTTTGTAGGAGCTGCAAGGATAATAATGAGAAAGAATCTCTATGTCATTTCCTTTGCAGATGTCCGGCCCTGGCGAGGATCAGACAACAAACTCTTGGCAAACCCTTCTTCAGGATCTGAGAGAGATAGCGGACAAGAGGATTGGAGAACTAATCCTCTTCCTGAACTCCACGGGCTGGGTTTAAACTTAACATCCCTTTTTTTTTAACTAACCACCACAAGAGGTAGACACGAGTCCGTGGTAACAAAACGGCGCACTTTAAGCGCTAATTGGGTTCTTTTTGGACCGCCACTTTACCTACCTACCTAGTTTCTACTAAATCAAAGTATCGGCCAACGGTAAAACTGCATACACATGTTTGGGTATGTAGCTTGAAAAAAAATTCAACATAGAATACTTTTGATTTTTTCGAGACTGAATATTGCTTGCAGTTGTTCGAAGCACTGACAGTTAAGACATGGCTCCCGCATTACTTTTGGCTTTATCACGCTAACCCCGGAACTGGTGGTACTTTTTTCTTAAATATTAAATGACGGCATCTTACTCTTGTCTTTGCTCTTTCGTACATGTCCATGATCATCTATACATAGGTTTCTGGAACTCATCGATGTCTTAGCACCACCCATATCAGATCTCGTGGTTGTCTATAAATAAATGAATATTTGGCGCAACAGCTCTTGAAAGTGCCAGGGCCTAGCTTCTCGCAACCACTCATGTTGTGTGCGTTATATTTTTCACACGAATGGAAGGGACCTACAGTTTAGTGCCGTATCCGAACGGCGATTTGAGAAGCTTTTTCGTGACAACAATACTCTCGGATGTTTGTCAGACGCTCGCGAGAGGTGGGACCGTGAAAAACTTTTTGGTGTTTTCTGGGATTCGAACTTGGAACCTCATGCGTAGTGATCCGACATACTAACCACTTACGCCACGGCGCCCAACCCTCGTGGTTGTCTGTCGAATGCCTTTTCAAAGTCAACCAATACAATATGCAAATCCTTTAAGGAACGATCTTCATGGTGTGTGACATCAGCTTGATCGAATAGTAGTTATCACAGTTTCCCGTATCACCATTCCCTTTGTATATAGGCAGAAGGTAGCTTTCCCTCCATTGATTCGGCATTGGACCACCTCTCATAAATTTGGAGATGAGAATTCTGAGCCATCTGAACCCGATGTCTCCCATCTTTTTCCAGAACTCAGGTTCTGACTATAAAATAAGATTAGAAAAAAAAGTACACGAGTATATCCATATATCGTTATGATACGGATATATGGATATATGTATACACATTTGATATTGACACATTTTAAAATATTAGGTTTCAATATACATATGTCGATTTATTTTCGATATGTACAGTACATACATCCCTAAAAAATGTCTAGATCAATCCAAGCTAATCCAATTTCGCTTTCTTTTTCCCTGAAATGAATTCAATTCACCTTCAGTTTAAAAACCGCTTTTAATTGCCGCTTGTATCTTAGCGAGATGGCAGAAAATTTCAGTGAATTGAATGGCTAACAAACTCGCCAGGCATGGTGAAATTTAATCGATTCTACCGGAGAAGAGAGCCTCTAGCTGCATGCAAAGTGATGCTCAAAATAAAATGCGATTGACATCACCAATCGCAGATTGGCATTGGTAGGCACCACAATAGACTAAGCCTACTCTCAAACGATTTCTGTAGAAGCTGCCTGGAGAAAGAGGATGAGGAAACGATACTTCACTGCCTCTGCAGGAATCTGACCCTCTCCAATCGAAGAAAAACATACCTCAGAGAAAACCTCTCTGATAACCTCGACGAACTTGCACATATCAACATCAGGTACCTCCGAGGCTTTACAACGGACCTATATTGGTCAGAATGAACCTGATTCTAATTCAGGTTGTCACTCTAACCTAACCTAACACTCGCAATAATTGCACTAAGCCTCGAAAAGGTAAATGGAAGTAAAAGGTCTTCTTAAGACCTAAAAATAAATTATACGTCCAAAGGGAACCCTTTCTTTTTTTACAGGAAAACCAGTCAATTATTCCATCGATTATTGCAGGCAATCACACAAAACGAGAATTTATGTCTCGCACCTCGGCAATAAATCCTCTTAAGCGGTTCCCCCACTTCGAGTTCCGGATTTACACATGTTCAAAAATACGATTTTTACCATATTTTCTCGACGGTATTACGCGCGCCCCTGCCAACAGCTTCCCACCCTTATTTTAAAACTGAGAAGGGTTGAATGGGTTCAGGGTTCATATTATTCAGACCTTTTCTGCTGTTCAAAAGCAGCAACCAGTTGCGAAATTTTTCGTCGAGAGACCACTTTGATAAAATATGAATGTGCATGCTCCCATGTGGCCCCAATTTGAAATTGCATGCGAAAGGTTTTCTCCCTTTGAGGGCATCAAAATAGATATTAAGTTGTGGTTTAAATATGCTTTCGCATGCAGAAGCAATTTTTAACTCAACTCCTCTCGGGTAGAACTTTTCGCAAATACCAATTTAACGGGAATTTGCAAAAGACCGCAGGCTACACATCACACAACCGCGTCAATACATCATCTTTAAGATTTTTGTGATTTATCTTATCAAATCTTTCATATACATACAGAAGTCAGCTAAACATATTCCGCATCATTTGTCATCTGTTTCTAAACGCTACCCTTATGGTGGATGGATTCTGCGACCATCGCACCCCAATAAAAATAAAATATATAATCCGATGATAAAATTATTATAAATGATTTTTGAATTGCTTGATGTGTTTCCAAACGCACGTATCCTGTGACATGGTAAGCAACCTTCTCGAAAAGTTGTAAAATGAACCCGACCGGGAGTGGGACTTTATGACACCGAATAAAATTCAAATGAAAATTTCCAAGCCGTAATGATGATAATATGTATTCAAAAACGGGCTTATTTGGACATTCCCACGAAGGAAGCACATGTCGAATTGGAGCAGAGGAAAATTCATCATTTCGTAATTAGAAGCCATAAATTACACATGACCACATATTACAAAGGATTGGTGGTGGATGTGGTCACAAGTGTAAACTATTGCTTCTAAAGCGAAGCGCTGGCAATCGTAAATTATTTTTATAGGAAGGACATAAAGCATTCAGAGAGGCAGGAGTGGCATTTGTTTTTCTAATTGTTTTGGTGGAGCTTTGCCACTCGGATCGCAAATAGAGATGCAAAGGATACGTGTGGAGTGGTGATGGAAGAAGAATTTATTAGATTCACTCATTAAGGACAATAAATTACACATGGTCATGAGACTGCAAATTAAATCAAAGAGCAATTGAATATGTAAACATGTTGCGGTTGGTTAGATTTAATTGAAATTCGAGGAAGCAAAGAGGAAGATATATTAAAGGAAAGATGAATTTCAGTTGATTCTTGGAAATAAAAGAAATGAAGTGCTAGGCCACATGTCCAAATCTACATACTTGCTCATATATGGTATGGTATGGTATATGCGAGTACGTAGTATGGCAGATCTGGCTGAAACCTAATTAGCGCCATTTTAATATAATACCACAACTCACGTGACCTTATCAGATGTTGAACTCAGAGAAAGAAAAATGTTTTCGAAGAAGTGTTTGCCAAGTGTGCACTGTCTGGTCCTACCTAGAGCTGTACACTTGAAGAGAAAATGGTAGATTGTTTCTAGCTACCTCGCTATCAATATTGCAGCTGCGAGAATGTGCAATGCCTTGTCTGGTGAAGTGGATCCCAATAGGCCAGTGGCCTGTACTAATCGCCACAACTCTAGCCTGTTTTGTAGATCTTGTATTCTGTGTCAGTAATTTAAGTAATTAGGCCACACCTGCGTTGAAGTAATGGAATTCCGCAACCCATGCCATGCCTTTGATAGGAAAAGCTCGAAGATACCCCCCTTTAGAGCCCACAAGTATTTCATCGCGATACATATATGCCACGAATATATCCGTCGGTGGAAAAGTGGCAGCAATCCCCACACAACACATAACACCCAAAGACATTTACGTACACTTTAGAAACTCGATCCAAGCATTCTGTACGAGAAGGCGATTCCACGCCTTGCAAGTTCATTAGCTCGTTCATTCCACTTTATGTTGCTGTGTCCCGCCACTCAGAGAAGAGTGACCCTGAACCGATGACCCAGTGAAGTGAGTTCCTCTTTGGACTATTCCACCAGTCTGGTAGATGGCTTTTCGGAAACTACTGCCTTGCAGCTTGCCTATCAATGAGGATGGCGATGGTTCTAAAGGGTATAGATTTGAATGTTAGTAGACGGCAGGCTTCACGTACAGCAGATACGTCCACCTGAAAGACACTGCACGAATGCGCTACATATGATTTTGATATATTGAGTGTATCAGAGAAAAGTTACCGCTCTAGATGGGAAACTGACAGGTGAGAGTCGCTATCAGATCCCTTGGTAGCATATTCAGGGGTCGAACTGGCATATACGTGAACGTATGACTGATCACGTAATTTGTATTGTGTTGTTGGCAGATAACAGAAATTGTTAGAAAGAAAATTTGGAAAGAGTTGCACTTTTGAAAGGAAATGAAGAGCACGACTGGGTTGTACGTATATACGTACTTCTACCTATATGGTGTTTGTTTGCAAATACAGTGAACTCTAGACAATACGAACCTCTATAATTCGAATACCCCTATAAATAGAGGTACTCTCTCAGTCCCATAAGAAAACCTCTTCGTTAATTCAAAGTTGCTGTTGTGCAACATAAGCTGAAAACCTCTCTAATTCGAACGTGATGTTTTTTTTACGTTTGTAGAAAACAGCTCTAGCGTGGCAAAATCGCATAATCACCTCCCCTCGGTGCCCGCTGGATAGCTATCTGATAGTGAACTAACGATGAGCGTATGCTGAGTCTGACGATATATGTATGTATAGCTGAACACTCGGACCTACGTAAGCACATCCGGGTGAACTTCAGCGCGCATATATTTAACTGGACGAGGCATCTCTTGTTGACCTGATTGGCTGAAATGTGCGTTTCAGAAGTCTAGCAAGAGCTCCTCAGAAGGAGGACGTGCGGCGGATGAAGTCTCTCGATGGAATCAACGGTGACGTCTACAGACCAGCGGATACCTTACCGGAGCTACTTCGACATATTTGGAACTGAGGTCTGTAAGGATTTCAATACTACGTCAGGGTATTGCAAAAGAGATGGTGGCGGATGAACCCTTAATGGGCCAACGGCAGCGCTCATATCCCCGAAGTGGGTTACTGACATCAGTGCATCCGGCTCCTCGTCCTAGGGGTTGCAAAAAAAGGATCTGGTCCTCCAGGTTGGGGGTTGTGCCGTCGGGTTAACTTCCCTACCACGTAAAAAACCTTCAGTTACGAAGCAACCAACAGCATCGGATACGGATGATTTTACTGTTGACGACCCATGCAAACGTAAAAAGGACAACGATCTTCGTGTCTGCACGTGGAATGTTAGGTCCCTCTACAAACCACGTGCAGCCGAACAACTTGCGGAGGCCCTAGAGTATCTCAAAGCAGACATTACCGCCATCCAAGAAGTGCGATGGGATGGGCCGGGAAAAAGGAGTATGAAAAACTGCGACATCTACTACGGCGATTGCTACAGACAAAAAGGACAGCGTCTATTCGGGTGCGGATTTGTCATTGGAGGCAGACTTAGGCAAGAAGTCTTGAGTTTCCGGCATGTGAACGAGCGCCTTATGACTATCCGTATCAAGGCTAAATTTGCCAATATTAGCCTAATATGCGTTCACGCCCCTCACGAGGAGAAGGACGACGCGACAAAGGATGACTTCTACCAGCTCTTGGACAAGACGTATGAGCAATGCCCTAGCCACGACATTAAAATTAGCCTAGGTGATTTTAACGCAAAGCTAGAAAGAGAGGACGTCTTTAGTAGCGTGGTCGGAAAGCACAGCCTGCACGACATCACATCCGACAACGGACTCAGGCTAATCGACTTTGCTCAGGCGAAACTTTGTCGTAGCTAGTACGCGGTTCCCACGTCTCGACATTCACAAAGGAACATGGCTCTACTTTGATCGAAAAACTGTCAAGCAAATCGACCACATTGCAATCGACGCAAGGCACTCTTCCAGTATTCTGGGTGTCCGGACTTTCCGAGGAGCCAACGTGGACTCGGATCACTATCTAGCCAAGGTACGGATGAGGATATCCAGAACGGAGCGAAATCAATAAAATACTGTGAGGAAATTTGACGTCGGGCGGCTACAATCGCAAGAGACCGCCAGAGCCGATCGTGTTTCTCTTAATCTTAATCTAAGTCCTATGCCGCCAGCAGCAAATGCGGAAGACCAGTGGCAGCTTTGCCAACAAGCCATCAGAGATGCCGCCTCTGGTGTACTGGGTTTCTCTCGGCCACCACAACTAAACCCCTGATTTGATGAGGAATGCCGGCAAGCACATACAGCTAAACAAGGGGCGTACAAAGCGGCGCTGCATAGAAGGACCAGAGCTGCTTACGAGCTCTACGTGAGCAGAAGAAAAGAGGAACATCGAAATTCAGAAAGAAGAAAAAAGAGCATGAGAAGGGCTCGATCGAGGAAATTGAGAGACTTTATTGCAGGAATGATGTTCGAAAATGTTACCAAAAGGTAAAAAGAACATGCCAGGGTTTCAAAGCCAGAACAGAAGCCTGCAGGGACGAAAATGGCAACATAGTAGTAGAATCGCAGTCGGTGCTGAGGATATGGAAGGAACACTTCTGCAGACTGTTAAACGGCGATGATGACCAATATTCCGCTGTCAGGCAGAATAAGCCATTCAACAGTGATGATGACAGTCAAAATTCCCATCAACCCGATCAGAATGAAGTGAGGATGGCGATATCTAAACTCAAATCCAACAAAGCTACTGGAGCCGACGCGACGGCCTTGCCGCTGAACTTTTCAAGGCAGGAGGAGATGAGTTGATAAGGAGCATGCACCAGCTCATCTGTAAAATCTGTTCGGATGAAAGTATGCCCGATGAATGGAACCTCAGCTTCGTTTGCCCGATCCTGAAGAAAGGAGACCCTCTAAACTGCGCCAATTACAGAGGTATAAGTCTCCTCAACATCGCATATAAGATCCTGTCTGCCGTATTATGTGAACGCCTAAAACCGATCATCAACAACCTGATAGGTCCTTATCAGTGCGGTTTCAGGCCGGTAAAGTCCGCTATTGACAAAATATTCACACTACGGCAGATCTTGGAAAAAACCCATGAATACAAAATCGATACGCACCACCTCTTTATCGATTTCAAAGTTGCCTATGATAGCGTGTATAGAGACGAGTTATACAGAGCCATGTCTAGTCTTGGCATTCCTGCCAAGCTCGTCCGTTTGTGCAGAATGACGATGAAGAACTCTCGCTGCTCCATCAAAGTCGGTAAGAACATCACCGAACCATTCGACGTCAGGAAAGGTCTTAGACAAGGCGACGCGCTATCAAGCGAACTTTTTAACATAGTACTTGAGAGAATTGTACGAAACTCACAAGCCAACACCGGAGGTACAATATTTTACAAGTCTGTACAACTACTCGCTTATGCCGATGACATTGACATAATCGGAAGAGCTCAGTGGGCCGTCAATGGGGCATTTACGAGTATTGACATCGAGGCAGCAAATATGGGTCTAGCGGTCAATGAAAGCAAAACAAAATATATGCTGTCAACAAAAAAGGACACCCAACATCGGCGTCTTGGACAGAATGCCACAATAGACAGATATAATTTTGAGGTAGTAAAGGATTTTGTCTACCTAGGCTCTATGGTGAACTCCGCAAATGACATCAGTAGGGAGATCACACGAAGAATACTCTTGCCAATCGTTGTTTCTTTGGGCTAAGACGGCAATTGAGTAGCAAAGCCCTATCTCAAACTACTAAGGTAACTCTTTATAAGACACTTATCATCCCAGTCCTGTTGTATGGCGCAGAGGCATGGGCTTTGGCAAAACCGGATGAGGATGCCCTTAGTTACTTCGAGAAAAAAGTTCTTCGAGCGATCTTTGGTCCCGTCTGCATAGACGGTGAGTGGAGGAGAAGGTACAATGCCGAACTATACGGCCTGTAAAAGGACATCGACTTAGCCAGAAGAGTTCACATACAGCGACTAAGATGGCTGGGTCGTTTAGAGCGGATGGAGCCCAACGTTCCCGCTAAGAAAGTCTTCGAATCCACCCCGGATGGACGACGCCGTAGAGGACGACCTCGCGGTAGGTGGCGCAAACAAGTGGAGGGGGACCTCAACCAACTTGGCATGCGCAACTGGAGGCAGCTGGCTCGTAACCGTGCTGGCTGGAGAGGTTTGTTGGTTGAGGCCCAGATCCACCCCGGACTGTAGCGCCATCTAAGTAAGTAAGTAGAAAACAGCTCTACAAGCAATTCAAAGCAAGACCGGGTGGTATGGAGATTGGGTAGAAAGAACTGGAAACATTGGAATGGAAACCAACTGGAATTTGGCCAATCGCAAAATTTAGGAAGCAATATTCAACCAGCTTTGCAAGTGCAAATGTGCACGACCTAGTCATGCCCTTTATATTGGTCTCAGCAGAGCACGAAAACGCCGAGTCTACTCTGAACTAAACGTACTAAAAGCGCTCTGATTTATTTATAAAACACTTTGAGCACCCGGCTGTCAAATGGTTAAATTGTTTATTTTATAACCTTTCGTGCCCGAAGATAGGCCACAATGGCCACATAGGCTACTTCGATTGTTTTGGGGAAATATTCTCCTGCAATTTCTTTTCCTAAATGTAGTAACTACATATGAACTTGGAAAGCATTCACTGAAACTCCTAAGGACACGTCAGTCTGAATCGACATTGCATGAGCTTTGCAAGCATTACCAATATGTTTAAAGGCATACATGTACCTCGCCTAATCGCCAAATGGGGGAACAATCTCATGAAATATTGCAAAGTATTCATTAAAAGGAACTTATTTTATTTAACGTTTATAGTCTTCCTTTGCCTGAGTTTCAACCCCTAACACTGAACAAGTTTATTGTTCCATTGAACAGTGTGTGCACCATAAAAAGCGCACTTTTCTCCTCCACATGTACTCGTATATCAGTTATCAGAAAATGGTGACAAAAATTTCGAAATATTGACTTCCATCCCCGTTGCAAATAAATGTGAAATCAAAAGGACCAAAAACGAACTAATATTCCTTACTTATTCGCTCATGCCATCATTCTTCGATTCGATTGTTCGGCTTGGCACTGAAAAGACATTGAACATAATATATTTTAAATTCGCGCACGTTTCATTCGAGTTTGAGAGGTAATAATCGATCCCTGAGGCACTTTAAAAATAAATCGGATTTAAAGTTGCCCTTTTATTTCCCCATCTCTCATGTTTTATCGAAAGGAGATGTACTGGAAAAATTAAAAAAGGCATTTCTGCATTTCTTTAACAGACGAAACCATATGCCAGACAGTTGACGCAGAACAGGAGTTGGGGTGGGCGATGTAAGGGCTGTAGATCTTTTGCGAATTTTAAAATGAACTCGATTCCTTAAGGGACTGTTATCTTATTTGTTTGAATAAGATTGCTTAGCTGCAAGAAGTATTGATAAATGACATTTAGCGCGCGTTAAGGTACGAATATTGGTCACGTTTTTTTAAATCTCTCTCATCAAGGGGGTATGAATTGTAAGGATTGTTGTTCTTTTGATTTTGATCCTTCTGGAAGTTTGCAAGAAGAAATGAGTTGGACAATTCAGTTTTCTTTCAAATTATGGATGAAATAATTTATTGTATTTTTAACGTAAATTTATAGGCAAAGTGTACAAACCCGAATGTATTCTCTTAGGATATCTGTCCTCGAGGCATTGCTGCATAATGAACCGCAAGGTGAGTATGTTCGATGAATTCCTGTCAACATGGTCGTTGATTTATTCATTCATTCATTCATTTTCAATGGCCCGCTAATCCTTCATGAGGGTCGCGGGGGTAGGATGCTCAGGTGGACTCTCCATCCTTCTCGATCCTCCGCCATCGACTCCAACTCATCAGGAGGAATCCCTAGTCGGCTCCAGGAGAGATGCCGGACTTGGTCCAACCATCTATTTCTAGGCCTACCGCGGGGTCGCCTGATGGCACGGCAACCATGGCGCGTCTTGGAAGCCGGTCTGGGGGTATACGCACTACGTGACCAAACCATCGAAGCATAGATCGTTCCGTTCGGAGAAGTAGCTGCTCAACATTGAGCGCCTCGCGTACTCTGGTGTTGCGCACTCGATCCCTACGAGTTATTCCAGCAACACCGCGAAGGAACCTCATTTCGGCAGCTTGAACCCGCGATCTTATTCTTTCGGACACTACCCAAATTTCAGGAGCATAGGTGAGAGTTGGAACATACACCGAGTTAAAAACCGATAGCTTAGCTTGAACACTAAGTTCGGCCTTCCTTATAACAGATTGGCCAAGCTCTCTCAAAATTGATCCAGCCTGACCAATTCTACAGGATAACTCGGCATTGCACCTCCCATCACTCGTGAATAAAACCCCGAGGTACTTAAACTTCTCCACCTGCTTCAGTGGGACTCCACTAACATGCAGAGTGCACTGAATGGGTTTTTTGGAAACGACCATTACTTCCGATTTGTTCACGTTAATCTTTATTCCAGCATCATCACAAACGGCTACAAACCTTTCGAGTGCACTCTGAAGTTCGGTTTGAGAGGACCCAAGGATGATCAAATCATCCGCAAAGAGCAGATGACTAATCCTTAGGTCTCCCACTTTGAAACATTCCCCGCCACGGCTGCGCTGCAACATCCAATCCATATATACAAAACGCACCCCTGGCGGAGTCCAACGCCCACAGTGAAAGGTATTGGTTTAACACCGTTTATCCGAACACAGCTTCTACAGTTTGTATATAAAGACTGAATTGCCGTTAACAGGGAACCATCAATCCCATATTCCTGCAGAACACTCCAGAGTTTGCCTCGAGGGACCCTATCATATGCTTTTTCCAAATCCACAAAACAAATGTAGACAGGTTTGGCATATTCCCAGGCCTTCTCAAGAACCATTCTGAGAGTGAACAACTGGTCGGTTGTGCTTCTACCGGGACGAAAACCGCACTGCTCATCCCCCAAACTGCCCTCAACCACAGCTCTGGAACGCTTTTCTAGCACCTTAGCGAAGACTTTTCCAGGGAGACTTAAAAGAGATATACCCCTATAGTTGGCGCAATCTCTTTTGTCCCCTTTTTTAAAAAGAGGAACTATCACCCCCATTTGTTTCACCGCATTCCCAGGCCACTTTAATGACACGCGAGAGCCATTGAACTCCCTCTTTACCTAAAGCCTTGAGCATTTCTGGCCGAATTTCATCCACACCAGCAGATTTGCCAACTTTTAGCGCTTTGATCGCCAAAGTTACTTCCTCTACCGTAGGACTACTTTCCGCCCAACTCTCGACCATAGGTCTGTCATCTTCGGTGCCCTGTTCGGGATTGAGCAATTCTGAAAAGTGCTTGCTCCATCTGCGTAAGATGTCCTCCTCATTGGAAAGAAGTCTACCGTCTTTGGATTTGACTCCTTCAACGATATTTAACTTTTTTCCTCTGAATCGGCGGACGGTCTGCCAGAACATCTTATTTGCAGATCTGTGGTCACGTTCCAATTTCTCGTCAAACTCCTTCCAAGACTGTTCTTTCGCTGTTTTCACAGCTAATTTGCAAGTTCTTCGCGCCTCAGTGTACCGATTTCGAGAATCGGAGTTCCCCAAGTAAATTCACACCTTAAAGGCTCTCTTCTTCTCTCTGATGGCTTCTTGAACTCGGGCGTTTTAAACCAAGCTGTTCTTTTCTCACCACCAGCCGCCACACCAAGCCGCTTCACTCCACAAACATCTCCCGCAGAGGCAATAACCGCTGTTGAAAACAGTTGCCATTCTTCCTCTACATTTGATGGAACAGTTTGATGGTCGTTGATTTAATTCATAATTATTTTAGCTACTACAGTAACGAAAGTCCAATATAGCAAACTCACAAAGTACACTTACATCTTTATATAACAAACGATAACAAATTGACTGCGCTATATAACGACATGAGGAACTTATTGGCTTGTTATCTCAAACACTCAATCCCAAATTGATTCATTTCATTGTACTTACCCCTAGTCAGCTCATGTAACATTTCCATTTACTCTTCACCAAATGCAAAGTTTCCACCACCAATTGCAAAATTTCCTGGTGCCGTATCCCAGTCCCCCATGGCATAGTCTACGTTTGACTTCCATTAAAATCTCTGCCAACAAACAGAAACTCTTCATTTGGGATGTTTGGGAGATTGTGGAAATCTAGCCAAAATGCATCTTTATCCCTCTGATCGCACCTAATTTGGGGAGCATATGCACTGACACATAGCTTGAGAGACATCGAACGATCGCTGGAATTCGAAATGCTCAAGACCTTATCAAGTAGCTCTGCCGCAAGGATGATACCGATTCCGTTCCTAGCCTTTTCCGCTTCATAGTAGAACATCATGTAATCTTTTGTCCTAACGTTCAAGAACGCCCCCGATTTCCGATGTTTCTCCATTTTGTCTCTTGGGCACACAAGGTATAGCTTTAACCAAATCTCTTGAACGTTCTTCTAAAATGAAAATGAGTAAAACTCGTACAAATAAAAGAGACCTGCGCAGAAAAACGTTCAAGTGCTATACTACAGCTTAAACCAATTCACCTGACCGTTTTTCTGCGCAGGTCTCTTTTATTTGTACGAGTTTTACTCATTTTCATTTCAGAAAAACGTTCAAGTGATTTGGTTCCAGCTTTATCTACCCGCTTTCTATTCAACATCTCTACCAAATCGTAACTTCGACCGGTCATAGGTTAGGTTAGGTATTTGGGCTGGCAGGGAGGGACGCTCTCTGCCACACTCAAGTCAGCGTTGACCCATTGTGGTACCCATGGGGGAAAAAGTAATCCCTTACCCAATGAAACTAAAAACTACTAACTCTGTCACTTACTTCATTTCTGCATACAAACCACCCTGATGATTTGATGAAGTTCAACATCTCTTCTGTTGAAACGCCGGAGAGTTCCTCGAGATCCTGGAAGAAATATTTACCAAGGAACTTTTTCCTGGAGTGTTGAAGACTCGGACAGTGGCACAGGAAGTGGGTTGTGTCCTCAAAAACTTCCTCGTCACCACAGCCTCTGCAGAGTTCCTCCTCCGTCAGGCGTAGTTTCTTCAAGTGGTACCGCAGAGTGTTGTGCCCCGTGATGATGCCCACGAGGATGAAAAGGGATTTCCTATCTTTACGGATGATTCTCTCGGTCTTTGCTTTGTCGAAAGATGGCCATAGCTTCCTTGTGATGGCGCAAGTTTCCACGGACTTCCATCTTGTGTTCGCCTCCTCAGTGGCTTTATTCCCTGCAGCGAGCTTGAGTGTGCAAGGCGGGATACACAGGGGGGTCAACATGTTCTGTTGGGGCTGCTGAGCCGATTCTCGCCAGATCGTCGGCTTTCTCATTGCCTGAGATACCCTCCTGTCCAGGGACCCAACAGAGCGATACCTTGTGCTGTGTTCCAAGAACCCTGAGCTCTTCTCGACAACACTTCACAAGCTTCCATTTAATTTCTATGGCAGTAATCGCTTTTATAGCTGCCTGGCTGTCGATAAAGATGGTGAAACCTTCTGGCGGTATTGCCCTTACCGCAGACTCACGGGCGGCTGTTGCCACTGCTAAGACCTCTGCTTGGAAAACACTGCTGTGGTCTGGAAGTCGTATGGATTTTGATACACCTAGAGGGTCGGAGAAGATACCTGATCCTACACCAGTGCGCATTTTTGAACCATCTGTGTAGATGGCTATAGATTCGGCATTAGGTATATGACCGCTTTTCCAATCGTCCCTGCTAGGGTAGGCAGTAGAGAAAGGCCTTGTAAAGTCTAAATATGGCGTCATGTAATCCGTTATGGGCATGAGGCCAAAGTAATCGAGTAGGATCATCAAGTGACCTGTTCTGCTTGGTTTCCAGTTCGCTGACTGACTTATTCTCATAGCATTAATGGCTGCTGATATTCGTATAAAGATGTCTAGCGGTAGCAGGTTGAGGATAGCCTCGAGTCCTGCGGTTGGGGTTGTCCTCGGTGCACTGGTGATGCCAATGCACGCTAGTCTTTGAACTTTGGTGATTGCCTTTAAGTTGGTGGATTTGTTGACAGCTGGCCACCATACGAGATTGCCGTAAGTCAGTATGGGTCTAACTATATCCGTATACATCCATAGTATGATTTTGGGGGAGGGTCCCCAGGTTCTACCAAAAATTCTACTACATGAGTAAAAGGCTATTGTTGCTTTTTTAATTCTTTCCTCTATATTTAATCTCCAAATGAGCTTTTTGTCAAGTACAAGGCCCAGGTATTTTGCGCTATCGGACAATCTGAGTGGGATACCATCAACAGAAGGTGTACTAAACTCCGGTATTTTCCTCTTATTCGTAAAAAGTACGAGTTCGGTTTTTTGGGGATTAACCTTTAGACCTCAACTCCTGGCCCATATGCTAAGAATATTTAGGGCTCCGTCAAGTTGTTCGCTAAGGGTAGGCAGGAATTTACCTGTTGCAAGCAGCAGCTCCGCGTACGCTGTAGCTCTGACCCCACTGTACCTTAGTTATTGTAGTACCCCATTAAGAACAATGACCCAGAGCAGTGGGGAGATTACCCCGCCTTGAGGGGTACCCCTCGAGGCCTATGCTTCGAGCTTTGAACCCTTAAGTTCGGTGGTTATATGTCGTTCCTCGAGCATGCTAACATTCCAGTTAATTAGACTGATTTCGATGTCTAGGTATTCTTAGGGTTCTTTTAACCGCTTCAGTATTTACATTATTGAAGGCTCCTTCAATGTCCAAGAAAGCAGCTAGTGCGAACTCTTTATCCTTAAGTGATTTTTCTATAGAGCCGACAACATGATGTAGGGCAGTTTCTACACATTTGCTGGGGATAAATCCCCCGGGCGTATTCTACTACGTATGTAGATGTCGAGCAATCTTTCAAAAGTTTTCAGGATGAAAGAGGTAAGGCTTATTGGTCTGAAATCCTTCGCGGTGGTGTGACTAGCCTTGCCCGCCTTGGGTATAAAAACCACCTTTACCTCCCTCCATGTTCTTGGTATGTGACATTGTTTAAAACTACTGGCAAACAGCCTTTTGAGGACTGGGATAATGATTGGTGCAGTTTTTTGCAGCATGATCGGTATAATCCCATCAAGTCCTGGGGATTTAAAGGGGGAGAACGATCTTATTGCCCACTCTATTCTGTCCTCTGTTACCAAATCCGCAGGGGGTTCCGATTCGCTGTGATTGTTGTTATTAGTACTGCCACATGGTACGGTAGTACACCCCGGGAAGTGCGTTTTAATAAGCAATTCAAGGGATTCCAAACAAGACTCGGTCCAGTTTCCTTCAGTGTTCTTTAGGGAACCTAGAGTTTTCGATTCTCTGGAGAGGATTTTCCTCAATCTGGCCGTTTCTGTTGTACCCTTAATCTCGTCGCAAAAGCGTTGCCACGACTGTCTTTTGGCTTTTTGCGTTGCGCTCTTGAAGTTCCTCTGACTGGCTTTGTATAGCTCCCAGTCCGAGTCAGCTCCCGTTGATTTCGCCAGGTTCAAGAGTTTCCTTGTTTCTCTTCTTATTCTGGCTAGTTCTTTGGTCCACCATGGGGGTGAGACTTTTGTCTTAGGTTTAGATACGAGACATGCCTTCTGGAAAGCCTCTTTCAAGACAGCAGTGATTTCAACGGCTTTTCGGTCAATGTCCGCTGGCTCATGTAAGTAACATTCTTGTAGTAGATTCTTGTTCTTCCGCACCTCGTAACTGAAGGTAGTCCAGTCGGTCTTCCTTGGGTTTCTATGGGGTTTGGGAAAGTCGCATCTATCATTAAGATTAAATTCAATAAATCTGTGATCGGAATAGGATTCTATCTCCAAAGTATTCCAATTGTCTATAGAGAGGGTATTTGAGTTACTTGCTAGTGTAATGTCAATAACCTCCTGCCTGTTTCTAACTACGAAAGTGGGTTCAGAACCCCTATTGGCTACTAAAAGATTATGTTCGATAATAAATTCGAAAATCAACTCACCGCGTAGATTTGTATCACCACTGCCCCATTGCGCGTGGTGTGCATTTGCAGCCTAGTAGTAGGTCCCATCTCTCGATTTCCGCTTTCCTGGTTAAGGCGCGGGTGAGTTCGGATGGCGGTCCATCATTTCCGTCGTAAGGCATGTACACGGCTGAGATAATCAGTGGGGGAACCCCCTCCGGTCAAGCCTTACTACCGTCTGGTCTGAGTTGCTGTAGGTAGATAGAAGAAATAAGTTAATGTGTTTCCTAGCTACGATACAAGTTCTGTTCTTACGGTCCGCGTTTAGCGGTTCGCTGCTGTACAGTACTAAATCTTTATGATTTAGCCCACTAATTTTGCCGCGGGAGATCCATGGCTCTTGTACGAGAGCTATGTCTATGTTCCTTTCGCCTAGAAGATATATAAGATTGGCGCTAGCAGATATGCTGTGGTGCAGGTTTATTTGAATGAATTTCATGTTCTTCTTACCTTGTCACCCGCCCCCCTTTCCTTCGTCTCTGTCCTATCCGTAAAGGGTCGGACTTTACACCGGGTGATACCAGTGCGAACTTTATTGTTAAACCTCCTTAGCATAGGCATTGATCTATGGTTGAGCAGAACCACGATCTCCCTGCCCTTTTCTGAGTGCTCGCCCATTTCAAGCACCTCCCAGTCGTTGCTAAGGAGCTCCGGGTTAAGGTGCCGTAGGTCCCTTTCAATGCGCTCCTTGGGAATATGAGGGCCAGGTATCAGGATACGCCCTTTTGGCCTAGTAAATTCTAGCAGGTCCTTCTTTTCGACGAGTCGAATGTCGGCATTAGCCCATGGAGCCTACGTGTTAGCCACGAAAGTTTGGAACCACTTAAGCGTGAACTCATTATCGCATGAAAGGAGCTTAAAACCTCTGAAAGTGGTCAGCTGCTCAAAGAAGGGGGATTGTGCCCCCTTCCCGACAATGGTGGAATTGATAGCTTCGAGTATGCGCAACTCGATGAGCCTCCACTGATCTTTGCTGAGTCTTTTCTCTGAGCTGTTATGATCTACAATCGCCACCTGTAGACCAGCACTAGCAGATGCGGCCAGTCTGGCCTTCTTGCTGGTACTGTTCGTAGGCGGCGAGATCGTATCGTCATGTCTTCCTCGTTTGGAACTGCTCGCAATTGGCTCGGATGAGGTATTAACGACTGACCCCGCTCGGTTGACAAAAGCCTCAGCCTGCCCGCGATCGGGGAGGTTGGCAAGAGGCTTACCTTCCTTCTCGCGAGTAGGCCTCCGTCCGTCCCCCTAGTCTGCCCTGCGCTGCGATCTCTAGCGTCTGCGTATGCCCTACAACTTCTCAGGATGGGGACGGGTTGTATCCCTTTACCCCGAACAGTCGAGAGCGGCGTAGATTTGTTTGCAGCTGAGGAGGGTGGCAAACGGCATTCCGCCCTCAAAGCAATCTGACCCTTGCCCGTTCGTAGTGCTGTGTCGTCGTCCTTTCTGCAGGTTGCCTTCTTGGAACAGTCTGCAGCCGGCCCTGCCACAGATGGGTTAGAGTCGGTTGCTGACCGAAGACCAGCTACGGTCGAGATGGGGAGCTGACGGCTTCCCGCTCTCACCGTAGGCGATCTTCTTACCTTCCGGTCCTGCTGATCGGTGCACCTAGTCGACCCTGCGAGCTTGAGCGTGTTGTTGGCCCTGTCCAGAGCCTCCCTTTCCTTGTCCGTGAAAGACTTCGGATCACGCTTTTTAAGCCGCCGAATTAGCCTAATGGCATTACGCTTCCTGTTCCTGAGCGTTGTTGTCCTCTTCTGTGTCCTAACCTCCCTAGTCTTTTCGGACGTGGATGATGGTCGGGCTAGTCCCAGGCTAAGTCCACCCGCGCTGACTACTGTCGCGAAACTACAGGTTAGTAGAATTTCCATTTTCAGCAAGGCTACATTCACCATCCGGTATGGGCGCTGACCGATTTTCCTCACGAGGCTGGCTGCGGCTTGCCCCGTTCGGATCATCCGTCTTCGGCACCCCGACATCTACATTGCTGTCCTCGGATGGTTTCTGTGGCTCTGCTGCAATGGGAGGCTGCTCCGGGATTGCCAATGTAATCGCCTCAGGTCTAGACTGGCTACGGCTTATCGTAGACTTTGGCCCATCGGTTCTCCCACGCTCAGGATAGCTGCAGGGGTCTTCCCCATCGGTGAGCCTGTCACTGACGAGCGCTCCGATAAGGCCAGCTCCTGCAGGTAGGCCCGTGCGTTGTGGAGTCTCTTCCTGTCTGGCTCTGAGAGCTCTTCCCACCTCTTTGTTCCTAGTCTCTTGACAGTCAACTTACAGTTTTTTGCTCGTCGGGAGCTAGTTGACTCATTACAGAGGGATGAGCTAGCGTTGGAGTAAGCGTCATCTAGAAGAGCATTTCCAGGTTCAAGTCGATTGCTCCAACGCTTTCTTCATCCGAAGTACGAAGCAGAGCTTCCTCCGTATCTCCTATAGGCCGGTCGGTTTTTATAGAGCTAGGAGTGTCCGACCGGTTTACACTCTTCGCTTTTTGAGTTATATTTTTTTGAATTTTTGAACATGTAGGGTCCTACGAGTAAGGGGGAAGAAGATGTCCGCCTGTACTCACCCCCTGTGTACAGGTAAGGGGAATAAATTGAAACTGGAAGCCCCTAAGGTATCCAGAGTTCACCGTTAAAAGACACCGTAACGTGGTGCCATTCATCCCATAGGCACGGTAGTTTACACCTGGGATTCCGGGTTTTTTCAAGTTTTCGTCTTTAGATCCGCCATATTCCGTTAACAACAGCGGCACCTAGTGTAGGGTGTGGCTCTTCACCACGTATGGACGGTCTTAGGGAAGAGAAACAACTTATTCCTAACCCTCTGGCCCCTTTGCCTGGAGACCTTGCCGCCAAAGACTGAGCTAAATAGAGAGGCTTGTTGGTTGAGGCCCAGGTTCACCCCGAACTGTAGTGCGTAGAATAATTCTTGCCAAACGCTACTTCTACGCGCAGTGAAGGTAATTGAGAAGCATCAAGAAGAACTAAGAAACTGTACATAAGGTGGACTTTATCGACATTGGATGAAAGAGCCCTTGGAATCTTCTAGAATATTTTTTTTTGTTCAATCTATGGTCCGCCTGGCTTCACAATATATCATCGAGGAGAACTGAACGGGCTTTATAATGACATTGATCTGGTGAGGTAGGTATGAATCCAGCTTCTCATGTGACTAGGTCATGTAGAGCGGATAAATACCAATGCTCCTGCCCGGGAGAGTTTTTGAGTCCACCCCAGAGTGACTACGCAGGATAGGCATACCAAATTTTCAATGGCATGCGCAAGTGGAAAGAGACCTCAACCAGTACGGAGTACGCAATTGAAGACAGGGGCACATTGGTTGAGGTTCACCCCGAACTGTATCGCCAGTCAAAGTAAAGCATACAACTACTGCATATGTACCATATGTGAAGGAACTGCAACGAAGCTATCTGAATAGCTGGCATCTACTGGTCTACGACTTGCTGATGACAAGCCGAAGTGGTGCTCATCAGCAGTAGGAAAGGTATGTAAACTATTAAAGTAGCCATCGGCGATCACGCCGTGGTTTTTTAAATTGAAATTACTACAGTAGCTCCAAACGAAACTCGCTCACCTCAGAAGAACAAATGTAACGTTGAAAAAACTGGATAAAACTCTTCAATTAAAAAAGCAAAATAAGGTTTATTAGTAGATTCATTAAAAAAAAAATTATAAACCAAAACTCTATTCAATTGTAAGAAAAAACAAATATGGGCGGAATACCAATGCAATTGCTTAAAATGCACCCAAGCGAAACTCGCTCAGCTCCAACTAATTATAAAATGTGAATGAATATAAACGTAAGTTAATACTTTTTGTGGAGTCCTCTATTTTTTCCAAGCATCTATAATCCTGCCGGCATGATTGGATCAGTTTTTAACAAAAGTCCGATTAAATTTTATTCCATTCTTCAGGTAACACCCTTTTTAGTTAGTTTTTGTTCGAAACTGGAATTTTGCGAATTTTTGTTCTGAGATATTCTCACAAATTCTTGATGTGGTTGATGTCAGGACCTTGGGCTGGATTCTCCATCATGTAAGGGCAATTATACAAAAGCCAAAGCCCAAATTTATACGACTTGTGCTTGGGATCGTTACTCTGATAGAGAGAGCCAATCTTCTCTAAGCGACAGTTTCCGATAATTAATAGCAAATGTCCAGACATGTATGTACATGTTCTGGTCCATGTAACCATTAATCAAGAAGGCGGCCAGGTACGGGCTCATAGGGTAAAGTTGTTGTACGATCCCGACTGACCAACCGTTACAAGAAGACTCACTGCCTCCTCGGGGCGGCCGCCGGGCGACGTATGCTACAGCATGATAATCTGCCTACTGGTCCCGAGACGCTCAACCGGACTTTGTGTTCTCTTGCGCCTCCCTGGACCATGCGGCTCGAATTCATTACTGTGGTATTCGGCCAAAGTGTGCAACGTCAGGAGACAACCTCTGGTAAAAATCTCTAATCCTAGGTGAAACAGCATACGCCGAGGGATGCATGGCTAAGAGGGCGCTTAGTCGTTAGTATGCGAACTCAGGATACCCAGGCGACCTCCTGTTTTATTTCATGCCCTCCCATGGTATACCGGGCTCTGCTGTGGGTGATGTTTCCTTTCCCGACTACTCGTGGATCCAAAATCATAGATCAAATAAATAAAACTTTACAGGGTGATGCACCATCTATTGCATCAACTTCTGGGTCAGCAACCGTGCTTTCCCTAAATCCCGATGAGGTCGTTGCTACTAGAGCCGACCCTCTCATGTCATTGACATTGCTAAAAGGCAATGTGGCATATTGTTTTGGCAGAGTTAGGCTGATCTTGAAGTGCCCAGACAAGGTCCCAGGTGAGCAAAAGCCCGCACAAACTGCCGTAGGTGCAGTAATAGATGATGCCACCCGTTCTGGGGGCGGGACATTGTGGAACGTAGTACACCTGTGTCTACACCTTCCAACTCAGAAGTCTCTAATGAGGTTGCTCACAGTACACTTGAGTCTAGTGCAGACACATTGCAGAGTTCAATGACTTGCGATGCTAGTGCCTCGACGGTGACACCATCTACTGCTCTTATGGCTTGTGCGGCACCTGTGCCCACTCTTTTACAAAAGACAGCTTCTGCTGTGAGGGATAGGCTTGCTGGCCACTCTCGTTGGGATGGTGAACTTAAGAAAACTGGCAAGTTTTTATATGACCATGTGGAGTTAATGCCTAGGGGTGCTTGCTTAATCAGGTCTAAAATTAATTTTCTTCCCATCCCAGAGTTCACCAACAGAGATTTGGTGGCCTGCATTGTCGAAATTCCGATCATAAGAGGATCGCATCGTGTGCGCCTCTGCCTACTTTCCTGGAGATTCGGAGCCTTTTCCGCCCATGGCTGTGCAGGATTTGGTGGACCTATGTCACCGTCGCAACTGGCACCTGATCATTGGATGGGATGCCAACTCCCATCATGGTGGTATGAGGCAGCAGCGATATTAAAAAAAGGAGTGAGTTACTTCTTGATTATATTACTAGTAGAAATTCAGCAGTGTGTAATGAAGGTAACAAACCAACGTTTATAAATTCCATTCGAGACGAGGTACTTGATCTCACTATCTCGAGCCCTTTTATTTCCTATTCTGTCGTCAATTGGCATCTGTCAAATGAACCTTCACTATCTGATCATCAGCCTATAAGATTTAACATCTCGGGTGGGGTTAAACATAATCAAAAGCATTACGTATCGAAACGAACTAATTGGGCACATTTTCGCGAAAAACTCGCCGTCAAAGATGACATGGTGCTCACATCTTTAAGATCTGAATGTGATGTTGATGTGGCAGCCTGCCAGCTAAATGACTTCCTTATCTCTCCCTTCACGAGTAGCTGTGTCCCGAAAAATGACAATATATGTAAACGAGGCGTACCGTGGTGGAATGACCAGCTAGAGATACTCCGCAAAAGAGTGAGAAAACTTTTTAGCACCGCAAATAAAAATTGGGACGAATATAGGTCTGCTTTGACTGAATTCAACACAGAGTTGAGGAAATCCAAGAGAACAGCGTGGAGAAAGGACTGCGAAAATATTGAATCCCTTCCCGTAGCAGCACGTCTCCAAAAGGCTCTCTCAAAGGATCATTCCAATGGAACCTACACCGCCAGTCGAAGGGAAATCGTAGAAACTCTGCTCGACGTTCACTTCCCTGGCTCAACAATTCTACGTGATCACGCACTTGTTGCTCCTCTGAAGGCTCCAAATGTGGCACCTCCAGAAGAATCAACAGCTTGTCTCGAAATCTGTTCAGTCAAGAAAAAAATTAAATGGGCAATCGGTTCATTTAAACCTTTTAAGGCAGCTGGGAGTGATGGTATTTTTCCAGCCCTCATCCAGAAAGGTCTGGATTACATCCTGCCTGCCTTGGTGACTCTATTTAGAACAAGCTTCAACCTGGGATACATTCCACTAACTTGGCGGGAGGTAAATGTGGTGTTTATCCCTAAGCTAGGTAACAAACCCAGTGAACTACCCAAATTCTAGCGTCCAATCAGCTTGACATCGTTTTTCTTGACTTACACATTAGAGTTATTCTTGAAAAGACTATACCTCTGCACTCTAGTCAATATGCATACAGGAAAGGTCGACCTACGGAAGGCGCCCTTCATCATCTCGTCACAGAGATCAAATCTGCCTACCGCTCCAAGGAAAATGCCGTTTGTACATTTCCTGACATAGAATGTGCTTTTCATAACACTGGTTATGAATCCATCACTAGTGCTATGAGACGCAGGGGAATAGACGAACCTACCGCCAGATAGGTTAGGAACATGCTCGATAGCCGCATAATAACATCTTCGTTTGGAGAGGTCTCTGTGACGTTCTCCGATCCAAGGCGGCGTCCTCTCGCCTCTCTTATGGTCACTCGTGGTGCATGACTAATTGAATAGACTTAATAGTTCAGATTTCACAACTATAGGCTATGCAGATGATTTTGTAATCATTATCAAAGGCAAACATGAAGACAATGTGTGTCAACTCATGCAAAATGCACTCCTTGTAGTCTCGGACTGGTGTGCTGGGGAGGGCCTGTCGATTGACCCCAGCAAGGCAGTCGTTGTACCGTTTACAAGAAGAAGAACGCTGAACATTGGTGCAGTGACTCTAAACGGCAAAACCATCAATTTTTCCGTTGAGGTCAAATATCTAGGAATTGTCCTGGACAAGAAGCTTAACTGGAACTCCCATATTAAGCATAAAATTGCCAAGGCGACTACTGTCTTATGGGCCTGTCGCAGTATGGCCGTACGGCAAGACCTGGCGCCTGTCCTCAAAGGTCATTTTCTGGTTATATACCACGGTTGTGAGACCCATTCTGACATACGCGTCCGTTGTTTGGTGGACGAAAACCAAAGAGGTCACAACCATTAATAAACTCACTAAACTTCAAAGACTAGCTTGCCTCGGTATCACAGGTACTATGCATACTTGTCCCACAACAGCCATTGAAGCTATAATCGGACTCACTCCGTTACATATATTTATAAAAAAAAAAAATGGCAATTTGCAGTGCAGTTAGTCCTCTAAAGTCAGGTGTTAACAGTATACGGGATCACGTGGATCTCATGGAACTATTAACCGACTTCCCCGAGCTAGACATGCTCAGCACGGTCTCCGACTTAACGCCCAAATCACTCTACTTTGGTAGAAGGTATGGAATATCGGCGGACCGCCGCTTGATCCAAAATGTATAGTGTGGTACACCGATGGATCAAAAATGGATTCAGGAGTTGGCGCCGGTGTGTATGGACCTAACCATAAAATTGCGAAATCACTCGGAAAGAGTCCTAGTGTTTTCCAGGCTGAGCTTTACGCTATTGAAACTTGTGCTAACATTAACCTGCACTCAGGCATCAAAGGTGCCTCTATTCGCATACTCACCGATAGCCAAGCGGCGCTCAAAGCACTGATCTCCCATTTGATCATTTCAAAATCAGTTCTAAGCTGCTTCGACAATTTACAAAACTTGGCCCGACACAATAAAATAAAATTATGGTGGGTACCGGGTCATGCAGGCGTTGACGGCGTTGACTCGAACCCTTCTGCGGAATATCTGATTCCGCCTTTAAACTGACCCTAAACATATGGGAACGCAACATGTGCATCTCCCACTGGAATAACTCCCAAGGTCTCAGACAGGCTAAAAGACCTGTCCAACCCTTCCAAAGTCAGGCAGTTAATATCCTAAAATACGGCCGAAATGACATAAGAAGGCTTGTGAGCTTCCTTACCGGTCACTGTCAACTTCTTTACCACCTTAACAAAATGAGAATTTCGGAAGATATCACCTGCCACCTCTGCCTAAAAGAAGACCAAACCGCAGAATATATACTATGTGAGCGTGTAGCTCTGTGTAGTACTAGGAGAAGTTTTTTCCTTAAAGAGATCATATCTCCAATAGATTTAAGGAACTCCTCCGCAGCCGTAATTATAGCTTTCATAAGGAGAGTAGAAGTACTGCTGCCCTAAAAGTGGCCTCTGGCACAATAGATCTCCTTGGTCGCAGAGCCCATACGCCATTTGGGCGTGGCCACACACCTGTTAAAATTTTTTTTTTTAAAAATACCATTAATGAAATGAAGCGTACCAGAACCAGGTGCGGAAAAACAACCCCAAGCCATCACTGATTCACTACCGTGTTCGTCAGTTGAGCGCAAGTTTTTCAGGTAAACCCCTTCCTAAACCGCCCGTTCGGCTTTATCCAAACATTTATTGGATTCGGATTTATACATTATTAAGTATTTCCGTCAGACATTTATTTACTGATGAAAGTAAATTTAACAATTTCTCGTCTGATGGAAATACTTATGTTTGGAACTACTCTTAAGAAAAGTTTCGACATCGGGAATGCCCGAGCGGCTCTCAAGTGTGGGCCGATGCCATGAAGACGAATGCGTACAGAAGCAAGACGCAAGCAGCATACAGAATCAACGCGTTAAGAGTACTCGTATCTACCGCTTTTCGGAAAACTTCCTACTATGCGGTCTAAGCGGAAGAAGCGGAAAAAGCGGAAGTGAACAGCATTAAAAACGACGGTGCACAGAGATATCCTGTTATCACCAAGGGTAACAATTCTACAAGGATTGACAAAGGCATATGGGCGCACAAGTGATCCACATAATGCAACTTCACAGATCAGTAGGAAGCATGGAGAGCTAAATTTTGCACTTGACTGAAATGCTTACGAGACGTTAATGTTTTAGGGCATATCTCCACAGGTTTGGGCACGATGATTACTTGCTTGCCCTCGCACGGAAGTAGCACGGAAAACGTCATTGTTTCATTGCCGCGGTAACAACAAGAACAACATCTACTGATGGAGAAACTAGAGAGGACTTAACCATAGACAACATTACCAAGCATATGATGGGAAGGCGAACCCCACAGGCGGATCAGTGGAAATGCGGTGAAGTGGGAGGGTTGTGATCCCTTGTTTTCGAATCGTGGCCTCGCTGATAAAAGGAAGAAGAAGATGATGGGCATGGAGGATAGCTGGGATGTAGTTCATGACGCTGTGGAAGCAGGGTGGACAAAATCGACAATGACACACAATGCAAGATGCTGCAAATAAGTCTGGAGCCTTCGATATAATGTTTAACGGCAGTCCCACTAGAACAAAACGCAGGAAGTAAAGGTCCGATATAGAATTAAGGATTTTCCACTTTCCAGCCGAAAACAAGAATCAAACCAAGATGAGTATGATTGTGGAAAAAGATTTATTTCAAATACCCTATATTCGGTGGCTTTAATTTTATAATTATTGATTAAAAAATGTTGAATTCTTAGTGCAGCTTTGGTTTCGAACGGTCTGCTTACTCTGAATACGCAACGATGAGCAACTAAATGAACCTCAAAGCATTGCATGGAATCCATTTTCCGCTACTTGATAGAAGTAATGAACAATTAAAAACGGGACATAAATTTGTCTCTCCGGTTCGTTAACGGTCATTTCATTGCCGTCGCCAGCATAAATGACAAAACAACATGGTACCGATGGGAGTCGTTTTCCGCGAAACAAATTTCTCCTAATTTTCCAATTCAAAACCTGCAAAAAGCCAAACGCCAACCCTTTCCTCGACTTTTCTCGACCAATTCCAAGTTTCAACCCCTTCCCACCATTCATCTCTGCCATTTTTACGTCTTTTCTATGCAAATTCTTTTCTTGATGTTGCATTAGCATATGCTTTACAGACATAAAGAAATACACCCCCGACAGCATAAGGTTTCACAAAGTGGTGGGGAGCAGCAATGGTGGTGAATTTTTCCGCGTTTTAATTTTATTTTTTGTTAAACGTTGTCGAATTTCCGTTCTAGAACACTTTTAATTATGTACAAAAGGAAAATTACATGAATTTCTGTAAAAATGCGTGAAATGGGATGAAATTCACAGCCACCCCTTGGTTGGGTCAGACAGCAGAAAAAAAGCACAAAAAAAAGGAACAGAAATAAAACGAATTAAAGAATTCACCAAAATCGAAATTACCATTGTCCCGTGGAAGTTCTGCCTTTTTTTTTAATTAGGACGACGTGAAACGGATAATGAATGAACATAAATCGAATAAATATTTCGTAGGAAAGACGAAGTAAAATGACGTGCACGTCTGGATTGAACGAACATGCACATACTCGTCAGAATTGTGCTGAATGCGAAAAAGCATATACATAGTTCTAATGACATTTATATATCCTGCGACGGTTGTCTCAAACTGTTCCACACTAAATGCGTTAATCTGTCTCCCAGGACTGGAGATTACTTGCGAAGTACTACCCCTAATGGTCTTCAGTGGTTCTGTGTGAGATGCAGGAAGTTCTCTACGTCTTCGCTTTTGAGAATGTTTGCCGACTGTAGGCTAGGCACATTTTTTATCGTCTACAGTCATTATGTAAGGAGCATCTATCCAACTGCGACAAACTGTACGAAATCGCTTGTCGCAATGAAGCTGCGCCGAATGAGGCGAAACCTACCAATCCCAAAAATCTCGCCAAATCAAAAAAAATGGAAGGACTTGGCGGTTTCAACTGCTGTAGCCGCCGGGACTTCTTTGCTGCCTAGTCCGCTAGTTGCTGATATTCAAAAATACAAATATTTGGCGCAACAGCTCTTTAAAGTGCCAGTGCCTAGCTTCTCGCAACCACTCATGTTGTGTGCGTTATATTTTTCACACGAATGGAAGGGACCTACAGTTTAGTGCCGTATCCGAACGGCGATTTGAGAAGCTTTTTCGTGACAACAATACTCTCGGATGTTTGTCAGACGCTCACGAGAGGTGGGACCGTGAAAAAACTTTTTGGTGTTTTCTGGGATTCGAACATGGAACCTCATGCGTAGTGATCCGACACACTAACCACTTACGCCACGGCGCCCTTGCTGATATTCCTGCTACGGATTTAATTGTAGGGTAAACTTAGGCACATTTGATTTTGCGATTTTCGGTATAAACGCAGCCTTTAAGAAGAAAAGTTGGGATGGTGAACGAAGCCTCATTTAATATAAAGAAACGTTATGAACTTTGGCAGTTTTGCTTCAACCCTTCTTCGGGTAACACGTGTTTTTGTGATTTCTGGATTTTTGATGTAATTTTTGACAACCGGTATGTAAGAGATTTGTGAATAAAATAAAAGAGTTATTTTTATTGTGAAATAATATTATAGTAGCACTGTTATTAAAATGTTAATATTTTAAAGCCAGTTTTGTGAAAGTAAAACATTAATATAAAAAAACATGAAAAAAGTTATAAAGAACCTTTGGGGCAACTTTGACTTTTGCTAAGGGGGCGCATTTGACATTTGTTAAATTGATCTGTTATGCTAATATTTGTGTTTTTAATTTTTTATTCATGTTTGTTTTAAAGACATGGTTAGAAACTACAAGAGAAAGACAAATAGGAGTGCAAACGACGAAGAAAAGGTGAAGAGGGCTATTTCAGACATACGTAAAAAACTTGAAACGTCAACATCAGCAGCTGAAATATGGGGTAAATAGAACCACATTGATAATGCGTACGAAAAAGCAGGAACCTTTAAAAGATTGGTCAGATTCGGGTAATGGAAGTAGCTCTGACGAACGTTTCACTTTTCAATCGGAATATACGCCGCAATAAACCCTTACGAAGCTGCAAGAAAAAGAACTGGTAGAATATGTGAAAAAGTGCTCTTTTCAAGCATACGGCTTGTCAAACGATACTTTCAAGAAATTTGTGTATGACTTTATCAAGGGTAATAACATTAGCTGCCCACCAAGTTGGGAAATTTCAAAAAAAAGCAGGAGACGATTGGCTTTACGGATTTTTAAAACGAAATCCTGAGCTCTCGCTACATAAGCCCAAAAATATGATCCTAGCCAGACTCAAAGGTTTTGCTAAATCAGCCGTTGAAGATATTTCTTTGACGTTAAGGAGTGAAATCAAATTCAAACTGCCACAACCCACAAATCCAGCCTCAACTGCTCGCTGTCGTCAAAAATATTTATTTGACGTTGACTTCGGCTCTATTTAAATAAGATATTTAAAAATGTTCCTATGTATTATTCTTAAAGACTTTATGGACTTATAGTTTTTAAAATGAAGTAATATTTATGTTTTATTTTTTTTTTTTAAGAAAATGGATTTATTGATTTATCTTTCTTTATATTGTTAAAATAAATCGTTAAAAAAATGTTTGACTTTTCTTTCTATTCAAACAACAGGCAGAATAGACCCGCTGATACTTTTTATGCATACGATTATGAGTTAAAACTGCAATTGTCAAATGTGGCCGCCAGTACTCTGTCGCTGAAAGATTTCCCGGATTTGGAGTTAAAAGCTCCCCTACTTCGCATATCCGGACGGTTTTCCCGAGTAGAGTAAAACAGTGTTACCTGTTGGAGATTGAAACTCACCCGCATCAAACCACCTTTTCTTACTTAGTCCCAAGATCTGGCATTGTGAGGACCTTCTTGCGCAGAGTCCAAAAGGGTCTTCACATTCCAGAAACCAATCTTTGTCCGGGTACGATAGCTAAAGCTCGTCAACCTTTCACCAGGTCTTATCCGAGGCAGGTTATCTGTTTTGAAAGCACAATTATTTTAGAAATTCAGAATGCTAGCCCAAATTACCTTGTCTTACTTGCAATTTTAGCCTACATGTACATATAAGAATTTATTCAGGGTTATCGTGAATAAATTTTCCGTCGGAATTTTTTCTCCGAACAAAAATTAGGTATCTTCAAAAATAGGGAAAAAATTCATAAGGAAAAAATGCGATTGCGATTGCATTGAAAATACTCCTGAATTGTTATTCATGATACCTATATCTTTTCCCCGGAATTATTTCCTCCTTTTTGAAGGTACCTAATTTTTGATCGGGGGAAAAATTCCGGGGAAAGTTTATTCACGATAACCCTGATTAATCGCTAGTACTATAATAATAATACCATAAAAGCAGTACCGCTTAAAGGCAAGAATTTTGTGATCAATATTAGTTTATACTGAGAGAAAAACTCAAATCAGCTACTAAGTAATATCCAGCTTGTCACAGTCATCATTATACTCGTATATACATATACTTCCCTACGTTTCTCGAAAGAATGAAGATTTAAGAGAAGAAGGATAAGTGGCGAAGTGCAAATTGAAAAACTTACCCTGTACCGATTCAATACGGTTAATGTATACTGTTAGATACTTACTCTAAATCAGTGCTGCCACTAGACGCATAGCGTATTGTAGCAGATCCCTAAGAAAAAGCTAGTAGATTCAACCGAAAGGTAGCACAACAGTTTCATTCATTTATTTATTATAATTGGCACTTTTTTTTGTAATTTGAGAGCACTGAAGGGGTTATGAATACCTTTGACATGCTTACACACAGTGCGGGCATTGGAAAGAATAGATAGAGAGAGAGAGAAAGATTTTGGTGTGGTGGTTTTTGAAGCTCAGTTGTTTATGCTTCCGAACTCCGGGGGCGGCGTCCAGATAACTGAGGGGATTTTTGTTATTTTTTGTCTTTTGCCTCTGATTCACAGTATTTTTTTTCGCGATAACCGATGTCATAGCAAATCATTATCAACAGAGCGAACAATTTTTTGAGCCATATGACCAAGCTACTGCCAGGGTTATGCCTTCGCAGTAGTGTTCACACAAGCTTCGCAATTGATCGGATTGACCTTTTATATATTTCATAAAAAATAAATAAATGCTTGCCGACATCAGGATTTTAACGATGAACCATTTGCACTTAAAGTGACATAAGCAAATAGAAGTAATGAATAACAAACCAAATTAAATAAATTGGACATTTAAACTCTCCATTAATAAAAATAAACAATGAAAAAAAATAATTAATTAAGCTTTGCGACGACACTATGTACAGATGATCATGGATATGTACGAAGGAGCAAAGACAAGAGTAAGATGCTCCGCTGGAGTAGCCGAAAAGTTCCCGACAATGGACCATCTTACAAAAAATAGAGCGCGACCGGCTCAGTTGGTATTGCCACGTTCAAAGAAGAGATCATTTGAACCCTGTTAAAAAGGCAATATCAATAAACGTTCCAAAGATATCGCGAGGCTGGAGAGCCAGGCCTATAAACGACTGGAACGCACAAATGCAACGACACCAGCATTTGATGGGCCTCAGTAACCACGTGATCCAAATTCAGGAGTCCTGCCGATATTTTTTGATGTCAAATAAGCGAACCCCACAGGAAATGCAGTGAAGTGGGAGGGTTTTCGGATCATAACCTCACCGAAATAGGAAGATGAAGAAGGCTTTGTGACGACGCGGCGCTTCATAAACAATGAACAAAAATAAATAAATTATGCTTTGTGGAGTTTTCCATTAATAAGCTTAAATCTTCTAGCAAAATTAGCAAATTTATCCGATGGTTCAAAAATTGGATTGCCTTTTAAAAGTTCTATACAAAGGAAAATAGTTTCAACATATAACGAAACATATGTATATGTAACATTTGTTCAAATTTGAAAATGTTCGCTCAGCTGAAGAGCTGCTATGCGGAAGGCAATAAAGGTTAAACATATCGCTTATGTTAAAAAAAAGTTAGTTAAAAAAAATACAAAATCCTCGACCTCATTCTTAATTTTCTTTAAAGCAATTTTCCTGATGCAAATTAAGGAACTAATAACTACGCAATGCAAAAAGGCAAACCTTAAGATTTTTTGACATTTGAGAGTAGCGAAACAAATGAAAAATCGAGCGTCCCGACCATTAATAAATCGATATAAGTAGTGCCAAATAATTCAAAATGTTTTAAGGAAACCTCAATATATGAACGAGCAATTGAATTCTAAATTCAATATTTAATGAAATTGAAGTTTGAAGATGAGGTAAAAAGCTAGTAGATTTTTGGACAAAGCTAGTAGGTAGTAGCAAGACTGAAAACCTAGTAGATCTGCTAGCTTTGTAGTAAAAGTGGCAGCGCTGCTCTTAATGCAGACGGATTTTATAAAAGGACATGAAGGGGTAAAGCAAGCACTTGATCACGAACTTGGTTGTTGCGCTACTGCCCCAAATCATTTTTTATGCGATCAGTAGTTTCGCGACCAATCGCAATCCAGATCCTGCATTTGCTCGTATTGGGTGGCAGATCTTCTATGCTGATGTGATGTGTGCTGTGCTCATCACTGAAACGCTTACTTGGATTTCTACACCAGATGCAAGATTCCAGCGAAATGAATAAAGCAAGGTTTTGGTTCCTGGTAGTATTATACAATGGATCAGTTGTAGTATGAGAATGGTATGTTATTACTTCCCAGTCACTCATTTTAGAAAATGAGAGTTCAACGTTACTGCCACGTCTGTAAGTTCCTGCCTATTCCTAGTGACAACAGTTCTAACCGTTTATTCTCTAATGAAATATTATATACTGTGGCAAATTATAGCGACTCGACTGATGATGGTGTCTCCAATATGTTAGCAGTTGATCTTTAAGATAGGTTTCTCACAGCCCACGTTTTATAGGGAAATGATACTACAACAGAATACGCAGCTGTCGTTGTATTTAGTTTTATTTGCCATATTTACATTTTATTATAAAAACGCTTAGTGGCAAATTTGCAAATTATTTAAATCCTGAAGTCTGACTCAATGACTGCAGGTATTAAAACCGTGAATACGTATATACTAGATGCGTAGTAAAAACGAAAATAAAATCTTGAACATTACATATTTGTCCATTTGTCAATAAATTTTATTTATTATTTTTAACCAAGCTCCTCTCCACTCAAAAATAAAATACAGTACCGACGTACAGAATGAATAAAGCATGTGTGTGCCAAATGTGAAACTACGAGTACAATCTACTTCTGACTTTGAAAAATTTGAATAATTTAGGTTTTTGCATAACATTGCAGAGGAAAAATAACTCCCTAAATTAACCTGCTTCATCGAAAATCTAACTCACGCAAGAGTATTCAATACAAAGCCAATTCAAAGAAGGAATGTATCTACATAAATCTCCCATAGGAACTTTTGCAACAAAGTAGCAGTCTATCATTTTGATCACTCAGCCATGTGTCACCCTTCCGCAGGACAACAACTAAACATTACTCAAGGAGTGAAATGCATTGAATCGTGCAAATGATATACTCCTTGATTATTATCCTTTTCTATTCCCCCACACGTTGGTCCCTTTGCTGATGTATGAGTAAAAAAATGTTAAGCGAATTTTCCATGCGATTTCAGTTCAATGCATAGTAATGAAGGGATACCGGACATCCCGACAACTCACATTCACATGTCGTTGCATGAGAATATAAAAATTCTTTGAATACATCGGAATTCGTTTCAGTGACTGGTCGAATGGATTTTGAGTTAAGTCAATTGTACAACTGAAGATATTTTTTATCCAGAATTATATGCACTTTTTGGGTGCTTGAAATTTTTCATAAGCCGCTTTTACAACCTCGTTGTAGGTAAGACGAGAAGCTTGGAATTTCAGTATGACAACAACTGATTTTGCCAAGCAGTCAACTACCTCTGTAGCACATATAGATTTTTCTTACTTACTTAGGTGGCGCTGCAATTCGGAGCGAACCTGGCCCTCAACCAACAAGCCTCTCCATTTAGCTCCGTCTTTAGCTAATTGCCTACAGTTGCGCACTCCACGTTGGTCCCCTCGAAACTGTACGCGCCACCTACGGCGGGGAGACCTCTACTGCGTCGTCCCGCTAGTTGGATTCGAATACTCTGTGGGCCAGATCGTTAGTGTCTATTCGCTCTACATGCCCCAGCCATCTCAAACGTCCAATACGCAGTTTTTTGACTAGGTCAATGTCGCTGTACAGCTAGTATAGTTCGTCATGGGGGCAAGGTTCCAGGCAAACCGCCAGAGGAATAGAGGCATCCAAATGAATCTATCTCCTAAGACCGTCCACACGTGGTGAAGAACCACACCCTGCGCGAGGTGTCCCTGCTGAATACGGAATACGGCGGATCTAAAGAGGAAAACTTGAAAAAAAACCCGTAGTCCCAGGTGTGTAACGGCCGTGCCTAAGGGATGAATGGCACTCCGTAAGTGTGTCTTATAACGGTGGACTCCGGAAACCAGGTGATATGCGGTTTAAATTAGCCCTTCCCCTATTCAAAAAAATCCCCAGCAAAACAATTGAAAAAATAAAGATGGGGAATGCACTCCTCTCGTCCTAGGGGGGGTTGTGTCGTCGGGGTAACTTCCCTACCACGTAAAAAACCTATGGTTCCGAAACAACCAAAAGCCTCGGATAAGGACGACTCAACTGATGACGACCCCAGCAAACGACATAAGGAAAACGACCTTCAGATCTGTACGTGGAATGTTCTATCCCTTTACAGACCACGTGCAGCCGAACAACAGCAGCAGAGGCCCTAAACTGCTATAAAGCAGATAATACCGCCATCCAGGAAGTGCGATGGGATGGGCCGGGTAAAAAGAGGATGAAAAACTGTGACATCTACTACGGTGATTACTACAGAGGCAACAGGCAGCGCTCATTCGGATGCGAATTTATTATATGCGACAGAATTAGGCAAGAAGTATTAAGCTTCCGATACGTGAGCGAGCGTATTATGACTATCCGGATCAAGGCTTAATTTGCAAACATAAGCCTAATACGTGTTCCTAATATGACCCCACAGAATAAATGGATCCTGCCACCAAAGATTGTTTATACGAGCTCCTCGACAAAACATATGGGCAATGTCCTACAAAGACATACAAAGCTGCGCTGCAAAGGAAGACGAGAGCTGCTCGTGAGCTCTACGAGCAAAAGAGACGGGAAGAATATCGGCTTCTTCATGAGAAGAAGAAAGAGCATGAGAAGCGCGCGTTCGAGAATATCGAGAGTTTATACTCCAGGAACAATGTACGGAAGTTTTACCAAAAGGTAAAAAGAATATGTCAGAGAAGCAATACCCGTACAGAAACCTGTAGAGACGAAAATGGAAACCTCGTAGTAGAATCACAGTCGGTGCTAAGAGTATGGAAAAAATACTTCTGCAGACGGTATAACGGCGACGAAGACCAACATCCCGCTGTCAGGCAGAATGAACCATTCAACATAGACGATGATAGTCAAAATGTCCGTCCACCTAACCAAAACGAAGTGACGATAGCAATATCCAAGCTGAAATCCATTAAGGCAGCTGGACCTGGCGGCTTACCGGCCGAACTTTTGAAGGCAGCTGGTGATGAATTGGTAGAGTACATACACCAACTCATCTGTAAGATTTGCTCAGACGGGTGTATTATGCCTGATGAATGGAATCTCAGCATCGTTTGCCCTATCCAGAAGAAAGGAGACGTCATAGTGGGCAGCTATAATTTCGAGGTAGTAAGGGACTTTGTCTATCTTGGCTCTGCTATAAATTCCAAAAACAAGATCAGCGCAGAAATCAAGCGATGAATAACTCTTGCCAATCGCTGTTTTTTGGAGGCTTATAAGGCAATTCAGCAGTAAAGCCCTATCTTGAACAACTAAGGAGACTCTGTATAAGACCCTGATCATCCCAGTCCTGCTTTACGAAGCTGAAATATGGACTTTATTAAAAGAGGATGAAGATATCCTTGGTCGCTTTGAGAGAAAAATTCTTCGTAAGACTTTCGTCCCCGTTTGCGTTGACGGGTTTTGGAGGAGAAGATTCAATCACGAACTATACCAGCTGTACAGCGACATTGACCTAGTTAAAAAACTGCGTATTGGACGTCTGAGATGGCTAGGAATTGTAGACGAATGGACACCAATGATCCAGCCCGCAGTGTCTTCGAATCTAACCCAGAGGGACGGACCTCCTCGCCGTAGGTGGCGCGCACAAGTTCAAGGGGACCTCGACCAACTTGGAGTGCGCAACTGAAGGCAATTAGCTAAAGACCGAGCTAAATGGAGAGGCTTTTTGGTTGGGGCCCAGGTTCACCCCGATCTGTAGCGCCACCTAAGTAAGTAAGTAATGCACTCCTCTTAACATACAAACCGGAGCCGCTTTGGGCCTCTCAGACTCTACAGAGAGGGTACTTGGTCCTGCTGTGGAGTCTGAACTTATGGATGTCATAGGAGAGGACATGGCTTCAGGTACCATCGACACAACCGACACCATAAATACGGAGGATGAAGAGACTCTCCTAGCATCACCTGGCTCTCCTGCAACGGAGATTGACGCTCATATTGAAGGCGTCAAAAGTCTCTTTTCAGAAAGGGTCAAGCTATCTGGAGCTGGACGCAAACGACTGAAAGAGTTTCTGAGGAAAGGCCACAGCCTGGAGAAAGCTCGTGAGCTAGCACAGACTTCACTGAACAGGCAAGAAGGCCCCTCAAAACAACCAAGAGGAGACAGCGCTACACCACCAGACAACCCAGCGACGAGGATGGCCACCACGTCAAGAGTTAGACTTGGACCATCAAATCATGTAAGTGTAAAAACCTACCACCAGACTTCGCGGGCACCATCTGGACGACAGACCAGCTTAGATGGGTACAGAACAAGGTACTGGACATCATCCTGCAGCAGAGGGAAAGTTCCACAAAACCGCAGTTCCTCGGCTGTACTTTTAAACCCGGCTGGCTTCTTTTCAGCTGTAAAAATAGAGCAACAGCGGGCTGGCTCAAGGCAACAGTGCCCAAAATGAAGCGCTGGAAATATGCTCAGCTGAAAGCTGTGATCGACGAAGAAGTTCCGCGTCCAGAAATTTTTGTCGGATACTTACCTGGCAAAGACTCGAAAGAGCGTTTGTTGGGCCTAATCAAAGACCAAAACGCAGGGTTATGAGTGGACGACTGGAGTGTACTCAATACCGTCGTGGAGATCACAGTAGCTCTAGATCCGGCATCAGCCTTACACCTCTCCAAAATCGGAGGTGAACTCAACTACGGCTTTGGGTCCGTACAACTTCGCCGAAAACATAAAGACCATCCAAGACCCGCCGTAAACCAGACAGGAACGGTAGAAAAGAAAAATCCTACCAGCTCTTGTACCCGCAGAATTAATACCAGCGGTACTGAGGCCACACAGGGCCCCAGCACCACCGCTGAGGTGGTATCCGCAAACAAACGGACGCCAGAGAGTACATCACCTGGAGCTTCAGGCGCGCTACCAAAACATCCGCGCAACCGTCATCCACATCCACGCTCGCCCCTCAGACCCAGACATAAACCGCGTAGAGAGGTGGATTACATCCCCAGATATATGTAGCTAGAGACGCTACATCTCTCCCTCTGGAAGGTTAAGGAAGTGAGAGAAAAGAAACCCCGAGGAAGCTGTGCTACTGAATAGCGGCAGGGCCAGAAAAACGGCCCACCGGGACAGGGGGCGTAAACGATAGGTGAGTCTTCCAGAACTCATCAGAAGGCATTTCAAGTACCTTCAAATCAACTTGCACCATGCTAAGGCACCATCTTCCGTGCTGAATAGACAATGCAAGAGCCATTAGTGCTCGAGGGAGCCATTAAAGTGCTCCCAACGAAGAACTGTAAGTTAATTTATTCTGACTCGTGGGGCAATCCTAGGGCAGCAATTTCCAATTACAGAGTTTATTACTTGGGACCTGGTGGCGATAGTGGCAGAAGTGCCGCTAACAAGTGGAACCACGAAGGTTGTCTTTGCCTCCGCTTACTTTCCCGGGGACACAGCCGAGACACCACCGAATGAGATAGGCTACTTGATGGCTTACTGCCGTGCCAAAAAGTTACCATGGATTATCAGCTGTGACGCTAACGCCCATCACACCGCCTGGGGCAGTTCGGACGTCAACAAAAGAGGTGAATAGCTTTTTGAATTTGTATGTACTAACAACATGGTGGTGGTAAATAGGGAAACGTTTCTACTTTTACTAACATAATCCGCCAAGAGGTATTAGATCTCAATTTGGCAAGCCCTTTTATATACAATTTCATCACAAAGTGGCACGTGTCTGACAAAGTCTCTATGTCGGACCTTAACCACATTAGATTCGATACAGGGATCTCCATAAATGGCACGCTAAATTACAGGAACTCTAGGCACACTAATTGGGATTTCTATCGGTTTATCCTCGAGGCAGAACTAAATCGTGCTTCGAATCCTATACATACCATTCCAGAGTTGGAATTCGAGGCAGAACACCTTCGAAAAACTATTTCCGTTTTGCCGAAACGCAGGAAAAGACCAACCGCGATGCCCCCTGGTGGAATAAGCGTCTTGAGTCACTTAGGCGTAAAACTAGGAAGCTATTCAATAGAGCTAAAATCAATGGTGAATGGTGCCTTTGCAAAGAAACTCTAACAAGTTATAACAAAGAACTTAGAAAATCTAAACGCGAATCTTGGAGAACGAATTGAAAGCTTCTCCCCCGCGGCTCGCCTTCAAAAGGCCGTAGCCCAGAGTCACTCCAAGCACCTTGGCTCCCTAAAGAAACAAAATGGGGAATTCACCAGCAGTCCGGAGGAAACCTGTCAAGCTTTACTTGATACCCAATTTCCAGGCTGTATATCCGATTGTGCTGTCTCTTTAGAACACCTGAGGAATGACGTTCTCATTGTTTCTACACGAGACTATAGCCTATCTGGCAAAATCTTTGCAGCCAAATCTGGCTCTATCTACATTTAGCCCATTTAAATCACCAGGTGTAGATGGCATATTTCCCTGCCTACTACAACAAGGAGCAAACCTGTTAATTCCTACTCTAATAAGAATTTTCAGATCCAGCCTTACACTAGGCTACACACCAAAAAGTTGGAAGGAGGTTAAGGTGGTCTTCATCCCAAAGGGGGCAAAGCAGGCGGAGCAATCGCCTAAATCCTTTCGACCCATCAGCCTCAGTTCCTTTCTCCTAAAAACGATGGAGTAAATTGTCGATCATTATATAAGGGAAAAGTTCCTTATACATGATCCTCTGCATGCAAACCAATTTGCCAATCAACCTGGGAAGTCTACGGAAACAGCCATTCACAGCTTAACGCTATTGATTGACAAATCATTAGCTGCCAAAGAAACAGCCCTATGTGCCTTCATAGATATACAGGGAGCATTCGACAACACTTCCTATGAGGCTATCAAAAAGGCTATGATCAGGAAAAATATCGCTCCTCTGATCATAAACTGGATCCGAACCATGCTATGTAACAGGAAAATAAGAATTGAGTGCGGAGGCTCGCATAAAACTATAACACCTACCAGAGGTTGCCCGCAGGGAGGAGTCCTCTTTCCCCTGCTCGGGACCTTAGTTATTGACGAACTCCTAGAGAGACTTGAAACATCGGATTACAAAGTACAAGGATATGCAAACGACATTGTCATCAGCGTCAGAGGCAAATTTGAGGACTTCTGTTTAACTTCTGATTGGTGCAGGACAAACCATCAACCCCGGAAAAACTATACTTAAAGCGACAAGAGCTATATTTATGTGCCAGCGCCTACATGGTTAAACTTGGGGGCTAAAACCCAAGATAATATATTGGACGTACCGCGCCATTATTAAACCCATGGTCGCCTTTGCATCGTTGGCTTCGTGGCCAAAAACCTTACAGGCCAAGACTCAGGAACAGCTGAATAAAATCCATCGTCTAGCCTGTCTGAGTATCACAGGAGCAATGAGAACGTGCCCCACGGCAGCAATGGGAGCAATGCTTAGCCTCACACCGTTGCACCTTGCAGTACAAAAGGAAGCTATGCTGAGTACTCTTAGGCTGCCCAAGATCTCGGACCATAAAATCAGCAACTTTACAGACCATTTGAAGATTCTAGAGTATATTCAAAATTACCCTATTCTCAAAATCCCAGATGCTCAAGAAATACCGGTTCTCCAGGAAATTCAATGTGGTCATAGGTGACCGCCACACATGGGGGAATGAAGAGCTTGTAGTCTTACGAAACTCTCAAACTTGGTACACAGATGGTTCCAAATTGGAAAATGATAACACTGGCGCAGGGGTTTATGGACCCAGGTTTCAACGTGCAGCGGCGCTTGGGAAATCACCATCAATATTTCAGGCAGAAGTCCATGCAATCGAGCTCTGTGTACGAGAATGTCTTCGAAGAGGGTCGAGGGTACTCATATCTATATCCCCTCGGACAGCCAAGCAGCACTTATGGCTCTGAAATCGTACACGGTAGGACCAAACTTATATGGGACTATCTAAACCTACTCGAAGATCTCGCATCAAAAACCACCGTCACTGTGGCCTGGATACCAGGCCACGAAGGCTTCGAGGGCAACGAACGGGCGAACTGCTTAGCAAAAAGAGGCGCTAGTCGCCTACTAGTCGGTCCTGAGCCCTATTTTGGAGTCGCGCGGAGTAGCGTAAACATCAAAATAAAGAAATGGGAAGATGATCATCATACAGAGTACTGGGCCAAACTCAAGGGCCTTAGACAGGCAAATAAGTTCAACAATCCCAATCGTTGCAGGGCTAAAAAGCTACTCGAGCTTAGGAAAGCAGGAAAGCAGACTTAGGGACCTTAACAGGCTACTTGACTGGTCATTGCCCACTCAGGTACCATCTGCACAAGATAGGAGCAGCAGATACAGACGAATGCCGGCTATGTGCAGAGCAAAAAGAGACGGCAGAACATATTCTCTGTGAATGCCCTAAACATCAAAATAAAGAAATGGGAGGATGATCATCATGCAGAGTACTGGGCAAAACTCAAGGGCCTAAGACGGGCAAAGAAGTTCATTAATCTCAACCGTTGTAAGGCTAAAAAGCTTAGGAAAGCAGACTTAAGAGGAGCTTAGGAAAGCAGACTTAAGAACCTTAACAGGCTACTTGACTGGTCATTGCCCACTCAAGTACCACCTGCACAAGATACAGCAGATACAGACGAATGCCGGCTATGTGAAGAGCAAAAAGAGACCGCAGAACTTCTTTGTAAATGCCTTATGGCCACAAGAGAAAAACTTCTCCATCTCGAGAGGGCTTTATTGAGTCCCTCTGACTTCTGGAACATTGAGCCCATTGAGGTTTATCAAGAGCCTTAACCAAGTTCTCAGCTAAACACGGAGCTAGCACAATAGATCTTACAGAGGTCGTAGTGCGTACAAGGGCCCTAGTATAGTATAGTATAGTTCGTCATTGAATCTTCTCCTCCAAAACCCGTCGACGCAAACGGGACCGAATATCTTACAAAAATTATTCTCTCGAAACGACCAAAAATATCTTCATCCGCTTTCAATAAAATCCGTAAAGCAGGACTAGAATGATCAGGGTCGTATATAGAGGCTCCTTACTTATGTCCTGTATCCCCTTTGGGGGTCCTAGGGCTTCTACTACACCTACGCGCCATCGTGTATGGTTTCTGGCAAAGTGTCTGAGCTCTCCCTAACATTTCCCCAACTGCCGTGCATCCTTCTGGACTGTTCTGCGCCATATTTTCCTCGGACCACTACGTCTCTGCCATCCTGAGTTAAAGGGTTCTATTGCAAAGCATGGTTCGCTTTGGAACTGTCACCATTTCGGAAAGTGTGACCAATCCACTGCAACTTTCTTCGTTGTATGGTTGTGTATTGGTTCCTGACCCGTTCTCTCGTAAATGTGTTTGTTAGAGATACAATTGCGCCAGAAAATCCTTAAAATATTGCGCAGGCATCTATTAACGAACGTTTGCAGCTTTCTGGTGATAGTAGTGGTCACTCTCCACGTGCTGCATCCATATAACAGCACGGATTCAACATTGGAGCGAAACAGTTTTAGCTTGATATTTAAACTGATTGCATTGCTTCGCCATATTTTGGACAACATCCCGAGCGGGGACTTTGCTTTGGCGATCCCGTTGCTTATATCCAGTTCAGTTGCATCATCGGTCGAGACATTACTTCCAAGATACTGGAAATTCTCTACTCTCTTTACCAGTTGTCCAGCAATACATATTTGAGCCGATGAGTTTGTTCCAAAGCTGATAATTTTGGTTTTTACCGTATTGATTTTCAGGCCGACAACGCCTGCCTCCCTCTCCACACCTGCTGTCATTAGGAGGAGGTCCATAATTCTGTGAGAGAGTAAGCATACATCGTCAGCGTAGTCACGATGTTTAAGTTAAGATGTAAGAGTGATCCGTGGTGATTGCTGTTATTCTCACGATGTCTTTACGCGTTCTGTTTAGGAAGTCGGTTGTTTTTATTTTGCTGTAGTTTGGCCACATCTTACTAGATATGACACAGCCTGTTAGCCTAGTCCACCTGAGGTTGGCTTTGATTGCTGCAAGCCGAATCTGAACTGATTCCGCAAGTGAGCTGTGGAGGGCTGAGCCTTGCCTAGCCAGTTCATTAGCAAGTGCGTTTCCATAAAGTTTACTGTGCCCTGGAATTCAAATCACGGTTACCTTAAATTGGCCATCTAGCGAGGTTAGCTCATTTCGTCATTCTAGCACCAGCTTAGAGGATATAGTAACCAAGGCAGTGGCTTTGATGGCAGCTTGGATGTCAATGAATATGGCGATCTTTTGCTTTGGCAACTCCACAGTCCATCTTTGAACCGTCTGTGTAGATTGTTACATCGAAATCCTTAATCACCTATCCATCTCCGTTTATCTACATTTTATTCCTGTTCTCCCAAAAATAATCAGCAAATAAGACCCCATTCCCATGAATAAAAACAACAACAATATTCCAATGTCCAATAATAAAGATATCTTCTTTACACACCCACCGTTGGTATTTAATTGACGCAAGTGTAAGGCGGATCATCGTCTCGCGTATGACAACGATATTACCCCCAGAATTTTATGTTGACAGCGACAGTGAGCCTGAGCAAACCCCCCAAAAATATAATGACAGCTAAATTAAGTGTAATCATGATTTACAGCATCGAAGAATTTTTCATTAGTCAGATAGGAATTCCGTCGGAAACCGGGAGCACTCACTCCCACTAGACGGAGGATTGACTGTTGAATCAAGGTACAAATTACCACTCGGCATACTGACAAGGGATGAAAGTGAGCAATCATGATGTATTCCCCTTTGAAATAATCGTCAGCATCATTGTCGTTGTTGCTGGTTCCGGTACAAGAGATGCATATTAATGAACTTTCGATAAAATTTAGACGCTATTATTATAAAATAACTTAATTATTGCAATTGAATTTCGGTCGTATGATAATCCACTAAAGCCACTCTTCGATTTAATTGTTTTACAAACATGCGCAGCCTTCTCTGGAATTAACCCTTTTGTATAATATGGGCATAATTTGATTTAATTTAAAGTACCTAATAAACCCTGTACAGTCAATGATTCAATATTGTTAAATTTTAATGAAGTAATACAGGGTTGTACATAAAAATAATAAAATGCACTTAAAAAACAAAATAGGACCACGGGCATAGTTTGGGACCTGCATCGAATTCTAACTAAAATAAACAGAATGGGTGCAACCGTCTGAAACGGATCCCCAAATGAAAGGGCTTGACAACTAGAATACGATAAGCTATGTGACGTTATTCCGAACCCAATATGACGGACGCCCCAAGATGGCGGATTACCTTTTCTTCTCAATTTCCTTGATATGGTCAGTAAGGTCATCTTGAATAATAAAAGATTTTTTTTATATATATATTTTACCTTTACTTGTTTCATCGAAACACGTGTAACTCCAAATATCAGAAGAATAACAACAGATAGACAGAAGTAAAAGAGAAAATTTCAGAGTTCATATTATAGAGATGGTAATGTATAGATTTGTGAGTTCACACTATCGCAATGCCTGCATACATATGTATGTTGTTAACGTTAGTTTTTATGATTTCTAATCAAAATGCTGCAAAAGAGTATTTTACAATAAGAGGCAGATTTAAAAACTGTGTATATATACTTGTACTACTTCAGACTTTCTAAAGTTCATATGTAGAAAAAAACGTTACATATGGACGGACGGACATGTCTTAATGGATTCACAGGTTTTTTGCTGATTGTTTTTTTTTTTTGGTTGCGCCAAAGGGTGTGTAATCTTCTATAGCCCGAGCTAGTGGCATGCACGATTCGCAAAACTGAATACTCGATGCCAGGAATACGCCTACGTACTAAACCACACCCTGCACACTTCAACCACTCTCCCCGCGGGACTACCGTTAGGTATTACTTCCCGGGGCTGGTTAGCTATTTATGCTCTTCTTTCGCTGTCTTCCGCTCCTTGTTCCAAAAGTGTTGCCGGTTGGACTTGGTTGCTCCTTCTGACTCTTTCCAGCCGCCTAAGTTCCTGCACGATTATCGCTGCAACTTGTTTCACCGCGTCCCATATTGCATTCGATGCTATCATATGGGGCACAATGTTTTTGGGGGTTGGTATTTCTCCAATTTTTTCCTCCAGTTCTCTGTGCTCTATATGAAAACGTGGGCACTGAAAAAATACGTGCTGAGCGTCTTCTGAGGCCTCTCCGCAATTTGGACAGTTGGGAGATTCATCGAGCCCAAACCTGTTGAGATACGCTCGAAAGCAGCCATGTCCGGTTAGGAACTGGCTAAGATAGAAATCTACCTCTCCGTGCTTCCGGTCCATCCATTTTTGGATATCCGGTATTAGTCGATGGGTCCATCTTCCCGTTCCATCGCTCCTGCCATGCTCTAATGCTTCGCTGTCTTTCTTCCAGCTTGATATTTTTGACTTACGCTTGAGGTTCCTGAATTTTGGTGCCGTAGGTCCTTTGTAGCTCGATAGCCAAGATATCCGCTGGTAGCATTCCCGCGATGACACATACTGCCTCGTCTGACACCGTACGAAAGGCACAGCAGACTCTCAGCGCACATAGTCTGTTGACAGAATTTATCCTTCTTGCGTAGGTCTTTTTCATCATAGCTTTGGCCCATATGGGTGCCGCATACATAAGGATGGACTGCACCACCCTGGATAGAATAAGTCTCCTTCGTTGCCTAGGTCCTCCTGTATTTATCATTATTCTTGATAAGCCACCGCTCACCCGAGCCGCTTTGTCATACGTCCTTTCAAGGTGCTTCTTGGAAGTAAGCCTCGCGTCGATCATCACACCTAGGTATTTGATAGCCGATTTTGAAGTCGTATTATGATCTCCTACTCTGATGGTGATTTCCTCCCTTTTCTTGCGGCTGCTTACCAATACTGCCTCTGTTTTATGTTCGGCGAGCTCTAACCCGACTGCTGCCATCCACCGTTTGACTTTTCGGATACATTCATTTGCAATATCCTCTATTTCCTCTAGATGTTTTGCAACCACGACAATTGCAATATCATCGGCGAAGCCTATGATTTTTGCCTCATTTGGGATTCCAAGCCTTAGAACCCTATCATACATAATGTTCCAAAGGATAGGGCCTAATACCGATCCTTGTGGAACTCCACCAGATATGTGGTACTGCTTTACTCCATCGTCGGTATCGAAGAGCAGAAACCGTTTCTCGAAGTAGCTCAGTATTATTTTAATTAAGAACCATGGCACCATCATTGACCTAAGCGATTGCACTATGAGTCCCCAATTCACAGAATTGAACGCGTTTTTGACGTCCAATGTTATTATGGCACCGTATTTCTTTGCACCGCCTCTCCATCTCCTGCCCTGAATAGCATCTTCCAAGGTTGTAGTTACCCTTCTTATTGCGTCTACTGTAGATCGAGCTTTCCTAAAGCCGTACTGTTGGTTGGAGAGTCCCCCGGCTTCACCAATTGCCACTTCTAATCGGTTGCATATGATTCGCTCCAGTATTTTACCCATTGTGTCTAACAGGCATATGGGACGGTATGACGAGGGCTCGTCTGGTGGTTTTTTCCCTTTAGACAGCAGCACTAGACGTTGCTTTTTCCATTGGTCTGGAAAAACTCCTTCTGTTAGACACTTGTTGTAGAGTTGGGGAGGGTGCCCTAGTGCATTTGAGTTTTGCCATTACTGTTCTATAGGCGGTGCCCCAAGGATTTACATCTGCCTGCTAGTTTTAGCTCTCTTCGCCTATCTTTGAATTGCACCCGTAGGTCCTGATGTGTGGACAAACCTCTGGATCGCTGGAATAGTCTTCTGGCTCTATGGCACTTGCTGCGTAGCTCTGCTATCTCTTGGTTCCACCAGTATACTGGTGGACTTAGGCAAAAAGCCTTGAGTTTCCGGCATGTGAACGAGCGTCACCTGACAATCCGTATCAAGGCTAAATTCGCCAATATTAGCCTAATATGCGCTCACGTCCTCACGAGAAGATGGACGATTGAGGATGACTTTTACTAGCTCTTGGACAAGACGTATGAGCAATGCCCTAGCCACGACAACGTTACAATTGTACTGCGCGATTTCAGCGAAAAACTAAAAAAAAGAGGACGTCTTTAGTAGCACATCCGACAACGGATTCAGGCTTGTCGACTTTGCGGTGGGACGAAATGTTGTTATAGCTGATACGCGGTTCCCGCGTGTCGATGTTCACAACGGGACATGAGTCTCTTTTGATCGAAAATTCGTCAAATAAATCGATCAGAAGCGATCGACGCAAGGCACTTTTTCAAGTATTCTGGGTGTCCGGACTTTCCGAGGAGCCAACGTGGACTCGGATCACTACCTAGTTGTAGCCAAGGTACGAATGCGGATATCCAGAACGGAGCAAAATCAACGAAATACTGTGAGGAAGTTTGACGTCGGACGGCTATAATAGCAAGAAACCGTAAGAGCCTTTGCCTATCGAGTCTTTTTTAATCTCAATCTAAGTCCTATGCCACCAGCAGCAAATGCGGAAGACCAATGGCAACGTTGCCAACAAGTCATCAGAGATACCGCCTCTGATGATCAGGATTTCTTTTGGTCACCACAACGAAATCCCTGGTTTGATGAAGAATTCTGGCAAGCACATGCAGCAAAACAAGAGGCGTACAAAGCACCGCATAGAAGGACTAAAGCTGCCCAAGCTCTACGAGAGGAGGAAAAAAGAGGAACATTCACTTCTCAAAACAAAGAAAATGGTGCATTAGATAAGCTCGATCGAGAAGATCGAGACTTTATTGAAGGAACGGTGTTTGAAAATTTTACCATGCACCATGCATGCACCAGCTCACCTGTAAAATCTGTTAGGACGAAAGTATGCTCAATGAATGGAACGTCAGCAGCGTTTGCTCGACCCTGAAGAAAGGCGACCTTCTGAACTGTGCCAACTACAAAGGTAAAAGTCGTCTCAACATCACATATAAAATCCTATCTGTTGTATTATGTGAACGTTTAAAACAGATCGTCAAAAACCTAATAGGTCCTTATCAGTGCGGTTTCAGGCCGGGAAAGTCCACCTTCTTCTTCTTCTTCATATTTCGGCGAGATTATCACCCCTATTATGGATAGCGAATCGAACGTACGACTCAAGTCGAACCTCCCGGCAAATTACTTCTGTCGCTTTATACACGTCACAGATTACATTTAATTGTTTCTTCCTTTGTCAAGAAGTAATTTGCGAGAGGTTCGACTTGAGTCGAACGTTCGATTCGCTAACCATAATAGGGGTGTATGATTTGAACTCAAGGAATCATAACCCTCCCACTTCATTGCATTGCCACTGATCCGCCTATGGGGTTCGCTTGTTTGACCTCAGAAAATATCGACAGGCCTCCTGATTTTGGACCACTTCGTTAATGGGGCAGGCCAGGGGTTTTAAGGCCTGCCATTCTTTTGTGGTATCTTTGGAACGTTTTTTGATATTGCGTTTTTAACAGGGTTTAAATGATCTCTTCTTTTGGCATGGCAATACCAGCTGAACTGATCGCGCTCTATTTTTTGTGGGATGATTTTTTTGACGTGAAGGCTTCTACGAATCTTCGAACTTCTGATTCAATCAAGCTTTGTCACTCCTGCTGTCATGCGAAGCATCATCTCAGCTGTCATTAATTTACCCTTATACGCTTTGTACGTTGTCCGACATTATGAGCCAGGAAAATCCACCATTGACCAAATATGCACACTAAGGCAGATCTTAGAAAAAAAAACCCATGAATATAAAATCGATACGCATCACCTCTTCCTCAATTTCAAAGTTACCTATGATAGCGTGTATAGAGACAAGATTTACAGAGCCATATCCAGTCTCGGCATCCCTGCCAACCTCGCCCATCTGTGCAGAATGGCGATGAGGAACTTTCGCTGCTCCATCAAAGTCGGAAAGAGCACCACCGAATCATTGGATGTCAGGAATGGTCTTATACAAGGTGACCTGCTATCATGCAATCTCTTTAACATAACACTTGAAAGTATTTTGCCAACACCGGAGGTACAATGTTTACAAGTCTGTACAACTTCTCGCTTACGCCGATGACATCGACAGTCGGAGGAACTCAGCAGGCCGTCAGTATGGCGCTTACGAGTATTGAGAGAGAGGCAGCAAAGATGGGTTTAGCGGTCAATGAAAGCAAAACAAAATATATGCTGTCTACAATAAAGGACATCCAACGATCTTGGACAGAACGTCACAATAGACAGATATAATTTTAAGGTAGGAAAGGACTTTATCTACCTATGCTCTATTATGAGCTCCGCAAATGACACCAGTGGAGAGATCAAACGAAGAATTGCCCTTGCCAATCGCTGTTTTTATCGGCTAAGAAGGCAATTGAGTAACAAAGGCCTATCTAGAACTACTAAGGTAACTCTGTATAAGGAACTAATTATCCCAGTCCTGTTGTATGGCGCAGAGGCATGGACTTTGTCAAAATCGGATGGGTGGCCTTGGTAACTTTGAGAGAAAAGTTCTTGGAGTGATCTTTGGTACCGTCTGCATAGACGGCGAGTGGAGGAGAAGGTACGATTCCGAAGATGACGACCTCATGGTAGGTGGCGCAAACAAGTGGAGGGGGACCTCAACCAACTTGGCGTCCGCAACTGGAGGCAGCTGGCTCATAATCGGGTTGGCTGGATACATTTGTTGATTGAGGCCCAAGTCCTCCCCGGACTGTAGCGCCACCTAGAGCGGCGCTTCTCACAACCACTCGTATTGTGGGTGTTATATTGTTCGCAGATATGGAAGAGACCTATAGTCTTATGCCGTATCCGAAGGGCAATTTTTATTTTGTTTTTGAGAAGCTTTCTTATAACAACAGTACTCTCGGATGCTTTTCAAACATTTGCGAGAGGTGGGACAATGGTGTTTTCGGGATTCGAACATTGAATCTCACGCGCAGTGGTCCTACGCACTAACAAATGAGCCACGGCGCCCACAAATAAGTAAGTAAGTATTATCTTTGGGTGTTTTAAAGCTTAAAAGTGTCGGAGTTGTATTTAAATATAAATATTTGTTCAATAAGATACAAACTTGTGAAATTATAGCCATATTTGAGAAATTTCCTAACGAAAGGGAATAAAAAAATAAATGTTTGACGCAACAGTTCTTTAAATGTCAGGGTCTAGCTTCTCGCAACCACTCATGTTGTGTGCGTTATATTTTTCATAACGAATGGAAGGGACCTACAGTTTAGTGCCGTATCCCAAGGGTAAGTTGTTTTGGGAAGCTTTCTCGAGACAACAATACTCTCGGATTATTTCAAACGTTCGCGAGAGATGGGACCGTCAAAAAACATTTTGGTGTTGCCTAGGATTCGAACTTGGAACTTCACGCGCAGTGGTCTCACACACTAACCAGTTACGGCACGGCGCCCACGAAAGGGAATGGTAACATTCATTTGGCCACTAGTGTAAATTACTAGATTAAATGCTTCCAGTTGTAATAATAAATCCAACAGAATCTAAGAAACCGAGCAGGGTGTATACAACGTGTACACTGTTCATCTAGAACCAGAGGAAAGTACTAGCAAGATGCCAAACCATCGACTTCTGGAGAAATCCCCTAACAATCAAACAGAATTATCGATTTTAGGTCATTTAATTGGGTTCAGTATGTTCAACAAATATGTAGAAAATCTAGCTCCTCCCGATGCCCAGCATCAACTTTACTTCGTCTTTATACTTCTGTATATTGTACTCGTTCTCTCCTTCATTGATTAGGTTCTCCACACTCTTTGCGAATCCCTCGCTGACTACGGCTTTGCTGTCACCGGATTTACCCCAATTAAGTATCGATTCAGCAGTAGCCTTTGATTTATTCCGACTGAAGTAGTAGTGCTCCATGTCTGCCTCAGACTTTGTAGCCTCCCATGGTTCTGTAATAAACGACTCATGGTAGCACGCGGTAAGCAGGTACAGCGCATAGTCATAGTTCTGTTTCTTCAAGGGGCAGCTGTCGGTAACAATTGTTATCAGATCGCTCTTCGGATCGTACCGGTCTCCAATCAAGCGCAGGAACTTGTCCTTAGCATGCGAATCGAACTTCAAAGTGGACAGCTTTAGCGTCAAAGTTACCCTACGAGCCTCGATGTTGCGAATTGTCGGCAAACCGTGCACATAGTCTGTAGTGATAGCATCAACTGGGAAGTGTTTCTTCCATTTATCTTCAGTTTCCAGTCCACTAGGCCAGGGCGTGCAGAACTTCTTCAGAGCCTCGCATTGCTGTTTGATTGCCCGCGGCGTCAAGTGCAGAAAATTGGGAATTTTCATCAACTCGGCATTTCCAAATTTCGATGGTGCCGGAGCACCTTTCTCAGTGAAACCCTGTCTAATGGGCAGGGGTACTGTTGCGGGGTGAAACGACCTCGGACCCGGCCAGACTGCTGTCCAATCCTGATCTGTTGCCATTTTATTCGTTCGGGGAGGGGGGACTGGAGCTTTCTTAAAGGGTTTTCGCTTCGCTTGTACATTCTTCACAGCACGCAGATTCAACACACGGAATTCTGTAAGCAATTTAATTTAGAAACTCTTTGAAAGAAAAAATCCAGCTGACATGTAACCTTCTTCAGAGTCGAACGATGAATCGTCGGTGGGCTGCGCTGATGACAGCCGCACTTGGTGCACCGAATACTTTGAGCCTAAGCCCCGGAGGTTAAGCTCAATTAACCGAGTAAGAGAAGACATATTTCCACTGCTAGCTATAAATATTCAACTTTTATGCAATTGGTAGGAATATTGTTTTTCTCCCCGAGCTCGTGCAGAACTACTGCTGTCACAAAGTTCCTGACACATTTGACAGTTGCAAATGTAATAGAGGTAAAATGCGACAAATGCAGATAAGGCAGTGTTATAGGGCAAGTGCCGCTTTTATCGCCATTAATGCATTTTAAGTTAAACGAAATCTACGAAACTTGCAGAATATACGAAACCAACCCAATTTTGGAATTTGGGCGTCGATCAAGTTAATTTATTAATTTCCAACAGCTGAGAGTATTTGTCATTTCTCCTTCCATGTGAGCGTAAACATCTTGTTTTTTCCTAAGAAGGAACAAGAGATTTTGCACCAATTTCTTAGTTGAACTTCTTTTTAAGTGGAAGGGAGTTTTTTTTAGAAATCAACAAGAGAGTTGTAGATCACCGATGTATAAAAATAAATGTATCAACGGAAGAAAAAAAGGCAACATTTTACTTACTTACTTTAATCCGATAGATTAGCTCACGGTGAGCACGAATCTGCAAAAAATGTTAGCGCTCTCTTACCGTAGAGGCGTAACCCGCCCCCAAAGTTTCAAAAAGGCCATATAGAATGATACCAAAATTTCGGGAATGGAGCACCTAAATTGTTAAATTATTCTTTTGGTGCATTCAATTTTGGTATCATTCTATATGGCCTTTTTGAAACTTTGGGGGCGGTTTACGCCTCTCCGGTAAGAGAGCGCCAAAAAAAAATAACAGATTCATGCTCAGCGTGAGCTATCGGAATAAACAAAAAAAAGTTTAATTTTCGACATTTCCGGTAAAGTAAAATCTAGCCGAAGAAATATTATAGAGCCCAAGTATACATTGTCAATTTGGTAATCTCTACTGTTCCGAAATGACTGCCACTTTGGTATTTATCGTAAATTTCGCTCGACTTGGATCGCACTAAATGTTTCAATCTCTTCGGTGAGGAGAATGTTTTTCACTCATAACTATTTGCGTGATTTTCGATTGTCATCAATAAATTTTTTGTATTTCTAAATCACTTTTAACGTTCGCATGGCAACATTTGTTAATTAGTTCAGTTTTCTTAAATCTCGATTATTTGAGAAATTTACCATTATCATTTATTTAGACCGTGATTTGATTGTAAATTATCATCACGCTGGGCCGACAGTTTATCGGCGCGAAGAGTGAGAGGATAGTGATGATGGGAATATAAACATCGTGATGGACAGTCAAGTTCTGTATCGGAGATATTGAATTTTTGTTTTTCTTTTTGTCTGTAGTTATTCAACCACCCACGAGACGTCATCTGCATTTTTACCACAGCATCAGTACTGCTACTAGCAAAGCAATACATGAGTCTATTCATGACCTAGGGGCTTAGTGAAATGGTACAATCTACTTACGGCCTTACACCAACAAGTTTAACCAGGGGCTGAGAACAAAACGTTGATGGAAACGAAATCAACCAAAGAAAAAAACAAGCGAAAACATTAAGCATTTTAAAGATATATCAAATTTCAAAGACGAAATATACATCAGATCCGTTTTAGCGGTGTTCATTATTGCATTTTGCTTTCCATTCTATGGGCTTGATGCTGGGATGTCCAATAGTATTTAATGCAACTTATTAGTCGGCAGATCAAAGGACAAGGTGAATACCGGGCCATGTAGGCATTGGCGGTAATTAAACTGGGGATCTGCTCGCCAGAGAAGGCTTCTCTGAGTTGTTCATTGGACCTGAACCCTTTTGTGCAATGTCTGATTCTGCTTTTAAATATACCCTTAATAGTTGGGAAGGCAACGTGTGCATTTCCCACTGGAATAACACCCAAGGTCTTAAACAAGCTAAAAGAGTAGACCGATCCTTCAAAAAAAAGGCAACTGATCTCTTTAAATACATCTGAACCGATATAAGGAGGCTTGTGAGCTTCTTTGCCAGACACTGCTATCTAAAATATCACCTCAATAATATGTGTTCAACGCCGTATTCGACCACTGTAATTGTTCACTGTAAAAAGAATTCTACGGAATAAAAAGATTACCGTCCGTGTTGTGACGTTATAAAATGAGTTGTGTATTTTTCTGTTCTGTTGTTTAACATTTATATGAATTGTCAATTTACTTCATGTGTGTGTATTTTATGTATTTACAAAATAAACGGAAATTTAACTTTCAACATAGAAATAGATTTTGACATATACATTGGAACAATTGTGGCGTTGCCATATTAACTCGAACAATATGAGAATAGAGGATAATAGGAGGATATCACCTGCCATCTCTGTCTAGAAGAGGACGAAATCACAGGAAACATACTATGGGAGTGCAGAATTAGGAGAGGCTTTTTTCTCAAAGAGATCGTATCTCCTTCAGAGTTAAGAAACTCCTCTGCAGCTGTAATTACACGCCAAATGGGTGTGGCCACAATAACAAAAAGGACAAGTATTATTTTGCTATAAAAAATTGGACTCTTTTTTTGTTAGTCTGTAACTCGTAATACAGTCTAAGTATCTAGCAAAACATAAGAAAATGAAGTGTATCTTTTTCATTCTGAACTGAACCTAAAGGAAAAGATGTAGTTGTTAGTCCCGGTTGTTAACAGCTATTGGCTTTTGCTTACTATTGCAAGGTTTGTTTTGCAGGACGGTAATAAAATGTGATGAAAGTCCAGGAAATAACCAGTTTTCATTCATTATTCGTCACAAAAAAAGAAGTTATTATTATTATTCGAGATTTCGGCTACCATTTGCTTTGTTTTGGCGATACAATATCCGCGTTTTGTTTTCCCCGTGAACTGGTTCAGTTCATATTTTTACACAGGATGCAAAAACAACAATTGAACGAGCACTTCAGCTGGTTCAATTTTCGTGAACCAGAATTTCTATCCCATACCTCACCACTAGATGGCTTTTCACAAAAAAAATTATATGTAAAGCTTGGCAGCTCTGCTGAATGGCAGAAGTAAATTGTAGTTATTTGTTGTATCCTCACTTTCTGACATAAGTATCTAAAAACACTTAATTATTAAACATATATAAATGTGTTTAATATACACTTTTCTCACTTCGATTGCTATTTTTCTAGCATTTTTAACCCATATTAAACGTCAGTGTGTAGCTGCTGCTACCAACTTGTGAAAATGAAATTTCTAGGTGAACCAGTAACATTTTTTTATTTTGAGATGAACTAGTTCAGTTCATGGTTTTGTTGTATAGTTTTTCCGTAAATCGTGGAAGAAAAGTTTGATATTGCCTGACTGGCACCTAGTTTTGTTTTCTATGAAATCTAACGTACCTAAGGAGTCATTTTCTGGGAGTCAAAACATGCACACTGGAATAAATCGTGTCTATTATTAAAGGAGGAGCGGATTATATACGCGTGTATCTATTAAAAACCCGTTGCACTGTTAAAAAAAAAATCGAATTATCTTTAAACGTAATTTTAGCCTTTACATGACCAATTTAGGCCACCACTTGTTTCAACATCGCGCTTTGATAGTAAGCCAAGCAGTTAAGTAGGAAATGCACGATACAACTATTGTACCAACGGTTTGACAGATTTGGTGTTGTATACGATAATTGTATCGTGTGAATCCACACAATCGGCCGTTGTACCGATATCGTATGGTCACATGGTCTTGACTGTATAACCGCTGTCACATGCACAGATTGTATGGAAATTATATCGTCACCTGATTTGAATTACTAGATAAGTTGATTTTTTGCATTTTTGAGTTAACAACGTTTTAGTTGTATGAAACTGTAATTAAAAAACAAACGCAGTCATATGCCTTCCCTGTAAAGATTTATTGGGGAATGAGAAAACTAGACAAAAAAAAATAAAATTGTTTTTGCCGATATCTCAAAACAAGAAAAACCTAGTTAACTAGTTCTTGAAGTCAGGTGACGATACGGTGTGTATGTGTAAAATTACTGAATAAAATGTATGGTTGTACGTAAATCATACGCAGATTGTGCAATGTGTGTGCTGCATACAACAGTTGAGCTGATGTCGGTACAACACAAATCGGTACAACAGTTGTATCGTGTATTTCCCACTTTAACGTGTAGTCGCTACACTGTAACCTACTCACATATAGCAGGCCCTGAACCGAGCAAACGTTCGTAACGACGATTAACCTTATGAACAGACCCTTCGTGGCAAAGTATCTTAACACACCCCAGCGCAGCTGATTTGTTGCACTTGTGAAATGTCAAATTCTTATTAGCGGCAGTTCGTTATCAAAAATGCTTTGTTTACTTTTACGCCATGCTCGCTTTCCAACCAAAATTCTTTCTCAAAATCCGCCGTACATAAAGCAATACCAGCCTCGCAAATGGCTCCACACAACAAAGAGTATGTACATGTCTTTTATTACTTCCACAAAATGCAAATCACTTGCTGCTAACTGAAATAATTGGAAACCTTTTCAGCACTGTTCCACGGCGATTACGAGTGGAAAGATCCGAAATCCGATGATGAAATGTAAAATTACCTTGCGCATGGTCTTAAGTTGACTGAAAGTTTAACAGAAATTCTATTGTTCACAGAGTAAATATAACATATATCGATAAGGATGGTAAACGGACACCAGTAAAGGGAAAAATTGGTGACAACATCCTCTACCTGGCACACCGACATGGAATCGAAATGGAAGGTAAGCAATTCGCAGTGCGCTAAATAAAGTAACCACTTTTTGTTTTTTAATGTAGGTGCCTGCGAAGCGTCTTTAGCTTGTACAACCTGCCATGTCTACGTTCACTACAATTATTTAGATAAACTTCCCGAAGCAGAGGAAAAAGAGGATGACTTGCTGGATATGGCTCCATTCCTGAAAGAAAACTCTCGCCTAGGATGTCAAATAAACCTGACAAAAGACATGGATGGTATCGAGGTAGAATTGCCAAAGGCAACTAGAAACTTTTACGTTGATGGTCATAAGCCAAAGCCCCACTGAAGAATTCACTCACCTGAATATGAATTTAGCTTAGTTGTAGAATTGTAGAGCATAGCAATCAAATAAAATAAATTATCTCAAACTAACTTATACAGATTAAGGTAGTAAAGGACTTTGTCTACCTAGGCTCTATGGTGACCCCCGCAAATGACACCATAAGGGAAATCAAACGAAGAATTACCCTTACCAATCACTTTTTATGGAATGAGAAGGCAATTCAGTAACAAAACCCTATCTCGTACTACTAAGGTAAGTCTTTATAAGGCACCAATTATCCCAGTCTTGCTATATAGTGCAGGGCATTTACTTTGTCAATGAGGATGCCCTTGGTTACTTTAAGAGAAAAGTTCTTAGAGTGATCGTTGGTCCCGTCTACATAGACCGCGAGTGGAGGAGAAGGTACAATGCGGAACTATATAATGACATCGACTTAGCCAGAAGAGTTCATATACAGCGACTAAGACGGTTGGGTCATACAGAGCGGATGGAGCCCAACGTTCCAGCCAAGAAAGTCTTCGAATCCAACCCGGATGAACGGCGCAGTAGAGGACAACCTCGCGAGAGGAGGCGCAACTGTGTTGACTGGAGAGGTTTGTTGGTTGAGGCCCAGGTCCACTCCGGACTGTAGCGCCACCTAAGTAAGCAAGTAACTTATACAGAACTACTAGTAAAAATATCGCGCATCTATTTTGAATTTACGTGGTACGTATCATTCTCGGGTCAAGGGTATGGTGTGGATTACTGTATAAGACGGGTTATTCGCCGCTTGGCATTATCGTTCGCAAACTAGAAACTAATAGATGAAATTTCTATTTGATGAGTTGAAGAGAAAATTCAAATACAGGGATACTTCGATTTACGTCGCCTCGATATACGTTATTTCGATTTACGTTGTCCGGTTTTTTACTTCCCTGTTTCGATTAACGTCGTTACAATTCCGATTTACGTCCTTCCTTGAAACACAATTTTCTCACGAAATTCCCTTTATCGTCATTCTGGTGTTGGATAATTTTATTTTTTTTATTAACATCGCATTTTCTCGATCCCGAAAACGACGTAAATCGAGGTATTCCTGTAACTCAAAACAACTACACTACTACGCTACAACACGAATCGAACATTCGATCTACATACCTATTCGATTCACTTTGGCTCAGCTTTGCCTAATTCCTACCCCTAACCACAGTTAAAGATAAACTTTTCATCATCTCAGTTCTATCTGGTTCTCAGTGTCTATATTAGGAAATATAAAACTTCCTCTTCCAGTATCCTGTATCCCTAATAATAGGAACTAGCATCGCTTGTGGTCGAAATTTGACCTCCCGAGCAGGAAAGGCACAGCGATCCAAGCTCATACAGCCATGAACGTGATCAAAATGATTTTATTTAATTGGTAAAAGCGTTTTGTGTGGGAAAATCATGTGTGTATGTTGACTTTATTTTACCTGACTTAATGGTAACATACGCATTTGATTTATTTTTTCTGCACATCTATGGCAGAGTACCTTTCGAATGATATAAGACTCATCCCCCTCCTTTCATAATAAATACTAAAAAACGTACGATAAATTTCGTGTTCACATATTAATATACATATGAGTATGTACAAACCTTGCAAACACACAAAAGTCTTCTTATCATTCAAATAAATCGAATATGACGTCAGTCGCAAGGAGAAGAGTCCAATTTAGAACTTCGAAGGTTGAAATATCTCCTAGGAAATGTGACGAGACTGCTAAGTCAGCAGTTTTTACCCTTTTTTTTTTGTCGGGATAGGAAACGCTCAACTGGAGCACTCAGACGCAACTGGTCCATTGTACTACCAGAGAACAAACCCTGATTTACCCATTTTATTGGAATTTCCATGTCTTTCTAAGAAAGCCAAGCAAGCACTTCAGTGATGAGGAGCTTACAGTACCAGCACTCACCACATCCGTACAGAGGATCTGCCACCTGATACGAGCAAAGGCCGGACACTCACAGAGATAATGTTCCGCGGTGTCGTCGCTCTCTCCACAATCGTCGCAGATTGTAGTGTCACTTAAGCCCAACACGTTAAGGTGCTTGGCAAAAGGAAAGTGGCCTGTCAACACGCCAACGTCAACACGTGCTCGTGAGAGACCCAATCGTCAATGGAAGCCCTAACCGAGGACGCAGGGAGGCCCAACGCGGGTTCGGGAATTTGAATTCGCGCATCAGCTGGAGTTCTGGTGTCATTGTATCAGACGGCATATCCATAAGACAGGACTCGTAAGATAAGTGCCGCACAAGTTCATCAAAATTCCAGTGTGGAGTGTACCAAAAACCGCCCCGCCTAAGACGATGGATGGCTTTGATAGTGCAACCCATGATATAAGTATCAAGGGGAGGTAAGTTCAGCAAAGCGTCTAGAGCAGAGCCAGGCGTACTCGGGAAAGCTCCTGAGCAGCCGAGACAAGCCGTTCTTTGGAGTTTCGCGCAAAAGGCAACCACATATTTACGCGAGAGCCCCTTCCAACAAATAACCGACGCATATGCGAGGAATGATCATATTGTAATATTCTTGCTAGGGTTCGTTTAAATAAAACCGTCTTTTGTGTATTTTAATCGTTTATTTATTTATCAAACACCAACTTCAATTTAACACAACATTCAATCACTTTATTCTTATTTATTTCAAATTAAATTGTCGCTACAGATTTACTTTCACAATGTCGCTTGTTTTCACCACTAGTCGAATATCTCTTGTAATCGCTGTATGCACTTATAAAAAACTGTGTCCACGGTGGTTGTGGTATGGGTATTTATAGGAAATTGTAAGGGGTTCTAGAACATGCTAGATGTTTCTCCGGGTGAATCGAGGATCCTGGAATATTGGGATATTGTGTGGAACAATTGTGGAACGTAAGCACATCAGGTTGGATTATTTACTACTAGTAGGCAATAGATGTCGTTGCACAAAGTACCTGACGATGTACTTGATACTACAATATCATAGCCGTGTAGATCCAGACAACCTTATTCGGTGACAAGCCTCAAGTCTTGCCAAAAGCACCCTTACACTGCCAGAAGACTGAGAGCGCCTTGGATGTTTTCGACTCGACGTGTGTAGACCAATGAAGTTTCGTATCTAAAATCACTCCCAGATATTTGGCTTCTTTGGAAATGCGAAGGGTGACGCCTTTTAGCACTGGCTGAGTCAGACTGGTCAAAATCCTCCTTCTCGTGAACAGAACAACCTCAGTTTTAAGAGGATTCACCGAAAGCCCATTCCTAGTACACCATTCATCGATCATATCCAGCGCCGCCTGCGCGTTAGCACATACCGTCGCCAGGCATGGTCCGACAGAAAGTACGGGGACATCATCCGCATATGCCTGAGCGTAGACGTTAGAACTATTAAGAGTGTTCAACAGAGAGTCGACCACCATGCACCATAACAATGGAGACAGAACGCCACCTTGCGGACAGCCGATAGTGGATGTAGCCTCAAAGCAACTTTGCGCACGTGAAATTCTACCAGTCTCTCCATACTTTTCAGTAAGAAGGATGTCAAACTTAAAGGTCTGAAAACTCTTGGGGAGCGAATAGTCTTCCTTACCAATTTTCGGTATGAAAGCTACTCTGACGAACCCCACAGGCGGATCAGTAGAAATGCGGTGAAGTGGGAGGGTTGTGATCCCTTGTTTTCGGATCATGGCCTCGCTGATAAAAGGAAGAAAAAGAAAGCTACTCTGACTGTCCGCCAAGGTGTAGGAATAGTTATATGCCAGCGCCAAGCCAGCGGGGAAAATTCTTTTCAGAGTTGGCAATAGTTGATCTATACCCTGTTGCAGCATAGCTGGATATATTCCATTGGTGCCAGGCGATTTGCCACAGCATATTTGATGGCCTCATCTGTTACCATGGCTGTTGCAATATACCAGCTGCCCCGAGTTTTCTGACTTAGATCAAGCTCAGCCTGGGTAAGCGAACCAAGCTGCGACCTAGTGGTTATCTGATTGCCAGGAAAGTGAGTCTCCAGCAGAGGACTAAAAGTTTCCGCTTACGTTTCAGTAAACTTGCCATCAGACTTTCTCAGTGACTCCGGTTTGGTCGGCTTGTCCCTTTTGAGAACTTTAACCAACCTGCTGGTTTCACCGAGTGTCTCGATCTTTTCACAAAAATCTCTATAAAAAGCACTTTTCGACAACCGAATTAACTTCTTATAGTCTTTTTGCTTCGATCTAAAAAGATCCCAGTCACCTTCTAAATTTATCTTGAGTGACCTATTTAGAAGTTTTCTGGATTCTTTCCTAAGTCGCTGCAGCTCTGGGCTCAACCAGGGAACCGGAGTTCTGCAGGGTGTTTTTGTCAATGGGCACGTCAGTTCAAAACAGCTGGTAAGGGCACTAGTCAGGTTTTGAACAGCATCCTCAACCTTTCGTTTCGTTCTGAGTTTAGTAGGAGTTTTGACAGATCTGTCTAGCTCTTCCCTAAACCGTACCCAGTTGGTTTTCCTCGGATTCCTCCTTTCCTGCAAAGTTATGGCCTCGCATTCGATTTGGAAAGCGATCACTCTTATCTATCACATTGCTAGAAGAGCGAAAAATAAGCATACTGTAGCATTGACTACAGGATGGTTTGTGTACCAAAAACTAAAACACTGTATTTCAAACTGTGCAACGACATCTATTGCCTACTAGTAGTAAATATTCCAACCTGATGTGCTTACGTTCCAACCTGGTGTGCTTACGTTCCACAATTGTTCCACACAATATCCCAATATTCCATGATCCTCAATTCACCCGGAGAAACATCTAGCATGTTCTAGAACCCCTTGCAATTTCCTATAAATACCCATACCACAACCAACGTCGACACAGTTGTTTTTAAGTGAATACAGCAATTACAAGAGATATTCGACCAGTGGTGAAAGCAAGCGACATTGTGAAAATAAATCTGTAGCGACCGTTTATTTTGAAATAAATAAAGAATAAAGTGATTGACTATTGTGTTAAAGTAAAGTTGGTATTTGATAATAAATAAACAACTAAAATACACAAAAGACGGTTTTATTTAAACGAACCCCAGCAAGAATATTACATTGGTGTCAGAAAAGTGGAATAAGACAAATTTTGTGTATTGCTTATTGTGTAAGTGACAAAAAAAAAAATGGTTCGGAAATTGCTAGAAGATTTGTCATTGGTGCAACTAAAGGAAGCACTGAGCCAGCGAGATCAGCCTACGACTGGTACGAAGAGAGGATTGATCATTAAGTTGCGGAAAATAATGACGGACGAGGGTACAGATCCTGAAACAGCTTTGTTTGACGTCGAAGAAGAACAAGTAAGTACGACGAGTGACATGTCGGCTTTAATGAAATTGCTATCTGAAAAATTCGAGAAGATAAATAATTCTTTCGATGAGCAAAAGAATTCTCAAAATGAAAAATTCGAGAAGCTAGGCAATTCTTTAGATGAGCAAAAGAAAAAGTTCGAAATACTAGAAAATTCCTTGGGTGATCAAAAGAATTTTCTAGATGTCAAGCTCGATGAACAGAACAAACAATTTGAGAATTCTCTAGATGCCAAGCTGGATATGCAAAACAAGAAGTTCGAGATTCTCGAAAATTCCTTGGCTGAGCAGAAGAATTCTCTAGACGCTAAATTTGGAACAATTGAAGGACAATTCGAAAACGTACAGGCTAAAATTGAGACATTCGAAACAGCCGTTGAAGGAAGATTCGAGAATGTAGAAACAAAATTCGAGAATGTTCAAACGAAAATCGAGACTGTTGAAGGAAGATTCGAGAATTTGGCAAAGGAACTCGAACACGTGAAGAAACAGAAAGTTCGGGAGTATTCAACCGACTTCCCGAGAAGGAAAGAGATGCAGCCTCCCGTTTTCGATGGACAGACATCATGGCCAATATATAAGAGGCAGTTCGAAGCTGCGGCAATGACGAACAACTGGGACGATGAAGAGAGGTCCATTGCCCTCACGCTTGCGCTTAGAGGATCAGCTGCAGAGCTACTACAAACTATTCCCGAGGACAAACAACGCAACTACGACAGTCTGGTGAAAGCCATTGAGATGCGCTTTGGGGACGACCACATGCAGCAAGTATATAGGGTCCAATTGCGCAGAAGGTCCCAGATTAAAGGTGAGACTCTCCAGCAGTTACAAGCAGACATCGAGCGACTAGCACATTTGTCCTATCCAAACGCTGGCGAGGAGATCATTAACGAGATGGCAACCGAAGCGTTCACCCATGCCATAGCTGATGCAAAACTACAATTGGCGGTAAGAATGGCTGGAAAGAAAACGCTCGCCGAAGCTTTGGCGTTTGCTCTGACAATGGAGGCCGCAGACCAGGCCTGTCAGGGAATCCACCGTGTGAGGGAAGTAGCCGCCATGCTCTTGCCAGAGGATGGACGTCGAAGACCGAAACAACGCTCGCGGAGGACAAATTCGTTGCTGGAACTGCAACAAAATAGGACACCTACAACGGCAATGCAGAAATCCACCCACACGCGGAAACTGTCCACATTGTGCGAATAGGCGACGCAACGAAGAACCATCCTACAGGGACAACATCCATCCTGTTGGCCAGGCTCCTCGAAACCAGGAGTCGGGAAACGCCTAAGAGCCAGCTTCGCGGGGCAGAAGTTGTCTATTGGAATCGACGCCCCCAAGACCACCATCCAGGTCTCCCAAACCAAACGATGCAACAAGAGTCTAACAGTGGAAGCATGAGGACCAAACAGTGGTAAGGCTTGAGCGGAGGGGGCTTTCCCCGCTGATTCTATCAGCCGTCTACATGCCTTTTGATGCCAAGGAGGGACCGCCATCCACACTGACCCGCTCTCTTGTGCAAAAGGCGGAACAGGAAAGATGGGACTTGCTGCTGGGGTGTGATGCCAACTCTCATCACTCTCAATGGGGTAGCAGCAACACAAACTTACGCGGTGAGTCTTTATTTGAGTTTATAATTGAAAATAACCTTATTGTAGCGAATAGGGGTAACGAACCTACTTTTGTAGTAAAGAACAGGCAAGAAGTTATAGATGTAACTTTAGCCAGTAACTCGAGCACCCTAACTATTGACAAGTGGAACGTGATAGGGGAAGAGTCCTACTCCGACCACAAATTGATCGAATTCCTCGTGGGTAACAACTATGACTCTCCCAAACCTTACAGGAACCCCAGGAAAACCAACTGGGATCTATTTAACAACGAGGTGAGGAAAGGTGTAAGATCCCTGCAGGATAGCAACTGGTTCGGACCTGCCGACATTGACCGCAAGGCGGAGGATATTACATCCATTTTTAATGAAGCCTATGTCAAAGCATGTCCAGAAACCAAACGAAAAGATAAAAAATCACCACCTTGGTGGTCACCTGAACTAGCTAGAATTAGGAGAGTAACTAGACACCTTCTAAATAAGGCCAAAAGAACTATGCTAGAAGCGGACTGGGAACAATATAAGTCCAGTCAGAGAAATTTCAAAAACGAGACACAGAAGGCCAAACGCCACTCTTGGCAGCACTTCTGTAATGAAATCAAGGGTACGACAGAATCTGCGAGACTGAGAAAAATTCTATCCAGGGAATCAAAAACTCTTGGATCTCTCAAGGAATCCGACGGAAGGTGGACTGAATCCTGTGCAGAATCGCTTAGCTCCCTGCTAAAAGCGCACTTTCCGGGTTGTACGGCCCATCCAGATAATAACATCGTAACTAACAGTAGTTTTGTAACGGAAACTCCGACAGATTTTATCACAGAGGAAAGAATTGAGTGGGCAATCGGATCATTCTCTCCCTTTAAATCCCCAGGACCCGACGGGATTATCCCGATCATGCTACAGAAAACAATAGCCACAATCATCCCGGTACTTAAAGAACTGTACCTCAACAGCCTCATGTGGGGGTATATACCTAGATCATGGAAAGAGGTCAAAGTGGTCTTCATACCCAAGGCCGGTAAAGCAAGCCACACTACTGCAAAGGACTTTAGGCCAATTAGCCTTACCTCCTTTGTCCTAAAGACCTTTGAAAGGCTAGCTGACATATACATCCGTAGTAAACTACGCCCAGGTGACATATCCCCAGCGCAGCACGCTTATACGAAAGGAAAAAGCGTAGAGACAGCGCTGCACTGTGTAGTCGGCTCAATAGAAAAATCACTGAAAAATAAAGAATATACACTAGCCGCTTTCCTGGACATTGAAGGAGCCTTTAACAATGTCAAAACGGAAGCGGTCAATAGAACTCTAACGAACCTTAATATTCACAATTCTGTGATAAAATGGATCGTCAATATGCTAAAGGAAAGACATATTAAAGTTGAACTCGGAGGTACTAAGCTCGAAGTCTATGCCTCAAGAGGCACCCCTCAAGGAGGGGTTATATCCCCACTACTGTGGGTTATTGTCCTGAACGAAGTCCTTCTTAAACTTAGAAACAGCGGCGTCAAGGCCATTGCATATGCGGACGATCTTGTGCTGCTAGCAACAGGTAAATTTCTCCCGACCCTGAGCGAACAAATCGAAGGGGCGCTGGAAATCATTGACTCCTGGACGGAGAGATGTGGGCTGGCGGTTAATCCCCAGAAGACAGAGTTAGTACTATTCACTAACAAAAGAATAATTCCACAATTCGTAACTCCTTCCGTAAGGGGTACTCCCCTGAGTATCTCCGATAGTGCGAGATACCTTGGCCTGGTGCTCGACAGGAAACTGAACTGGAGACTAAACATCAACGAAAGAGTCAAAAAAGCCACCATAGCTTTTTACTCGTGCAATAGAATATTTGGGAAGACTTGGGGACCGAGCCCCAAAATCATACTATGGATGTATACAGCTATAGTAAGGCCAATACTAACGTATGGCAGCCTTGTATGGTGGCAGGCAGCCAGCAAAATAAATAACTTAGCTGCTATCACAAAAGTACAAAGACTAGCGTGCATCGCCACAACCAGTGCGATGAGAACGACACCTACAGCAGGACTCGAGGCCATTCTCAATCTGCTTCCGCTAGACATCTTTATACAAGTATCGGCAGCCCATAGTGCCGTAAGATTAAGCCAAACAGATAGCTGGAGACCAAATGCAATGGGTCACACCACGATCCTGCAGAGATATCTAGGCAGTGTATCTAATACAGACTACTTAACGCCTTACCTAGACTTCTTAAGACCATTCTCTAGCACCTATCCGAGCAGGGAAGACTGGAAAAATGACAGAACGCCTAACGAGCGATCCTTAGCTGTTTACACCGATGGATCCAAAATGGAAATAGGTGTAGGCGCAGGCATCTTCTCTGAAACGCTTGGCCTCTCCATGTCAGCTCGGCTTCCGAACTACAGCAGCGTTTTCCAGGCGGAGGTCCTAGCAGTTACAATAGCAGCTCGTGAGACTGCGATGAGAGCAATACCACGAGAGGATATCACCTTTTTCATCGACAGCCAGGCAGCGATAAAAGCAATATCTGCTATAGAAATAAAATCGAAGCTTGTGAAGTGTTGTAGAGAAGAGCTCAAGGTTCTTGGAACACAGCACGAGGTAAGGCTCTGCTGGGTCCCTGGTCATGAAGGCATTCCAGGGAATGAGAAAGCCGATGAATTGGCTAGAGGTGGCTCAGCACTAAGCTCGGACCAATCCGACCCCTCGGTGTACATCCCGCCTTGCGCCCTTAAGCTCGTAGCAGGAAACAAAGCCATAACGGAGGCTAACAATAGGTGGACCTGTTTAGATACTTTTGTCACCACGAGGAAGCTGTGGCCCGCTTTTGACAGAGTAAGAACCAATAGACTCATACAGAGGCACAGAAAATCCCTCTCTACTCTAATTGGAGTCATTACGGGGCATAACACCATGCGGTACCACATGAAAAAACTACGTGTGACCAGCGACGACCTTTGTAGAGGCTGCGGCGACGAGGAGGCTCAGGAGGACACCGCCCACTTTCTCTGTCATTGCCCAGGCCTCTATCATTTGAGAAACAAGAGCCTTGGGCAACACTTCTTTGAGGATCTAGAAGAGTTGTCCAACAGACCAATAAATGACATCGCAAACTTCATCAAATCCTCTGGATGGTTTGTATCTAGGACACAGTGAGTACTTAGTTCTTTTTTTTAGGATACTTACAAGACGGTATTTTTCCACGAGGTAGGGATTTCCTCTTTCTATCTCCTTTCCCCCCTTGGGTATCACAATGGGTCTATACTGACCTGAGTGTGGTGTGGAGGTTTTCTATCCCCCTACACCTGCCCACTTACCTAACCTAACCCTAACAGTGGAAGCATTCATCGGCAAAAATAAGTGCGTGGCTACTATCGATACCGGCGCCACGGCTTCCATTGTAAGAAAAGATCTCGTCCGGAAGTCTTGGCTGCACAACACCAGCTGCTACTGCCTTAGGACTGCGACAGGGGAAGCGGCGAAAGTATACGGAGAAGTTCGCCTCACGTTATAACTAGCAGGGTTGGCCTTTTCTCATGCGTTCCTGGTGGCCGACATATGTGATGAATGCATCATCGGAGTGGACTTTATGAAAGAACATGACGTAATCATCGACATTGGGATGCAAGTTCTGCGGTACCGGAACGTAGAGATCCCAATGGTGTACGGGAACGAGAACGCAGCACATTTAATTACAATACTCAGCAAGGACGAAGTCTTACCACCATCTTCCGAGACTATCATTTGGACAAAACTAGAGGGTGATCCTGGGAGCCACCGATTCTACCTATTGGAGCCAGATTTAGGAAGGAATTCCCCAAACTACATCGTGGGAAAAGTTTTAGTGCAGCCAAAGAACAGCCTGGTCCCAGTAAGGCTCATGAACTTAAAGAGCCATAGCGTCAAACTAAAACAAGGGGAGGTTATTGGTAAATGTGCGCCGATATGTTCAATTTCAACAATAACCGAAAAGGAATCTGCGAAGCCCGTTTCATCAGCCAAGTTGGCCGAAGTAAGGGACATGATCCTCAAGCACTGCGAACTGGATCAGGATCAGCAAGCCATGGCAGAAATGCTAATCGGTGAGTACGCTGATATATTTGCCTCACAGGATGGAGAGTATGGTCGAACACATCTGGTGCAACATCGCATAGACACTGGGCATGCCAGACCAATTCGTCAGCCTGCCAGACGACTACCACTGGCAAAGCAGACGGAGGTTGCGGATATGGTGTCAATGATGGAGAACGAAGGGCTCATCGAACGTTCTAAGAGTCCGTGGGCCTCACCTGTTGTACTGGTTAAGAAGAAAGACGGCAGCACACGATTCTGCGTGGACTATCGCAGACTTAATGATGTCACGAAAAAGGATAGCTACCCTCTGCCACGGATCGATGACACATTGGACACACTCTCAGGAGCTCGATGGTTTTCCACCCTTGACTTAAAGAGCGGTTACTGGCAGGTACAGATCGATCCAAAGGACCGAGAGAAAACTGCGTTCACTGCAGGAAATGGGCTGTGGCAGTTTACAGTAATGCCATTTGGATTGTGCAACGCTCCGGCAACTTTTGAGCGCCTAATGGAACACGTCCTGCGTGGATTAACCTGGAAAACTTGCTTGGTGTATCTGGACGATGTGATCGTGATAGGAAAAACATTCGAGGAACATCGCGACAACCTGAAGAATGTGCTAGAACGGCTTCGAAGCGCTCACCTGAAGCTGAACCCAAAGAAATGTGACCTCTTCAGATCCGAAGTCAAGTACCTGGGCCACGTTATCTCGTCAGAAGGAGTGCGAACCGATCCAGACAAGGTGGAAGCTGTGAAAAACTGGCCAGTTCCAAAAGACAAACACGAACTCTGGAGCTTTTTGGGCCTCGTCACGTACTACCGACGATTCGTAAAGGACTTTGCCGGAATCGCAAAGAGCTTGCACCAGCTGACGGAAAAAGGAAGGCAATTCAAGTGGTCAGGTGAGTGCGACAATAGCTTCAAGAACCTTAAGCAACAACTATGCGAAGCACCAACACTAGCATATCCCATTCCCGGAGAAATGTTCATCGTGGATGCAGATGCAAGTAACGTCGGCGTCGGAGCGGTTCTTTCGCAAGTACACAATGGCCAAGAGAAGGTAGTAGCATACTTCAGCAAAGTGCTCTCCAAGCCCGAAAGGAACTACTGCGTGACCAGGCGAGAACTTCTGGCGCTGCTTCTGGCGACAAAACACTTCCATAAATACCTCTACGGCCAAAAGTTCCTTTTGCGCACAGACCACGCGGCTCTAAAATGGCTGCTGCAGTTCAAGAATCCGGAGGGCCAGGTCGCAAGATGGATTGAACGGCTGCAGATGTACGACTATGAAATACAGCATCGTAAAGGGAAACTTCATTCTAATGCGGATGCCTTGTCCCGGCGACCATGTAAGAGCGACTGCAAGCATTGTGTGCGGCAGGAAGAGAAGAACCTTCTTTCCATTCAAAGGGTAAGAGCTGAGCCTATCGCTGGTTGGAGTGCAGAAGAAATCCGCAACGCTCAGAAAGAAGACCCAGACATCGAGCCGATATTAGCGTGGAAGGAGTTTATGGAAAAGCCAAATGGACAAGATATCTCGGACAGGAGCCCCACTCTCAAGGCATACTGGGCTCAGTGGGACTCCCTTCATGTGCAAGATGGTGTACTGAAAAGGAAATGGGAAGGGCCGGACGGGAAAGATTTCATAATGCAGCTTGTCTTGCCGCGATCAAAAGTACACGAGGTGCTACGGGAGATGCATGATGGAGCATCCGGAGGTCATTTGGGTGCAAACAAGACCCTGGAGAAGGTGCGGGAACGTTTCTATTGGCCCAGCGCAATGGTAGACGTAGAGAGTTGGTGCCGAAAATGCGTCGTGTGTGCCGCCAGCAAGGGACCCAGAACGAAAACGCGAGGCAAGATGCACCAGTACAACGTGGGCGCACCCTTTGAACGGATTGCCGCTGACATCGCTGGTCCATTTCCAGAAACCGACAATGGTAACCGTTACATCCTAGTCGTCATGAACTACTTCAGCAAATGGCCGGAAGCGTTCGCCATCCCTAACCAGGAAGCGAAGACCATCGTGGAACAGATCGTCAACAACTGCGTGAGCAGGTTTGGCGTGCCCATGGAACTGCATTCTGACCAGGGACGAAACTTTGAATCGAAGATATTCCAAGAGGTATGTCAACAACTAGGAATTAAAAAGACGAGAACTACCCCGCTTCATCCACAATCCGACGGGATGGTAGAGCGCTTCAACAGAACCTTAAACGAACATCTCTCCAAGGTCGTAGAAGACCGCCAGCGCGATTGGGATCGACAAATTCCTCTCTTCTTGATGGCCTACCGAAATGCAGTGCACAGTACTACTGGACATACTCCATCCGAAGTCTTGTTTGGTCGAGCAGTTCGGCTACCTAGTGAGGTGAAGTTTGGATCCCCTAACGATGAGCCCAAATGTGAAGAGGACTATGTGGCAGACCTCAGGGAAAGGATCCGAGACATACATCAGAGGACCAGGACGAGGATAAGGATAGCGAGTGACCGCATGAAAACCAGGTACGACACAAAGGCAACAACGTCCAGCTTCCACGAGGGAGACCTAGTATGGCTGTACAACCCGCACCGGCAAAAGGGGAGGTCACCCAAGCTGCAGCAAGACTGGGAGGGCCCTTATAAAGTGGTCACACGCATCAATGACGTCGTCTTCCGGATCCAGCGTGGAGTAAGAGGCAAGATGAAAATTGTCCACCTGGATCGTCTTCATCGTTACCATGGCAGTAATCCAGATGATCTTGTTCGGGACGAACAAGTTTAAGAGGGGGGCAGTGTAGCATTGACTACAGGATGGTTTGTGTACCAAAAACTAAAACACTGTATCTCAAACTGTGCAACGACATCTATTGCCTACTAGTAGTAAATACTCCAACCTGATGTGCTTACGTTCCAACCTGGTGTGCTTACGTTCCACAATTGTTCCACACAATATCCCAATATTCCATGATCCTCAATTCACCCGGAGAAACATCTAGCATGTTCTAGAACCCCTTGCAATTTCCTATAAATACCCATACCACAACCAACGTCGACACAGTTGTTTTTAAGTGAATACAGCGATTACAAGAGATATTCGACCAGTGGTGAAAGCAAGCGACATTGTGAAAATAAATCTGTAGCGACCGTTTATTTTGAAATAAATAAAGAATAAAGTGATTGACTATTGTGTTAAAGTAAAGTTGGTATTTGATAATAAATAAACAACTAAAATACACAAAAGACGGTTTTATTTAAACGAACCCCAGCAAGAATATTACAATATTAACATTTCATTATAGTTCGTTAAGTCGCCTTTGATGTTCCATTGAATTATTTTTAATGCAGATGTGATGAGGTGGTGATCATTTGTGGTGAGTGTTGTGTTGCTGATATTGGTGCGATCCCGCCATCCTGGGTTGGAATGGTGACGGACCAATATTGGGCCCGGGATGGACGGTCTGTGGAGATAGCTAATTTTTGTTCGGGGGAAAAATTCCGAGGGAAAATTTATTCACGATAACCCTGATTGTTTTTTAATATTTGACTCGTAGTACGAAGTAGACTGCGGTTGTTTTGGTAAGTTATAAATGTGTTTTCGTGGATAAGTTTTTGGGTAGCATTCGGCTTGGAGGTGATCGACATGTTTGGACGTGTTTGTGTATGTTGGACTGAGGGCTTTGTTGCGAGTAATTTTTGACCGTTTGTTTTCACTAGGAATGGTTATAGGTGCACTGATTTGTTTGTTTGTTGGTAGTGAATTCGACGGGGGAGGGGGGATGGAGAGGTCGGATGAGTGTTTGTTGGGAGAGATATTGTTTGTAAGGATTGTGGTTGAGAAGGGTTTTTGGTTATGTCTGCGTGGGGTTCTGTAAATCTTTTTGCCTCGGATATGCTGCATTTATTGATTGTTTTTATTTTTAAAATTTCTCTTTGCTGGCGGTATGCTTTACATGGCCTTGAGGAGGCTGCATGTTCTTCAGAGCAGTTGGCGCAAGATGTGCGACTACACGTGGCCGGATCATGAGGGGGAAGGTTATTACCAGGGATAGGATTTTGCTAACTTTGCCTCTTTTTTTTTGCTTAATCGGAAGATAGTATCGACTTTACACAAACACGTTTCATGTCCTCCTGATTCCAAATATATGTATTTTATTTTGCCTTTTTTGCCTTTTTATATCATTATTGCCTTTTTTTTGCCGTTGTTGCCTTTTTCTGCCTTTTTTGCCTATTTTGCTTTTTTCTCAGTTTGTTCGCTAAAAAAATTGTAGAAAATGCGCGTTTGCATGCATGTACCTATATCTGTGCAAACATGCTTCTTACTGGCTGAACACAATGCATGCCGCGGCCGCGCCGCGGTAGCGTAGTACGTAGAGCTGTCAAATGGTGTGGCGCTGCACTCACAAAATTCGCCCACAATGGTGTAGCGCGTAGTAATGTCAAATAATGCCAGCTGATTAAAATTGTGTTTTTCTTTTTGAGTGTTATTGAGATTTGATTATTTTTGTGAGATTATTGTGCTATAATAATACAATAAAAATAATAAGAAATGGATAAATTTATTTTCCTTTCACTAGCAAAATAATTTTTTCCACGGCGTGCTCTTCCATTTTGACTGTAACGAATATTTCAAATTTATTGCGCTACTGCTGAACTCAGTTCAAGAATCCACCACGAAAACATCGTATAGAAAACCAAAACAGTCTTCAACAGTTGCCAATTTCTCTATCTGTCACTTGTGGCGCTGCACAAGTTAAAAGTAAACCAACTTCTTACTACACCACTGCTACCGCCACGCCGAAGCTACCTCATTGTGGGCGCTGTAGTGAGTTCCCATATATTTTAACTCTGTGACAGATCGTACTACGCTACCGCGGCGCGGCCGCGGCATGCATTGTGTTCAGCCAGTTACTCACACTACGTAATACGCATACCCAAATTCCTAGACGCGTTAAAATTTAAAACGTCTAGTCCGTGGGGAGAGTCAACATGGAAATGTGTACAGGACCACAGACGGTTTACGCTTGTATGTGACCGCAGTTTCTTTTGGAGAGAGCGACGACACCGCGGAACATTATCTCTGTGAGTGTCCGGCCTTTGCTCGTATCAGGTGGCAGATCTTCGGTGCGGATGTGGTGAGTGCTGGTACTGTAAGCTCCTCATCACTGAAGTGCTTGCTTGGCTTTCTTCGAAAGTCAAGGAAATTCCAATAAAATGGGTAAATCAGGGTTTGCTCTCTGGCAGTACAATGGACCAGTTGTGTCTGAGTGCTCCAGTCGAGTGTTTCCTATCCCGACAACAAAATAAAAAATAAAAAATTTTACCGCAGACGTTACTGTGTACAACTCTATTACATATTTCTTGTTTGTATGCAATACATAATATGTGGATTATTTTGCTCGGATAAAAAAAATCGTCAGCGTTCTTGAAGACGATGCAAGCTGTGTTGTGTTTGCAAAGGAATTGATTAAAAATGAAGCAGTACAAGCGCAGCTGGCGTACATCAGTCAATTTTAGGTTTTTAGTCGACCAAATAAAACGAATTTTCGAAAACTTACAAAAAACAGGTATTTTTGAGAGTCTGTACTTATAATTTTAACTAGCATTATTCTGATCAAGGAACATCAATTGGCGAAGTGTTGCCGGTATTAACCCTAGAAAGATAATCTACGTCTGCCAGACGTATGGCGCGAAAAAAAATGTAATATCCTTTTAACTGTAAAACCGCATCGGGTTTACTGAATCATTGCTTCATTTCTCTTAATATGAACTACATTAATAAATAAAACATTAATATTTTATAAAAAGTTCATGGGTTTCATTTAATACACTAACAAAGTGCCATACGTCTTTAAGACGTATGATTATCTTTTACGTCATAAAAAATATGATTATCTTTCTAGGGTTAAAGAACATTCAGCAAAACTTGAAAAAAGCAAAAGGCCCGATTGCAAAGGAAGTCCTGAAGAAGTTTACTGCCTTTTTCAATGCAAATACGGGACTGAAAACTATTGAGCAGATAAATTCTGTAATGAACGGCGAGTTGGATTCCAAACTTCCACAAAATATTGATGTTAATAATGTTGAAAGCTTTAAATGGGCTCCACTCGTTTCAGCTGAAGTAGAAAGGTCATTTAGCTGTCTAAAGGCACTTCTAAGAAAGAACCGGAGAAGATTATTACCAGAAATTTCAAAAAGCTCTTGGTAGTTCAATGTACTATAACTAATTGTGCATTTACTTTACTTTTCTTATTTTTTCATAAATGCCTTTTTAAGTGTTTTGTTTTGCCTTTTTTTACTTTTTTATGTCAACAAAATCCTAACCCTGGTTATTACATTTTTGGTGGTGTGGCCTAAAATTTGGCAATTGCGACATCGCATAGGGTTAGGAAAGTATTCCCTGACTTTCACGTTCTACCAGCCGATGTTTACTAATGATAGGGGACAGAAGCACATAGCGGGGTCCTGGGCACCTGTATATAAACCGAAGGCCGTCCGGTGTATGATCCGAAGAATGTCCCATAGTGTGAAACACTTTTAACCCTCGAAGCCGGCCACTCAAGTACAGTTAAGATAAAGGCGCCTGCCGGACAAAAGTACTTACCCTTACGCAGTTGCGTTAGCGGCTAAACCCTGTGGATAAAGGGGTGAAATCCTTTTAAACTGCGAAGATTTTCTGTAAATTCAGATATTTGAGAATGGTGGGAAATAACTTCATAAAATTTCTTGTTACTTTATTTCCCACTTTAAGTCGGAAATAAGTTTACATGATAAAAGTACATTTATTTTCCGCTTGAGGTGGAGCTAATTCCCATGTGAAGTGAATTATTTCCTTGCACCTTTAAAATCTCGATTTCGCTTCAGAATTTAAAAAATATCGCAAGAGCTTCCAGAGTGTTTTTTTCTGTTGAAATTTAAGGTAATTGGTTCAACTCGGGAATCGTCTATATCTTGTTCTGTATGAATTTGTCCTTCAACCGAACAACATACATACAAATGCAATATAGTTGCTTTGTAATTCTACATACATAACTTGATCTCACTTTTGTCAAATGAAATTTATTTACAGCGGTAAATAAAAAATGAATTTAAAAACAAAATTACAATTACGCTACAGTAGATAATTAATTCGAACACTATCTATGATGATACTTTTAGATAGTATCTCTCATTAGATGATTCTCCTTTTTCGATTTAATGATTGATAAAAATAAAATTTAAAGTTTGAACCAATTTTCAGCACAGAGCTCAGACAACAATGTTGTTCGGTGAATAAATCTTTAAATAAACAATTACGCTACAGTAGATAATTAATGCGAACATTATCTATGATGATACTTTTAGATAGTAACTCTCATTAGATGATTTTTTTTTTCTTTTTTTTTTTTTTGATTTAATGATTGATAAAAATTAAATTTAAAGTTTGAAGTCTAGAACAGAGCCCAGACAACAATAGTGTTCGGTGAATAAATCTTTAACGGACTTCAATCTATGCTGAGGTTTCAACAAGAGAATAACTTTAATAAACCATAGTACAAGTAAGTAATCAATTTCACTAATTCGTTGACGGACTGTCTGTTCCAGAGCCTCCACTGTCCTTTGACGAAGTAACCTCCTTATCTTTTTCCTTGACACTAGCTGCGGCACCGTTTTTCTTGCTAACTCTTTTTAAAGTAGCCACTTCCTTTAGTAGATTTGCTATTCTCTGGTTTAGTTGATCCACTTTCATGTCATGTATTCTATCATTCTCCTTTAACTTGTTGCGCATTTCATTTTCCTTTTCGAAGTTTATTCCCTTCAGCTCGGTTAACTGTAATAAAAATATAATAAGTACATTTAACATCAAATGTTTTGTAAAGAGAGCTGCGTTTTATAAAGCCATTATTTTTAAATCCTGGGACGAAATAAAATGAAAGAGTATAAAAAACAACAAATACAGATTGAAAAGAAAAAGAACGCAAGTGAGATTTTGCCGCTTTTAGTTGTGTAAGCTTGTATAATGTTAACACTAGTTCGTAGATAAAGGGAAATGCTGAAAGAACATTCACCCTGACTGTCGTTAGCGCTTGTCGCTTTTCGACGATTGTCGTTTTATTCTCCTAGTGTAGCACGGATTCATTTTCATAACTTTTTCACTGTGAAAGAGTTGTAATAGTATTATACACGACAAACAAATTGCTTAGTAATAACTAACTAACTAACTAACTAACTTTAACGGTCAGCAGGTCGTAGCTATGAATAAAACGACAATCGTCGAAAAGCGACAAATGCCAACGACAATCAGGGTGATTGTCAAGGAGGTTGAAGGCAATGGTTTATTTTCCTCTTATGCTTACACGTAATAAGAAATTTAAAAGCTTAAGGGATTAAAAAAATAATGAAAAGCTCTATTTGCTATTAATGTCAAAGATTGTTCCTTGACATTGCAGATTGCCTTTACATTGGATGCCCTTCACCATGAACTGACCTGTTTGTCCTTTTCCAATAAATCTTTGTCCTTCAATACGAGCTTTCTCTCGAGACTGGCAATCCTCTCCTTTAACTGCGTCATCGCAACCACATGGTCTGAACTATTCGGATCGATTGTCACAACAGCTGGAGCAATTGTGGGTGCATTTGATGCCACATCTCTCCCGCCACCCCCACCATTTCCACCACCGGACGATGCATTCTGACGAGAAACCTTGTCGGGAACGTCCAAGCCAGACGAATTCTTCGACATATCAGAACGCGATTGTTGCGACTTCTTCGAGCTATCCTTGTATGCCTTCTCATGGGTCCGTTTCTTTGCCAGACGACCTTCCTGATGTGCCTTTACTAACGCACGTTTATATGCACAGGTACACAACCAACACAGAAGTTTCCCATTCACCTGAAAATAAAAACAAAACGAGAGTAATAAAAAGCTCATTGAATCAATATACAATATAAAGCTATTTCAGTTTGTCTTTTTTCTTTTCTCTTTGCTTATGAACGCAAACATATAAAAATAAAATTTATGTCTACGTCACAAAACAATTACAAATTTATATATATATTTTTTGCACATTCACGTTAACGCGCTCTACTTAGTGTGGCTCTCAGATACACGCACACACCTTTTTATTCTCATCGTGTTTATCGAATGCCGATCGCTGTTTACATTCGTCGCAGGTAACTGGTTGACCATATTTTGCTTCGTAGCTTGTGCACCTAATGATCGAAGAGAAAGGTAAAGAGAAAATGTTTGCGTTCATAAGCTTTGCATAGACTAACGTGTTTTAATATCATCTACAAACTCAAGTGATCCATTTGCAAAAAGGTAAAGAAAAAAGCTTTCTTTTATCGATATATCCGTTTGATTTAAGATAAAAAAAGTTTATGACCCTAGCGCAATTCGTTTGTTCCTTCCATTCAACTCAAAGAAACAAAAACTATATTCGATTATATAAATATAATTTTCAAAGACAAAACGGGTAAAGGACGAACTTGCATGTAAATCATATTTTAAAGGGCCATAAACTTTGGATAAGAAAAATTTTCTTCTTTTTTCTTTTTATTTTTGCAATAGAGACCATGGTAAAATGGTAATACAAACCTTTGACACTTGGGTCCACCAAAGGCTGCAACAATGTTGCAGCATTCACAGGCACTGGGTTTGCCATATTGCTTAAGGCTATGTTCGCATTTTTTGCACGCGCTTGACTTGCTGAAATTATAGTTGATTGAATTTTCGTACAGGAGGAGGTTGCTTTTATTACTTACCCAGTTTGTTGGTGCTCTGAACGGCAATAAGTACACTTAACAATTGCTGAATAGGATCCGCGGCAGTTCTGAAACGTAAGGCATGTGTTAATGTTTTGCAGAATTTAAAAAAGAGGTAAATAAAGATCATAGAAAGCAAAATTTAGTGACATGTCAACAATTTGAAGAAGACGTGCAACTAGCCCTAACACCAAGGTGAGACCAGCGGGTAGTCACTGCTGACTACTGTATCACAAGAAAAATAAGCTTTTCAATTCGTCGCTTAAATAAATTCTGTATTTTCTGACCAAACCGCTTTTCTGACTGCTTTATGAGAATACAAAGAAATGGACACGGCCATGCCATCTGAAATATTAGATATATTACATGCATTACCACCAACCGAAAACAAAAGTGACAAAAGTAATTCATATGGGAATCCAAGCTCTAAGTAGTTCTTTAGTAACAACCACAAAGTAAGTACATACTGATAATTTGTATTATTCTGGGGTTAGAAAGAAAGTTTCGCTTTCACCTTAATTACTGATTTGACATGAAGCAAATCCCTTCATCTGTGTAGACTGCAGTCGAACATATGCATATACTCACAAACGGACAGACAAACAGCCGAAATTGAGAGAACTATTTCTTTGAGTTTATCTATAATAGGTAACACAAAGTTTGACTAAATTCTCAAAATTTCAAACCCAATAGTTACCCTACATTACACACAAATATGTACATACATACATGTGTATGTATGCAGGTATCAGAAAAAATATCGTATTTCGCAAACTTTTGAAGATTACAAATTTACGCTTATTTTGTCGTTATACGTATGTACATATGTAAGCATGTACAATACATTCAAACTATGTACTATGATTTATTTGAAAATATTTCCCTCAAAAAGGGGCGAAGGGTGGATTTTAGTTTTACAAACATTTCTCCACTCCACACTTAAACAAGCTTAGGTTAGTAAAAAAAAAACCTTTTCCGATTCCACTCAAAAACATATTTTCAAAAAACATCACATGCTACATTCGAGCTAAAAAAATGTGCCTTTCATTTTCCTTGTACTAAAGCCAATCTCCGACTCTGCGTTAATTCAATTTTACTACTTCAACTTCTTCCAATTATCCAATGGAAGACAGTTTGTGTTTTTCAGACATATGTCCAAATTTAATTTGTCAACTTCTTTGATAAAATGAGTACTGCGCGACGAAGAAAGTAGAAAAAACTCAGTTCACTATATTGCAAAACCGCTGGCAAATATGGACATATGTATTAGTGTAGTGTACTGGACCTGTTTTTGAGATAAGAGCACAAGCATTTTGATGAAGTAATGGGGAAAATGTGTAATTATATGTACAGTGAACTCTCTCATAAGCGGACACTGGCGGTACCAAGAAATTTGTCCGCTTATGAGAGGTGTCCGCTTATAAGGAAAAAACCTAAATTGAAAACATTTAAAAAATAAACTCCATAGACATAGTATACGTATGCTATTAAATTTTAATTTATAATGGAATTCATTTTTATGTGAAAAAACGTAAATAACAAAGGGATAGCCTCAGCCTATTCTGTTTAGATACCTTAACGTTTTTTTTTTTTTTCAATTTTTGTTGGGTACACTCCGCACAGGCACACTCCACAATCCACTTTTTTTTTTTTTCTTGACAAAGAACAAAGAAAAGGAAAACAAAACAGAACATAACAGAGTATGTAAAACTTAAAAAAGTGCTCCAGTTGTGTTTTGTCCGTTTAAGAGAGACCAAAATTCTATTGTGGTTATGAAAATTAGTGTCCGCGTGCGGTTAAAAGAGAGTCGGCTTACGAGAGAATTATTAATATGAAAAATCGTGTATTTATTTCTTTGAAATCTGTCCGCTTATAAGAGGTGTCCGCTTATGAGACGTGTCCGTAAGGAGAGAGTACACTGTATATACAAATATATTATATTACATATATAAATGTAAATGCTGATCTGACATATGCCTCTTGGATGGAAGGGTTTTGTTTCAACACGACAATAACTGAAAAGACAAGTCGAAGTTGATAAAGGTCTGGATAAATGAGAATAAAATAAAAGTACTATATTGGCCATCTTAATTCCGAACTGCAATCAATGTTTCAAAGTACAAATCTAATATTTCCGAAATAAAATAATGTAATGGAGGAACTTAATCATTACAGAAAGTGCTGAGTATTTTAAATAAAGTTGCACACGAACAGTTGCTATTGCTTTGCACAATGCAAAATACCCATTTGGTATCTATGAAATATTCTACCGATTTTCTGAAATTTCCCAACGAATCACATCTGGAATGTACACCTGGATATGTTCCATCACCGTAAATTAGGTACTCGCCTTAAAGAATAGCAGTGAAATTTCTCACGACATTTGTCGTACGCTAATGAGTTCCACAAGGTCTTTACCAACAAATAGCGTTCAACGACACAAAAACGCACTAGCAATTGTAAATTGAAATTGTCGTTCTTTAAATCGTCATAAACACCACTCGGAAGGACTTGAAAAACATTTATAGATACATAGTTAAATAAAGTACACGACTGGGTCGCACGTGTACTTTATTTAACTGTATGTACTTGGAACTATATGCTGTTCGATTGCAATTTATTCAAATTTGAAAAAATTTGAAATTTATTTAAATGTAATTTTTTTCCAAATTCCAGTAAAAAGCAAAAGAAAAATATACAAGTGTCCAAAACCTAGTGCACCACGTTTTTGCATACATGTATGTATCATGCATCGCTTTGATATTCACCCTGATTGTCGTTGGCGTTCGTCGCTTTGCGAAGATTATCGTTTTATTCTTCAGATGCAGCACGAATCTATTTTCATAACTTTTTCAATGTGAAAGAGTTGTAATAGTATTCTACACGACAAACAAATTGCTTAGTAATGTTTAACGGTCAGTAGGTCGTAGCTATGAATAAAACGACAATCGTCGAAAAACGACAAACGCCAACGACAATCAGGGTGATTATGAGTCAAATGGACTTAGAAAAAGCCAAGAAACAGATGATTTTCAAAAGCCGATCAATTAATATACTATTGTACAAACAAACACCCTGAAAAGAAAATTGATTTTTTTACAAATTCGACCTTGAGTAAAGTATGAGACATTTTAGGGTTAGAATAAAGAAGGGTTAGATAAAAACAAATCGTTGAATTTTTTTTTAATAAAACAAGATAAGCAAGCGGACCAAAGATTTCTTTTTTATTTCTATCGATAAGAGATCACTAGTATGACTAGCCCAACTGTTTTAAACTACGTAATCTGAATTGCAATACGGATTTACTATTGTTTGTTTTCTACTCAAATTAACTATCCTAAACTTGCGTTTAGTTAGGTACATACTTTAGTTATAAGTATTTTCAGTGATAGGCTATGGTTATGTAAAAAAAAGAAAAAAAGGCTATGGTTATGTAGCAAGCGCAAGCTCGAGCTTGCATTTTGCATTTGTCAGGGTATTGTGGTTATTGTAATAACATTTTTAAGACCGAGCTAATTAGAGTTTTAAATTTTCTGCAGTGAGTTGAATTGCAATTGCAAGCGCAAGCTTAGTCGAAAATTGATACCAACCGAAGATGGACTCTGAAAAATTGATAAGCGAAGTACAGAAACGGCATTGTCTATGGGACATGCGAACAAAGGAATAAAGCAATAGACCTTAACGGAGAAATAATGGGAAGAAGTATCAAATGAAATACAGAAACTGAAGCGTTAAGTAGCTATTTTATTTTAATCAAGCTAGTTTGCTCTACACAAGCTAGCGCGAGTTTGCTCTGCACAAGCTAGCGCGAGTTTGCTCTGCACAAGCTAGCGCGAGTTTGCTCTGCACAAGCTAGCGCGACTTTGCTCTGCACATGGCAAGCGCTCAAGTTAGTTAGTAGCGCAAGTTAGTATTACCCGCTTGCTACATAACCATAGCGTTATTCGTTATAGCGAAAAATATCAAAATTGAATAAAATTCGTTTATCGTGAGAAGTGATATTCAAGGCCCTACACTTTAAGAATGCTTACGAAACCATCAATAGAAGCATTCTTTTAGTAATGTTACAAAAGTATGGGATAAGGAGTAATGAATTTAAATATTTCCAAGTCTACATAATGGTGAATCGGAGGCAAACAACAGTAGTGAATGGAATGATTTCAGAGTTGAAGAGATTGAATCTTGATTTTCCACAACGATTGGCATTGGGGACATTATTATTTTAAAAGCAGCACGTAAAAGGAAAGGCAACGGACGAATATTTTTATAGAAGTCTCGAAAAACAACTCTGATACTGGTTATGTACACCAAAATGTCTTTAAATAATCTCATCCAAATTATCTCAAAGACAGCAATTATATGGAACCCAAAAGACAGAGGCATAAGAGGAAATGAGTTAACTGATCGAACAGCGTACACCAACAAAAACACCTTTATTGTCCATCGAAAATGGTTATTGTCAGACTTATGGCAGAATAAGAGATTAGAAACTTGGAACAGATATATGTACGCATCAGCTGGTATTGCCACGTTCAAAGAAGATATCATTTGAACCGTGTTAAAAAGGCAATATCAATGAATGTTCCAAAGACATCGCGAGGCAGGCCTATAAACGCATGGATCACACAAATGCAACAATGCAAGAACACCAGGATTTGATTGGTCTCAGTAATCCAGTGATTCAAAATCGAGAGGCGTGCCGATACTTTCTAAGGTCAAATAGGCAAACCCCACAGGCGGATCAGTAGAAATGCAGTGGAGTGGGAGGGTTGTGATCTCTTGTTTTCGGATCATAGCCTCGCCGAAATAGGAAGAAGAAGAACAGATACACGCGTCACTACTCTGCTCTGCTGAAAGCAAACTACAAAACTAACAGTTGTTTTCTTAGGTTACAATTAAGTGACATCTCATTAACACATTGACTCTTTCTTAAGGGGCTACCGCCTGTTTGTCACCTTTGCGAGTCTCATCGCATTTTGACAAAAAAAAGACTCGCATCGATACTTGGTAGCTAACAAGCTATCCAACAGCATTATGGTTAATTTACACTATAGTTTATAAGTACACTTTAGCGAAATTTAACTCGTGGGTGGAACCGTGATGCAACCATTTCTCAGAAGACCATAGTCATGATAATCTACCTACAGAGTGCATGTGTTTAAATTTATTCGTCTTTAACAAATAATCCGTATCCTTACAACTTTATATGGTATATGTAGTACGTAAATGCGAATCACGCCTTAACGATTGAATGGATTTGGATGAAACTTGGTGGAAGACATTTCATGTCTATTAGCCGTAAATACGTAATCCATAATCCCGGAAAAATGCATATCTATGAAAAAAGAAACTCACTGACATATCAACGCACAGCCCAACCGTTAGATCTATAAACTTGAAATTTTGTACAGAAATTCCTTATATAACGTAGACATCTACGAAATTTGATGAAATTCGTGTTCAAAGTACTATTTTTTTTTTTGCAATTGACTCATGTGCACTAGAAAATGATAGATTGCTCTAAAGAATAATGCGTGTTTATAAAACAGTATCACTAGCTGTGCTATCCAGCTTTACCTGGGTAGAATAAAAACAATTATTACAAGCTTTATGTAATATGCACATATATGGCTACTAATTCAAAACCATAGACAATTTTAGTACATTTTACTGAAGTTGAGAAATATACAAATGAGCATGGGAAGCATAATATTCATATTTTTAAACGAGAGCAGAGTCGTGGGTACAGCTAGTAAATATTTTTAAATTTTAAGATCGTGATATAATATCTACATATATCATATCAAAAATATGATAGAGAAATGTTTAAAAAAAAGTGTGTATTTAACCACAAAAAAATAAACTGTTGTAACACCTTTAGATCTCTATAACGGTTGTGTAGAATAATGTGCAAACAAACTATGCCCAAACAAAGTGGCACTTGACAATTTTTTTTTTTTAATATTTTGCTTTAGCCTTGAAGAAAGCGCCTCAGTTTCTTAGAATTATCCGAAATCCGAGCAACTAAACCTTCAAATAGATACCGCAGATGTCGATCAACTCATAGCAGAACATGAAGACGAGCTTACCAATGAGGAGCTACATACTTGAAGCAATCAAAGAAACAAATAACGACGACGACGATGAAGACACTGAAACTCACACAGCAACTTCTACGGGCTTAAGTTTGCAAAATCTCAACATAACTTTAGAAAAAACTGAACAACTTATAGAGCTCATCAAAACCCAAGACAGTTGGTGCGTTTTGGTAAAACGTCGCTTCTCAGTGAAGTAAGATTTAATACGGAGTACAACAACACAAAGTGGAACCAGTTTAGCTTTTTTTCTCAGTCGAAACTGAGTTGGGATGTTTACTTCGTGCTACTAAAGAGCTTTTTCGATAAGAAAAGCTTTTTCATTCAAGTTGAATGATTCAGTAGTATTTCAAAAATTTAAGCACAACTTTTTCATACTTTTTAATTCAATTTCAATTCAATCACCAATCTTCAAACAAATAAAAAAAGTTGTAAACCAAATTGACTTTCGCTTTGACTTTGCTTTGCATAATTCTCACCAAAACGCACCAATTAACGCGGAATGAATTTCCTACGAAATCGAAATCGGAAACCGAATCCAAAAACGATCGGAATTGAAAAGCGTATGATGAATTTCGGTCAAATAGCTCAATTGCTAAAACTATAGGTCCTCATTCGTGCGTTATTATTTTTTTTTTCTTTTTTTTTCGTTGTCGGCTAAGAGCCGAGAATTTTTTTGATATTGTGAAAAAGTATTTTAAAATGGATTTAGCCAGTACAATTGGTCTAAGTCTTTTGGATTTACAAAAAAGATTTAGATGGATAAAACAAGTATTTACTTTCAGATTTATTAATTTGTAGAGGCTTAACAAAATGGATTTAAATATGTATGTTCTGGGTAAAATCAAGCAACTTATACCTCTAGCAGCAAGAACTAATTCAATTTCACCTATCATGAAGTTAGCCTCTTGTCTCCGTTGTTTCGCAGAAGGTGGATACGTTTACGATTTCAATTTCGGCAACAAAAACACAAATTTTACAAATCGAGAAAGTAGAAAGTTTTCATTGTCTTGAGACGATCAACTGGTTGTCAACATGAAATATCAATATCAAACACCTTGATTTTACTCTAAACGTTCGACCAACACACAATTTAAGTTGAAAACTATCTGCAGACGACCAACATCGACACCAACATGGCATGTTGACAAATTGGTTGTCAATAGGTGTGTTTTGGGGAGAATTATGCAACGCAAAGTAAAAGCTTCTCAACAAAACGATACACAGTCAATCTGGTTTAAAAGCTTTTTTTAATATTTTTAATTGGTGCACCTGCTCGCTATCAACCTCTGAAACACTAACAAAATCGTCTCAGCGCCCTCTGAAATTGAGTGTTGCAAACTATACATTCCAACTCACTTTTGACTGAAGATAAAAACTAAAGTAGTTGCCAGTCATTTTTTGTTGTTGTACTTCGTGCTAAGTTGTACTTACTGACTTAACTACTGTCTCACACGCTTATTATCAAATATCAATATCAAACAGTTTTGATTTTACTCAAAACCATGGAGGTACAAGGTAGCCTTGAACTTGATGGCTTACATCAATGGAAATCTTAATGAAGAAGAACATATTTTGGTGGGATAAGTTCATAAGTAAAGTCAAATGATAAAGAAGAGGATCTGGTATATTTACTAAAGAAGACTTTGTACAAGCTTAAGCAATCCAGGAGTAAATGGTTTAAGAAGCAGGATAAGAAACTATTACGATTTAGACAACAATTTATAAATTCCGAGAAAGCATTTATATTGTATTATTGAGAAAGATAAAATCATGAATGTCACAATATAAGTTGACGACCGTACCATCGAAATCAATAGCCACTGCACTCCAGCGCTGGCTTTATGAACTTTAAAGGGCACCATTCTAAGTATTAAAGTACATTAAAAAGAAAAGACACGAATATTCCAGAGCTGAGAGCTGAATGTGGAGTGCATTGCCAAATGGTCGCCGCCAACAACCATCGGTGATACCAATGTAAGAGCATAAACCGCGTTGAAGGGTGTTGTAACTCATAGTAAAGAGATGATTTTAATATATTTATCACTTGAATATTTTGTAACTGTACCATTTTTAGTCTCAATAAAAACCAGACATTGGATACTTGCTTGCTTTTAATTACCAAAAATAGCAATATTTGCCAGCCAATCTCAAATACAAATGGGAAGATGTAACGAATTCATTTTTCCAAAAACTTTCGCTCAGTATTGTATTCAATTGAATTTATTGTTTGTCTTGTCCACTCCCAACAAACTAAATTTTTGTTTGCTGCAGACAAACCTTGAGATGGAAATCTATGAGAGCACAGGTCTCATACCAGTCCAATCATTAAAATTTGATATCGTCTGTGAAACCAGAAAAGTGAGCAACTTCAATTTTATTAAAAATGGGATTTTAACAGCTCTATTAGACAAACCCAATTATCTACCACCTAGCAAAACGTAAATTTGCTGATAATTAAAATTATTCAGTAAAATCGTTTAGAAAACTGTGTATATTCGAGCTGTAATAATAATACAGGGTTTTTGGTCGCAAAACAACACGAACTCTGCCCAGTCAATTTGGCAGATAGGAGTAGGCACAGCACAAACTTTTGGAACGCAGAACGTGTGCTCGTAAAAACACCTTTTTGTTTATCATTCTCCTGTAAAATTTGATGTTTTTTTTTTTGTACAGTGAGCGGTTGTCGAAAAAATATTCCAGAAACACACTTTGTTCGCCGTTTTCTAAGTCGGCGGTGTGAGAAAACTCTTATCGAAAACTAAAACTAAAATAAGCAACAACCTCTACCTATAATCTGGAAAATGTTCCAAGCCAATTTTAAAAAATTGCACGTCTATAATCCGAAAAACCTGTAATATCCCAACATATGAATTAAATTATGTTTACTACTATTGTTTTGTTTGTCTTGGAACAAATTCTGATTGATATTCTTCGAAGTTTTATATATGAGCAAATGCTATAACCAATAGCTTAGAGAAAAGCGCAAGTGCCCGACTTATATTAAACAAGTATGAGGTGGGTGCGCAGAAACTAACGAAACAAAAACGATCTTCTTCTTCCTTTTATCAGCGGAGGTATGATCCGAAAATAAGGGATAACCCTCCCTGTTCACCGCATTTCTACTGATCCGCCTGTGGGGTTCGCCGAAAAAGATTTTAAAGATGTATTTCATTCTTGATCGAAAACGAAATAAAGAGGCTTCATTACGGATTTTAGTTATTTTGATTAGTGTGGTTCATTTGGGAATATACGAGTATTAACTATGCCAAAACTTTACAACAGCAACGCACGTATACTTTTGTTAGAGCTTGAGATACATATAGCTTTTTATAGATGTTGCTAATATATTCCTATACATAAATAACAGTTCACAAATCACAGATGCGTAAAATCTCACAATCTTAATCTCATAGATGTTTTCCCAAACAATGGAGTTCTATAAATGGGTTTAAAAGCTTGTGTGGTTACACATCGTTTAAACTTTTACGCAACATCGTTATTTAAAAAGTTTTAATTTTAGTGATACCTAAATAGGTTTCTATCTTAACATGTTTTTTGTAATGATGAAAAGTTGTTATTTCAAGGATAAAAAGACCATGAAAAAATTTGCTGATTCGGCATAAGATTAAACGAGCTCTACCCAAATTCGAAACACAGTTTTTGGCGTTTAAATTTATGCAGACTTTAAGCAATGTTGGTTGGGTCTATAAATCATATTGCATATATTTATTTTTAAAGCACATATGGTATGTATGTATATTAGACTACTCCAAATATGTATGGGAATTTTAGAACATATTTTTCTTTTGGTGTGTCGCGACTTTCTGAAAGTTTGGCTTCTTAAACTTGTAATAAGCTCTTAAAACGAAAAAAAAATGTTATTTAGAGATAGCTCAAAGAGCCCAAAGCTTATTTTATGGTTTTGAACGACTTCAATCACTGTATTTGCTATAATTTATAAACTGAACAAAATTTCCTAAAAATGTTGTCGACTGTTTTTTGGAAATACTTCAGGAAATAGGTATACAGTTTACAAATTATCAATTTTCTTAGCACCAGAATAATTATAAACTTTAGATATTTGTCTAATGTATGTACATACATGCATATAAATTAATTTAAGAGGCTTTTAAAATGTGATTATAAATTCGGATGTATAAGTTTAATAATTCTGTACTTCTTTTCATCTGTATCTCGACATACACCTTACGAGTAAAAGACTGGATGGAATTACACCTGTCCCTCGAATTACACGGTATATACGTTCCACATAAAATCGTGTAAATCCAAACCGTGTAAAACAAGACAAAGCTTGCATATGAAAATGGAGGATTGAAATTAGATTTTAATCCGTGTAAATCGAATCAAGGAGTATAAAGAAAATTCTTAGATACGTTCATAATAACCGTGTAAAATGAGACAAATATTGTATGGAAAAACTGACATTGGTTCCACTGAATGCCAAGTAACGAAGCCGATGCTCTCGTATATTCATAACTTGTGATGTACCAAACCGACAATTTTTCAAACTGAGTTAACTTGAGTTGGAATTTAAGCAAACCGAGTTGCAAATCGAATTGGCTAACTCGGTTTGTGACAAAATTATGCCACCGTCACATAAGAAACTAAAACGAAACCGAATACGAATTAAAAATAGATATGATTTCTGTTTGCAACTCGGTTTAACTCGGTTTAACTTTCTCAGTTCGAAAGAGAGTTCGGAAACTCATTTTAGAACGCGTTTGGAAATCCGAAAATTATTTTTTCGTATATTCGAATTAGCATGGACACAAACCTATTAGTGCTTAGTGAATACGCAGCAAAAATTTAAAACTAAGAGCTTCATAAAATTAAAATCGATTTAAGAGTGTTTGATAATTATCGTCCTTAGTTTAAGATTGCTCGGTGAATACCGGCCGGGTATGGAATCGGGAAGTGCAACTCGGGTACATTCATGTGTTAGTGCATTGTGCTTACTTATCCTAACCAACTCAAACCGAATCGTGTGTTCAACTTCATAGACGTAAACAAATTTTCTTTAACAAAAACAAAAATAATGTAAAAAAAATAAAAACAGTCTTCAGTTAAAACGGGTGCGTCCGTAAATACATAAAAAAAATCCATATCCAAAATAAACACAATTTTTTTATATTTTATTTTTTAAATTGAAAATCGTGTTAAAACGAAACCGTGTAATTCGCGGGACAGGAGTATTTCATATCGTCGGTGAAATTCTAACAACACCTTAGTCAAAATTTGCAACTTTTCAGGAGAGAAAAATAACTTTATAAGTTTGGTGTTTAGGTTTTATAAGTTACCATTTTTAAAACAAATGTTAAAAAAAAAAAATGATATTCACCATTACAACTTCAAGCTGTATTTTTTTTTATTTCTATGGGCGGTGTTGTAAGGAATAAGTTATGATTTCCGCAGTGCCAAATTTTGACTTAGACGATGTTACAACTTCACCGACGATATCTGTTAATCGGGAAGGTAAAATCGGAGACTTAAGACGTAGCTTAGAGATTATTTGGTAAAGTAGTTAGTCAAGGTTTTTTTTTTTTTTTTTTTGATTGTGAAAATGTACATGTATCAAGTTTAGGGATAAATAATATTGACTAGTACAAAGTTGCAACAATTAAAAGTTAATATTCAGATATGTTTGATTAATTTACTAATTACAGATAACTTAAACCGGTATTTCATTTTTCTGTTATTACGTTTATGTTTTTTAACAATAAATGAATAAAATATATGTAGGTCCGTTCGCGTACTTTCCGAGCCAAAAACTAATAAATTGTCAAATAAGACATGATGCGAGTAAGAACTCTCAGAGAGCGGAAAATCTAAGCGAATGAAAAGCGAGCCATTTCGAGCCATGTCGAGCCAACTGACATTAAAAACAATATAATGAACAAATTAAACTAATGAAAACTAATAGATTTAAATTAAATTAAAAAGAAATGTTTTGGGAGAACACTCACACATCACAGCATTTTCTTCAAGAAACTTTGCATCTATTTTTGTCTATTGTTTTTTCAAACGGAATCAAAAACTCTTTGACACATTTGGCAATCATTTGGAAATACTCGTTACTTCTCAATTTTTCTCTTTATTTGTCATATTCGCTCAGTACGTGAATACACTTCGAGCACTTTAAAGCACTTTAGATTGTGTACGCAAATGGACCTTATATTTTGTTTTTAGTCCTTGTGGGAGTCTACTACATACGACGCAAGTCTATTAAAAAGATAAGGTCGCAAAGAAAATTTTTTATAAATGCATTTGTCAGCGGTGCTTATAAATACATAAATCGTTTATCAGGGGCCTTATATTGTATTGCGTTTCTATAGCAAATATATACAAACTCGACAATCGTCGAAAAGCGTAAAACCCCAGCCGTAATCGGGGTGAATGTCAAATTCTCGTTTGCTGTGAAACGCGGTCAAACGACCGGACACAGAAAATTTGACAATTACACTGTTTGACACAATTTGCAAACGAAAAGTGTTAAACCATTTGGCATATAGTGCAATCGTAGCTTTATCTCGATTTTTGTACGATAAAAGTATTCTCGTGTTACAAAAAATGATATGTCGCTAATACCTTTTTTCCGCTATAATGACGCATTACTCAATTTTAGTTAAGCAATTTGGTTCCACTGCCCGAATATGCCATAAACCCTGTTTAGATATTAACTGATGAGTGCGCTGTTGATAGTTTTAGCAAATATAAAAATCGAGGAGTCACGTTCCACATCCGAAATGTTCCATTCTCTTCCATTCTTTCATTATTAAGGTCCATTCACAGCTCAGCGACCTGCGAATGCCCAAACTGCGAACAAACCATTTGTAGCATATTTATAAACACGCCATGGGCAATTTTACTATTCCAAAAGAACGGAGTTTAATTTATCTATCGATTAATATATAAAAAGTTAGTTAGTTAGTTAGTTTCTGCGAAGAAATTAACAATTCGCCGATTTTTCCGCGAATAAGCGAATGATTTTTGCGAACTGTCAACTTTTATTCACATTCCACACATGTAGGACGCAATCCACATTCCCGCGACCAAAACATTCGCGATAGTTTAACCTCACGATTCTTTTGTATTGTTCTTGGTGGGTAAGGTGGTGGTTGAATTTATTGAAAGAATGTAAGATATTACCTTCTGAATAAAAGCTGTGCTATGTATTTAAGCATTTTTCACGTTTAGTCAATTAGTTCCAAAATGAATGACAACTGAAATTCGCGGATTGGCGCGACCAGATAAAAAAGTAGCTGTGAATGAAATGTCAAAATTTGCGAATATTTGCTTATTCGCATTCGCAGGTCGCTGAGCTGTGAATCGACCTTTAGTTCGATCGTGGAGTACTGAGGGTCGAGGGATGATATGAAGATTTGGATGGGAGAACGCTGTCGGATAGACCCTGTTTAGATGTTAACTGATGAGCGCGCACTGGGCAGTCATGTCGTGTCTACATGTCCTATGCTCAGTGCTACACTATTTTGGTGTGAAATGAGTAAATTGAAACAATTGTGCATCGAAGAACGTTCTCATATCCAAATATTCATATCATCACTCGATCTTCACTACTCCACGATCGAACTAATAATGATAAAATGGAAGAGAATGGAACATTTCGGGTGTGGAACGTGACTTTCCTCTCGATTTTTATCACCCCTATTATGGTTAGCGAATCGAACGTTCGACTCAAGTCGAACTTTCAGCGAATTGCTTCTGTCGTGGTACTGCTGTTAGCAAACATTTTTATTCGAATAAAGAATAATTACTGATAAAGGAAAGAACAAATAAATGTCACCTGTGAAGTGTATAAAGCGACAGAAGTAATTCGCCGGGAGATTCGACTTGAGTCGAACGTTCGATTCGCTAACCATAATATGGGTGTATATTTTCTTCATGACTATTCCCGTCTCTTTACCGTTCACTCTTCTCACCCAAAAACTATCGACATAGCACACTCATCAGTTAACATCTAAACAGGGTCATACACAATTGTTCCAATTCACCCATTCCGCCCCGAAATAGTGCAGCACTGAGCATAGCACATGTAGACACGACCTGACTGCCCAGTTCGCACTCATCAGTTAACATCTAAACATGGTCATACGTATGTACTTCGGAGTTCGAAATCCTTGCCATAAGGCAAGCGAGCGCAATCACCTCGAAAATGACTCGACTGATCATACAATAGATTGGATTTTATCAAAAGACAGTATAATTTGTCGCACAAAAACATGTTTTTATAGCATAAAAAATGTGTATTTAAGCGCGCATATTTAATGTCCTTCGATGTATATATGCAAAAACCTCCAGACTGAAAATAAAAATAAAAAATATAGAATTCGCCTTGAATTAGTATGTACTTATCATCGCATCAGAATTTTTCGAGTTTACAGAATTGTTTTCTTAAGAGTAGGGGATTTCTTTAAGCAAAAAACACCAGATTTTGTGCCTAACTGTGTCACGAGACACAATATCCATAATCTGTAAGTATACCTTGAAGGGCTAGGCTATGGTATGGTTAGTCCAGTTCGACTTTTAGTTGTTAGTAAAGCTTCTACGTTTTTGGCTTTGTACTGTGGTAAACAAAGTGATTCATTTACGTTTTCCTTCCCTCCCGACGGATTATACCACGTCTGCACACTTCATTCACAAAGGAAAAACCGCGCCATCTTTTACACTCCTACTTTATTCGCAAACCAAGTTTACGCAAACCTATTTTAGATCACTCTGCCCTATTTTTACCTTGCAAAGTTGCTGCCCTGCTGATAATTCTTCAAACGGATGCCTTGAGAAACATTTGGAACAGGCAAACAGCATCTTTCCGCTCATTTTTCTTCTACAATGCGAATTCCGGGTTTTCGGTTACTTTTAATGGATATTTACGAAACTTTCTTGTGTAACTTGTCGACTTTGATTAGAATAACATTAATAACGAATTCGAAACTTTAATAAATAACTTTTCGCCCTTTTTAGAAAGACGCAATCAGTTTTCTTGTCAAAATTCTATGAAATAAAAATGCCGTGAAATTTCTGCAAGGTCTGCAACAACGGGCTGTGTTCGTAGAATGTACAAGTGCAGATAGGAAAGTCGTCGCAAATGAACGTATTCAGTATACTAGTTTGTTTGTTGGCCTTGATTTGATTGTGCTTGGCAAATGCATTGACGGATTTTTTTTTAATGAAAACAAGCACTGAAGGCCAAATTCATTCTGTTCATTTCTGTTCGAAACGATCACGGTATATTTTGTCTTCTTATTTTTCATATGCGCTTTATAAGTTTTAATTTTGTTTTCGTAAACATACACAAGCTGCATTTATAAAATGGATTAACTAATATATCATAGAGCCGTAAGCCACTGCAGCTAGTACTCTTGATATGTATTAATATATGCATTTTAAACATATGTTAATAAATTATAATAATAATAATAATAAATTTCTAATATAACTGAATATGCATTTTTATTGCGCTGTGGTATGGTAGATTTCCTTCAAAAGTCTTACGAATCCCCTGCAAACCACTTTAAGCGCATTTCCTTTGCATTAAATTCCCCGGAAAAAGATTTTGGTCCGCGGCGAATTCTATTGGGAATCACAGAGAACACCATTTGTCAATTGTATTGAATGAAATGTTGACGTCTCGTCGATGGTAAAAAGAAGAATCCGTACAAATCACTATCTGAGAAGGAAAATGCGAATTTAAGAAAGAATTATACGCAATGATAGGAAAATTAAATATATATCTATGTTTAGAGCAACAATTCGTAAATTTCAAAAAGAGGATTCATGCATTTTAAAGAGGTACTTACAATTTTTAAAATTATTAATTTAAAATATTTTATATAAATTAAAAACGGAACTATTGTAAATTAAGTTATTAAAAGTCCTATTATCGTTAGCAAGACGAATTATTCGCGTGCACCTTAGGCGTATTTAGGCGTCCCCAACCCAACGCGATACGCAATATATCGTTGTCGCCCCGACGACGACGGCGATTATTTTGCAAGTATGCCGACACGTAGGCGCCGCTTTTATCGTGGTATTTCCTTATCAGACAAAGAAGAAGCGCCTTTATTTCTTGCCTTCCACACATTATCCTTCCTCCTCACGTTTTTATAATCTTCGTGTGATAAATCCTATCAAATTAGGTAATTTCTCACAAATTAAATAAACCTATAGTATACTCCATATTCATTTCAACTGCGATAAACCCACGACGGTGACAAAAAACTGCAGAATCGCCGTCGCGGCGGCAAATAATTGCTCTGGGGTAGGCGCTCTCATATATCGCCATGTAACTTAAGTGACAGCAGGTATTGAGATTCATCGCCAACGCGGCGACAGCGATTATTCTCGTTGGTTTGGGGACACCTTTATGGTTGCCGAATTTATTCATTCGCCCTTTATGCTGCCAAATTAATCAAAAAGAAAAAAAGCAGTCCCAAAACTTCAAGGACAAGAGAATTATAAACATAATACTTCTGTGCCATAAAATGATAAGCAATATTGATTTGTTCCCTCTAGAAAATGATACAGAAGTGGGAAAAGATATGTAAAGATTGAAAAAAGACAGTTCTAATCTTCTAGAACGTCCAATTTGAGTGGTGCGGGTACAGGTCCACGAACAGATTTGAAGAACTGACCCCAACGAACACGTTTTTAGTTAAACGCTGTGCATGGACACGTCTGCCACTGAATTGCTAGGTGTTCCTGGAAAGTATTTGAAACTATTCATATTTCTTTGCTTTCAGTTCCAGAGCATGCAATTGCAGATCTTTTTTTTTTCATTTTGAAAGCCTATAACAATTCGGATTAATGTTTCTGATCAATTCGATGTTGCTATCGCTATCAATAATTACTTTTCTTCAATAGGCAACATCTTCACAAACAGGTCAAATAAGTTGTTTCATATCTGTGGTGAGCTTTTTCAAAGCAATAGTGTTTCCTTCGAGCTAGTATCTGGTTTTGAACTTGTGGAAGTCATTGAGTCTCTTAACGGTCCTAATGCTAGCGGTTATGATGGCATCTCCAATATATTTTTAAAACGTATCGGGTGTTTCTTGGTAGATGTACTAGCAGTTATTTTTAACCGAAGCATACTTTCTGGAATTTTTCCTAGTGTTCTTTAATGTGCACTACGCCTCTATTTAAAAAAAGGTTCAGCAGAGGATATGAGTAATTACTGGCCAATTTCACTTCCTCCGGTCTTTAGTAAGGTAAGTTTTTCAGCCATGCGCAGTATGGTTTTCAGGGGAAAGTCAACTGAAGATGCTCTACTTGTAAATCACTCTTAAACGAGATATCTAGAGCCAATGCGGTGACCCTCTGCTGGGTACCAGAACATATGGACATTGAAGGTAACGAAAGGGCTGACGAGCTTCCTCTTATCGCGGGCCCTCCCCTCTGTAGCAACATCAATTAGTTCTTTGCGGAAGAAATTAGAGGATGAAGCCAACGGTCGAGCAAACAGACGCTGGGTTCATCTGGAAATATGCGCAACATCCAGGGCGCTATGGCCGACCCACAGCAAGAAGAGATCAACCTCTCTGGTAAAACTTAGTCGTTAAATCATTTAAAAATAAAAATAAAATAAAAATAAGAAGATGCTGGGACGAAGAAGAAATTGAATCTGTTCGTCACCTGTTGTGTGATTGTCTTGCCCTATCCATCAGAAGAATGAGAACTCTTGGTAGTTACTTCTTCTCGGAGCTGGAGGGCTTTGGTAATGTTGAGCTAATGAACCTCCTGAGATTCATATCACTTTCTGGGTGGTTCTGACAACGGACTTTTTTTTACAGCGTTTCCTGGGTTAAATTGGACACAATAGACCCGTACTATTGGTCTGAGTAAGCAGTGTCTCTTTATCACATGGCACCCATCTACCTAACCTAACCTATGCCCTACTTCATTTTTGTTCCAGTGTTTTTTCTAACTTTGGTGCAAAAAAATTCACTGCAAGCTTATTTGTGGATATTATAAAAGCCTTCGATATGGTTAACCACACTACCTTGCTGAGAAAACTAGAGAAAGCTATATTTCGCGGTTTTATGCTCGATATGTTCAGATCCTATCTTTCAAATAAATCCCCCAAAGAGTCAAGAACAGTGTAAGCATTAGCGATGTACAGTTTTTGAATTTGGGAGTTCCTCAAGGCTCTGTGGTGGGACCTATTTTGTTCCTTATATACATTAATTCGCTCTTTGAGCTTGATTTTAAAGGTGCACTTACTGTATTCCCAGATGATGTGGGCTGTTCCTGCAGTTCAGATAGCAGCTCGAACTTGGTTTCTGATATCAACTGGGATCTAATCATATTAAGAATCTGGTTCACTACTTTTAGTAACACTCTCCAGTCTCCTTCGAGTGTTTTCTTGTCGAGAGGGTAGAAGAGTTTAAATACTTGGGACTCCCTATTGACTCCAAATGACCTTTGCAAACCAAACGCAGTCATTGAAAAAATATTTTCGTTGCACGCTCCGACATTTTTTCTACCTAAAATGTGTTTGCTCTGACAAACTCTTAAGAATTATTTATTATGGAATTTTTCACTCGAAGCTCCAATATTGTATTGCCAGCTGGGGTGGAGCATATCGGATTAATAAGCAGCCTCTTTTAATCGCAAAAAAAAAGGTTTAGAAAAAATTTCCCGAAAACACCGTCGACATTCGTGTTTATTAAAAACATTTTTTTATCGGATCGGGGAATCGGAATTTTAGATTAATTTCTGATTATAATTTACGTAGAAATTTTACGAACGTTGTATCTGTACCGTTTTCCCGTACCACCGCCTTCCGTAATTTTTATTTGGTTTCATCATGCTGTCTTTTTAATAAACTTTCTAATAAATGTATCAGATCATTAACCGTTCCTGAAAAGTTTGAGAAAAATGTAAAACATTGGCTCTTACATTTCGATTACAATAATTTAGAATCTATTCTTTCTGACATTCTGGAGTAACTCAAATATATTCTTTTTCTTTTTTTTTCTATGTAATGAAGTTTTATATTTTACTTGAATTTTAATTTTTAAATGTATTCATATTACCTTGTTTTTCTTATTCAAATGTGTATACTACTAATTATGGGTCATATCATTGCATATTCATATTTATTTGAATAAATAAATCTAATCTAATCTAATCTAATCTAATCTAATCTAATTACTTTGTCCTATCCTTTGTCACTTCGTATGGGTGGGTATTGATTTCAATGGCGAAATTATCCCCCAATATTCCTGATTGGATTTTTTTTGTAGACCCAATGTGGCTAGATCCAGGCTTTGCAGCATGAGGTCAACTAGCTTCTAGATTTGACTGGTGTTGCTTTCCTTGAAGCTATTTTCTTTATTTTTTTATGACTAACACGATATCAATACCTTTTTCTTGATTTCCATTCATTTTAATTTGTTGCTCATAAAAATGTATACAATATTGTATTCGCCTACTGGTATGAGACGCTAGCCAAACTCTGAACCTAGCGTCTCTTACCATGGTTATTTTATACAAAACTTCACTCCCGTTAAAACATAATTAGCGCTCTTGTCTTAGGTCAAAAATATGGAAAGTATCTTTATATGCGTTCCCTTTTCCTAGGGTTGTCCTAATGTTTTCTACAACGACTGTGAACAAGCAAAAAAAAAAAAATTATTTCTAGCAAGTTGTTATCCCCTGACGTAGAAATAAAACTGAAAAAAATCCTTGTACCTAGCGAAATTTCAACAAACACCCGGATGAAGTCTGCGTTTAAAAATGTAGACCTTGTTAAGAAGCACTTTGTTGGAAGACTCGAGACTCCTGTCTGGGCGTTAACAGGAGTAACCTATGGTACACCCAACACTTAGCAGGAAACAGTTCCCCAACTGAAAACTGTAAGCATAGCTTCTTTTCTTTTTTGTAATTTTTTTCGAGGACCAATTCTATCTAGCCCACGATCAATCTAAAAAATAAATAAAAGCTTGGCGGAACAGCTTTTTAAGTGCCTGTGCCTACCTTCTCGCAACCACTCATGTTGTGTGTGTTGTGTTTTCACACGAATGGAAGGAACTTACAGTTTAGTGCCGCATTCGAAGGGCAATTTGTTTTGAGAAGCTTTCTAGACACAACAATACTCTTTGATATTTGTTAGACGTTCGCGAGAGGTGGGACCGTGAAAAAACTTGTTGGTGTTTTCTGGGATTCGAACTTGGAACCTCGTGCGCAGTGATCCGACGCACTAACCACTTACTCCACGGCGCCAACCATCATTCTCCAATCCATTAATATGCAATGAGTAGACTTAGGCCGGTAATTATCAAGCGCTCTTAAATCGATTTTAATTTTATTTAGTTTTAATTTTTTGCTGCGTATTCACCAAGCACTAATAGGTTTGTGTCCATGCTAATTCGAATATCCGAAAAATGAATTTTCGGATTTCCAAACGCGTTCTAAAATGAGTTACCGAACTCTCTTTCGAACTGGGAGAAATGCCAATGAAAAAGAAAACATTGTATTTTCCTGATTTTAGTCGGAATTAGTCACGGCACATTTTATTTTTTATTTGAAAATGCTGGAGACATTAAATTCGTCGGCATTTCTTCTTTTGCATTTCGCCAATGCAGCTTGTCCTTTGTTTGGTCTGAGTGACAGTTCACAGCTGATTTCGAAAATTTTCGAAATTCCTAAGTTATGAGCACTCATATCTTAAGAGTGGGTGGGACCACTCATAAGTCTTATGAGCGCTAATAAATCTGCACTATTATTGGTTGGTGAATAGGTTTATGAAGCTCTTAGTTTAATGCTTAGTTAATGCATTAAAAATGTCTCAAATTAAAAAGAAATCCTAGATTTAATTTTCCAACTGCAGTATTGTGGCAGTATTCACTTGCTTCTACTGACTCATATATCAATGATGCATATACCATATAATGACATATACAATGACTCATATATAATGATGCCTCATTTTTTTACTACAAACTTCGTTTTGACAGAAGTTATTGAAAAGTTGTAACAAAAAAAAACATGAATGCTATGAATGGAATAGGTACTCATTGCTCATCTCAGCCTTTCTAGCTGCTTCAGTATTTGTTTCCATGAATTTCCATTTATGTGAATACCTAGAGTTGTATTAAAAATAATAAAAATAGATAAAAAAATAAAGTGAAAAGAAATTCTAGAATTTGCGTATGAATTGTATGGAAAAGTATTATAATAGTATGGAATAGTACAATTATTTTTTGGGAGTGGGATTTCTGTTAGTTTTGCTTCTACTTTGAACTCACCCAATTTTCTGACACTTGTGCCAACCACACCAAACTGCCAATACAAATTTGAAAATACGAACGGCAATAGCGGCCGTAGTTTTCGGGTGGTGTTTTTATCGTTTGATTTCAATTTCAATTTTTACTGCTGTCCAGTTAAAGTCACATTTATATTAGAATTATTTTACACACAAGCGCATAAAATACAGGAAAAATGGTAAACGCTGAACAGAAAAATATAAAAGTTGTGGTTCGCGTGCGTCCCTACAACCGCCGCGAATTAGAACAAAATCAAAGGTCAATAATCAAAGTTCTGGACAAAACGACTCTACTATTTGATCCAGACGAAGAAGACGATGAATTCTTCTTCCAGGGAATGAAACAGAACTACAGGGATATAACCAAAAAAGTTAACAAAAAGCTGAGCATGGACTTCGACAGGGTTTTCGATACCGGGGCGTCAAACGGAGATGTCTTCGAAGAGTGCACGATGCCTCTTGTGGATTCGGTGATGAATGGGTAAAATGATTTATACAATAATTTAAGACTAAACCATAATGATCTATATTGCTGGTTTGTGCCTCATTCCGTTAGGTTGGGGTAAGGTTAGACTGGCTGTCTGTACCAAAATACAGACACACTTAGACCAGAAGAGGTCCTTTGGAATCCCACCAGATTTATACTGATCGGCTACTCAAGAACTATTTAGAAAATCAATTGGAGCTGGTGGCTCGTTACCCAACATAGATGAATGTTGATTTGTTCCGTCACCTCCATGAGAGACAAGCTGCAATCTAGACAAGATTTAAATTAAATGAGAACGATTCCAGGGACTTAATTTCCGCTTTACTGAAAAACGCTACAGTGATCTGTGAGGTGGAAAGATATCGAGTTCAACTTTCCGGAGAAGGACCCACCATCCACCCTACTATTCGTCTTTATATAAGTGAACTCATTGCGGGCAGGGATAGTTTTGTTAGGGTGTAATCGGTGTTTTCAGATGTAAAGTTTAGTAGATCTAGCATCGAGGAGTGGCCAGCAAGGTAGAAAAGAGGGAGGAGGCTTTCAGACAAGTAGACGCACTAGTAGTGATAATTATTTAGAAAACGGTATCCACCCACAATCTTAATATGTGGTAGAAAATTTTATCAGAATCGGGATGCCCTTTTTTTCTGAATATTTACCGTCTCTGCCGATTATGTCGAGAAGCATTATTTGGAGCAATATGTGCAGTGCTGCGAAGGGAGTGGTTCTTAGCGTACCACTGATGCACATGCATACAAATCTGCATTTTCTCTAGGAAGTGGAAGTTTACAGCTTTTTGCTATACAGTAATATGGGATTCATACACTAGCTTCTACCTATAGCATTTTTACAGGAGTAGGGAACTGCACTTGCTTTCTTCACGCGTTCAAGTATATTTTCAACTTTCCAGTATAGTTTCCTCTTCAAAATAAGATCCAAGTATTTTGTATTATCTCTAAAGACAAGGCAGATGCCGTTCATTGTTGGATGGCCTATGTGAGGAACTTTATATTTCTGAGTAAAGAGGATCAGTTCGGTTTTGTGGAAATTAAATCCCAGCCCTTTTTTTGTGGTGTCATTGAAGAAGGTCTTGGGTGTTTAACGGCCGTCCTTCAAGGTCGACTAGTAACTCATTAGCCCATCATCCCTGAGCTGTGCTAACAAATTGTTCAATTGCTTGATTAGAACCCTGAACAGATGATCGACTCTTAAATTTCCAAGTGCGGCATAGTCGGGCTGATTTAACGTATATGGATTTCAATCAATCTCTCTTATGTTTTCAACGAAAAGGAGGATAGATTGATAAGTGGGAGATCCTTTGGGTTAACATCTGAGCTTTTCCTACTTTAGGTCGATTCGTCTCTTATTCGGGTTTGCGGGGATACTGTCTCAGGTGACACAATATGCAAATAACAATTTGTAGACACAAATGCACTTAGTCCATCAGCATTTTACGAAAAAAAAAACCGTGGCAATAGCAACTTAACCGGTCGCGATAAGTAAGACGGTTTACTTGACGCGAAGGTTTCTACGGATCTTCCAACTACTTACTCGATCAAGCTTTCTCATTCCTGCTGTCATGCGAAGCATCTTCATGCCAGTTGCTGTTAATTTACTCTCATACTTTCTGTGCATTGTCCAACATTGTGAACCGTATGTGAGCGCTGGGCGCACAACAGCGGTGTAAAGTCTTCCTTTCAACTTAGGGGCATTTTTCAGTCACAGAAGATAGCGGAGTTTTCTCGCCACTTCATTTACCCTACGCTTACGCGATGATTGATGTCGTCATCACATGTTGCTTTGCTATTGGTCATACATATATCCCAAATTTGTAGCTTTTGGCACTTGGGAAGCACTGTTCCTTCTTCTTCTTCTTCTTCTTCCTTTTATCAGCGAGGCTATGATCCGAAAACAAGGGATCACAACCCTCCCACTTCACCGCATTTCTACTGATCCGCATGTGGGGTTCGCCTATTTGACCTCAGAAAATATCGGCAGGCCTGCCGATTTTGGATCACTCGGTTACTGAGGCCAATGAAATGCCGATGTCGTCGCATTTGTCTGATCCAGGCGTTTATAGGCCTGCCTTTCCTACATCGCGATGTCTTTGGAACGTGCTCTTGTGCTTTGATTGCGAACTCCTCGGTTACTCCAGCGGTTACTTCGTTATCCCGGCTACGAAGTACATACTTAGTTTCGATTTATGTAGTTTGTTTACTTGCTAGGTCATACATGGTCTTACCAAGATTGTGAGAAGCCTTTAATGCTCCTTTAATAGTAACCAATCGGCTACATTATTTCGGCATTTTCCCGAAACTTTGACTAGATACAGGTCCATTACCTTACGTTCGAAATTAACGGTCCCTGGCGACTGCAACATCTGAAACTCGAACTGGCTACGATAGCTCAAGCCTTTTCCTTTAGCTGCAGTCTAAAACGCTGGTTTTAAACAATCCAAATAATTGTAAAAATATCTTAGATCTCTTTCTCTCTCTTTAGAGCCAGATATTATACTTACAAAATAAAAGTGTCTGCGTCCTTAAGAAATTCCAACCATATCCTAATATAAAATTTCATCCGCTGCCGACACAAATGCCAAGGCAGCAGGATCACCGTCTCCTGATTTGCAATTACAAATTTTCAACCTAAAAGCATATCAACGTATATATCAACGTTTATTCTACAACCATCGCCAAGGTAATACACATACATTCATAACTCTTCTAAAAAAAAAAGCCTGCCTCAAACCATGGTTCAACAAGGATTAATTGCATCGTACTGCAGTCAACGGCAGATCCTATAGACAAAATACAAATACAAATATTTGGCGCAACAGCTCTTTAAAGTGCCAGGGCCTAGCTTCTCGCAACCACTCATGTTGTGTGCGTTATATTTTTCACACGAATGGAAGGGACCTATAGTTTAATGCCGACTCCGAACGGCGATTTGAGAAGCTTTTTCGTGACAACAATACTCTCGGATGTTTGTCAGACGCTCGCGAGAGGTGGAACCGTGAAAAAACTTTTTGGTGTTTTCTGAGATTCGAACTTGAAACCTCATGCGTAGTGATCCGACACACTAACCACTTACGCCACGGCGCCCTATAATCCCTGTCCTATAGACAGTCGTGCTCCAATTCATCAGAACAAATAATGTCTACCTTTATTAGGTGTCGGAACACGTGTAATCATGTGGTGGAGTCCGCAAAGACAACGATGTTTGTGTGAATAAGGTGAACTAGCAAACCGATGATTGTGAGATCTTTTCCTTTTTGCCCATATGGCCAACACTAGTTGCATTATGACCAGCAACACCAACCCCTGGCTTCGACGCATTCACCATTTCCCACAATTCTTAATTAATTAATAACAGCCTACTTTTTAACTTCCATACTGAATATTTCTCATTGTTTTTCCATCATCCAATTTTAACTATGAGAAGTATTCCAATTTATTTCGTTGCATGTATGCATTTGGTAATAAAGAAATGATGATGGACTACAGCATGTGTGTTCTTAAAAGCTACCTGCGGTGATGATGGAGCTTAATATTGAAGATCCTACTAGAAATTATGCGCCTAATTGTTCCATTAAATTGTCAAAATTATCACTTTTCTGATAAAACTTCCTACAAATTTCACAACACCATGCCTGTTCTATTAGGAATAGCGTATCATGCTATATGTATGTTTATATTTTGTCACTAACTAATTACATGTTTTTTTTTTTTTTTTTTTTTGCAGATACAACTGCTCAGTATTTGTATATGGGGCCACAGGAGCCGGCAAAACATTCACAATGCTTGGCAACGAAGATACTCGAGGTATCACATATCTTACAATGCAGGATCTCTTTACCAAAATAGACCAGTTAAAAGATGCACGTAAATTTGACATTGGCGTCAGCTACTTGGAGGTGTACAACGAACACGTTATGAATTTACTTACAAAAAGTGGTCCATTAAAATTGCGCGAGGATTCAAACGGTGTAGTGGTCAGTGGTCTAATTTTAAAACCGATCTACAGCGCAGAAGAATTACTTGATTTGCTAGCTCAAGGAAATAACAATCGAACACAACATCCAACGGATGCGAATGCAGAAAGCAGTCGCAGCCATGCAATTTTCCAGGTACACATTCGAATGACAGAGAAAAAGACTGGCCAAAAACGAACAGTAAAATTATCAATGATTGATTTAGCCGGCAGTGAAAGAGCCGCTAGTACACGCGGTGTTGGTGTACGCTTTAAGGAGGGTGCGAGCATTAATAAATCCTTGTTGGCTCTGGGGAATTGCATTAATAAATTGGCGGATGGCATGAAACATATTCCGTACCGTGATTCGAATCTTACTCGCATCTTAAAGGATTCGTTAGGCGGCAACTGCCAAACATTGATGGTCGCCAATGTTTCACAGAGTTCTCTCACATACGAGGACACCTATAATACGTTAAAGGTTTGTTTAATGACTTTTTTGATTAATATTTCTTAAAATATGTATATGGATATGTTGGCAAAAGACTATTGTGCCATCAGTCAAATTCTATTTGTAGAATTATCTCATGTAATGATTTTTGTTTTCTTACATGACAACAGCTGTTATGTTAAAAACATCCTAAAACCACACTAAGATAGATAAATTGAAACTGAATTGATAAGCATTAGCCGGCTTAGAAAGAATGAATGCAATTTAGAACAGAGTTCCGCTTTGTTTATTATACAAGTGTGACAAGTAGATTAGGATAAGAGGATTTTAGATTAGGTTCACAATGTACGTATTTTAAATATTGGTGGTTACATGAACAAAGGGCCAACATTATATAAATAAATAACACTATAAAACTTATGTGGACCTTGCACATATATTCGAGGGGCGGCTGATAAGCCGCGTCCTGAGATACTCAACAACCAGTCATCTTCTCATTAGTGATAGCACTTATTTCGGGTCTCTGTAGTAGCATGAATATCACCTCGTTTCAATAATAATCTCATTTTATTATCTGTGGTAGGATAAACATAACCATGTCAGGCCTTGTCAGGTAAAACGATCACTGTCTACTGACGATCACTGTCACTGTCTAGGTTCTGGACTATGCTGTAATTAGGTCGAGGCTTGTGAGAACGAGATATCTAGAGCCAGTGCGGTGACCCTCTGCTGGGTACCAGGGCATATGAATATCGAAGGTAACGAAAGGGCTGACGAGCTTGCTAGGAAAGGGTCGGCGCTGCACTTATCGGGCCCCTACCCTCTGTAGCGACCCCAATCAGTTCCTTGCGGAAGAAAATAGAGGATGAAGCCAAAGGTCGAGCAAACAGACGCTGGGTTCATCTGGAAACATGCGCAACGACCAGAGCGCTATGGCCTACAACAAGAAGAGATCAACCTCTCTGGTAAAACTTAGTCGTTATAACCCACGAGTCATTTCTGGCATAATTACTGGACATTGTGCCATTGGCTTTCACGCGGAGCGACTCGGTGTGCTGCATAACGACTATTGCAAAAGCTGCAGGGACGAAGAAGAAATTGAATCTGTTCGTCACCTATTGTGTGATTGTCCTGCCCTATCCGTTAGAAGACTGAGGACTCTTGGTAGTTACTTCTTCTCGGAGCTGGAGGACTTGGGTAATGTTGAGCTTGTGGACCTCCTGAGATTCATATCATGATTGGGCACAATGGACCCGTACTGTTGGTCTGAGTGAGCAGTGACTCTTTCTCACAAGGCACCCATCTACCTAACCTAACCTATGTCAGACGAAATCGGAAATTCTCGTAATTTTGAGCACCACGCTGTGGTAAAGTACTTCGTGAAAAAAAAGAAAAATCGTCTTCACATACCATGATCAAGAAATGGGCTTGCTTATTCCAACAAGGACGAGAGATCTGTGAAGACGACCCCCGCCCAAGGCGTCCTTTGTCAGGCGTCACTGAAGAAAACGTCGGAAAAATCAAAAAAAAATTTCTGACCGACCGAAGAATATAAATAAATGTAAATGTGTGCGCGCTGGGTACCGAAAATGTCCATGCCTTTCGAAAAACAACGACTCGAGTGCTGCAAAATTTGCAACTGAATCGTAACTGTAGATGAGACTTGGGTTCACTTTTTCCTTTTTTCCAATTTGTAAAAGGAGGTAAGAGGCCGGAGATTCGCAGATGAGAACGAGATCAAGGCGGCCGTGGAAAGTCATTTTGAAACAACCAAAAAAATTGTCTGTGGTATTAAGGCATTGTATGCCCGATGGAGAAATGGATTTTACTCGAGAAAGATTATTAAGAAATCAATTTTTTTTAATCGGATCTTTTCTTTCACTTAAAGCCTTAGGCCATGATCTTATCAGTTGGCCCTCGTATGTATACGTACATATATGCATGTACATACATACATCCAAAGACATCGCGAGGCAGAAGAGACCTGGATCACACAAATGCAATGACACCAGCATTTGATTGGCCTCAGTAACCAAGTGATCGAAAATCGGGAGGCCTGCCGTCTAACATATGTGAAATAAATCTCATATGTTAGAAGAAAACTATTTTTTTTTTCAATATTATCCAAACACTAACCAGTGAATTCAGGTACTGACAGTGCAGTTTTCCCAACTACTTCATTATTATTAATTTTATATGTGGTTTTTGTACTGTCACTTAAAATATGTGACGCTGATGTCATGTGACGATAATGACAATTCACCCTGATCGCAGTAATTACTTATTAATAATAAAATGTATACACACAATTATTTATTATATAGCTCACCGTTCACTTTCTCCTTCAAATTATTTTTAAACTTTTTTTTTACTGATTTGTCCTAAAAAAACGTCGTGACGCTAATGACTTCCAATAAATATACAGACCGTGCACCATCAATAATTTGAATGCAACTGACTGATTTCCCCTCTTGATAATTTCCGCTACAAATAGTGCGTGTAACTCCTTCTGAGAAGTAAGCAAATTTCAAATTCAATTTTGATTGGAAAGTAGATGCGTGATGCAAATGACGAAATATGGGGACACGTTTTTCTTAAATGAAAATTAATACAAGATGATATAATTGTTAAATATTGATTGCAATTACTAATAAAGAAAACAAAAACCTTGTTTATTAGCTTTGGTAGCGTTTATAAAGTCATGAAGGAGCTAATGATTATTCAATCTTAAAATGCAAATTACTGTTGTGGGACAAACATTATTTAGTACAAAACTATTTGTAGTGGTAGAGGATATTTGAAAATCCTTAAATTTACGAAAAAATAAATCTACTTCAAACTATGCAAATTTATTCCCAATAAATACATGTTATAAATTAAAAAATGAAATAAATGTGGTTAGATGAAGTAATTAAATTCAGGGGACATCTAATTGCAACATTTTAAAAATCAGCCATATATCTTCTTCTTCTTCCTATTTCGGCTAGGCTGTGATCCGAAAAAAGGGATCATAACGCTCCCACGTTAATTTTGAGGTAGTAAAGGATTTTGTCTACCTAGGCTCTATGGTGAACTCCGCAAATGACATCAGTAGGGAGATCACACGAAGAATTACTCTTGCCAATCGTTGTTTCTATGGGCTGAAACGGCAATTGAATAGCAAAGCCCTATCTCGAACTACTAAGGTAACTCTTTATAAGACACTAATCATCCCAGTCCTGCTGTATGGCGCTGAGGCATGGGCTTTGAGAAAACCAGATGAGGATGCCCTTGGTTATTTCGAGAGAAAAGATCTTCGAGCGATCTTTGGTCCCGTCTGCATAGACGGCATGTACAAGGACATCGACTTAGCCAGAAGAGTTCACATACAGCGACTAAGATGGCTGGGTCATTTAGAGCGGATGGAGCCCAACGTTCCCGCTAAGAAAGTTTTCGAATCCACCCCGGATGGACGACGCAGTAGAGGACGACCTCACGGTAGGTGGCGCAAACAAGTGGAGGGGGACCTCAACCAACTTGGCGTGCGCAACTGGAGGCAGCTGGCTCGTAATCGTGCTAGCTGGAGAGGTTTGTTGGTTGAGGCCCAGGTCCACCCCGGACCGTAGCGCCATCTAAGTAAGTAAGTAACGCTCCCACTTCACCGCATCTCTACTGATCCGCCTGTGGGGTTCGCCTATACATATATGTATATCTATCGCTAAAAAATCTTTTTAAGTAGAATCCAAAAATATTTCTTTCGAATTTATGGTTTGAAATAAGAAATATTCACAGCGGAGGAGTGTTTGAAAAAATGTGTATGTCCCTCGATCTTAGAAAGTACTAGACTAAAAAATACATCACATTACTTCTCATTAATATAGGTATTTCCTAGTAAGCAAAAAAAAATTCACCAGATCGGAGCGAAGTTAAGAAGTTATAGGAAAAATTGAAGGACAAAACGGTGTCTTCTTTTCTTTAAGAATATGTAGTTAGTTTTTTTAAAGGAAGTGTGCAAGCAAACTAATGTTTGGAATAGTTAGTCTTCACTTACTTTTACTCTTTGAAAATATTTTCTACTAACTTCCAAATGATAAGTTTCATAAGTGCAGACGTTTATTCAGGTATTTTGCTATTCTAGATATATTCTGATGTTAACGACTGTATATTATATTTAAGCAATATTTAGTTGCTCTATACTAAAGCTGCCTTAAAAGCTACTTTAATTTCTGTGCGAAAGAATTATATATGGGATGAAAATAATTTTGATTTCCGTTATAATAACCGATAGCGCAGTTTTAGTTAAGTACTTTCAGTTTGTCTGCCCAAAAATGAGTTTAAAACCCCTTACGAAGTTTAGAACCCCTCCATTATTATTCTTATTGTAATTCAATTCTTTGCTGAAAAATTAATAGAATCATTTTCTACAATCAATGAATTTTTCTATTAGGAAGTGTTTGTGATTGACGAAAAATCTAACAAATATCATTTATTTATTTTTTTTAGTACGCAAGCCGAGCAAAGAAGATCCGAACCACACTTCGGCAGAACGTTATGAAGTCTAATATGCCTAAAGAATTCTACGTTAAGAAGGTCAACGAGTTAATGGATGAGTTAGAACGTCTAAAGGAAACCAATAAAAGCATGGAAAACAAACTATTGACTGCTACAAACTCGACCAAATCAAATGCTTACGATGAAAGCGAACTACAATGCTGGTTCCGTAAGATTGACGCCGTATACTCTTCTGTGATAAAAGCCCAGGAATATTACTACGGTATGCAAAGCAAGGAAAAAATTCTTAAGTTTCGCAGTCGGTTGAAGGAAAAAGCCGAAGAATGTAAAAAGATCCTTACTCTTGATAATGCCACGCTCGAAGATGTAAGTGTATATATTTTATTTATTCGAAAATACTTATAAATATGTATCTCATAATCACTAGTCCTTCGATCCGATTAATTCGCTTTGCTTGGCCACTAGAATCTTATCTGCATCTGCTATAAACTTATCGGCAATCGCTGTTACTTGAGTCTGTATCGCGAACATATCGTCTTTGGCAATGTCTTGTTTCTTTGCCTTTTTGATGGCACTGTTCTGAACATCTCTGATGGCATCACGGTACTTGATGAAGAGGGATTTTGCGTTCTTTGAAAGATTTTCACGATGCTCTTTAGTAACCTTAGGAATAGGTATAAAGAGCGTGGTTCCATCCTGTTGAGGGTTCAAGTTCATACCACTTTTCTCAATAGCTTTTAGGACATCGGGAATTGTCTGGGGAAATGCAATCATATTGACGACAATGGTCTTGGGGTTTTTCCTGGAGATTTGAGCCAGTTCCTGAAGTTCATGCTCCTTACCGTCAACAGAGATTTTAAGTGTGTCAATGGAACCTGTAGTTGAGCGCAGGGAAAGGTGTTTAACGAAATCATCCTTCATTTGCTCTATGGCTTTACTCAACTGTGCATTGAGGTTGTCGAGATTTATTGTCTCACGCAGCAGATTCTCGTTTATTTCAATTTTTGCGGACTTTTTACCCTTTTCCTTTTTCTTATCCTTGCCTTTTGCATAACAGCGTACTGTTTGACTGGCAAAGATTGTGTTGCTGTTGCTTGTGAGATTAGGAGTTACGAGGAACGCACATATGGCTGGTTGTCGAACGTTGTATGAGGAAGACGCTATTATTTCTCGTAATGCTATGCCTCGAAGCGAAACTAAATTCTTCGCAAACATTTTTCCTTTTTAATTGTTTTTTTTTTTTTTTTTTTACTTGCCTCAGTACTTTTGGCATTTGATAGCCGAATGACAACTACGAAAACATCTGTACGGCGGACTGCCAGAATTCAGATATAACCTCATTTAAAAAAAAGAAAGAATGCTTACTAGTGCTGCCACTACGTATATATTCATAAAGTAACTTTTTCTAGTACCTTGAAAAAAAAATAAAAAATTTCTAATAAACTGTACATACAGTGGAATCTTAGAAAGATAAACTCTTTGGAAAGATGAACTGCTTGGAAAAATGAACAAAATTATTTTACTATTACAATGTCCGAAAAGATTAACGGGGAAAAATTAAATGCTCGAAAAGATAAACGCTCTTTGCTTAGCTGTGTTCTTTTCAATGCATGTGATCTGCAATTTGGAAAAGAGGGTTACTTTTTCCAACTGTTTTTGCTTGCTCCTCTTAAAGCCGTCAACAAAATATGACGTCTCGACAAGGTGAATGGGCCATGTTATTATAAAAGGGTACTCTGGGTTTTACTGAAATTTTAATATGTGCAAAAACGATTTTTTTCAGCTCCATCTGCTTTTGAATATCTAAAAAGGTAGCTTACACCACTTTTGTATTGATAGTTGGTAATGAAAGGAATGTATGTAACACCAGAACAGCAACCAACAAAAATGATGGGTTACACCACTTTTGCGGTGATGGCCTCATATATATAAGTAGGTTTATGCTGGATTGACATTCAATAAAATTGTTTTGTATACAAACTTTGAATCAAACTTAATCCGAAAATGTATGGCATATTACATTAGGTGTGTTTTTTGACAAATCCATATTCAGCTCTCTTTTACTTTATATGCAATTCAGAGCAAGATTTTGCTGTAGACACACTTTAACCTACCTCACTTGTGACAACAATCAACTTACAATAAATTAATTTTTCTGCGGCCGATATCCGAGTACCTACTTTGTGAACGTAGTCGTGAAATTCGCCATTTTGACATCTAATGCCATGAAAGTAAACACAAGTACAGAGCGTTTTATTGAGACTCAAAAGTGAGCAAGATATAATTCTCAAAAAAACACGCTTACTATATATTTAAGCTCGGACTTGTCTAGTTTCGATAATATAAGCCTTCAAAGTTTCCATACAAATGCAGATTTTTCAGAAAAATGCCTTGGGTGGATAATTACCCGTTCATCTGTTCAAGATTCTACTGAACAGTCATTTACGGTTTAATAAAAAATTTTAAAATTTTTCAAATTTTCCCTAGGGTCGACGCAAGTTTTATTGACAGCTCCCAGATGTGTCAAAAAACATTGGTTTCTCATTCTCGAAAAACTTATTCTGAACTTCATTTCCATATTTGCAGTTAGTTTATTGGATATCAAGTATTATTTATTTAAACATATTTTAAAATAAGAAACCAGTCTATTATTTCCGTGATGTGCAAAATATATTAAAACCATAAATGCCATATATCGTTTTAACAGCTCCTCCTTCCTTAACTAGGATAAACGTGGTTTGGCTTCAGAGCGATTCAGAGATTTCATAGAAAAAGTCGACCGAAATCTAGCGATCTGAACTCGAGCGTACTGAACATAGTCATCATAATGAAAAGGGGGAATTGTATTAAATTTTATAATTTTTGGAAATATTGTACTAAAATAACTAAATTTCATATATAAGGACTATTGGTTTGGTAAACAGATTGTTGTTTGGATTTTATTAAATAGGATATTCGTACTATAGACACTATGGAATTAAGACAATGCCAGTTCTACGAAAATAATGGCTCGATTTTATTCATTGAACCCATTGAATAACAGTCTTTTATTTTTTTAACATTGCACGAAGGTCAATACATTTTTTTTGCAACTCCCATAAATATAAAAATCTGAGGTTTTTATTCTCAATGAAATTATTTCTTTTTCCATCTGATAAATGTGTACTTACATTAGGCCCTGAATTTTATTTTCATATGTATTTGGATGATATATGATACTGATGTTTATATGTCTGCTCATTTAATAATTTAAAGCCTTATTGAGAAACTTCTGTAGTTTCGTTTCTATCGGTACCAGGGGAACAATCGTTCAATCAGCAGCTTAAACTAGCAACTGTGTAGCAATTGGTCGATTTAGACAGTATGTGCACCAGCTGCCAATCAAACAATTTTGTTTGCTTGGTGTGCATTGGACCATATGTTAGCCTGTATGTAGTCTGCGGGCGCTCTTATAATTTTAAATCGACTTTAAAGCTGTGTATGATAGTATAAATCGTCTTGAGCTTTACACTGCACGACGATGGCTGAAACTGATTCAGCTATGTACTTATACGCTGCATCTTAGAAAGCTTTGCTCGGTAAATGTTTTTCTTTGCGGAATTTTGCACCAATGGTTCATCTTCTGCTTCTTCTTCTTCCTTTTATCAGCGAGGCTATGATCCGAAAACAAGGGATCACAACCCTCCCACTTCAACGCATTTCTACTGATCCGCCTGTAGGGTTCGCCTATTTGACCTCAGAAAATATCGGCAGGCCCGCCGATTTTGGATCACTCGGTTACTGAGGCCGATGAAATGCCGATGTCGTCGCATTTGTCTGATCCAGGCGTTTATAGGCCTGCCTTTCCTACATCGCGATGTCTTTGGAACGTGCATTGATATTGCCTTTTTAACAGGGTTCAAATGATCTCTTCTTTGAACATGGCAATATCAACTGAGCCAGTCGCGCTCTATTTTTTGTACGTTGGTTTCCTTGATGTGAAAGTTTCCACGGATCTTCGAACTTCTTATTCGATCAAGCTTTGTCACTCCTGCTGTCATGCGAAGCATCTTCATCTCAGCTGCCGTTAATTTACTCTCATACTTTTTGTACATCGTCCAACATTGTGAACCGTATGTGAGCGCTGGACGTACAACTGCGGTGTAGAGCCTTCCTTTCAACTTAGGTGGCATTTTTCTGTGACAGAAGATAGCCGAATTTTCTCGCCACTTCAATCACCCGACGCTTACACGATGGTTGATGTCGTCATCACAAGTTGCTTTGCTATTGATCATAGATCCCAGATATTTGAACTTTTCGCACTTGGGAAGCACTGTTCCATTCAAATAAATATCTGGAATAGGCCTGAGTGGATCAGAGAACGGGCAGCACAAGTACTCTGTCTTTTTTGAACTAATGCGATACCTATTTCCCTCCAGAGCGTCCACCCACACATCAAGTGCTCGTTGCAGGGATGTAGGATCCTCACTTATGATGCCTCCATCGTCAGCAAAGAATAATTGATGTACCTTGGGGTCCATCACTTTACCTTCAAGCAGATAATCAAGGACTGTAATAAAGAGCAAAGGACTTAAAAGGCTTCCCTGGTGTACCCCGACTTTGATTGGGAACTCTTCGGTTACTCCAGCGGGGCATCTTACTCTTGTCTTTGCTCCTGCGTACATGTCCATGATCATCTGTACATAGGTTTCTGGAACCCCTCGATGTCTTAGCGCCACCCATATCAGATCTCGTGGTTGTCTGTCGAATGCCTTTTCAAAGTCAACCAATACAATATGCAAATCCCTTAAGGAATCACGATGTTTTTCCATTATGATCCTTATACTTTGGATTGCATCTGTGGTTGATTTACCCGAGACAAACCCGCACTGATCATCAGATAGCCGTATTATTTTTCGCAGTCGGCCACCTAATACCCGCTCAACGATCTTCATGGTGTGTGACATCAGCTTGATTGAACGGTAGTTATCACAGTTTCGTGTATCACCCTTTCCTTTGTATACAGGGAGAAGGTAACTTTCCCTCCATTGACTCGGCATTGGATCACCGCTCACGAATTTGGAGATGAGAATTCTGAGCCATCTGAACCCGATGTCTCCCATCTTTTTCCAGAACTCAGAGGGTATCTCGTTTTTTGGAGTATTTGACCGCCTCACTAACTTCTTCGACTGTAATGTCGGGTATTTCTTCACAGTTAGGGGTAGCTCTTGGAAAGTATAGCCGGGGAAACTGTTCATTTAAAAGCTCTTCACAAGACTGCCGCCACCTCTGCAGAATTTTGTGGTCATCCACAAGAAGCGGGCCATGAGCATTGCTAATGAACTTTGGCGAACGAATCTCCTGAGCATTCTTCCTTCTTTGGGCGGCTATTTTGAAGATAGTTCAGTGCACCAATGGTTCATCCTTTACATTTAAGATTCACTCATGTAAGAATGTCCTTTATGGCTTCTTTGTTAACATTGAAAATTCGAATTATTTAAAAAAAAAAAAAATTGTAGCTAACGAATTTGCCTTTCAATTATCGCAGGACATTAATCGTTTTGAAGCATCAATCGATCGCTTTGGTAAGCAAATATTCAAACAAAAGGAAGACTTATCGCGGTGGCGCAAAAAACTCCAGGAATCTCTGAGAGATCTATCAAAACTGCATAAGGAAATTAAAGAAGCTAAATGTTGCAGTGTTCTTGAAATGTATCAACGGAGTAAAGACTTGGAAATTCAAAGCTCCAAGCAAAACATAAAAACTAATCACATTGTGAAAATTAACGCCTTCTACCACATGGATTCAGAGAATTTAAGGAGAATTGTTGTTTTAGCCTGTGAAATTATTCAGAAAAACTATCTCGTCTTTAATTACGATAATAACGTCGACTCCGAACTCAAAGCACGACTTGAGAAGCTAAGTCGTCTCTTGAACGGACATGGCATAAAATTCAAAGACGATGAAAGCAAAAGCGGTGATGATGAATTGGAATTGACTTTTGATGAATTTAGCTCCGATGATGGAATGGGAATTGAACTGCAGCTAAATGGTAAACGAATGCTTTCAAGTGATGAAGATTACTCTGTTTCCAAGAACAAACGCAGCAAAAGTTTATTCGAAGATACCGTTGATCTGGGTGTAAGAGCTATTGAAAAAGGACCTGAGCTCTTTAAGTTGCAAAATGAAGTTAATCAAAACGAAACTCAAGTCGTGTCCACTGCAGCTGATGAATATGAAGTATACAATTCAACCTTTGAGATATCGGGGGTAGATAATAAGAAAAAAAACGACTTCATATCAAGCATTTTGTCAGAACAAAGTGTCAGTGCAGTGAATCGACTTAAAATTAAGAATGGTATAAAAAAAAAAAAACAAAATACTAAACTTTATTTGATTTTTATTGTTTTTATTTTTTGTAGTTCTCTTAAAATCAAACATAACACGAGAGGGTGTTTTAAAAACTGTTACGGCTGGTATTAAAAAGGAAAACAAAAAGTTTAGTCCCAACCGAATACGGAAGAGTCCCAGATCGCCGAATATTACAACGCGAGGTAAGGAAAAGACAAAATATTTAAAATTTTTAATTCAATAATTCTTGTGTTTTGACAAAAGCTCTAACATCCACGGCAAACTTCCTCAAGCGACAGAAAGCTAAAACTGTGACACCTAGTTCAAAGGAACCAGCTATAGTGAGAATAAACCGAACCGCTTCGCTAAGGATTAAAAAATAACTTTTTTGAGATTAAGATATATATTTTTATTGATTATATTTATTGTTCCAGTTATACATATTTAAACTTATTTACTGTATATATGACCAAATATTAACCGAACCCCTTTTGTCCAAAAATAAATAACTATACATCGTATCGTGTTCTTAAAGGGCACTCAATCAATTATTGTTTTGTTGAGTTTTCTGATAAGTATTATCATTTTCATGACCTGAATGATACTTTACATACTTATAGTACTCGTACTAAGCAGGAGAAAGTGTCTTATGGAGTCGATTTATAATTTTCAAAAAACACGTTATGTAACGTTTTCTTTAATTTTCTTGTACCATTTGGCATACTCTAGTTGTTACTGGTTAACATGTGAAAACTTGAGCACTTTTAACACAGACCATCAATCCGCTAAAGACGAAATTGTTTCTGTGACTTCGCTGAAAGGATGACTAATCTAGCCATTTTAGGAATCTGAATATAGGGATGGCAATGATTGTTTATGATTGCTGTAGAAATATCAAGGTTTAATGTTTTATAACAAACAAAACGGAAACAAAAAGTTCATAATAAATTGCTCTAAATTGCTTGGTGATCGTTAAGGCAGTTTCAACTAATTGAACATTCCTACAATGGAAACCTGTCTTGATTATTTCACCCTTCATTTGCATTTGTATTTATGTATTTATTTATCTAGAAAAAATTGCATTTAATGCTTAGTATCATAGGTTTTTAAATAACAACGGAATCTATAAAAGATCTTCGATTTTAGCCTTCAAAAAATGCCACTGGTAAGATGGTGTTATTAATATTTGAAACCATATGACAAAACTTAATCGAATAAGAAGATCCGTCGAAGCCTCAAAGAAACCATATCGCGAAAAATAGAGCGCGACAATATCAATGAACGTTCCATTGATATCGCGAAAGAGAGGTAGGCCTAAAAACTCCGGGATCACACAAATGCAACGAGACACCAGGCATTTGGTTTGCCTCAGTGACGAAGTGATTCAAAATCTGGAGGCCTGTAGTTAATTCCTGACGCCAAACAGGCGAACCCCACTGGTGGATCAGTAGAAATGGGGTGAAGTGGGAGGGTTATGATCCCTTGAATTCAGATCATAACCTCGCAGAAAAACGAAAAAGTAGAAGAAGAATATTTGAAATCATATTGATTGAGGTAGGTGTATAAAATATTACGTTACGCCAAAACGATCCACGCAGTAAATAATTTTTTTTTATATATAAAAATATCTGTTTTCCAACATTACTCTAATGAAGAATTTGAGCACTGAAAATAGGTGTTCTGCGCAATTAATTTTGTACTAAAGTGGTATCTTTTGAAGCTTATAAAGTTGAGTTGAGGAATGCAGTGGACAATATGTTTTTTTTTTGTTGCCGGATATGTGCAGGTTCGAGTTCTAACGAGGAACTGCAACCAACAGTCACCCGAGCATACATAAAAGAGAAAGGAATAAAATCGTCTTTCCAACTAATTCACCAAAGAAAATTTCCTGCCTGGCCTGCATACACTGCTCTTTTTTTTTATAATTTGCGCGCACTCAAGGGGTTATGAATACCCTTAACATGTTTACACGCAGTGCGGGCGTTGGAAATAATAGATAGAGAGAGAAAGAAAGATTTGGTGTAGTGGTTTGAAGCTGAGTTGTTTTTTTTTTTCTTTGGTTCTGATTCACAGTATTTTTTTCCCGATAATCGATGTCATAGGCAAATCATCACCAACAGAGCGAACAATTTTCCCAGCCAGCTACTGCCAGTGTTATGCCTTCGCAATAGTGTTCACACAAGCTTTCGCAATTGATCGGACTGAATTTATATATTTCATGAGAAATAAATAAATACTTACTGACATATTCCCAGACAACCGACTGCGACTGCCCGTCGAATTAGATTTCAACTTGGGCTATAAACAGTGATTATCTATATATCTATATACATATAATAAAATGATAGTTAGGGTTGGAAATGGGCAGGTATTACGCAGAAACTATATCACAGATGTTAACAAACCTTTGGCGTTTTATACCTTAGAATATTGGTCCTTATCTCCAATAAGAATTGTCACGATACTTAAGATATTAAGAGAAATAAACAGAAAAAAAACAAAAAAAAAACAGACAAAACCAGACATTATAAAACTATATATTCGGAAAGTTTGAGAACTACTGATTTTGTGCATACTTTTGAGTGGAGTATAAAAAAAATAAGCACATTCATTTCCTGTTGGTTGAGGCCCAGACTCACTTCAAACTGCGCCTTCTAAGTAAGTGGTTTATTTTGTTGACGCAGTCCTTCTGTTAGCTACATATGGTATGTACTTATGCGGCGGTTAAAGTCATGCTGGTGTAAGTCATTTCTCAAAAATATTGGTGTAAGTCCAGAAATGAATACTAACATGCCAAACTGTTGCATGAAAATGTGAAGTAAATTAAAATGTTACTGCTTCAACAACAGATGGTAGAACAAACTTGATAGATAAAGGAAAAGCTGATATGAATTGTTAAAAGTTACAGCGGTATAAATCTTAAGTTCTTAAGCTAAATATACACCCCTATTATGGTTAGCGAATCGAACGTTCGAATCAAGTCGAACCTCCCGGCGAATCACTTCTGTCGCTTTATTCACTTCACAGATGGGATTTAATTGTTTTTTCCTTTGTCAGCACAGGCGAGGTGAAGAAACTTATTGGTGTTTTCTAGGATTCGAACATGGAACCTCACGCGCAGTGGTTCCACTGCGCCACGGCGCCCACAATAATAAATACTGATTACCGAAAAAAAAGAGTGGACACAACGCCGTATCCTATATACCGAGGCGCTGTCAAGCTCACCGCTATTCGTCAAGCTGACTGGCTAGCGGTTAATACTGTACCGCTGATAGATGCCATATACACCGATAGTCAGTCAGCTATCAAATTCCTTGGATCCAGCACCATCAGTTCAAAGGCAGTGATTGTGATTCTCTCAACAGGACGACTTAATTATGAAAGTCATAGAATCGAACACTGGAGTCTACTCACACCATCACTCTGCTTTAATCTACATGCCGTGCGTATGAAAAATCCTCTGAGCATATCAGTCAAAAAGAACAAATACTTCTTTCGACTACGTTTGGGACACTTGGTCACCCACGGGCAGCTGCTCTGTAAAAACGACCCAATCCGGCATCTATGTTCTACTAATGAGACTATCTCCATCAAACACCTCCTTCAACGCAAGAAAATTAAAGAAGTCCCACAAAAATTTTCTAAAAACGCACAATTAATTGATCTACTTAAACATTCATCCGAGGAAAATCATAAAATTGAAATAACGTTGTATATCTGTGTTCAAACCGACACCCTACAAGAACTAGTTGTCCTCCTTAGCCCCTTAAACACACAATCAATAAAAATTGCTACATCCGAGCACGTCAAATTAAATGAAATTTACAGATAAAATGCTTGCAAAAAATGCATATGGCCCTGTTACACAAATGTCTTCTAACTTTAGAATTTGTAAACTTATTTTATAAACTTCTTTTTAAATAAAATAAAATAAACAAATGACTATTAGCACAACTGCCCCATTTCGCACCTTATAGAAATAAATTATTAATTCTATTTCAATTCACATTTATTTGTTTTTTACATACATATGTACTTAACATTGGATAAAATAAAGCTTTCCGATTAGTTTTTAGTATTGTCAGCAAAATATTAATAACAAATATACAAATACAAATAGTTTTTAACAATTATTCATTTGGTTTGATCTCTTTTGCTTTCAGAAGTATTTTTGGCGTTTCAATTTCTGTTTTACTTTGAATCAGTTTAAGTTCCCTTTCATGACTTGTAACTTTCCGTTCACCTGAAAGTACTTCTTTTGGCATAGTTTCAATTGTGCGTTTGATAACAGCTTGTAGGCTTGCTATTGTGTTTTCTAATGCTACATTCAAGTTTTTATTGCCGTAACTGTGGGCTAAGAAAAGCGAGGCAAATAGATCGCCCGTTCCAGTGAAGCAAATACCTTTACCTTGCAAGGGAATGGTGAGTGTGTAGCGGGGTCCATTCTTTGTGCTAAGGAATGCCAAAAGTTCACCTGGAGGTCCTAAGTCTGTACTTGAGAGCACAACTGTGTCTATGTTTTTATTATGGAACCATTCCATTGCATCCCAAGCATCTGCATGACTTTTGATTTTTCGTTCAGTTAGAAGTTCAACTTCATATTGATTTGGTGTTATAATGTCGGCAAGCGGAACAATTTCTTCTCTGTAAATTGGCAATAATTCTTTTGGAACGTACATTTGGCCATTGTCTCCCATTACTGGATCACAAACTGTGGATAAATGAGATTATCACAGTTAAATGGAAAGTAAATACTATTTGCTTCTAGAATGAATAAGAAAAAATATATAATACAAGGCATTGTACATCTATAGGTGTACACATTTCTAATCGTATTGGAACCCAGTTTTGGCATGGGCTGAACTTGCCCATCTGAACCTTCATAAAAAATCACACTCGCTTCGACTAAAGAAGAAAGTAAAAGAAATCGAATTGTAAATTGAACGAATTTCTTTATTTTTTTTTTCTCCTTGCTACGGTTTATTACTAAAGCAATTGTGAACTAACTATACTATGCTTTATATGTGTAGAGGTAATAAAATTGAAAATGCAGCAATGCAATAGGACATCCGACTCTTTAACAATCTTCCACAAAAAAGCTGTAATTATTTAATATCCATCCAAGCCTAATGATCGTAGTCTACTCCTCAAACCCTTTCATTCGATATCCATATCAAGTTGTGAAGAAAAAGGTAATCCGTCATCTTGGAGCGTCCGCCATTTTTGGATTTAGAACGATATTAGGTATACTTTATTGCATTGTCACCGGACTTATATATGTACGTGTGCAAACTTTGTAGCGATAGACAGACAACGAAATTAAATAAAAGCTTTTGAAAATTAAAACAAACCATAAATAAAATCAGAAGAACGTGTTGCTCGGTGAAAATACAGGTTTTTTAAGGAACTGTCATTGAAAAACATCATAAATAATGCACATGGGTTATGACATCAGAATGACGTCAGAGCCGCATGTACATGCAACCATTTAAATGTAGTGTGTTATGGCCTTTACAAAAAATGTTATTGCGTAATAATTTACTGGAAGAAACGGTGCAGTTTCGCAAATCATTTATCTATTCAGTTTTTGGTTCGGATATTCGTCGACTTAGCTAAGCAAATAATAGGAAAGCTCGAAACTTCTATTTTGATGTCGGTTGTTCATATGTAAATGCTGCAAAGCCGGGAGACTTTAGACCCAGTAGCTTCTTTCCTTCTCGCCATCATCGGGTTGAAAATCTGAAGATACCATTTGTTGTCACTATTAAAAATCGACGAAAATCAAAGTGCGTGACAGGTAATCTGATCGACCATACAACAGCAAAACCGTTTAAGACCGTGAAGATAGCTTCAAGAAAACATGAATCAACACATCTATGAGATACGTTCGGATAATTGTCGTGGAAAAGAGCTTATGAGTGCCGTAATATGTGAGCGTTTAGTTGATTGTCCAAGGTGGTCAAAGTCACCATCAATTCAAATAAATCGACCGCTGGCTCTACTGTCTTAGAAGTCATTTTAGTAAGGAGACCGTAATAAAGATACTATAGAACTAAGATTCTATACAAAACCTTTCTTTCTCCGTCATGCTGAATGGTACAGTAGCGTCGACAAGAGGTATTCCACACAAAAAGTTCGTAATGTGACCCAATCTGTGTTGGTGATATATAGAATTAATACCCTAGGCACGTACTATACGTCTTCTTCTTCCTTTTATCAGCGAGGCTATGATCCGAAAACAAGGGATCACAACCCTCCCACTTCACCGCATTTCTACTGATCCGCCTCGTCGTAAGGCACGTACTATACGTAAAGCAATATTAACCTGAAGAAATAAACAATTGAAGTGAACTAAAAAACAGACTCCCTGACTTTTTTTTTAAATTCCTTGACTTTACCAAAATTCTTTTCCCTGACTTTTCCTAACTGTCCAGACTAGTGGACACCCTGTATAACTAATAATTCAATCTCAAAAGTTGAGTAATCAATTGTACTGCGAGAATTTACGTGGTTAATTTTCGATTTTGATAACTGGATAGTTACAAAATACATATGTGGGTATTTGAAGATGCTGTGTTAAAGGTTTCCATTTTCTATACGCTCAATTGAACATTTATTTTTTAAATTCTTCCGCCTTCTCGTAAATCTACGTCCTCACACCTTTAACTAAAGAATTAATATCAAAGTGATAATATGGAGAAGAGGGACTTTGAGCTATCACTGGCTGGAAAACCAAAGCATCGACGAGATATCCTGGCGTTAATATAGACATTCGATGCCAGGGAGGGACTCTGGAGAAACGCAAAGAATATTGCTGATTAAAATGAATTACCTACTGAAGAGTGAGGGAAAGGTTCTGATTCGGTATCTCGAATAAGAACATAGGTTGTCGGGGACCTCTATTCGGTAATCAAATAAAATATTAAAAAATAACTTCCAGCAACAGCGAAATGTATTTATGTAGCCAATAAATTTAAATTTTAAAATGTCCATAATAAAGTAGAACAAAAGCAATTGAGGAGTTATATCAGCTGAAGTTGAAGCTATTATTGGAAAATATCAAGCACCTAGTTTTTACCGAGGGTGTGATGTAATCTGGATAAATATGTGCATACATATGTAGAAGTATATACATACGAGTATATGACAATATACGTAGAAAAATAAATGCAATATAGATTTATGGTTCCAGATAAGGGGTTGTCAGAACAATCTCTGAACGTAAAAGCATATAGTACATCACATAAGAATATACCTATATATATAGGTACCTACAGGACCGTACCCAAGTGATGCAAATATTTTATTTTCCACAATGAGGAAACATTTCTTACTGCCTAAGGAGATACTTACCATAAATGAGATTAGGATTCATTTCCCTGAGCTTTTTTACGATGGATCCGATTCGTTTTAAGAATGATGCATTACCAATGTACCCGGTAAGTAAGTGTGAGTAGTGTTGCAACAGGTCATTTTCCTCAAGGCCTTCATAGAGATCGCCTGCAAGATAAAAATGCAAGTTCATATAAAGTTCCACACAGATCGCACTGCTCACGTAAGTCCTTCTCTTCGAGTACCTGCCCCTTGATAGATTTATAACCAGTGTGATTGGACAATTGCACGGAGTTAATGGCATCCACCTCAAAACCTAGAACCTAGCGATATAAACAGTTATTATGAATCTGACTATTGGACGAAAGCTAAAAAACGAAACCTGCAACGGGAATGTAGCACTCTTGTTCCCAACGTATCCATGAACGACATGACTTTGGATAGATAAAACACGCTTAATAGCACTTGCTGACATTTTCTTAGTAACTGATGAGCATCAGCGCACACACTTACTAACTGAATTGTGTTCAACTTCGACTGACTGATAACAGATAGTGAGTTAATCGCGACTACAACTCGCGATTGCATTAGACCAATTAACTTTAGCTACGTTATACAGCATTCAATTTACTGCGATTATTCACCATACCAATGTAAATAAGTGTTATAGTATAGTAAAACCGCTTTTATATTTAGGAATAAGCACAACACGGATAATCGAAACGATTTTTTCTACAAAATTTGACAGCAAAAATTAAAATAAAAGCTTTAATAAAAGCCAACCAACGACCAATGAATGTAACCAACAACAGCGTTCCCACTTTCAAAACATAATTGTACTATTCTATGCTATTATAATACTTTTCCCTATATTCCATACTTTTAGCATTTGAGCCTAAAAGTCGAATTTCGTTTCAGTTTATTGCAATCTTCTATCTATATTTTGTCACAGAATGAAGAAGCAACAACAATATGAAGAGCATACAACTCTGGGCATATCATTCAAAAAAAAAACTTACTGAGTAGTATTTAGTATTTTTCACTACAGCGATTTTTATTCATCAATTTCGTTTCGTTTATTACAAATAGTCCATTTATAATGTATGACATTTATGATAATATTTGTCATAAAAGTACTACGTTCAGCGTTCACATAATGTCGTTTTTTATTGGGCAAAAAGGAGCAATTTTTTTTTTATCCATTTGTGAAAAAAATAAAAAAATAAATCTGAGCACGCACAACTAAGCAGAAGACTTTCACATGTTCAATTGGAATCAAAATGAGTGAAATCGGAAGTGGGAACCAATGGAAAACGACATAAGTTAACATTGCCAGTTATCCCGTTTACATGGTGGACTGAATCCAAAGTCAATTCGCCGTGTTTGATCTGAGAAAAATGGTTATGTAGAAATGAATAAGCATATCAAATCACTTTCAATTTAGGCTTATGAATTATTATTAAACTCATCAAATCATCAAAAAGATATACAAATTGAAGTCTAACTTTCTGTGAAAAAATAATTTAATTGGGCACATTCAGGTTTTTAGATTCTGGCTGCTCAGGCACGTCAGACTACACGGAATGCAAATCTGTCTGGCCAGTCAGTCAGCCTCAAGCCTTTTCCACGCAATTTTCCAAAACAAATACAACACTTTATATGTAAAATTAACCAAAAAAAAAGGTTTTCCTATGGTCAAAATAAACCGAAATAGGTATAATCAATGAGATTTAATCGAAACTTAAAAGTTGTTTGTATTGGTTTGCATTCGCTTTCTGAGAAAATCCGTATAATTTGTTTCATCTAAGTGTGCCTAAGTCAGCTAATTAAGAACCATCTAGATTTCTGAGGCCCAACAAAGAACGCGCAAAATCCAGATATCCGGAAACCTGAAAGTGCGCACTCTTCATACAAATACAGCATGTTCACTGTTCTTAATTCCTCACATAGAGGAGCTCACACACCAGAGCAGTACACCGTAGCGATATCGGTAAATATAGATGCACACTCACAACCCAATCCACTCCTTCACGGATGACAGCACTCTTGACTTCGCTTATTCTTTAACGACTCCACGACAAGGGCGCCAAGTTGTAGAGTCTCAGCGACAGCGAATGCCAACCGAACTTAACTCTGATATTGATGCAATCGTCAATTGGGGTGTTAAAAACCGAGGTGAGTTTAACTCGTCAAAAACTCAGTGTTGTCTTCTGTCTCTCAAGCGTGACACCAACGTGGCCAAACTAAAAATGAATGGAGTTGATGTAGAGGAATCTAATGGCTTGTCAATGCTCGGAATGCATATTAGCCCAGACTTACGTTGGAACCGGCAGATTACTTATGCAGCAAAAGGTGGTGCTAGATGCCTCGGTTGCCTCAAAAGATGTAAACGTTTTTTTCACTCCAACTGATTTGGCCACTATCTATAAAGCATACATTCGTCCGAAACTTGAATATAACTCACATGTTTGGGCGGGAGCTCCCGCTACGTGCTTGAGCTTGCTTGATCGTGTTCAGCATCAAGCTTGTAGATTGTTCGGGGATCAGTTTATGTGCAACCTAATTCCTCCGCTAGAACACCGCCGGAATGTAGGATCCTTAGTGCTCCTATATCGGTACTTCCATCACAAGTGTTCGGATGAAATATATAGTTGTGTCCTCTTGTCCGTCTGTTCAATCGTAGTACACATGCGGCCTCTTCCGCACATCCGTATATACTTAAACTTGTTTTCGGACGCACAGTGAAATTTTTTTTTTTTTTTATATAATTTACTCGCGCTAAAGGGGTTATGACTACCCTTTTTATGCATTATACATAGCGTGAGCGTTAAGGAAGAGGGGTTAGAGGGAAACGGGGCACCGATGCACATTGGTCTTAAATGTCTGTAGGTTATAATGGAGAGGAAAAGCAGACTCGGGGAGAGCATTCCACAGACGTGTTGTGCGGCTTATAAAAGAATCTCTATATTTCACGGTACGTCCGAAGATAGGCTTAAGGGTAAACTGATGAGCATTCGAGGCATGGCGAGTATTGCGGTTAAAACGAAGAAGGGGAGGAATGCTATTGGCTATTTCAACTGAGCATTTTCTGTGGAAATATCGATAAAACAGGGATAGGCAGGAGACATTACGACGGTGTTCGAGCGAAGCAAAATTGCTTGTAATATTCGTGTCTCCGACGAGTCTTATCGCGCGTTTTTGAATCCTATCTAGCAAGTGCAATATGGTTTTTGGCGCACCAGACCAGATGTGAGCGTTATACTCTAACTTAGGGCGAATGTACGCCTTATAAATTGTAGCCAAATCAGAAGGGGTGAATATAGGAGATCGTTTTTTAACCACACCACACAAATGTGGAATAACTTGCCTTCCTCAGTGTTTCTTGATACCTATAATCTACAGAGATTCAAAGTTAGAGCGCATCGTCACCTCACTCTTTTTCCTTCTCTATCCAATCTATAATTCTCCCCTATACCCTCTCCTTTCACTAGGCTTAAGTGATGCAGAACATTAAAAAAAAAAAAACACTGCGGAGGTGTACCTCTACCGTTATTGTAGCGATACAATTTTCTACCGCAGCATACACAGTTGACCACCGGCCATACACCAAAGAATGCGAGTCATTTCATTTCACCGCTACGGCGCTTCTACCGGCACCCGTACCGCTCTGGTGTGGGAGCTCCTTAAACTGTATTTTTTTATTTTTTTTATTGGTCTGACATCTGCCTTCTGTCCATCTGGAAATTTCTCTGTTGATTTATTTCCTCAACTCTGCATATAAGCGTAGCGCGCATTCCGCAAACCACATTTTGTTTGTTGGAATATGAACGTATGTCGGCTAAAAATTTGACATTTGTCTTTTTTTGCCTATCAAAAGGAGTAGGTAAAATGCCGACCGAGTGTTTTTAGCTGGAGTTCGAACTTCATGCAGCGTTTTCTAGGAAACACTATCAGAAACATGTCCAAGAATAAGAGTAAGAAAACTCCTGTTGTCCTTCCCCCAGGTGCAAAAACTGCCAGCAACAATGACCCAGTTCAGATGGATAAAGCAGGGAACATCTGCATCAGGATTCTGGCTAAACCCGGAGCCAAGCAGAACGGCATCACCGATATTACAAGCGAAGGAGTAGGTGTCCAAATCGCTGCACCACCTACAGAAGGTGAAGCTAACGCGGAACTTGTAAAATATCTATCAAAAGTACTCGGCCTGCGGAAGAGCGATGTTAGTTTGGACAAAGGCTCCCGGTCGAGAAACAAAATAGTACAGGTTAGTAAAGGGGTGACAACACCGGCTGCCGTACTCGAACTTTTAAAGAAAGAATCCGAAATGTAGCAGAAGCGTTTAGTTTGGTTATTTGTATTGCCTCCGTTTTTCTTCTACTAAGTTTTTGTATTTATTTACGCTGATAGGAATAAAACTGTGCACTTGATGTGCTTTTATATTAATCAAAAAATGAAGTCGTTCTATGCGTGATTCTGTGAAAGGAACTTCACACTTTTCTGGGGTATGCAACGGAACTCATCAAAAGCCGGAGGAGAGGAATGTCGTCACAGGATGAATTGAAAAGGATCTCAGAGTGAAGGAGAAACAGAACTTATTTGATTTGTTAATGCGATGCGGACCAGGAACCTATCCCTTTCTAGAACAACAAATATGCCAGCAATGTTTGCCTCTAGTCGGAAGAATTATGTACTTGCCCATCGATTGGTGGCAGATTCAACCCTGGTGGAACTAATCATAAACTTCGCCTAGCCGCTCAAGTCATCAGACTTCCTGACAAGACAACTCAACAACCTCATAAGCAATGCAGGAAAACAGGTGGGAAGATAATGACATTTCTCTCGGTTAAGAGTGGTACCGAATTGGACGTACACAATTGAATAACAAAAGTTCGGTACGTTGTCTTAATTATGGAGACGCAGTGCATTCAATTGAACACCAAGGTGCGACTGTTTCATTCAAATATCCTGCACCATCATATCTTGACAATATCCTTCACTCCATATTCTTGAGTCGTGCACACTACGTAGGCTTTCATACGAAAATATTTATTTTTATTTCTATATGACCACAATCCAAAAATTGTTTGAGATCTCCCGATGATATTAGTTTTAGTTTAGTTTTAGTTTTAATGGTTTTATTAGTTTGTAAAAACTCAATGCTAATTAGTGTTTTAATTACATTTAAATAATATTGTTTTTTAACAAGAAATTTAGTCTAGCTTTAAATACATTGAGGCTTGAAAGATTCTTAATATCATTTGGCAGAATATTAAACAACTGAAGACCTTTAAACAGCATGTTGTTTTGGGTGTGTGCTCTTCTATATAAAGGAAGCCTGAAGTCGTCGATGTTCCGCAGATTATACCTGTTGTGTGTTATATACGCCACATTGTTCTGTAAATATTCGGGATACATATTTTGTTTTATTTTAAAAATCATCTGCGTGCCCCAGCAACTGGACGGACTTTTTTTTTATAATTTGCGCGCACTCAACGGGTTATGAATAGCTTTAACATGTTTACACACAGTGCGGGTGTTGGAAAGGACAGATAAAGAGAGAGAAGATTTGGTGTAGTGGTTTTTGAGGTTCATTCATTAAGGTAGGCGAACCCCACAGGCGGATCAGTAGAAATGCGGTGAAGTGGGAGGGTTGTGATCCCTTGTTTTCGGATCATGGCCTCGCTGATAAAAGGAAGAAGAAGAAGAAGATTCATTAAGGTAGGCATTGATGTTACGGCAGATTGAGCGGATGTCCTTTCTTGAGGCGAGAATGGTGCAGTCGTCGGCATACGATACATTTTTGACTCCGGGTGGTGGTGTGGGGAGTTTCGTCAGGTAGTAGTTAAAAAGGATCGGGGAAAGGACTCCTCGAGGTACCCCTTGCTTGACTTTCCTCAATTTCGATTTACAGTTGCGGAATTCAACGAAGGACTGTCGGCCATTTAGGTAATTGGCAAGCCATCGTTTAGTGGAGTTTGGGAGTTGTGATTCTAGGATGTCTTGAAGTAAGATTCCTAGGTCAACAGTATCAAACGCCTTTGATAAATCAAGTGCAACTAGAACAGTGCGATCGCATGGTCGTTGTTGTGTGTGATGTGTGTCGTGATCTCGGAAAGGGCTGTTGTAGTACTTCGCAATTTGCGGAAGCCGTGTTGGTGGTCGGCTGGCTGAAATTCAGAATGAAGCTTGGGTTGTATCAAAGCTTCGAGTATTTTCGCAACTGGAGAGAGAAGAGATATCGGGCGATATGAAGTACCTTGGTCTGCTGGCTTGCCTGGTTTAAGAATCGGAATGATTCTGCCCACCTTCCAGGGGTCAGGAATATCCAATGATTGAAGCGAAAGACTGAGTAGCTGGGTAAGGTAAGATATTCCTATAGGCCCCAGGTGCTTGAGCATAATCATTGAGATTCCGTCCGGTCTCTTGGCTTTAGAGGGTTTAGCTTTGTGGATGGCAGATTCGACTTCGGACGGTAGTAAAGAGCAAGGAGTAGTATCTGGAGTAAGGCAGTGAAGTTTCCTAAGGATGGAACGTTTAATCTTGTTGCAGTTTGTCGAGTGTTCGATGAATTGGCGACAGAAGGATGATGAACATTTCCTGGGATCATCAAACTGTGAGGCGTTGAAGGTGATGGCTGTTAGGTCCCTGCGTGTTGTGGAATTGGAAAGCTCCTAGATAGTAGCCCAGAGCTTCTTGGAGCATTTATCGCAGGACTGCAAGTATTCTAGCCATTTAGTCCGTCGATGTTGGTTGACTAGGTGGTAAATCTCCCGGTTGAGATGATCAATTCTGGGATTGTCAGGATTTGTTCGACGTAACAGGTCGCGTTCGTTGGCGAGCTGGACAGCTTCGGCTGGAAAGTTAGATCTAAGTTTAGGGATTCTGCCTGCAGGAATGCTGCTGCTTTGGTTAGGATCCGTCGAAAGAGCTTTTCCCCTGAGTGCACATTAGGGGGAGACTGGAGTTCCAGTTTTCGATCAACGAGCCGTTCAAAGCCTGACCAATCAGCTTTGGCGTAGTTGACAAACGTGCGGTTGTCAGCTGATATAAAGTCATCAAGTCTATTCACAGTGATGATAATCGGGATATGATCAGAGTTGAGCGCTATGTCGGCACTCCAGGATGTACATGGGAGCAATAAGGCACTCATGATGCTGATGTCTGGAGAGCTGGAGCAGGTGGCACAGATCCGGGTAGGAGACTCCTCGTTGATGACTCCGAAACTTGACTCATCGATTTGCTCGGCGATATGTATACCGCGGCGATCATTAAATAGTTTAGAGTGCCAGCACTCAGGATGAGCGTTGAAGTCTTCTATAACTATGTGGTAATCGCCCATGAGAAGATGATCTAGTGATGGAAGGTAACCAGAAGTGCAGCTAGCTGGCGGAAGGATGTACACATTAGTTATGCCAATCAAGGTGTTGTTCGATCTGACAGCAATAGTTTGTGTTTCTAGGTGTAAGTCAGAGGTAGGGGGTATGGGTGTTGGTACGAGTCTGTAGTTAACAGACTTGTGAACGTTGAATGCCAGGCCCCGAATGATGTTGTAGTCTGAGCTTCTGTGAGCATGGATGAAGGAGTGAGATTAGTTTCTTGTATGGCGGCAATTATTATTCCGTGACGTTCCATGTAGTTGGTGATTTCAGCAATTTTCCCTCGTAGGCCATTACAGTTTAGATGCATCATTGTGAAAGGTGTGCGATGATCCTAAGTTGGGACCTGGTTGCTAGCCAAGGCAAGCGAAACCGGCGACTGGGGCGGAGTGTTGGTGGCTAAAGTGACATAATCTATCGAGGGACTTCTGGTTAAAGGTGGAATAATTGATGGAGTGCGAGACATAGCTGCATTGGAGCAGCATGGAACTAAGAAGCTGGAATTCCATTGGCGGCAGTTGTCAAGGCGGGAACAAGCCCTGAGGTGGCACCAGTTATTACATCCATTGCACTTAACAGAGGTCGCGTTGCCATGAATGCGAATTCGGCACACTGAACAGAAGCAGGTAGTAGAGGGGTTGTTCGTCTGGGTTCGTGTGTTACAGCAGTCCAGCAGTGGCACCAGTTTCCACACATGTTGCATTTAACTGAGGTTATGTTTTTATTGATCTTTGTGTGACATACGGAACAAATCCAGATCCGTGGACCAGAGTTTGGCTCAATGCCGGCGTTTAATAATAATATGCGGAGCAAGGAGGCCGCTGTCATTTGCTCCACTAAGGAAAAAACGTTTGATGTATACGAATGTTGTAGGTAGTTGAATTGTTGACAATCTTTGGCCAGGAAATTCCTGGGTCGATTCCGGGACGTAGACCCAATTGTCGTGAGAATCGAAACACATCTATAACTTCCTGTGCGTACATAACAGTTTGGCCCAAATGTAAATTGTTCCCAAACTCCTAATAAATAAATTTTGTAATACAACATACTAGCAAGTAGCACCCCATACTAGGGAATCCAAAATTTCGCCAACTGCTATGAACTTCTTTGGTAATTTCCCATGATGTAAGACATATGACCGAAACCCATGTGCTTCGCTAGTACTCTCTCACGAAGCTAAAAAAAAAAAATTGCCTCTGTATCTCTATAAGCGCTTCTGTAGTAACCTCCAGCTGTAGGAAGTTTGAAAAATATTCTTAATGCGGTTATTTTTGTGGTAACTTCTCACAATCGGTAGTATAAGGTAGGCCACCAGCCCATTAGTTCGGTGTTAATCGCCCGCGTTGTGCCCGTTTTGCTCCATCCTACATAGTACATTCAATACAAAAAGAATGTATATCTTATTACATCATTAGTGGTCAGTGGTTAGTGCGGCAAACCACTGCGCGTGAGGTCCCAAAAAACACAAAGTTTTCAAGGTCTGACAAACATAAGATAGAGTTACTTGTCATGCAAAAGCTTTCATTTGTTCGAAAAATATAACACAAACGAGTAGTTGCCTTCAGAAAATTAGAAGAATATAATTTAATCTAACTTTTCGCAATACTCGACGCATTCAAGCAATAGAGAATAGTCATTACAGGAAATGAAAGGCAGGGAGTCTCTGTACAAAATAACTCGATAAGAAACTGAATCCCTTATGAATTTCAGTACTTAAATCGATATCAAGCGGCAAAAGAGAATTAATCGAACCATCGATCGTACGCATTTAATTTCATGATGACGTAAATCGAAACGTTATTCGAACGTACTGCCGTTTAACTCGTTATAAAAAAATAAACCAGGCTGGGGCAATCCGTTTCATCACACTGACATCTAAACTGCAAGTCGGTTGTCATCCTGCACCCTGCACACAAGCATATCACATCCACTGCTTACCTAGCAACTCCTACCAAAATTTTTAGGCAATTTTCTTCTGATAGGCGGGTGCACGATGTACAAATCGAAGTCCAATATCGTCCAAAACAGCACACGTACCTACTAAAAGTTGTAACCTATTTCTAGACTAAATGTAAGCCTTCTCAGTCTCAAGAGCAAAAGAACAAAAACCTCCGTATGGAATGAAACAGTAAAAATACTATAAAGCCTAAGACTTTATTTCACACCAATATGTTATGTAGAAGAGTACACTTTAAAAAAAGAAATGGCTAAACGCTAACGTGTCGAAAATGCTTCTGATTCAGGTTTTTAATGCCACTATAACGCAGCATTGTTTTCGTGGGAAAAAATGTTTAAGTGGAACTTTTGCTTGGTTTTTTTTTTTTTTTTTTTTATGGAATAGTATTGTGCTGCAAGCGTTTGAATTGGAATCTGTTCTATAGGGTTGTTTAATCTACCTCTTCCATATGGGAAGCATCTTCCGAATCTTCGACCAATGGTGGGGCATCACCTCCTGCCGCGGCAGTGGGCTCTTCGGTGGCCATTGGTTCATCATCATCGATGCCAAGGCCCAGTTTAATCATCCGATAAATTCTTGAAGCGTGGACTTGAGGACTGTCCAATGAGAATCCAGAAGATAGAAGCGATGTCTCGAAGAGAAGAATAACTAAATCTTTGACGGCTTTGTCATTCTTATCAGCGTCGGCCTTCTGACGCAGAGTATCTACGATGGGATGGTCTGGGTTTATTTCCAAGTGCTTCTTACCAGCCATGTACCCCATGGTGGACGAGTCGCGAAGTGCTTGTGCCTTCATGATGCGTTCCATATTTGCAGACCAACCGAACTGAGATGTAACAATACAGCAGGGTGATTCAACTAAACGATTTGACACGACGACCTTCTCGACTTTGTTGTCCAAGATAGACTTCATGACCTTGCAGAGGTTCTCGAACTTGGCTTTGTCTTCTTCGCGTTTTTTCTTCTCTTCCTCGTCTTCTGGCAATTCCAGTCCTTCCTTTGTTACGGACACCAATTGCTTTCCTTTGTATTCCTTCAGGTGTTGGATGACGTACTCGTCAATTGGTTCAGTCATGTAGACGACCTCAAAACCACGTTTCTTCACACGTTCAACAAACGCAGAATTGCTGACCTGATCTTGTGACTCACCAGTGATGAAATAAATGTGCTTTTGGTTCTCCTTCATGCGGCTGACGTAATCAGCCAGCGAACATGATTCTTCCCCTGAAGCCGAGGTTTGATAGCGGAGCAGTTCCGACAGCTTGGCCCGACTGTTGTTGTCCTCATGGACGCCTAGTTTCAAGTTCTTGCTAAACTGTTCGTAGAACTTTTTGTAGTTTTCCTTGTCTTCAGTCAATTCCTCGAACAATTCCATACATTTCTTAACTAAATTCTTGCGGATGACTTTGAGCACTTTATTTTGCTGCAGCATCTCACGAGAGATATTCAATGGGAGATCTTCAGAGTCCACCACACCCTTCATGAAGTTCAAGTAGGATGGAATAAGGTCTTCGCAGTTGTCCATGATGAACACACGACGGACGTACAGCTTAATATTGTTCTTTTTTTTCTGGTTGTCGAAGAGATCGAATGGAACCCGACGTGGGACAAACAGAAGAGCACGGAATTCCAATTGACCTAAATAAATACAAATGAGGGTTGATGTCAGATGAAAACAATGTGAAACACTTACCTTCCACGGAGAAATGCTTAACAGCTAAATGATCTTCCCAGTCGTTGGTGAGCGATTTGTAGAACTCGCCATACTCCTCCTGGGAGATATCATCGGGATTTCTTGTCCAAATGGGTTTGGTCTTGTTCAATTCCTCGTCCTCAGTGTACTTGACCTGAACCTTCTTCTTTTTCTTCTTGTCCTTATCTTTGTCAGCATCTTCATCCTCGCCAACGTCTTCAAGTTTAGGCTCATCTTCCTTCTTTTCATCTTTCTTCTCCTCAGCGTCATCTTCGGCGGCCTCATCGTCGCTCACTTCCTCATCACGAGTTTTCTCCATGAGCAACTTAATAGGGTAGCCGATGAATTGCGAGTGCTTGGTGACGATCTCCTTGATCTTGCTTTCCTCCAAGTACTCAGTCTGATCCTCCTTGATGTACAGGACGATCTTGGTACCACGTCCCAGTGGCTCAGAGTTATCTTGACGGACGGTAAACGAACCGCCGGCAGACGACTCCCAGATGTACTGCTCATCATCATTGTGCTTGGAAGTGACTGTTACCCTGTCGGCGATCAAGTAAGCCGAATAGAAACCAACACCGAACTGACCAATCATACTGATATCAGCACCAGCCTGCAGAGCTTCCATGAACGCCTTTGTTCCAGACTTGGCGATGGTACCCAAGTTGTTAACCAAATCTGCCTTGGTCATGCCGATGCCTGTATCGATGATGGTCAGCGTGCCTGCGGCCTTATTGGGAATCAATTTGATGTACAACTCCTTGCCACTTTCCAGTTTGGTGGGGTCTGTCAAAGACTCGTAGCGGATCTTGTCCAGGGCATCAGACGAATTGGAAATCAACTCACGAAGGAAGATTTCTTTGTTCGAATAGAACGTGTTGATGATCAAGGACATAAGCTGAGCAATCTCAGCCTGGAAGGCGAAGGTCTCTGCTTCTTCGGGCATCTGGGGGCGATTCCATGGAGTTTATTTAAATATTTTTCCGGACAAATTACTCGACTTACCTTTGCAAGTTTTTTTTAATTCACTTGTGCTTCGAACTATACAAAAACTGGAATTTACAGTCAAATTGCGGCCGGCACGTTTAGTCGAACCACGCTATTTTTCGCTAATGCGACCACTTTGGTTGACAAATTATCGACTGGCTTCGGAAACTTCGATCGAGTCTCGGTTCTCGAATGTTCTAGAAGAATTGCTGCTGGAACCGGATACGCGTTCGAAAATGCGCATTATTTTGAACTGTTTATTCACGAATTGTGCGTTTGTAACGAACAGACCGTTTAAATTGAAAATAAATGTAGCAAATATAATTTCTGTTTCGTCATAGAAAGCTAAAAGCTGTTCACTTATTTGCTGTCGATGGCTTATACCTTGTTGAAATTTTTACATTTCGATAAATGCTAATCCGGTAATTTTGTTAATTGTAGAGATTGAAGCACTGATTTTCTTTCATCTTCAATGCGAAAATTCAAAGCACAACCCTGTTTGTCGAATAAAAAAAATTTGTTTTGGAATGGATTGAATTGAATAAATTGGATTTTGAAATTCCGGGGTGTTGTGCAATATTAACTTACTCTTAGTCTAGACTTACTGACGGAACTACAATATATACAAAAGGAATAGTGCAATATAATCATTTAAGTGATCATTATTTAGAAAAATTGCTTTGAATAGTAGCTATTATTATATTGGTAGAAATATGTGGACTTTAAGTGTGTTTTATCGATCTCCTAGTACATAGTTGAATGCATAGATGTATTTATAGGAGAATTAAAACAGGGGTGTGATCGTTCATTAGATGTCCCAAAAAAATAAAACGATTGTTGAAGATTTCAATGTTGATTACTTAAAAGAAAATCTGAATAAAATGAAATCTTTTGACTTCATTAATATTGGTGGATTCAAATAATTCGTTGATAGTGCTACTTCAAGTACGCTAATAGACTACGCAATCTCTAATGTGCAATAACAGTTGGAACGAAACCGCGATTTAACATTTTGGATCATGAAACAATAATTATTAAGATAAAGAATTTTCGAAATTCAAGAGTTTTAAAGTTTAAATGAAAAAGTTTAATATTTTATCGAAAAACTTAAAAGCATAATTGACGGAATGACAATAAAATTTACATCAACTTTAGTGCCTACTAACAAGTGGTTTGATAATAATCTGCGTCAAGTGAAGTTAACTAAAGTTAATTTGTATATTAGAGCGGTGTATTCTCGTAATTATGCGGACTGAGGAAATATGTAGTTGCAAAAAACAATTATAAACAAACTGTGAAAAATAGTAAATATTTATAATTGATGGCTCGGTTAAAGGCAAGAGCAGGAGATTAAAAAGGTGGTTGGAAAGCTTTGAAAAGACACATGTGCAATAAATGAAATTGTGATAATAGTGATGTAATTAGACATGGAAAAAAAAATTGCTAATAAATTATATACATATTTTTTGATAGTATTAAGAACAATAATAGTGTAATCTCTACTCTGATATACTCTAGTCAGATAGAACTGGTTTCGCACAATTTCAGACTCTCACTAATTAATAGTGATATTAAGGAATATGAATTCTAAGAAAGACATATTTGGGATGAACTGCAATATTTCTTGACAACTTGAATCTAATTGGTGACCAGTTAGTGCAAATTATAAGCAATCTGTTATAATATCAATGTAAAACGTAATAAATGCCAAATAACCTGACAAGCTAACGTCAATCAATTTTTTAAGAAGTCGTGGCAGCACAGCTATTAACTATATAGAAAAATATCAATTTTATGTAAAGAACAATCGAGCTTTCGTAGTAGTTGATGTTATGAAGCTGCGTTACTGTAGATAGTGCATGAATGTAAAGGTAGTGTTGATGATGGAGAAACGATTTGTGCAGTGTTTCTGGATTTCCAAAGAGCATTTGAAATGGTTGACCATATAAATCTAAAGATAAAGAACTGTGTTGGTTTAACTCATATTTTAGTAAAAGACATATTTACGAAAATTGAATATTTTCTCAGAACAAATCGAAGTGAAACTGACATTATTCTCATTATACATTATTATACATAAATGACAATAAATCATCAGCCAGCAAAGAAATGTTCCTGCTTGGTAGTACAATAGACCGGAGAGCCTGAGTGCTCTTGGGACTTGGGTTACTTAAAAAAAAAGGTTGATATAGAAAACTAGTAATGAACAAATTGAACGTGTAAAATGTGTTAAGTATCTCAGTGAAATTATAGATTGTAAATTTGATTTTAAAGCCCATGCAGACTTGTCTCGCCATGACTTGCAGACTTGCCATGACTTTTCAACAATTAGTAAAAAAGTGAACTTTCTGTTCATGTAATAACTATATATCACTATGACTATGTAATAACTATATATGGTATAAAACGATTATATGACCGCATTTTGACATTCTTTGACATACAAACATGGTTGCAGGAACTCCCAAAGAAAGCCATGCGGGCAATGGTAGAAAGTGAATTTATACACGCCAATTGGGACAATACTAAGAATTACTATGGCTATATTTACCCTGGACCAGCTCAGATAAGCATGTAAGGATGCCGAGAATGCATTCGCTTCAAAGGATTTCACATTATGGGACATATTTCGACTCATACAACGGGCGGCCATCAGGATTCTAAGAATTGTGAGATTTTTCCATACAAGATTTTATGCATACGGGATTCTGAAAAGCGGGAATATGTGGCGTTCCCAGATTCCGCCGCTGACATGATGTCGAACAATATTCTCCTAGGTACGAAAATCTTTATTCCTAACCATGTAAAGTGTACCAGTCCAACAGATAATATTTTGGGCTACTCGAGTTGCAAAAAAAGCAATCAGCTTTCGGTTTTATAAAATCAGTCCACCTCAGTAAAATCGAAAAAAGTTGAAGTGAGTCAGTAATGATTGCAATGCCCTCATTAAGCCAATAAATTGAAGAGTTCATGGAAGACTGATATATCGTCTGCCTATGAAATATCTTTCTTGGATCACGAAAACTCCTTAATAGCCGGCAGTACGGTTGTCACGGTAACAGATCTACTGGTGATCTGACGACATATCTCACCAAAAAGTAGAACCAGTCTCTACATAAATTTGGATAAACTAAGATCGTAATATTTAATATTTCTAGGGCATAAGACATTCTAAGACAGAGTTTGGCATCAAGCTCTTTGTTTAATCTTTCGGAGATTAGAAACTACATTTCTGCCCATTTAATTTAACCTGTGCTGAACGGTTTCAAATCTGCAACTTTTTTTTTCTTATAATTTGCGCTCACGCAATGTTTTTTTTTTGATTTAATTCTTTATTTAGCATTTCGCTATTTCTTAACAAATAATTATATATATTATTATAACTATCATTACTTATATTGTCAATTATAACTCTGTCTAATGTGAGAAATAAACATTCTCTTAAATACATTAAAGTTTCGTTTATTATTTAGTTCGTTTAGTAGTGTGCTAAAAAGGCTTAACCTTTTGTGCATTAAAATATTTTCAGATCTATTAGTAGTATAATACGGGACTCTGAAATTGTTCCTATATCTTCAATAACACGGTTGCACATCGGCCGCATACACTAACTACTCAAACAATTAACTAGGTAACAGATTATATTTAATTTTAAATACAAATACTATCATGCTCAACAATGTTTTCTGGATTATATTAAGCCAGTTTTAGGCATCAAGCATGAATCTAATTGGTGTGAACCTATTGCACCTTAGAATACACCTCATACCTCTACTTTCCAATATCTGCAGTCTATGTTTCATCTGAACAAAATTGTTGAACCATATTAGAAATGAGGCTTTATCATCACGCTATTTATTTATAATTTACCTCTAATTCTTCTAAAAAAAGAAAGAAATTTCTTTGCTTTTTTTTTTGCAAATATAGTTTATATGCGCATCAAATTTTAATTGTTGATCAGTAATGACTCCATTACTTTTTCAATAACTTCCTCATTTATAATAATGCTTTTATTTGAAACTCCAATAATTATTATAGCTTTAGGCCGGTATTCACCGACCAATCTTAAACTAAGAGCTTCATAAACCTATTCACCAATCAATAATAGTGCAGATTTATTAGCGCTCATAAGACTTATGAGTGGTCCCACCCACTCTTAAGTTATTAGTGCTCATAACTTAGGAATTTAGAAAGCTTTCGAAATCAGCTGTGAACTGTCACTCAGACCAAACAAAGGACAAGCTGCATTGGCGAAATGCAAAAGAAGAAATGCCGACGAATTTAATGCCTCCAGCATTTCCGTCAATAGAACTGCCAACCAAATAAAAAATAAAATGTGCCGTGATTAATTCTGACTAAAATCAGGAAAATACAATGTTTTCTTTTTCAATGGCATTTCTCCCAGTTCGAAAGAGAGTTCGGAAGCTCATTTTGGAAATCCGAAAATTAATTTTTCGCATATTCGAATTAGCATGGACACAATCCTATTAGTGCTTGGTGAATACGTAGCAAACATTTAAAACTAAGAGCTTCATAAAATTAAACTTGATTTAAGAGCGCTTGGTAATTACCGGCCTTAGTCTTATTTGCATTAAGTTTCAATTTGTCCATTCTTAAATACTTTTCTACATTCACTAAGTTGATGTTCAATTTATCGATGCACCATTTGCTGAAAAGCCCATTACGATCAATAAAGTGTCGTCTGCAAACTGGGAAATGAAGGGCCCTTTAAATGTTTGTATAGTGCGAACGTTGGAAAGGATAGATAGAGAGAATGTGGTTGTGAACTAAGGTGTTGTTTCAGAAAAACTCTGAGGGGTGGCGTCCAGATAACTGGGGAGATTTTTTTATTTTATCTTTGCTTCTTATTCAAGTATGTTTTTCCCGATTGCCTGATATCATAGGCATATCAATTAAATAACAGACCGAATCATTTTTCCAGCCATATGAACGACCATTTGCCAGTGTTATGCCTTCGCAATAGTGGTCACACAAGCTTTCGCGATTGATCGGACTGATCTTATGTATAAAATAAGAAATAAATAAGTGTTTTCTGATTTTAGGATTTGAAATATGAACCATTAGCGGGCAAACGATGACGTTACCACTAAACCATCGTCCCCTCATCAAATCAAGGTTCTGTTTTGCCACCGAATTTCTTTTTCATATTATTAATTATAGTTCAATCCATTCCTTTGCTGATGCCAGATCCCTCAACTTCTCCTATTCGCCTCAGGACCCACGAATGCTCATAATTTTCCCATTGAGCTAGACTGCAAAACGTCAACTAGATACGGATTCACCACCCGACTTTCTTGACGACTTAAACGTTCACAACTCGGTTTTACTCTAATATCACAATAAAACTGACGACGCCTAAAGAAGCGTGACTTCAGCGGCAATAACACCCAGCTAGTGGAAGGCCCACACCAGTTAAAGGCAACTCAAATAACTTCGATCTTGGCATGGTAATTCTATTTGCCGCTAGGTCTAAGCTTATTTAGGGCTTAGCCTGCTTAGCCGAGTTTGTGCCCCCTAATTCCCACAGCTGGCTCCAAGCTATCCTGCTCGAGTATTTTTGCTCCTGTATTTTTTTTCTTGTATTATAGTCATTTTCTAGGTGTTCGGTTTCGATTTTTACATCTCCACCTACCAGGAACTACTTATAGACCTAACAGCTTTCTGGGCACCAGCCTGGTATTTACTCCTTTCGAGATCCTCTAGGAATGTACTTCTTCCGCACTTCATTCACAGCAGAGCAGTATCCAGTTATTTTGCTAACAGTTTCCACCTAACTTTTGCGAAATTAAAACTTGGTCGTGGAACTGAATTCACACTTGGAACTTTAAAACCGATCTCTTAGTAACACGAAATCTCTAGTTTGACGAAGAATACCGACGAGTGCATTCAGCAAAAACAGATACATGTAAAGCGGCGCTGTGAAGGAGGACGAGAGCTGCTAGTGACGTCTCCGAGCAAAAAAGACGGGAATAACATATACTTCCCAAAAGAAGAAGAAAGAATATGAGAGGCGCGCGATTGATGTTGAGAGCTTGTACTCCAGGAACAATGTACGGAATTTTTACCAAAAGGTAAAAGGAACATGTCAGAGAAGCAAAACTCGTACAGAAACCCGTAGAGATGAAAATGGAAACCTCATAGTAGAATCACAGTCGGTGCTGAGAATATAGAAAAACTACTTCTGCAGGCTGTATAACGGCGACGAAGATCAACTTCCCGCTATCAGGCAGAATGACCGTAGGAGACGTAGGAGCTCTTTGTGATGAGAGGATTTGACTTAGTATTTAGTTAAATAATTTTAGTTTCTTAAGTTCTATTTTCCACAGCAAATTATAATTATCTTTCATGTGTAAATGAAAAGGAATAAGTACGAAGATTGGATTTATTTTTTATACATTACTGGAAAAAAGCGATTTTCGTCTCTGTAAAAGCACAACCGACTAGTTATTCACTCTCAGAATAGCTCTTCAAAAGGCCTGGGAGTATGCTAAGCCTATCTACATTTGTTTTGTGGATTTCGAAAAAATAGTCGTTTCTGGAACGCTAATTCAGTGCACTCTGCATGTTAGTGGAGTCCCACTGAAGCGGGTGGATAAGTTTAAGTACTTCGGAGTCTTATTCACGAGTGATGGAAAGAGTAATGTCGAGTTATCCTGTATAATTTCCTAGGGTGGGTCAATTTTGAGAAAGCTTGGTCAATCTGTTATAAGGAATATAAATAATTATAAATATAATTTACCAATCAATTTATGGTTAATAAAAAATAATGAGACTCGGTGTATGTTCCAACTCTCACCTATGGTTATGAGTTGGGTAGTGACCGAAAGAATAAGATCGCGGATACAAGCTGCCAAAATGAGGTTTCTTCGCGGTATTGCTGGAAAAACTCGTAGGGATCGAGTGCGCAACACCAGAGTACGCGAGGCGCTCAATGTTGAGCAGGAAGCAATGGCTGCAGTACTATCAGGTAGACCCCTCAGTAGGCCTAGAAGTAGATGGTTGGATCAAGTCCGACATCTCTCCTGGAGCCGTCTAGGTATTCTCCCTGATGAGTTGGAGTCAAACGCGGAGGATCGAGAAGGATGGTGAGTCCAACTGAGCATCCTACCCCTACGACCTCATGAAGGATTAGTGGCATTGAAAATGTATGTATGGATGTATACTGAAAAATTTAACTTTCGTAAATTGTGATTGATCGCATTGATCCGCCATATCTACGCCGCTGCTACGAGTTTTGAGAGCAAACGTCAATATAAATCTTAAATCTCGGTGGAACCACCTCACCTAAATCTAAATCTTTTTCCGCTAAATATCTGTTTTTTTTTTTTTTTAGTGGAAGCATAGTATAAAGCAGGGTTGACTAATGTCGTTTTCCATTGGGCCAGAAGGAGTACTCTTTTTGTGTTCCGCACAGAAAAAGCACTCCCAATTATGTTCCATTGCTTGTTCGGAGTGCTGTTCCGGGAGTGTTTCTCTGTTTCGGATTTAATTTGGGAGTGCTCTCAAAATGCACTCACACATATAAGCCCTTACATCGGACTCCTTGTCAAAGTCATATTGTACAAGACCCATTCTTTAGTTTATTTTATTTTCTCAGTTGGGGCAAGTAAGTAGAAACAAATTTTACACAGATATAATTAACAAATTGATAATATATTAATAAAAACATGATGGAATTGCTAATGTCGTTTTCCATTGGGCAAAAAGAAGCCATTTTTTGCTTTGTTTTTCTGTGAAAAATGTAAACAAAAAATCAAACATTCACCAACACACGCAGAAGTAAGCAAAAACGATTTTACATGTTCCATTGGAATCAAAAAGGAGTGAAATCGGGAGTGAAACCAATGGAAAACGACATAAATATTCGTTGCCAGTACAGCAAATTCTTACACTGAACACAGCCCATAATCAATAAGACAAACAAACCTAGATTTTCGCTGTTTTCTCACACGCATCCACAAATGTCAGTAAAAGGAGTTAGTTCGCTGTTTAAATTTTTGGTGGAAAAATTTGCGGAAAGTTTGCTTCGAAAAGAAAAACCAACAAATAATTCACTTAATAATCAATTATTCATATTCTTGCTATGAAAAGTAGTATTTGAAAAAGCTTAAAGTTACAATACAATGATCAGTTCCACCCATTGAACCCAAAAAAGTGAAAAGAAACCCCAAGTTAATTAATTGAATTTGCCGGTGACCGCAGTTGTGGCGTTTTTTGTGAAAATTTTTCAATGAAAATGGCTGACGGCGTGGTTATCGATTTGTATGCGGAAGACTTGGATAAGGATTTCAATGCACAACCTCAAGTAAATTGCACGAAAATGTGTGTTTCCATCGAGACTTGATTTATTGATTTGGTTTGTTTTTTGTTTCTCTCGCCGGATAGGACGATTTCGCCGCCGAGGGTGTAGACTTGTACGATGATATCAGTGTACCAAATGATAGCGGAGCCGCCGTCGATGGCTCTTCTGTGGCCTCGTCGCAGGCTGACGATAATTCGGGTGCTACTTCAAACGGAGTTTACCATCAGAGTGGTAGCCTGACTCCTAACCACATTGGACGACGTTATCAACTATACATAGGAAATTTGACATGGGTAAGTGGAGCGGTGGTTATACAATAAAGAAGATTATATACTGATGGTTGCTTGCAGTGGACCACTGATCAGGACATTTCTAATTCGATGCGCGATATTGGTGTGACGGACTTTCAAGAGGTGAAATTCTTCGAGAATCGTTCCAATGGTCAATCGAAGGGATTTTGTGTGATATCGTTGGGCTCAGAGAACAGTATGCGGGTAGTGATGGAACGTTTGTCGAAGAAGGAGTTGCATGGGCAAGTGCCGGTTGTAACGTATCCAACAAAACAAGCGCTCAATCAGTTCGAAAGTCAGCAAAAGACTCGGCCAGTACCGCCACAGCAGAATGGTCCTCGTGGTCCGATCCCCAATATGGGGGGAATGCCGCAACATCCCGTGCAGGGGGCTCCACCTGGACATCAACCTCGTATGATGAATCCCAACATGCCGCCCGGCCAGTTTCGTCCGCAGCATATGCCGCAAAATATGCAGGGCCCTCCCGGACCTAATCAAGGTCCACCGCGAATGCAGGTGAGTTCTTTTTCTGCGAAGTGTTTGCGAAGTGTGCGTTATTTTTCTTTTATTGCTATTTAGTAGTTAAAAGCATATCTATTTGGTTTTGGTGCATTTGATTTGATTTTCTGTATCACAAATATGGATTTAAACCCGATGAAGTTTGACTATTCAAAATTCAGTAGCAACTTACGACGCAGTGTTAGGCTTATCTTGAAAGTGTATTTTTTGGAACGTCAGCAATATTTACCAATAGACCTACTGAATTGCACTATGAATCCCTACAACGTCTAAGCACCTAGTTTATTATGGTAAAACACTCGTGACATCAGCACAATGAGTGTACATGGTTTCAGGAAATTCCAGGGTTGAATGAGAAATTCGCGGCCCGTCCAAGAAAACAAACTCAGAAGTTTACAAATTACTCTTATTTTTCAACTTTATCTTCACTTTAAATTCAATAAACTTCTTCCATTTGGACTCTGAAGCCATTACACCAGTTCTCAACCACTTCAACATCTCCATTTGTTGAAAATTTGTATCATTTGTGCTTGGTTGGTGCACAGGTAAAAGTCACACGGACATGAGGGGAATATGAAACCCACTTATGGGTTTCTGTCTTGGTTTGAGGCGACGGTGTGAACGTGCTTTGTTCTGTTTAAGCAAAACTTTTTCCTCAGCGTTCTTGTACGCTTTTTATTTCTTATCGCAGTCGACGCAAAGGACTGCAGTAGTAATTAGAGTCAATTGTTTGACCCTTGAAAAGGTAATCAATAGTGGTTATTCCTTTCGTGTCTAAAAAACCGATGCGATTACCTTATCCGTCGATAATTTAACTTTAGGTTTCTGTGCGGTTTGGAATCAGGTATAGCGGTGAACACAGTTTTCATCTGTCATCACAAATCTGGTCATAAAATCATATGGATCGGTTTTAAAACAGCACCAATCGCGAGACATCGTAAGTCAATTGCGTTTTTATTTAACTAAAAACAGTTTCGGATCCCATCTTGATTGGAAAGATTGGAGAACCTACGTTCGTTTTGAATGATGTAGTTCCGTTCATACGAGATGCCGGTGATCTTATCTCCCCTATCTTCCATCTACGGTCTCCTATGATCAGATCACCACTTTTTTTAATGTTTTCATCTGCATTTCTGGATATACATATATATATAGATTTTTCAAAGCTCTCATTCACGCTTGAATTCGGCCACCCACTTCTTAACTATTGTATTCGATGGTGCAGATTTCCTTAAAGTTGCTTTTTTTTTTTAGACATACGATGTTTGATTGTTTCACACTTTTTAAAAATCACTACTTTTTGTCTCACTTAAACACGTGTATAAACCGAACTATACGCACCGAATAGTCACTCCAAGAATGTTGGGAAATAAACGGGCGGGGAGTAACAATTTAACATTTAAACTATTTCTGTGGTAGAACTTTTGAATCCACCATCGTAGTTTTTTTGATAATTTTTTTTAAAGTTGTGATATTGTTTTTTAACATTTACGTTTTGTACTAATAATTTAGTGGCCAGTATGACAGAACATTTTATAACTTCTAGCGTAGAAATATTATGTTGTTTAAAGTCTTCTCGATCCTGGCACATATAAATTCATATTTCTTTTATGTAAATTGTTTTTCCTCTATTTTAACACAAAAAATAATGAAGATGTTGACATCGAGTAGGAGTTTTTCAGACTTCTTATTACTGAAACTCTCTTCGGTGTACACGCTGACTCAAAACCTCTTCTCTATCTCATTACTACTTGTATGCTGGGGCAGAATAGAGATTCAAAATAACATTACATTACTGAATGAGCACTGCATTTTAGTCAATCTAAAATCTTCCTCGACTCCATCGCAAACATCGCGTAGAGCTTATGACAAAAATGAGTAGAAAACTCTTCTCGATTTCAACACTACAGGATTGCTGAGACGTAATAGGAAAAATACGCATCTTGGAAGGGGAACTTTTATAAACCTCAAAGAAACTTTGAGAACTCGAAAATTATCTTTATCACCCTTAAGGGTGATTAAAATTTTCGATTAGAATTGAAATCCCCCGCTCGTGCTCAGAATACATTAATGTTCAAAGGTTCGAAACTGTTTAATTGTCTCCCGAATGAAATAAAGAATATAAACAATTTGACGAAATTCAAAGAAAAAATAGTGAAATTTTTAAAATCTGTCTATTGAATTATATAATATAAAACGAAAACCGAGAAACTAAATAGCATATACAGTACTACCTCAATAATGTGAACTCACAAATCTATGCATTACTATCTCTATAATGTGAGCACACAAGTCTATGCATTACTATTTCTATAATGTGAACCTTGAAATTTTCTCACCTTTATAATGTGAATTTTTCCTCAATATTTCGCATTCTTCTTTTGTTATTCTTTTGGTATTTGCAGTTAGTCGTCTAGACATCTTTTTCCATGTTGTACCAAATGTTATTTATTGGGGAAAGAACCAATAAAACATAAGAACCATCTTATGTGGACATTCGTTATTCTAAAATTCTCTTATTTTTAGTTGAAACATTTTTTTAATAATGTGAACCCCTCCAAAATGTGAACAGACCCTTAATTTAATTAGTTCACATTATCGAGGTAGTACTGTATTGCCAAATTTATGAACCGATAACTTGCAAACGCGTGCCTAGGTGTGTACCCTCGCGCGATTGGAAGAGAAGATGGCGGGGCTCGAAATATATATAATATATATTTTTTTTTCTCCCTGTTTTATGTTTCAGCGCTCGCTATAATCTAGTTTTTTCTGTCATCTCGGTGAAAACATCTTGTTTCCGCTGGAATAGGAATGCAACGCACCAACTGTACGCACAATTCGTGATTAGGGTCCCTCTATATACATCAAACTCAGACAGAACAGATATTTCCTCCAGCTCCCGATACAGACTCCCGTACTCTCTGTTTGGTGCTGAGCGCACTTCTTTGCTTGTCTCTTACATCATCTGTATTCCACTTCGAGACGGTTTTTTTCGGCCCCTTTCACATGAATGGAATGGAAGGGACCTACATTTTTGTGCTATATCCGAAGGGCAATTTTTATTTTGTTTTTGAGAAGCTACAATACTCTCGGATGTTTGTCAAACGTTAGCGAGAGGTGGGACCATGAAAAAACTTGTTAGTGTTTTCTGGTATTCGAACATTGAACCTCACGCGCAGTGGTCCGACACACTAATCACTGCGCCACGGCGCCCACGTCTCTATTGTTTGAGGGACACTTTTTCCAAGCTTTTCTGTCTCTAAGTAAGTTCGCTGTAGGGAATGCCTCATATTCCGTGCTCTGCTCCATTAATGGTGTGAGAGATGTAATTTTTCATCGTGAAAATTGCACCACTTGATTTTCTCAGAGACCCTTGTTTGTTTAATGTCTTCATACAAATTTCGGTTATCAGGAGACGGTGTTGTTGAGTGATCGCTCAGTTCTCCGTGGCAGTCTTTATAGTGAGAGCTGCCTTACGGCAAGTTAATACAGCTATTGATTTGTATCTAATATTTCTATCTTTTCATTCGTTTGTTTTTGTCTTGAATTTTTAGTATTTTTTCTATAGGCATATGTATGTACATTTCTAAGAAATCACTAAACATAGAGTCAAATACCATATGTTCTATATTAAATAATATGAAATGCCACAACCGTAAAATCATATCAGAAGTAAATATTTCAAGTTCTTAACAATTTAATTCAAAATATGTACATGTTATTAAAACCAAAAACAAATATTTAGAAAAATATATGCATATATTTTTATTTTGAAAATTTAAGTAAATTATTAGATCCTAACATAGAAAATAGTAGTAGTAATCCTAAAATCTTTAAGCAATGTACTTATATATAAAATATGTTTATGTACCTAAAATTTAATGATTAATAGAAGATAAATACTTGTTTGAGTTCAGAATTTATCAACTTGGGGCTACAAATTTATTAAAAAGCATTGTAAATATTAGACATATAGGAAAAAAGCATTAAGACGTGCTTAAACTGTGCACTTTTTGTCTGCAATTTTGATAATCCCCCAGCAGAATATTTAAACTGTATTTGCTATATATATGACCCTACACTCCCAACCATTATGCGAAAAGATTAATGACGCTTTCATAAATTTTGAAAGGCCTGAAGATAGCTATAAAAGCAACGGAAGTGTGTGTGTTTTTTTTTGTATTTATTGAAATATGTATTAGAATATACCAGTTGTGCCCTTGGAACAGACCTAGGTTCATATTTCCTTCCGTGCGTTTTTTTCTGATGGTTGAAAAAGAATTGACTACACCTCCTTTGTGGCAGTTTTATAAATGGAACCTTGCTTAGACTAAACATTTCACCAGAAACTACAGCCGTATTTACTGCTGAAGTCTCTTGATATAACCGAAACAACTCAATTGTCTCAAAATAGGAAGCTAAATTCATAGTTTGTACTGACAGTTCATAAGTAATTAATGCCATATTATATCATTACCAGACTAATAAGTACTATTACGGACTTCTTCATAAGATCTACACAGAAATAAGAATATCTATAACCATCCCTACTCTTCAGTCAACACCGATCTCCTCTAGTCTATCCAATCAATTCCTCGAAAACTATGATAACCAACTTCTTAAGAATATGCTTGGATCACACTGGTTTGAGACGATTTTTCAGTATTTGCAGGTGTAGCTTTTCTATAATCACCCTGGTTACCGTTGGCGTTTTACGCTTTTCGACGATTGTCGTTTTATTCCTCAGATGTACCACGAATTCATTTTCATAACTTTTTCAATGTGAAAGAGTTGTAATAGTATTCCACATGACAAAAACAATGCTTAGTGACGTTTAATGGTCAGCTGGTCGTAGCTATGAATAAAACGACAATCGTCGAAAAGCGTAAAACGCCAACGGTAATCGGGGTGAATATTATAAGTCAAGCCAACTCGGTTCTTAAACGGTGTCAATATCGTCTCGTAATCTCTGTAGATTGAGTAATTTACCTATAACTGAAATTTGAATTATAAATCTTAAAACTATTTTTAATGGTCACATGTGCCAAAAAAACTAAACATGAAAAAAAAATATCAAACATAAAAAGCCTTGTCAAAACGTTTACGAAAACTGCACAGTCACTTCCAGTGAAGTATCACGCAATCGAAGGTTGTCTTAAGCGTAAATTATCGAAGAACTGTTGCAGGCAGGTAATTTCGATTTTATTAGACAGCCAAACGGGCATTAGGACAACGAGCTTATACGTATTCAAACCAAAGTTAGTATAAAATCAACAAAGTATCTCGCGCCAAGCTACGTTGTAGTAGAGGTAATTATAGTAAATTAAAAGAAACGACGACAGCTTTTTTTTAGAGATCCAGACTGTTCTGCAAAGAAGAGCTGGAAAGAGAGGGATCTCACAAAATGGTGCATTGTGTAGAAAAAGCTTTAATGTTTTTCCTACGTTATGCAAGTCCAGGCTTTGAATACTAGCGGTAGAGATGAGCTAAAAAGTGATCACAGTGAGCAATTAAGTCAAAAACAGGACTGACAGTGATTTAGCAGAAGCTAAGCAATCGAATCACAAGTGACAAATGATCAAACAAAAAGCACACATCTTCTTCCTTTTATCAGCGAGGTTATGATCCGAAGACAAGGGATCACAACAAAAAGCACACATATAAAAACGAAAGACACGGTCGTTGAAATGTTCCTTTACGTAACGTACATACATTGCATTGCAATCACAACTAACTCCCGTGTGACACGGTATGTATCTGCCTTAATCACTGAGCAGCTGAGTAGTTGTACCATATATAGCAATCACAACTATGTACATATGTCTACCTTGTGATTTGGTATGTCCCTGTTAGCAAGCAATCTAAGCACAATGTGCGATACATAACTGTGCTCTGTGATTTGGTATGTATCTACCGATGAGCCATCACAACTATGCCCAACTCAGTGATACTGAAGATGGTGCACGGAAGTACACATACGGATGGAGGATTTGAATTATATTGGTATATGCCTGTCCGATGTTACTGAAAAAGGAACACACGGTACTAGAAAAAAAAAAAAACATTAATAGCTCTGTATTAGTGAATGAAGTAGTAGGGTAATTGAGCTCAGGTGATCAATTATTAACATTAATTTACAACACGCACTGATCCATGAAATATTAAGGATCAATGACAAAAGTTTTTATGGATCTGTACAATATTATTATGTCAGAAATAATTACCAATTTAGTTATTTCAATAAAAGAAGCGACACCTTACACCTCATATGTAAGCAAATCGTACCTCAGTAAAATGAGTTTAGGACATTTAAGAAATAAAGGTCTGTCAGTATTCCGATCTTAATTGTTCCGATTCATATTTTTCTTGTCTTATTTTTACAATTTGTTAAATTGTTTTAAGTTTGTTAGCGTGTTAAGTTTACTGTTAAAAACTTTGTTGACTTTCTAAATTGTACTTCATATAGTCAGTACTTTGTTATAGGTATCTCACATAAATTTAATTTGACTAAAACAAGTTTTCTGAAAAATTGATTTATATGCTTTTAATAATGTTAGAATTCCTTTACTTTGGAAAAAGAAAAATCTAACGTTAACAACTCGGTGATGGCGGCTCGTAATCCAAATTAAAATTACTGTGTTTTCTGAAAACCACGTATTAACTGTTTTAGCCTTATAATCCAAATTTTACTCGAAAAATGTCATTTAAATTGAAAAAATTAATAAAAAATATTTCAAAACTATGATATATAAAATATAGGTACATATAATGATAACAAATAACCAATGCTAGATAGCGGAACAAGTTATAAATAACATTTCTTGTGTACTATATTTTTTAGTTAAACATAGAAACAGAAATTACTATATTTTATGTATACATATATTTGTTTGTTAAATTTTCCCCAAAGGAACATACATTACAAACTTTTATTTTATCCAATCTTTGGAGAAAAAAAATCAATTTTGTTTATTGTTTGTTCTAAAAAAGCATGTGTAGCATAGATAGTTAAACGAATCTGTTCAACAAAAAAAAAAAAAAAAGAAACGAATGCATAAAGTAAAACTAAAAATAAAATAAATAAAATATATTTACTCTAAATCTAATGTTTGTTTTAAAATATTATGTTCGATATTATTCATTATCCTCTGTAGCCACCACCAATGCATCAGGGAGGACCAATGGGACCTCAACAACAAATGCAAGGCCCCCCACGCTACCCGAATCAAGGCCAATGGAATGGGCCACGTCCGAATGGACCGCGACCTGGTCCTCTGAATGGTCCACCGCATCAACAAAGGCCGCAAATGGTAAACTTCCAAGATATATTTAGAAATAAAGAAATTTATATTTACTCCTAAAATGTGATAGAAATATTTTAGAATTAGATTAATTGATAATTTTAATGTAGCAATTTGTGAAATGTATGTACATATATGAGACTTGCTTTACGTAATGGATTGCGAAAACATATTATATTCTTGAAAAATAGATTATATTCTTCACTAGGGGACAAAATGCAAGGAATAAAATGCACAAATGGAATTCATATCAAATGATAACTTAACAGTGTTACATGAACGAACCCTGTAAATGATAGTTTTAATACATACATATATGTATATGTACTTACATATGTAAGATCGAGGTGAACAGGTTTAAGTACATTTTTTTAAGTGCAGTGTACGCCAGAGAAAGTAGGAAGTATTCACCAGAATAACAAAACTAGATACTGAAATTAATATCAAAATGCAAATATTACCGGTAGGTGGAAAGTATACTTAATTGCTCCAGTAAACTGACAGCAAATGTAAAATGAATGGAAAACATCCAAAATCAAGGCGGCGTAAGTGATATTAAGGACTAGAACTCAGGGAAAGTTTAAGCGCCTCAGTGAAGAAATCCTTGTTTTAACATTGAATAAGATATATTAGACCTTAAAATCGATTGTAACACTTCGGCGAATTAACAAGAGACATGTTGGAAAAGGGTTCAGATTTGCAAACGATCACCTGGATTGACCTTGACCATCTAGTAAGCCGTAAAACATGCTGTGCCGTACCAACAACATGTCCTGCTATTCGAATGTGAAGGTCACCGACAATATGTGAGAAGGCAAGCAAATGCAGCTTATGATTGGCTATTGAGAAGTTATAGGACAGTAAGAAACAGTATTTAACAAAAAGAAAAAATGAAAGATGGACTTTGACGTATGGTGATGGCCGCTTGATGTACAATGCCTGCTGATAAGTGCCAATATCTAGTGAAAACGATGCCAGCTCGATGTAGAGCCCTTAACACAAGAAATGAGTAGCAGCCGAGTCATTTAAGCCATGTCTGTCCGAATTCGATCATTATTGGAGAATGATAAGTGTTGTTTTAAGAGCGTATGCGGTATAAAATTTTCAAAGGTGAAGCTTTTATGTTTAGTGTAAGGCAAAGATTATTAAACATAACTTTGAGATTTTCTTCAGAAGAGTATGGAAGCTTATGGATTAATGCGTCAGCTGCAACGGCTTGTTCTCTTGTGCATCAACTATTTTTCTTCACTTAGATATTTCACACTTAAGAGCATCAAAAGTAACAACAGTTTAACTAGTTTCAAGTGTAGTTCCTTTCCTCAATTTTAGTAATATCAGATTTCTTTGAAGTTAATTCTCGATCAATATGTTCTATTCAGTTTAAAATTCTTTGTTCGGATTCAGCTATTTTTGACGACAGGAGACTAACAATCAATTTACTTTGTTTAGAGCACTGATCATTTGGAGTTTTCATCTTGTCAATAGTGATCTTTTTGGTAAAGTTTATGAAGGCCAGCCGAGGTGAAGAGTGAGATGAACAGGGTAAGAGTTCATTGTTGCGAGAATTCGATCGGAGTGTCTTTTTATTTGACATTTGAGTATTTTTTTTTTTTTTTATTGTCGAAAGTTTACAAAACAAATTTTTAACCCTCTACTGCATGAATTATTGCGCGTGCAGAAAAAAAAACAAAAAAACGCTTAAAATAGATTCTTTTCGTTGTAAGAATAACTTTTATTGAAAAAAGGACCAAGAAATTCAGTAATAAAATTGCTCGCACAGCTAAACTAATACTTATTTTTTATTCAAAATCCTTGTATAACAAACACTATTAAATACACTATTCAAATGTATTTTTCTTATTTATTCTACTTAACGATTAATTGCAGTAATTGACGTTTGAAATCGGCTGTCGCTCTTTTTCACTGTTTTTTTTTAATGCACTAGCGTGATGGACTTGAGTGCAAACGTAAATATCCTCGGCAGTCGTTTTATGACAGACACAAAAATTATCCTTTTCTTTGTCTAAGGATACCTTCTAAAGGAATCTGTTGTTTTTTTTTTATCACTGTGAATGATATAAGTTAGAGAAAATAGTCTAAAACATGCAAAGCCATATATGGCTTCGTATGCAGTGGACGGTTAAGACAGCGAATAATGCCTTTGATTTTACCAATAGTTGTAATTGATTTTCAATCCTTTCACACCAAAGAACTATTTGCAAAATGCACTTGGGAAATAACTGAACTGTTTATTTAAAAAAAACTGAGGAACACCGGGGAGCGAAACAAACCGCGTCTACTCGATAGCTAACGTTTAACCAATGTGACATCTTTCTGGCTAGGAGTATGAAATTTCACATATGCGCTTCTGAACGCCTGAATCAGTACAATTCGTCACTACAGGACCAGTTTAAGCCCATTTTTTTTTTCAATTCGCGATTTTCATCTCACTACACAGCCAATTATAATAATCCGCACCTGGCAGTGTACCAATCGTGTCTTTACGTGTGACAGCTTCCCTTCAGGGTTGTTTTCGGAACGAATATATGCCTAGAATTACATACGTATCTTGTAATCCCAAACTCTAAAATGCTTTCCTCAAAAATGTAATTGCTGCGACTTACATAAGTTATTCAGCACTAGTGACGAACTGTACAACATTTTGAAATCCGTCCACTTATTAAAATAATGTCTTTTCCATATTGTTACTAGAAATTAAAAAAAAAAATTAAAACAAAGTATAGAAAACTGATTTTGTCTACATTTCGTTCATAATAGGCGTCTGGTCGCACCCACAATTATTAACAAAATATGTATGTAGATCCTATTGTTAATTTCAATTTATTTGATTTATTACATTTGTAAGTAAAAATAATTTTTTTTTAGAAATTAAATTCATCTATGTATAAGTTATTTTCGGTACCAAAATGCACTCTTCGTAAAGTTTTTAATAGCTTTTCTCGATTTGGATCATTTTCGCCATTAAGTAACTCTCTATCATCTCCTACTGCTCTAAAGTTTTTTTTTTGCCGTAGTATCTTTGCCGGAATTCGGCTAATTCCTAAATAATGTCCGACGTCTTAATTTCCCCTTCTGTTACAAAGTGAACATAATAGTCTTTCTGTCCCATGGTAGCTACAACGATTGAGACCTAGTAACCCAGTTTTTATTTAAAAAAAACCACGTTATTTTATCCCTGCGTTAACTATTTTGAAAAACTTTATAATCAATACTGTGCTTTGAGAATCTGTGAGGCCTCGTGAACTTTTTGCAGCTCTTCTACAGTTTTCTTCGTAGATTTTTGTATGCACTTCTTCTAGTGTTCTTAACTGAAAATCTTTCCAATCGTGTTGATGTACAAAAGAAGTCTTCAAATAGAATTCAGGGAAGTTAAAGTTTTCTATCCAGTATTTTAACCAAGAGACCTTTTTTCAGTTATCCAAATCAAATATGTAGGCATTGATCTCTTCTATAATCCGTCTATATATTATATAGGGTAACGCGTTTTCTTGAAAAACACAAACGTACTAAAATCTCTGGAGAACCAAAGAAAGTAGGTACCATTCCGTAGACAGATTTAATTTCACAGCTCCACCGTGCTTCTCAAAACGAATTGCCCTTCGGATACGACACTAAACTGTAGGCCCCTTCCATTCGTGTGAACAATATAACGCACACAACACGTGTGGTTGCGAGAAGCTAGTCACTGTCCTTTAAAGAGGTGTTGCGCCAAATACTTATTTTTTTGTAATACATGAAACGAATTGGAAAATATGTACTCTTTCTATGAGTGCTGCTATTATTTTGTAAACAGCTGCCCCGTAGCGCCGTGGATAGTTGTGTCAGAACACTACGCGTAAAGTTCAATGTTCGAATCCCAAAAAATCAATGTATTTTATACGGTTCCACCTATCGCGAATCTCTGACAAACATTGTCCATCAGTTAGGCATATTATTACACGGGTGGTTGCTAGAAGCTAGATCATTTATATGCTTTTGCGCCAAATATATATTTATTTTCTATGAATCGTACAAATATAGTGGTACAAGATAGACTGAAAATCTGCGTTACAACTCTAATCAAAATATAATATTTTTTTGCAGTTGGATACATTTTGAAGAGCAAATAGTCCAAATTCCATAAAAAATTAAATATATTCTGCTGACAATGATGTGTTTTTGGCCATATCTCATTTTTGTTGCACCCTAGAGCAATGCTCGAAGCTTATTTTTATTATTTGTATTTATTTTCGACGGATAAATAGTTTCAGAATTTCGGTAAACCGGGGAATATTGTTATATATTATAATTTATAAAAGCTGATAAATGAGATAAAAAGTTTAAACTTTCGACATTTATAGTACAGACAACAAGGAAAGTCTAAGTGTGTTTCTTATTTCGAAAGTCTTCTTCTTCACTCACTTTTTGTACCAACCTAGATAAAACTACAAATGAGACCAATTTTGAAATGCAGGGGTGGCGCTGGTGTAGTGGTCCTGTCATCGATTGCCCGCTAATGGTTCATAATGTCAGTCGGTTCCTTTGTATCTAACTCTACTGCGAAGGCATAACACTGGTAGTAGGTTGGTCATATAGCTGGAAAAATTGTTCGTGCTGTTTGACTGTTTGATGAATAATGTGAATGGCATGAGGTGGTTGGGGACGGATCAATCGATCTGTCTGTAAATAACCTGCAGCTAGAACACAAGTATAAATCAGGTAACCTTTGTGGGCACATGCAAATTTCTATGTTGCAATCTCTTACTAGGCACAGCAAAATTAAACTTGATTGGATTCCAGGTCACCAAGAAATCGAAGGTAATGAGACCCCTTATAAACCGGCTAGATCTATCTCAGTTACCGTATTCCCATTCCTTTTTATGACGCCTATTCCATTCGGAAAAAGTTTGGGGCTTACGCAATCCAAAGAAAAATCAGGCCAGTTGTATTCCTACAATGAAGTCCTTACACTTTATAAGAGAGCATAAGGAAGCTAATGGGCTCTCACAGGAAGAGGAGCATATCAAGACACATTTGTTGTGTTTGTGCCACACTTAGCTGGTTAAGAGAGATACTTAAGCTCATGGAACTCATATGTTTACGTTCATGGAGTCTAGAAATATTTTTACTAAGGATATACTCACCTTCATAATTTAGATGATAATTCTCTTGTGCCACCAAAGATAATAAACCGGTAAACACCAAGGTCAACCATAGCATCGTACATAATACATTGATCATGGCTACGATCAAAAATATCGTAGAAACAATCTTAATAAGACTGATTAAATATATGTACTTATGCATAATATATATTTTTTGTGTCATACAGTTCCAAGGACCTCCTGGGGGCATGCCACCACGTGGACCTCGACCAGATTGGAGTAGACCACCCATGCATGGCGGTTTTCCACCACAAGGACCACCTGGCCCTCCACAGGGACCTCCACATATGCAAGGGCCACCACGTGGGCCCCCACCTCCACAAATGGGCGGCCCTGGAGGTCCACCGCACGGTGGACCAGCCCCACATGTTAATCCGGCATTCTTCAATCAAGGCGGTGGACCGCCACAACATGCTGGTGGACCGCCAATGGGAGGGCCGCATGGTCCACCTGGACCACAACCAGGAATGACAATGCCACATCAGGGTCCCCCACACTTTGCTCAACAAGGAACTCCTAGAGGTCCATGGCCAGGTCCGCAAGCCAAACCCACGGGACCTTTCCCAGAACAGGCAATTGTTCCACAATTAAGTGAAGTAGAATTCGAAGAGATTATGGGAAGGAACAGAACAGTCAGTAGCTCAGCCATTGCAAGGTCTGCTATTCGCTTCTTTTTATTAATATTGAGTCTTTATTGATTTCATTTAATTTCTTGATTTCAGAGCGGTATCGGATGCTGCTGCAGGAGAGTATTCCAGTGCGATTGAAACACTGGTCACTGCTATATCACTTATTAAGCAATCAAAAGTTGCTCATGATGAACGTTGTAAGATCTTGATTAGCTCTCTTCAGGACACTCTCCATGGCATCGAAACTAAAAGCTACAATCGAAGAGAACGGTCGCGCTCCAGGGAACGCACTCATAGATCAAGGCCTAGGCGTGAGAGATCCTCTTCACGCTACCGGGAAAGGTCCAGGGAGAGAGAACGAGAAAGAGACCGTGAAGCTGCGTATGTCTTTAAATTTTATATAAAAAAAAGAAAAAAGATTTAACTGACTTGTGTTTGCTTAATTTTAGAAGCTATCGCGAGCGATCAAGAAGTAGAGAACGCGAGCGTGCAGCTGCGGATCACTATAGAGATGACAGGTATGTCTTAACTAAAATTATTGACTGATATTTCAGTTCAACTATTGTTTACTTGAACGCATGAAATTAATTTCTAGTTCTAGCAGATCAGCAAGACCACGAAAGTCACCAGAAGCTGTAGTAGAAGCTGTCAGTGATCCTCCATCTAAACGCAGTTACTATGAAGAGAGATACCGGTCATCCGATCGTGACAGAGATCGTGACCGTGATCGTGAGCGTGATCGCGATCGCGATCGTGACCGCGAACGTGAACGTGACCGCCGTGAGGAGCATCGTTCTCGTCACTAAGCCCTCAAAACTGAATGAGTATTTCAATTAACAAAACATCAACACATCAACATCAAGCATTAATTTTCCGATTTTCCTTTTTTCAATCAATGGAACCCCTATTAAGATTATTTAAAAGTGAACAAAAGACCAATGCTCGACCAGAAGCAGTGGCAAGAAGTTTGTACTATAAGGAAGTTATTATATCAAATATAGTTCTAAAAATTATGTATCATCGTGGCTGCATTCTTCAGAAATCTCGGAGTTCTTCAATCAACTATGAATCAGTCAATGAAAAAAAGAAAAGAAAGAAAAAAAGGATAAGCAACTACCCAACAAATTTGGGTACGATTAACAAATGAAAACCATATGGCAGTTCAAAAATAAAACCAAACAGAGCCACTCGGAACACCATCCTCAACACCACATAAGAAGAATGTATTGAATTTCTTAAAATAAAATATATATTAAAATGTTTATTCCAACAAAAAAAAAAAAAAAAAAACACAACGATGTATTGTCTTATTTGTGAAAGTAATTTCTTCTTTACTTTTTATTTTGTTTATATTTTTAAAATTTTATGTTAAGTACTGATCATACACACAGTCTTTGCATTTGTACGAATCGAAACTACCCTTTTGTATGCACTATAAACTATTATTACAAACCATTTTCTATGTAGACATAGTTTATAAACAAAGAACAAAAGTCTGAGCCCAATATGTATGTATAATTCGTTGGTATTCTAGAATTACTGAAACTCATTTTCTCATTTATTTCTGAGAAACAAATTGTTCTTTCAGCTATAATCTTCGCCTTGTATTTCATATTTTGTATATTTGTGTACACAATCATTCCATTTTTTGACTACCTATTTCGATGTTTTTTTTTTTTGTTTCGTTTTTAAGGAGGAAATTTAAAAAAAGCAAAGAATAAGATCAATGTTGATCATAAACGAACATGTAATTAGTAATAATTATTTATTCATTTATTTAATTTTGTGATTTATGTTTATTTTATGGATTTTTGTATACATACATACTTGATCTCTCAACAAACAGAAAGTGTGTGACAAAAAAAAAGAAACCTTTTTATTTTTTGTTTGTTGCTATTGCGAGAATATTGTTATTCCACTAAAATCAGATTATGCGCACATATGTATGTGCAAAGGCTATTCGTTTAAAATTTCAATATTATGACCTGTAGCTTCCTCGCGGCGAAGTACAAATGTGCCAATTTTTGATGTTAGAACTAGTGTTAGACTTTTAGTTGTAAATCTTTTGTGATAAATCTGTGATAAACAATATTATATATGTCATAATCTAAGCAGGATATAATATATTAGACTGAATTTGGTATATGTAGAGTACATAGTAGAATTTTGTAGGTATCTATTAGGTGTTATCTTTAGACCATTAAGTACTTTAATATTATGTTCCCTTAGGGCGGGTAGGTATATGTTGGAGATTATTGTCTGAATTTGAGAAAAATCAAAGAATATTTTGGAAAGGCTAACATATGCACATGTCTATTTATTTAAATACTTCATATGGTTATACCAAGGGGACTCAAAAAAACAGACGTTTATCACAATTCGTTCTTTGCTCAACCGTGTCTGTTATAATTTCCAATACTACCCATTAAACTTAAAAACTACGCTCATTATTTATAACTCTAATGCAAATGTACATTTTCGAAAAAATATAAACTGACTTTTCGTTTTAAACATTTCCCACATTGCTACAACCATATAAAGTTTATATTATTATTATTATATAAAAAGTTCAGGTTGCTAACATTAATGAAAAAGTAGACATTAACTTAGATTAATTTCAAAAATAGACAGTAGTCGATCGATCGAGGATCGACCTCGACTTTCGTTTAGAATAACTAATGTAAAATTGAAATTGTAAAAATTGGCAGTGTTCCTCTTTTGTTCATGACAACTTGTGTCAGAGTGCACCGATTTGAAACTAAAATAGGAAAGACATGGACCCTTACTGTGATTGTCGATCAGCAATCGCCACAATAAAGGCTTTCACACACCGCCGTGATAGTGATAGCGATAGCGATCTATCGCAACACATGTATTCAAGTTTGTTCACGCACACCGAGTGCGATATATACCGGCGATTGCCGCGAGAGATTGCGATTGAACATGGCTATCGCTGCATTTTACACTATCGCTCTATCGCGCAGTGGTGGATGTTAAAAAGTTGAGTTCTTCTGTGAAAAATTATCCAATATTATATGATTTGGATAATGCGGAGTACAAAAACGTGAAAAGAAGACTTCTATCGCTATAGCGCTGGTGTGTTTAGTTGTTTATCGCTATGGCGATATTTGTCGTTATCGCTATCGCGGCGGTGAAAGCCTTAATTGTCGATTGATTTTAACTATGGTATTGTGAAACGTAATCGACAGGGGAACATATTATTGTGAATAACACATATGACTATTTTGAATATAAGTTGTTTGACTATTATTCGTATTTTTATTAGCATACTATATATGAACTGCTAGTAGGCAACTTCGCGTTGGTTCCAACATTAAAGCTAGCGCTTTTGGTTCAGAGCGGAAAAAAATGGAAACTCACAATTGTTTAGGATTTCGCTTGATGCAGTTGGGTGTGCAAAGACAGTGTTTTCATTGACATATTACATTAAAAATTTATTCGAGGTGATATCTGTTTCAAACAATTCCTCAACAATTTGAATTTCAACCGTTTTACTTAGCAAATCCACACAAACTCAAAACTCAAGACTACCATTCTATGGAGAAATTCAAGATGGTTGGCATTTTGTTTCCATATATTTTGGCTTTGAACCAAGAGGGCTAGTTATGTTGGCGTCATTTTTTGGGCAGAAATTGTATGGAACTGATATTTCACTAGCAGTCCATATATAGTATGTAAATGTATTTATTTATTGGTTATACAATATTAACATATAATTTAATATTAAATTGAATTGTTATCTTTTTTTTACCACATTTTTACCACAAAATCAATATCGGGATTCACCTCTATACGAGCATGTCCAACTTTGCATAAATATTATATTTCTATTAAAATAACAAACATTTGTGTCGTTCAATATAAAAGTGAATTATCTCCATGTAATTGCATTTTGAAATAACGAGCGTTTTGCAAATTAATGTGTAGGAAAAAAAAGTACAAGTATTCATTCAGTGTTTTCTGTGCAATTCAATTTTCAATTATTGCTGTTTCCTCACTTCTATAATGAAAGATATGACTAAATGTGATACCAAGCAAAAAAAAAAAGTTTTTTAAAACTATGGATTTACACCACTTTTACAATGAACGACACATTTTATACGCAGAAAACGTTTTTACTACAGAGCGTCGACCAGAAATTTGTGATCGAATACAAACAAATGTCGATCACAATCAAAATTCAGAATACCAGCAACTATCGAGAATTGTCGTTCATCGATCAATAATCCGCAATTACAATAGAGGCCATTGTTTACGATTCGTAGTGCCCAATCTATTAAGCGAATTATTCGCCGCTTAGTGTTATGAGTGGTAAACTACTGTTAGAATATGACAGATAAACGAGTTACGGAAACTTGTTTTCGTTCGCCAAATCAGCCGATGAAAATGTTTATACATATGAGGCAATGAAAGCTGTTCTATTCACAAACAATAATAAATTGATTCGCTGAAATTTTAGTTCAACGCAGGTCCTATCACCTTTTCTTGGTGAGACGAATTATCTATTAGTTTTCTAATTTATTCGTAGCACAGGTTGTTGAATTTAAAGTCTGATTTTACGACATCGTCTTATGAAGTATGAAATATAACATGTAATATTTGCATATTTATATTTAATGAAGATTTAAGATCTAAAACTTAGCGTTTTTTTTTTTTTTTATAATTCGCGCGCGCCGAAGGGATTATTGATACCCTTATACTGATGCTCAGTGCACGGGCGGATGGAAAAATGGGGGAGAGGAACGGATGAGATGCCGGTTTGCGTTGGCTTTAAATGTTTGTAGGTTGTAATGATTAGGAAATACAGAGGCTGGTAGATCGTTCCACAAACGTGTTGTTCGGCTTATAAACGAATCCCTATATTTGACAGTACGTCCGAAGTTGGGCTTGGGGGTGAACTGATGTGCATTCGAAGCATGACGGGTATTGCGGGTGAAGTTTTGAAGGGGAGGAATGCAACTGGCTATTTCGCTTGAGGTTATGATCCGAAAACAAGGGATCATAACCCTCCCACTTCACCGCATTCAAAAAGGTTTTTATGTGTTTTAAATTCAATTTCAACTATTCTAAAACAAATAAGCTCGCATCGGATGGAGCGCTAACAGTTGTAATAAGTTTGCCTCCCATGCGCATCAGTCACGCAAGCAGCGCATTTTGTGGATGCTTAAGCCAAAACAGCGATGGTTTTTTAAATCAGTCTTTCAATGACAAGAGCTGTGTACGAGTATATGTGTAAGCTGTCGAGTGTCTATACTCCATTCAATGTTAAACGAAATGTTAGTTGGCTTTCTTCGAAGCTCAATATGCAGATTGTATACAAGCACACGAACGTTCTCAAAAATTTCAAGTCAAATGGAAAACAAAATTATCGATATTATTACAATTTGTTGATGTATTGGAACTCGGCCTTTATGCAAGATTTCGCTGAGCTGATGTATGAGTTTATTCTTAGTTTATGTTTAATTTGATTATGTATTTTAGTTTTGATGCCAGCTTACAACTTAACACTCAATTATGAAATACAACTCAACTGAGTTGTGTTGTCTGAAAGTCAACGCAACTATGATTCTTATTCGATATTATTTGTTCTTTTTATAGCTTTTTTTTTTACAATATACACCCAGTCAGCAAAATGGTCGTATGATTGTTTTGAGTTGTCTTGAGTTGAGATACAGACAACTAGTTGTTTCAAGTTGAGGTAGGTAATCAGGGTTATCGTGAATAAAGTTTCCCTCTGAATTTTTCCCCCGAACAAAAATTACATACATACATATATTTGACACAACAGCCCATGAAGGACCTGGGCCTAGCTTCTCGCAACCACTCGTGTTATGTGTGCTATATTGTATTCGCACGAATGTAAGGCCCCTACAGTTTTGTTCCGTATCCGAAGAGCATTTTTTGTTTTTGAGTAGCTTTCTCGTGATAACAAATACGCTCGGATGTTTGTCAGACGTTCGCGAGAGGTGGGACCGTGAAAAAACTATTGGTGTTTTCTGGAATTCGAACATTGAACCTCACGCGCAGTGGTACGACACACTAACCACTGCGGCACGGCGCCTCAGAAGTTAGTTATTTAAAAAAAGGGAAAAAATAGATTTCGCGATTGCGTTAAAAATTCTATTGAATTGTCATTCATATACTTATTTTTTTTTTATGGGAATTATTTCCTCATTTTGGAGATACCTAATTTTTGTTCGGAGGAAAAATTACGGGTGAACATTTTATTCACGATAACCCTGAATATACATATTTTATTTACAACCGAAGTTGTGTTTTGTAGTAGGGGCCTATTCGTCAAGCAAACTGATAAAAATTGGCACACTGTAGATTCGTGCGAAGATCTTTGTTTTGTGACAGCCGAAAAAAACGTCTTTTACATCAGTAGAAAAGGTTTGACATTTCCACTACGCGCCTAAATGAAAAGAGACGGCAGGCAACTGAGAAATTCAAAGCCAATAGTTTCTTTCTCCCTACTATAGTGCATTGGAAATAAAACCAAATAAATTAATTAAAAGGTAGGCAACTTGTAGAACTGTTACACACAGATTCAAAAAGGTGTAGATAATGTCATTTCGTAGAAAGGAACAACTCACTTTTCTTTTTTGTTGATAGAAATGAGACAGTCCATGCACTTTTTATACTTCCCAAATCCTCCGATAGAAAACTTTTCGGCTTTAGAAACTCATTTTTTCTAGATTACTTTTAAAATAACTACAAAATTGTAAAGTACAAAATGATCTATATTTATTATGTTGTATTGTAACATACACTTTTTTATCATTTTTCCTAATAACGTTTCTGCTGTTCGCGTGCTGTAATATTTTTTTTTTTAAATTGTGCTTTAATTTTAAACCGAAACCCAGGAAAATAAAACTACTTAATTTATTTATCGTAATAGAAAAATTCGTGACGAGTGCGATGCGATGCACACACCTCTTGTCAAAGAGGTCGAATTTGGCTGATGCATACGAATTAAATTGACTGTTGCATTCAAAAGTAAGAAAAAGCCGAATATTCTGCACTGTTTCATTTTACTGTGTAAGAGATTTTACAATAGAGAATATCAACTTAAGCTGATACAATTAAAATTCGTTATTTCTTGAATTTAATAAAATAAAAGTTATATAAATTAAACTTAACATCACACATTTTGTGAAGAAAAAAAAAATAAATTAGAAGTCCACTCAGCGATGTTTATTTGCATATATGTATACATATATTCCCATATGTACGTATTTTGGCGTAGAAAGTAGAGCAGCAGTTGAAAGTGTTTACTGAAGCAAGTTTTTTAGGCATATCCTCAAAACAAATATGCAACATGTTGTGAATGTAGGACAAAATCATAAAAATTGTGGCTATGAAAACAAATGCTTTAGATATACCTGTGCCTTCTGTATTCATTAAACACAAAGATGTGCAGATGGTTGTCTGTAGAGTTTGCAATCTTTCAATTCTAAACAATGCAATCAAATTGAAATTTAAATTTTTAGACAGGACAATTGTCGACGATGACGTTTTTTTTTAATTTTTTCCCTGGACCAAGTTCTTTTATAGTCGATAACATAGAAAAAAATTACAGATCTTGTAGTTTGTATTAAAAAAATTGAAATTTCTTTACTCTACATACTTACTCTTTACTTTACATACATTTAAACACATACATATGTAAGGGAACATACATAAGTGAAATAAAAAATGATCGTTTTCTCTGATACCTCCACAATTCGAAAACCTTAGTAATTCGATGTTTTTCCTTGGTGCGATGAAATTCGAATTATCGAGAGTTCACTGTAATTGAAAATCAAATATTTATTTTAGTCCTATTGAGAATTACTTCATATTGTGAAAAATCCCTATTTACTCCAAGAATCTTTTTTCTAGGCATTTGGGATATTAATTAAGATCCAAGCAGATTTTTTCTTGTTCATAATCACTGAAACCCTGTCAAATATTGATAAAAAAATTAACATTTGTAGCGCAAAAGGTTTACCTGCCCGTATGAATACCCTTTGGACCAGTTAAGTTAAAAAGGATTTGATTGCAGAAGTCGTGCTGAAGCTGTATTGAAAACCTTTCAGTCATTAACTTAAAGTCATAATGGTGGTTGTAATTCTTAAGTTTATTTAAACAACAAAATATGTACATAATAGGTTATAAGTGAATAAATAATTGAGAAATAAATTCTGGTGAGGTCGAAAGTAAACATTTTGACTAAAAATATATTCGGATTTCCGTTAGAAACTAACAATGTATTCGAAAATGTTTGGATTCTACTCAAAAGGTCTGTCTAATGATATATCACATTCATTGACGTACTATACATGAACTGCTAGTAGGCAACTTCGCGTTTGTTCCAACATTAGCGCTAGCGCTCTTGGTTCACTGCGAAAAAAATGAAAACTCACACTTGTTTAGGATTTCGTTTGATGCAGTTGGGTGTGCAAAGGCAGTGTTTTCATTTAAATATTACATAAAAAAATAGTGTGCAATTTATGGGATAATAATATACGTATATAACGATTTTTTTTGTTTCGATCGGTAATTATTTGAGCTAGCCCATTTTCGATGTGATATCTGTTGCAAACAATTCCTCAGCAATTTGAATTTCAATCGTTTTACTTAGCAAATCCACACAAACTCAAGACCCAAGACTACCATTCTATGGAGAAATTCAAGATGGCTGGCATTGTTTCCATATTTTTTGGCTTTGAACCAAGAGGGCTAGTTCTACTAGCCGTGCTTTTTTGAAACCTAGCCAGCCAGTAGTTGCTTGTAAAAACATATTTTACACATAAAACAAATACAAACACCGGCTGGCTACTACTCTTGATTTAATCCCCAGCCAAAGTCACTGACTGGGCAGTTTGTGATGCCTAATTTCAGGCGGCACAAAAACGAATGTTTTATAGTAATTTGTTGTTGCTGCCACTGCGAAGTTGCTTGGTTCCTAGAGATATGTTCATATAAAATCGGCCTGCTGACAAATCGTTTAAATGAACGACTGGCTGGCTAGGTTTAAAAAAAAAACTACTATTGGCGTAATTTTTTGGGCAGAGATTGTATGGAACCGACATTTCACTAGCAGTCCATGTATAGGATGTCACTGATTACATGTATGTGTTCCAGGCGAAAAATATGTTGTCTCTCCTTTTACTTGTACCGTAACCACTTTCAAAATAACGGTTGCAACCATGCATATACATATGTATGTAGGTTGCATACTTAGAAGCACAGCAAAAACTAACATTTTTGTTGATATTCGGAGGCACTAAGCTTAGTGCTCAATTATACGGATCGGTTCAGTTGTTTCATTCCAATTCTTAACACTCCATATTTCGAGTCTTTTTTTTGACTCAAGTTTTGACTTAAATCGTGGTAGCATTATACTTTGACTTGACTTTTGACTTAATTATAAAATTGTATTATTATTAGTAAATCGAAAAGTAAAATTTCACTTAAGTACATATTTCTTACAGACAACACTGTTCACAATCTTATAAAACACATAAAAAAGAATCGTGCTAATTTTTACCAACCGGTAATAACTACGAATCGAAAATAAAGTGTTCTACATCTCGTTTATAAGTCGAAGTTCGAAATAAGGCAAAATCAGCAACGATTACACTGTTCGACCACTGTCAAACGTTTGACCATTTTCTATTGCAATTGGCACCAAATCGTTATATTTTCCATGCAAAAGTCTAACCATTTGCCGTTTGGTAGTGTTTGAGATGTTTTGGATCTAAATGAAAGTTAACACTTGGTTAAACGGTTTAATTGCACCAGTGTCGAGACAAGTTTTTTTTTTTCTTACGACTCCCAGACGATTGAGTTTTCCATTAGAAACCACATTTGTTAGTGCTATTGTATAAACAAAATTGCGGGTATTCTAATTCAGTAACAGAGTTATGAACATTCTAATGAAAAGTTTGAACAAAGCAATTAGCTGTTTTTTTGCTATATTACTTTGACTTGAAGTTGTACTACAGTTATGAAATGAATGATTCTCCGTACGACTTTGAAGTCGGCAATATTCTCCATTCATATCCAGCCTCATTCCCGTTGACATTTTTTACCAATGTAATTTTAATTCAACATTGAATTATGATGCTTTCATTTCTTCGACAATTCTACTAAAATCTACAGTTTATACAATCGTTTCGGAGTAGAAAAGATAAAATGACGAGAAGGGACAACGAGAATTGGTGTGATCTCATTAATTGACATATATTTTGTAAAATTGGTAATTTTTTGTATTACAATATACGATTTTACGCAAATCGCTTAATTAACGTCGCATAGACGAACCTACAAGCAAACACGGAAATACTTTAGAAGGTGAACAATTCTTATTGTACAATTTTTTTTTTTTTCAGTCACATATATGTAATTACATATGGTACATATGTACGTCTATATTTCCAGCCTCGGCTCTCGTTATATTGTTGTCAATGTAAACAAAATCTTTATATAAATGGATTGTAACTCTATTACTTTTTATAATAAAGTGCGCTAGCCTAATTTTAATCGAATTAATTTAAATTGGTAAAAATATTTATATACATTATTTTTCGTTTTGAGTTTCATCATTCAGAAGCTTTGAAGATATGTGTAAAAGCTTGAAAGAATGAAATGCTTTTTGTATGAAGAATTGGAGTACATTTGCAGACCGAATTTCGGACCATCCTGGAACTGCTGTATGAATTGTAAAACGGGTTTTACACCGTGAATCGCGCATTTTTAAGTTCACTAATTTAAATCCGTTTTATTAAGTTATCATAAGGTTTATAACCAAAATAATATAACGTGCTCAAATTCAGTGTAATTCGCTCTTATTATTTGACTGAATTGAAAAACAATATTTTTTATCGTTTACATAACATCATCTGTTTTTGTCAAAATATTAATTGTTTTAATAGCATTATGGTGATGTAAATCTTAAAAAAAAGAAAAGTAAAAAAAATAATATATCTGTTATGAATACAAAGAATAAGAAGCTTATGAAAAGACTAAAAAAGATATAATTGTTTAAAGAAAATACTTCTACTTTTATAATACTGGTAAGTAATATTTTTGTTTGTTATAATCTTTTTTAACAATTGCGCAATTGTAACATGTTGTTATATATTTCTATAAATATATTTTTGAATACAAGACGAAATAGAAGTATAATGCATTTATAATTTACTCAAACGCTGGCTGGCTTGGATACACCTGGAAAACAAAAAATATACTGACCTATCATTCAATCGAACTTCAAAATGAAAATATTCGTTACTAGTAACGGGCCCTATTACCGTTAGCCAGTCGAACTGAAATTCCGGCGAATGTAACTAGTTGCTTTTTTGCACCTTGATTAGATTGGTGACTTTTTACTGGAATACAGAATAGTGTTTACACATGTACTTGTAGTGGAACTTTGTGCATAGATACTAATACTAAAAATGGCAAAGCCCGGTGGTCAAATCGCGTCCTCCGTGAACGGATAACTCGTCACGTAATTTGCATGTATGTTGTTGCTACATCTACCAACAACACAATACAAATAACGTTACCAGTCATCCGTTGACCGGGGACGCGATTCGACCCCAGATATGTTGAAACGTGAGGACATTTTCTATTATTACCACGATTATATGAAAGGTTGAAGCTGGCTTAAAATAGGTTTGAACTCAATGTAGACGGGGGTCGAGTTGATAAGGCGTTGACTGCTTCGGGTGCTGAGTCAAGTCAGAAAAATGCATGTACATATATTTGGGTTGAGTAGTTGAACTGATTATTTATTTTATTTGTTGTCATTTTCATTTTAAGGGTGGTTTAGTTAGTGTTTTTCACTGTTGCGATGGTTGTAGAACAATGTTCAACTACCATTTCAAATACTTAAACTTTCGACTCCGTTTGCTGCCATACATATGTAGGTCGAAATCTCAACTTAATCCCTCGACTCTACATATGAAGGCGGCATATATGTATCTATTTTTCGGTAATTGAGTTGTTACTGAGAAAATTAAAGAGAAAACCTAACGCTTCGGACACGAAACGTGTCTGCACACTCGAATGCCTGAAATAAATATAAAAATTGTGGTGATGAGAGTGCGTATTGAAAGGTCACAATCTAATCACGGTAATTCTTATATTTTTCTCGTGACTTTCCTTATACTCTTCCTAGACATAGCCTATCGACATAGCAGAGTGAAAACTCATAATCTATTCCAGGTCATGGTCTGTGCATCGAATAGCCTTAGCGGTGGGCACGCAGAAAAATGTGTCGCGACGGCAGACCGATTAACACACTTAAAAATGTTTGGTCGTTCTTGAATAAATTTTGTATTATAAGTTTCGGAGAGACAACACTTTCGTTGAACTGTATTTACCTTGATTGATCATTAAGCATTACATCAGTGCTAAAGAGTTAAAATATTAAGTTAATTAGATATAAATACAAGTAAACATGCTTCAAAATAATCCTATAACTTAAAGGATTATCGCAGACAAGATGCAAAACAGCGCCCCGTTTTTATACGTGATGAGATGCGGATCTTTTAACTCTGTCACACCAGATCCAATCTGTTTTTTTATTGTTATTATGTGCATCTTTTTAAAAAGATTATTTTCGTTCCTAATTTACCTACTAGCACAAGGGCATGCCTTTCTAACGCGGATAAAAGCACCGTTAAAAACTTACCCATTTACTATTTATTCATGTACGTGGTTTGTGTACCAAAACCTCCACTGTGTTCCTTAATTTTCAAAAGTTGCCCTACGATGTTTTCGCCCTCACTGAAGCAAATCTCTCTATATAGAGTAATGATTTATTTACCTCCGAATTTAACATTTTCCGCGACGACGGTCTTGAGAAAGACGATGATTCTTTCAGCCACGGAGTTCTCCTGGCTGTACATAACCGTTACCACTCAGCACTTTATAAATCGTCGCGTACCCCTAATTTTGAGTTTATTTGCGCTAAAATTACCACCTTTAAACGTAATCTGTCAGGGTTATCGTGAACAAATTTTCCCTCGGAATTTTTCCCCCCATGAATTGTCATTCATGATACCTATTTCTTTTCCGCGGAATTATTTCCTCTTTTTTGAAGATACCTATTTTTTGTTCAGGGAAAAAAATCCGAGGGAATATTTATTCACGATAACCCTGTGTATCTGCATTGCTGCTACATTCGCCCCTCTTAACCAATTCAAGGCTATCAACTTGCTATAGATGCTATAGATTATCTCTTTGATGTTAGGTTAGGTTAGGTAGATGGGTGCCTTATGATAAAGAGTCACTGCTCACTCAGACCAACAGTACGGGTCCATTGTGCCCAATCATTTAACCCTGGAAACGCTGTAAAGAAAATCCGCCGCAAGAACCACCCAGAAAGTGATATGAATCTCAGGAGGTCCGCTACCTCAACACTACCCAAGTCCTCCAGCTCCGAGAAGAAGTAACTACCAAGAGTCCTCATTCTTCTGACGGATAGGACAGGACAGTCACACAACAGGTGACGAACAGATTCAATTTCTTCCTTGTCCCTGCAATTTTTGCAATAGTCATTATGCAGCACACCGAGTCGCTTCGCGTGAACGCGAATGGCACAATGTCCGGTAATTATGCCAGAAATGACCCGTACGTTATAACGACTAAGTTTTACCAGAGAGGTTGATCTCTTCTTTCTGTAGGCCGGCCATAGCGCCCTAGCTGTTGCGCATGTTTCCACATGAGCCCAGCTTCTGTTTGCTCGACCGGTGGCTTCATCCTCTATTTTTTTCCGCAAGGAACTGATTGGGGTTGCTACAGAGGGGAGGGCCCGCGATAAGTGCAGCGCCAACCCTTTCCTAGCAAGCTCGTCAGCCCTTTCGTTACCTTTGATATCCATATGCCCTGGTACCCAGCATTGGCTCTAGATATCTCGTTTAAGAGTGATTTACAGCTTCTCACGAGCCTCGACCTAACTACGGCAGAGTCCAGAGCCCTAACGACTGTCTGGCTGTCTATATAGACAGTGATCGTTTTACCAACGATATTACTCTCGCGTATAATTTCATCAGCCTGTATAATGGCTGCAATCTCGGCCTGGAAGACGCTGCAGTCGTCGTTTATTCTAAAGGAGCGGTTTATTCCTAGGGACTCACAATAAACTCCGGCTCCCGTGCCAACGTCCATCTTAGAACCGTCGGTATAGAAAGCCTTTCTTCATGGTTCTTCGATTCTTCCAGTATACCATATTCTATCGGGAATTCTTGTAGTGAATCTCCTTTCAAATGCTAGCATCGGGTTCATGTGATCAGTTCCCGTCAATCCACTGGTGATCCCCCATCTGGACAGAATGGAGTCATGGCCGTAAAGGCTTGATGACCACAACCGGCCTTCTCTCAGTCTTACAGCGGTTTTAGCCGCCAGACTGCTGCAGTATATGTCAAGCGGAATGGAACTAAGCATGGTTTCCATTGCCGCTGTTGGTGTTGTTCTCATTGGTCCCATGACTCCGATGCACGCCGCCCTCTGGATTTTGGTGAGGTTTAAAAGTAGGTATTGCTTCTCAAGTGCCGTCCACCATACTAGTGAACTATATGTGAGAATGGGTCTTACAACCGCCGTGTATATCCAGTACACCACAGCCGGTTTGAAGCCCCACGTATTATTGAAAGCCTTTTTGGGAAGAGGGATCTTTTGCGTCCAGCACCGACTTGACATGCGTCGCTCTACGGATCTGATGATGATAATTCTATTGTTACAGCAACCAATCATCTTATGTCTACTCTAGACTGCTACCATCCACCTTTTTTTCTATCGTTTTCCTACGGTGACTTAAATTCTAGTATTCATACTCAGAACTTATACAGCTTTCATCTTCGGAAAGCCGACCTCGCCAAACTTAACAACCTGCTCAGTAATGCTAATTTTAACTACGCACGCGTTGCTGTGGGCACTGTCGCATCTTTCTATACTATAACGTTCATTTCATTTGTGTTAGTTTGTTTTATGCCAAGCAGATTATTATTAATTTAAATATAATTTATGCCAGGGCACTAGTCATATTTTCTCAATATGCAAAACATGTGATCACAAAAAATGCTTGTTTGGTCGTTTTGACAGCTTCACTTTCTTTACCCAAGAGAAACCTGGGTTGATTTCAGAGTTATTTCGGTTTTTTTTTAAAACACGGAGTTGTATTTCAGAGACCGCAGGTTTCTTCTTAGTGATATTAGAGTAAAAAACGTTCCCACCTCTGGCGAGCGTCTGACAAACATCCGAGGGTATTGTTGTCTCGAAATCTTCTCAAAACAAATTGCCCTTCGGATACGGCACTAAACTGTAGGTCCCTTCCATTCGTGTGGAAAATATAACGCATACAACATGTGTGGTTGCGAGAAGCTAGGCCCTGGCACTTAAAACGCTGTTGCGCCAAATATTTTTTATTTTTATTTGTTTTTAATTTCTTAGTGTATCGCTGTAAAAATGTAATTGTACCCGGATGAATCCGGTTCGCTAGTTTGCTTAAAAAAGTCGTCCCCATTTAAAATGTCAAACTCCCTGCCCAGGTCAACATTTTCTGTTTAGGAAAGAAATCGACATTAGATTCTTAAGTCAATTCTCTCAATTGCTAATTGTAATTCATAAATTTCGTATAACAATTGATTTGGCCTACGAAATGAAATGAAATGCAGTTGTGGTGGCTAAAGGCGACTAAAAAAGATTGTCAGGGGCAAAATAAGGCGACAGGATGGCGACCACTAAAATGTCTATGCCGGCGACCCAACACACGCACTGCAAAGGCAAATAAGGCGACTGGATGGCGATCACACAAATGTTTATGTCGGCGACTCAAAACGCGTATCTTTTATAATAAACAAAACTTTTATTGAATTCAGAAATTTAAAGATATATAAATTAAGTTTCTCTGGCTCTGTGGTTGCCACTGGCATGTTACGCATGTGCACTTCTGTCGTTCTCGGGTTGGTTTTTGCTGTTGTCGCTGTTTATTATGGCTGGTGGTTTCTCGATTGTGTTGTGGTACCTCTCTCGGCGGCTGCTATTCGTTGACTGACTGTGTTATTGCAGGGTGCCTCTACACTCCTCCCCCCGTGAATCACCCAGGGATTCACCATCAACGTTCAGGACCGCGAGTTTCGTGGCTGGACGGCGAAAAGATCCGTTCGATGTCTTTACTTCGGCAAAACGCACCTGCCCGTCTTTGGCAGGAAAAACTTTAGTTATTCGACCTCTCTTCCATTGACTGCGGGGCTGACTGGACTCACAGTGATGACTAGGTCGTCGACTTGTAGTGGGCGCACCTTATCGTGCCATTTCGGGCGTCGAAGAAGTTGTGGTAGGTATTCTACCGTCCACCTTTTCCAAAGGCGGTCTTTAAGATTTTGCGCTATTCTCCATTGCTTCTTGAGGCATACGTTTTCATCAGCCGGGTGTGGCGTTTGTGTAGAATTGACACATCCCAGCAAGAAGTGGTTTGGGGTTAACGGCTCGTCGTCCTCCATAGTAAGCGGAATATCCGTAAGCGGCCGTGAATTTATGATGTTTTCGGCTTCCACAAGGACACTTCGCAGAGTTTCTACTCTTGGAGCTTCTTCACGGAGTGTACGTATCAGCAGGCGTTTGACGATACGGATAAGGCGTTCCCAACAACCTCCTGAGCTTGGGTTCGAAGGACAGTTAAACATCCATTCAATGTTACGGCTTGAGGCTTCGTCACATATACGATCAACATCCAACAAGCGCTTGTGTTCCTTTAGTTCTTTCTGCGTAGCGATGAAATTGGTACCGTTGTCACTTCTTATTCTAACTGGTGTACCTCGGCGATTAACAAAGTTGCGCAGACACAAAATGAAGGCGTCGGTCGATAAGTTTTCAGCTAACTCCAGGTGGGCTGCTCTTATAGTAAGGCAGGTGAAAATGACTACCCATCTCTTTTCTCGTCGGCGACCTATGGCGACATTGAATGGACCGAAGAGGTCCACGCTTGTGTATGAAAATGGACGTACATACGGAGTGACACGGTCAGGTGGCAGTTGACCCATAAGAGGTGGTGTTGATTTAGCTTTCTCGACTTTGCATTCTTGACAACCACGTTGTACCGCTTTAAGGACGGCTCTAGCATGCGGAAACCAAAACTTCTGGCGAGCTTCGTTGAGGGTAACTGCTGTGTTCTGATGATGCAATTTTTCGTGGAAGTAGCGCATAATGAGCTCTGAGACGATATGTTTTTGAGGCATTAAAATTGGACGTCTGGCTTCAAGTGGCAAAAAATAGGCTTCATCGATGCGACCTTGAACCCTCACAAGGCCATTGTCATCTAGGTAAGGCATCAATGAATAGATTGGACTGGTTTTCGAAATTGGGTTTGAGGCTTTTAATGCGGCGATTTCTTTACTGTAGTGTTCTTGTTGAACTGCTCGGCATATCTGTTTTTCGGCGTTGTTGATTTCAAATGCTGTTAGTGGACCCCCTTTTGTAGGCCGTGAAGTAAGTTTACCAAGGTATTGAAATTCATTGACAGCACGCAGCATCCACGCCATGGCACGTTTGAGTCTTAAAAAACATGAAAATCGATTAAATTGAATTGAATTACCTGTCTGCAGCTGCAGAATTAAGCAAGGCTTCACTTCTTCTTCTTCTATACGATCTGGCGGCGCTTCAGTTACTATGGCAGGCCAACAATCCTCGGTCATTTGCAAAAACGTTGGGCCGGAGAGCCACAGACCATTCGTTCTTAACTTTGGAGTCCCACAAGCACGGGTGGCCACATCTGCGCTGTTCTTGTCTGTTGGAGTCCAACGCCATTGAGACGGTTCCGTAGTCGTAAGTATTTCGGCAATACGATGACCCACAAAGGCTTTGTACCTCTGTCCGGGTGAATGGATCCAATATAAAAGTGTTCTTGAGTCTGTCCAGAAAGTAACTCGAGCGATGTTGACTTCATGATTCCGAGTTATGGTTTTGCTAAGGCGCGTACCTAGCACAGCAGCTTGGAGCTCCAACCTTGGAATTGACATAGTTTTTTGAGGTGCACCACGAGTTTTCCCAAAGACAAAAACAACGTCGACTCCCTGGGCGTGAACGATCCGGAAGTAACCGGCAGCGGCAAAGGCAACTTGACTGGCATCGACAAAAATATGTAGTTGTATGTCCGTCGATTCTTCCATATATGGCGAGTAGCAGCGTCGGACCTCAAATTTGTCAATTTTTTGGAATTCCTCCCACCAGGCAGTCCATCTTTTGTGAATTTCAGCGGTAAGTGGATCATCCCATGCGATATTGCTTCTCCATGTATCTCGAACCAACACTTTTAAGAAGAGTACAAAATCCGCTAGAAGTCCGTAGGGATCGAAAATTGCCATAACAATTCCTAGGAGTTCTCTTTTCGTCGGCGGCCGCACTCCATCCAGAACTTCCTTGGATATACGATGGAACTTAGTTTTGAACTCGAATATGTCGGCTGCAGTATTCCAATACATTTCAAGCACCTTCTCGGAACTGGCTTGACATTCCATGTTTACGGTATGGGTTCCTGTTGTTGAAATTCCATTCATGACTGACTGTAAACTACTCGAATTTGACGTGAAGTTTCTTAAATCGAAGCTGGCGGTGGCGTGGATCTTTACAACTTCGTTGCAAATCCGTATTCCTTCTTCTTCACTCCGAAAACTGGCTACGAAATCGTCGACGTAATGCTTGTTGATGATTGCTGCTACGGCGTCGGGATGTTGCTGTTCGAATTCTTCGGCGTTACGATTTTTAACGAACTCGGCACTGCATGGCGAGCAGATGGCTCCGAAAATCATAGACACCATTGCGTAATGTTCAACAGTTTTTTCTGGTTCACCATTTCTCCACAAAAACCTTTGAACTTGCTGATCCTGTGGCCTAATGTGGACTTGAGAAAACATCTCACGAATATCAGCGGCTACTCCTATCACACCTTGACGAAACTTGAATAGAATTCCCAAAAGAGGCTTGGCTTGTTCGGGTCCGTTAAGTAAAACGGAATTAAGCGAGATTCCGTTCACACTGGCTGCAGCGTCAAAAACTATTCTTAATTTGTCCGGCTTATGTGGACTCTGTACCGCAAAATGTGGTAGGTACCATACTCGTTGGCTGGCGTGCTGCACTTCCTCTTCAGAGAGTTTTCTTGCATATCCTTTTTCAAGGTACTTGTACATCTCTATTTTGTATCTGTTGGCGAAATCTGCATCGTGGCTCATCTTCTTTTCGATACCGAGAAGACGTTTTTCAGCCATCTTAAAGCTGTTCGGTAGTGTGGGTATAGGTTGATGACCTTTCCAAAGTAGGCCGGTCTCGAATCTCTCTCCAATGCGGTGTGTTGTCTCCTCCAAAATCTGGCGAGCCCTTCTGTTGTCCTCAGATTCCAGTATCGTAGGCACGGCGGTGATCCCGAAGTTGTCTGCTGCAAAGTACTCCACAATCATGTCATGTAGTTCGTCGTATTGTTGTTTCTCTCGTATATGAAGTACCATAGGCGGTGATTTTGTCATGAAGTTAGTTGGTCCATAGGCAACCCAACCCAATTTGGTTTTGACAGCTATTGGATTCTTGTCACCGGACTGCACGCTTGTTGAAGAGACTCCTAGTTGAGCATTGTCTAATCCAAGGAGTATGACCGGCTTGGCCATTTTATAGTCCTTGAGTGGTAAAAACTCTAAGTGCTTAAAATCAGACTTTCTAAACGACTGGATCGGCAAATTCAAATTTCGAATTGTTCGTACGTTTTTAATGGTAAAATTTGTTAGCTCACCTCCGCCTCGGATTTCCAAGTTGACTGCTGAGGACGGTTCTGTTGTGACATTTTGGCCATACCATTGCAGCATTAATGGCTGTGACTGACCTTTGAGTCCTAACTTGATGGCAATGTCTTCTTCCAGGATAGATATGGCTGCGCCTTCGTCGAACATGGCAAAAGCTTCGACTCCTCCGTTTGGTCCAAACAGGGTAACAGGTAGAATTTTGAAAAGTGGACAGCCCGTCGATGGTGTGGTTCGGCAACTCAGGAACATCTGGCTGGCTATTGGAGAACTGGCGGTTGATGGCTGGGTGGCATTACCAGGCATTGCAACGGAGGCTGCTGGAGATCTTATGTTTGAAGTCCCATCGTGTAGGCTACGGTGATGATAGCGGTGACAACCTTGAACACCGCACAATTTCTTCGAGCGGCAGTTTGCAGTGTTATGTCCTTTACGCAAACACGAGAAACATAAACGCTGGCTTTTGACCTTTTCCCAACGATCTTGTACACGTAATGACTGGTTAAAGATATTGCAATTGGATATGAAATGTCCTCCACCGCACTGGTAACACCTAAGTGCTTGCTGTGTGTCTCGCTGGGCATGGATATCTTCGTTAATGTGCATGATGCGGCGCGGCGGGTGCGACTGGGCTGTCGTACCAATACTTTTAAAAGAACCTGATGGAGGCGGCAAAAGACATACAATTTTGGCAATGTCACTTACCCAACTTGAGAAATTTGCAACTGAAGGATACGGCTTGATATCTTTGGAATATTTTACCCACTCGTACTGCTTGTTCGGCGGCAGCTTTAGCACCAATTGTTCCAGAAGCGCTGGATTTGATAGATGATGTTCACAGCTGGCTGATGTTAGAAAGGCCACTACGTTGCGTACCTTTGTTGAAAATGAGAGTAGATGTTCTATTCTGTTCTTCGGAATAGCAGGAAACTGTTGAATTTTGTTGAGTTGGTGTCGAACTAGTTGGTCAGGTCTCCCAAAACGGAATTCTAATTCATCCATCGCTTTGGAGACGTCTTGTGGATAGATGAGCATGGAGGTAACGGCTTCCCTTGCTGGTCCTGATAAGCATTTGTGAAGACGCATAAGATTTTGTCGATCACTGTACCTGAAGGCGTCGGTTGTGTCCTTGTAGCTAGCCAGAAATAAAGGCCAATCCTCGGTGTTGCCCGAAAAAGGTGGCAAATCGTATAATTTTATTTGAGAATCAACCGTGGCGACAATCATGTCATTTGACTCGTTTGTTGACGACGTATCATTTTCAGGCACAATTTCCACCATCTTAGTGTCATTAGCTGGCATCTGGATCTGATTGCTGAGTCTCTCTATTTCGTTTTGACTGTCGGCTGTACTATTTTTTAGCTGCTCCACCGATGATCGGAGATCCTTAAGACCGCTTAAAATTGCGGCGATTTGCTCCGCTTCCATTATTGTCGACTTCAGCTCCCGAACACAATTTCACCACTGACTAACTTTTCCTGTCTTTTTTACTTTTTACTGTCTTTTCGTTGGCTTAAAAGAATTCTTCTCATTGGCTGTTGCATACGTGACAACCAACGACAGTCACAAAATACTTTCTGCTTCTTTCCACACAACAATAAACTTTGAGAGCGTAGCGTACCGAAATCGAGAAAACGAATGTGGTGGCAAAAGGCGACTAAAAAAGATTGTCAGGGGCAAAATAAGGCGACAGGATGGCGACCACTAAAATGTCTATGCCGGCGACCCAACACACGCACTGCAAAGGCAAATAAGGCGACTGGATGGCGATCACACAAATGTTTACGTCGGCGACTCAAAACGCGTATCTTTTATAATAAACAAAACTTTTATTGAATTCAGAAATTTAAAGATATATAAATTAATTTTCTCTGGCTCTGTGGTTGCCACTGGCATGTTACGCATGTGCACTTCTGTCGTTCTCGGGTTGGTTTTTGCTGTTGTCGCTGTTTATTATGGCTGGTGGTTTCTCGATTGTGTTGTGGTACCTCTCTCGGCGGCTGCTATTCGTTGACTGACTGTGTTATTGCAGGGTGCCTCTACAGCAGTTGTTTTATTTTGTTCACATCACTTACTCATTTCATAGTTTTGAAGCAAAAGAAGACAAGCTAGATGTTATTTGCTATTCTTCTATTTTTTAAATACGAAACCTGATTTACTGCTAAGGAGTACAAACAAAATTATAGTTATAAAACAAATACTTCGTGACTTGACCACAATGAATAAAAGTGAATACAATGGGCCATTACACACTGGTGCAATTTCACCCCGGGGTAACCCCGGGGTTTCCCTTACTCTAATTACACACTGGATGAATAATGCGGGGTAAAATTCTGTATACATGAACCGATTTTCATTGTAGTGGTACGACATACTCATTTTTTTGCATCTCGAAATTGAGAAGTTATGTGTGTATTAGTTTTACCCCGATGCTCAACCGCTTCAATACTGGATGAAGATTTCACCCCGTTTCTTACTTCATACTTCATCTCCCTCTCCTATAAAGTCGGTTTAACCCCGGGGTAATTGTACCAGTGTGTAATGGCCCAATAAGTCGCTGTTATGGTTGTAGTCATAGTCGTATAAAGTTGGGCAATTTTTAAGATTTGTCGCACGACAAGGCTGAAAATTGTGTGCAAACTCAAGTGACAGCGGCTATGCTACGACAGCATCATTGAGGTCTACCAGTTACTGGTAGAACACAATGGTGTCGTTGTCGTAGTCGTACTTGCTGTTACTTAACTTTGCGCACACTATTCAGCCTTGTCGTACGACAAATATTAAAAATTGTTCAACTTTATACGACTGCGACTACGATCACGACAGCGACCAGTTAGGAGTACATCGTAAACACCGCGACGAAACTGTCGTCTTGGTGTGGACATACTCGCGAATTTCCTTGTCGCTGTTACCGCGAAATAATCGCCGCGGCGACAGCGAATATTCGTGTTAGTTAGACATCTTTACTCTTAACCAAGCGGGCTGAAAGTCAGAGGCTATTTGAGATAAATAATGCAATGCTGCCCATTTTTTCTTGATACGAAAGTATTTGTCATTGTGTTTTTGTTTGATTCGGTACGAACTCTCCGATTTCTCCGAATTTTACATTCCGGATTGCTTTTCTCATAAAAGTCACCGTGACCTAAACTAAACCCGACTAAACATAGAAAACATCGCAAATGGTATATACATCTCTGAACGCATGAACTGACGTGTGATTTTTGTAAACACATAAACTCCCCACTATTTCACCAAAAATTAATTTATCACACCACGTCTGTACCTCGTACTCAAATTCAAGTCCAACCAAATCAATTTCAATTTGAAAAGAAAACTTTACAAGCTAGTTGGTGAAAAAAAGAGACCTGTGGAAAAATTAACACATTTGAAGATAAATACTGCGAAAATTATTTTATTCTGTTCGAATCATTTGGAATCACATTTCGGCAAAGGAACACACGAAGCAAAATAAAAAAACTGAAAAATAATCGAGAAACAATTTGCCCATATAGACAGCGAAAATTTTGCAGCAAAAATGTCAAGCGCATCTTTTCACCGATTTTCACAAAGTTTAGGACGTAAATTGTGAGTATTTGCCAGAAAAAAAAAATGGATAATTTGTGTAAGCAGAGCGCGTTAATTGCCTTTGTAGTTAATTATTAAAATATTTTCAAGTCCTCCAGTGGGCAGGGTACCAGGTTCGATTTCAATCATACAAAGTGCGGATTAATAAAACTTATTTCGTTTGCATTTCTCCTCGAGTATGCTTTTTGTTCATTGAGTGCTTTCATCACTTTTGTTTCTGTGGATTTTCCTTATTAATTTAGTAAATGCATCTGACGTGGCTTTTCTGTGGTAATTATCAATTACATGAGACTATCGAGTTGGTGTTTGTTTACGATTGTTAGGCGAAGTGACGAAGTAAGTGACAAAGAGTGCGTCATGTTGCCCAAATTGCTACTGCCTAGTGGTTTAGTGTAACCTGTTATCTCGTATTAATTTCATTCCCTTATCAGTGATATTGCTGTCGGCCTTCAAACAGAAAATAGAGATTGTAGGTACATACAGTGTGGACAAAAAAATAAATACATCTGGAGCCATTGAATACAAGGCACTATTTTAACTAGAATAAATCTATTCATAAAAAACTTTTTTGAATGAATGAATGAAATGAATACATCTAATCTATTGTACATAACTAAATAGTACGGCGGTATGCTATTTTTGGAGAGATTGTTAAATGTTTTAGAAAGTCGTATTTTAATATGGACAAAAAAATAAATACAACTCAATGTCCCTTCATTAAATTTATTTAAGTTAATTTATAATATAACAAATATAAAAAAAAATATTTTGTTTGGGACGTTAGTACCTTGTTGCTTGGTCACTTTTTTTAAATTTTTGTGATTTTTCTTGGCATGAAATCCACAAGTGGCTGGCATGTCCCCAATTCTTTTTGTTTTTTGGGTATGTAGTCCCAACTACGTCTTTGACCTGCTTCCATAGATTTTCTATTGGATTTAGGTTCCGCGATTGAGCTGGCCACTCCAGAAAGGCAACGTTATTAGCCACAAACCATTCTTTCGTCATTTTGACGGTGTGCTTCGAATCGGTATTTTGTTGGAACGTCCACGCCAACGGCATTTTATCCTCGGCTTGTGGTAACATTATGGACTGGAAAATGTCTGCATGTTTCCTTTGGCATAATACCTTCTTTAAGGTATATGGGGCCAACTCCATACCAAGGGGAACATGGTGTACCGTGGATTCAATTCTGTGTTGAGTGGATGTTTTACATTTTGGGTAGCACCCGATCCAAACAAATCAAATTTGCAGTCATCACTCCAAAGGATATTTCGCCGCTTTTGGATGCCCTGATCGCCAACCTAGTTTTATGTTTAGAAGCGAAAATCTTTCTTCGTTTAATTTTTTTTTTTTGCTGAGTAGTGGAAACTTCATGGGTGATCTAGATGGAAGTTGGACTCAACTAGTCGTCTCCTGACAGTAGGTGCGTTTTGGTGAGACGTCGCTTCCCAGTGAAGTAAGATTTAGCACGGAGTACAACAACAAAAAGTCAAAACTAAGTTGGGAAGTTTAGTTTCCGCTCCTAAATTTCAGAGCGCGCTGAAAAGAGCTTTTTCATTCAAGTTGAATGCACAACTTGTTCATAGTTTTTAATTCAAATTCAATTCAATCACACATCTTCAAACAATAAAAAAAATGTTTTAAACCAGATTGACTGGGCATCGTTTTGTGGAGAACCTTTCAATTGGCTTTGAATAATTCTCACCAAAACAACGCACCTAGTCCTTTCACTGATGTTGAGGTTAGTTTCTTTTAAATTTTTTTTTGAAAGAAATGAAGGAATTTTTTTTTTGCTTCGAACGCGACTATTTAATATAACTGAGATTGAACAAATAATCAAAAATATAAACAATACAAATGACTTTAATGGACTAAATACAAATATGTATACAGGTGATTGCAAAGAAGAAAATTGGCCAGTATTAGTCAGCATTATCAGCGAGTTTCCAAGCTCATGGAAGGGAGTTATTGTGTTACCAGTAGAATATGAGACAATTCTGTAAAAAGTTGTGTGCATACAATTGGAAAGTTTCTTTGCTGGATTTCGTAAAGGGCATTCGAGGGAAACAGCGTTAGCATGTGTGGTAAATGAGATAAATAAAGAGAGATGGATGCGGGTAATTTGGCGCTTTTTCTGGATTTGAAGAGAACATTCGAGACTGTTGATAGAAGCATATTAGTAAGCAAATTATACAAATGTGAAATACGTCAGAAGTCAATTGCTTATTATATGATATCTTCCAAGTTTTTTTCATACTTTGGTAGCATGTTTATGGTTCTCTAATCCTCTTGATTTATTGGATTACTATAATAATCCATATAACTATAGATTCTTTCTAACTTTCTGGTAAGATACCATATTCAAAAGAAAGATTTATAATTTTAACAGGTGCGGGAGAATTTCACTTGGACAATCTGGAATAATATTACAGTTATACCTAAATATTTGATTTCATCAATTTGGTCAATATATTCACCGTCATTTATGATAAGTTGTTTGGTTTTTGTCACATTCAGTTTCAATTAGCCATTCAGACACTTTCCAGCTCCTTTTGCATTTTTTGTTGACATTCTAAGTAATTTTTATCCGCAACATACATAACATACATATGTATGTATATCACCGCATCATCAGCAAATAATGCAAGTTTTCCATTTGGGATGGCACTTTTTATGTCGGTTCAGGCGGATCAGTAGAAATGCGGTGAAGCGGGAAGGTTATGATCGAATTTTTCTTACGAAGAATTTTTCTCTCGAAGCCACCAAGGGTATCTTCATCCGCCTTCAATAAAGTCCATGTTTCAGCGCCGTAAAGCAGGACTGGGATTATCCACAAAGTATTAATACAGGAAGTCCACTATTCCGAAAAGTCGGGGTGAAGAATTTTAGACAGAGTTTTTTTTTTAATTATCTTCAGCTGTTTATTTCTTTAGGTCGATGTCACTGTGCATACAATTCGTACTTAAGGTCTCAACTCCATGTACTACCCACGCAAAAAGGACCATATATTGTATGAACATTATTTGCACCATACAGAGAACATATAATACGTCTTCATTGGGTCATCCTTACTCAATTGTCATTTAAGCCAGCAGACTTAGCAGTTGTTCTTAATTCTGCCTTGGTTTTGACTTTGCCGACATTGGATAATCGGTTTTTAAAGTGAGGAAGTCACGTAGTATATTATTAAGGATTTTGTATTTTTATCATACTATCATGCGATCATATCTTACTTACTATCTATTGGTTTATGCTTCCTTCCAGTCAACTCCAGCAGTTCTGTTGTTGCTTGTAAAAAATTAGTTGTCGCGACGATCAGATTGCTGGACGTTGGAACTTAGGATTTCATCGCTATTAATGGAATAGCTAAAAGAGCAGTCTTGAACTTTAGTAATTTTTGCCTCACGGATTTCAGTTTTCAAGTAAATTTTTTAGAGTCCTTAATAAAATGAAATTAAATTTGTATCTTAAACGTGATCTATCGCAATCGCCATTGTTTTCAGTAGCTACCGCGCGATTATTTCCAAAGTGAATTGCTACAACACTAACCCATTTCACGCCATTGCCTGCGCTTCGGGTCATGAGACTATCTTTTGAGTGCGAGAGTATTGTCCTGTTGGAGAGTTATGGACGAAAGTGTGTCCGATTTTTTATTTTATTTTTTATAATTTGCGCGCACTCAAAGGATTATGAGTACCTTTAACATATTTACACACAGTGCGGGCGTTGGAAAGGATGGATAGAAAGAGAAAGAGAGAGAACGATTTTTGGTGTAGTGGTTCTTGAAGCACAGATCCAAATATTCTTTGAATAAAAGTTTGTTATACTAAAATATACGCCTCACCATTCATTCTGCTATTGCATATAAATAATTGTCCGACACCGCTCCCCGTCGTAGAGCCCGAAATCATAATATTTCGAGTCCCATTTTATTTGTGGGCACTGTGATGCAGTGGTTAGTGTGTCCAACCACTGGGCATGAGGCTCAATGTTCGAACCCCTAAAAAAACACAAAACAGTTTTTTCATAGTCCCACCTCTCACGAAGCATCTGAGAGTATTACGCATACGAAAGTCATGAGTTTTAATATATTTTGAATAGCTCAACATAAACAGTTAATTGTTTTGTTTAACGAACTAAGTAGGCTCCTTGCGAGTGGTGAAGAACTATTTATATTTCTAGGGAACGTCTAAAGATCCACGTCCGTGTTCATCATCGATATACTAATAAAAATTCCCCTCCCAATATAATGTGTCACCTGATACCCCTAGATATTTTCGGTTAATAAATGGCCACGAGGAGGCTCGAAATGGTGTAGGTACTAGGCTGGCTCGATCTTAGAGAAACTAAACTCTACATCTGAATACACCAACTACATCCCACCGAAATTGAGATCTGATCGAAGGTTAGGTTACTTAGAACAGATGAGACTCATTGTGTTACCGGTTCCTTCCGTTCCTCTTGGAAATATTTTGATATTTGTATTAGAAGAAGTATTTACCAAGAATCTCTTCATTTCTGAAGATAGTGTGGGGCATCTACATAGTAGGTGATAAGGTGGTTATTCCTCCTCTTTATCAATACGGCTGCAACAAAAGACATTGGACGGAATTATTAGTCTAGCAGCGTGTCTATCCAGCGCATCATGGCCTGTTAGTATCCTCTTCAGGATGTCTAAATATATTCTGCTCATCCGTGGCAGGCTTCTGGTTTTGTTTCGTTAAACTGCGGCCACGTCTGCTAAATGCTTACAGGTATCAAGATTACGCCATCGCTTATTAGCCCTGTTGCAGTGCTAGTGTAGACATTTTATATTTTGCCGTTTCATTGGCATTGAAATGTCAAAATGACCTGAGACCCAGTGCAGAGTAGAGTAAGATTTCAACTGATAGACATCCCGTTCAGGTATGCGTGCCATTGCCTTATAATTTTGTATGTAATAATTTGTGATTCGAGTGATTTTAAATATAGTTAACTGTCGATGTAAATGATGAAGTTCGAACGTTGTTAAGTAGTCTGTAGTAGTAGTAGTCTAGTGTTATCCTTTCTTATAACAGATTACTGTAGCGTATAAATTTTGCCCTGGCTAAAATGTATTGTAATATATTTCGTGTATATTAACATTTTCACTGACAGTCAAGTGGTAATTAAGTCCTGGAATTGTGCTCAATTACTTCGAAGGCCGCTCTGAAAGCTAATTTTATGCTTTCTTCAGATAAAATTCCGTCTATTTGCGTGTGACATTGCATATATATATATTTTGAGAACTCGAGGGCCACAAATCTCTCGGAGTTCACTTCTCGTACTAAGAAAAGTTATAATTTATACCCTATTTCTTTGTACCTGTTCTGTCCAAAAGCGAATTGCTCCATTTCATCTCTCGATGGCCTCGATGAACTGGCGAATATCGATATAAAAAGCATCTAATTGTGTCTGAATCTAGATTTACACAGCCACCCTAACAGCCTAACCTTTTTGCGCTCTTATAGCTTGGGTCAGTTCTTTGATCTTTGTCATTTTTATGAGTTAATACAAAACTTCCGAAATTCATATTTACGAGTACCTTATGTGCAATGTAAGATATTTAGAAAATTCCACGCGTTACAATTTCATTAAAATATCATCCCTCTAAAACTATTCTTATTTAATGTTACATCCGGAACAACTCCATATTTTTAGGATTTTCCTAATAATTTTTGCAAAAGCTGCACATCATAATGAATTCACGCTTTAGATGAACAAATCGTTCTTTCTGGGATCATTTATCCCTAAAGTTCTTAATACGTTTATTACGATTTTTATCTTTATTTATAATAGACTTGTTTGGCAATTTTCAGTTTCGCATCCGGTAAGTGGTATCCAGCGTTTAATTACATATATAACTATTCGTATTGCACACATACCGCTCGTTATTATCTGTATTAATAGTAATATTGTTCAAACATCTTCGTTGATAGGTTTTTATTTATAAATTATTGATTTAATTAACCCGTATCTATTTATTTCGTTATAGTGAACCGGAGGTTCGTTATCACTTAATGAAAGTGTATTTATGTCTGGGCGCAACCACAGCTGCATCTTCTTTCGGAGCGATAACATTTTTGGCCGGTATTCTTGATACTGGTATTGTAGGAGCCTTGGGATCCTTCATTTTGGTTTTGTGTTTGCACTTTATCAAAGACAATGGAAAGAACTTTTACCCACGTTTGGCTATGCTGCTTAGCTTTGGATTCTTTTCGGGACAAACACTGGGACCGTTCCTGCAATATGTTGTGCATTTGAATCCGGCCTTAATTGTTACAGCCCTCAGTGGAACAGTTATTGTGTTTTTGACCCTATCGCTTGCTGCGCTATTAGCTGAGCAAGGAAAATACATATTCCTCGGTGGTCTATTGGCCAGTGTTTTGAACACCATGGCCCTGATGAGTATTTTCAATATTTTCATGAAATCACAAGCTGTCTCACAGGTAAACAAAATGTTGTTAATCCCTAGTGAAAAACTATTTACCATTCTATGTCGTTTAGATCCATCTGTATATGGGTTTATTCGCAATGGCCGCATTTGTTCTCTACGATACGCAAATGATTATCGAAAAATGCCGCATGGGTAGCAAGGACTGCATTCAACATTCGCTCGATCTGTTCTTCGATGTAATCAGCATGTTCAGGCGACTCCTGATCATCCTTACACAGAAGGTAATAATTTCACGTGTTGGTCGCTTGGTTTCTTTTTATTAGCTATTTCACTAATTTGTAGACAAAAGAACTGTTGGAAAGTATGGCTTAGGCATATATTTTCTGAACAAGTGAAAAAAGAAATCAAGAAAGAAACAATCATTGAAACGAAAATCTTTATATTTTGCCATTTCAGGAGGAGCAACAAAGACAGAAGAAGAGGCGAGACTAAAAATATCATCTGTTGACTGGTTAAAAATACTAAATTTATCGTCTTTTTTTAATGCAACCATTTGCAATAATTATTATTTTCGAATTAAGTTTGTTTTGTTTTGTTTTGTATTTTTTTCTTATGTTTTTCATTTTTGCAAAGGGTATGCATCCGTATACAAATATGGATAAACTTGATGTTGTGCATATATTCGCAAGAGTTACGAACAACAAAATTATAGAAGTAAAGAAAAGAAATTATTACTACTGAAATAAAAAGTCTTGAAAAAAATCGCAAAATGTATAAGTTGTGTATGCAATATATTAAGAAAATGTTATGTTTTTTTATAACATTTCTTCAATATTAATTTGTATGATTAGGGTAAAAAGTCTGTTCTTGAAGATATCTTAATGAACTGAGCCAGTTTATGAGATAAATATTTTTATTTTCGCGATAAACGATACATAAGTATGGAAAGACTTGCGTCAACTTTTATAAATCCACCATCTATTGCAGCCACCAAACTACCAAGCGCCCATACATTTTTGGGCATTTTAATCGCAATAATGCAGTCACACATTTGGAAATTCGATTTGAGTTCATACAATCAGCATTTGTTTTAAAGAATTTCAGCAACTTAGATTTTGCATTAAATGCTTTTTAGTCAAACTAACTGCAACCTTGACTCTTCTCGCGTTTCAAAAATGCATTATGCTTGCATCATAAGGTAAGCAAGCAACGCGTACAAAAAATGTAATTTAATTCTTGTTGTTGTTGTTGTAGCAACTATGTTGATTCGTATGGTTCAAACGTTAAGGTGGTGCAGGTGGGTTGTCATCAGTGAGGTCGAGGCCCAGGAAAGCGGCAGCTTCGACTGGGTGAGTCCATAAGGATCTTGGTGTAAGTGTTGTGGGATGCGACGGACAGCTGAACAAATGGGCGGTGTTATGTGGTGACGAGCCACAGTCTGGGCATTGATCAGTGATACTGTCGCGTAAGCGGTGCATATAATTGTTCAGCATGCAGCTCCAGCCGGATCGCAGTTGGGCAAGTGTGGATCTGGTGCGTCTAGGAAGATGATCTTCACTATGATGTATCGGTGGAGGACGGCCGCCTAGCACAATGTTAGTCTGGCGGTTATCAAGCGCAGTTTGGACAGCGTGTTGGTGAATAGAGTTCAAAGCCAGCTTGTGAGACGCTGGGACAAGTGGTGTATGAGTTATAAACCTATTAACCTCTTCACGGTATAAACGGATGTCAGATCGAATATGCCTCGGATATAGACAACACAAATAGTGAAAACGCCAATGTAATCCCTCTCTATAACCGCAATGAAGATGAACGAAGTGAAAAGAAAAGTGGTAGCAATTTATAAGAGCCGGAGAGTACAACAACAGCATAAGCTAATCTCTCTCAAACAGGTTCGTGTTTAAAAGCAGTGCAGCAGTATCGATGACTTGTAATTATCAAAATTAAATAACCACATTCATTGTTCAATTGTCAGCTTTAGGACAACGTACTTTAAATCTTTTGGTGAATCCAATCTGACGTTATTTAGATTAGTAATTGGCTTCTTGATACTGTATCGAGTTAATACCAAATTAAGATTGTTTCTAGGTATACGTATATGAACTGTACAAGAGTGAAAACCCGTAAAATAATGAAGATTGTAAGGCCAGTTTCACACATATCCGATGCTGGATACAGGACGCTGTTACGATAGAATATAATTGAACGCGAGTTCCTTAGCTCTAACAACTTTCAGAACCACTAGCAATAAGCCCCTCATAATTAGCCTTAACTCGTGATTTTAATGATTTTTAAAAGGTTGTATTACACCAATATACTCTAATTGGTTTTTAAGTTACACGTCTGTCTACAAATCTACCAGTCAGATTTTATTCCTATGCTGTGTTGAATTTTGTATGAGACTATTCCGGTATCATCCGAAATTTGTAATTTGGGAATTTTTGCCGCTTAACCCATATCTTATTCCGGATAGGTATGAATGCCTTCATTGAGCTCAGCACTCTTTGAGCCAGGTACACAATGCCGTAAGATGTGTGAAATGGCCCTAGGGCTGCCACTTGCATGTGTAAATGGAGTATGAGTAAAGTTGCCAGCCATCCTTTTTTTTGCGGGATACCCCATTTTTTCAGCTCCCAAAAACCTATCCCGCTAAAATTCTCTAAATCCTTTTTTTCATGCAATATTCCTAACGTATGTAATATTTCGAATTTGATATGCGGCGAACATTAGACGTACGGCGGCGTACGATGACAGCAGGCCAATATTATACACGTTCACAGCGAACGAGTAAAGGCTGAATTATAATAGTCAGAAGAAATCGGAAGCTAATGTCATAATTTTGCGTTAAGCTTCCTTCAGTATTGTCAATTGCAAAAGTACCCCAGCTTAGGGTGTATATGTTCGGAAGCAATTGTGTGGTTCATAGCCATTCACAGCTGTGCAAATTTCGTATGAAAGAGCGAATGGATTCGGTCGAAAGAATGTCGAAACTAGAGATGTCACGAATAGTGATTTAGCCAAATACCGAATATTCGGCCACGCTCTAGGCCGAAGCGCCAAACATTCACATCTTCACTTTGATGAGAATGACAAATATCTGGTCGCCACTTTCCTTGACCCTGGTTTCAAAACTAGTTTCCTGGGAGTAGTTCAAACGGAAAGAGCACGACAAAAAATTCTTTTAGAATCCCTAAAAATTAGTTGTGATGAGTCTAGTTCTACTAGTACCGAGGGGTATTCTTCTCTAATTCGTAAAAAAAGAACACAGAAAAAAATGATAAGACCAATGAAATACACGACAGTTTCTCGGAATGTTTTGAGGAAGTCGCTACAGACAATCTTCAATATAATAAGGACGTGGAAAAAAGGGCCATTCAAAACGAAATCGACTTTTATTTAAAAACTGTTCGCCAAGATCGGACGGCAGACCCTTACAAGTGGTGATCAGCAAACGCGAAATAGTATCTAAGTCTGACAACATTCGCTAAGATTTATTTATCGTCCACAGGCACTAGTGTGTACAGTGAGAGGCTATTTTCGGAAGCTGGCATTATTTATGAGGAGAAGCGCAATCGTTTGCTACCAACAAATGCTGGAAAAGTTGTTTTCATTCTCCACAATTTACCGTTAGTAGATTTTAAGTATGAAAATAAAAATGGATATATTTTTGAGTTACGTATGCGTCTTTTTGTTCATGAATTGATATTCTGTATTCGGCCGAATATTGGGTACCGAATAGCAGCCGAATATTCGTGGCATCTCTCGTCGAAGCCGAAAGTAAAATGCATCTTCAACGCAAAAGTTCGCGAGAGTCGGCACATTGAAAGCAATTCTCACGGTGAAATGCGATTTGACATATTCATGCGTAGAGTTCTACCACTTTGTGAAAACAAAGCCAGATTTACTCCTTCAAATTGCTAAAAAGGAGAAATATTCCAACAAAACTGATGCCAATGCGAGTGCGATTAACGTTTAAGACGACGAAGTTGTAACAATGTTGGTTGGTTGGTTGGTATAAGCGTATAAGTATTTTGACGAAAAATTATGAATTTGCGGCAGTTTTTTTTTATATTTGATATCCCTTTTTTTTGGATATCCCGCGAAATTGCCGTATTTAGTGGGGTTTTCGTTTTTTTCGGCCAAAAAAGATGGTAAGTTTAGGTATGACTAAACACAACCTGCTTCAGCTGTTTCACGTTATTTGTATAATAGAGCAGAACTAGCTAAATACTATGAGAAGGTTTGATGACGAGCGACTGCAATCGCAAAAAACAACCGATCAACTATCCCTTAATCCAAAGATGCTATGCAAAGTGCAGATAACCAGTGGAAACACAAACAAAGTATCGAAAGCCGGAGTGTAGGGCCTTAAACAACCTCTGCTTCCAACCCTATTTCTCGACAATGCTGCCAAGGCCAAAAAGTAATAAAGGGGGTTTTCAGCCGTGAATTGCATAGTGTGGGAAAACATTCCAAACAGAAATCACCTATTATTGCAACTGAGAAGAAGTCTCATCCAGTAATTTTTCTTTAATGTATCATTAACCATTTGGAAGAGTGAAGCTCATTAGCTGTCGCCGAAAATAATTTTGTATCTATATGTACTTAAAATTTTATTTCTAGGTTATAGATATACATGTGTATGTATATATAATATTTGATAGGTATCTGGTTTTTCGTTAAGAATTGAATGGTGTTATTCACCCCAATTCTTCAAGTCAAATGCCCAGTCGTATTTTCTTTCGTATTTAAAGTCTTATCAAAATTAAATGCCCATTCCTCGATACGTATGCGATTCATACGACAGCTCAAAAAAACCAACGCGTATTATCACAGTTATGCAAATGTCAAACCATTAAAGCGAATGCAACGAAATGTAAACATAAGTTTGACGATGTTTTTCAAAGCAAAGTAAAGTTTTTTATGAACAAAATAATCAAAAATATCAATTTGATAGACCTCTTTTTCGATTAAGAAGAGGACGAAGTGGTGGTGAATGAGAATTTGGCAGCAATTCGGAGAAATTTTTTGAGTACTTACGCCAACGACCATAACATGCTGAGTATCAGTTCTCGTCCGATCACCGAAATCAAGCAGCGTCGGGCCCGGTTATTACTTAGATGGGGGATCGCTTGTTGGCATAGCAGAAACCAGCTTTTCAAATTGGCTACGATTCGTGACTTTCATACATGAAAGCACACAAAAGTACAAATTTAAATATTTCTAGTGAAAATACTTGTACATACATACAAATATTTATTTTCCATTTTCCTTCACGTTGAAGCCGAGTCGTAACCAACTTTGAAGACGGGTAAAATACGAAACAAATACGACCATTAAACGACCAATTGAATGCATCGTAATAGCGGAAATATTCAAGACTCGTTTGCGTCACGATGCATACGACATTACGTACGAGGGTGTTAGTAAAATACGACTTTGTAATAAATAAATACATTTTTAGTAAATAAATACGACCATGGTCGGATTCGACTGTCGTATACAAGTTGAAGAATTGGGGTGATTGTTTTCTTCCATCATGTAATGTATTTGAGGATTTACATGGTCTTGGAGTTGTTGGTATTGCCTAAAAGCATATTTTTAAAGTATTTCACTAATAATCTCTACTTGTAGATCCCTGTATAACGCCAAAGGTGCTTGTATAATAACAGTTTGTTGTCAATTGATAGCTGGGAATTCCTTCCCATCAACCAATGCATTTCTGTGTCTAATATTTAGGTCCTCTTTTTCTATTTGACATGCTCAATCCATCTGAGCCTTGCGTCAAGTGTTATACTCAAATATTTAATAGTATTTGCGTACGGAACTTCTTTTCCATCAATATTAACTCTTTCAGTATTTATTATTCTGTTAGTAAAGAAAATATGGATACATTTACTTCCATGAAGCTTTTTTTGTGCAATCACTTACGGCCATATTATTCAAAGCAAGTTAAAGCGAGTTTTAAGCCCGATCATTTAATCCGCATTCTTAAAACCCAAAAATTTAAACCTATGTTCATAATATTCACTCAGAAACATCCATTAAACCCGGTGGATTAAAGATGCCTTTAACCCGGATTTAAACTCGTTTTTAAACCGTTTTAAACCTACTTGTTGTCAAATTTCACAGAAAACTACATTTGACATGAGTTTACTAATTTTTTGGGCTTGTTGATTGTACTCTTCGTGCATGTCACTCGAAATTGATTTAAAAGTGAGAAAATTGAATTTGAAATTGATGTGATTTGTATTAATTTATTTGTTTGTGTGTATGAATGCAATGCGACGTCTATCACCATCCAATTTCTGTCCAATTAACGATGTAGCCGCCAAAATGCCTTTTTTTCGCCATCTGCTGTTCTATCAGCTCTTCCAGAAATTCGTCTTTTGACGGTGAACACATCAACATTTCATCAATTTCACGAATGAAATCCAATTTTTTTTTTTGTTCTTTCAACTTTTTATATTTATTTCACTTTTCCTGCCTCCTGTGAACAAAGAAATGTCAAATGTGACTTGAACAAAACGAGTCAATATTATGAAATTGTGTTTTAATCCGAGTTAAAGTACTTAAATTGTACTCCGGAGGGCAGTTTAAATTTGATTCGGGTTTAACGAGTGTTTAATTTTCGGGTTAAAATCACTTTAACCCGGATGTAAATTTTAAGCCGGGTTAAAGTGAGTGAATAATATGGCGTTTACAGAACTAATGGCTTTTTGTACTTTGTTCGCTGCTACGTTAACATTTTCGCCAAAAGTCGTAATTGCGGTGTCGTCGGCGAAAGTAGCCAAGCTAGCTTCTTCCTGCTGCACTTTATATTGATTTCAAAACCCAGGGAAGGGTTTGGTGGTTAAGGCCTAGGGCCACCCGGATTATATAAATAAATAAGTAACTTTGTCAAAGCTTAAGAAGAATACAATGCGGAATTTCATGATTAATACTGCAACCTATCATACGCAGATATTCCCAACTGTTTTAATTATGAAAATTCATTTGATATAATCAATCTGGTTTTGAAGGCTCACTGTGGGCTACTCAATTTGAATGCCATAAGCTTTACACAGACGACCTTAAACTTTTTACAAAATACAAAGACGTTGAAAAAGTCTCTGTTAAATTCTCTTAAATCCTCACTGCTCTTAATACCTGAGGTAAGACCTCAAGCACCAAGATCTCGATATTAGATTGAAAGCTTTGATCACAATTATTTGAAGCATTTCTTTTATATATTGTATCTTCTTCTTCCTTTTATCAGCGAGGCTATGATCCGAAAGCAAGGGATCACAACCCTCCCATTTCACCGCATTTCTACTGATCCGCATGTGGGGTTCGCCTATTTGACCTCAGAAAATATCGGCAGGCCTGCCGATTTTGGTTCACTCGGTTACTGAGGCCAATGAAATGCCGATGTCGTCGCATTTGTCTGATCCAGGCATTTATAGGCCTGCCTTTCATACATCGCGATGTCTTTGGAACGTGCATTGATATTGCCTTTTTAACAGGGTTCAAATGATCTCTTCTTTGAACGTGGCAATACCAACTGAGCCGGTCACGCTCTATTTTTTGTACGATGGTTTCCTTGATGTAAAAGCTTCCACGGATCTTCGAACTTCTTATTCGATCAAGCTTTGTCACTCCTGCTGTCTTGCGAAGCATCTTCATCTCAGCTGCCGTTAATTTACTCTCATACTTTTTGTACATCGTCCAACATTGTGAACCGTATGTGAGCGCTGGACTTACAACTGCGGTGTAGAGCCTTCCTTTCAACTTAGGTGGCATTTTTCTGTCACAGAAGATAGCGGAATTTTCTCGCCACTTCATCCACGCTACGCTTACACGATGATTGATGTCGTCATCACAAGTTGCTTTGCTATTGATCATAGATCCCAGATATTTGAACTTTTCGCACTTGGGAAGCACTGTTCCATTCAAATAAATGTCTGGAATAGGGCTGAGTGGATCAGAGAACGGGCAGCAGAAGTACTCTGTCTTTTTTGAACTAATGCGATACCCATTTCCCTCCAAAACGTCCACCCACACATCAAGTGCTCGTTGCAGGGATGTAGGATCCTCACTTATGATGGCTCCATCATCAGCAAAGAATAACTGATGTACCTTGGGGTCCATCACTTTACCTTCAAGCAGATAATCAAGGACTGTAATAAAGAGCAAAGGACTTAAAACGCTTCCCTGGTGTACCCCGACTTTGATTGGGAACTCTTCGGTTACTCCAGCGGGGCATCTTACTTTTGTCTTTGCTCCTTCGTACATGTCCATAATCATCTGTACATAGGTTTCTGGAACCCCTCGATGTCTTAGCGCCACCCATATCAGATCTCGTGGTTGTCTGTCGAATGCCTTTTCAAAGTCAACCAATACAATATGCAAATCCCTTAAGGAATCACGATGTTTTTCCATTATGATCCTTATACTTTGGATTGCATCTGTGGTTGATTTACCCGAGACAAACCCGCACTGATCATCAGATAGCCGTATTATTTTTCGCAGTCGGCCACCTAATACCCGCTCAACGATCTTCATGGTGTGTGACATCAGCTTGGTCGAACGGTAGTTATCACAGTTTCGCGTATCACCCTTCCCTTTGTATACAGGGAGAAGGTAACTTTCCCTCCATTCATTCGGCATTGGATCACCTCTCACGAATTTGGAGATGAGAATTCTGAGCCATCTGAACCCGATATCTCCCATCTTTTTCCAGAACTCAGAGGGTATTTCGTCTGGCCCAATCGCTTTTCGTTTTTTGGAGTATTTGACCGCCTCACTTACTTCTTCGACTGTAATGTCGGGTATTTCTTCACAGTTAGGGGTGGCTCTTGGAAAGTATAGCCGGGGAAACTGTTCATTCAAAAGCTCTTCACAATACTGCCGCCACCTCTGCAGAATTTTGTCGTCATCCACAAGAAGTTGGCCATGAGCATTGCTAATGAACTTTGGCGAACGAATCTCCTGAGCATTCTCCCTTCTTTGGGCGGCTATTTTGAAGATAGTGGCACTCTTGTTCATATTGTGTCTTCGCAGCTCCTGAATAGCCTGGTTTGCATCAGCAACCGGGGAAAATATTTTCTCCAGCTCCCGATACAGGCCCTCCGTACTCTCTGCTTGAAGCTGAGCGCACTTCTTCTTCGCTTTTTTCTTGCAGCATCTGTATTCCATTTCGAGGCGAGCTTTTTCGTCACTATTATTAGAGGGGCACTTTGACCAAGCTTTGAAAGCCGCTTTCTTCTCATTTATCACTTTCTTAGCTTCATCACTCCACCACCATGTTTCTTTGGCGTGTTGATGGTGGCCTTTTGAAGCTCCTAGCAGTGATTTGGCCTTCTTTAAGCAAGTTCGCTGTAGGGAATCCCACATATTTTGTGCTCTGCACTCTTCATCCTCAGCTCCGTTGATGGTGTGAGAGAGGTAATTTTTCATTACGAAAACAAAAGCCTCGCCTTTTTCTTTGTCCAGATTGTACCACTTGATTTTCTCAGAGACCCTTGTTTGTTTGCTTTTCTTTGGTGTTTTCATAAAAATTTCTGTTAGCAGGAGACGGTGTTGTCGAGCGATTGCCTCTCCCAAGATCACTTTGCGATCTTTTACCCGAGGCTTCATGAAACTGCCTACCAAATGGTAGTCAATCTGAGTTTCATCTCCACCACTGCTGTAAGTGATCAGGTGTCGGCTTTGTTTGATGAACATGGTATTTAACACGATAAGACCGTGTGATTTGCACATGCTTAGGATGTCTTCACCAGGAAGGTTCCTGGTGCCATATCCTAGTCCTCCATGGCAGTCTTCATAGTCTTCGTTTGATTTCCCGACATGTCCATTCAAATCTCCTCCAACAAACAGAAATTCTTCCTTTGGGATGTCCTTAAGGAGATTGTGGAAATCTAGCCAAAATGCATCTTTATCTCTCTGATTGTACCCATCGTGGGGAGCATATGCACTGACAATATTCCACACCTCTCCTTGTATTACTAGTTTGAGAGACATCAAACGGTCGCTGGACTTCGAAATGCTCAAGACGTTTCCAAGTAGCTCTGCCGCAAGGATGATACCGGTTCCGTTCCTAGCCTTTTCCGTTCCGTAGTAGAACATCTTGTAATCTTTTGTCCTAACGTCCAAGAAACGCGCCCGATTCCCGGTGTTTTTCCATTTCGTCTCTTGGACACACAAGATGTCCACCCGCCTTCTATTCATCATCTCTTCCAGCTCGTAACTTCAACCGGTCATGCTTCCAACGTTCCAACTCGCGACCCTTAAATTGCGTCCAAACTGTTTCATTATGTTGCTAGCCCCCGGAATCCGTATAGCTCTGACCCGAACATTTCTGCTCGGTCCAGGATCAGTACCATGCACAGCAGTGGTAGTGCCTGGCGGGGTAGTGCCTTTCCTTTTTGCAAGTATTATCATAATGATACAGTTTTGCAATACAATTTTTGCACCATATTGCGATGGTGTTTGTGTCGCTAGGCTCACTTGGGTGTTATATTGCCTAGATCTGATTTGTCCCCTTAGTCGCCTTTTACGACAAGCGCTAGTTGTTGGGGGGCGCTGCAGTGATATTCTTAACCCGTCCCTGCACGGGCATCTTTTATATATTGTATGTACATATGTATATTATCCTAGCACTTTTTTTTCAACCAAAGTAACCCAATCCCAGAGCACTCAGACTCTTCGGTTTATTGCACTACCAGGCAGTAACCTTTATTGGTGCAGTGGCTAGAAAAACATCGATGGTAATCGTTTTCCTTTTTATGCTCGGGTGGCTGATCATTGCTGTTCTCCGCTGGGCTTGAATCTACACACATTACACCGCACCATTGTCACCCTATTTGAGCTTAGCATACTTGGTATTTTTAGGTATGTTTTTTTAAATGAACTCTTACAGAAGTGAGTACAACTGATTGATGGTATATATTACAGCGATTCTTTAGAATTAAACAAGAAACAGAGTACTCAATATTAAGAGAAATTAAAGCTGGTGTACTACAAGGCAGTGTACTGGGTCCTATTATTATACTAGTGATCTATTATTTACTAGTGATCTACGAGAAAGTGAAGAAATCACTATAGCAACTTTTGCAGATTATACTGCTGTACTTGCTGTAGGAGAAACTATCGAAGTAGCAACAAAAAGCTTAAAAAGGCAGAATGAACTAAAAAGCGGCAGATCAGATTAAATGACCTAAAGTCTGTTCATGTAAATTTTACGTATAAAAATGTACAACACATATACATTCCATGTACCACACATTCCAGTAGTGGAGTATTCAAATACAGCCATATATCTAGGCATACATCTTTAGACGTTAAACTGCGCTGCAAAGCGCATGTAAAGAAAAAGAGAGATGAACTAAACATTAGTAAGTATAGTAAAATGTATTGGCTTATTGGGAGATATTTATCCCTATCCAACTACAATATGTTATGCTATATTCCCACTGAACATATTCTGAAGCTAGTATGGACCTACGGGCTCCAGTTATAGGCATGCAAAAATTTACAAAAAATCCAAACCTTCCAAAATAACGTACTGAGAAACATAGTTAATGCACCTTGGTACATACGAAACGCTGATCTGCATAGAGATCTAAGTATTGAAATGGTTGAAGATGAAATTAAAAAAGTTGCTAAAGACACAGAACGTTTCTCGACCACGTTAATTTATAAATAACATAACTAATAAATTCTGATAATATAATTAGGAGATTGAGATGGGTAAAACCCCTTGATCTATAGTAGTAGTAGTAGTAGCTAAGGTTATAGAACAAAACTGAATAGTATCTCAACGGAATGAATACTTTCAAACAAAAAGTTCAGAAATCCGACAAACGGCGGCTTTTCCTTTTAACTAAATAATTATTATTAATATGATATAAAAATAAATTGCTGATTAGTTCAACGACTAGGTGTGATTCAGTGAAGACAGACATTAGCCAGTCATTGAGAGGTTTTTAGAAGATTTAAGTCCGCCACTATTGCAGAAGACTCCCTCGCATACTCGCCTACGCAATGTCTTTTGATGATTTTTCCTTCTAGCGAACCTTCAAAATAAAAACAAAATGTTTTTTGAAAACTCAGGGCCCTCGGATTTCGCTGTAAAATTACTCTGAAACGTCCTAACCATTGACATTTTATTTATGGCCTGCTAGTAGCCAACTTCGCGTCGGTTCCAATATTAGCGCTAGTGCTCTTGATTCAGAACGGAAAAAAATGGAAACTCACACTTATTTGAGATTTCGTTGGATGCAGTTGGGTGTTTCAACAATAAAGGAGTTCCTTTACGGAATTTCGGAAAAATGTGCTGTCAAAACCATACGCGGAACTTTTGGTTATCATCTACTTTACATATTGCGGAATTATATTCGATTTAATCTACTTGTTATTTAACAAACTAATGATGGAAATATGGGAATTAAGTTCTGAGTGAAAAATAAATTCGTATTTTTAAAACGTCCAAATGACAGCTCCAATGCGTTTTGTAAAAATGGAAAATTCAAGTTTTTGGCACATCTGAGAGTTGATTGGGGGATATATGGCAAAATAAAAGGACATAAGTAAATATGTAATAAAAATAATTGAACCTGTAAACTAAAATACATCACATGCTGTGAAAACACTCGCCAGGTACCGCAGAATTTTCCATTGGTCAACGTAATTCCATTTGAAAATTTTTGTTGCATGTACTTGTCTATTGGAAATGTAAACGCTATCTATAAGAAGGTAGCTCATATGAAAAACGTTGCTCAATTTCGCAAATCGCTGCAACTTCACACCGAAACTTTTGCTGTCAAAGAAGAAAGTCAAACTTCTCTGCGATACTTCGATACTAGTTATTTCCCATCATCAGAATTTATTTTACCAAATTTAACACTCAAGTAGTATAAAAAGAGCAGAACATTCGATTTCAATTCAAATTGTACGATAGAATTGATCTTGCTTCATAGATGAGCAAAAATCGAATCCCCGCCGAAGCGAAATAAGAAGAAAGATGTGGGATTCCTCTATGTTTCTGAGTACACTGACTCCGAAATTTTATGTTGCACTCACCGGCACTTCTAGCTTGATTTCTGGACTAATTCTTATATTCGAGTGGTGGTACTTTCGCAAGTACGGAACGTCTTTTATTGGTAATGTCTGAAATGCATTTCAACTCCCGGTAGCATTGTTATTTAATGGTCCCAATGGCGCCGGATACTTTCAGAACAAGTTTCAATCAACCACATCAGTCCGTGGATTAATGGCAGCGATAATCAGTCAGAAACGAACGGCACCAACGGCGGTCAACAAATGCCTGAATGCAAGGTTTGGAGGAATCCATTAAATCTGTTCCGTGGAGCTGAGTACCAGAGGTTCTACTGGACAACTAATAAGGAGCCGTTAACTTACTATGATATGAATTTAAGTGCACAAGATCACCAGACATTTTTCACATGTGAAGGTATGTTACAGTTTATTCATTTAAGATCGACGCTTTTCTCACCTGATTGTGCCTTATACACAATATGTATCCCTATCTACATAAATAATAACTTAGGTGACCGAAGGGAGTTCCTTGGAGAAAACGTGTCAAAAATTGCTGACATGTCAGTAGCTGCACGGCTTCACAAAGCGCCATGATTAAAGATCATGCACGACGAAGCGAATGGGTGCACTTGCTTGAAGTACTCTTACAAGGCTCGTTTATTCATGAACACCACATAGGGCCGAATCTTACTAACAATGGGTTAAGTACTGCTAGAAGAGTAAATAGTTTATGCGCAGTGGGATCTTTTAAAGTATTAAAAGACCCCGGTGGAGATGATAGATATCCGGTATTATTGTTGCTTTATTTATAGCCAACTGGAATTAGGTATACTCGTACAGGAATCCCACTAGCTTGGTGAGAGGTAAATATTATATTCATTCACAAAGCAGACTGCCTTTGCACGATGTCCACTGGCCTGGAAAATCAGGAAAAGTCATGTAGAAGAATTCTGGTTAGGAAAGTTAAAAAAAAATTATTTCGAAAAAAAAACAAAAATACTTGACGCAAACAACTTACAAATGGGCTAGCTTCTCGAAAATCAATCGTGTTGTGTGGCTTATACTTTTCGCATGAGTGGGAGTGAACACTTTTCAGTTCAATGAACTGCGGAATATACATACGTGTTCTATGATTCCCTTCAGAACGGTTCTATTTACTAAGTTTGGTTAGTATGTTAGCAACCATTAGTTTAGTTAACCGTTCCGACTTGAAGATCAATTTCATCCGTATTTAGATAATTCCGCAAAAATCTTGAATAACGACAAACGCCAACGACAATCAGGGTGATTGTTCTATGTGGGACCTGGAGATAGAATTGGGTCCTGCATTGTGATGAGACATGTTGACACCTATGCACACCAGACCTTGTGGTAGTGCGCTTGAGAGCAGATGCGAATTCTTTTGTGATTGAATTTGCGTACCTTCCATCTATTCAGTGGTACCTCCGTGAAGTTGAAGTTCTATAGAATGCCTCAAAGACCAAAATGGAATACCTAAAACTGATTGCGATGCAAATGACATTATTTTGACATTCAATGCTGATCTAAATTAAAGAAAGATAACAGATTTTTAATAACGGAACATAACGCAGAAATATGGAAGTGTACTCTGCGGAAGCTGTTGAAAGATTCGCGCGGCATGTAGCACGAAAGCGATGTTAGATATCGTATACCTGACCCGTATACCCATCGCCAGAGGCAAACTTATTCGGCTTAACTTTTTGCCATACATAAGCGAGAGGATCGGGGAAATGCACTCTATGCAATCTTTGTGCGAAAGAAGATGGTCTTCATTTTATCTAAATATGCTCTGTATTAAAAGCGATTAGACGAGCTAATGTACATAGGTAAAATTATATACTGTCGATAAATGACGCCATCGCGCATTTAAGTGGTCAGGAATGGAATGTGTTAGCTAATTATCTTGCATGTGCATTAAGATATCGCAAACGAAGCTTTTTAAATAAGTTTATAAAACTCATAAAAACGTTACTGTTATGTACATATGTACATACGTATTCTAAAATTTGATTTTAATTGTATGGATTTAAATTCTCTCTTTTCCGGCTGATGGCAATTTGCCAATGTCCATATTTTGCATTAATGTAATTAACCGATTGTAATGTAATGAACATACAGACACTGTGTTGACACTATAAGTGATCCGCTTTTATATCTCAGGTCCCAGACCTTAAAAATAAAACAAAAAATTTGAAGGCACTGTTAACTTAAATTTCATTCATTCAAGAACTTAACTTTACTTTCCTATAATCTACTTTCTTTTGCAGGTGATGGCGGCAAAGCTGAATACGAGATAATGCAAACAGCTTGGCGAGAACGAAATCCTGTCGTTCGAATAAAAGCAGCACACAATGCTTTGGAAATTAACACTGAGTGTGCGCCAGCATATATTCTTTTGGCTGAAGAGGAAGCCACTACAATCCTAGAAGCAGAAAAGATTCTCAAAACAGCTCTCAAAGTTGCTGAAACAAATTATCGAAAGTCTCAAGCAACACAGCACCAAGGCGCTATAGCCGAGGGTATGCATCGCCGCGATACCAATGTTCTGATCTATATCAAGCGCCGCCTGGCAATGTGTGCGCGAAAACTTGGCAAACTGAAGGAGGCAGCAAAGATGTTTCGTGATCTTACTAAGGAGATTCCCTCGATCATGAATGTGTTAAATATCCACGAAAATCTAATCGAGACTTTATTAGAAATGCAGGCTTATGCAGACTGTCAGGCGGTGCTAGCCAAATACGACGACATTTCGTTGCCAAAGTCGGCGGCAATTTGTTACACAGCAGCGCTCCTCAAGGCCAGAGCTGTGGCCGATAAATTTTCGCCGGACATTGCATCGAAGCGTGGGCTTAGTCCGGCCGAAATGAGTGCTGTCGAAGCTATTCACAGAGCTGTGGAATTCAATCCACATGTTCCGAAGTATCTGCTGGAGACGAAGCCACTTATTCTCCCGCCAGAGCATATATTGAAACGTGGTGACTCAGAGGCGCTGGCTTATGCGTTCTTCCATCTGAAACATTGGAAAAACGTTGAAGGTGCACTCAATCTTCTGCACTGCACATGGGAGGGAACATTCCGAATGTTGCCATATCCTCTGGAGCGTGGTCACCTATTCTATCCGTATCCCACTTGCACAGAGTGTGCCGATCGTGAACTTTTGCCATCGTTCCACGAGGTGTCTGTGTATCCCAAGAAAGAACTGCCATTCTTCATACTTTTTACGGCTGGCCTGTGCTCTTTCACAGCACTGTTGGCGTTGCTGACTCACCAGTACCCCGAACCGATGGGAATCATTGCACAAACTGTACTTAATTGGATCTCGTATCCGTTTCAGCTGATCAAGGAGCGAATTGAGGCGATCTGGCCATGTAATCTGCTGCAGCAGTTATCGAGGATCTAGAAAGCGAATGACAACAATACGGCAAAAGGGCATATTGACAGCGATAAATAAATAAGCGCTACAACAAATGCATTTAATGTGATTTTGTTTATATACAGTTTAATCTCTAATTATATGCAGACGAGGTGTTATTTTTTCTCCCTCTTAACGACATTTGTTTGATAGAACACAGGACTCGCCCTTTTATATTTCTTTAATTCTAAGTGAATAGATCTTTGTTTTGTTTTACATTTTGTGTTAGATGTTAGCTGTGCACTCTGTAGAATCTCCTTTTTCCTGCCATAAACTCATACTCATCCTTTTTAAGGTATTTTCGATTACTGTAGTCGTATAATTGATTCAGTGTTTGATTCTAGCGATATCATAGAGAGTGACAAACAACTTTTATCGCTGGCACTGTTTTTATTTTTTAGCAAATGAAGTTTATTGGCGCTCCTAAGTTGTGAGCAAAATGTTTTTTTTTTTTTTTTTGTCCAATTTGTGTTCGCTTACAGTTTAGTTCTTCGTTTTAAGAGTAGCGTGCTAATGGGATTATTCAGAATGACAATTTTTTTTAGTTTTATGTTTTTTTTTATATCTTAATTTATTGTACAATATCAATGCGTGTTATTTATTTCCACTTACTAAATAATATGTAAGTGTAATAAAAATAAATGTCCATTTCAGTAAGTAATAGTTTTGTTTTTATCTTTAACATTTTATTCATTTCGATTTTCGCAACATACATATGTACATATATAGCTGAAAAATTGTATGCATAATACATAATAAATAATTGACCCTCATTGCAGAAGATAGGTTACAATTTAATATTCTCATAAGTCAATATTACCAACAATGATGCATAATTATTCTGTAAAAATACAGCTAAATCTGAGCCCTGTGTCATTTTGTAATAATAGAATACAAACATCAGGAAAAGAATAGCGACAACCTGAAATCCCCCGTGTAAAATCCGCGCTAAACCGCATTTCGGCGTTTATTGCTGCGAATCTTGTACTTACCAATACGGTGAATCGGATTTTCTGTAGGTACAACTTTTTCGTATCAAAATAATTTATTTTAAAACGTTCTGTGTAAACATTTTTGCGAGGAAATAACTAATTAAATGGAAATTTTTAGTTATATATTTGTTTCATGTAGTGGTATGTACAGGCCTTCCCACAGAATAGCCGCCGATGTGGCGATGGTGTAGTGGTAACGTCATCAATAGCCGCGTTTTTGGTTCAAGGTTCAAATCTCGCAAGCATTTATTTATTTCAGCATCTCATGAAATAAAGAGTCAGTCCGATCAATTGCGAAAGGTTGCGTGAACACTTGCTTGCGTGAACATTAAATGATGCAAATTATATTATCTTTAGACTTAATAACTACTTCCGGAGCTAGTTAAAAACGAACATTTTGTGATAACTAAATATTTAGTATATTATGTAAAATCTTGTTGGTAACTAGCGTTACCGTTTTTGGGCACTGTTTTTCGAGTATAGTTTGCTCAAAATGGTCTGCGAGATTTACCAATAAAGGTAATTCATTATGTAGAATTAAAATCAATAAGATAATCATCTTTTCATCGTTAATAAGAAAATTAGTATTGAAGGAAAATTTAAAAAATTGTAGGTCTGTTCGCGTACCCTCCCAAAACAGCGAATTTTTACGAAAAGTTACGAATTTTTACGAAAATCTGTTCGAGTACTGAGAAGTTTCGTAGTTTTTGACAGAAGAGAGCGCTCTCGAGAGAGTAAGAAATTTCCCCATGCTGCAAGTTTTGTGGTTCAAGGCGTTCGTTTACTTTTTCGTAATTTTACCTCTTTGAGAGAATTTTACCCCCACTCATGGAAATTTGACAAACTGCGAATTTTGGTGCAGAAAGTACGCGAACAGACCTTGTCCATACTCGCGTTACTTCCCATTATTACTTCAAGAATTAACGCTATAAGGAGTAAAATCACTGAAATTAAATTAAGATGTATTTAAAATAACACAATTAATTTTATAACTTCCAACATTGATTAAGGTACCAATTCGAAAATTAACATTTTTTTTAAGATTTAAGTCCGTTTTTCTTGGAATTACCGGCAGTAGGTTATATGCTGAAAAAATTGTTCGTTGTTTGGTGATTAATATGCCTATGACATCAGGTAATCGGGAAGAAAATCAGAAGCAAAGACAAAAATAACAAAAATCTTCCTAGATATCTGGACGCCACCCCCGGGGTTTTTCCGAAACATAACAACTGAGTTTCAAAACCACTCCACCATCTTTCTCTCTATATATATTCTTTCCAACGCCTGCACTGTGTGTAAACATCTTAAGGCATTGACGTATTATATTATATATGGACTGCTAGTGCGCAACTTCACGCATGTTCCAACATCTCAAGCTCCCTTGTTTCACAGCGGGAAAAATTGGAAACTGGTACTTTGTTTGATAGTTCGCGAGTCATTGAAAAAAAAAATTAAGTTGTGTTTTGATTTGTGTTTTTGATTGTGGATAAATAAGCTGGGAACATTTCATTGTGGAATAAATAATAACTAACTAAAAAAATGAGGATAGAGACGAAATGAAGTGATATGTGGTTGGCTGTAATTCACAATACAGATACACAATCTGTGCAACGAAATTCAAATTCGTAATATTGTAACTGAAGGAAACAAGAAAATATTTGCAACGAATATTGAAACTATTTAAATGTTAACAGTTTTTTACAGCCAGTACACTTGAAAAAACACAAATAGCGCAAGTTTCTATGGGGGATATCTATGATGGCGAATATTTTGTTTCTGTTTAATACCGCACTGAAACCAGGGAGCTGGAGATATTGGAACACATTTTTCTGCAGACATAGTATGAAAGTGACATTTCACTAGCAGTCCATATATAATACGCCAATGTTTTAAGGGTATTCATAAGCCATACGCCACGGCGCCAACCAAATTATTATAGCGTGGTTCGTTTATCAACTAACAGAATTAACGCCATCTGTCGGTTAACCTTCCGATGACAACAGGGGTGCTCTACCACCCCAAGCAATTTTATTTCAACTGTAATTTTGATTTGGCCTCATTTCTCTTTCTGCCGTTCTATGTATTTGTCATCTAATATCGCAGGTGTCAGTCCCCGCGATAGGCTGTAGTTTTTGATTGCGAGGGCATACGTTATGCACTGGGGTTGTATAGCACCCCATGTTGTTTTCCTGGTTGGGGCGTTCTACCACCCCTGTTGTTGTGTATGTATATTTTAAATGTGTTGTTATCGGAAGGTTAAAACTGTTATCATGCATATCGGTTTGTTCCTCATTTCACCTTTCATAATTCATCAATTAATCCCCAGTGACATCTAGCATGTTCAGCAATGTTGTAGAGTTTCTTCTATTTGGTATAAATACACCAACCACCACCATAGTCGACACAGTCGTTAGATTTGAATATAGCGATCAATAATTGCGGTTACTGTGAGAGTTAAATAAACGGGATTGTGATTAAAAGTAAATTTGTAAAAACAGTTTAAGTTGAAATTAATAAAGAATAAAGTGATATAATTATTTTGAAGTGTGATGAAAGTGAATTTGATAGTTGCTTGGAAATAATCAGTTTAAATACACAGAAGACAGTTCTATTATTACGAACCCAAGCAAGAATATTAATATTATTGGCGTCAGAAGTAGGATAAAATGAATTTTGTGTATTGTTATTGAAAAAAAAAAACAATGGTTCGCAAATTGCTGGAAGATTTGTCATTAAGTTGCCGAAAATAATGACGGACGAGGGACGGGTTAAGAATATTACTGCAGCGCCCCCAAACAACTAGCGCTTGTCGTAAAAGGCGACTAAGGGGACAAATCAGATCTAGGCAATATGTATAACACCCAAGTGAGCCTAGCGACACATATACCATTTTAAAAACCCTCCCACAAGTGTGCATGCGAGTCCGTGGGTTGACACGACTGGAGATCACCGGTGTCATAGAAGAAAGATCAAACAGTACTAAAACAGGAGCATGCACGTGTCAAACAAAAAAAAACACCATCGCAATATGGTAATATTGCAAAACTGTATCATTATGGTAATACTTGCTAAAAGGAAAGGCACTACCCCGCCAGGCACTATCACTGCTGTGCATGATACTGATCCTGGACCGAGCAGAAATGTACGGGTCAGAGCTATACGGATTCCGGGGGCTAGCAAAATAATGGAACAGTTTGGAAGAAATTTGAGGGTCGCAAGTTGGAACGTTGGAAGTATGACCGGTCGAACTTACGAGCTGGAAGAGATGATGAATAGAAGGCGGGTGAATATCGTGTGTCCAAGAGACGAAATGGAAAAACACCGGAAATTGGGAGCGTTTCTCGGACGTTAGGACATAAGATTACAAGATGTTCTACTACGGAACGGAAAAGGTTAAGAACGGAATCGGTATCATCCTTGCGGCAGAGCTACTTGGAAACGTCTTGAGCATTTCGAAGTCCAGCGACCGTTTGATGTCTCTCAAACTAGTAATACAAGGAAAGGTGTGGAATATTGTGAGTGCATATGCTCCCCAAAATGGGTGCAATCAGAGAGATAAAGATGCATTTTTGGTAGATTTCCACAATCTCGTTAAGAACATCCCAAAGGAAGAGTTTCTGTTTGTTGGAGGAAATTTGAATGGACATGTCAGGAAGTCAAACGAAGACTATGAAGACTGCCATGGAGGACTAGGATATGGTACCAGGAACCTTCCTGGTGAAGACATCCTAAGCATGTGCAAATTACACGGTCTTATCGTGTTAAATACAATGTTCATCAAACAAAGCCGACACCTGATCACTTACAGCAGTTGTGGAGATGAAACTCAGATTGACTACCATTTAGTAGCCAGTTTCATGAACCATCGGGTAAAAGATTGCAAAGTGATCCTGGGAGAGGCAATCGCTCGGCAACACCGTCTCCTGCTAACAGAAATTTTTATGAAAACACCAAAGAAAAGCAAACAAGCAAGGGTATCTGAGAAAATCAAGTGGTACAATCTGGACAAAGAAAAAGGCGAGGCTTTTGTTTTCGTAATGAAAAATTACCTCTCTCACAACATCAACGGAGCTGAGGATAAAGAGTGCAGAGCACAAAATATGTGGGAACTTGCTTAAAGAAGGCCAAATCACTGCTAGGAGCTTCAAAAGGCCACCATCAACACGCCAAAGAAACATGGTGGTGGAGTGATGAAGCTAAGAAGGTGATAAATGAGAAGAAAGCGGCTTTTAAAGCTTGGTCAAAGTGCACCTCTAATAATAGTGACGAAAAAGCTCGCCTCGAAATGGAATACAGATGTTGCAAGAAAAAAGGGAAGAAGTGCGCCCAGCTTCAAGCAGAGAGTACGGATGGCCTGTATCGGGAGCTGGAGAAAATATCCTCCCCGGTTCCTGATGCAAACCAGGCTATTCAGGAGCTGCGAAGGCACAATATGAACAAGAGCGCAACCATCTTCAAAATAGCCGCCCGAAGAAGGAGGAATGCTCAGGAGATTCGTTCGCCAAAGTTCATTAGCAATGCTCATGGCCAGCTTCTTGTGGATGACGAAAAAAATCTGCAGAGGTGGCGGCAGTATTGTGAAGAACTTTTAAATGAACAGTTTCCACGGCTATACTTTCCAAGAGCCACCCCTAACTGTGAAGAAATACCCGACATTACAGTCGAAGAAGTTAGTGAGGCGGTCAAATACTCCAAAAAACGAAAAGCGGTTGGGCCAGATGAGATGCCCTCTGAGTTCTGGAAAAGGATGGGAGACATCGGGTTCAGATGGCTAAGAATTCTCCCTCCAAATTCGTGAGAGGTGACCCAATGCCGAATCAATGGAGGGAAAGTTACCTTCTCCCTGTATATAAAGGGAAGGGTGATACGCGAAACTGTGTTAACTACCGTTCGATCAAGCTGATGTCGCACACCATGAAGATCGTTGAGCGGGTATTAGGTGGCCGACTACGAAAAGTGGTACGGCTATCTGATGATCAGTGCGGGTTTGTCTCGGGTAAATCAACCGCAGATGCAATCCAAAGTATTGTATAAGGATCATAATGGAAAAACATCGTGATTCCTTAAGGGATTTGCGTATGGTATTGGTTGACTTTGAAAAGGCATTCGACAGACGATCACGAGATCTGGTATGGGTGGCGCTAAGACATCGAGGGGTTCCATAATCCTATGTACAGATGATCATGGACATGTACGAAGGAGTTCTTAAACTCTGAGTATTTGTTCTTCCGGGCAAAGTATTTCACAATTGCACATGAAATATGGAAATATTTATCGGAAAAATATTTCACTTTCATTCACAGCTGTTTTGCTGTACAATTTTCGTACGTAAGAGCGAACGGATTCGCTCTTTCGGAAGTGACCAAAAGTGGTAAAAGCTATTATGGGGACACAATACAAATCCTATGTATTTGCACTGTTTCGGTAGTGGTTGTACGAAACCATTCTCCTATTATAGGTCAGCCTTTAGGCTATGCACGCATTGAAATAGATAGCAAACAAAATGTTAAAAATACAACTAGAACAGCTGGAAATAAAGAAAAGAATAAAGGTGTTCCGAAACCAACACAAATATTCGCTGTCGCCGCGACGGCGATTATTTCGCGGCTACGGTGGCAAAGAAAATCGTGAGTTTGCCCACACCTAGGCGACAGTTTAGTCGTGGTGTTTGCGAAAATGTGCAGATGTACCTCATCAGATGAAGAAGAATCACTTTAATTTCTTACCTTCCACACTTTATCCTTCCTCTTCACGTTTTTATAATCTTCGTGTGATAGATCCTATAAAATTGTGTAGCTTTTCACAAATTCAATTAACTTCTAAATATACGCCATATTCATTTCAACAGCGACAAACCCACGGCAGTGGCAAAGACACTGCAAAATCACAATCTTGGGACGAATTCGCATTGGTGTGGTCACTCACATATATCATCATGAAACTTAAGTGACAGAAAGCGACTGCGATGAAAACAATGCATGCAGCGACGCTAAACAAAATAAAAACAGTGCAAAATCGACGTCGCGGCGACAAATATTCGCATTAGTGTGGGTACTTTCATATATCGCCATGTAACTTAAGTGATAGCAAGCACTGCGGTTCATCGCCGTCGCAGCGACAGCGAATATTCGCGTTGGTTTGGGGACACCTTAATGCAAAAACAGTATTTGCTGCTAATGTTGTAAAAATTGTTTCGAAAGTGTAACGGCACCCCAGACTTCGGCAGAAACAAAATTTAAAAAAATTTTTTGCTGCACCGACGAATATTAAAACCTACCTTTTACCTTTTCCAAGACGAACAAACACTACAAAACTTGTGCATGAATGATATTACTTGTCTTCGTATCCCAAACCTATTTGTTTTCATTATAAATGATGTACTTGCCTTACTTTGTGAATAATCACTTCAAACAGAAGCTAAATACAGTGAAGAGTCGATTAACCGGGATGGTCGGGACCGAGCTTATCACGAAAAATCGAAAAACCCGGATAAACGAATTTCTTTCTATAAAATAAAAAATTAATAAAAGTCAAGAAAAACGTATTTATTATACCAATAAAACAAAAACGAAGCAAAAATAAATAAAATTCATTAGAAACAATTTATAAAATATATACGTTAAAAGTATAAATAAATACGCAGTTATCCAATAGTAAAAGAGCTTTGCAGTTTTTTCCGACATTGGTATTTTCCAAATTCTCTTTAAGTTCGGGTATAAAGTTTTAGTTGAACCACTACAGAAAGTACCCAAGCCCTCTTGTTGGCCTTATATATGACAGGAAGCTCTCTCACATTTTTGAGTGCTCTTGGGCGAAGACTTTTACCAATTACCATTAAGTTGCATTTGTGAGTCCCTGCAGCATTGGAGCAAACTAGCACAGTGATTAAAATCTTTATAGCCCTCAACAACATGTTCTTCTTTACATGCCAAAGTATTTCGTGGTAAGCACCTCCAAAAAAAGGATTGCCTCGCCCGCAATTCATATTTCCTCACTTGTCAAATGTTCGTTTTTTATGAGCTCAGCTAGTTCTTCAACAAAAAACGTAGCAGATTCATAATCAGTTGACTCTTTTTCACATTAACCTTTGAAACAAAAGAATTCCAGGACGGTTTTTGAAATTTCTCAGCCAGCCAAATGAACACAATCATTCAGAGTCTTGACCCAAGTCGACGTGAAAATATTTTGCCTATTTCAAAATCATTTCGCCAGAAAGTAGAATTCCCCTAAATCTTTGCTGACGTACCCATTCATATGTTGCACTATCCACTTTTGGGTTCTCAGCTTTCTTTTCTTTCAAGAAATTTTAGAATCCTATCTTTATTTTTGAGAAAGTCATATACTTATACAGTTTGGTTTCATGTTTTTGAACGGAATTTTTTACAGACAATTTTTTTTACATGATCGTTAATTAAGGCCGATATTCACCGACCAATCTTAAACTAAGAGCTTCATAAACCTATTCACCAACCAATAATAGTGCAGATTTATTAGCGCTTATAAGACTTATGAGTGGTCCCACCCACTCTTAAGTTAAGAGGGTTCATAACTTAGGAATTTCGAAAATTTTCGAAATCAGCTGTGAACTGTCACTCAGACCAAACAAAGGACAAGCTGCATTGGCGAAATGCAAAAGAAGAAATGCCGACGAATATAATGCCTCCAGCATTTCCATCAAAAGAATTGCAAACCAAATAAAATATAAAATGTGCCGTGATTAATTCTGACTAAAATCAGGAAAATACAATGTTTTTTTTTCATTGGCATTTCTCTCAGTTCGAAAGAGAGTTCGGAAACTCATTTCAGAACGGGTTTGGAAATCCGAAAATTAATTTTTCGCATATTTGAATTAGCACGGACACAAACCTATTAGTGCTTGGTGAATACGCAGCAAAAATTTAAAACTAAGAGCTTCATAAAATTAAAATGGATTTAAGAGCGCTTGATAATTACCGGCCTAAGTCTACTTTTTCTCTAATAGATCAGTTACAGTTACACGATTGTGCTCTGTTTTCGTTTTTATTTGATTTAAGCTTGCATCCTGGATAATAGAGCCTTTTCCGCTTAATCGAATTTCAATGGGAAAGAACCATTTTTTGTTAAAATATCCCGGTTGATTGGGTCTCCCGGTTAATTGGACCCCGATTAATCGGCTCTCCACTGTAGTAACATTATGTTAGAACTTGTTAAATGTTAGTCCCTTGAACCTGTGAGAGCAGGCCCTAAGACAACGAAATGGTGCAATGTAAACTGTCGGTTATCTGCTGCGCTTACAAGTGCCCGCTTACACAGTAATATTTTACACATGGCAATACTGATTGTGAGCGCGCTGTGTAAAATCATTCACGTCACGTTGTTTGTCAGAAACAGAGAAAAAGCGAGTTATATATTTTTCTTCTCTCGACACGAGTTCAAGTGCAATCACTTCAATAAATTTCATTCGCGAAGTTTTATTTTTTGGCCGTGGTTAATTTATTTATCGTATGTCCATCCAGAATTTAAACAAATTTGGTAAGTAATCAATTGCGGGACTCTAAGGCTATAAAGTTTTTCGCTTCGTTTCGCTCATACGATTTGTCAATAAAATGGCTGCCGAGTTGGTCGTAATTAATAAGATCGATTAAATTGCGATTTTCACCACGAGAAGTTGGTGTCTCTCAACAAAGAACAGTTTTCTTTGTGAAACAAAGAAAAGTGATGTGTGGTGCGCGGAGGACGCATTTATTTCTGTAGGGATTGCAAGATTAATTTTCCAAGAAATATATGTACGGCAGTCGATTGGTCAGCGTGAATCGTTTGCCTGCTCGTGACGTCATAAGGAAATACAAATTCATTGAACCTAGTGAACATAATGTATATATCCATGCGGTGACGGCATTTAAGAAGTGCATCCATGTGAAATTGTTGGTAGAAGTAACGCAATGACCTATTGACACAGTTCAGTCTGGGTCGATCGGAAGTTATCCTGGTAAATAATACAGACCGTTTCAAAATCAGGTTGCGCTACAGCAATTTATACGAAGGGTGTGGTATAATGCGCCTTTGGGGCAGTATACTCGTGAAACGTTCTAGAGAAAGCTGTAGTGAAAATGATTGTACATTGTGGTAGATAAGGAATTCTCTACTCTTAAGTTTATCTTTATTAGAGTAAGTTCGTAGAACATTAGTAGGTATCTCGTTTCTTGAAAATTTCTAATTCATACATGGGTATCTAGTACAAAATACTACAACGACTCTAGTATTCCACCGCTGGTAGTCGATAACTAGAAAAGCACGTACATATGTACATACAGCCATGGACAACTAGATGACTAAATTGTGTGCTAAGTGACAAAAAAATTTAGTACTGTAGAATATTGAGTGGTAAGAATGTATGAACAAAAAAGAAAAAAAAAATCAGAATAACATGCACAGAACTGTTTTCTTTTACTTCTACCTTTATATTTTGTTCTGTAGCTAATTTTTGATTACAGTACATCTTCCCCCCATACTTTTAATAAACTTTGAAATTTGTCCGAAGTTGCTTAGTTACCTCATCCCAGTCTTCAATGGTATTCCTGAAGTTATTTTGTCCAAGCCTTAACATTGTTCCACAAAATTTCGATTGGATTAGGTTTGAAACTCCTATACCAGCCAATATAAAAACGTAAATTTGCTTCTTCTGAGAAATAGACTTCTATGATATTTTCTCTTTTGTTTGGATCATTATCCAGTACAAATGTCCAATGAACTTTCAGAAACTCAAACAAGAATTGTTCCATCGGATATTTGATAATGTCCAATCTAATAATGATCCCTACTCCATGCCAAGAAAAGACTCCAGAGTCATGATATTCCCACACCTTGCTTTATGGTCATTTATGTGTATCGGGAGTTTAACATTTTGCCGTCCATTTTGGCGATGGACAATTGTTCTACCACCTTGTCCAAGTATTTTAATTCTAGTTCTGTCACTCCAAAACACTCCCAAAATTGATGGTCTTTATTCTTGTTTAAATATTTGGCGCAACAGCTCTTTAAGTGCCAGGGCTTAGCTTCTCGCAACCACTCATGTTGTGTGCGTTATATTTTTCACACGAATGGAAGGGACCTTCAGTTTAGTACCGTATCCGAAAGGCAATTTGGTTTGAGTAGCTTTTTCGAGACAACAATACTCGGATGTTTGTCAGACGTTACCGAGAGGTGGGACCGTGAAAAAACTTTTTTGTTTTTTCTGGGATTCGAACTTCGAACCTCGAACCTCACGCGCAGTGATCCGAAACACTAACCACTTACGCCACGGCGCCGTCTTGTGGACGTTAATGCGATTTCAATGGCTTTGTTTCGTTTAATCGCCTTCTTACTAATCCCTTCCAAATTTCTATATGATATTCATCATACCCGCTAGGGTACCCGACGTGCGTTGCTGCGTCTAACAAAAAAAAGATGCAGTTGTGGACAAACTGCTGGACCGATTTTGACCAAACTTCACAGAAACACTCCGGCCAATACCGTAGATTGCCTAAGAATTTGAGCTCAATCGGTTCGGTGGTTTCGGAGGCTATAGCATAGATACAAACATAGGTACATTGAGTTTTATATGTATATATATGTTTTTCGCCGAGATGATTTAAAAGGATTGTGATCTATAGCTGTATCAGTTGAAGAATCAGTTTTCTTTGGTTTTGGTGTTATTTTTTTTTATTTTCATTTATATAAACGAAATCTTGCACTGTATTAATCGCGTGATAAATAAATTTCCTCGAACAGTTTTAATACTTTAGCAATTTCAGATAGTATTTCCCATTTTTATATGAACCATACATCATTTTTCTTTTGTTCCACTGTACAAAGAATGCCCTTCTGTAAACTCACGTTATACAGGGTGCGGCAAAATGATCTCATGGTAAGCAGAATAATAATTCCGATAAAATTTTGAATTGCTTTATTGTATTTGAAAAAAAACTGGACACAACATGTTGGTTTAATTTTGTGCTATTTATGTGTCCACGGCCGTATTACGTGTACTTTATGCGAATTTTAGTATCTGTCCCCTATATTTGCCGTTCACATATTGGGTTGACTACAGAAATTTCCATAACATACTACATACATATGTATGTCGCTGGTTTTTAAGTTCTAAGATTTCAGTTTTCAGCAAAGAAACAAGACCAAGTATCTGTTTTGTTTACCATTTTTTCCCATTTCGTTAAGCCAAATTTTACAGGGCACGATATACCTGGCCGACATTTAATTGTGTCGTGTCGACGGGTAGTGGAATTGTACACTAATCTTTTTGTACACATTTCTATTTTTCATTGTTGGTTTATAGTTATATTCTCACAGGCTGAGAACGAGAATCAAATCATATACACAGCACATTACGTATGAAGAAATGGATATGAGGTACTGAGTGGGTAGTGAAAAGTCATTGATGATCAAAATAATAGGTAACAAGATTGCAATGAACTAGCAACACTTTCCGCATTTATTACTTCGTTTGTTTTAAATGCAAACAATACCGTTATTTAACTATTAACGTTGGCAAACTTTTATTGTACGATAGGCTATCATTTTTCATCAGTTTATTGAGTTTAATAGTACAAAGTTAACTACCTCAGTCTAAGCTTGACCAAAATAATAGGTAATTTGCTTTTCTGATTATATTTTCTTATTAAAAATTGGAGAAAATGTAAATTAATTGTTTCCTAAAGCAATAACAAGTAAAAGTAAATAAAAATACATTTACAAACGTATTACAGATGGGTCGAAACCATTGAAATATCGAAAAACGTCACATCGCCCATTATCTGAATGGGAAAGAAAAATCGATTAAATTTACTTCCGACACGTTGAACAGGTCTGTGAATTTCATTGCCCAGGTCTTAAACCGTAACCATCGAGAAAAACCCCGAAAGCCCGACTTAGCCATGAATAATTGCATAGTTCTGTTAGCATAGGATCCCATTTACCTATATAAGGGGGCAAACGCTAATAGTAATAATTAGTGTCCCGACTGTAAGAAGGGGAATACGAGAAAAGAGTGCGGACAATTTAAGAATCATGTCTTGACATTTTAAAAAAAATTATAAAAAGTATTGTACTTAATTTGCAAATTTAATCAAAAGCACAAAATCTCTACCTATGTCTTTTTTTGTTATTAAGTCTAGGTACATAAATAACATTAATTGAATATGTCTAGCTAGTTTGAAAAATGTATGTAAATTGGTCGCATCAGATTACTCGTAGATGCGAAGGGTAACTTCTTGAAAGTATGTATGTTTTTTATATTTAAGAAAACATCCTTGCCAATTTAACTTGTATTGTCTGCATTAGGTATGTACATATATCATTTTCGGAAAATTTCGTAAGTTCGCCCTCATGCATTTACTCCTGTGGAAGCGTTGTCCGTTTTTCAGTTCTACTTTCTAAAACCGCATTTTTTCATATTTTCTCATCCTTATCTTGTTGATTACAGACCCCTTTGCTGATGCAATCAAGGGTGCTGATGATGATGTACAAGACGGTCTTGTGCACATAAGAATTCAGCAAAGAAATGGTCGCAAGACATTAACCACAGTGCAAGGATTATCTTCGGAATATGACCTGAAAAAAATTGTGCGAGCATGTAAGAAGGTGAGTTTTCCTACTAGTCATCAGTCGTTTTCTCGTTTTTTTTTTTTTTTTAATTACAATCCCATTAAATTATAGGAATTCGCATGCAACGGCACTGTTATTGAACATCCAGAATACGGCGAAGTTTTGCAGCTTCAGGGCGATCAAAGAGAAAACATTTGCCAGTGGCTTACGAAATCCGGCCTGGCAAAGCCCGATCAGTTAAAGGTGCACGGTTTCTAAAAAGACCGCAGTGCCCACCAATCGTAACATGAGATTTTCTAGTTATTCAAATATTTGTTTACGAAGAATATGGAAATCATCGCAAATAATGCTAACTAAATAAATTTAAAAAGAACAAATCACAAAATAAAGGAAATAAATTCTAAACAAAAAAATTGTAAAAGTCGCTAATTCCAAAAAAATAATTGTTTTCATATTAAAAAAAATATAAACTTATAACCTGAGCGCGCATTATTAAATACATCTTTAAATGAAACACTTTCACTAAAATATTTGTAACAACATTTTATGAAACTAACATACATAGATCAATTGACAGAACAACCACCACCTTTCCCATCATCCGCAATTGTTTTTTTTTTATGAGAACTTTAAATTGTTGTCTTTGGAGAGCATTCTATTGATATTTTTAATTTTCTATTTTGCAAATAAACGCGATAAAATTTATTCCTCTGTTAATTTGTAAACATTCACAACTTTATCAGTATGTTCCATTTAAACTATAATAATAAATATGATAAAACCAATGCCAGGATGATTGAAATAATTGCTTGGAGAATGAATTATTTAGAAATTAAAATGAGTATTTAATAAAAAACACGAAAAGAGAAAACAAACTAATAATTCTTTTTCTAGTAGGGTATACATAGATATTTTTATTAGTTTATAGTAATGTATGAAATAATAAAAACATCTTGGAAGATGAATACGGAAATTGTTATTTTTTAATTATCTGGATCCAGGGTTAGTTGTAAGTTGTCTAGGGCATTGTTATGGTATCACTACTGATTTCCTGAATTTGGCAAGTCCAGCAATTAACTACACTTTTCGATTCGCAAGAAGTAATAGAGGTGAGTTATTATGAAAAGCTAACGGGGTTAAAATTTGCAGCCGCAGTGAATTCGCCAGTAAGATTCCAATCGTCAAAGTCAAGGTATTTTCGCATTTCGCCGTTGGATAGTTTCTCAACAATGTGTAATAGTTAAATCAGTGGTCGAATCGCTTCATCCGCGAACGTTGACTCATCACGTAATTTGTATGTTGTTGCTAGATCTACCAACAACATATTACGTGACCATGCATACGATCACGGATACGGCGATTCGAACCCAGGAGTGGAATCGTCTAAGGTGATAGTTGATAGTCCTAACCTAACCTAGTTCTCCGTAAAACGATCGCAAAGAATTATTTAAAACTTGGCAGCATAGCTTTTTGAAATGTCATTTTTTTGCCAGTAGTATCGCGCGCCAGTCGCAGCTGTAATTGTTTATTTGTTTCACGTTACTGTTTTATTACATTTAGTGTAGTCCAACGACCGCAGGATATACATAAAAATATAAATTAAAAAAATAAAATAAATTTGGCGACACAAAAACTAGGAATTTTTTTTCATTGGATTTGGAAGTTCCAAAATATTAGTTATTTCTTAAATTAGATAAAAGCAGTCGTACATTAGAATTATGTTCATCAGCATTTGCTTTATAAAATAATTGCAGATTGGTAAACATTTTCGTACCATTTCGCAAATAGCATTACTTTACTAATAATCGTAAAAAGCAGAATATCTCTATATGGAAGTGACACCTAATTAGCTGTCAAACAAAAACGATCGCAAAAATGTGATGATCACGCTGATGGTCACCTTAGAGAGAGCAAAAGGGATGATTGTGATCGTCAACAATCAACTATCACCTTAAGGATTCCACTCTTAGATTATCGTGAATAAATTTTCCCTCGGAATTTTTCGCCGGACGAAAATTGGATATCTTCAAAAAGAGAAAATAATTCGGGAAAAACAAATAGGTATCATGAATGACAGTTCAAGAGAATTTTCAAGGCAATCGACAATGTACATATCTATTTTTTCCCGATGAATTTTTTCCTTTTTTCAAGATCTCTAAAGTAGGTTAGACGCTATCATTTTTGAAATGACATTCCTAGAATGTCACTTCTTATCATTTCATGCGAGGCTATAAACTATATTCCTCTTCCTTTTTTAGCGAGGTTATGATCCGAAAATAAGGGATCACAACCCTCCCACTCCACCGCATTTCTACTGATCCGCCTGTGGGGTTCGCCTATTTGACCTCAGAAAATATCGGCAGGCCTGCCGATTTTGGATCACTCGGTTACTGAGGCAAATGAAATGCCGACGTCGTCGCATTTGTCTGATCCAGGGGGCTAACTATGCACTTCGCCGCGAAGCACATTTTCATGCGAAATCGCATTTTGTTACTATGCGATTCGCTGGCGAGCACTATCGCACTTCGCGCAACTATGTAAATGCGAACGCCATTCGATCGACTTCAAATGCGATAGATATTTTGATGGCGCTAGGGTTGTTGGTGGTGGATTTTCAACTGAAAATGTAAATAAATGAAAAACAGCGAAATATGAAAATATTTTGGAAAGTCGATATTCCAAGCGATCGCTGTGCAAAGTTGCCATCATCGCCGCGAGGCGAACTGAATGAATCGCAAATTATGCGATTCGCGGCGAGTGCATAGTAAGCCCCCAGGCGTTTATAGGCCTGCCTTTCCTACATCGCGATGTCTTTGGAACGTGCATTGATATTGCCATTTTAACAGGGTTCAAATGATCTCTTTGAACGTGGTAATACCAGCTGAGCCATATCTTTTGTCCGATGGTTTTCTTGACGTGAAAGCTTCCACGGATCTTCGAACTTCTTATCGAGGCTATAAACTATCATTGCAGGAATGTTATTTTTTAGAAAATTTTCTCAATTTTTCTTGTTCATTTTTGGGCTTATCTTTTTTATCTATCATCATTCTAGCAAAATCCAGGAAAAATGTCAATCCTCATCACTCTCGACATTTTTCATTCCAAGGTATACATTGTCATTTTTACATCATTCCAGTAAGAATGTCATTTCAAAAATAATAATCACCCCTATCGTGGAATCCGCCGGGGGGAATTATTCACCGAAAAAAATATTTCGGCATCGTCAAATCCGCAAAGTGAACAGTTCCCCGGGTGGGTAATGTGAATCAGTTCCACTGTATCGTGGAAAACGTTAGAATCGGATTTTTCCCACATTTCTCATCCGCATCAAAATGCTTGCGGGTTTCTGCCGTTGCTGCTGCACGTCGTCTTTTTGTTTGTAAAAATGTAAGTGAAATTCAAAAAAACAAACATTTTTTGTTTACATATAGATTACAGGAAAAAAACTACAACTGCTTTATTAAGCCGAAAATTTTTAATAAAAATATGCAATATTGAACTTTATTAAAATCAGAAATAAATAAAAAATATTGTTTCTAGAAACACACATTTCATCTGGAAGTTCTATGAAATCATGCAGTGTTGCTCTTAACCTCTGTCGTACTCTTCTCTGGGAAGACAGCTCATCTTTTTCCTCTTATGCTTCCAAAAATAGAGCTATCCTGTCCATTTATGTGCTTTATTTTTATTTTAATCACTTTTTAAAGAAATGCTCCTTTTACGAAACGAATGTAGCTACACACATTTTTATTGACAAATAAAAGACAGCTGTTTGACAGTGAATCTACCTTTCCCGATTGCCTGTCGATAAGGTGACGTTTTCGGCGGATTCTATGATAGCAGTAGAAAGTGAAAGGGAATCGAATAGGTGAAGTGAAACTCAATTCCGACGGATTCCACGATAGGGGTGAATACTTAACTTTTGTTCAAGAGAAAAATTCCGAGGGGACATTTCATTCAAGATACCCCTGAATAATACTAAATAAGCAACGTAGTCGATTATGCAGAATCATATTCGTTCAAATTTAATGTGGTCTATTTTACTAAACACCTCAAGACATTTACGAGTAAAATCGTCCCATTTGGCTCTAATAAAAACATGTATTATATGCGAATTTCTTTATCACTCCCAAATATTTTTCTAAACAATTTTTAATCCTCGTGTCCATTTTATTCCGATTGTTGATCGCGATTATCCGGATGGGAGGTTGTCGTAACTTGTATTTTCTAGCCCATACATTCGTTTGTTATATCCAAGAAATCGTGATGCCTGACTTGTACTCTACTTCTAATATTTACGCCATTTACATGCGACAAGCTACCTATCAGCCATTATAAATTATAACTGCTGAATAAAAAATGATGGTAATTATGCATTTAGAAGAAAATGTTACCACGATTTTGATAAAATTTAGATATGTGATGGAAGTCATTTTCCACAAACGAGATTCTCTCCACTCAATACTTTTTCCTTTACACCCAAATCAGAGAAATCTAAAAAAAAATTAAGCTCAATCTACAATTGATCGATTTACTGAAACACCCATCAGAGCAAAACATTAAACAAATAAATATTTGGTGCAACAGCCCCTTAAGTGCCAGGGCCTAGCTTCTCGCAACCACTCATATTGTGTGCGTTATATTTTTCACACGAATGGAAGGGAACTACAGTTTAGGGCCGTATCCGAAGGGCAATTTGAGAAGCTTTTTCGTGACAACAATACTCTCGGATGTTTGTCAGACGCTCTCGAGAGCGTCATTTTAACCAATGATTTTCTGGAATTTCGTTTGTTCATGCTTAGTTTTCACACTGCGGGTTACTTTTGAAATAATATTATGTGATACAACAAAATTCTGTGCAGATATTGTGCTATAAATAATACAGATAATATAATAAATAAAAAAATAACACAAAATGGAGAGAGTTTTTTTTATTTGTCATCCATTCGAATTCTACTTATAATTTAAAATTTCAGAATGTTTTAAAATCGAACAAAGCCGGCAAACAAAAACAAAGTTAACCACAAATTAATTTGACAAACGAGATGACAGATAAACTGGAAAATGGAACGAATTTCCACAAAGCTGTGGTTTGGTAACCAAAGTGAAAAAAATGGTGAACAAACACTCTTTGGTTACCAAAGATTTATAACCATGGGTTAAGCAAAATCTGTGGTAACCTAACCAGGGATTTACCCAACTGTGAACAGACCGACCCTTAATAAATAAAAAAATAAATAAAAGTATTTAAGGTCGGACTTGTCTAGTTTTGAAGATATAAGTCTTCAAAGTTGCCGTATAAAATGCAACTTGTTGCGATTATGGCTTCCCCTGAAAATGTGCAATCACGGTTTTTTGTTCACTTAAAGCTACATTCTTTAACTTTTAGCAGTATGCAAAGATCCCTGGGGGGCAAAAGTGGGTAATTCGCGCGCCTCGTCCGATTAATTCCATTAACTTCGTTTTCCTCAGTGGTTTAGCCGCTCGACTAAGAGTATGTCAAAAACTGTCAGGCAGGCGCCTGGAGCTAAAGTCACTATATCTTAAAACTTCGATATCATTCTTTGCCATTAGTAACAATATCTTTTTAATTATTGAAATCCGATCCATGCATACTGTTAGGAATTAAAGAATATAGCTTTTAGTAAAAAAAAGAATGTTCTCTTATTAAAAACATGATTGCTTATTTTCAGGCAAAACTACTTATAAGTGCAACAAGCTGCATTTTGTATAGAAACTTTGAAGGCTTATATCTTCGAAACTAGTGAAGTCCGACCTTAAAAATGCACATCAAAATTCTCAGGAAAATACCTTCTATCACATACTTAACACTTTAAAAAAAAATTACCAAAACTATCGTCTATTTTAGCACAATTGTTCGCTAATACCTAATTCACAATATCGCGTTTGCACGGCGTTGCTTTGACATATTGAGTAGAATCAATGGGCTTTAAAATTGACATACTTATATGGACTGCTAGTGAAATGTCAGTTCCATACAATCTCTGGGTTTGTGTGGATTTGCTAAGTAAAACGGTGAAATTCAAATTGTTGAGGCATTGTTTGCAACAGATATCACCTCGGAAATGTGCTAGCTCAAATAATTACCGATCGAATCAAAAAAATTTGAATACAATATCGTTAAAAATGCATTTTATTGCTCTATAAATTGCACAACATTCATTATATTTATTGCGAAATAGTTTTTTATGTAATATGTCAATGAAAACACTGTCTTTGTACACCTAACTGCATCCAACGAAATTTCACACAAGTGTGAGCTTCCATTTTTTTCAGCTCCGAACCATGAGAGCTAGCGCTAATGTTGGAACCAACGTGAAGTTGGCTACTCGCAGTTCATAGGTCAATGGGCTCCTACGGGGTAATCTGAGATTTTACCTCAGGTGTTGTGTGCACTACAACACCCAAGTAGAGCTACTCTCTAATTTCTAGCCTATTTTACAACTCAGCTAAAAACGCATAGTTGTTTCCCAAACTTTCATTTGACTTACGAGGGAATGGGATTTTCATTCGACTTTTTGTTGATAAACTTCTATTTAAATGGAAACATTTTCTCTGAGGTGGAGATTCACCTCAAAAAATACTAAGGCCATATTTATATAATAAAAATGTGTCAACATAAAAAGTTGAGTTAAAGGAAAGTTAAAATTTTAAAAACGCATTTGCTTAATAGTCCATTAACGCCAGAGCGACCAAACGCCACATTGTGGTTTAGCCATTAGACCCGATCGCATCTGTTCATCTATTAAAATATAAAACTCACACTTCTGGCAGTACTGCATAGAAAGTTATCGATAACTAACGATAATTGACAGCCAATTATGACATTTCTAAAATATCATACCCTTGCTGTATTTATTTACTTTCGTGAAGTCGAAACTTACTTGCTCGCTGATGGAAATCGAAGAACTTTTAAGCCAAGGAGCCGAAGGACGCCTTTATATTGGTGAATTCAAAGGCGATAGATGTCTCATAAAAGAAAGATTCGTCAAAAAATATCGTCATCCGGACTTGGACTCCCAAATCAGCAAACAACGTATAAAAGCCGAAAATAATGCAGCTACTCGGTGCATTGCGGCTGGGGTATTAGCACCGAAAGTACTTCATGTAGACTTAACTACAAGAAAAATCTATATGCAATACTTTGAAAAAGCGATAACATGCAAGGAATATATAAATAAATTTGTATCGTCTCAGACGGAGAAGGAAGCAACAGCTAAATTGGACCAGCTGTGCTCGGAAATTGGAAGCATCGTTGGTAAACTTCACGCGAACAATATTATTCACGGCGATTTGACCACATCGAACATCCTAGTAGACCCGAAAAATGGTGAATTTAGTGACTATCAGCTAGTACTCATAGACTTCGGGTTAAGTCACTATGACCAGAGTACTGAAGACAAGGGTGTTGATTTGTACGTGTTGGAGAGAGCTCTTCTGAGCACACATAGTGAGCAACCGGAATTATTTGAACAGATTTTGCAGTCTTATAGAAAGGAGTACGCAAAGGATGAAAAGGCTGTGCTGTCCAAATTCGAGCAGGTACGCGCCCGTGGTCGTAAAAGGACAATGGTGGGGTAGCAAAGTTTGAGTTTGTATATTCGAATAAAATGTATTTTTTGTTCTTAAATTAGTTTTTCCTTCTCATATGTTAAGGTCCTGTGTCCCCACACGGTTCTTACGGAATCACCACGCCTACGCGAGATCGTGTGTGGTTCCTGGATATACTCGTATGTGTCAACTCCACCCAACTCCAAGTATTACGAAGCAGACTTGCCCTCCGGCCTTTCATTTAACCGTAACCTTGCTTCGCTTGCCCCCTTCGGCTAGGAGTTTGAATTTCCTCATTCCTGTCTTAAGAGGCGACTAAAATCCACCACATGTATGCCAAGCTTAGTGTATACAAAAAATGCAATGGTCAAAACAAAACGATATAGTACACAGGTGACAGGGTTCACTGGAAAATTCGGCTCTATGAATTAGCTCCTAAGGAATTAACTAAAAAAAAAAAATGTCCATACAAAGTTGGGAGTTATTACAGACGAAAGAACTCCCAAATGTTGAGAATTTATTCACAAAAGTTACGATTTATTACATCGTTAAGTGTTAGGAGTTATTTAATATTTCTTAAAATGCATTTCACAAGCAATTTGTACAGGTTTATCGTGAATAAATTTTCCCTCGGAATTTTTCCCCCGAACAAAAATTAGGTATCTTCAAAAAAGAGCAAATAATTCGGCAGAAAAGAAATAGGTATCATGAATAACAATTCAGGAGAATTTTCAACGAAATTAGGATATTTAATCTCTTTCTGATGAATTTTTTCCCTATTTTTGAAGATACCTAATTTTTGGTTATAAGAAAAATTCCGAGGGAAAATTTATTCACCATAACGTTGTTAATAAAAATTTGCTTTCTAAACAGCGGACGGTTGGGTTTGGTATCCCGTTTTTTATAATCCGAGTCCATTGAAGATGGATATCCCAAAGCTACCCCGATGCTTAACAGCAAATGGGGATCAAAGAAGAAGAAATAACATTCATTCAAAAAACTGTACAGTTCTTCAAAATCGTCTGACCAACTGTTACAATTCAAATAAATTGGTAAAATATATAAGCGGTCATGTCTATAAAACTTGGCTTGGGCCTGTAGCGCAACAAAAGCTCGTGATGAAGTGCTTACTTTACCTCCTAGTGGTGGTCCCCGGGCAACTATACGTATAAACCCTTGTACGTGTAGGCTAAAATTGTAAGAGCGGGTTGTCTAGGGCCTTGATTCTAGTCTAGGTAACGTGGGCTAGCAACCGGCGTTACTGAAAACCGACCGCTACAGAAACCGACACTATGCCTCGGATAAGGAATGATCACATGCTGACGACTTTTGGCTATTGTACCCGGACAAAGATAGGGTTCTGGAATGTAAAGACGCTCCTCGACTCGGGAAGCGAAGGTCCTTACAATGTCAGATCCCTCCAATTGGAAAAACGAATTCATGCGATATGAACTGGACATTTTGGGGGTAAGTGTAATAAGATGGTTAGAAGCGGGCGATTACCAGTCCCCAACGCGTAACACTACTATATTCTGGAAGACCATCCGGAAGTCCGCGGGAATATGGAGTCGGACTAATGCTAACAACAACAGCACGCAAGGGCCTAATTTCCTGGCAGCCTCATGGTGATAGGATTATGACGGCCAGATTCCGGACTAGAGTACGGCGCGTCACCATTATAGAGTGTTACTCCCCAAATATATCGTCTGAGGACGAAAAGGAGAGCTTCTACAATCTCTTAAATGCCGTCTTCAGCACAACACCAAATGGAGACATTGTCATAGTGATGGCGAATTTGAATGCCAAGGTAGGCAACGAGGACGAAGGGCTCAAACATGTAATCGGGAAGCATGGACTAGTCAACCGCAATGACAACGGCGAAAGGTTTGTGCATTTCTACAATGCCAGCCGCCTTGTGATAGGTGGCACCATGTTTGAGCACAAAGTCAGCTGGGTTTCCAACGACAGGCAAGCAACCTCCAACCATTTTGCCAACAGCCACCGCTTTAGAAATAGTGTCCTGGACGTCCGAAACAGGCGAGGGGCAGATGTGGGGATAGTACGTGATCACCATCTTATGATAGCTACTCTCCAACTACGCACTGCTGCAGTTCGAAGATCCCACGACAACACAAGAATGCCCAGGTTCAACATCGATAGACTTAGTAATCCCTCAGTGCGCCAACAATTAAGGGTGCACTTTTCGCAAGGTGTGAAAGCAACCAGCAGCTCAATGCCTGGAACCGTCCAAGACCATTGGTGTGCTGTGAAAAATGTTTTTACATCTGGTGCTGAAAGAATCGTCGGTCGATCGCGGGGAAGACACAGGCCGTAGCTTTACGAGGATACCTGGAGACGGATTGACGAACGAAAACAGCTGAAAGCTCGCGTTGCAGCTACCCCAGCAGCAGGGAGAAGCGAGCTAGAGTCCCTATATCGCATGAAGATGAGAGAAGTTCAGCGTAGCGTGCGACGTGACAAGCGCAACTACATCAACGCACTGGCTACAGAAGCAGAAGAAGCTGCACGGAGGTGCGACAGAAAGACCGTCTACAGAATCACGAAAGAGCTTGCTCATTTCGGATGAGGACCAGCTCAAGAGATGGAAAGAGCATTTTGCTACGGTTTTGAACCGCGTATTCGCTAGCGACATGCTCCCAAATTAGACTGAGATGCCCGAAGTGAGAAGTTTCCGAATACGCACCACGACTCCCAGTAATGATGAGATCACTACCTCGATCAAGGCACTCAAAACCAACAAGGCGGCAGGACTTGATGGTACTCCAGCAGAGCTCTTACGAGCAGCGCCAACTACATCGGCTGAGCTTCTGCTTCTACTTATAGATAGAGCTTGGGAAGCTGAGAGCTTTCCTAGCGAGTGGAAAAAGGGAATGATCGTTAAGCTTCCTAAGAAAGGAAATTTGATGGAGTGCGGAAACTGGAGAGGTATCTGCGTGCTGTCTGCTGTAGCTAAGATAATAGGTAGAATCATCCTTGAGCGAATCAAACGACGTCTCGAAGACACACTCGATGCCGAACAAGCAGGTTTCCGCTCTGGATCCTTCTGTGTCGACCACATCAACACCTTGCGGATTATCATCGAACAGTGCGTTGAATATCGATCGCCACTCCACCTGCTGTTCATCGATTTTGGAAGGCGTTCGATAGTGTCAACAGGGAGTTTATTTGGCGTGCCTTACGCAGGAGAGGTATCCCCGATAAACTAATTGCTATTATCAAAGCTACATATGAAGACTCCAAATGTCACGTTCTGCACAGGGGGAGGTTGTCTGAGGAATTTGAGATCCAAAGTGGGGTAAGACAAGGCTGTATCCTTTCACCAATACTATTCCTATTGGTGGTTAGCGATGTGCTTCATGCAGCTTTGTCGACGGGAAACGGAGGAATTCGATGGACTCTTACATCTCAACTGAAACATCTTGACTACGCTGACGATGTATGCTTACTCTCCCACAGAATTATCGACCTCCACCAAATGACAGCAGGTGTGGAGAGGGAGGCAGGCGTCGTCGGGCTGAAAATTAATCCGGCAAAAACTTAAATTATCAGCCTTGGAACAAATTCATCGGCTCAAATATGCATTGCTGGACAACCGGTAGAGAGAGTAGAGGATTTCCAGTATCTTGGGAGTATTGTCTCGACCGATGGTGGAACCGAACTGGATAAAGCCAACAAGATCGCCAAAGCAAAACCCGCGTTCGGTATGTTGTCTAAAATATAGCGAAACAATGCAATCAGTTTGAACATCAAGATAAGACTGTTTTGCTCCAACATTGAATCCGTGCTGTTATATGGTTGCAGCACATGGAGAGTGACCACTACTATCACCAGAAAGCTGCAGACGTTTGTTAATAGGTGCCTGCGCAATATCTTAAGGATTTTCTGGCCCAATCGTATCTCGAACAAGCACCTTTACGAGAGAACGGGTCAGGAACCAATAGGCACAACCATCCAACGACGAAAGTGGCAGTGGATTGGTCACACGTTCCGTAAGGGTGATAGTTCCATAGCGAACCATGCTATGCAATAGAACCCTTTAACCCAGGATGGCAGAAGACCTGGCGGTCCAAGGAAAACATGGCGCAGAACAGTCGAGAAGAAGGCACGGCAGTTAAGGAAAAGTTGGGGAGAACTCAGACGCATTGCCAGAAACCGTACACGATGGCGCGTAGGCGTAGTAGAGACCCTAGGATCCACAAGGGGATACAGGGCATAAGTAAAGTAAGTATGCCTATAAAATATCTCTATTACAAGTTTCGTTGCTATAAATTTGAAATACATATATCAAACTGAGATACTAAAATTATTTTTGATTGCGCATAAAATACCATAACTTGCTATACCACGAGTATTAGTTCTTGTTTAGAGAATACATTTGATACTATAATTTTTGAAGTATTTTAAAAAATTATATTCCTTACCATCTTCGAGATGCATTTCGAATTTGAAAATAAACTTAAAAGAATCAGGGACAAGTAATTTGTTTTTCAAACCAGAAGACTGTAGCATAAAACATTTAAATGAAGTTATTATTAAGAAAAAAAGTACTTTGTCAGACGCCAACACTACCCTACCTAGGTTGATGTCTATGATAACCTCGATTTTCTGCTTGGCCTACAGGTGGCGCCTCAGGAACGTGATTTGTGGCGGTTAAACCAGGCAATTTGAATGTCAGAAAACGCTATCTACGAGTCACCACGAGGAATACTTGCCCAACATCCCTCGTTGCTCATTAGCAAGAGCTTTTCTGTCAACTCCACGAAGAACCGATGACATCATCCTCAACGTCTGTCTCGTTTTGAATATCGATAAAAAAAACATCCCTTCGGCGCCACAAAGTTATATCTATAATGAATGAATAATGAATAAAATCTCATTCATTTCAACGGAAAATCTTTTATTTCTTCCCCATAATTAGTGACCCCTTCGCGAGTTTATCACTCATAAAGTAGCAACACCAAAGGCGCGCGAATTAAATACAATAGAATATTCCCCTGTCTTAAAATTTCTCGGAGAACCATGGTCGACAAAGAAGACAATTCCGAATTCCTATCGATGTCGCCGAAGGACAGTGAAATTCCCAGAGGTGCAGGACACAACATAAGTGCATCGGTCGGAGAACCAAGCAAGGACCTCCTGAGTAACCACACCGTAGCCGTCGACACAGTGAGCGTAGTCAAACTACCGCAGTTTCTGGCATCCGATCCTGAGCTTTGGTTCACTCAAATTGATGGTTTGCTCCACGTGAACCGGATAACATCGGATTTGTCACGATTCTGCACTGTGATAACAGCATTAGATCCAGATACACTGCGTCAAGTCTCTGATGTAGCCCAAAACCCCCCGGAAACAGGTAAATACGCACAATAAAAAAAAAATCCCCATTGCTAGGTTCGGCGAATTAAAAAAGAAGCAACTCGTCAAGCTTCTGACTGGACTAGAGCTGTCCAACAAGAAACCCAGTCAACTTCTGTGTGAGATGCGTGACTTAGCAAGTTCGAATGTTTCGGAAGATGTCTTGTCAACCTTGTGGCTACAACGCATGCCCAACAGTGTCAGATGCATTCTTTCCGCTTGCAAGTCTGAATGTTTAAATGACCTGGCGGAAATAGCAGACCGCATCCTCGACAATTCTCCTTCGTCGTCCTACGTCATGGCACCAACAGCACCCCAGAGCAGATCGTCTTATTGTGATGCAGATAGTTCGTCGAAGTTAAACAACCTGGAAGCAAGGATACTGGCCATGGAAACTTCCTGGCACCAAGTCATCGAGAAGCTCAGCGAAATTTCTGTGAACCTCGCTGCAAATGACCGGCGCTCCCGCAGCAATTACAGAGGGCGAAACAGGAACTAGCGGAGAAGTCAGTCGCACAGTGCACAGAAAGTTTGTCGTTTTCACGTAAAATTTGGGTTGGCTGCTAGAAGATGTGAGCGGCCATGCGAATTCAACAGAACACCAAATACCAACCGTTCGGAAAACTAGACGCGCTGCCGTCATTACTTGGAGTTGGCGGCAGCTTAGAAGATACCAATACCTCAGAGTTAAGGGTTCACATACGCGACCGCAACAGCAACCTCAAGTTTTTAATCGACTCAGGTTCTGCCGTTTCAGTTATTCCAAAAGAAATTCTCCAATCTTATATAAATATACTTCCAGAAAAAGTTCAGTTGTTTGTAGCCAACAACACCAACATTCCAACATTTCGTATCAAGCGAATGGAAGTTGATTTTGGTGTTCGACGACCGTTTACATGGAACTTGATCATTGCCAGTGTAAAGTCAGCTATACTGGGCGCGGATTTTTTATCTAAGTTTGGACTCATCATTGCCTTGAAGGAGAAACAATTAATAGATCCTCTAACGTCACTGAGATTGAAAGGCGGGTTAGAACCAGCTCAGCAGAGCGTTTCAACAATCAATTCATCTTCGAAATTATACAAGCTAGTCAGTCAGTTCATCGATATAACAGTGCCGAACCAGTATCGGCTACCAACCTCAACATGTGCTCGCCATCGAATCGTCACTGAAGGTCAGCCGATTGCCGACCGACCAAGTCGCCACAGTGGAGAAAAACTTAAAGCTATAAGGGACGAGTTCGAAACACTTCTTCAACAAGGCGTAGTTCGTCCATCGAGTAGCGCCTGGGCCAGTCCAGTTCATCTTGTCAAGAAAAAAACAGGCGGTTGGAGAGCGTGCGGCGATTATCGAAAATTGAATGCTCAGACACGTCCAGGGGCCTTATTTTGTACTGCTTTCGGATTCGGATTCCCATTCGGAAATGTAATCCGATTCTAAAATGAATTGGTATTTCGTATGGTTATCCGATTGGGTGTAAGTGCTTCCAACTCGAAATCAAAAATTTCCGAAAGTTAGATTGTCAAAACATCTATCAAACGTCACTTAAATTACTTGGAAATTGAGTTTGTATACATTTGCTATAGAAACGCAATACAAAATAAGGCCCCCGATCGATATCCCGTACCACACCTCGACGATATTGGCGAAAAACTTCCCAACAAAAAAGTGTTTTCTAAGATTGACATCAACAAGGCGTATTACAACATTCCAATGCAGGATGAGGACATCGTTAAATCCGATGGGGTTGTTTGAGCTTGTGGTCATGCCGTTTGGCTTGAAAAACGCCACCCAGACGTTCCAGCGTTACATGGACTCTATTTTTGACACTTTAACTTCGTTTTTTGCTACCTTGATGACATTTTAATTTTTTCCGAGGACGGAGGCGAACATCAAGCTTATCTACAAACTGTACTATCGAGACTGGAGGAGGCTGACTTGTCAATCAACGTTTCAAAATGCGAGTTCGGTGTAAGCGAATTAATCATTTTAGGATACACCATATCTTCACACGGAATTAAACCACCCTTGGAACGAGTAGAAACAATTTTCAAGTATCCAAAACCATACGACGGTTCATCGGACTTTTAAATTTTTACCGGAAATGTATCCCAAATGCAGCCACCATACAGGCGCCTTTAAACAGTGTTTTAAAAGAGTCGAAGAAGAGGGACAGGCGGAAAGTTGTTTGGACTCCTGAAATGGATAACGCTTTCGAGGCATATAAGTCAAGCATCGTTAACCAAACACTTTTAACATCTTTAGCCCCCAATGCTCCGCTTTGTTTAGCAACGGTCGCCTCTGACGTTGCAGTAGGATCGCATTTAGATCAGTTTACCCATGGAGAGTGGAGTCCAATCGGATTTATTTCGGCGAAGTTAAAACCAGCTGAACCAGCTGAAAAACAAATCAACATCTCTACGACTGCAGAAGCTGAGTTTACAATCTGGGATTCAAAGATCAACCTTAAAGCAACTCTTATAGAAGTACGTTTGGCTTTCAATAAAGAAAGACGTCACGAAATGGGTTCGTTCCTGCCGAAGTTGTCAACGCGAAAAGGTTCAGCGGCACAGCCACCTTTTACCCAAACCTTTTGCAGGAGTGGATCAACGATTCGACCATGTACACATCGACTTAATTGTCCTTCCAGAGCACAGAGGCTATAAATACTGTCTAACGATGATCGATCGTTACACACGTTGGCCAGAAATTGTGCCTGTCAAGGACATGACAGCTGAAACTGGGGCAACAAGTTTCTACTCATCATGGATAGGAAGATTTGGTGCACCGAAGTCGATAACTACGGACCAAGGGACTCAATTCGAGTCGGCGTTGTTCAAGGCGTTAGCAGATCTCGTTGGAGCAAAGAAGATTCGAACTTCACCTTACCACCCGGCCTCGAACGGAATGATTGAGCACTGGCATCGGTCCCTGAAAACAGCCTTGATGTGCAATCCCCAGACACCATGGACGGAACTACTTCCTACAGCTATGCTCGGGTTAAGGAGCATCTGCGGCCGAAATGTTATATGGAGTTCGTCTGCCTAGAGAATTTTTCTCAGATGTGGATACACCGAGTGACCCGAAGAGTTTCATTTCCATATTTCGTGAACACATTCGATTGGTACGCCCCACACCTGTGGCTCATCACATCACCAAGAGCTCGTTTGTACACAAAGAACTTCATTCATGCACCCACGTGTTCCTAAGATCGGATCATGTAAAAAAAACCTTTGGAACCTTCAGGTTCCAGGTAGGGCACCTACAGGTCCAATTGAAAACATCGAAAGAATAAGCGACTGAGTTTTCTCTATCAACATCAACGGGTTAGCTCAAAACGTTTCCACAGAGAGGCTTAAGCCTGCCTTTTTCCTCAAGAATCCAGATGAAGAGCAGTCAGCACTAAAGACCTACAGCAAGAAGAAGACAGTCCGCTTCGCAGATTTCAGCTGAGACTACCGTCATTCGTGACAAAGTCAATAAGGAGGGAATAGCTGTGGCGGTTAAACCAGGCAATTTGAATGTCAGAAAACGCCATCTACGAGTCACACGAGGAATACTTGCCCAACATCCCTCGTTGCTCATTGGCAAGAGCTATCTGTCAACTCCACGGAAACCGATGACATCATCCTCAACGACTGTCTCGTTTTGAATTTCGATCAAAAATCATCCCTTCGGCGCCACGAAGTTTATATCTATCTTTTGGTGGTGAAATAATATCTCATTCATTTTAACGGAAAATCTTTTATTTCTCCCCCATAGGTTTTTGGCGTTAGACATCCAACGCTGCTGTCAACCTAGTTTTCCGGGTAGTTTTATATATCTGTGGCCACAAGGAATATCAGCATAAGTATGCCATAATTGAAGTATTTTTTATATAATCTCTCAGGAAAGGTGAACCTATAACGCTGAAACAGTGGCCCGATATATCTAGAATCTATTATCTGAAGCGGTTACTGAATTAAGGGCAGGGAAATGAGACGATGGAGACATCTTTAAATTCGTTTTCTGGAATGTGTAAGTGCACTTATGCTGTTATTCCTTGTGGTCACATATATATATATATATATATATATATATATATATATATATATCTATATTTGGCGCAACAGCTCTTTAAGTGCCATGGCCTAGCTTCTCGCAACCACTCATGTTGTGTGCGCTATACTTTTCACACGAATGGAAGCGACCTACAGTTTAGTGCCGTATCCGAAGGGCAATTTGTTTTGAGAAGCTTTTTTGAGACAACAATACTCTCGGATGTTTGTCAGACGCTCGCGAGAGGTGGGACCGTGACAAAAACGTTTTGGTGTTTTCTGGGATTCGAACTTGGAACCTCACGCGCAGTGATCCGACGCACTAGCCACTTACGCCACAGTGCCCACGGGTAGTTTTTTTTTGTTTTTAATTTGGATGTGGTAAACAAAAATTACGTTTTCAAATTAGTCGCCTGAGAATTTCGTCGCATGACGTTGACGTCCAACTCTGCTGTCAACCTAGTTTTCGGGGTAGTTTTATTTTTTTTTTTTTAATTTCGATGTGGTATTTATTTTATTGATAGCCAGGAGGCGTTCAGATTTGGATCCGAATGCCTCTTCGCTATCAATAAAAGTAATGCCAGTGCACAATTTAAAATATTTCAAAATTTAATTTATTTTAAAATATCACGAAAAAAGAAAAATTCATAATTTTTAAAGCACAACTTGGCTTCGATGAGTTTTTAGAGACGAGTGAATTCAATTTTAAAACAACGCTGAAATTTTGAGAACGTGTTCTGTCAAACGCCACAGTACTCCCCACCCAGTAATGCAATTGCAATTACGATTGTACTGAGCGAATGCGAGGCGGATGGCGTATGCTGGCGTGCTGTGGGTATGCTTGAGATGTATTTGGGTCGCGTTGGCGACATTAAGTCTGCTAGAGGTGTACTTGGCAATGTTTAGCATGTCGGAGGCGTGCTGGGCCGCATTGAGTCGCATTGTCTGTATTGCGCGACTCAAGGCGCGTTGTCTGTATTGCGTGACTCAAGGCGCGCTGGGCCTGGTTGGGCGTGCCAGGAGCGGGACCTGGTTGGTAGTGCTGAAAGCTGCTGGTCTAGTTCGCCGTGTCGGAGCGTGCTCAGCCTAGCTGGGCCGTATTGGAGCGTGCTGGGCCTCGTTGGCTGCGCTGGTAGCGGGAGCGTGCTATGCCTTGTTGGCCGTGCTAGAGCATATTGGGCTATGCTAGAGTGTGTTAGACCTAGTTGCCCGGGCTGCAGCATATCGAGCCCTGTTAAAGCGTGAGCGTGCTTCGCCTCGCTAGCCGTGCAGTAACTGAACCGTGCTGTGCCATGTTGGATCGTGTTGGGCCTAGTTGGCCGTTCTGCAGCATATTGAGCCGCGCTGGGCCTATTTGACCGTGCTGGAGCTAGAGCGTGTTTGACTTCGTTGACCGTGCTTAAGCGTGTTGGGCCTAGTTGGACGTGATGTCTGAGCGTGCTGCCTCAGCTGTGGTCGTAGCTATTACCCCAGCATGGCCATCTCAGATATTGCTGACTCAGCAAACCTTGATTTTGGGGGTGGCAATGGTGCAGTGGGTAGTGTGTTTGCTCGTTAACCGATGTGTGCAGGTTCAAGCCCCAGCGGGGAACAGCAATCATGGGCCACCCAAGTATAAAGGAAAAACGAATTACATCGAAGTTTCTCCAACCACTGCACCAAAGAAAGGTTCTCCTGCCTGGTAGTACAATGGACCGGAGAGTCTGAGTGCTCTGGGATTTGGGTTTCCTTCTTATTTAAAAAAAAAAAAAAAAAAAAAAAACCTTGATTTAGCGGTTGCTGGCTCTGCAGGCGTCGGTCCAGCCGTGCTGGATTCTGCGGTTGCTGCATCTGCAGACATCGGTCCAGTTGAAGTTGGTTCAGCGGTTCCTGGTGCTGCAGTCATTCGTTTGGTGGTGCTCAGTTCAGCTGTAGTTGCTTCGAGAATTTATTGTGCACTGGCGATCCTGCCTGGGTCACCAGAATGCAGCGGGTTGACAGCGCTCTGAACGCCGCCTCGCTATCAATAAAAGTAATGCTCATTTTGGGTATGAAGTACATAAAAAACTAAGTTCAGTGTTGCCACCCGTTGACTATATTTTTGATAGATCTCTGTTAAAAAAAAGGCGATACACAAATTTAGACTTAGCCCCATGCGTCTGCCTGCCAGTTGTTGAGATACCCTTAGCGGAGCGACGAAGTCGCGTGAGCGGCTAAACTCATCCGGAAAAGCGGAGTTTAAATAAATGAATCGCGCGAGGCGCGCCACTTACCCACTGTTGGCAACAGTGAAGGTAATTTCTATTGAAAAAACGGTTGTCAAAAGTCTATTCTCAAGGTTCAATATCTCGAAAACTAAGTGAGATATCAAACAATTTTATTTATTATTTTTTGTTCAGTGTGTCGAGATCTATTAGAAAACATAAAAAAATCGTGGCACCATGGATATCGGAATCGTGCCGAAATCGGGAGTGAAACCAAGGGAAAACGACATAACTGTTTGATTTGGATTTCCTAATAAAAGTTTAAATTCTTTGTGTAAAGTAATTAAAATATTCTTCTTTTTCCTTTTATCAGCGAGGTTATGATCCGAAAATAAGGGATCACAACCCTCCCACTTCACCGCATTTCTACTGATCCGACTGTGGGGCCCGCCGATTTTGGATTCGGTTACCGAGGCTTAACCCGTCCCTGTACGGCTTAAAGTAATTAAAATATTATTTCATATAATATGACATCGTGAAGGTAAAAATCAGTATATTGATGGAATTATTAATAATCCAATAAATGTTCTTAATCAATTTAATGATAAATTTAGAATACTAGAATAAGGGTCAATTACAGAAAATACACGAGAGCACTACCGATGTAATATTGCCCTAAGGCATTGTCATACTTTTTAATGCTACTGTTCGAAATTTTGCCACTGTCAACGGCAGCTGACAAAGTGAACTGTCATCCTATACTATTTGTTGACATCTTGGGTTTATTATTGAATGAATCACCGTTGTGAAAATTGCTTTTAGAAGTTTAAGAAGTTTTCGTTTACAACTTTATTCTAAGTACAGATCAGCAATGTTTAACAATCTATTTGGCAAGAAACCTACTGTTAAGGAGCAACAGCGTGAAAATGACAGGAGTCTCCGGAAAGCCAGTCGTGATATCGAAAGAGAGCGACGCAAATTGGATGAAGAGGAGAAGAAGCTCGAACAGGAGATCCGTAAAAACGCCCAGACAGGCAACAATGATGCCTGCCGCATACTAGCAAAACAACTCGTCGAAATCCGTAAACAGAAGAGCCGTACATTCGCAGCTAACAGTAAGATCACATCAATTGGTTTCCAGAATAAGACAATAGGTTCGAACATTGCCTTGGCCGATGCTATGGGTACCACATCCAAGACGATGGCGGATATGAACAAAGTGATGCGTCCAGAGGCAATAGCACAAAATATGCGAAATTTCCAACAGGCTAATATGAAGATGGAGATGACGGACGAAATGATAAACGATACTCTGGACGATATGCTCACGGAATCGGGCGACGAGGATGAAAGCAACGCCGTTGTCAACAAGGTGCTGGATGAAATTGGTATCGAGGTATCTGGTAAAATGGCAAACATTCCATCGGCTGGACACGAGCTTGAAGTCAATAAGACGTCGGAGAAGGATATTGCTGCGCAGCTGGCTAAGTTGCGATCGAACTAGAAGGGGTTTTCTTATGTTTTCTGTTAAATATTGTTTGTTTGAATAAAAGTACATTTATATTTTATAAAAAAAAAACCTTTATTAAATGCACCATACACCGTTTAACAAAAACTATACTTTTGTTCTTATAATCTCGCCGTCATACCACCGGCTGCGACGATTGATTCTCCTGTGATATAACTGGCATCGTCAGAAACTAAAAATGCTACAACGCCGGCCATCTCGTCTGCTTCACCCAAACGACGTAATGGTATCATTTTTAGCGCTTCCTCGCATGCCGCTTCATTTTCATACAGCTTCAGGTAAAAGAGGTGAAATTTAGCATGTGGATTACACTATTACTAAACATTGCAAGCAAACTTACCGCCTTCGAGAACTTAGTTCGAATGATACCTGGAGCTAGACAGTTAACACGAATTCCTTCTCGAGCTAGGTCTTTGGCTGCTGCTTTGGTGAGGCCAATTAGTGCCGTCTTACTCACAGAATAAGCGCCCAGCAACTGGAAATAGATGTAGTCGTTGATGAGGCAATACTCAGGTTTTTTTTAGATTCAGCTTACGTCTAATGGGTCGTAACCAGCAATTGACGAAACAAACACGATATTCGAACCTTTCGACTTTTTCAGATGAGGCAAAGCTTCTTTAGCTAGCAAGTAGGATGCTTTAACATTAGTGTCGAATATTTTATCCCATACGGATTCCTCGCAATCCAGAACTCCACCTACAGCTGGATTTGTTGCAGCATTTGATACCAATATATTGAGTTTTCCGTATGTCTTAATGGTTTCCTCAAATAAATTCTTCCTATCTGCGGCCAATCCGACATGACACTTCAGACCGTGTACGTTTAAATTTAACTTTTTCAGCTGATCTACAGCAGAATCAACATTGTTTTGTTTGCGACTGCTTATCACGACATTGGCACCGTCTTCAGCTAATCGTTTGGCGATCGAAAATCCAATGCTGGTAGGAAATCTACGTTCGTTAATGTTTTTGGAAATTTCTAATGATAACTTTACCCATCTGTGGACGCTGTGACAATAGCTACTTTCCCCTGCAGTCGTTTCATGTTACCTGCAGTCACACTAAATGCTCGACAATTACTGTATCTAACTGGGTTGTTCTCCGTGAAAAACCAACACGCTAAAGGCACTTTGAACCCAGTGCTAGATTTAGTTGATAATCGGTAAGCGATAGGGAGCATAACTACAAAATGAACAGCGATTCACTAGAAGTTGTTTTGTTAAATGAACTTAGGTGTTTTGCAGGGTTGTACAGGTGAAATCAGTTGTGCGGCAACTATAAATGCGACAATAAACAAATCGACAAAAAATGTTAAGTAATCTTTGAAAGGAAACAAGCTTTGAAAAGTTGATGCACATTTAGGGTTGCCATGTCAACCAGCGATGGGGTCAGCTTCTTTGGTTTGGTCTTGGCATTATATGTTAAAACATTTAAAACAATTATCCTCATTTTGTTTAATTTAAATTGTTGGTTCAATTTTGACACTCTCATGGTGAATAAATTTAACTAGCTCTAGAGCCGGATTAATTTGACTTGGCAAAAACTGGTATTTGCTTTTGTAAAGGGTTAAGGGTAAATTAATGGATAATATTCGACACAACGGCGGAATAAAAAATGCTAATTTTAACAAGCGGACCAAGACCAAAATTTTCTAAAATTCATCATGAATTGAATTGGCCCTAGTATATTGTATAAAAGCGGAAAAATATATCTATTGATTAAATCTAGTGAATTGCATTTTTTAGCGGAACTTTTGGCATTAAAGGAACGTTGCTCCAATAAATTACCAGAAATGGCAACCATGCACATATCTGAAAAAGCTTTTAAACGGTCGTCATTTGCTTCAATTGGCATGATTCCCAACAGTCTTAAGGGCCCCATACACATGAAACAAGTTTCAAAACCTTTTGCAGTTTGAAGCAATGTTTTACGTGTTTTAACACAAATTTTTTGGTTTTAAAACATGTTACAGGAAATCAAAATATTCCGATTTTTGTTGCGGTTTTAAGATATGTATTATAATATTCTTTTGGGGTTCGTCTTCTGTGTATTTAAACTGTTTGCTTATAAACAACTAAATACTCTTTCGTTATACTTCTAAATAATCAAATCACTTTATTCTTTATTAAGGCCCCGACCAATAGGATCCGTTGATCCGTTGCTCCATCATTCCGTTGAAGGTTGTCGTTGAAGTTGACGTATTGACGAGGAGAGAATAGTCATATAGAATCCGTCGCATACGTTGAGCCTGTTTCATGTAGTTGTGCGAAAATTACCAAATAGTTATAAAAAAAAAATGAGTATGGACGACGAATTCTTTCTGCAAAGTGCAGGCTCTTTTTAACTCTTCTGTGAATGGAAAAATATTTCCAATTAAAAGATTACCTTCTGTACAATTAAAAGTCTCTTCATCTCTGTATTTTCATTTTTTTTTTATATAAAACATTAAAACACAAATTTCGTTTTGTACTTTCCAAATTTCTAAACGCACAGAACTTGAAATTTTCCTTTTCCATTCGCAAAACTTTCACATTGAATGTCAATATGTTACAGCTGCCCTGGAAGAAAATTATTTTAGCTAATTTATGGCAAAGATAAATAAATTACCTCGAATAGTTTTTGTTTCCCTTGTCAGCTGTGAATGATGTGTTGTTGTTGCTGCTGTGTCAGCTGTGTAGCTGAGGTCAACGACCCTTGGTGTTTCAATGTTCACAACCGATTGCCGATGGAAGAGGCGAATCGTTGTGCATGTCCATCCCTGGAGCTCTTGGTTATTCATGGGAGTGGGTCACATGAAAATAAAATACGGAGTTGGCGATAAATTATAGAAAAGAAGAAAACAAAAATCCTACTTACCTCAAACAAAATTCCTTTTTGTTTGTTTGGCAGTTTTCTTTTTTTTATTTTGACAGCCGTCAGCTGTCATTGGATGGACACCATCATTGTTTAGACCAGTTATAAACTGTCCTAAGCCCATGCACTTAGAGCGAATGGACACCAACGCTCCGGCCCGCAGAGTCTTCGAATCTAACCCCGAGGGACGACGCAGTAGAGGGAATCATCGCCGTAGGTGGCGCGCACAAGTTCAAGGGGACCTCGACCAACTTGGAGTGCGCAACTGGTGGCAATTAGCTAAGGACCGAGCTAAATGGAGAGGCTTGTTGGTTGAGGCCCAGGTTCACCCCGAACTGTAGCGCCACCTAAGTAAGTAAGTAAGTAAGCCCGTGCACAAACCAACTGCTTAAAGATGGGGTATGGGGGTGGCAATGGTGTAGTGGTAACATCGTTAATTGCCACGCTAATGGTTCATGGTTCAAATCCTGATGTCAGCAAGCATTTATTTATTTCTCATGAAATATATAAAGTCAGTCCGATCATTTGCAAAAGCTTCTGTGAACACTACTGCGAAGGCATAACACTGGGAGTAGCTTGGTCATGTGGCTGGAAAAATTGTTCGTTCTGTTGATGATGATTTGCCCTTGACATCGATAATCGGGAAAAAAGTACTGCGAATCAGAAGCAATGACAATAATAACAAAAGTCTCCCCAGTTATCTGGACGCCACCCCTGGAGAATAGCTGAAGCATAAACAACTGAGCTTCAAGAACTACTACACCAAAGTGCGCGCAAATTATAAAAGAAAAGAAAAAAATGAAAGGGATGTTGGTAGTTTTTTTTTATTTTTTGCTTTTCTAGTAGCGGCTAAATTAAAAAATCAGACCATGGTAAATCCGTATGGCTAGAGGGATTTCCGGTCGACGTTGCGGGTCTAGTATAGAGCCATAGAGAAGCACAACATTCCTCATCAAGTGGTGGAAGGCAACACTTGCCTCAATGTTAAAAATATATTTTAAAAGTGCTATGCAGATTATATCTAAAGACCTTCGGTAGAGAAGGCAGTGTATGTATACACAAGAACATATATAATATAACTACAGTGTGCACCAAGGAAGAAGAAAATCGTTTTTTTTTTTAGGATTCAAATCAGTTAAGGGGTGAGTGAATGATTAGTGCATATTTAGTGAATGTTTTTTTTTATGTATGGTATTATAATAATTAGGCTCTAGAAGACGTGCAGCAAGGCGGCCATAGACTCTTTGAGCCCAAGTCGTGGCCGCCAAAATACTTTTCCAAATTTGCGAAATATCATTCAAACAATCTCAAATATATGAACGTACTTATATGTACCACCGCACCCACGTATATGTACGTACCTTTGTAGACATACGCGGCTACGTACAAATATATATATATATAGAATGAATATCACTACGCTGGAGAAGCCCCAACCCGGAGAAGGGATTAATCCTTCAGAATAAATATAGACATATATATTTATAGTACAAATATACAGATACAGTATTAAGTATTTTTTTTTGTTCCTACGTGAATGTCGTTAAAGTATACATTCATATACCAATTAATGTCCATATACATACATATATAAATTTGGTAAACGTTAATTTTTTTGTAATTAGTGAGGTGAATTGAAGAAATATTTTAGTAATAAATTTAGTGTGAAAGTTTCGTTTCCCCGGTCCGTTACTTTTCGCGGTTAGTTTTAAGTGCACATATATAATACATCTACCTAAATAAAGCTCAATCTAGGTAGGAAATCCGATAGATACTATTAAGAATAAGGTAACAAAAAGGTACGTGCATATTTCGCGGTGGGAGAAACTTAATTTTGTTCTTCTTTTTGTTTTTTTTTCATGTTATCCCTCACTTTCTTTTGTTCAAAATTTGTTTTTTTTCTTGCTGATGAAGATTAATAAAATAATAATATCTTTTCCCATGAAGTGTGTGTTTCATTACCATCAAGCCCATGATAGCTTGATAGCTTCTTAGTGTGAAATTTTCAGGGGGTGCGGTAGGGTGGCTAAAGCCCTTTCAGCGATATTGGAGTGACCTTTTGTTTTGATTGTACATTAATGATAAAAAGAAAGTCATAAAATATTGTCAAATTAAATTGTTCGCTGATGATGGTCTTATGTATGTATATGAGGATGAACTTGGGGATAGTATAAACAAACTTATGTATGATGTAAACAATATAAAAAAATATTTAGATACGAATCAGCTTAAGTTAAATGTGGAAAAAACTAAAGTAATTTTGTTACCTAAAAATGATGAGATAATCAGACTCGGAGATTCTGAATGTGTTAGAGAGACGAAGTATTTAGGAGTTATTCTAGATAGCAATTTAGATTTTAAAAAGCATTTTGAAAACACATGTAAGAAAATAGCTATGAAAATCGGTTTCTTCCGTAGAATCAGAAAGAAATTATGTATTCCAATGGCAATAAAAATATTCAATACCGTTATAAAACCCTATTTTGAGTATTGTCCAACAATACTTTTAATGGGGTCTGAAGGTGTGATGGACAGAATGCAAAAATTGCAAAACAAAGCAATGCGTTCAATACTCTATTGTAATAGATACACACCTATTTGGAATATGTTAGAAGTGTTAAAATGGTTATCGATTAAACAGCATATCATAATGAGTACTCTTATATTTATATTTAAAATTAAAAATAATTTAATGCAAAATTATCTAACTAGACGCTTAATAACAAGAGCTAAATTACGACCATATAATTTAAGGAATAACAATAATCTCAATTTACAATTATTAAAAAATAACAGAACCCAAAATATGCTCTTTTACAAAGGTATACAAATATTTAATGATCTTCCGAGTAATGTCAAAATTAAAACTAAGATGAGAAAATTTAAAAATGCAGTAATAACATTTGTAAAAAAACAATTATTGCATGCTTTAAACAACACGCAATTTATAAGAATGTACATATGTATACGTATATAAAAATTGTAAGTTACAAAAGTGGCAATTATGCTAAATAAAATATAACCTAACCTAACCTAACATGGCAGCAGCATAAGTCCGATTGGGAAGTCCAATTTTAATGGCCGCCGGACTTCATGGGTTGGAGGGCAAATGCCAACGCTGCATAACATCAGCAGCGCCCTCAATGTGGTGAACATCCGTCCGGTATACGATGAAAACAATAAGTGAGTACATTTTTGGATTGGTCCTGCTGCGGTAGCAAGACCACGCCATTTCCGGCGAGCTAAGCTGAGCAAATCTGTCACATGCACAGATTGTATGGAATTTATATGGTGTGTATGTGTAAAATGACCGAATAAAATATCTGGTTATACGTAAATCGTACGCAGATTGTATAATGTGTGTGCTGCATACAACAGTTGGGCCGATATCGGTACAACACAAGCCGGTACGACGGTTGTATCGTGTATTCCCCACTTAAGAAGACAATTGACTAAAAAAACCTTATCTCGAACTACTAAGGTAACTCTGTATAAGACACTAATCATCCCAGTCCTGTTGTATGGCACAGAGGCATGGAATTTGTCAAAATCGGATGAGGATGCCCATGGTTACTTTGAGAGAAAAGTTCTTCGAGTGATCTTTGGTCCCGTCTGCATAGACGGCGAATAGAGGAGAATGTACAATGCCGAACTATACGGCCTATACAAAAACATCGACTTAGCCAGAAGAGTTTACATACGAGTACAGCAACTAAGATGGCTGGGTCATGTAGAGCTGATGGAGCCCAATGTTCCAGCCAAGAAGGTCTTCGAATCCACCCTGGATCGACGGCGCAGTAGAGGACGACGTCGCGGTAGGTGGCGCAAACAAGTGTAGGGGGACCTCAACCAACTTGGAGTGCGCATCTGGATGCAACTGGCTGAAGAGGTTTGTTGGCTGAAGCCCAGGTCCAAGTAAGTAATCAACTATTACTGTAAACGCACTTGTTTATCCCTATATTCACCTCTATCGACTGTATCATCTCTGGTGGTGGTTGGTGTATTTATACCAAATACAAGAGCCTCTAGAATATCTCCGAACACGCCAAACGCTGGTCCTGATCCAGTTCACAGTTCTTGTCACTTACTTCCACCAACCTGGCTGATGAGGCAGACCTCGCAGATTCCTTTTGATTATTTTTGAAACTGAAGAAATCGGACCACATTTACCAATAACCTCCCCTCGTTTTAGTTTGACGCTGTAGTTCTTTAAGTTCTTACTGGAACTATGCTGTCCTTTGGCTCCACTAAAATTTTTCCCACGATGTAGTTTGGGATATTCCTTTCTGAATCTGCTTCCAATAGATAGAATCGGCGCCTCCCAGTTTTGTTCAAATGATGTTTCGGAAGATGGTGGTAAGACTTCTTCCTAGCTGAGTATTGTTCTTACATGTGCTCCATTCTCATTCCCGTACATTATTGGAATCTCTACGTTCCGGTACCTCAGAACTCGCATCTCGATGTCAATGATTACGTCATGGTATTTCATGAAGTCTACTCCGATGATGCATTCATCGCATATGGTAGCCACCAGGAACGCATGGGAGAAAGATAACGCTGCTAGTTGTAACGTGGGACTAACCTTCGCCGATTCCACTGTTGCAGTTTTTGAATAGTAGCATCTGGTGTTGTGCAGCCATCATTTTCGGAAGAGATCTCTTCTTACGATGGAAGCTGTGCTGCCGGTATCGATAGTGGCCATACACTTGCCGATGAATGCTTCCACAGCTCTAATTGCATCTTTTGGCTTGGAAGACCTGTATGTGGGTCTTGGGGGCGCCAAAGCTTCGGTGAGCTTTTTCTTTCCAGCCATTCTTACAGCCATTTGTATTCTTGTATCGACTATGGCATGGGTAAATGCTTCGGTTGCCATCTCGTTAACGATCTCCTCGCCGGCGTTTGGTTCGGACAAATGTGCCAGCCACTCAATATCTGCCTGCAACTACTGGAGCGTCTCACCCTTCATCTGGACCCTATATACTTGCTCCATATGGTCGTTCCGAAATCGAATCTCAATGGCTTTCAGCAGCGAATCGTAGTTACGTTTTTTGTCCTCAGGGATGGTTTGTGGTAGCTCTGCAGCTTATCCTTTAGGGGCAAGCGAGAGGACAATAGAGTTCTCTTCATCGTCTCAGTTATTCCTCATTGCCGCTGCTACGAACTGCCTTTTATATATTGACCATGATGTTTGACCATCGAAGACGAGAGGCTGCATCTCTTTCTTTCTCGAGCAGTTAGTCGGTTGAATACTCACAAACTTTCTTTTTCGTTCGAGTTCTTTTGCCAGATTCTCGAATCTTCCTTGAATGACTTCAAATTTTGTTTCAAACATTTCAATTTTGGCTTCAACGTCTTCGAATCGCTCTTTAATTGTTTCGAATCTGGTTTCCAAACTTTTATTTTGTTCATCAAATTTGGTTTCGAGAGGACTCTTCTGATCGATTTGCTGTTGCTCTAGAGAATTTTCAAACATTTTATTCTGCTCATCGACCTTGGTGTCTAGAGAATTCTCTAGTTTCTCGAATTTTTAATTTTGCTCGTCGAGCTTAACATCCAGAGAATCCTTTTGCTTATCGAATTTCATGAAAGCCAACATGACACTCCTCGTACTTACTTGTTCTTCTTCGATGTCAAGCAAAATCGTGTCAGGATCTTCAACCTCGTCCAGCCGAAGGTTGATCCCGATGGCTTATTACTTCCTTTAGTTGCACCAATGACAAATTATCTAGCAATTTGCGAACCATTGTTTTTTTTTTTTTTTCAATAACACAATACACCAACATTTTTTTATTCCACTTTTCTGACACCAATGTAATATTATTCGTTCGTAGTAATAAAACTGCCTTCTGTGTAATTGAAATGTTTATTTATAAACAAATAAGAACTTCACTTTCGTTATACATCTAATTAATCAAATCACTAATCTCAACGTAAACTTTCTCTACAAATTCACTTTTAACCTCAATATCGTTTATTCTTCACCAATAAGCTCTCACTCTAAACGCACTTGTTTATCGCTATATTCACCTCTATCGACTGTATCATCTCTTTAGATTAGATTAAGATTTCTATTAAATGCTTTGCTCTATATACAAACTGACTTAGAATTAGACTTATAACTAATAGTTAAATGTTGGCCCCTATTGTCCAACGTATTTCATCTGATATTTATATTAAAATTTTTCCAAAAATATTATTATTGTTTACTTAATTTATTACATGAAATTTTCCTATTATAAAAAGATTATATTCGACTATCCTCTGTAATGCTGGTTGTCAACAAGTTGGTAGAACGGTGCTTCTGCGTTGTCTATGGATTGTTGAAAACAAATTAACTCTGTTTTGTTGCTATTGATGTTCAGTCCCCACTTGAGATAGTACTCCCTAAGTGTTCCGATGTGTGCTTCAACTCATTGGGCTGCTATCACTGGGTAGAGGGAGATTGCATACGTCAATGAGTCATCTGCATAGAGCAAAGTTCCTGTTGACGTGCTTGGTTAGTCAGCAGTGAAAATATTGAACAGAATCGGGCCAAACTTAGATCCCTGCCGCACTGCGGCGTTGGTCCGCCTTGTCGTTGACTTTACTTATGTCCTGTATCCTCTTGTGGTCTTAGGGCCTCTACTACGCCTACGCGCCATCGTGTACAGTTTCTGACAATGTGTCTGAGTTGTTGTTGACTTTGCGTTGAGAATCTGCACGAAAAAAAGTTGATGGGTTAAAAAATTATAAATTATTCTTACGAAGTTATTTGGGAATCTTAAATTGATGAGCTTGAACGTTAATCCTTTCGTCCAGACGCTGTCAAAAGCCTTTTTGATGTCTGGAAGGCATGCTACGGTAGTCTGATTTTTGTTATCTGTGGGTGACGTCGCTGTGGAGCCTCAGCAGTGCGTGCATGGTGGAGTGTCTAGCCCGAAAGCCATACTGGTTGTTGGGGACAATCCCTCGCTCCGCGCAGAAACGGTTGAGTTTCCGCAAGATCACTGACTTCAGGATTTTGCTCATGTAGCACACCAGGGCAATGGGCCGGTACCCATTCACATTTGAACAGTCGGTTTTCTTTGGCACCGGCACAACTTTTGCAACCTTCTTTTTTGACAGGAAGTAGTCGTTGTTAATACTGTTATTAAAAATAACTGTCAGCAAGACAATGGCCAGACTTGGTAACTTTTTTATTAAAAAGTTGGAAATCTGATCAATTCCCGCAGATTTCTTGGCATTACTGCTTTCAATGATATCCACCACTTCTTTAGTGGTGGTGAAGCTTCCATCGCTGGCTGGGTCATCAGCCGGTTTATTTCCGTTGAATGTCGTGATTTGGGTACCGAGTCCAGTTGAATTTTCCCTCGAAATAGGTGGCAAAAGCTTCGGTTTTCTCGACGGGAGTTGTTGCAGTTGCCTGGCCATGGCCGATATTCTCCGGTAGGGAATGTATTCGTCTTACCAGAGAGTTTATCTTCCTGAAGGCATCAGGCCCAGGCTTGATGTCTTCGAGTCGCTTGGTGAACTCGTTGTTCCGGTACATTTTCACCGCTTGCAGAAACATCGTGTTAGTGCACTGCAGCTGGGAGTGCACGCTGCGGCATTCCTCGTTTGTGGTACTAAGCGTTCTTCGAACAATTCGTTGAAGTCTCTTTCGCAGCCTTTGCCTGTGGGTGTAGATTGCCTGGATGTAGCATATCTGATTTTGCTAGTCCTTGGTGTTTTCTGCCTTTCCACCGCGTTGTTGACCACTGTCTCAAGGCGGTTGATGGCGTCATCAATCTCTCCGTTGGAAAGGTTGCTTGATGATGAAACTTGAGCGGATCCGTTTGAACTTGATGTGGGGCTCGGTTTGGGATGCTCAACCAAGATACGCCTCATCAGGCGAACTTTTAGTTGCACTGCCAGATGATCGGAAACAATCGGGTGCGCAAGGCACGAATAATTCCGAAATTCCGGCAGTATGTTGACGAAGTTGGATGTCGCCAGGAAAAAGTCCAGCGTTGATGATGTACCTGGGAATGTTCTTTGTGGTTGTGATACACCCACAAAGGAATGTAGGTTGCTGTTACCATTTAGTCAATTCACAATTGCCAGTCCCTGTGATCAGCACTCGCTGTCATGCCAGAGTGTATGCTTAGCATTAAAGTTACCACCGGCAAGACAGTATGTGTGTTGATTGGCGATGTTGGTGATATAAATATTGACATTCTTACTTCGAATGCTACATCAGACTTTTACCTTACATCAATGGCTAAACATGGTTTTCCTGTTTTGTAAATGAAACTACTAGACGTATTTTAAATACTTGTCTTGACCATGTGTTTGGTCGTTTTGCAAAAATATCCTTGGTTCAATGTGTTGGTGTCAACTTCGAACTAGACATTACTGATCACTGCATGACGGGTATTTTGTTTATTAGTTTAAAAAGTAGAAAGCCATCAAAATATATTTCATCGCCTAAAGCAAATAAGGTTAATTTCAATCTTCTAAATATTGAGCTTCTATCTTAAACATGGGAGGAAATCTATGTAGAACGTAATGCATCTAAGGCTTGTGATTTGTTTTTTGCTTTTCTTCGAAATTACATTAGCAATTGTACTTACACTGTTGTTCGTAAGAAATCTAATGAGAAGTTTAAACCATGGATAGATCATTCGGTGATAAAAAAAAATAAACTTAAAAATAAATTAAAGAAAAAATGCCTCAAGCATCCACTTAACCTAGCACTGAAAATCAGATACAAAACTTTGAGTAAGAAAGTTAATAAGGAATTTAGGATAGCTAGGGAAAGATACGATTACTCTAAAATTCAAAGTGCACTTGGTAACCCTAGAAAGGAATGGAGGGCTATAAATAGTATCATTGATGGCAACCCTCCCTATATCAAAAATTCGATTGTATTGTGTAATGATGGTGTTGCTATTGATGATCCTAAAGCAGTATCAAATCTTTTTAATGATTTCTTTTCTATGGTCGGTCTTATGTCTAGTAGTGAGTCTCCTACATATTGGAACTGTTGTGCTAGAACACATTTAATTGAAGACAATGTTAGGAATAGTAGTTTCTTTTTTACGAGTATTGAAATCACAGGCTTAGAGGTTTTCAAAATTATAAGTTCGCTTAACAAACTCTAGTTTGTGTGGTAATGATGGTATTTCTAATCTTATACTTAAAAAAAAGCACTGAACATAGTGGACACTTTTGCCTATATTTTCAACTTAAGTGTTTTTTCTGGAAGTTTTCCTGATAAATTAAAGTGTAATGTAACACCCCTTTATAACAAGGACAGTAAAAGTGACAAAAACAATTACAGGCCAATTTCCTTATTACCTGCCATTTGAAAAGTTTTTGAAAAAGCTATTAAAAGTGGAGTGTTGGCTTATCTTACGAAAATAAATTTTCTTAGTCTGCTCAGTTTAGGCTAAGAGAAGGCCTTTCCACAGAAGATGCTCTCTTGGAGTTTTGCTCTTTTATATACAAAGGATTGGATGACCGAAAATATTGCGCCGGTCTCTTCGTGGACATCACCAAAGCTTTCGACATGGTTAACCACAACGTTCATCTTGATAAATTATATTGTGCAGGTTTTCGTGGCTTTATACATACTTGGTTTGAGTCCTACTTAAGCAATAGAACCCAAAAAGTCAAAATAGATGATTTTGTTAGTAGCTCGAAAACTTTAAACTTAGGTGTCCCTCAAGGATCAGTTCTTAGTCCCATACTATTTCTAATCTATATAATATATATATTAAGTCAGCTATTTATAGGAAAAGTTACAGCCTTCGCTGATGATCTTGGCATGACATGTCGTTCAGATAATCTTTTGAACTTAAGTGCTAATGTCACAAGCTAGTTGTCAGTACCAAAACTAAATTGATGGACTTCAGTCTAAATATGCAAGAGTCTTTTGAATTTGAAATTTACTTTCATGCAAAAAATGGTGATAGTTCCCATGAGTTAAATCGTATTTGTACAGTGTCAAAGATTCAAGCATCTTGTGACACGAATTGTATTAAAATTCAATTAGTAAAGCAGTTCAGGTACTTAGGTATTACTATTGACCAAAATATGAATTGGTCCGAAGATATTTCAACTTTAAAACCATATTTACGATCTGCTGTCCGAAGTTTCTATCGTCTCAGAAAATTCTGTGATAATAAAACCTTAAAATCGGTATATTTTGGTATATTAGAATCAAAATTACAGTACAGTATGAGCTGCTGGGGGGTGCCTACCAAACCAAGTTGCAGCCATTGGTCATCTTGCAAAAGTGTGCCATCAGAAAGTTAAGTGAGGTTAATCGTTTAGCCCGTTCTGTGATCTTGTTTAGAACATTGAAAATTCTACCACTAAACACTTGTACTATTTCAAAGTTTTGAAAATTTTGTTTATAAAGGGTGGTTACATGCAGAGTCCCATATCAAACACCCACAATTTGCGAAGAAATTCAATTAATGTTGTAGTCATGCCCTCTTTTCGTACCACTTTATTCAAAAACTTCTAGACCGTTGCATCCTGTAAATTATTTAATAGACTTCCTATGAATATTCGAATAATAAGATCGTTGTCTGACTTTTTAAAAAAATTTAAAATATGGTTTCTCGGTTTTGATCTTGAAGAAATTAAAGTTTTGGTGCCCTATGTTATTTAAACTGAAGTATTGTATAATTGTTCTGTTTCTAGATAAATAATCTCGTTATCTTTTCTTTTTCTCTCTTTTTTATTGCTAAAAAATGTTTTGTTGTGTATAAATGAATTGAATACTGTTCACCCCTCTTTTGAAGACATATTGTTCTAAGAAGCGACATTACCACTATTTTAAAATGTTTAAATAACAACTACCTATTCCTAATTTTAATATTATTATAAATAAATTAAGTAAATAAATAAATACTTGTGATACTTGTGGTCTCGATGACCGCTGTTTTTTCCATTAATGTGAATGCATGGATTATAAGTTCTTTAGCCTTAAAGAAGTTGCGTAAGAGGATAGCCGTTCCTCTCCCTCCTGTTACTTTGTCGATTCTGTATACTCGATAGCCGGGAATATTGATCCTATTCCTTGCTCTAACCATAGTGTCCTGCGATAGGAGAATGTCCGGTCTTACACCTTAACGAACAAGTTCAAGACAATACGTTTGGCAACCGAATATCGGTGCCCTCGAAGATGTTATGTGAGCTTAGTGCAGTCTTTGGTTTCTGAGCCTGTGTTGTGACTGTTGGGGGCTTTGGTGGAACTGCTTGTTTCGCTGAGAGTGTTTTTGGTGGCTGCTGCTTTGGAACGGTGACTTGTTGTTTTCCCGAAGTCCTCAAAGCGAAGACATCGACGAAACGTAAACCCATTTCGATGGCTTTCTTGGCAGAATTTTGAGCGAATCTGTGTTGCTCCTGATTCTTGAGAGCCGACTTAGCAGATGGCGCAGAAAATCTCTTCATCCTTAGTGTCCCTTGGACCTCTGGCATGCTGTTGCACTTCACGCAAATGTATGGCATACCGCAGTTGCTTGCAACATGCCCAAACTTCTGACAGTTCTTACACTGCGTGACCCCATTGCTTTTGAAGCGTTCCCAATGAACCTTTTGATTGAGAAGCAGGGTCCTTTTGTATAGTGATGACAGGTCGGTGGCGTTTGGAACCTGTACTACGAAGTTGTTGAACTTCCGTTCGGCCCTGTTGGTCTTGTAACGGCTTACATTAACCCCTGGGATTCTGGCTTGGCGCAGCTTTTCTTTAATTTCAGCTACCTCGTATCTGTGGTGAATCTTCTTCAAGACAAGAAGGGTTTTCCTATTCTCCTTTGTGATATATGTGTTATGCCCTGTTTTTTTTTGCTGCCAAGAAGTCCCCGATCTTCTTATGATCTTCCTTGGTTTTAGTTGTGATGACTGATTTTGTGGAGTTTATGTTGCGTATTTTGAACTCTATTTTTTGCTTCCCTTGCGAAGCGACTGAGTTCAGCTACATTTGAATTGTAGCACACAACTGGTGGCATTACTGTACCCTTCTTTGAGGATACGCCCGCCAGATATGATGTCGCTGGAGATGATATTGCTAGAGGTGCTGTCGCTAAGGATACAGGTCGTGGCGCTGGAGGAACTGCTTTTCTTTGGACCGCAGATGAGCGAGGTAACTTCGCTTTTGTTGGTGGTGATGAAGGAGTCGATGGATCGGACTTCTTCCTTTTCTTTTTTACGATCTTGGAGTCGTCTTCTTCTACTGAATGCATTCAGTGAATGTAAGTGACTTCAAAGGGATCCTTTTTGACTTTAAGATTTGGATTGCTAAAAATAATTGCTCCAGTCATGACATCAAAATGAATGGTGGTTTATTTTTATTAAGTTGAAGTCGCAATTGAAGTCATTGAGCTAAAACATTTTTCAGTTAAGTCAAAAGGATTACAAGTACACACGGAAATGATTTCATTTCCTTTTTTACAGCTCTGATGTTTATATTCATACAGATATTACAGCAATTTTTTATTTCGCAATAGGAATGTAGGTACATTAATAGACCATAAATAGACGAGAGGAATTTAAATGTTTAAGGCGTGGTTAAATTAAAGTTAAGGTTCTGGCTGCACGGGCGAATTGTTGTGCGCCCAAACGAGATGCCACACACGACCCTCATTCCCACCATCAAACGACACCGTATTCGATCGAGTGACCGAGTGATCATGTGCCATGATTCCAATTCCGAATGACCATTTCCATGTGTCATATGATTGTCTTGCAGTGCAACCATTTTTTTTTTTTTTTTGTGGGTAGGTGAAAATCTTCATGAGACACTATGAGACCGTGTACTCATAGTAGTGTCAGATTTCTACTGACTAAAAACACCCTTCCCTTCGTTTTGTTTACTACGACTAAGTTAGACCTTATCAAGTAGTTTAAGCTTCAGAAGAGATTATTCGCGTGAGGCAGGTAGATTTTCAATAAAAGCACCTGCTGAAACCGTCATGACATGTGGCTTTTTGTCTTATTATTATTATTATTATATTTATTTTTCAAAAGTAAGTTTAACAATATTAATACAAAGATACCTGCGAAGCCTAAGGCTTTTCTGCAGGAGAATGGTCTTCTTATTTTAGTTTTCTTTGTCTCGTGAGCATTACTTTAATGCATTACAATATACGTAGTTTCATCAACAAAAATAAAAAAAGGAAAAAAATAGAAAAATAAAAATTTGTACGTTATTTTTAGAAAGAAGAATGCTATTTTCAGATTTAAATTACTGAATTAGTGTATGTACATATGCTGTTATAAATTAAGAAAGTGTTCTATAATCTTTTTTTTTACGTTCTTTTGGGTTAATTATAATTTTAAGTTCTCTTGGCAAGTTATTAAGAATTGTTGGTACTGCGTATTTTAGCTGCCTTTTTCCGTAGATGTTGTAGAATGCTGGCACTTCAAGTAGTTACCGGGCTCGTCTTCTGGTATTAAGGTGGTGTGTAATCGTGGTCTGAAAACGGGTGTCTTCATAGTACTCTAAGGTTACCGTCATCTCGTAGATTTGCTTCACGTCAAGGACTTCAAGGGTGTTGTTTGTGTAGGGCCCGATGTTTTTGAGGATTATTTTCTGGATTCTACTTAGTTTATCAAGATGAGTTTTTGCTGCATTTCCCCAAGCTAGTATTCCGTATCTCAGTTTGGATTCGACCAGGGAAAAGTACACCTGTTTCTGAACTTCGAAAGTAGAGTGATTTTTGAGAACGTGGACGCTTTTTTTAAGTCCGTGCGTAGATTGTTTATGTGTTGGTCCCATCTGAAGTGACAGTCGATTGTGACCCCCAGATATTTGTAACTATCAACTTGCTCTATAGGTTGCCTTGAATATGCATGTGGGCAGTCCTTGTTTTCGAGATAAATTTTGGATTTTGAATCTCGCAGATGGGGTGCTCGGATGTATACTAATTTGGTTTTCGATGCGTTAATTACTAGGCCGTTATCATGACACCACCTTGCTGCCTTACAAAGCTCTGATTGCATGTACTCTGTTGCAGTGTCAAGTTGTCGGTGTCGAACGATTAGGGCTGTGTCGTCCGCATACGCAAGGCGTGTGGCTTTCTCGAAGACTCGTAATAGTTCATTTGTGTATAAAATGAAGAGCAATGGGCCAAGTTTCGATCCTTGAGGTACTCCGTACTCTAACGGCATATCTTTGCTGTTTGTGTTTTTTAGTTGTACTCTGAAGGTTCTATCAGTTATATAATTTTGAACCCAGCTGGATAATGTACCCCTGATTCCCGCTCTTGATAGTACTTCTATTAGTTGCTATGATTAAGCGTGTCGAAGGCTTTGCTAAAGTCTAAAAATATGACAAGAATATGGTGATTTTTGTTAAGACTTTCATTAATTAAGTTGGCAAACTCTCCTAGCAACATATTTGAACTCTTATTATGCTGAAAGCCGTACTGATTTTTGTGCATTACTTTATTTTGCTCAATGAAACAAACCAAGCGTCTCACTACCACTTCCTCCAGACACTTGTCGATCATAGATAATATAGAGATTGGCTATAATTTTCCAAACTCGTTTTTGAACCCCTTTTGTAGATTGGTCGTACTGTTGCTTTTTTTTTTAACTTTTGGACTTTGCGCAAGACTTAGATTTACAAATTTGAAAGGTTTCGTTCTTTGAAGTCGGCGCGTAAGATTTGTCACATCCAAAGCTTGGAGTATGGCACAGTTGCAATGGCCATGAAGACGAATACGAAGCTTGCGAGCGAAGTTTTTTATTTCGTCCTCCACAGTAGCTATCCCTAAGTCTCTGTGGATATCATTGTTTCTGATATACCAGGGAGCGTGCACGATTATTCTTATAATTTTATTTTGGAATGATTGTATGAGATTCCTATTGCTTGATTTGGTACAACCCCAGAGTTGTATACCGTACGTCCACACGGGTTTAAGCACTTGCTTATACAGAAGCAGTTTGTTATATACGCTTAGTTTGGAATATCGTCCAATTAGCCAATACATTTCTCTAAGTCGACTTTCGACTTCGTCACGTTTTTTTTTAACGTGAGGTTTCCATTTAAGTTTCGCGTCTAGTGTCATTCCCAGATATTTAGCTTCGTTTGCATGCGGTATTTGTACCGAGTTAATGAAAACGGGAAGGTTGATTATTTTCTTGTAAGTGAAGTTAACATGTGTCGATTTGGTCTCGTTAAGAACAATGCGCCAAGTTTTTGTCCACTCACAGATTTTATCCAAGGCTCGTTGGAGTTTTATGGTTGCTGACTCGATTGAACTTTCCGTTGCCAGAATAGCCGTATCGTCCGCGAACGTAGCTACAATAGTGCCTTCAGTTTGTGATATGTCCCGAGTGTACAGCAAGAATAAGATAGGCCCAAGGACACTTTCTTGCGGAACTCCGGCGGCGATTTCTTTAAAATCAGAATATTCAGTTCCGTGCTTGACACGAAAAAGTCTGTTTTTAAGGTATGATTCTAAGATCTTATGAAGTTGTTCCGGAAGGATTCGTCTTAGCTTATAATTCAATCCATCGTGCCAAACCCTGTCGAAGGCTTGAGATACGTCAAGAAAAGCGCTAGAACAAATCTTTTTCTCCTCAAGGGCTTTTTCAATTTCGTCGGTTATTCTATAAACCTGGTCAATTGTGGAATGCTTGATTCTGAACCCGAATTGGTGGTCAGGTATTAGGCGTCTCTCTTCAATGACCGGAGAATCCGTTTCAGTAGGAGTTTTTCAAATACCTTCGATATTATTGGTAGTAGCGATATCGGTCTGTACGATTTTTTGTCATTTGGAGATTTCCCCGGTTTCGGAACCATTATGACTTCTGCGACTTTCCATTGATTTGGAACGTATAATAATCTAATAGAAGCATTTATTAAATAAAGCAATTTTAATAGTGCCTTTTTTGGTAATTCCTTGAGGATTTGTCCGGTTATTAAATCATAGCCAGGAGCTTTATTATTTTTCAGGTTTTTTATTGCCTGGCAAAGTTCTATAAATGACACACTTTTTATTCTAAGGTTGTCAGATGTCGTAGTCGTACCGGTAAAATCGTCTACCAATGTTTCTCCATCAAATGGCTTAAAAGTCTCTTCTAAGTCCTCGGCAAATAGATCCGCTTTTTCTTTGTCACCTTTTGCCCATTCGTCGTTGTTTTTTCTTATCGGTGGCGAATGTATTTGCGGTTTTTTAATTCTTTTGACAGCTTTCCAGAGCGAGTAATTAGTGGTTTTTTCGGCGGTTAAACCTTCAAGATAAGCTGAAGTCTCTCGGTTTTTTAGGTCTTGGATCGCTTTTTTAAGCTTATTGCATAGGAAATTCGAGTGGGTTTTATGCTGGGGAGCGCGAGTTTGTTGCCATATTTTGCGTGCTCTCCTCTTTTCTCGAATAAGTTCTTTTATTTCCGGCGGATAATTAGCTTCATTGCATGGGACTTCTTTCCTCCTTAAAGGTGTATTTTTCCACGCGGCATTCTGTATTGATTCAATAAATTTGCCGAGTTCATCTTCTATTTCGAAGGGTGTTTTGAGCGATACATTTAAGACAATATTTTCTTCGCAATCAGTTCTAAAGTCGCGCCAGTTAGTTTTTTTGTTAGTTAATCTAGGCACACCTTCTACTGTTATTAGTCGGTCACTTATTGTCAAGATTACCGGCGAGTGATCTGAGGAGAGATCAAAGCTTTCCTCTTTCGCAAAATTTGAAGATACTCCTTTTGCTACGAAGAAGTCTATTAGGTCCGGTGTTTTTGCTGTATCAGAGGGCCAATACGTCGGTTTCCCCGTCGAAAAGAAATCAACTCCGAATTGCATACCGGCTTCGTACAGAAGTCTGCCTTTCCGTGAATTGGATCTGGAACCCCAAAAGGTGTGTTTTGTGTTGAAATCGCCACCTATAATGAAATTCGGTCCAAGTGAGTCAAGGAGACGTACAAAGTCGTTACTTCTAAACGTGCATCGCGGAGGACAATAAATGGACGCGATGTTGAAATACGAGTGCCTATTCTTAACTCGAACTAAACTTGTTTGCATTGTATCGATTTCAATCGTCGTATTTATGGAGTGCTCAATGCAGTCTTTAATGAATAAGGAAGATCCGCCTCTAGCTCTTCCGGAAGGGTGGTATGCGTGAGAAGCACGATACCCTCTTATTTTTACTCCGGATTCCTTTGTCAAATGAGTTTCAGAGATCAAGCAAATGTCAATGTTGTCATTCCGTAAGAATACTTCTAATTCGGCGTTTTTTTGTAGAAGGCCGTTTGCGTTCCATGTTAAAATTTTTAGTAACTGATTCATATTCATATGGGAGTTCTTTTTTGGCGAGGTTTTAACTCGAGCTTGCTCAATTTATCAAATATGACTTTGTTGACCTTCGTTTGCTCCTCAAGTTTCGCAAGAATTATAGAGAAGACTTGGGAGACTGGGTCTACCGTAACACCGCTTTGCTTGTTTTCTAGCGACGCAGCTTGAGCATATGTTAGCGTCTCTGGAGATTGTGGCTTTTCCTTTGATTTTGCCGAAGGAACTTTACTTTGCTCGACTCTCGTCTTAACTTTGACGTGTTTATTGACGGTAGTTACCCTTGGCTTAGCAATTTCACGACTATTTTTAACCGGTTCTGCGTTCTGGCGTTGAATATTTTTAAATGTGCCTCGCCTTTTTTGAAGCTCTTTTGCCACTTCGCAACCTCGATAGTTCGCTGGGTGCTTTCCTTTGCAGTTAATGAAGGTTGCCGAGGCCTGCTTATTTAGGTCACACTTTTCCGAGAGATGGTTACCAGCACATTTTACGCATCTCCGCTCTTTTTGACAATACGACTGTGTGTGATTAAAGCCTTGACAGCGTTTACACTGAGGTATCGATCTCGTACTCGTACGCATAGGCTCAATCTTGACTACGATATTCAGAATAGTTTTAACGTTATAAATATCGTCTACATTTTCGCTCCTGTCAAAGGTAAGCATAAAGAGCGGAAGTCCATGCTTGACCATGATTTCCTGGCCTTGTTCCGTTTGTTGCTCACCTTTTTGAGAATATTGACGGCATTAAGAATTTTTAAACCCTTAGCTTTGAGGTCGTTCATTACGTCGTCTTTTGTGCACGAGGGGTGGAGCCCCCTTGCTATAGCACGCAGTGGTCTTTCTGACTTATTTTCATAAGTGTACCACTGGATCTTTTCCGTGTTTAATTTTTGTGATATTGCTCGGTAGCCATCGGAGTCATCAACGTTAATTTTCCACGCATTGTTCCTGAGTGACGTTACCTTGAATTTCGATGTCGTCGTACCTTTAAGAAGGCAATGTAGCTTACTGTAGTCCATTATGCCAACGACGTTTATTGCAGGCGGAGGACGTGCTTTAGCTTGAGTTTGTTTTGGCTTCGACTCATTTTGCTTGTCATCTTTTCGCGGCTCGATTTCGGGCGAAGAGCCGGCTCTGCGTTTTTTGCTAGGTCTTTTCTTTAAGACGTAATTCGTTTCGCGTGCAAGCTCTTCTTCGTCCGTGTGATAATTGGGATTAGCTGCGCGGGGAGGGGAATCTTCGCGTTCTTTTTGTAAAAGCGAGTTCTTTAGAAGCTTGTTTTCCTCTCTCAGCATGTATACCTCTTTTTTGAGCTCCTGGTAGAGTCGATCCATTTCATTAAGCTTATTGCGAAGTTCGTTATTTTCCTTCTCAAAGCTTTTACATTTCTCTGAGTCCTGTTTCTTGTGCGCTTGCACTTCCGGCGGACTTTTTTTCCCGGAGACATTCGGTCTTGATTGTGGAGACCGAGGTAACCTTGAACTTTTTATAAAGGGGTTTATTAATTGCAATAATTGGCTCTCCCCAGAATCCGTAGAGCCTACCTCCGAAGAGGGTGGATTTTCCAGTGAACCTGGACTGCCACCTGGGGTATTAAATCTTTTCGTTTTACTCATTGCATTTTTTTGTATACACTTTAAGCCCGGTATACGAAGGGTGGATTTTAGTCGCCTCTTACGACAGGCATGCCTACCTCTGGTATATTCTAACCCCTACCCGAAGGGGGTAGGGCAGTGCAACCAGTGATCGATATTGCAATGTGATCCGCTATTGTGTGACATAATGAAACACAATAGCACATGCAATGCGACTGGTGACCGATATTGGCATAATGACATAATGCAAGACGACGCATGTGGGCCACTTAAATGGGTTATTTCGCTTTGTGCCACCCAGAGAGGTCAATATTATATAGAGGCGAACCCCACAGGCGGATCAGTAGAAATGCGGTGAAGTGGGAGGGTTGGGATCCCTTGTTATCGGATCATGGCCTCGCTGATAAAAGGAAGAAGAAGTAGAAGAGAGGTCAATATTGGAAAATGACACCATGTGGGCCACCTAAGTGTGATAGTTCCCATAGTGGAGAGGTCACAAAGTAAGAAAGCAGAAGCATGGAGGAAAAGCAAAGACGACGAATGAGGCAGTCTGGTTTATGAGCCCATCTCGCGCACTAAATAGGCCTTTACTTTCTTTTCGTATTTTCGTATGTTGTATATCGAGATACAACAGAATTGTAGTTTGTCGAACAAATACGGTGCAGACTTACTGTCAATGATTCTGTGCAAAAATATACAATTTCTAGAGTTGATGTACTGTTGCAGGGTGCAATGAATATATTGTGTCATTGTGTTAGTAATTAACAAATACTCATATGTGTTATTCTTCATTTTTCATTAAGTTATTCTAAAGCATTTTATAGCTTTATTAAATCATCTCATTTTCCCCGTTTTCCTGTGTGTTATTCCCTTTTTTGCTTGAAAAATCTAGTAATATGGCAACGCTACTATACACAATTTGTTCCATCTCGATCCAGCAATCAACATTTCGCTATAGAATTGCCTAGCACAAAATATGCACATACATATGTAGGTTAAAAATAACAAAGTAAGAACTATGCAAGGAATAATTAAAAATTTGACATTTTTTAATTATTTTTGTATATTAAGCGTGTTCGACTTAGAAACAAAGCTTCGAAATACAGTGTTTTTGTTTAGTTGTGAGGCCAATTAGGGTATCGACTTATGTAGACTGACAAAGAACACATAGAAGTTTTTCAAATTCGAGGTTGAATTATAATTGAATGTATAACAAATTGAAAAGCTTTATTAACAGCACATTATATACGAAAAAAAAAAAAAACAAATGTGTCACGCAATAATACCAAGTTAATGTCGTCTCTGCTACGGTTGAGATCAAAGTGGACGAGGGGCAGTCACTTTTGATTCATCTAATTATGTTAGTGTTTACAGCAAGGAGTGAACAATGCGAAGTACCGGTGGGTGGCATATGGTATTGCATTGCTTGCGATTAATACACTACTAAAGGACAATTAAGTACCTGTACATGAACTGAATGACAAAAAAAAAGAAAACAGAAAAAAGCCGAGCGAGACATATTCAAGACTACCACTTTGACATATTATGAAAACTATGTAAAAAGTACAATACTATATTAACAGTAGTAAGTAACTTACTTTACTTACTCTTTACGTGTGCAACTGGAGGCAGCTAGCTCGTAACCGTGCTGGCTAGCGAGGTCTGTTGGTTGAGGCCCAGGTCCACCCCGGACTGTAGTGCCACCTAAGTAAGTAAGTAAGTAAGTAACTTACTTACTGGAGCTACAGTTCGGGGTGAATCTGGGCCCCAACCAACAACTCTCTCCATTCAGCCCAGTCTTTAGCTATTTTCCTCCAGTTACGTACTCCAAGTTAGTTGAAATCCTCTTGAACTTGTACGTGTCACCTACGGCGAGGAGGCCCTCTACTGAGTCGTCCCTCCGGGTTGAATTCGAAGACTCTGCGGGCCGAGCGTTGGTGTCCATTCACTCTATATGTCCTAGCCGTCTCAGACGCGAATTTTATTATTACCTCACAAATTTTTAGAAACAAAATCTTCGAGGGGTAAAAGGAATACACTCTTTTCTCCGCAAAATTCGCACGAATTTTGTAACTATTACCTTTTCAAATTCTCAAAAACAACACTTTCTTTAAAATACATTTAAGACAATACATCATTAAATCAGAATTTATATTTATACTAATTTGTCCAGTTTTAATTTTTGTATTATTTGAAATAATGTCATGCTAATGTAAGCTATTCCTCATATGAATACTTTTTTTTCGCATTTCTTCAGAATAAAAAGATTTGAACCTATTGTAGATTTATAGCCATTACGCATTAAAATGTTGGAACTTTTCAGAATGGTGAATGGATCTTTCCGTAATCTGATTAGGAAATGAAGATATATTGAGAAGTGACATAATGCAAAATTGGCCTTATGTCACTTTTAGAAAGCGACGTAAGAGAAAGTGTAAGAATTTGCCCTTATTTCGCTTTCCGAAACCAAATTTTAAAATTTTACCTTATGTCACCACACCGAGATTGCATTGCAATCCGTAAACGTAGTTGGTCGCAAAATAAGAAATTCATTGTAAACAATTGTGTTATTGTTTCGGAAAACTTCTGGGTGTAACTCATTTTCAGGTCTCCTGACACATGTACATGGTACATACATGCATGGGTGTGTATCTACAAGCAACCCCATCTCTCAAAAATATAGATAAAGCACTTTTAAATAATCCCACCCAAATAGCGCCCCTGACTACTTTAATTCCAAAAAAATGATTTATTTCCCCTATTTACGCCGCCGCAGATAAGAGTGATGATACTTTCTGCACCTTTGAAAGCCCATCGAAATAAAGCAAATATAACCCATTCAGAGGAACAAATAAATTGTAACCAAAATAAATGTACACTCTCCAATGAGATCGGATTATTCATTATCTCTCCAACTGAATTTTGTGAGAAATTTGCAGTCATAGACGCAGTAAGACTCATACCAACGGATCACGGGAAATAACCACCTGTCTATATCAGTTGAGTAAACGTATCTAACACAATCGGGCGGTCTGAAGCGACGCATGCGATAGACTTCATAACATCTTTAAACCGATTTACTAATGAAGTGCATTTAAATCACAATGAGTGAAGAAAATACCAGCAAATTGTTCAAGGCTCCCAATCTACCAGAAGGACTTATCCTGTATTTCCATCCGTATAATTTCTACTCGCAAAAAGTATGTGGATACAGAAACAGATACGAGTATATATATTTTCTCAGTTGTACCAGTGTTCAAATAATATTTCTCATGACGGTTATCATGTGACCGTCTGCAGCATTGAAATTTTCTCCCAAAAGCAATTACACGCAAATCTATTGAAAATTGTACTCATTGAAATATTGCTTAGTCGTGCGTGGCAGTTTATGTGTATTATTATTATATTGTTTAGATTTCAAATTAACTTATGAAGGGACCAATGTAATGTGATGGTTGCAACGCTATGCATATTCGGACCGAAAATTGACAATTTTTCAACGTACATGTGAATAGACGTGTTTTTAACAAAGCCTTATAAAAATATCCGCACCAGTAAAATCTTGTTTTGTTTGGTAAACAGTTCATCATTCAAAGTGTTAATCTAATTAAAGGGTGCTTAACTACCATACGCTCGTAGTGTTATGAAACGAGAATGTCTAAATTAAATGAGCGATTTTCACATGCACTAGTTAGTGTTAGAAAAGTTTAGTTGTTGTGTCTTATGTTGTACGGTGATGATTCACCAAAGCCTAAAAATGTTAATTTCAATTCATTTGAATTAATTTAAATTGTCTACCTGAAATTCCTTCGCGGTGTTGCTGGAATAACTCGTAGGGATCAAGTGCGCAACACCAGAGTACGCGAGGCGCTCAATGTTGAGCAGCTACTTCTCCGAACGGAACGGTCTATGCTTCGATGGTTTGGTCACGTAGTGCGTATGCCCCCAGACCGGCTTCCAAGACGTGCCAAGGTGGCCGTGCCATCAGGTAGGCGACCCCGCGGTAGGCCTAGAAATAGATGGTTGGACCAAGTCCGACATCTCTCCTGAAGCCGTCTAGGGATTCCTCCTGATGAGTTGGAGTGAATGGCGGAGGATCGAGAAGGATGGAGAGTCCACCTGAGCATCCTACCCCCGCGACCATCATAAAGTATTAGTGGGTCATTTGAAAATGTATGTATGTACCTGAAATTCAAATAAAATAAATTTGAAGAGATTTCCTTATGTACAGTCGTTCCGTAAAAACATTGCATTACAATGAATGTTTTTGTTTGAGCTCATGTACATACATAAATATACAAATAGCAAGTAGGGATTTTACCACCGTCATTAGTAACACTTGCTTTGCTGGCATTTTAAGTGTCGTGCTAATTATTCAAGTTTAAAAAATTGTTTAAAATTTTTTACCAAAAAACGACTTACAACTACTATCTCGATTCCATTTCAGCCAACATAAATTGGATAGGTCAGCATCGCTGTTGATTTAACTTTAAAGCCAAATAAAGCAAAATGTTATTATATGCATATTTCGAAAAGAAAAACACATTTTTTATTCTTTACTTAACTTGGCTTTTATAATATTAAACATACAAATGTATCAGATTATTTTGTCGCATCCTGTACCATAAAATTAAAAAGTCCCCGTTTATTGGGATTTTATTAAAAAAAAAATATTTTTAAGGAAACCCAAATCCCAGAGCACTCAGACTCTCTGGTCCATTGTCCTAACAGGCAAGAACCTTTCTTTGGTGCAGTAGTTGGAAAAACTTGATTTAATCCGCTGGGTCTTGAACCCACACACATCGGTTAACGAGCAAACACACTTGCAATTTTAATATTTCCACATAACTTTTCTCAATGTCTACTGGAATCAAGTAAATTCCGGTCAAACTAGCTCAAATTAAGGCAAAGCTTAGTTATTTAAGATAGCAATATGAAATCTTATGAAAAATTGTTTGGTATCTATTCCAACTGAGGAAGCAACACGCAGACTCTCTTTGTGTTAAATAGATGATAAATGTATTGTCCTGTCTATGTTAAATCAGTCAGTAATTAAGGCTCTGGAAGCGCCAACAATAAGATCTAAATTGGCCAAACAATGCCGTGAATCTCTTAACGACATTGCAGACAGATGTAAGATTACTCTGTGCAGGGTCCCTAGACACAGATATATTCCAGGCAACAGGTAGGCAAGGTAGATGAACTAGCCAACTAGAGGTACCGGCGGCCCCAATACAAATAATAAAACTTCGCATGTACACCGAAGCCCAAACAATCGTCAACTACAGGTGGAATAACTTAATCACCTGCATATTAACCAAGAAGATTTGGCCTTTTTTGGACGTAAAGAGAACTAAAAAACTCAAATATTTAACGGTTAAACTAAATGGTTATATTTATTAACCAAACTGTAGGCGTATAAGTATAATATAACAAACCACTCGTCTCTACTTCAGTTCGTTGACTGTCCCTCGCTCACTGCATCGATCGTTGTTTGTAGGGGTTCGATGACATATCTGTCTGCCGAACATGTTGGTCCTTGTTCGCTCACCGCTGTCTCCTTGGTTCGCGTTACAAATAGAAGAAAAATAAGCCTCACAGTAGGAATAATCACAGGACGCTGTCTGCTAGACAGACATGCCAGAAGAATGGGAGTCCGCTCCTTCTACTCGTAGCTGGATATAACAAGTCGCCCCTAATACACCTTCGCACCCTACTGCCTACACGGTCCACTTAGACAATCAGGGTTTGTTTGAATCAGCCACCCTACTCAGGTACAGTGAGATCTCGCAGATATAATTGCATAACAGTACCACATCAAGTACACTGAGATTTCTCAGGCCATATCCCCCACCTAGTTAAGGTTCGCCAGGGTACCCGGTAACTCCGATTCTTAAAACATATGGTATCACAATGGACCTAATCTTGGTCTAAGTGTGCCCTCACCTAACCTAACCTATTTCAGATGCTACTTACTTAGGAAAATCCCAAAACACCGATTCTGCATTTACCCATTTCCATTAATTTTTTTTTTAATTTAATGGAATATGCTATATGCATAGCTGAAATGTTCAATTGAATTCAGAACTTTGCATGAATTTGCATACTGTTCTGACCTTACTTTTTAAACCAATTTTTGAGAATAAGTGAAAAATATTGCGATCACTCTTCAGAGAACTTGTAGGAGATTTACTCCAGAACTATGCGTCTATGCAAAAAAATTATCACAATCTCTCAATGAAAAATACTGTTTTCGTTTTGCAGTGGACCACTATAGATTATGGTAATATTATATATGTATACAGCCAACTTGAGTATTAAACAAAAAAAAAAAAAAGCTTAAGCAATTAAAAAATTAATTTCTTTGAGTTATTTTATTTTTGCCTTACAATATTTTGTTGCAAAGTAATACATGGGTTAATGAAAATTAACCGATTTGTGCCCGAAAAATTCTTCGCCTCAAAACAGCGTATTTTGAAAGCGAACAACAACAAATTAAGAAAAGGGTACCAAAAACTACATTTAAAAAAATTTCGCTTTTAAAAATGTACTTCTCCAGAACATGACTGAAAGTTGTTTGCTCAAATTTATTGAAATTTCTATCCTATTTGATATCGCGTACAATTTTCTCAGTGTACAGTGTCTAGGTACAAGGCAAACAATTTTAAAAATTAAACTGTCATTTAAATTTGATCAAAAATAAACTTTAACTTCTATGTTTCAATTAAATAATATTTCTGTATTTGAATAACAAAGAAAATTGTGTTAAGAATTCATTTGATTTCAAAAAAGGTCGCTTTAAGTCAGAAACACCGAAGGTCGCTTCCACAAAAGTCGCAGTTTAACAGCTCCACTTCCCTCATTCAAGGAAAACCTGGGTTGCCCTCAGAGCTATTTCAGAGCCACCCCAGGTTTCTCAAAACACACCAAGTTGCGTTTCTGACCGACCTCAAGTTTCTCAAGAAACGCTTCAGAGCGATTTTAGAGCGTAACCCGAATGAACCGAGCTCTAAAAAAAAGACATTTTGTTATGCTATCAAGTTTCTTTTTCTATCTTCCGTACCAAATTTCGCTGTTTGTCGTATATCAAGGAATGGAAGTAAAAAGAGACAAATTTACAAACAACTACGGGAACGGGTTGAGCAAAATAGATGTCATATTTTTAAACGTCAGAAGCATATATGTACGTATGTGAAAAAAAAATTATAAAAAAATAAACACTGAATATGTGTATAACATATATAAATGAATAAGTTAAATAATGAAGATTTAAAAGTTTTGTATAGGAGAACATTCTACAGCATCCTACACATTATCAATGTTACTTGGCAAGTAATATTGAAGAATTTCTTGCATCAGTTATCATTGACGAACTTCTGCCTTCACACATAACAATGAACATTGACAATACGTATATGCATACAAATTACATTCAGTCCTCTAGCTGCTGTCAAGAATTGTCAGGAGCATTGTAAAAAATTAAGTTGATTTTGGTTTCCATTAAAATGAATTTTTTTTGTATGACATGAACATTGATGAGATGAAACGATCAATTTGAATTGATATGTGACCGATTCAAACAATATTGCTAATTAACATTGATCGTGTATAGGGCGCCAATGGACAATTATTTGCGGTTGTTCTCCATTGTTTCCAATTTGTTGGCAACAAAAAAAAAGAAATAACCACACACTTCCAATTTCTTGGGCTTAAATTCACAGCATGAGTTAATTTCTTACTCTCTCGTGAGCTATTCTTCTTTGAAAAACTACGAAATTTTGATCATTTTCGTTAAATTTCGTTGAAATTCACAGCTTTGGATAATTACAAGGACAGATAGTTTAATACTAGTTTTAACTAATTTAGTTGATGTAATTTAATACGTTTACTACAGACACTCGTAAAATTTGAATTATAATCGTGATCACCAATGGTAAGAAAAATTTGTTTTATTTATATTTTGTTTACAGCACTACACAAGGTGAACATTATCAATGTTTATTATTATGTACCTTATGTATGTATAATACTAATTTTGGTGGATATTTGCCTTTGATATTTTATCACTTTATTGATAATGAGGCTGTTGTTAATACGAGAATTAGTTCCGAGGTTTTTGCTTGAAACACAGCTAACCTACACGCTAAGCGTTCTCTACTAACAATCCTAATATATTATTTAAAATAATATGTAGGTATTATTTATGGTTCTTGATAATTTAAATTTAGTCTTAAATGTACAGTAGATTTAAATTTAATTTAAACATTAATCAAATAGATAAGAAAATGAGTGGTCAATACTCCAGAACGGATTTTACCCTGATATTGTGGATGAAATCTTGTCAGATGTCATTTTTTGGTCGATATATGGTATACCGAAGCTATATGGTTTTCACCCGTAGCTGATAAAAACAGCTGAATTATGATATATGATATACAGACATACTTCCAAGCATCTTTGGTCAAAAACCGCAATGGAAGTCCCTAAGTATGGTCGAGGCCAGGCTTCATAGTATCAGACATTATATTATACATACGTATTACACATTTTAACAATTTCTAATTAATTTGTATCAGCTTACTTAAACAAAGGTAAAAATAAAGGCCCATCAAATCAATACCTTGGCGATTAAAAGCTGTATGTATGCCTAGAATAATTCTTTCAATAGACGGAACATTTTGTTGGTTCTAAACATTGTGGTTTTTGTTTTCTGAGAGTTAATCCCGTTTTCACGCTATATCAGCCATATCTTTCAGTGGATACCTATTTCTTATTTTCAAATAACAATTAGGGTAAACATATTACATATATGAAAGCAGTTAACGAAAAATTATCTTTAATTCATACTAATAAGACTTACGCTAAAATGTAAAGAATTACGCACAAAGTTTCACCGAAAATATCAAACCTTTTTAATACAGTACAGTTAAGAATTTATGAACTATTGAAGTGTCTCTATGGTGTATAACTTTAAGGAGTACCTCTCATTTTTTAAAACTGAAACTATGATTTTGTTTTGTAAGTGTTCTGCTTGAGAAAGCACAATACATATGCATGTGTGTATGCTCGCAGAGATAGTCTTATAAACCCCATTCGTAGTTTGCAGACGTAAACAGACGAGACACCTAGGTAATCTAATAGAATACTAGACGACCTCTTGCGATATTCCCAGGGTAACAAGTATCTGTGGGAAGGGAATCCGAGTGACGTTCTTTTCATTTTTCAGTGTCGGAAAAACTTTACATCGGAAATTTCCTGACTCTTTTGGTGCCATGTGAAATATTATATCGTCAACATATTATCATATATGATTAATGTTGGTCTATTTATTATTTTACAGTAGGTAGCCCAAACTATAGGTCCTCAATATTTTGAACCAGTGGGTTTCCCATCGGCACTTCATGAACCTGTTTACATAGCTCATCGTTGGATTGTAGATAGTTGCTCTCATTTAAGCAAAACTGACATTGATTGAGTTCTGTATTTTGCTTTAGAAACTCCAATTTTTTCATGCCGATGGCAAGTTGCACCGGTAAATTGAGGCACAAAATTAGACTGTAATTCTCTTGAATTTTCATTTATATCCTTTTCTGCAAATTCGAAAGAATTGTAAAAATGTAAGATACATTTTTTGTCATTCCCTGTAATATCTTCTCTCTTATTTAGAAAGCTTGAGATGCATATTACAATATTATGACCGCAAACACAAGGTAATTGTACCGTGCATTTTGTCATCCTCACCTTTTCTCTACAGTTATTGACATAAGCCACTGTCGGAATAGTTAATATAACATCTATTTCTGCTAATCAACTATGTAATAACTAAAAAACCCAGTCAAGTACCATCGTAGTTCGAGATACAAAGATCAAGAGAATATTTTAGAAAATGGTCCAGGAAATCATCTTAAGATTTGCATTTACGTGTACATTCGGTTCAATTATTCAAAAATATTTGCATTGCAATTAGCAAAAACATATCCACACACAATGTGTGACATGTTATGTCTTGCTATTTTATTTGCATACCTTCATATTTTTATATATTACGAGTAGTATGCTGACTTTTATCAATGTCACGAATAATTATCTATGTAAGTAGCGTCTTTGTGATTAGAAATTATTATTTTATTGCCTCTTAAGTACAATTTCTGTACCGTTTTATGACATTTTATTGACATTATCACCAAACCAGTGGACATTATGGTGCAAATTCATAGTTTTGAGTAATATGTAGTCGAGGCCATTCAGACAATTTGTAAGACGATATTAGATTCGCCTATTTCACATCGAGAAAGCTTTCTGAAGTGCGTCACTGATTAAGATGAGTAAAGTAGTGGTGACGCTATAGAATCTTGTTTAACTCGTATGGCGTTTTCTTCAACTTTTCAAAAATTCGGGCCCCTTATTGTTTTATTATCTATGTGTATATGGTATATAAAAATCAATTGCCGTGCGTTAGTCTCGCAAAAACTCGAGAACGACTCGGCGGATTTGGATGATTCTTTTTTTGTTTTGTTCGTCTCAATACTGGGAGATACGGAAAAAAACCCGAAGGAAAAGCCGGAAAATCGAAATTTGCGTTTTATATGGGAATGCAAAAACATTGCGGTAAATTACGTGTTATACAAGTAATCCTAAACATTCCGCCACAGCTGAAGCATAGTTTCAGATCACGGGAGAATACCCAGTTTGTGAATAGAGTGGACTAAGTTGCCGAATTCGAACATGGCCATCTTTTCCGGCACAAAACTGTGCAACATTTATAAGGATCGCATACATAGCCCAATTATGCTTTTTAGTCAGTTCTTCGACTGTCCAATATATATCAAAATAGCTACCATGCCTCGAGTAAAAAATTATTGCATGTTGGAGCTTTTGCTTTTCTGTGGTTGTGATTACTAAAATGTTTGTTTTTTAGCTCCACAGCCTGGAATACGCTCGTTCTCTGTCTTAAATCTTATTTCTAATTTCTTAAATCCATTTTTATTTATTCAAGATCTTGCTTATACTGTACGAAAAGAATATTCATTTTACACCATACGTCTTGGACTTGTCCAACGGAGAACAATATTCGTCCTGGTTTCTTAACATAAACCCTAAAGGTGATGTACCCGTACTACAAGATGGCGCACTTATAGTTCCGGATTCTAAATATATAATTAACTACTTGGAAGGCAAATTCAAAGGAGGTATAGTTTTTTATAACAAGCATTAGCCAGCCCAATATAATGTTTTAGTTTAATTTTAGGACAATATCCATCGCTTATACCGACCGATACATCATCAGAGCAATACAAAAAACAATTATTGTATGAAGAGATCTTAACTCAACTACCAGTTGGAGCGCTGAGCTTAGGCTCATTTATACATGATGACCTTAAATTGACACCAAAGCCACCGTTCATTGGACCAGTTCGAAAATCTTGTCTCAGTAGGTATTCTCTTTCCCATTTAATGTTGCTCTTTTATTACTGAAATAATTTTTTTTGTAGAAAATAACGAAAAGGTTTATGAGATTTTGAAAAAGTCGGCCAATGAAGCTGAATCATTCCGAAAGACAGTATTGCAGAAAAAACTCGATTTGCAAGATCGACGTAAGCAGTTGGTTTACTCGAGGACAGAATTTCAGAGGATTCTTGAGCGGTTCGAAGAGATATTGAGGTTCTTTGAAAAGGAGTTATTAACGAATCCAGACAGAGAATGGCTTTTGTCTTCGGAGTTCTCTGCAATAGATGCTACATTTGGTCTGTTATTACATCGCTTGTATAGCCTCGGCTTTGAAAACTACTTTTGGGCATATGGAAAACTCCCTAAGGTTGAAAGCTATTTCTTACGTTTTAAACAGAGAAGCTCTTACATAAAACTTATGCCCACAAATGTAGAAATACTTAAAGACATATGGTCAAAGACACCGTCTAATTATAAAATAGGAGCTGGTGTCCTTGGAATGGCAATGTTCGCTGCATTTGCCCATAAGTAGTTCATTCATCAAAGTACTGTAAAAATAAAATACCATCGTTTAATAAATGGCTTTTATGGGCATATGCAGTTACGTTTAATAAATCGTTGTTGTAGTGAAAGCTTAAGTTTATGTAAGATTGCAGAAAAACCTATTGATGATTTATTATAGATTATAGATCTCCTTTTTTAAACCTGATGTGGCTCTGAAACACGACTCTGTCGTTCCGAAATCGGCGTAGTTAACCCCATCTTCCAAGTCAGCGACAGTTTAAAATGTGTTATAATGGTTGTTGTCTTGGAAAACACAACTGTAAAATTCAAAACCCGTCACGTTCATTTATTTGCAGCGCTAATTGTGGTAGGTAACTAAGTATGACAGAATTATAATACATATTTGATTGAAAGTAATATTTTTTTACGATGATAGAGTAGATCAAGTCGAGAGTAACGGGAAATGTATTATGGGAATGTGTAAGACGATTGCATACAGAAAATATCTAACCAAAATGAGAAACGACTTTTTCAGATTGGCTATTGTTGAAAATGTTAGGCTACGCTGAAATATAACCCTCGCAAAGTGGAACAACTTTCTTTGTGTTTGAGGACTTTAATTTTCTATAAGTTTATTATTTAGTAATTTACTTAAGTAATTTGCTACCACGCTGGTTTACGATTAGGGTAAGTTAAAAAGGAAAGTGGGCGTATTTGCCGCCTTAAAAAATCTTCATGGCACTGCCGCCGGGAGAGTAAGAACTTAAGTGCTATCAGGTTTGGCAACAGCTATACTTCACAAACGGCACAGCCAATTTTGACCAAACTTCGTATTTCATTTAGTATGGATGTACTTAAAAATTGCTTAACAGCTTTTTTTGTTGAATGTGCGCATAACACTACTTCCAAGAATTGGCTATGTTTGAGAAACGATTCGCCAATTTTGAATCAGTCTTCGTATTTCAGTTAGTTGTTGTTGTTGTTGTAGCAACTATGTTGATTCGTATGGTTCAAACGTTAAGGTGGTGCAGGTGGGTTGTCATCAGTGAGGTCGAGGCCCAGGAAAGCGGCAGCTTCGACTGGGTGAGTCCATAAGGATCTTGGTGTAAGTGTTGTGGGATGCGACGGACAGCTGAACAAATGGGCGGTGTTATGTGGTGACGAGCCACAGTCTGAGCATTGATCAGTGATACTGTCGCGTAAGCGGTGCATATAATTGTTCAGCATGCAGCTCCAGCCGGATCGCAGTTGGGCAAGTGTGGATCTGGTGCGTCTAGGAAGATGATCTTCACTATGATGTATTGGTGGAGGACGGCCGCCTAGCACAATGTTAGTCTGGCGGTTATCAAGCGCAGTTTGGACAGCGTGTTGGTGAATAGAGTTCAAAGCCAGCTTGTGAGACGCTGGGACAAGTGGTGTATGAGTTATAAACCTATTAACCTCTTCACGGTATGAACGGATGTCAGATCGAATATGCCTCGGAGGTGTAGGGAGGCTGAGTATATCTCGGTTCGGGTGATCGGGACGATTGCAAGCCAGTAAGAACTGTTTCGATAGAAGTTCGTTATGCTCTTTGACTTTGAGCAACTTTGTTTCCTGATGTAGGTGATCTTCATGGGACATGCGGTGACACCCTGTGATAATGCGTAGAGCAGCATTCTGGCTTGTTTGGAGCTTATGCCATTGAGTATCACTGAGGCGTGGGGTCCAGATTGGTGCCGCATAGTTGAGAACCGATCTTCCGATTGCTTGATATGTGGTGAGGATAGTTTCTTTGTCTTTCCCGCATGTGCTACCGGCCAGAGATTTTAGGACCTTATTCCTGGACATGACTCGTTCACTGACATTTCTAGAATGATTAGAGAAAGTCAGTAGGCTGTCAAATATGACTCCTAGAATCTTTGGGTGGTTTGTTGTCGGGATCGCCCTGCCATGTATCTCAATGTCGAGTGGTAGGTTTACCTCTTTGGTCCAGGTGGTGAATAGGGTGGATGAGGATTTTTCTGGGGACAGCTTGAGATTGCGACTGGCGAAGAAGTCTTCCAATTCATTAAGGTAGGCATTGATGTTACGGCAGATTGAGCGGATGTCCTTTCCTGAGGCGAGAATGGTGCAGTCGTCGGCATACGATACCAGTTTGACTTCGGATGGTGGTGTAGGGAGTTTCGCCAGGTAGTAGTTAAAAAGGATCGGGGAAAGGGCTCCTCCTTGAGGAACCCCTTGCTTGACCTTCCTCAATTTCGATTTACAGTTGCGGAATTCAACGAAGGACTGTCGGCCATTTAGGTAATTGGCAAGCCATCGTTTAGTGGAGTTTGAGAGTTGTGAGTCTAGGATGTCTTGAAGTAGGATTCCTAGGTCGACAGTATCAAATGCCTTTGATAAGTCAAGTGCAACTAGAACAGTGCGATCGCATGGTCGTTGTTGGTTAAGACCTTGTGTGATGTGAGTCGGAAAGGGTTATTAGTGTTAGTGTAGGTCTGCACATGCAGCTCGCCAAGTGAGACAGACGTATGGAGTTGAGTTCGCTTTACCTGTGCTGGAAGGGCGCTTGGCGAGTTCGCGCAGTGTAGTAATAATGTGTGTTTATAATTTCAGAAGTGGGATTAAACCATTTCGCCATTTTTTTTGGGTTGACATGTGCAAGAGTGGTAAATTGTGTTAATATGTATACGTATGTAAGTAAGTGATACACAAATAATTGGTAAGCAAACAATTTTTGATTTACATCTTTGCCCCTGATGAATCTGCGAAGTACATACATAGCATTCCATTTCATTTGAGGATTTGCTTGTCCATGGGGTTCTAAGTTAGAAGAAAGAGAGAGCATGCGTACGTACATATATCGGTGAGTGCAGGTATGCTTTATCCTCTTTATGGGAAAGCAAACGAAGAAAAAGAAGTGATAACTTCCGTTCTTGCTCATTGCTTCCTTTATCGTTTCGTGTGTGTGCGAGTGAGAGAAATGCTATATCCTTATCGCTTTCGACCAAGTGAATTTCTGTGACGAAGAGATCGAGCAATGAAAGAGAAAAGTATATATTGAAGGTTCGTTGTTTCTATTACTGCTTGTGTGTTGATATTGTATTGGATTCACTCTTTCAACAAAACTTTTAGTTAGTAGATAGAAGACGAAAGATATACCGTTAGTTACTTTACATCGGCGTGAAGTTCTTTGTCTGCTACGTTGTTGGTAACAAGTATTTGCAAGGTATAGTTGTGCAAAATCGTGTGCTAAGTAATTTAAAAGAAAAAAAAAGAGTGAACAAATAATATAAGTGTATCTGATAAAAATGGCAGAGCGATTGAAAAGAATCCCCAAACGGCTGATGGATGGCCACCCAGGTGAGGTAGTGATAATAAGATTAAGAGCAGAATTAAATGAAGCTAGGAAACAAAATGAGCAATTGGAAGCTGAAGTGAATGCGTGTCGCCGTTCGCAAAGTCAGATGACTCAGAGTCAATAAAAAAAATAATACCAGCTTTTGATCCTTCAATGAGTTCTTCCCTCAGTGCGGCGCAATGGGTAGAGACCATAGAAAATATCCGCCATCTTTACCAGTAGGACGATCGAAGCACCTTATTTTATGTTTCCTTGAGGCTCGACGAAGCTGCTGGACATTGGCTTGCCGGATGTAGGGGTGAAATAAATAGTTGGGAGGAATTTAAAATCAAATTTCTGGAAGATTTTCCTTCGGATGACGACGCATCGAATATACATATTCGACTATTGGCGAGGCAGAAAAAAAATACAGAGAGCTTTGAAAATTATGTTTACAATATGGTCGCGATGGGAAAGCGGGGAAATTTAAACAATAAATCCATCATAAATTATATAATTTCGGGGTTGAGAGACCGCGCATTAATGAACAATTTAATATCTGCCAATTGTAATACGATTTCCGAACTTATAACCACAATAAAGTCCTTGGAAACCATTCAAACGCAAGCGGAGACACGTCAAAGATTTGAAACTCGTGACGTCAATTCAAAATATGCCCCGCGACAAGGTCTTAGATCAAATAATTATAAAAATAATTCAAACTTTAACTCAAAATACGTAAACACAGAACAAAAACAATTAAATAAAAAAACAATAAAATCAATGGATTCCTGCAATGCAAAACTACAGGGTTTTGGAATGGCTTGTACTAAGGCAATAGGAAAAATTTCTAAAATAATTGAAGCAGGGGAAGTTGCCCAAAAAGTAGATATTTTGGTCGTTCGAGACCACGAGCAGGACTATCCAATGATCTTAGGTAGAAACTTTTTAGATTCCGACAAAGTGTGTGTAATTAGAAAAAATGGCACTCTACAAATAAAACAAAACCATCCAGATATCTGACCAGACGGGCCAATTCTGCAGCACAATATACAAATGAAACCGAAAATTAAAATCAGTGACATCTCGATCGGTAATTTTGCATGCCATAATAGTAATACCGATACAAATAGACTCCTTAGACTGCTAAATGAATATCGCGATTGCATTGCATTTAACTTAAGTGAACTAGGTAAGACAGATAAAATACAAATGACCATCAAGTTAAAAGAAAACAAAATAGTCCGGTATAAGCCATACAGAATTCCATATAACGAACTTCCCCACTTGGATCAAATAATAGAAGAACTCTTGCAAAACAAAATAATCGAACAATCAAACTCAGAATACGCCAGCCCTGCGTTGCTGGTGAAAAAGAAAAATGGCACTCAGCGCCTATGTGTCGACTACCGCCGTTTAAATGAAATAACGGTTCGCGAAAATTTTCCTACCCCAAATATCGAAGAGCAACTCAATTCTATGTCCAACGGTCGGGTTTTCATTGTTCTGGATCTAATGAGCGGCTATTATCAGATCCCAATCGAAAGCAAGTCAAGACATTTACCTGCGTTCGTTACACCTCGGGGACAATACCAGTTCAATAGGGTTCCGTTTGGATTAACAAATGCTCCCTCAGTTTTTATGTTTCTCATGAGCCTAGTGACGAAAAAACTGGCTTCAAAAAATATTTTAATTTATATGGACGATATCGTCATTTTCGCTGAAGACGTTGACGCCATACTAAAACAGTTAGAAAATCTTCTTAACGTCCTAAAAGAATTAAAAGTCACTCTAAATATTAAAAAAAGTGTTTTCTTTGCAAATACTGTTAGTTATCTAGGGCACGAAATAAGTGGAGAAGGAGTAAAGCCAGGGAATATAAAAATTGGTGCTATAGAAAAGTTCCCAGCACCCATTGAGACAAAACAGGTTAAGCAATTCCTGGGACTTACGGGTTACTTTCGTCGATTTGTTCCCAACTACGCCAAAATAGCAGCGCCACTTAACGCTTTATTAAAGAAGGAAGTTCAAATGGACAACCGAAATGGATGAAGCCTTCAAGATATTAAAAGCGAATCTGTGTAAGGCACCAGTTCAAGCCATATACGAACCTAAACAAGAGCACGAACTTCATACAGATGCATGCAGCCTAGGTTTGACTGGCGTTTTGATTCAAGTTGGCGAATGTGGAGAAAAGAGGGCGGTATCTTATTTCAGTAGGGCGACGACAAAGGATGAGCAAAAGTACCATAGCTATGAGCTCGAGGCATTGGCTGTAGTGGAAAGCTTACAAAGATTTAGATACTATTTACTTGGAAAGAAATTCACTATCTACACGGATTGCAACTCTTTGAAGATGACGCGAAACAAAAAAGAACTCATCCCAAGAATTGCCAGATGGTGGCTTAAGATCCAAGAGTTCGATTATAAGATGGAGTACAGGACGGCGCAACAGATGCATTAAGCAGAAATCCAACCGAGTGCCCCGTCGAAATCGAAGAAGCTGGATTTGGAATGATGATCATGGAAACTCAAGAAGAAGATTGGATAGCTGTTCTGCAAGATCGTGATATTCAACTCCAAAAAATCCGTGAAGTGTTAAGTAACCCCCACAAAAAATACGGCAAACGAAAAGACTACGAGAGACAATATGCCCTGATTTATTTATTTAAGAAAACCGAAAGTGGACTTCGGTTCGTGGTTCCAAGGGGAGTTAGGTGGCGGGTTACAAAGTCATCCCACGATGACATTGGCCATTTTGGATTGGAAAGAACAATTGAACACCTTAGAAGAAATTATTGGTTTCCGAAAATGTCACGCATTGTTGAAAAGTATATAAGCAGTTGTGTCCCATGCTTATATAACCAGAGAGCTAAAGGCGAAACACGATACCACATTCACCCTATCAACAAGTTACCAGTACCATTCCACTGCATCCACATTGACCATCTCGGACCATATGTTAAGAGCACGAAACAAAACGAATATATCCTCGGAATTATAGACAGCTTTACAAAATTTATCATTCTACGACCAGTAAAAACTACCAATTCGAATGCTGTTATCCGATCATTAGTTGAACTCTCACAATTCTTCGGAACACCAACACAAATTGTAAGCGACAGAGGAACCGCATTCGCTTCCAAAGCATTTAAGGAGTATTGTAAAGAAAATCATATCCGTCATATTTTGAACGCTGTACGAACGCCGAGAGCTAACGGACAGATAGAACGCTACTTCCGGACAGTAAAAATGTCGCTATCAACAATGACAAAACGGCATGATGGACGTGATTGGGAGGAACATCTTCCGTCGATCCAATGGGGGCTGAATTCTTTGCAACACCGAATCACAAATCAAACACCACAAGAATTACTGTTTGCGTTTAAGCCAAAAAACATGTAAGCTAATCAGCTCAGTTTCGCACTTCAAGAAGACCTTTCCAGTGATGAAGAAAATATTCCATTAGCCGAACTTAGGGAGAAGGTTAAGCAGCGAGTACAAAAACTACAGTTGCAGCAGGCAGAAAGGTTTAATGCGGTACATCGTAAACCTGAAACTTATGAAGCAGGAGACATGGTGCTTCTACGCGCAGAACATCCAGCGACAGGACAATCGAAAAAACTTCTTCCGAGGTATAAGGGTCCATATCAAGTCAAGGAAGTACTGGAAAACGATCGCTATGTGATTGGGGACTCATCTGAACTTCAAATGTCACGCAGGCCATATTCTTCAGTGCATTCCGCAGATCGAATCAAACGTTTTGCAAAAATAAATGACATCGCATGGGAAGAATTTGATGACAGCGAGGAAAACGAGGATGCTGACGGAGATGGTAAAATTATTGGTTATCTAAGATTAAATGAATTTGAATTCTAATGAACTTTGCTTGTGGACATTTCAAATGACAGCTATTCCCTTGGTTGCTGGTTGATTATGTCGTTTTCCTTTGGTTTCACTCCCGATTTCACTCCTTTTTGATTCCAATGGAACATGTGAAATCGTCTTCTGCTTACTTTTGTGTGTGTTGGTGAATGTCTGATTTTTGTTTACATTTTTCACAGAAAAATAAAGCAAAAAATAGCTTAATTTTGCCTAATGGAAAACCACATTAGCAATTCGATCATGTTTTTATTAATATATTATCAATTTTTTTAATTATATCTATGTAAAATTTGTTTCTACTAACTTGCCCCAACTGAGAAAATAAAATAAACAAAAGAATGTGTATTGTACCATATGACTTTGACAAGTAGTCCGATGTAAGGGTTTATATGTATGAGTGCATTTTGAAAGCACTCCCAAATGAAATCCGGAAGAGAAAAACACTCCCGGAGCAGCACTCCAAACAGCCAATGGAACATGGTTGGGAGAGCTTTTTCTGCGCAGAACACAAAAAGAGTACTCCTTTTTGCCCAATGGAAAACGGCATTAATGTCGTTTTCCTTTGGTTTCACTCCCGATTTCACTCCTTTTTGATTCCAATGGAACATTCAAAATCGTCTTCTGCTTACTTTTGTGTGTGTTGGTGAATGCTGATTTTTTGCTTACATTTTTCACAGAAAAATAAAGCAACAAATGGCTTCTTTGTGGTTCATGGAAAACGACATTAGCAATTCCATCATGTTTTATTAATAATATTATCATTTTTTTTAATTATATATACATATGCAAAATTTGTTTCTACTAGCTTGCCCCAACTGAGAAAATAAAATAAACAAAAGAATGCGTATTATACCATATGACTTTGACAAGTAGTCCGATGTAAGGGCTTATATGTGTGAGTGCATTTTGAGAGCACTCCCAAATGAAATCCGGAAGAGAAAAACACTCCCGGAACAGCACTCCAAACAGCCAATGGAACATGATTGGGAGTGCTTTTTCTGTGCGGAACACAAAAAGAGTACTCCTTTTTGCCCAATGGAAAACGACATAAGCATATCAGGTCCCTTGTTTTAAAACTACTTTAAAAATTAATGAATGAATTTAAAAAATAAAATTAAAAAATGTTGTTACTATGAAATGTTGATTTTCATTGACTTTTGGTCGGGTTGATTTGTGTAAGTTGAATTACCATAATGGGTCTTTATTAATTTTCTTAAAATTAGTAAAGGCTTGAGGTCCAATAGTTTAACTACTATGGAACGCAGTGAAGGACAGTTGAAGTAGGGCAAAGTGAAACTATTATGCAAATACCGGTCTCGAAGGATGACATTATCAACGCTCGATCGGTGGGCACGGAAAGGCTGTGTGCCAAAAGGCTGTGTGCCAAAAAGGCTGTGTGCCAAAAGGCTGTGTGCAAAGTGGCTGTGTGCAAAAAGGCTGTGTGCCAAAAGGCTGTGTGTAAAAAGGCTGTGTGCAAAAAGGCTATGTGCAAAGTGGCTGTGTGCAAAAAGGCTGTGTGCCAAAAGGCTGTGTGCAAAAAGGCTGTGTGCAAAGTGGCTGTGAGCATAGTTGTTGTGTGCTGTAGGCTGCACTGAGGACAGTGTAACGTAGGATGGCCGAAATGTTAACATGCAATGTGTTTAAAGCTTAATTGAGCCGGGAAATCCCTCCTGCTTAAAGGGTTATTAGTGTTAGTGGTTAGGTCTGCACATGCAGCTCGCCAAGTGAGACAGATGTATGGAGTTGAGTTCGCTTTACGTATCTGTGCTGGAAGGGTGCTTGGCGAGTTCGCGCAGTGTAGTAATAATGTGTGTTTATACTTGGTCTGCTGGTTTGCCTGGTTTAAGAATCGGTATGATTCTGCCCACCTTCCAGGGGTCAGGAATATCCAATGATTGAAGCGAAAGATTGAGCAGCTGGGTAAGGTAAGAGATTCCTATAGGCCCCAGGTGCTTGAGCATAATCATTGAGATTCCGTCCGGTCCCATGGCTTTAGAGGGTTTAGCTTTGCGGATGGCAGATTCGACTTCGGACGGTAGTAAAGAGCAGGGAGTAGTGTCTGGAGTAAGGCGGTGAAGCTTCCTGAGGATAGCACGTTTAATCTTGCTGCAGTTTGTCGGGTGTTCGATGAATTGGCGACAGAAGGATGAGGAACATTTCCTGGGATCATCAAACTGTGAGGCGTTGAAGGAGATGGTTGTAAGGTCCCTGCGTTTGGTGGAATTGGAAAGCTCCTTGATAGTAGCCCACAGTTTCTTGGAGCCTTTATCGCAGGACTGCAGGTATTCTAGCCATTTAGTCCGTCGATGTTGGTTGACTAGGTGGTAAATCTCCCGGTTGAGATGATCAATTCTGGGGTTGTCAGGATTTGTTCGACGTAACAGGTCGCGTTCGTTGGCGAGCTGGGCGGCTTCGGCTGGAAAGTTAGGTCTAAGTTTAGGGATTCTGCCTGCAGGAATGAAACGGGCAGCTGCTTTGGTTAGGATCCGTCGAAAGAGTTTTTCACCTGAGTGTACATTAGGGGGAGACAGGAGTTGTTCCAGTTTTCGATCAACGAGCCGTTCAAAGCCTGACCAATCAGCCTTGGCGTAGTTGATAAACGTGCGGTTGTCAGCTGATATAAAGTCATCAGGTCTATTCACGGTGATGATGATCGGAATATGATCGGAGTTGAGCGCTATGTCGGCATTCCAGGATGTACATGGGAGCAAAGAGGCACTCATGATGCTGATGTCTGGTGAGCTGGAGCAGGTGGCACAGATCCTGGTAGGAAACTCTTCGTTGATGACTCTGAAACTTGACTCGTCGATTTGCTCGGCGATATGTATACCGCGGCGATCATTAAATAGGTTGGAGTGCCAGCACTCATGATGAGCGTTGAAGTCTCCTATAACCATGTGGTAATCGCCCGTGAGAAGATAATCTAGTGATGGAAGGTAACCAGAAGTGCAGCTAGCTGGCGGCGGGATGTACACATTGGTTATGCCAATCAAGGTGTTGTTCGATCTGACAGCAATGGTTTGTGTTTCTAGGTGTAAGTCAGGGGTAGGGGGTATGGGTGTTGGTACGAGTCTGTAGTTAACAGAGTTGTGAACGATGAACGCCAGGCCCCCACCACCGCCGCTGTCTCTATCTTTACGAATGATGTTGTAGTCTGAGCTTCTGGTGAGCATACATGAAGGAGTGAGTTTAGTTTCTTGTATGGCGGCAATTAGTATTCCGTGACGTTCCATGTAGTTGGTGATTTCAGCAATTTTCCCTCGTAGGCCATTACAGTTTAGATGCATTACTGTGAAAGGTGTGTGATGGTCCTGAGTTGGGATCTGGTTGTTAGCCAAGGCAGGCGAAACCGGCGACTGGAGCGGAGTGTTGGTGGCTAAAGTGACATAATCTATCGACGGACTTCTGGTTAGAAGTGGAGTAATTGATGGAGTGCGAGGCATAGCTGCATTGGAGCAGCATGGAGCTAAGAAGCTGGAAGTCCATTGGCGGCAGTTGTCGAGGCGGGAACAGGGTCTGAGGTGGCACCAGTTATCGCATCCATTGCACTTGACTGAGGTCGCGTTGCCATGAATGCGATTTCGGCACACTGAACAGAACCAGGTGGTAGAGGGGTTGTTCTTCTGGGTTCGTGTGTTACAGCAGTCCGCGACGAAATTTTCACTCCATTCGTTTGTGTTGGAAAGGCCAGAGCAGCGTCGAAAATGACACCAGTTTCCACACGTGTTGCATTTAACTGAGGTTATGTTTTTATTGATTTTTGTGTGACATATGGAACAAATCCAGATCGGTGGATGCAGAGCAAGGAGGCAGGCGACATTTGCTCCGCCAAGGAAAAAACGTTTGATGTATACGAATGTTGTAGTTGAATTGTTGACAATCTTTGGCCAGGAAAATTCCTGGGTCGATTCCGGGACGTAGACCCAATTGTCGTGGGAATCGTATTTCAGTTAGTCGATACGAATGCTACAAAATCGCGTAGCAGGTTTTGGAAAAATGTGCGTAACTGCTGAACAGGTTCTTAGTAAGATATTCATATTACTGCATTCTTTAAAATCATCTACATCCCAGAAAATACTAACCAAATTTAGACCAAACTGCCATTTCAGTTGATTTGAATATACATACATATGCTACAAAATCATATACCAGCGGTCGAATCGCGTCCTTCTTAACGGATAACTCTTCACGTAATTTGTATGAATGTTGTTGCTAGATCTACGAACAACACAATACAAATTACGTTAACAATTATCCGTTGATGAGGACGCGATTCGACCCCAGGATTTTGAAAAAATGTGCACACAACGGTACTTTCTAAAATCGGATGTACCTCAGCATAGCTAGCCCGGTTTTGACTATGTGCACATAAGGCCATGTTCCAAGATCCGTTATATCTCGGAAGCCAATTTTGACCAAACTTTGTGTTTCAAATAGTTTAGATGCATGTTACAAAACGACATACTAAGCTTTTGCTACAATGATCACAAAACGGCCAATTTTGACCAAACTTGGTATGTGGATGTTTCCTACAAAAGGGCTTAACAGGTAGTTGGATAATATGTTCATAACTATACTTTTGAAACGGCACAGGTGATTTTGAACAAACTTCGTATTTTAGTTAGTTTTGATATGTTTGCACGTACCACTACATATAAAAAAATTACTTCCATGTGTGAGTTCCACGCACATTTATTTGAGTCTATAATGGAATATGTGGAGAGTTATCAAAGTGCAGTTTTTTTTAAAGACACACGGCACCATGACAAGTGCGTTCGCTCTGTTTAATTTACATGCGCACATTGGAATGACTTCATATCGCCAATACGGAAGTGTCCGTTTTTTCCCAAAATAGGATATCGAGAATAAAATAATTAGAATGTATGTATGTTTTCGTAATTAACTTGGCAAATCCAAACCCAACGGTTTTCTTGACGATTTATTTATTAACGCCAGTGTATACAGGGCATTAAGTAACTGAGATAGTCTTTCCTTATCTATTAGGAAGTCGATTAATAATTTAAACCCAATGTGCTTATCAATGAATAAAATTTCCCAAATTAAAAACATCTATGTATTTATTCGAGCACCCATGAGATATCATAGCCACATAATATTATATCTACAGTAAAAATATATCTCTCTTACATCTAAGTACATTTACAAACCATGATATGTGCAACAACAAGACAAATACTGCGCCATCAACGCAACATAAAAAAAACAAAGACAATAAACTTTAACAAAAAGGATTTATTGCACACCACTGTAAAAACTGTGTTAAACTAATAAATGGATATGAATTGCAACACGCATAAATGAATGAAAATGTAGAAAGGAAAAAATTATATTAACAAATTATAAGAACAAAAATTTGACCAAAAAACCATAAAAACACCGAGACGACTTTGAAAATCAATTTGTTGCAGAAAATATTTCTTTAAGAAATAAATTCTGTTGCCGAATTCGACGTACTAGTTGCACCAGCAGAAGGCTGAGGCGTTCGCACATTCGTGTAAATTGGTAAACCCATGAACATAGGCATTTGACCAGTTGTCGTAGCAGTGCGCTGCGTGGGCGTTGTTGGCGTTAGACTGGGAGCCCGTTTATAAACAAACGTATTAGTTCGTTCGCGCTGATAAAAAAAGCATCCACTACCGGCTGGATCGGGCAAAACGCGTGAAGGATACCAAAAGCGATAAGTAAAGTACCACGTCAAGATTGCAATCATTCCGCTGACGAACTTCTCTATCATCCTGTGGTAGTAAAGCATAGTTCCCACTAACATCACGTCCCATAGCAATTGCAATGCCGTTATACCTATGAAAAGAGTACGTATGGCTGGGGTCAATCGCTCATACAACACGTTCAGCATTTTCATTTGTTCGTCACTCAGGTTTCTCAAAGGATTCGTGATAGATCGCTCTGCAACGCTGCGGTTGTGCAATTCGTTTCGCAGATGCTCTTTAATCGTTTCCCACTTTACAATCGGCCTAGCTTCCTCGATAAGGACCAAACTCGAGTGGATCAGTATGAAGGCATGTCCGGATATGTCGAATCCATTCCACAAATGACCTGCTCGCAAGCAGCTCGACTTGCTGTCGAATCCTCTTACAGTGCACCTGCCGTAGGACGTCTCAACCACGTTGAACAGCTTCGTCCAGAAGAACCAGAAGAATGTTGCGATTCCAATGCGAGGTAAATGATTTGTTAGCATCTTCTTCTTGTCACCACAGCACAGTACTATCGATGTCATGACCAAGAACGGCAGACTAAAGAGCAACGTCCATCCCCAGCCGATTTTCACGAAATAGACGTTGAAGAGATTATCAGAGCGGGAGAAGTATGTTTTAGGGTACGGCAGAAAATCTCCAATCAGTGAGACTAGAAACAGACTGCCCAGGTAGAGAGCTACTTTAAGGTTTGTATCGAAGAAGATTGTCTTCTTGCACACGTACATTATGGTGGTGACTAGGATCTCTTTGATAGTCGTTGGCTGTGCGGTTGGGCGGGTACCTTTGGCTTCAGATCGGGATATGTCAGGCCCTCCTGGGCGAAAATTCATGTTGGTGCTCACTGGACGTATTGGCCGCCTTTTCGTTGCCATTGTGTGTGCTTGCTACTTTCTGATAGAAAGCTGAACTTAACTGAGTATTTTTACTTTTTTTGTGATAATTTGGCCCCGTGTCAAAGTTCGCGATGGCACTCAAACGTAACAAGTGGATCCTATTGTGAACTATTCAGGTAATCCATTCGAGTAACAGCAGCGAGCTAGTTCTTCTTATACCTGGTAATGCAATAATAAAACTGTGTTATGATATTACAATTAATTGGAGTGTTTTACCTTTATATCTCGTCAGCCCAGTGCAATAGACAAAAAAAAAAAACATCTGTCATCTCCTGGTAATTGCTGCGTAGCCGAGCTCGGGAAAAAGTATCAACTTAGTTCAACATACTTTCGGGACATCTAACAGAATAGGGTAACTTTGAATTTGTATGTAACAATGAATATTTATTTTTTTACATTTGACTAACATTTAACGGCAGCCATGTAATAATAATATGAACTCACGTTTAACCCTTTTAATGTAAATACACTGCGAAAGTTGAACATAATAGGTAGGAACAACTTTTTTAGGATTAGTGGTTTGAAACTCATGCGATATTAGCTGCGTTTTGTTTTCCCCGTGAACTGGTTCAGTTCATATTTTTACACAGGATGCAAAAACAACAATTGAACCAGCACTTGAGCTGGTTCAATTTTCGTGAACCATAATTTCTAAACCCATATCTCACCACTAGATGGCTTTCCACAAAAAAAATTATATGTAAAGCTTGGCAGCTCTGCTGAATGGCAGAAGTAAATTATAGTTATTTGTTATATCCTCACTTTCTGACATAAGTATCTAAAGATACTTAATTATTAAACAAATATAAAAATATTAAGCACTTTTCTCACTTCGATTGCCATTTTCTCGTCATTTTTAGTCCATATGAAACGTCAGTGTGTAGCTGCTGCTACCAACTTGAGAAAATGAAATTTCCATGTGAACCAGGAGGGTTTTTTTATTTTGAGATGAACTAGTTCAGCTCACGAGGATAACAAAATGCAGCTATTAGGTTTTAACACATGATTACTCCATGGGCTATATTTAAAAATTGTTTGTAATTTGTGAATTCGGTTCTGGTTTCTAGTATTTGTTTCGAGTAAGTGTTAAATTACTTTGGGTGGTAAATGAACGTAGTGTTTAATGTTATCATTACGAGAAAATGTGTGCGTGGGGCAAGTGGGTATGGTTCGAATCCCAGAAAACACCAACAAGTTTTCTCACGAAACCACCTTTCGCGAACGTCTGAAGACAAACATCTGAGAGTATTGTTGTCACGAGAAAGCTTCTCAAAACCAATTGCCATTCGGATACGGCCTTAAACTGTAGGTCCCTTCAATTCGAGTGAAAAATATAACACACACAAAACGAGTGGTTGCAAGAAGCTAGGCTCATGTACTTAAAGAGCTGTTGCACCAAATATATATATATATGTATATTACCAAACTATTTTAATGGATATGGATGGAACTTGATCTAAATACCTATCACTCAGTAGCAGCATTCTGCTGTCGAGTTTTCAGAGAGAGAAATAATGACTCTTTCTCCCAATATTTTTTAAATGAATGCCAATTTTACCTTTATTTTTACGATATGATTTTATCACAAACCTAAAACAACTAGAAAGAGTGTTTTTGAGAATAAATTGAGGATCACCCAGTGGTCGTTAAAGCAGCACAGCGCACTCCCCTGCCTAAAAATAATCCCACAATTTCCTTTAAATAGTAGTTGAGTATGATAGTAGGGCATTTTTTCCCACATTTGTTCGTAGAAGCAAGACAAGAGTATTTTGAAACGAAAGACAATAACTTATATGAAAAAAGAAGGAATATCATACAGACAATGATACTCAATTCTTTATAAGACTAGCAAAGGACTGTACATTATATTACTGCAATGCAAAAAAAAATTTTGATTTTATGTTTTTTATTTTGAATAAAATGTTAACCCCTAGAATTGCTTTACTTTCCGTTCTATTCTGAGAATAGATGCTGTAATTTTTTTTTTGCTTTATTCTAAAAAAAAGGGAAGAAAACGTTCAGATCACAATTTACTCTGTAATTGTTGACTTGAGGTTTTTCGATGGTGCCTTATATGGGGGAGATTTTAAATATTATCTGATCGTAGTGTTGATTTTGTTTGCTCTATTCTAAAATTGTTGCATGGCAGTGCTGGCAAATAGAGGTTGGCAAAAATATCGCTGAACTTTTTCAGTTTTTCTCTTGCTGTATACAGCTTATAGAAGGCGTTGATACTGGTATTGTATCATATTCTACGGACTCAAAAAATCGATTTCAACAAATATGTACATGATTTATCTTCTAAGCATGTATGTATGTAAATAAGGTACACAAATATCATCACATGGGACATCCATTTTTCATATCTACTCCAAACACCTTTGCTTTCCTAAGAGACAACTCAAAATATTTTGAAATAAATGACAGTTAACTAGCAATCGAAAATAAAAAATTGATTGTTATGGTTTATATTCCAGCTATGATATTTGTAATATAAGAGGCTTGTTTTGGTGAGACATCACAACCTAGTGGTTGAAAAAGCCCCGTAGAGAAAAATTTAATGCACAGAACAACAAAAATTTCCACAGGGAATTGCTTGAGCTTTTCATCTAGAGTGAAAAGTGGCTCCCGATTAATATTTCGAAATACTCAGTTCTAGAGGGCGCAGAACCATTTTTCTTTTACTTTACGCCTTTAATACCTCTTCGGTAGAGTGACATTTCTTTCATTTCGCTAAAATAAAATGTGATGGTGAGTAAAAATGGTAAATAAGATAAACAAAATTAATACTTTCTTTTGTTTACAAATCCGTTAGAGTGAAAACAAATTCGAGCAGGGAGGGGAGAAGACAGCCGCTTTTGTGAAATTATATAGTGCCAGACAATTTGAATTTCAGCATGTATGTAAATTTGACATTTCCACGCATGTATGTAAAATTCCTTTTTTATTCCCTTCTTCTTCTTTCTTTATTTGTCAAACTCGATCTTTCGCTGCGAGTGTATATACAAAATCTGAACTCATCTCGAAAAATTTTGTGTTCGAATCGAGTCAATCCTGTTTGTGAACTTGAAACTTGACTCACTTGAAGATCGTAGAAATGTTTCGCGTCTTTCCCCCTTTTATTGCTTTTTTTTTTTAAATACTCCAGCGAAATAGCTAGTAGCATTTCTGCTCTTCAGAACTTCACCTGCAATACTCGTCATGCTTCGAATGCACATCAGTTCACCCGCAAGCCCAACTTCCGACGTACAGTCAAATGTAGGGATTCGTTTATAAGCCGAACAACACGTTTGTGGAACGGTCTACCAGCCTCTATATTTCCTAATCATTACCACCTTCAAATATTTAAGGCCAACGCAAACCGGCATCTCCTCTGTCTCTTTCCCCCTTTTCCCAACCGCCCGTGCACTGAGAACCAGTATAAGGGCTATAATGATACCTTTGGCACGCGCAAATTATAAAAAAAAATGATTACGCTGGAGCCGGAGCCAAATTTGCGCGGGAAATAATTACGTGACGGGATATGGCAAAATGCACACAGATGCGGCAGCTAACAGAGGCGATAGCGGGGATGAAGCGCTTTGACCTTGGTTCGTTGCATGAATGCCAAGTCGAAATTTCTGTAGGTGTAGCGTTAACAGAAATTGGCATAAATAAAGAAAAAGTTTGCTCCCTCTTCGTGTTTCGTGTGAATGGATAGGCATTTTTCGCTTCCGCAACTTCCTGCATTAAATTCTTTTCACAGCCGCTCCCGCGTTTAGCGATCGTTTTTTTGCAGGCCTTAAAGCACAAACAAGCAACGATTCATTCTCGAAATCTGTCTAAGTATATCATCCACTCCCCACTTCTGATAATGAAAATCAAACGACAAATGCTGATTGGTAGTATTCGTTGCTGGTAAATGTCTACTATCGCATAAGTTTACTGAGAATATTTTTTTGTGCTGTCCTGATTCGTTACCTGCCGTCGAGTGAAAAAAACTTTTATTCAGTTTGTCGTTAAGTATGAAAGAAATATATAAATAAACGATTGTAATAATTCTTTAGTCATCTATTTTTATTTCCATCATTGCAATCTTCTACTCATATTTCGTCATAGAAGAAGGAATGAGAGGTTTAAATACAACACTAAACATTTAAAGCAGCTAGAAAGCAGCAATAACTTATTGGCATATAGTAGCATTTTCTGAAAACATACTAAGTACCTTCCAGTATTTTTTCACCACCTCGATTTCCTTAAAACAAACAGTACTGAAGAGATATATCTATTTCTTTCGCACGCATCTCCCTCTTTATTTCTTGAAGTATTCGGTTGCTGGCGTGTTTCTGTCAATTTGCTGGCAATTTTCGTTTTTAACTACAAAAATTAAACTATATTTGTGAAAAATTATGTACGGTGGTGAAGATTACGGCAACCAGGTACGTCAGAGTAGATAGGCTTTAAATATTCTGCAAAATATTGGTCGTAAAATTCACACAATAAAGTTGCTCCCGAACATAACCCAACATTTGAGTGTTTATGAGTTAATTCACCAAACTTGCTTTTCTTACATTCCCCAGGACATCTACGATGACTACGGTCATACTGGTGATCCACAATTGGACATGGAGTACGAGCGGAATTATTACTCCAAACAGATGCCGGAGAATGTGAAGTATTTCCTGATGAACTTCTGCGCGGCGATCAAAGAGGGAGTGCTCTTCGACATCCAGAATATGTACGAGAATACGTTCCCCCAGATCAGTGACCATCACTTCGATAAGTCAGCGTGGCCTGATGAGCAAGAAGTAGCTGCGCTGGTAGAGCACGACAAGGTGTTTCTGATTCTGTACAAAGAGCTCTACTATCGCCATATTCATGCCAGGATTACCGGTGGACCAAAGTTGGAGCAGCGCATTAACTCGTTCTTCAACTATTGCGACTTCTTCAATTTGATTATCTCTTCGTCGAGTCCAGTTCTCCTGGAGTTGCCTGACATTTGGTTGTGGGAGTTGGTTGACGAGTTTGTTTATCAGTTCCAGAACTTTGCCCAATACAGGTAAGCGTGCGCTTGTAGCTTGGGTTGTTACTTATGATTATTTTAGATTAAATACTTTCTCTTTATTTATCTTCACAAGTGTCCTATGGTTTTTAGATTGGCTTTTATTAATTTATTACTGCAACCAACGAAAAAATGCAATTCATTTATTTAAGCTTTATACAAGCTATGTTTAAAGGTATACTTAATACTTAAATATATAGTGCTGATCAAAATAATAGGTAAAATGAAGAAAAACGACGTAACTTGCACAATAAAAGAAAAAATGTTTTATATTTTTGTTTCTAAACTTTATAGGTATTTAGCTTTTTTTAATGAATTCGTAGATCACAATATTTTTTTTTTGCTTTTTCAATTCATTAAACAGTTTTGTTTTAAAATTTAATAAACGCCTGATTAAAAATGTAGGTAGGTAAATTGACATTGAAATCAAAAATAAAATACGAAATGTATAATTTTTTTTTGCAAATTAATTTCTGAGTAAGAAATATCTGTTTAGTATCCAGAATGACCACCTTTGTTTTTTATGACTGCGTATATTCGCCATTGGCATTGAGTCAACCAATTTGCGACAAATTTCAACAGCGTTCCAAGCCCTTTTCATGACTGATAACAATTAGTTTAGTTTATTTATTTGGCTTTTTTATTAAAAACCATTTAGCAATATACATAATAAATTGTAAAATTAGTGTTTTATTTTGTATAAGAGTTTTAAACTTAAAAATTGTCTAACATACATGATAATATTTCTTTTGAAAGCTGCTAGATTTGTTTCATTTCTTATAGTAATTGGTAATTCATTGAACATTTTGAAGCCTTTTTATTGCAAATATGTTTTGCGATCTTCCTTACAGAAAGTTTGGTAGTCTAAAATTATTAACTGTTCTTAATAAATAGGGTTGTACCTCACGAAAATATTGCACATAATTTAGTAAATAAATAGGCATTAGGTTATTTTTAATTCTAAAAAGTAACAATAAAACATTCATTATGTTTCTTTGTTTGCTGACAACCATTTTAACGAATTGACACACATCTATTGCACTTTAAAATACAACACATGCCTTTATTTTGTAACAATTGCAATCTTTGTACTATACTATCTGCACATAAAAACAAAATTGAGGAACAATACTCAAAGTGTGGTTTGGTTATTACGTTATAATTTTTTATTGCAGTTAAGGTAGATATTTATTTTCTCATTTTTTTTCACATGATAGTTCACCATTAACTTTAACACATTGGGTTCTATTACTAAGGTATGATTTGAACCAATCACTTTCACCTCCTTTAATTCCAGATCGTTTAGCTTATCTATTAAAAATTGTCTGCCTATTGTTTCAAATGCTCGTTTTAAATCGAGGAAAACATAGAACACTTTTTACCTTGGTCGGATTCTTCCTTAAAATTTCCTTTACAATTTACTCATATACAATTTAACGATGCTTAACAACAGATAATCACCCCGATTGCCGTTGGCGTTTTACGCTTTTCGACGATTGTCGTTTTATTCATAGCTACGACCTGCTGACCCTTAAACGTCACTAAGCATTGTTTTTGTCATGTGGAATACTATTACAACTCTTTCACATTGAAAAAGTTATGTAAATGAATTCATGGTACATCTGAGGAATAAAACGACAATCGTCGAAAAACGGCAACGGTAATCAGGGTGAATGTGTTTCTGTTCGGTAACGGAGTACAATACTCTTCAATTAATGCGTTTTTGTACTTTTTATCTCAGAAAATTAAAACAAATTCGAAAAATTTTTAATGCAGATGTATTAAGAATGTTATCGGGATTGCAAAAAACTATCCAAGGTAAAAACGCATTATGTGACATTAATGCGTTTTTGCAAAGAAGGGGAGAATTGATGTTTGTTTTGCAATGTTTCTTTAGCCAAAGGTTTTATGTTCCGCTCAAGTTTTTAATACGATTAAGATCGGGGACTGGGATATCATCATCATCATCATCATATCATCATCGATACTTGATGTGACTCAACCAAGATTTTATCAATTTTGACGAAAGCTTAGGATTATTGCCATGTTGGAAGTGCCATAGGCGAACCCCACAGGCGGATCAGTAGAAATGTGGTGAAGTGGGAGGGTTGTGATCCCTTGTTTTCGGATCATAACCTCGCTGATAAATTGGAAGAAGAAGAAGTTGAAAGTGCCATAGTACGGGCATGTTGCTCTCCGCATATGGCAGCATATGCCATTCGTCATTGCATTATGGATCTGGAAAATAGGACCCGCACCGAACCAAGAAAAGCATTCCCACACCATTACTGAACCGCCCGCATGTTTAACGGTTTTGGAACTCCTTTCCTTTTTTCTCCAATCAAAGCCGAATAAATTAATTTTTCTTTTATCTCTTCACAATATATTTCGAAACCGTTCTACTGTGTGGACGTGCAAACCAAGTGCGAACTGTCTCGTATTCCTAATTTTTTCTGCTCAGTAATGCAACTTTTCTACCGATTCTTCCTAGTAATTGACTGTAAAATGCTACAGCAGACCTTTGGCGGACTGAGGACATTCTTAATTTCTGTCGGAATAGCTTTTGATGACATGAATAGATTCTTTTTTGGCAACAATACGATTCGAGCATCCGTCACTGAAGTTGGTTTTACCGGTCTACCGCGTTTATGCTGCAGGCATTTTTTTAAAAGCTTTGGCTATAGAATTGATTGTTTCCTTTATGCGAGTATTTCTCAAGTTTTTGATGATGCGAAGTTCTTTATAAAATCGTTAATAAGATCGCCTTTTACTGTTGTTCCGTCATCGTGTTCGTTTTCGCGTAGGGCCGCAGTCTTCTTCGCGTCTAGATCGATAGGCATTCGACCTGATATTACGCTTACCGTATCCGCTGATACAGCTCTAAAGGCGCAGCATACCGTTAGAGATGCGGTTCTAAGCGCTGAGTTCATCGTTCTAATTTATGACTTCCGATGCGTCGCTGATGCCCATATTGGGGCCGCATACAAGAGTATTGACCTACTCACGGTTGTTAAGAGATTTCTGATTAGCTGCCTTGGTCCCCCAACATTTGGCATTAGTCTACATAGTGCCGCTACTACCCGGGAGGCTTTCACGCATGCGTACATTAGGTGGTCCCTGAAGCTGAGTCTGTGGTCCAGCAACACTCGCAGGTACTTTATGTACGGCTTCGATTCGATAGTTTGCTCACCGACCTGTATGGTGAGGTGCTCCACTTTTTTATGGCTGCTTATGAGAACGGCTTCGGTTTTGTTCTCCGCTAGCTCTAAACCTGATGTCTGTAGCCATAGCTCCACGTTTGCCATTGTTTGATTGCAGTTTTGCACAACTTCCTCTAGTTTTTTGGCCACTACTACAATTGCGATATCGTCGGCGTAACCGATATTGTTCCTAGAATGCCATCGTACATTATGTTCCTTGTGGAACTCCTCCCGTGATTTTGTACCTCTTTGGTCCCTTTTCCGTGTCATAGTAAAGGGTTCTTTCTTCGAAATAGCTCACAATTATCCGCAGTAGGTAGTTTGGTACCTGCACTGGTACTTAGTGATTTTACTATACAACTCCAGTCGGCTGAGTTGAACTTCTTGACATCAAGTGTCACCACAGCACAGTACTGTTTTGTTCCTTCGAGCCATCTTTCTCCTGCAATTGCCTCACGTGCTATATCGCACACAGCTTGTATTGCTTCGTTTCTTTCGGAATCCAAAGTGTCGGTTACAAAGCCCCGAGTTCACTTCTGTATATTGCTTTAGTCTTGTCCGTATAATTTTCTCGAGCACTTTCTCCAGTATATCTAGCATGCCCAACGGCCTGTACGACGATGATTGCTCAGGTGGTTTATCGCCCTTTGGTACAATTTTTCTTTTTTCTATTAAGCATGCTGTGTAGAGGTATGTAAAGACATCTGGTCTGCTTTTGATGGCCTCCTTCAGAACAAAGTTCGGGATACCGTCCATCCCTGGCGTCTTGTTGCTTTTGATAGCTGCTGCGGCTTCTATAACTTCCTCAGTTGTAACTGGTGGTATCGTCTCCGTTTCATCTGCTGTGCCTCGTGGCAGTGTGAATCTATCTTTCCACCTTACAACAAAGAGGAGGAGGGTGTATGAACCTCTGCGAGTATATCTCAGGATCGTTCACTTTCTCTTATCCACATATTTTAAAATCTAGCCGACAGCCCTGGTAGCTAGTGCTTGACATGTAATATTGTATTATTTTGGAAATATTAAATAATAACACTGCAATAAATAAATAAAAATAAAAAAAGAAAGATGACAGTACATCAGTCAATGGATTTCGGCACACGTGGATATCCGGGGAAATAAAATAGCATATAGCGTAGCCAAAATCATATGCACAGACCCGGAAAGTATACCACTTACAAACAGAAAAAGAAATCAAGAAAAAACACGAAGCAATGGAGGGGAAAAGCTACGAGGGCATAAGCAGATTTTACCACATCATAGCCCCATCACCAAAAACAGAAGCAGTAGCTTTGTTAAGACTCAGGACTGGGCACAGCTGCCTAATTGCAAATCTAAAAGATTAGGAATATTTGATACGAATATATGTAGCTTATTCAACATGAATGAAAAACAAGATAATGATGCCCAGCACTGGAAATAGCAAGGAAGCAAAGAACAAACATTCAAAGAACAAACAAACTGTCGGCTCTGCATCGAGTTAGTGTAGTTTCAATCAGGCGTTGGCACCTGTTAATAGGGATTGTATGAAGCCGCATTCAATCAACGCAAATGTTCTGAGATCAGGACACTGCTGGTTGTATTTAAGCAATTTATCGTGCACTTGCCGGAGTGTTTAGGGTTGCAATCATTTAATATCCACTTTGTTGACTCTTTTCCATTTACACACACTTTAATGGAGCAATTAAGTAGATTTTCCAGTCTGATACTATTTGAACTTGTTCGCCTTGGTGTACTCGTATACTGGTTTCTTCGCCGTATCCGAGTTGAATATACGTACAAATTAAATGAAATTAAATTAAAGAATTGAATATATTTAATTCGATTAATCCGCCTACCTATTTCATGCCGAACGTTGTTCGATTTAACCGAAACGGCAGTTCGTTACAACTTCTTCCAACTTCAGCGAGGTTATGATCCGAAAACAAGAGATCGTAACCCTCCCAATTCACTGCATGTCTTTCTACTGAACCGCCAGTGGGGTTCGCTTATTTGACCTCAGAAAATATCGGCAGGCCTCCCGATTTTGGATCACTGGGTTACTGAGGCCAATCAAATGCTGGTGCAGTTGCTTTTTTGTGATCCAGTCGTTTATAGGCCTGCTTCCCCTGCCTAGCGATGTCTTTGGAACGTGATTTTGCCTTTTTAACAGGGTTCAAATGATCTCTTCTTTGAACGTGGCAATACCAGCTAACCCGGTCGCTCTCTATTTTTCGTAAGATGTTTTCCTTGACGTGAAGGCTGCCACGGATCTTCGAACTTTTTATTCGATCAGTTCGTTATAACTGATTTTATTAAAAGAAAAACCAAACTTTGTTGACTCTTCCTCCCATGCATTTAAAAGCTGGTATCCACCTACATTCGTCACTTACAAACCTATTTTCTGACCATTGAAATTTGTTTCTTTTACTTACAGAGCACGCCTCACCGATAAAAGTCAAGAAGAAATCCAACAACTGTGCATTCAGCACAATAATGTATGGAGCATACTGTGCATACTGAACGTGCTTCATTCACTGGTTGACATCTCGAATATCAAAAAGCAATTGCAAGCGATTTCACAAGGCAATGATCCTCAAACTGTTGCTGGTGTCTTCGGCGAACATTCCTTTTACAAGATGTTGGGCTATTTCTCTCTGGTAGGGCTCCTCCGTGTTCATTCGCTGCTCGGAGACTACTACCAGGCGATAAAAGTGTTGGAGCCAATTGAGATTCATAAGAAATCTCAATATTCGCACATCCCAGCATGCCAAATTTCTACGTCTTACTACGTAGGCTTCGCATACATGATGATGCGGCGTTACGCTGATGCTATTCGCACTTTCTCTGAGATTCTTTTGTACATTCAACGCACCAAGCAATTGTACAGCACTCGCTCATACCAGAACGATCAAATAAATAAGCAAGCTGAACAGATGTACCATCTTCTAGCTATTTGCTTGGTTTTGCACCCACAGTGCATCGATGAGTCGATACAGCAGGTTCTAAGGGAAAAGAACTACCAGGACAATATGTACAAGATGCAGTGTGGTGACTTGGAAGCCTTCAAGATGTTCTTCCTTTTCGCTTGTCCACGGTTTGTCAGCCCATGTCCTCCGTCAGCTGATGCCCCAATGGAGGATTATGTTAAGGATCCAATGGAACATCAATTGCAAGTCTTCATGGATGAAGTGCGTCAACAAAAGGACGTCCCAACAACTAGATCTTATTTAAAATTGTACACCACCCTGCCCTTGGAAAAGTTGGCATCATTTATCGATGCAAAGAGCGACGATGAAATCAGAACCTTACTTATTCGTCTGCTTTGCTTCAAACATAAAATGAAGAATCTAGTGTGGACTAAGGGATCAAGTGGTTTGGAAGGACAGTTCCAATCTGGATCTGAGGTAAGAAATTTAAAGTTGACCTTATTGTCTTTTATCGGATTTTATAATGTTTTTAATTGTAGTTGGACTTTTACATTGATAACGACATGATACACATTGCCGACACTAAAGTTTCTCACCGATATGGCGACTTCTTTATTAGGAAAATTTTGAAATTCGAAGACCTTAACCGCAAGCTGAAAAACATTACAGTTTAAATCATAATAATAGTTTATTTCCAAAATTATGCTTATTTAACAAAGTATCACGGAAGAAATTACTTTTTCAAATGTTTAAAATAAAGAACAACAGAGAAAGAGATAAGTCTGCAATGTTTCCTTATTCGTTGATAGAATAACTCTATTACATACATACATACATACATACATACATACTCGACATAGATTGGTGGGGCAACTGGAACTTAAGAATATACGAATAACTCGCGTCTAACTCAAAATTGGTTATATTAAACGATGAATTTCACTTCTAAAATAAGAAATAGTAAGCTTTTGAAAGTGACAGTTAATACTATTTTAAGTGCTGGTATGGACAGTTATTACTTAACTTCGATATTATTCATAACATAATAAATCCGAATAAAAATATGACGCACAATAGACGAGTGGTTGCAAGAAGCTAGGCCTAGGCACTTAATGAGCTGTTGCCCAAATTTATTATTATATTATTCAACCGATTCAAGGTGGCGATTTTCGGTTTTGGACTATTACTATTATTTCATTCAAGCAGAATTTAAATACGAAAAGTGATCCTGAATTTTCCAGAACTACTTAGCCAAAGTCAGCTTATAGACCAAGAGCCTGCAGTATTTTTTCGATGTGAATGATAGTCAAAATATGAGTTTAAGAATTTCTCATTTCAAAAATAAACGTCTTAGTATTCTAGTTTCTAAGCATAAATAGTTATAATTTTCAGTGAATTTTGTTTTTATTCTAACAAAGCATTGAATGTTGGTTAACCAATTGTTTCATTATGTCTTTGAGCTTTGAAATGTCATTTGTTTCGATTGACTTTTGTTGAGGTTGTGGATCGGTTGGAGAGAATACTCGACTTGTGGGAGGTGGGTCGGGCTTATCGGTGTCTTGTTTTGGTAGTGCCTTATGAGCCGATTCGGCTCATGCAGTTTTCTGCTTGGAAATCGTATTCTGGATGGGAAGTACCACCAATATGTATGTCTGGCAGGGGGGTTAGCTGTCTCGAAAACGTTTTGCGTCGCCGTATTCGTGTTTGGGGAGTCGAGCTCTATATTTTGGTGTAATTAAAAAAATGGAATTATTCCAAACTATTAGCACGTCTGGTAGAGCGTTGGCCGCGTCGTAAACGTCTTGCACCAACATATTCGTGTTAGGGGAGCAGCTCTATATTTAAGCACTATAATTGGTTATGTCAAAAAATTTAAAAAAAAAGTTTCTTTTAGCATACTATTAAGCGCGCCTGGCAAGCGGTTTGCGCAAAACGTTGTGTACAGAGAATGATTACCTATATATGATGGCTAGTTTCAAGTGGTTGTACCAACTTAGATTTTTTGCAAAAAAAAATCGCATTTTTGATTTTGCTCACTTCAACCCCCAGCTCAGGCTGCAACACTTATTTTTTAAATGAGAAATTCCAAAACTCTTAAGAGGTACTCATATATTTTAGTTATCATTCACATTCAAAAATGACTGCGGACTTTAAGACTATTAGGAGTGATTCTTAAAATTACTACTACTACGAGTCAAGTGTAGCGCCAGTTTTTTATTGCAGCTTTCATCGCAAATTTGACAAGGATTTGTAAATGTATCTTCTAATTTTTTCGAAAGACAATAGAAAGAGAACAATAGCTTAGAAGTGAAAAACAAAGGAACAGATATTCGGAAAAGCAGTTAACAAAGTGCAATGCAGCCTATTTAGTACAATTACTATCATTCTTATACTCGTATCAAGAAATGTATGTACGAGTACCTACAACGGGGATATGCACGAATACGTATTGCAACGAGTTGAGAGAAAATGCCTGCTCTGCGTTTTTACCTGGCACTTGAAAAAACGTAAAAATTTGATCTGTAGATGGATCACTCGGCTAGGAAGCTAGGCACTGGTACGTGTTGATTAGTACGTTCACAAAATACTTGGGTACTCTTACGTCCGTAGAAAAGAATGGATTTTTTTTTTTGTTTTAGATAACAAATGGTACAAAAAGTTGCAAAAGTTACCGCTGGAACACATTGATGTCGCTGTCGCTGTCGCTGTAGTAGGTCGTAGGACGACCATCACGTGCGACATATGTTCAAACAACTTTAATCATAAAGCATTCTTGGTTAATGAATTGGATCATGTACTCTACCAAAACATCGCTTCCTTATTTAAAGGCGACAATTTGACTGCTGCGCCAACCTTTTCTAAATTGGGAAGGGATATTGTTTCTTTATTTCCCCATTAATTTCTCTTCCTATATATGCAGCTGCCGGAAGTGCTGGCCGTATCTATTACTTCGACTTCGCGAATAACGCAAAGTATCAGGATTATCGTGAATAAATTTTCCTTCTGAATTTTTCCCTCGAACAAAAACTAGATACCTTAAAAATAAGGGAACAAATTCATCAGGGAATAAATAGATATCGCGATTGCGTTAAAAATTTTCTTGAATTGTCATTCTTCTTCTTCTTCTTCTTCTTCCTTTTATCAGCGAGGCTATCACCCCTATTATGGTTAGCGAATCGAACGTTCGACTCAAGTCGAACCTCCCGGCGAATTACTTCTGTCGCTTTATAAACTTCACAGATGACATTTAATTGTTTTTTCTTTTGTCAGCACTTTTTCTTTATTCGAATGAAAATGTTTGCTAACAGCAATACCACGACAGAAGCAATTCGCTGACAGTTCGACTTGAGTCGAACGTTCGATTCGCTAACCATAATAGGGGTGTATGATCCGAAAACAAGGGGTCACAACCCTCCCACTTCACCGCATTTCTACTGATCCGCCTGTGGGGTTCGCCATTGTCATCATGATACTTATTTCTTTTAGGGGGAATTAATTGACATTTTTTAAAGAAACTTCATTTTTTCTCGGGGGAAAAATTCCAAGGGAAAATTTTTTCTCGATAACCCTGATACTTTGCGTTATTCGCGTATATGGTGGAAAATGCAGTACTGCACCGTCAAAATGTTCCAAAATTTAAATACAATGAAGAAACGCAGTTCCTAAATGCAGTTTACAATGTATTGACAAATAAACAAAGTATCGTAAATATATATAAAATATAATGCGCATTGAATAGAAAAAGTGAACATTTTACAAAGCAATCTGCAGTTTGTAGACTGTTTACGAATTATTTACTTTTTATTTGATGGGCTAGCAGAAGTTTTTTTTTATATTTTCCACCCCCAAATAACTGCACATTATACCAATTGTCGGTGTACATCAGAAATACATCACTTGACTGCAGATACCTGGAGACTACAAGCCGCAGCTGTGTCAGCAGTAGAGAAAGTTAAGCTGGAATCTTAGTACCACACGAAGAGGAAACGCAAAGCGTTCGAGCTTGATGGCATACCTGTAGAGCTTTTCCAAGCAGAGGTTGAGTTCAACTTAAAACTTCGCAGAATAGTGGAAAACGGGAATCATCAGTCAATTCCCAAGGAAAGGAAACCCAACTCATAAAACTGGAGAGGCGTTTTCCTAAATAATGGGTAAGTTATTTCTAAATCCAGTTAACGAAAGCCTTGATTTCACTCCCAATGTTAAACAAACAGTCCTCCGCTCTGGATCCTCTTGCACAGAACAGATAAACATCTCTCGGATCAACATAGACATTGTTAGATTGTATGTCAAGTAAGTTGTCAACTTTCTTTACTTAGAAGTATTATCTCGACCGACTGGGGCACAGAATTCGACGTGTGCAGAAAAACTGGAAAAGCCAAAGTTGCGTTCGGAGTGTTATCAAAAATTTTCTATTTTATTTCGCCGAGGTTATGATCTGAATTCAAGTGATCATAGGCCTCCCACTTCACTGCATTTCTACTGATTCGCCCTGTTTGACCTCAGAAAATATGGGCAGGCCTCCCGATTTTGGATCACTTCGTTACTGAGGCCAATCAAATGCTGGTGTCGGGCATTTGTGTGATCCAGGCGTTTTTAGGGCTGCCTCTCTTTCGCGATGTCTTTGGAACGTTCATTAACATTGCCCTTTTAGCAGGGTTAAAATTATCTCTTCTTTGAACGTGGCAATACCAGTTGAGCCGGTCGCGCTCTATTTTCCGTAAGATGGTTTCCTTGAAGTGAAGGTTTCCACGAATCTTCGAACTTCTTATTCAATAAAGCTTTGTCACTCCAGCCCTCATACGCTTTGTACATTGTCCAACATTGTGAACCGTATGTGAGCGCTGGACCCACAACTGCGGTGTAGAGCCTCCCTCAGATATTGAACTTTTCGCATTTGGGAAAAATCTGGACGAGTAACAGATCTAAAATTAAGTTGAAATTGTTCCGTTCCAATGTTGTGCCAGTGCTACTTTTTGGGTGTAGAACCTTGAAAATTATTACCAGTGTCCCTCGTAAGCTGCGATCTTTCGCAGATATGTAGGTATGTAGATGTCTATGCATCATCCTTAAGATTTGCTGGTCCAATTGTATCTCTAACGAATTTTATATTTGAACTGGTCAGGAACCTGAGATCTTAATCGAACGAAAAAAGTACCAATGGATAAGTTACATCTTACAGCGTGAAGAAAATTCCGTTTGTCAAATATGCTATGTACAGAAGAGTAAGTCGCCCAAAGCAAACATAGCGCAGAGCGGCTGAGAAGGAATCCAGAGCGTTAGGAACGAGTTGAAGAGCTAAAACGTGTTGCAGAACTCTCAGTAGGACGGTGCGAAGGGTTGTTGACCGCCTATGCCCCTTATGACCTTCTTGGAGTGGCAGAACTTAAATAAGGTCATCATTTACTGCATTTATTTTCACTAATTTTCTTATGACACCAATAGAAATGTTATCGCAACTCGGTTTGCCCAAACTTCTACAATATTGGAATATGAAGTGGAACGCATATCAAATTGAACGTGTCCTGTAATTTTTTAAGATAATATGATTTGCAATTACTAATTAGAAATACATTTTCAAACTTTCTACAAATCGATAACCATTCCGTACTATTCACCTGGTTAGACTCTGCCTTCCTACTTCCTTCATATTAAAGGAAACTCAATTGCTCTATTAATAACAAATATTTTATTTTGGATATTTTTACATGTTAAAGTCTATTTTTATTTTAGGAAATCATTGTTTTGTTGATATCAATTTAACCGTTCATGTGTGTATAAAAACATATTTGAGAAGACATTACTTAGATTAGTAACATTATTTTAAATTTTAAAATAAAACTTTGTGCTTTCAGCATATGATAAAGTTTAATAAAATATACTTAAATATTTATATTTTCTTAAAAATCGGTATTTTGTTAGCAGTATATTGTAAATTAAAAGTTCTTCCCATCTATCATACATGATAAATTCCCCTTAGTAGACAGTTTCTTACATGTATGTTTGTGTGTTCTAGTGATGTATCAAAAGGACTGTTTTTATTAGTTTATTTTTTCTACCGTTTTTTACTCCATCTTCTTTATACGATTTGCAATGTAATCTCAGTATAGAGTTGTGTTAGATTTTTGTGTGCAAATTGTTTCTTTTACATGTAAAGTTTGATTTACAACCAAAAACGAATTTGAAATAAACAAACAAATTATTTTTAAATAGAAAATGTGTAAAAATATTGTGAAATATTTCTCTTTGGTAATTAAATAAAAAAAGAGACAACGAAAAATATTATATAAATATTAGAAAGAAGAAATACTTATAAAATTATAAAAAGAACACCCTGTAAAATAATTATAAGAGCCTCGGTTAATCTATAGGCGAGGGCTTTTTGTTAATGTCAACCAAATAAATGTCCTTGTGATTTTGCAGAACAAAGTCTATGAATGCATTGATTGGATTTATTTCATCCCAAGACATTTGTGCATGCCGTGACCAGATAAGGTTGGGTCCAAATACTATTGCCAGATTTGACGAGGTCATCTTGTTAAGATCCTTGCAGTCCATTACCTGTGTGTAAACAAAAGGAAAAAATATATATATGTATATGTACAAACATTTTTTGGTGCTATGCGTTGTAATAAAGTTGAAGATCAATATCAATCGATAAAGTATAACTAAGAGCCAGTTTATACCATAAAATTCCAAAACAAATACAATTTCTAATCTTATTAGGGTAAAGCTAAAAAGCAGTTTCTCGAGACCTCAGATGTATACAGATATCAACGTTACTTTCAATTCTCTCATGTTGTTAGTAGTCATATTCTGTGGCAAGGTAAAACCGCCGTCGATTTTCATAGATTCTCAGAAAACAAGTTTAAAGTTTTCGCTCTTCCCGAAAACGTATGGGAATTTGGAATTTTAGTCTTGTTCCTTTGCCTATGACTAGGTAAGGATAACAGGTAATAAGGAACAAATTTGGTAGTATCGATTTCGAATAGTAGAGCATCTTCCGGCATCCTTAACTCAATTTTGTCCTAACTCGACTTAAGCGGTTTTACCTTGTATAGTTCTACGAGGGGGGGCTGATAAGTTCGCGGCCCAAAGCATTAAGTGAAAGAAGATATCCGATTAACAAATTTCGATTTCTCAATATAATCTCCCTCGAGTGAAATGCAATTCTCACATCGGGCAAGCAGTGCCTTTATACCACCGAACAAAAAATTCTTTTCCTTTGCTTTCAAAATGAAAGTCATTTTTGCGGCCACCTTGGTCTCGTACTTATCTGCAAATCTCCGGCCTCGTAGCTTCTTTTTCAAACTGGAAAAAAGAAATAAAGCGAACCCAAGGCTCATCTACAGTTACGATTCGGTTGCAAATTTCGTCGAGATTGGCCCTGCCTAACTCCAAAAAATCAATCTTTGCAGCACTCATGAGCATTTTAGGTACACAGCGTGCACACATTTAGTTCATGTTTAATTCGTTGATTGCCACGTGACCTACACAAAAGTTTCACAGGGGGGCATATGACCCACCGGTGGGTCACACTCTATATATTTTTGTACGGATATGAAAACACTGTTGGCACTCTGGTAGTATTTTTTTTGTATGGCGGCAGTCAACGTTCTAAATGCTCGTGCAAAATTTCTCCAACCGTTCTTTCGTGATGTGTAACTTGTGCGCTATCTGCCACATTTTTATTCTTTAGTCGGCCAGAACTTTTTTTTCGACATTCCCGACGTCTCCCGATGACATCTTCGCAGCTCTCTCGCCCTTGTTCAAAAAACGAGCCATGGTATGACCATAGTATACGAAGGCACAGAATCCTGAAGAGTCGATGACGTGTCTTCAAAAATTTCTTTAGATGATTTTCCTTTTTCCACGAGGTACTTTATTACGACGCGGTGCCCAAATTGCGAGAGTTTCCGATTTCGCCTGTCATGGTGATGTACATAAATACCTACTCCAATTCGATACGATTTTTCTTTTAACTAGAATTCAATTCCGGAAACTACCACGGTATTGTTCAATAGGAGTTTAAAAAACGAGCTCCTTTACTAAGAACTTACCTCAATAAGGGGGTGGTTAAAAACAAACAAACATGGTCGACAAAGTTCTTACAAATTTTACATAAGACGTTTTTTCGTGTTAAATTTTTCCAGTGTCCTGATCATAAACTGGGATCGAATAGCGTCCTTCTTGAATGGATAACTCGTCACGTAATTTGTATGAATGTTGTTGCTAGATCTACCAACAACACAATACAAATTATGTTACCAGCCGTTGACGAAGGACGCGATTCGACCCCTGGATTCTATCCATGCTACAAACCAGAAAAATAAAGCTAGAGTGCGGAGGATCGCTGAAAACTATTATAGCCACCAGAGATTGTCCGCAGGGGGAGTACTGTCTCCTCTGCTTTGGACCTTAGTTAAAGACGAACTCTTAGAGCTACTAACCAAATCTGGCTACAGAGTACAAGGATACGCAGATGATGTCGTCATCAGCGTTGTAGGCAAATTCGAAAACATGAGGTCGGAAATGATGCAAGGTGCCCTCAACCTGATCCCAAAATGGTGTACCATCAACCCTGGAAAAACTATCCTGGTACCCTTTTCTAAGAAGAGGAAGCTTGAACTGAAGTAAATCTCACTGGAAAACACACCCATCAGCCCTACAGGCGAACCAAAATATCTTGTTATCAACAAGGCGACCAGGGCAATGTTCATGTGCCAACGCCTCTATGGTAAAAAAAATGGGGTCTGAAGTCAAAGATGATCTACTGCATGTACAGCACAATCGTCAGATCAATGATCACCTACGCCTCTTTAGGCCACCTAAAACATAGCAGATCAAAGCTATGGAACAGCCAAATCGACTGCACCGATTAACCTGTGTCGACATTACCGGGGCAATGAAAACGCGCCCGCCGGCAGCATCTCACAGCGCAGAAAGAAGCTATGCTAAGTGCTCTTAAGCTACCTCAGATACAAAAACTGAAACCCAGCGATTTCACAGGCCATCTGAGCATTCTTGAAAACGTTCAAAACTCAATCTTCAGGATTCCAGATATGATGCTCAAGAGATTTTGGTTCTCCAGGAAATTCGAAGTGGTCATTACTGACCGTCAAGAATGGAGAAACAAAGGTCTCAAGACACCACCCAACGCGCAAATCTGGTACACAGATGGCTCCAAATTGGAAAATGACAGTACTGGAGCTGGGACCTATGGTCCCAACTTTTAGCGTGCGACAGCGCTTGTAAATCACCTACCATCTTCCAAGCAGAAGTACATGCAATAGAACTATGTATTCGGGAATACCTGCGGAGAAACACTACCGGAACCCGCAACTTCATCTATTTAGACAGGCAGGCAGCATTAAGGGACCTTATTTCCTAAACGGTACAGTCAAAGCTCGTGTGGGACTGTCTCGACTTCCTTGATAACCTCGCATCCACAAATCAGGTTACCGTAGCATGGATTCCTGGACACGAAGGCTTTGAGGGGAACGAACGAACAGACTGTCTGGAGAGGCGCTGGGCGCCTTGAACCCTACTTCGGGGTACCACCCAGTGATATCTACTCCACAATAAAAAAATGGGAAGCTAAAGGACTCGCCAAAAAGGTCTAAAACAAGCGAAGAAGTTCATAAACCCCAACAGAAATAGAGCCAGCAAGCTACTTGAACTAATCAAAGACGATTTGCACTCAGGTAACATCTAAATAAAATGAAACTTTCAGATACGGCCATGTCCAGACTCTTCGGGGAACAAAGAGAAACAGCAGAACACATTCTTTGTGAATGCCTAGGGGCCGCAAAGAAACGATCACTCCATCTAACGCGGGTCTCGATGGTTCCCCTTGGTCGAATTTTGACCACTACTATACTAGTATAATTTTGATACTAGTACTTAATAATACATAAAAAAATATTAAATTATCAAGACATGTTTTTTTTTCTACAGGTCTATGCAAGCGAAATGGGTAAATCAGGGTTTGCTCTCTGGTAGTACAATGGACTAGTTGCGTCTGATTGCTCCAGTCGAGCGTTTCCTATCCCAAAAAAAAAAAAAGAAAATGCAATCGATCCCTTAAATTGCCCTAAAGTTATACTATATACTGGCGTCTAGCAAGAAAATAATTTAATAATTAAATGAAAATCAAAAAGATATTGTGAGAAATTTGAGTATTTCTTTGACAGATATATGACAGATGAGAGATACTAGTTTCAGAGTAATGCAAATTGAAAATTTACATCCCTATTATGGTTAGCGAATCGAACGTTCGACTCAAGTCGAACTGTCAGCGAATTGCTTCTGTCATGGTATTACTGTTAGCAAACATTTTCATTCGAATAAAGAATAAGTGCTGCCAAAGGAAAAAAAAACAATTAAATGTCATCTGTGAAGTGTATAAAGCGACAGCAGTAATTCGCCGGGAGGTTCGACTTGAATCGAACGTTCGATTCGTTAACCATAATAGGGGTGTAATACAATAAATTCAGTATCTTACCTTCACCAGAAACTCCACTAAGTATTTGAACAGCTCATAATTTTCCTCCGGAAGTTTCTCTCTTATTAGTTGAGTAACATTTCGTGATCGTTCCTCTTTCGGCCAATCTTCGAAAAAGTATGAAATCATATTTTATTTCAAAGTACATAATATATACACAGTGTTTTATTACAATATTTTCATACATACCTAAGAAGCTTGTTATATCCTCGTACAGTTCGTACGTTAACAGTGGCTCACTAAGATCTCTCAGAAAGGATTTAAGTAGTCCGGCCACAAGGTGCACATTGACATCCTTTAAGTCAACCTCCTCGCCTCGATTGACTCGTTGCTTAAGTTCATTTATCTCGGCATACTTTCCCGATCGACGGAAAATTCCCTCCGTGTCAATAACACCTGTCATCGAAAGTGAATCTACACATTTGCGAACGATCGGTGGAATAGAATTCAAACACGGGCTATTTTGAGTGATAAACTTCAATGGTACACCAAATTGTGCGGTCTTGTTCGTGGAACCATCTGTTACGCTAGTAGGCACTGTCCGGCGATTCGAATTGAGCCTATCATCAAATTCACAAATATTATCGGGTACTTTTAGCTTTGTTAGGCCCAGAGCTTGACGCAACTCGTCCAGGGTTGAAATATAGACTAGTTTTCTGCGAAATTTTTCGCTTATGAATGGACGGAAGAAATTCCAGATTACTCGAATAAACCAAGTCGGATGGACGACATAAAGATTTTTTAGATTTTTTCGGAAATTCCTATCGAGTTCCTTGTATGAATTCCAAAGAAATTGTGCTGAAGGTTTGTTATCTTCCTTGAGTCCCTGGTGGAAGTACACTAGGATGTAGTCGTTCTCAACATACGGTTCGATTTCCTTTATAAGATCCCTAAGATGTGTGTATTAGTTTTAACTAAAGTCATGAATCAAACAAAGACATAAGTGGATAAAGGATTTATGTCGCTTTAAAAAACATTCGAGTACAACTACTATTGGAAAGTATAAATATCAGACATAAACTACTAAGATGGATAAAATGTTTCACTACACAACGTTGGATTTTCAGATGGAAAATATGGCATCCAAATGGAAACAAACTAAAGTAAGCGTCCCACAAGGATGTATTTCTAGCCTGATTTTCTTTAACATATACATAAATGACCTAATAAAAGACATCAAGGAGGACACAGGCACGTGGTTATATGGACAGATGTAGACTAAAAAAAGGACAGCACATTTAACCTAATAACAAAATTAACACCTACCACAGACAAATAACAGAACAATTAATATAGATAAAACATTTTACCAAATCTTCACATTAGAAGACTAAATAGGCAACATCGACCTCACAATCAAAAACAAAAAAATAGAGCGCAGCTACACATAGGTGAACCTAGTTGTTTCCCTAGATTCCAAATTAAACACGAATGACCAAATTAAAAAAAAAAAACCCAAAATTCAACATAAAAGTAACATCCTAAAAATTGTATCTGATCTTCTATTCTTCGGACCAAAAATGGCACAACTTAGAGGTAACCCTAAACAATGCATGCATTCAGAATCATTACAGGGGCTGTCATTAAAACACGTTGTTGGTGTTCTTTTTCTTTAAGAAATTCCCCAAAAAACTTATCAATTCACACAGGACACAAAGACAAGTTTCCATGGGTGGACAATAAACCCACATCGTACCGACTCAAATCCTAGACACTGCCAAAAACGCCCTCGAAGAAATAAGACAAACACTCACAATCAAACCAAAATCACCATCCATTCGTATTTATACTGACGGCTCTCTAACGGGAGATAGTGTAGGAACCGGTGTAGCGATATATTGTGAACAATTCAGCCGCTGCTTCGCCCTGCCATCGAATTCAACAGATTCGAAGGCGAGCTCGCAGACATAGAATGAGCGTTACACAACTCCTATACAGAAACGAACGAACGAAAAACATATTAATACTATCGGATTCGAAATCGACTTTACAATCAGTCAGGTGCAGGTTGTAACTGCAAAACAGAATCCCCAATCGCTAGAAATATCAGACGACTATTCACCACACGTCAACAGAGAGTTAATCGTATTATATTAAATTTCAATGGGTTCACAGTAGGTGGACACAGTTGCCTAGCTACACACTTGAAGAAAATCTGCATCAAAGAAACAGAAGTTTGTATTGTACATTATACAACAATACTGATGAAAAACAAGATGAAGAATATCTAACATGCCCAGTCTTAGACTACGCTAGAAAGCAGAGCTCCAACACACTTATACTGGATTGCTCGAGGAATGATAGCCGAGACCAGTTTCCTTCATTAGTAAAAAACTATTAAGGCGTATATTTAAAAATAACTCTGAAGCTTAAACTTTTACTCGTATATTGTACCTTTCCATTATTACGATAGTTAAACAACTGCAAACAATTCAAACAGTTTTTGATATGCAACATTGCACCTTCATCTTACTTACGTTTTTACAAATTAATTTACCTTATAAATTTCTCCATTTGATTCTTTTCGGGAAAACGTGATGCATAAATGCCGAATATGTGTCGACCCTGTCTGTCTGTGCCAAGAAAATCACATTTCGTTTTATTCGCTGTAAAGCTTTCCGATTGCTGTGAAGAAAACCTCAGTATAAACAAAAAAAAATATTTATGTTGTAGTCAACCTCTCGTAATTGATCCTCGAAATCGTTGTCCTCGAGTGGATTTATAATTTCAGCTTCTTCGATCTCTTCGGTGGCTGTAATAGAAAAATACATATGTATATGCTAACCGGAAAAAGTGGGTTTCATTTACCTGTTAAAACAAAATCGTCAACCATGACATCTTCTGAAAAAAAATTACCTCATTTATTTAGTATAAGTGAGGAAAAAAATACCCAAATGTTAGACTTACTAGGAATAGGAGACTGTGTGAGAAGTTCGGTATCATCGAATTCAAGTTTAGGTTCGAAATCGTGAAGATCCGACAGACTTGGAAGTTGTTCTTCAGAGTTTTCAACAACTAGATTTATCGGTGGTCCTGAATAAAAAAAAAAAAAAGAAGTAAAATAACAGACAACAGTTATCTAAATCGACAGCGCTACGATATATATTTGTTAAGACTAGCTAGTGCTAACATTGTTATATTAGCATTGTAATTCATTTAGTCGTTAATAGTTATTATTATAATAAAAACCAATTACATATCGTACGTATTGTACTCGTACATACCATGCAAAATGGGGTCGAATTGCTGTATTCGTGAACGGAAGAATAGTCACGTAATTTGTATGTATGTTGTTGCTAGGTTTACCTAGCTTCCATTCGGAGCAGAATGTTCGGAGCTTATCAAAATTATTTTGAAGTTAATCTTGAATATCTTGTATTTTTGAGCCACTTGCATACAGAATAACGTCGTCAGCAAAAGGTTGAGAATTATCCAAACCCCTAAGCATTTCGGAAACATATATGTTAAATAGAAGTGGTGCTGTAACTGTGCCTTGTGGGAGACCACTGGTGACATTAACGACTTTAGTCGTCGTATATTGCCTATCTGTTACCACGAATTTCTTCTCATACACCATTGATGTCTTCTTCTTCCTTTTATCAGCGAGGCTATGATCCGAAAACAAGGGATCACAACCCTCCCACTTCACCGCATTTCTACTGATCCGCATGTGGGGTTCGCCTACTTGACCTCAGAAAATATCGGCAGGCCTGCCGATTTTGGATCACTCGGTTACTGAGGCCAATGAAATGCCGATGTCGTCGCATTTGTCTGATCCAGGCGTTTATAGGCCTGCCTTTCCTACATCGCGATGTCTTTGGAACGTGCATTGATATTGCCTTTTTAACAGGGTTCAAATGATCTCTTCTTTGAACGTGGCAATACCAACTGAGCCGGTCACGCTCTATTTTTTGTACGATGGTTTCCTTGATGTGAAAGCTTCCACGGATCTTCGAACTTCTTATTCGATCAAGCTTTGTCACTCCTGCTGTCATGCGCAGCATCTTCATCTCAGCTGCCGTTAATTTACTCTCATACTTTTTGTACATCGTCCAACATTGTGAACCGTATGTGAGCGCTGGACGTACAACTGCGGTGTGGAGCCTTCCTTTCAACTTAGGGGGCATTTTTCTGTCACAGATGATAGCGGAATTTTCTCGCCACTTCATCCACCCTACGCTTACACGATGATTGATGTCGTCATCACAAGTTGCTTTGCTATTGATCATAGATCCCAGATATTTGAACTTTTCGCACTTGGGAAGCACTGTTCCATTCAAATAAATGTCTGGAATAGGCCTGAGTGGATCAGAGAACGGGCAGCACAAGTACTCTGTCTTTTTTGAACTAATGCGATACCCATTTCCCTCCAAAACGTCCACCCACACATCAAGTGCTCGTTGCAGGGATGTAGGATCCTCACTTATGATGGCTCCATCGTCAGCAAAGAATAACTGATGTACCTTGGGGTCCATCACTTTACCTTCAAGCAGATAATCAAGGACTGTAATAAAGAGCAAAGGACTTAAAACGCTTCCCTGGTGTACCCCGACTTTGATTGGGAACTCTTCGGTTACTCCAGCGGGGCATCTTACTTTTGTCTTTGCTCCTTCGTACATGTCCATAATCATCTGTACATAGGTTTCTGGAACCCCTCGGTGTCTTAGCGCCACCCATATCAGATCTCGTGGTTGTCTGTCGAATGCCTTTTCAAAGTCAACCAATACAATATGCAAATCCCTTAAGGAATCACGATGTTTTTCCATTATGATCCTTATACTTTGGATTGCATCTGTGGTTGATTTACCCGAGACAAACCCGCACTGATCATCAGATAGCCGTATTATTTTTCGCAGTCGGCCACCTAATACCCGCTCAACGATCTTCATGGTGTGTGACATCAGCTTGATCGAACGGTAGTTATCACAGTTTCGCGTATCACCCTTCCCTTTATATACAGGGAGAAGGTAACTTTCCCTCCATTCATTCGGCATTGGATCACCTCTTACGAATTTGGAGATGAGAATTCTGAGCCATCTGAACCCGATATCTCCCATCTTTTTCCAGAACTCAGAGGGTATTTCGTCTGGCCCAATCGCTTTTCGTTTTTTGGAGTATTTGACCGCCTCACTAACTTCTTCGACTGTAATGTCGGGTATTTCTTCACAGTTAGGGGTGGCTCTTGGAAAGTATAGCCGGGGAAACTGTTCATTCAAAAGCTCTTCACAGTACTGCCGCCACCTCTGCAGAATTTTGTCGTCATCCACAAGAAGCTGGCCATGAGCATTGCTAATGAACTTTGGCGAACGAATCTCCTGAGCATTCTTCCTTCTTTGGGCGGCTATTTTGAAGATAGTGGCACTCTTGTTCATATTGTGTCTTCGCAGCTCCTGGATAGCCTGGTTTGCATCAGCAACCGGGGAAAATATTTTCTCCAGCTCCCGATACAGGCCCTCCGTACTCTCTGCTTGAAGCTGAGCGCACTTCTTCTTCGCTTTTTTCTTGCAGCATCATACACCATTGATGTAATCATCTTTATAAGATGATACGCCGTCGATCCATACCGTGTCGAAGGCTTTTTCGATATCCACCAGACAGGCAGCTGTACATCTTTTGGCGTTAAGATTGAACCCAAATTGGTTCCGCGGTATAATCTCCTTTCTTTCGCACACGAACAAAATAGACTTACTAATAACTACTTCAAAAACCTTCCCTATACGCAGGAGTTGGAAGGATCAGAGGGATCCTTCTTCTTTTTTATTATTGGAAAAACCTTCGATGTTTTCCAATAACTCAGAAAGTAGCAGTTGTTTAACAAATTATTAAATATTACGCAATATTGCCGTATAATTTCGTCCGGTATATGCTTTAGAATAATATTGGGAATGTTATCTAAGCGACTTGACATTTTGTTATTTAGTTTCTTGAATATGTATGATTAAGAATGCTTGCGAACTTTGGATTCCATGGAGCAATGCTTAAGTGGATTTCATCGTTTTTAGTTGGAAGGGCGCTGAAAGTGAATCTAGATAATTGTTGCTCCAGATTATTCTACTGCACATCTGGTGTGCCTCAAGGCAGTCATCTAGGTCCGCTACTGTTTATTCTTTTTATTGACGACATCGTTCAGAATATTGAATTCTGTCATTGTTTAATGTATGCAGATGACCTCAAATTGTTCTGCAAAATAAAGAACGTAGATGATTGCATGAAGCTCCAAAAGGACCTTAACCATTTATCTGATTGGTGTGTTGTTAACGATTTAAGATTAAATGTTAAAAAATGCATGGCTATTTCTTTTTCAAGATCACTAACGCATTATTGTTTCAACTACTCTCTTAATTTTATATCTTTAGTAAGAGTTGACAAAATTAAAGATCTTGGTATCTTCATTGACTCTAAACTAACCTTTATTCCCCATATTGAGTATGTAGTCGCTAAATCCAATTCACTTGTTGGGTTCATTAAAAGGAACTCTAAAGATTTTTCAGATCCCCATACATTTGTCTCACTCTTTATCGCACTGGTCAGATCTGTACTAGAATACGTTGATGTTATTTGGAATCCGTTCTATCAGATCCACTCGGACCGTGTTGAAAGAGTGCAGAGGAAATTCTCAAAATATATTTTTTTTTAAAATGCATTGGGATTTCGAACCTTCGTATAATGCTAGATGTAAACTATTAGGTATAATGACCCTTGAGTCTAGAAGACAGTCCCATGATATTATGTTTGTAAGAGACGTTCTGTGTTCCCACATTAATAGTCCGGTTCTTTTATCTATGTTCCCAATTTATGTTCCCAATTTATGTTCCCCAACGGGCGTTAAGAGAGCGGAATATTTTCTTCCAAAGGGCGCATAGAACAAACTATGGTCAAAATGAGCCGATTTCTAGAGCTCTAAAATCTTTTAATGAAATATGGCGACATGTAGATTTTCACATTTCGAGGGAGCGCTTCAGAAATATTTTATTTAGCTTAATCTTTTTAATATTTATGTCATCTATTATCATATATGTATTTATATCTATTATATTTTTTCTTCCTTCATATCTGTTTACTCTTTTTTGTACCCTACATTAATTTGAATTTTATTTTACGTGTAATCTGTTAAGCTAAGCTTGTTGATGAAATAAAAAAAAAAAAAAAAAAAAAAAAAATATGTATGTCAGTTCATCTAGTGTTGTGAAGTAATTATGACTCTGTTCATCTGATAGTTGGTCTGCTCTTAGTCGCTGTTGCGAAACCCGGACAATTCGTCATTTACTTCGCTAGTTTTGCAGCTTGGTAGATTTCTAGCATGGATTGCCTCAAAATGAGAGCCGGTTAAGTTTAGCACTATATCGAAATGGTTATCGATAATGGGGCAGTATTGGCTATTAATCTCCGCCTGGAAAAGAAAAGACTGTGAAGACAGTGGAATTTTTACGACGTTACGAGGCTTAAACATCGGATTAATTTTAAGAAACATGTTCCTGGAATCAGACTTCAATATATTTTCGGCGCGTTGTCTCCAATAATCGTTGACATTATTCCGAAACTGCTGACGTAGCAGTGTCTTCACATTTCTCAGGAGAGATTTTAACCTTTGCAGCTCTAAATTGGGCGATTCTTCTTGAAACTGACGTCGTATTCGATTTATCTGAGGTATTAAAAGCTTTTACATGTTTGTAGGGTTTTAATGTCACGGTTTAAATAACATTCAATTCCGTCTTTGGATTTCACCGAGCGTTAAATTCCCGATATTGGAATCGCACTCCTCATTAGAAAGATTCCTATTACTAGGAATATTAGAAGAGGAAGGGCAGTTCCTATATTTTCTGATGGCATAACGTTGGAACTTGCACCAATCAGTCTGCCTAAAATTCAATTTAGGGACTTCGTGCTGCGTTGCGAAGCTAAACGTAGAGTCGCTATCAAATGTCGTCGGCATAACTATTGCATTGTGGTCGCTATCATACGGCAATATAGAAAGTTTATTATCGTGGATCACTTGAATTTGCAATCGCGCGTCCGCAATGCAAATGTCGATATAGGAATTTCCAGAAGGATAACTCGGTGTAACTGGGCTGTATAGCTTCAGCTTATATGTGATCTGAATTTCCTCAATAAAGCAATTTAGGAAGCTGCCTCTTCCGTTCGCTCTTGGGTCCAACCAGTCCGGGTGTCTCGCATTTAGATCTCCCGCTAGGACGAAAGAGTTATTTAAGCTATCTAGTCCAAGATCTTCGAACAATTTCTCGATTTCGGCTTTGAATTGACTAACGGTTCCAGACGCAGCATACCCCGATATTAAATATAGACAACCATTATCCCTGAGATGCAGTGAAATAATGGTTGTCTCAAGAGAACTAAAGTTTCTAATATCACTCCGTTCGATCGTAGTGAAATAAAGCGGTTTTCGAACTAAGATCGCCGTGCCGCCACCTTGAGTAGAGTTACGTCGATCAGTCCGTATTACGTCATAGTCTTTTATTTCTAATGTATTTCTGCTATTTAGCTTTGTCTCGCTCAAAAAAAGTACGTCAGGCTTATAATCCACCACAAAACGCAGAAGGGAGATGATGGAGTTCACATTCAGAGCAATTATTTTGAGGGATCCACAATTTGGTCTAATCATTAAGACCTAGGATATTAAGAAGGGCATCTACCTTCTCCGATAGACCTGCAACAGTCTTAGTCAGATTGTCAACCTGCATTTGCAAACTATCGTTCACAGAGCGCAGAGAACTCTTGGACCCAACAGTGTTGGAGCCAAAAGTATTGAAGCACACAGATTGAGGGCCGTCAAGACTTGAACCAACACCATTACCTACCACGCTAGTAAAGGACATACCTCCCTTAACATGATTGTCTATCATTGTGACTTTTTCTGCGATATTTTATTGCTTTTCCCTTTTTTTTAGCTTGAAGCCGATCTTCTAGTCTATTATAGCTTTCACAACCCCGTCATGAGGCAGGGTGACCGGGCTTCTGGCAAAGAACGCAAAACAGCTGCTCTTTACTCGCATCTTTTTGCACTTGGCACTCACCATTCTCATGCGTATTTTGGCACTTAACGGACCTTCTTATCATGTTACAATTCGGAGAAGCATTCCCGAATCTCTGGCACCGGCGACATTGAAGGACACCGTTTCTCCGAATTTTCTCAAATGACACTGAATGGCCCTCAAGATACCCAATAGATCTCAGGTTTTGTACTTTGCTATCCGGAGATAGCTGTACCGCTATAATAGACAGGACTCTATTTTCACGTTTTGAGTTCGCCGTAGCATACCTGTATGCCCCAACGAAGTTTAAGCTTTCTACTTTGAGCTCGTAAAGCTCCTTCAAAATCTCTTCTGGGTTAAAGCTAACACTCCCTTTAGTAAGAATAACTGCAACTTGTCTTCTTTGTTGGTATATGAGAAATATTGTGTATCTGCTTCATTAAGCAGTTTCTTAACTTTGTTGCAGTCATCCTTATCGTTTAATGTTAACGACAGTTTATTATTACTTAAATTTTTAATTTTAAAATTATCCTTACCTATTTCTTGCTTTAATAATTTTGACAGTACCTTCTTTAAATACTTTAATTGGTGGCGGTTTTTTCCTCGCCACTACTGTTGGTACCGTATTGGTTCTGTTGATGTTTGATTTTGGTATCTATATGGCACTGGTTTCTCTGTTGTCTTTTCTTTCTTCGACATTCTTTTGCTTCATTTATGCAATTATTTTATTTGAAGTTGTTGGAGTGTCTGTAATGGTTTTTACAGCTGCTGTCTTGGGGGATTCATCACTATGGATAACCATTTCTTCAAGCAGGGCGAATTGGTTCTCATTTTGTTGACTTTTTATAGTATTCTTTTTTCTTTTTTTTTGTTGACTTCCGGGAATTTTCATTGTCACTCTTCTGAGTCTCTTTTATCATTTTGCGTAAGAGTTCGACTTCTTCTCGATATTTTTTACAAGTTCCAGAGCGTCAAGGAACTCTTCCCGTGTCACTTGCGTGAATTCCATCATCTCCTGCCCATCTGAAGAGGGGTTCATTTTAGTGGAATTAAACACTACTTTGCTTTTTTTAAACTGCACTTTATCGTTTTTTTTTTTTTTTAGGCTTCGTTCACTGGGTTTAACTATGTCCTCTTTTGTGAGAGACCCAAGCTGTTCTCCGTGCACTGATTGGGCTTCCACACCGGTCAGAGTTTTTTCTCTTTATTTTTTTATTTTTTAGTTTTTTCACAGCGAAAAAAGGGAGAAACAAAACCGTTTAAATGAAAAGTCAACGACTACTGTCAGGCAGCTATGAAATCTTTTGTATCCAGCACCATCAGATCAAAGGCAGTAAAAGACTGCCGCATATTTCTTAATGAGATAGGTAGACAGTACAACTTCACAATCTGTTGGGTACCAGGTCACTGTGATCAGGTGTCCTAGGTTTTTATAGTGAACGGTGACCTAGTTTTTCTCTTTTTATTGTTAGATATATAGATAGGATAGATGAAATTATTTATTCATAAAGAAACAAAATAAGGAGAAAAATCCTGTGCAAACATATAATTTGTAATCAGAAGTCTAATAACCGAAATAGTTCTAACTTTACTTAATACCTCATTCATGCCGACGCTGTTAATGAAGCAAATGAGCGATGGTACTACTTACTTAGACCAATGCAACATCGCTCCCGCTAGGTTTGAGATGATCTATCTTACTTCTGAAACACAGAAGAGGAACCCTCTCAAAACTCACAAACGTTCTCATCGGACACTGCACTATAGGGAAGCATACCACAAGTTAGGTATTTCACGCCAACGGTTTCTACAGAAGCTGCAGAGATGAAGAAGAAAACGAGACCATTCCTCACCTCTTATGCACGTGTCCTGTAATCGCCAAAATTAGGAAGGCTACATTAGGTGATCTAAGCGATCTCTCCAACGCCTGAACGGCTAAAATCAGTAAATTTATCACCAAATTTGAATGGTTAAAAGGGTGTAGGACGATGGACCTTGTCTGGTCTAAGTACACCTCATCAAAGGTCACTCCAAACCAACCAAAGCTTTCTTGACGAAATTTAACTATTTTAAACTTTCCGGCCTACTTGCGTCGAATTTTTATCAAATATTCTACATTCACAAAAAATTCTTCACAAAGGACAATATTTTACTCATTCTCTCTGGCAAGAGGAATCTATTATAGTTAAGTCGATTGACCAAGTATAAACTTACATTTAGGTCCAAAATGTGGCAAACGGTCAAATGTTTGTACGAGAAATAGATATAAGATTAAACTCCGATTGCCAGCGAAAATGACAGTGTAATCTGAGATTAGCTTAGATTAGCTCCGATACAATCACCCCGATTACCGTTGGCGTTTTATGCTTTTCGACGATTGTCGTTTTGTTCATAGCTACAACCTGCTGATCGTTAAACGTTACTAAACAAATTTTCTGTCTTGTAGAATACTACTACAACAATTTCACATTGAAATAGTTATGAAAACGGATTCATGGCACATCTGAGGAATAAAACGACAACCTTCGAAAAGCTTAAGACGCCAACGATAATCGGGGTGAATGCTTCAAAGAATGGAATTCGATGCTACCTTTTATGTGCAGCTGTAGTGAGTGGTGGAGTGGTGGGAGCCCCAGTAGGCGAGAAGAAGCAAAAGTCTACAGAGCATAACAGAGGAACGAATCCCTTCAAAGTTTCTCGGACCACTACACCAATGATGGCTATCTGTGTACCTCAATGTTCCCTTTTGTTAATAGTAAAAAGTGTGGAATCGTACAAAATTCCACAGCACGCACAGCTATGGAACCCTCAGCTAGTAAAACCACAACACTTTTTATGAAATTCAATTTCAGCTTTTCCAATTCTCACTTGATTGCGGTATATACAATAAAAACCAAAAAGGCAGGCAAACATACATAAAAACAAATACATAAACAAATATATTTCATAAATACATTCCACTCTCCGATTGTACAAGCTGAAAACTTTTAATTTCATCTCCGTTATTATGTCTATTAATGCACTGCAACTTGTAACTCCAGCATGTGCCTTCCTCTGTTTGTCAACAGATCAACCTGATTTTCTGATATAAGCATCATTTGTCCACTCCTCCGTACCGCTTCGGGGCTTTGAGAGTTTCGTACTGAATACAATCGTCCCGAGTGTACTATGTGACAGGTTGGTATGTAACCCGATCTTGCCCAAACCGTTAAACTAAAGAAAATCGGCAGCTGAGGCGGCATTAAGCCCGTCAACCAAATCATGACAAAATTCTGGGTACTGTTTTTTACTTCTTCACTATGCGATCGATATTGGTTACAACAAAGTTCCAACAAACTAACTTTCGTGGCCATCACTAGAATAGGAACGAAATCCTTAAACTTCTCATGGCCAAGGTTCTTGATTTTATCGCTTACAAGTAACAAAACTTGACACCGGCTGACACCGAATTGTACAAGCTTTGGATCGAGAAAGAAGTTCTTGCACTGGCGTGGACATATGCGTTCCTTTGGTACTTTAGTGTGATCGACGGCAATGTGTTTGGTGAAATCTGAGATAAAAAATGCTCGTTGACAGTTGCTAATTGGGCAAATAACAGGGCTTCGAGGAATGTTCAATGTTGCAGCATCGATTGCCTCCTTTTGCTGAAGATCGCTGCTGGCGTTGAGGCTATAATAGCTAAGCGGTTGAAATTGTGCGGTCGGTGCGATTTCTGACTGTTGGGCAATAGGTGGGTTGTAGAATGCCCGTCGGGAATTCGATATAATAGATGAGTCAGTGGAAGGCTCTGGCAATAAGTCCCCTTGAGGTGGGCAAGCGTTGGATGAGTTTGAGTTAATTTGCTCATCAAAAATAGACGATATTATTTCTCTGAACTTGATAACAGGCATTCGAGAGAATTTCTCGTTAAGGATTTTATAGAAATTCTGATTTTCTGTTATTGAAGGAGATTTATCTGGGACAGATTCCAAAATTGTGGCCATAACTTGCTGAAGTCTTAGGTCCATGTCGAACAAAGAGAATTTTTTTTTCAAGTCATTCTGATTTGGATCATCGTCGGTGTCAACGTTCATTACAATGAACTCAGAAGTTTCTTTCTTAAGAGGACCATATGGGGGTTTTGTCGCTTTCGCTTTAGAATACTCCATAGATTTATTGCTGTCTTCTGGAAGAAGCTTCGGAGTTGATTCGGTTGAAACACCAATTGTTTGAAACTGTTTAATGCTGGTGTGTTCATCACGCATCGTATGAGACCTTGGGTCATTTTTAAATGAGGAAAAAATCTCATCCATTATTTTAGCTCGAATTTCGTCTTTTGTTTGATCTAACAGTTGTTGTCGTGTTGCCTTTCTGCCAACTGTGGACCTATCTTCCACGCAACCTAATTTAACAAAGCGCTTCGGAGGAGGAATGTTTCGCTTAATGCGATCTTGTGTCTTCGGATAGAAATTATTCCATTCTACGGGATGTTCCCATTTTGAATCCTTAAATGTAAAAGAGAAATTTCAACTATTTACAAATATCAGAAAGCTACATACTGATATATTAACAAGGTCACTGCAGTTAGGGCTTTCTACTTCATATTCATCGCCCAGCAAATTCGTTGATGTTTCACAATCGTCCAACAAAGTCCATTGACCACCTTTATTATTCTGTGGGGTAACATTTTCTGGAAAATCGTTCTGTATCGACCTTTCGCAGATCATTTCAGGTGACCAAGCACGACTTTCGCCCGCTTGAAGACTATTCCATATATTTCCAGTATTATCGAACATGCGTCCTTCGCACAGAATACATCTGTCATTCGTTTGTAGCATACACTTCCCGCAAAGATAGTGACCATTTTCACATGCGACCGATTCACGGGTTTCGAAACGAATTTCAATTACTCTACAATTTGAACAAAGCATTCTAAAACCCCGGCGAAGTTCCTAACAGAGGGTCAGGACTTTGGCTAAAGAAGTTAACCAATTGCTAAAACAAACGCGAAATAAAATATCAACGATCAAAATTTAGTTATTGTTTTCAAAATACAAAAATTAAATACAATATAAAATAAAATCATTTTCAAAAATTAAAGTGTTTTTTCACGAGGAAGTTTATATGAACAATACTAGTAGCTTCTACAGCAAATGCTGCCTATAAAGCAATACCAATATGTTTGTCATGAATTATATCACCGTTTTAAATGCCAAAAAATTGTTTTATTAATTTTTTTGTTGAAAATAGTGATACATGAATATGCGTACGTCTATAAATACAAGTATATTTTAGAAGACATATTTTGTGTTTGTCCGTAAAAAAAAGGTTAACTAACGAAATTCCAAGGTTATTACGAGTATATATCAATCGATTTATTTTGAAGTGAAGTAGCAAAAAAAATGTTTAGAATCCAAAAGTATTATTTTTATCTTTTTATGTCCTTTCAAACACATTTGGCTTACTTTCCACGCTGCTAACTCAAAAATAACCAAGCCATTTTGAATAGAATTAAATCATCTAATTAGTGCATTAATCGCTTAAGAGATTGAGATATCAATCATTAATCTGTACTTCCTAGAACCGGAGTAGTGAGCCAAAATATGAGTTCTTGCGTCAACGAAAAATCGTAAACAATCGCGTGCCATTGAAATCAACGGGGCATCAGTGACTGAGCGTACACACTTGGTAGAAAAAGTCGGCGTACATGATACAGTTCGAAATTGGTTCCTGAAGCAAATAGTTGCTTGCACTTGCCAAGTTAAATCATAACATCTGACATTTATGCTCTGAATTTAGAGAACACTCTTATATCAATCAAAGAATCAAAACATAACGGTACTCAAGAACAACACATGGGAATTCAACCATATGAAGTAAAATGTACAGACAAATTCTGCGTACATCTTTAAAAAATAGGTAAAGGAAGTAAATAATAAAAATTAATGGCGCAAAGTTATAGTCATCTGATTTTAAAGAATGTTAGTAGCCCCTAATTACCATCTCTTTAACTTTAAAGCCGGTACTTAACTTTGAATTGAATTATAAAAAAATTTAACCTACCTACAATTAGTATCGACCCAAACCCATAAATTTAAAGTTTGAGAACAAAAACACAGTTTAGGGACCAATGTCGTATATGAATTTCAGCCGTTGGTTGGCTGAAATTCGGATTTGAAAAAGTGAAAAAGAATGGCGGATGACAGATGGGTAAAAGCCCACTCTAAAAGTTAAAAGGTGCTTTTGGTGGTTTTAAAGTTAGCGCGAGGTGATACGTATAAAGTAGGTTTTATGTCGACTATAAATAGGAAAACACTAATATTGATTTTGTTACGTGCTAAAATCCGTTTAAAGTGTACTTTTTGCGACTATAATTTTGCGCCAATATCTTCTGGGGTAGGCCTGTTGCTTGATGACTTTTTTATAGTTTGATCTGCATCAAATTGACCAGGTTTGAAGGTTCCTCAGGGATGATTCTTTCTCACTCTTCTTTTAAAGCCGTTTTGAGCATATGTTTCGATGTAATAGTTCTAAGTGGTTTAACAATAGCCTGGGGATCTTGAAACATGAGAAGATAATGTGGTACTCCAGGGCAAACTTAACACATAACGAAAGTGAATGGTCGTATTACAGAATTATTAGGAACAGTTATAAATTAGAAGTTTGCAAGGCAAAAAGTGAGCACATAAAAAGAAAGATCAGCAGTGCTGTTGACGAAAAATCGATGTGGAAAGTGATTAAGACCTTAGTGTTAAGAGAAAGTGATTATTCAATAAATAAAATTGATTTTAATAATGTAACTCATACCGACAGTCATATTATAGCCGAGAAGTTTAACACCTTTTTCGTAGAGAGTGTTAAGGAAATAAGCAACTCAATTCCGCATTCCCGGTGTTGTAATAAAATTGTGCGAAACGTTACCGCTTTTAAGTTCAAAGAGATCGCTTTGAGTGATGTTAAGTGTGCGTTAAAAAACATTTCAAAGAAAAAAGACTTCAATTTTCTAAGCCCAGGTATTTTTTTTAGACGTTTTCGATATCATCGCGCATCCATTAATAAGAGTCTTCAACAATTTTGTTACAAAAATTAGAACAATATGGAGTGCGTGATAATGAACTGCGTTGGTTTTATACATACCTAACAGGCCTGTCCCAAAAAAACGCGAGTAAATGCGAAATTATCTAACCCTATACCGGTAATTATTGGTGTACCACAGGGTTCAATGCAGCCCTATACCGGTAATAATTGGTATACTACAGGGTTCAGTGTTTGGACCATTGTTCTTCTTCTTCCTTTTATCAGCGAGGTTATGATCCGAAAACAAGGGATCATAACCTTCCTACTTCACCGCATTTCTACTGATCCGCCTGTGGGGTTCGCCTATTTGACCTCAGAAAATACCGGCAGGCCTGCCGATTTTGGATCACTCGGTTACTGAGGCCAATGAAATGCCGATGTCGTCGCATTTGTCTGATCCAGGCGTTTATAGGGCTGTCTTTCCTACATCGCGATGTAGGATATTGGCTTTTTAACAGGGCTTAAATGATCTCTTTTTTGTACGATGGTTTCCTTGATGTGAAAGCTTCCACGGATCTTCGAACTTCTTATTCGATCAAGCTTTGTCACTCCTGCTGTCATGCGAAGCATCTTCATCTCAGCTGCCGTTAATTTACTCTCATACGTTTTGTACAGCGTCCAACATTGTGAACCGTATGTGAGCGCTGGATGCACAACTGCGGTGTAGAGCCTCCCCTTCAGTTTAGGTGGCATTTTGCTGTCACAGAAGATAGCTGAATTTTCTCGCCACTTCATCCACCCTACGCTTATGCGATGATTGGATGTCGTCATGACAAGTTGCTTTGCTATTGATCATAGATCCCAGATATTTGAAATTTTCGCACTTGGGAAACATTGTTCCATTTAAATAAATATCTGGAATAGGCCTGAGTGGATCAGAGAACGGGCAGCACAAGTACTCTGTCTTTTTTGAACTAATTCGATACCCATTTCCCTCCAAAGCATCCACCCACACCACAAGTGCTCGTTGCAGAGATGTAGGATTGGGGTCCATCACTTTACTTCAAGCAGATAATCAAGGACAGTAGTAAAGAGCAAAGGACTTAAGACGCATCCCTGATGCACCCCGACTTTGATTGGGAACTCTTCGGGTACTCCATCGGGGCATCTTACTCTTGTCTTTGCTCCTTCGTACATGTCCATGATCATCTGTACATAGGTTTCTGGAACCCCTCGATGTCTTAGCGCCACCCATACCAGATCTCGTGATCGTCTGTCGAATGCCTTTTCAAAGTCAACCAATACCATACGCAAATCCCTTAAGGAATCACGATGTTTTTCCATTAGGATCCTTATACTTTGGATTGCATCTGTGGTTGATTTACCCGAGACAAACCCGCACTGATCATTAGATAGCCGTATTATTTTTCGCAATCGGCCACCTAATACCCGCTCAACGATCTTCATGGTGTGTGACATCAGCTTGATCGAACGGTAGTTATCACAGTTTCGCGTATCACCCTTCCCTTTGTATACAGGGTGAAGGTAACTTTCCCTCCTTTGATTCGGCATTGGGTCACCTCTCACAAATTTGGAGATGTGAATTCTGAGCCATCTGAACCCGATGTCTCCCATCTTTTTTCCAGAACTCAGAGGGCATCTCGTCTGGCCCAACCGCTTTTCGTTTTTTGGAGTATTTGATCGCCTCACTAACTTCTTCGACTGTAATGTCGGGTATTTCTTCACAGTTAGGGGTGGCTCTAGGAAAGTATAGCCGGGGAAACTGTTCATTTAAAAGTTCTTCACAATACTGTCGCCACCTCTGCAGAATTTTGTCGTCATCCACAAGAAGCTGGCCATGAGCATTGTTAATGAACTTTGGCGAACGAATCTCCAAAGCATTCCTCCTTCTTTGGGCGGCTATTTTGAAGATGGTTGCGCTCTTGTTCATATTGTGTCTTCTCAGCTCCTGGATAGCCTGGTTTGCATCAGCAACCGGGGAAGATATTTTCTCCAGCTCCCGATACAGGCCCTCCGTACTGTCTGCTTGAAGCTGGGAGCACTTCTTCTTCGCTTTTTTTCTTGCAACATCTGTATTCCATTTCGAGTCGAGCTTTTTCCTCAAGCAAGCCGCCAAGCCGCTTTCTTCTCTTTTATCACCTTCTTAGCTTCATCACTCCACCACCATGTTTCTTTGGTGTGTTGATGGTGGGTGGCCTTTTGAAGCTCCTAGCAGTGATTTGACCTTCTTTAAGCAAGTTCGCTGTAGAGAATCGCACATATTTTGTACTCTGCACTCTTCATCCTCAGCTCCGTTGATGGTGTGAGAGAGGTAATTTTTCATTACGAAAACAAAAGCCTCGCCTTTTTCTTTGTCCAGATTGTACCACTTGATTTTCTCAGAGACCCTTGTTTGTTTGCTTTTCTTTGGTGTTTTCATAAAAAAATTTCTGTTAGCAGGAGACGGTGTTACCGAGCGATTGCCTCTCCCAGGATCACTTTGCAATCTTTTACCCGAGGCTTCATGAAACTGGCTATCAAATGGTAGTCAATCTGAGTTTCATCTCCACAACTGCTGTAAGTGATCAGGTGTCGGCTTTGTTTGATGAACATTGTATTTAACACGGTAAGACCGTGTGATTTGCACATGCTTAGGATGTCTTCACCCGGAAGGTTCCTGGTGCCGTATCCTAGTCCTCCATGGCAGTCTTCATAGTCTTCGTTTGACTTCCCGACATGTCCATTCAAATCTCCTCCAACACACAGAAACTCTTCCTTTGGGATGTTCTTAAGGAGATTGTGGAAATCTACCCAAAATGCATCTTTATCTCTCTGATTGCACCCATTTTGGGGAGCATATGCACTGACAATATTCCACACCTCTCCTTGTATTACTAGTTTGAGAGACATCAAACGGTCGCTGGACTTCGAAATGCTCAAGACGTTATCAAGTAGCTCTGCCGCAAGGATGATACCGATTCCGTTCTTAGCCTTTTCCGTACCGTAGTAGAACATCTTGTAATCTTTTGTTCTAACGTCCAAGAAACGCGCCCCATTTCCGGTGTTTTACCATTTCGTCTCTTAGACACACAAGATATTCACCCGCCTTCTATTCATTATCTCTTCCAGCTCGTAACTTCGACCGGTCATGCTTCCAACGTTCCAACTCGCGACCCTCAAATTTGTTCCAAACTGTTTCATTATTTTGCTAGCCCCCGGAATCCGTATAGCTCTGACCCGAACATTTCTGCTCGGACCATTACCATATTGCGATGGTGTTTGTTGTTTGACGCGTGCCTGCTCCTGTTTTAGTATTGTTTGATCTTTCTTCTATGACACCGGTGATCTCCAGTCGTGTCAATCCACGGACTCGCATGCACACTTGTGGGAGGGCTTTTAAGGTGGTATATGTGTCGCTGGGCTCACTTGGGTGTTATATTGCCTAGATCTGATTTGTCCCCTTAGTCGCCTTTTACGACAAGCGCTAGTTGTTGGGGGCTCTGCAGTGTTATTCTTAACCCGTCCCTGCACGGGACGCCTGCTTGGACCATTGTTAGTCAACATTTATATAAATGATATGGAAAGTGTAATTATGCATAGTAAATTATCGCTGTTCGCGGATGATGCTCTTTTATTTATTTCGTGTAAAAATTTGAATGATGGTGTATTAAAAATGCAAAAAGATCTAAATCAATTAAGTATGTGGCTTAAAGCAAATAAACTAAAAATAAACGTAGCAAAAATAAAAACGATGGTGATTAATAACATTAATAATTATGCGGTAGAATATACATATATCGAAGAAAATAACCAAAAAAGTCGGGTTTTTAAAGAGAATTCGAAGGAACTTATCAACTATTTGTGCAATAAATATTTATAGCGCGATTCTTAAACCTCATTTTGAGTATTGTTCTTCTATTCTATTCCTAGGAAATCAAAATATGTTCGATAGTATTTGCCGAGGTATATTAACTACGTAGGTGATGTCCAACCATATAGACTAAGAAATGCCTTGGATTTTAGGCTTCCTCCTTGTAAAATCCCGATTTCAATTATAAATGATGAAGTCATAACTTTTAAACTTGTAAAAATTAATTGTTATTTATATTATATTTTGCTAAAAACTATTATTATAAAATAATTCATAAAAGAAACAATGTAAACAGTAGTTTTGTAAATAGTAACATGTTGCTAAATAAATAAATCAATCAATCAATACAATTTAAATTGGGCGGTAAATATAACTGTTTTGGGACGTTGTAGAGCAACCAACAACAAGCTTGGCAATTTCAGAGGTTTGTTTGGAATTATAATCATGCATAAAGAAATATTCATAAGGCATAAGTTTTTCGGCACTCTGCTTAAGGTTTTGTTTTAATATGTTTAAATATCCATATTAATTCATAAATTCTATTCTATAAAGATCAATTGTCCTACACCAGTCCCATGTACCCACTACATCATTACTCCACCACCATTATGCTTAACAGTGTTCTCCAAATTCAGGACACATGTAAATGTAATATTATGGTTTTACTTGGCAAGTACAAGCAACTTTTTTTTTTCAGGAAACGAATTTCGAACTGCACATTTTTTTTACTAAATGTACGTGTTCTACTCATTTAACGGATCTTTCTTCTTTCTTTGTTTTTTTTTTTTTGTTTTTTGCCTTTGGTTTACCAACGGGGAAGTGCGATTGCACTCCTGAAATAAACTTTAAACATATATTTCTTATGATTGGAAACATTTTTTGTTTTAGGTGTTTTCGAGAAATAATGCGGTCAATTAAACGTGTTTTTCAACATTTATGTAGTTGAGGTCTGCATTTTTTTAGTTTAAGGGTAAGAAATTTGAAGAAGTTGCAAAATTTTCTGTTTTTGATTCCAAATACAGGCAAAACTCGATTTGCGCACGAGGTAAGACTCAGGCTATTTTCGCAAATCGAGAATGTGCGCAATTCGAAACACTATGAAGAAATTGAAAGAAAAAACATAAAAAAAATATTTAGGTTTACATAGGATGCGACGAATGTGCGTTATGGTCCCACCTTTAGTGCACCAATTTTGTTGGGAGGATGTATGAGGAAGTACAAGACATTCCTTTTGTATGTGTTCTCTGCAATTCGCCTTGAAAATGTAGGGGGTGTCTACTGGCTCTTGAACGGCTGACTACTGGATTTTTGGGGCTGAGCACTGGGCGAAAGTGACTTATTTTTGTTTATTATAATTAAAGTAGAAAGCTTGCTGTTTTTGTTATGTTTTCACGTTAGGGTTTATTAAACACCGTTTATTTTAAAAATAAATTTATTTTCGTTTTCCTACTACTACTGAGTAGTTTCATTAAGATTTTTGTTTGGCGTCGCCGCAAGCTTTGTCATATTTTCAAAAGCAAAACAAATTAAAATAAACATTTATGATTAGCAGCTTGAAAAATCTTTCGAAGCCTTGTGCATTTGAACTAATGCTTGTAGATCCTATCACAGCAAGACGTTTTAAAAGACAATGGTCATGCATTAGCACTCAATTTTGTCCGACAGTGCAGGTACGATGACAAAAAGCTAGGTACCTGACAAACAAGTATTAGCAAGAAACACATACATATGTGTATATTCTACATAGAAACTAATAGATGTGTTTCCGGGCTTATAAAAGAAATGCAATGATACAATATCTACCTGAAATGTGAAACATACATTAGTATGAGTATATAATTTGTCGTGTAATAGGTATGTTTTTATAAATTGTTTTCGGCGCTTAAGTTTTTACATAACAACCACGTACCCCATTATTACTACTCATTACTCCCAAAACAAATCCCCCAAGAGGATTACAAGTCGATTTTATTAAGACAATTTTATCGCGTTTTTGTTTGTTCAACATTTACACGATGTCATGATTGGTTTTAGCTTACCTGGCATTTTTGATGCTGACCCCAAACTAGCCGTTCTGCTTGAATCCATTGCTATTCAACTTTCTTACGCTAAACTGTTACAAAATCTTATTCAGACTGAAACGTAAATGAAAGGAAATCGTTAGCAATACTTTCAATGGTCCACAAAATAGTAGTGGTGAAATATAATTATCAATACATTTTCAATTGACGTCACTTCTTTTACTGAACAAATAAAGTAAAGGTTGGGAAAATGCAGGAGGGCGACTATTAGAAAAAAAAACAGCTGTCTACATCCTGTTATCTTTGATTCATCGCCCATACTAAATAATTAGTCTAACTCATAGAGTGGAATATTTAATGAAAATGAAAGAAATGCGCAACTTATTTAAGTCTCTTATCAACACTTTTCTGCTTAGAATGCCTTTTTTTTTATCACAGAACACACCTAGTTTTTCACTCAAATTTTCAACTCTCGGATATGGTTAGCTTAGTAGAAAGCAAAAGTAAAATAAAGTAGATAGTAAAACACGAATACTACAAGTGCGTTTTTGGAAATAAAAATGAATTAACCGCAAAACTATTGTAAAAGATGTACATTTTGCTTTGTTACTGTTGTTTTATATTTGTTTGTCCCTTCAACGAAGGCTGTTGTATTTTGGATGTACAATGCTGCCAAACTGTTTTGGCCATGATAACTGCAATAACTACAATTTCTTAGGGCGAGCACAGCTATTTACCACCTACGTTTATATGCAGAGTCGGGAGATCGAGTTCAAACCGAGTTGATGTTTTGACCTGGGAGTTTCAGCACACCAACTCGAAAGATTGAGTAATCAAAACTGGAGCCTTACCTCTCTGTATTGGTATTCCATAATCAATTATATGCGAAAGTGATTTGCGATTCTAAACTTAATCGGTAATCTGTAAGAAAACAGAATTGAATATAACTGTTGCCAATTAGCGTTACATAATTTGTGAATATAGTTTCGAGAGTTGAAGTGAAAATGTCACTTTGAAATGACATTCAGACTAATTTTCCTTTTCTAGAAATATATGTTTTGTTTATATCTCCGAAAAATATATATTTACAAAACGGCAATAAAAACGGAATTGAAACGTACTTCTGGTTGTTGTGGTTTCATAAAGAATGTACCGTAGAAGAAAGAGTTGAATTCTCACTTTATCCACCTGATTCCGCCGCGCATAGAGGGTCCTGGAGCATTTAGGTTTTTTGGCTAAGTCTTTGACTTCCTCTTGGATTTTGGTGTCTTTCATGAAAAATGTGGGAATCTCAAAGAACCTCTCTCAAGAATCTCAAATTAATCTGGTTTTGTGTAATTGTTGTGGGTGGACTACCTATTTCAAAATAAAATAATATTTTGTGAAATATCACATTTTATTGTGTTTTGATCTTAACAAAAGTTAAACCATAAAGTAGTTAAATTTTCAATAAAAACTCAACTGCTTATCCTAGCGTCCGTAAACAAAACATCAATCGAACACAATTGTGCGAATTCGAATGACTTAGCTTCGCACTACAAAGTGGCACTTTTGCCAAAATAAATCGAAATTAAAGTTGGCAATTAATGACTGGTCGATTTTCGCATATTTGAATTTGCTAATCAATTTAAATAGTGTCAATTTTGACTTAAGAACCGCAATACAGAGTAAGGCCCTTGAGCTTAAACGCAGTTGAAGTGTCAGATGAACATTACTCCAAAACCACCGGAACAGTGAAAAATTCAGCACGCAGTGAAATTAAATTAAGCTTTCTCAAAAAAAAAAAAAATCTACCAAAGGGATACTGATTGCTCGGGAACCACCCTTAACAACATTAGTACAGCGATAGCCAACACCAACTTGGACAGAAACTGCAAAACAACAGCTACTGTGATGTAAAACAGACTGACACAGCAACAGCACCCAGCATTCCCATTTCATATGCTTCGCATCAATGTTTCTTCTTCTTCTTCCCTTTTTTTCAATGTTTCTAACACGATTTTCTTCATGGTGCCGTAAAAAAAAAACAATTAAAAGAAAATATTCGTGGTTGACATTTGCAATGATCTAAACAGCAGCAATGAACTTAGAATATGAGCCAAACGTTGCAATATGTTCTATTCCATTTCACTGGTTCTAAAGTATATTCTACAGCTGTCAAAGTTGCTGTTGCTGTTTTCTAGTGTACCGCTACACCTTATACTTACTGCTTACGTATTATTACTACAACTACGCGCATTGTGTTCCGGCAGTAAGACATTTTTAAGACATATCATGGCTCGGGGAGACACCGTGTATCACTGTGGAAAACACAAAGATTCGCACTGAACCTATATTTTCTTTGTTTTGTTCTTTGGTTCCTTTTTGTTTCCAGTTGTTTTGCAGCTATGAGTGCAAAAATGGACCGTAGTTGTTATACGGCTCCATCTTTACTGAAATATTCAGACATGAACTGCCCACCCATTAAAATATGGCAGCTATTTGGGGATTGTCTGACATATCGATCACTGACTTGAACACTGTCATAACTCAAAAAAAGTAATTTTGCAGAAAACGTGTTTAAAGTTTTCAATTGGCGGAGTGTATGCAATTAATATTAATATGAATTTTTTACACAAAATGAAGCATGGTAAAACGAATAGCGTTTTTTGAGTTATGACAGTCTTCAAGTAAATGAGCGATATGTATATCCAAACACGAATCATGACTTCGTGTAAGGACTGACCAGAATACGCATACAGGCACTGAACGCCATACTTTGTTCATCTAGTACATTTTGAGGAAGCTGTTCGTAGAGTGCAATCATTTTCAATGAAACTCGTGCAATGGTTCTGATTGGATGGAGAGTTAAATGCATTAATGTATGTATATACACATGTTGAGTAGTTTTATTATTGTATTTATCTTATCGCCCTCTAAATAAAAATCTCGACCCATTTTAGAGAAAAATATATTTTGAAGAAAACAAACTTAGTACAATCATTAGCTACCTTTATTTGAACTTTTGAGGTTAAACCTGAAACGTCATCTTATAGCATATCTAACTAAGCCAAATATTAAATTTTAACAAAACAAAATAAATATAATACTTTGGGAGTGGCTAAGGTGTAATAGTAACCTCATCAATTGCCACGCTTATCGTTCACATAATCCCTATGTCAGTAAAGTATTGATTTATTTCTCATGAAATAGAAAAGAGTCGCACTGACTCTGATCAATTGTGAAAGCTGTGTGAACGCTGTTGAAAAGGCATAACACTAGCAGTAGGTTGGTCATATGGCTGGATTGATTGATATGCCTATGATTTCAGGTAGTTGGGAAAAAAATTACTGTGAATCAGAAGAAAAGACAAAACATAATTAAAATCTCTCCAATTACCTGAACGCCACCACTAAAGTTTTTCTTATAATATTTAAGTTTCAAAACCTTCCAGCGTCTGCGCGTATTTACCTGCTATTAGGATAGCGACATCATCTGCGTCAGCAATAACTTCGCATCCAGTTTTTTAATTTGCAGAAGGGCTTCGTTGAGCACTAGACTCCACAGTAGTGGAGACTGTTCACCCTTTGAGTGGTGCCTTGATGTGCACGTTGTTTGACAGTGCTACTTCCGAAAGATACAGTTATTACCCTGCTCTTTAGCATATGCTCTATAAAGCAACAGATGGGTACGCAAATGTTAACCCTACACTGCGCGATTTTCTATTTTTGACTAAAAAAAATATTTTCTTATATAATTTGTTCCTGCAAATACTAAAAAAATAATTAAAAAAATCAACGTTTTGTACCCGCTTATAATTGCAATACCCGAAGTCAGCTCTTACAAAGTCGAATAAGCCAAATGTCAAAGTTTACCGTTAGTTTACGTTAATCAAACATACTTATGGACTTACAAAATGAATGTAGCAGATCATCTACAAAGTGCAACAGAGGAAAATTTTGATTCCACAGTGTAATGGCGACGTTTGAATTTTGTTGTATCAGATCTGCTACACTGCGCAGTGTAGGGTTAAGCCTGCGTAGGCCATTGATAATCGAATTTGTTTCAATGTTGTTGCATGCTCCCTCTATGTCCAGGAATGATGCTAGAGTAACCTCTTTGATTGAGATTGATTTTCGATGGGGTGGAATATTCTTGGGGTGGGGTGGATGATAGAGTGCAAAGCCGTTTCAACAAATTTGCCTTTTTGATAGAAGTGTTGTGACGCGGATAGATGTGATTGATGTGTAAGTCTGTGAATCTTTCCAGAATCTTAAGAAGGAAAGACGTTAGACTGATCAGTCTGAGACATTTTGAGAAGGTGTGTGATGTCTTACCTGCCTTGGGCATAAAAACCACTGTCACCTCAGCCCAGGCAGTTGGTGTTGTTCCGAGCTTGAGGCACCACTTTGAATGCAGGAGAGATTCTGCCATATGATGTTGAAGGTCGTCTGGAGCTGTGACGGAAAAATACAGTCCGGTCCCGGCGACTTGAATGGTTTGAAACTGTTCACCGCCCACTTTAGCTTAACCTTATTGATCAGATGAGGAGGTGCCGATGCACGTGCATCATTTGCCAGGGCAGGGTCGTCGCTGGAGATGAGCGTGCAGCCGGGGAAGTGAGTGTCCATGAGTGATGCTTCGTCCAATTCTGCGCAGGATCCATTGGGATTCGTGAAGACACTCAGTACGGTTAGTATTTTGGAGAGAACTTTACGCAGTCTCTTCTAGAGGGTTTCATTGTGTCTGAACCAGTCAGTATTCCGTCGATTGCTGAAGACTGAGGGTGCGGAATTGCAACAAATTTCTAGTTAGTACTCCAGATAAAGGTAATCTAAATGTGAATGATGTCGGATACAGTCCAGTTGGAAATCTCAGGGTAGATATTTTGGGATACAAAAGTGACGTCAAGCACTTCCTGTCGGGTTGTGGTAATAAAAGTAGGACCATTTATTCTATTGCATATTACTAGATCGGTGCCTACTAAGCACTCGTAAATGGACCTACCTCGGTGGTTGGTGTCGATGCTACCATATAAGTCATGGTGCGCGCTTGTGTCGCACCCCAGCACGATGCCTTCTCTTCTCCTTCTTGCTTCTTCTATCGTTACTCCCACTTCCTTGGATAAAGCAGACTCAGGGTCCTCGTAGGGTGGTATGCTCACGCCAGCTAAATTGTGAAATTTATTAATTTTAGTAGTGTTACTGCTAGGTTATTCATACTGTAGTGGGGAAGGAAAATAAATTCATAACTTGTGTGGTATTATGTAATGTGTATCCTGGACACCTATGACGATGTCATTTCTTATCCAAGGTTCTTGGATAAGGGCAATGTCGAAACCCCTTTCATTGAGTATTAGGTTAGCGGATGCTGAGATGGAATGGTGGACGTTAATCCATATCAGTTTAAGCATCATTATCAGTTGGTTCAGACATCCCCACGACGGTAGCGTCTAATACCTCGGGGATGATAGATCATCATCAGTGATAGGAACGCGGGGAAAAGCGAGCTCTGATACGTAATGATGCTGAGCACTTTGGGATGGGATGGTGGTAATTCACTCTTAAAGTCCATCACTCTACCTTCAATGAGCTTCCACTTGTCGTAGGAGATCTTCCCTTCATAGACGTGGTTGTCCTTGACCGTTTTGAAGAAGAGTTTGGAACTTGTTTGTCTTTTCGAGGCGTTTCTGTCGCAACTTCGGACTGGCACCCAGATTGGTTCGGTAAACCAGATCGACACGATATGACTTAATATGGGAGCGATTCCTTCGAGAAGAGGAATTAGCTCTTTGATTTGTGGAATGGTGAGTGCCATGGGTAGAGGACTAGCGTGAGCCATGGTATATGAAGAATTTCGCCTCACCTTACAACTAGAAGGTTTGGCCTTCTCCTATGCTTTCCTGGTGGTCGATATTTGTATGTGATGACTGCACCGTCGGAGTAGACTTTATGAAAGAACACGACATAATCTTGGACATCGGGATGCAAGTTCTCAGGTATCGAACGTAGAGATTCTAATGGTGTACCACATGTAAGAACGAAGTCTTATCGCCATCCTGGGGGCAACCGATTCTCGAGAGGAAAGAGCTGTTGGAAAGCTTTAAGAGTCTGTGGGCCTCATCTTGTAATAGTCTAAACGAAAGACGGCAGCACTCGATTTTGCGTGGACTATCGGAGACTTAATGATGTCACCAAAAAGTACAGACGCCCTCTGCCACGGATCTAAGACATATAAGATACACTCTCAGAGTGGCTACTGGCAGATATACTTCGATCCAGAAGGCCGACGAAAAACTGCATTCACTGCAGGAAATGGGCTGTGGCAGTTTACAGTAATGTCATTTGGACTGCGCAATGCTGGCCGAAAGCGTTCTTCACCCCTAACCAGGAAGCGTAAACCATCGTAGAGCATAGAATTGCATTCGGACCAGAAACGAAACTGGTTTCGAAAAGACTTCCAATTTCTCTTAAGCTTGACAACTCCTTTTTTGAGGTCTTCTTAAGTCGAACACGTTTGGTGAGAACAAAAAGGCGCGCGCTGTATTACCGATGAAGTTGTCAAAAACTTTACTGTCATAAAAGTTCGTGCTTCGACATTCTGATTTATTTTCTTGTATAATTTTTAGAAACGAACGATTTATAGCCTTTTTATTAATAAAAATGGTGGTATTTAGCAGTCTTGTACGATCGGTGGGAGGCTTCTCTCAATACCGCAAGCTACTGAATGCCCCCGTAGTGAAAAATGGTATTTATTATTCGACTGCGGTGTCTTCATTACGCAACATGCCATAACCAAAACAATGGACATTTCTACTTCCAGCAATCCAAACTCAACTGCGACAGATGAGTGGTCATGAGCATAAAAGCTTTGCCGTGACTCCATCTAGATACCAGTGGAACAAATTCAAGGATATGCTCCATTTCTACATCATGCTCGGCGTGATCCCAATTACAGCAGTTGTGATGTACGTCAATATTTTCATTGGACCCGCAACTCTCACCGAGATACCCGAAGGCTACACTCCAAAACACTGGGAATACCAAAAGGTGACGTATCCTTTCGCAAAGGCTATTGGACTCTATCGCTCGCCTCAAACATATTTTGCCATACTTTTTCCGTCTTCACTGTATTCCATATGTCCTTACGAAAAGTGACCTGATAGCTGGCCTTTCCGTCGATGCTTAATAGCTCCTGATCCATATATCTTTAGAGCTGCGGTTAAACACCGATCCACAATCGATTGCAGCTTTTTTGTGCTTTTCCACTTTCCATATGCTGTGCCTTGTCGTCAGCCGAGCCAATACTTCTCGATATTTCTATGTACTCCATTATCCAGCAATGCTTAATGGGTCGATGATTCGCTTACAAAACAATTTTTGTTTTCTGAGCGTTAGTTTTCAGTCCACAACGTTCGATTTCATATCCAAGTTCAATGTAATTCTATGGAAATCCTTTAACGCAAGCAGACGATGTCCGGATGTTTATTTAAAGAATTCTTCTTCTTCTTCTTCTTCTTCTTCCTTTTATCAGCGAGGCCATGATCCGAAAACAAGGGATCACAGCCCCTTCCACTTCACCGCATTTCTACTGATCCGTCTGTGGGGTTCGCCTTTATTTAAAGAATTGTTTTGCTGAATTTCTCCTTTGCCTCCTCCTCCTAAAAACCTCACAAAAACATTGTAATCACCTTGTTCTGGGCATGTCTTTGAATCTCAATTTTCTCCATCAAGAGTCCCTATCTAGAAAAATGGCATTTGGACCCTTATACATCATCGTGATAACATCAATTAGCTTTCCAGGAATACCTCCTATGCACAGCAAGCCGAATTCCATTCCCTGTTGGCACTATCCTAAGCCTTTCCAAAATCGACGAACTGCAGCTGATATTACGTTCGACATGCTATGCATTATAATTCGCATGATGTTAATATGGTCGATGCAAGACTATACAGAACAAAAACTTGCCAGATCAGCAGCGCTGATCAAGACGCTCTTTTAAGCTTTATTCACACTAAAGAGCCGCTCACAGTTCGATCACACTACACTCTCGCTCCAGTGAAATATTTTTACATTGTTTACATTAGCCGTATTTTATTATCATTCATGATCCATATGGATCATTGGTTTCTATGCAATACAACAACAATACGAGATCTTGCTTTCTATCAGGATCAATTTCGTGATTTAGAAATATTTTCCTTTATTCCTTGGTAGGTTACACAACCACACTACAAGACACGAGGAAAATAATGCGCTGATCCAGATCCGGATCGTTTTATTTTCGTCGTGTGATCTATATGGATCTTGGGTGATAATAAAATACGTCTAATGAGCACATTCTCGCTATGGGTAACGTTCAAGCGTTGATTCGAACCCGCTCGAAAAGAATATTTTACTTGAGCTGGATGGGACTTGGAGCGGTATTGGATTGAATAGTGTGAACTATTTGCATTGGTATGTCGTCGCTGACTCTTGTTAGTGGATATGCATCATTGCGACCTCAAAAACTTGTTTACCATGGAGAATGAAAAAATTTATATCAGAGTACTATTTTGAGTATGATCGAAATCTGAAACAAAACAACGTCTGACTGGAGCGTGATCTATAGTGTGAATCAAGCCTTATTCACTCGAAAAGTATTTTTGCCTTATTAATAGACTATTATTCATTACAGCATCCAATTTCGCGTTTCATTGCGAGATACATGAATCCATCACCGCAGCAGGAGTACGAAAAGATGTTGCACTACCTGTACGAGGAAAACGAAAAGGCTCAACTTAGGTGAGGCTTATACTTAATTGTAACTGAAGTCAATTGCAACCCCTTTCCTTTCATAAGGCAACTTGAGAAGGATGTCCGCGCCAAGATGTCCGAACGTAATGACTACAAGGCGTACTACTACCGCCCGGCCATCGCTAAGTATCACAGAATCTCCAAGGAAGCAGCAGACCACTTGGAATCCCTTCGAGGCGATAATTAGAGCAAACAAACATCGTGGCTTTATAATTTCTATTGAAATAATGTAATACAGTATACCAATAAACATGGAAATGAATTATTTAATGCGTTGCAACGTCATGTCTTCTTAGCCCCAGGCTTGGTTCTTGCAATAGTAAAGAACAAGTTTTCCATTTGTGCCGTGACAGTCGTATAGGTTTTTGATCAATTGGTCTGGGGACGGTGCAAATGTTTGATTCACATACAGGAACTGGGAATGAATTAACGCATTACAAATATACAATCTACACTACCCTGGGACTTACAAGTTGCTCCTGCGGATCCATCTTCAAGTAGTGATGGAAAAATTGCATTATCGAGCTGACTGTTTTGTTTGGATCAACTGTCCACTTGCGTTTCTTTATTATTGGTACATTGCCCGTTGCATTCAGCAGAATGCAGACTATAAACAAAAACAAATTACTTTGCTAGTTAGTTGGGTAGCAAAAAGAAATTGGATTTGAATTACCTTTGGATGTGTCCTTATCATTTATTGTCTCCTTGTCCGTTGCAGTGACATCAGTTTCAGACATATTTACTGCTTGACTGATTAAATACTACCTACTTACAAACTCCTTACAATTAACTTTATATTTGCAAGAAAACTGAAATTATTATTTTACTTCTTTGAAATAAATACATATATTTTTCTTTCTGCTTTGACAGTCAATGACACGAACATCATTGCCGACAGTTGTTGTTGTAATGGGGTACGTGCACTCAAATTATAAGCTTTGTTCAGTGAAAGTGTTCCGGGCCACCCAAAAAAGAAATTTATGCCGGTCTACCTAACTGTTCAACTAACTGCCATAAATTCTTTATTCAACCCTTAACACGTTGGCTGCCATTGTATCACCTGTGATCACAACTAAATTCACCCCCCAGAGGCCAGTGTATCCCCGTTGATCACATCAAAAATCTTCCCCAGGTGCCAATGTATCACGGGTGATACACTCATAGATCTCTAGAATTTCGATTCCGTCTCAAAAATGAAAAGAGTTTATGGAAATTTATAAATTAAATTGAAGAGTAAACATATTTTATTACATAAAAAAAAAAACAATTAATTCATAGTATTTAAAAAAAAAAATAATTAAATTCATCCATTTCTCTATACAATTTATAATACACCACACTCTAAGCTCTTTACACCGAATAACTTCTTCCGCGCCGTGTGATCGCGGGTGATACACGTGCACAAAAAAAAGTAAAATTTATGTTTTAAGCACAAATATATCACTATATGAAAATATATTCAAACGTGTCTTGACATACCCATTATTGCTTGTGCAAAAGATCTCAGCCACCAACTCATCCTAACATATATGTATATTTCTGCTTGGCACCTGGGGATAACTTTTGTTGTGATCATCGGTGATACACTGGCAGCCAACATGCTAGGTGGGAAATACACGATACAACTGTCGTACAGACTTGTGTTGTATCGACATCGGCCCAACTGTTGTATGTAGCTTACACATTACACAGTATTCAGTCATTTTATACATACACACGATATAATTTCCATACAATCTGTGCATGTCACAGCGGTTGTACAATCAAGACCATGCAACCATGCGATATCGATACAACGGTCGGTTGCGTAGATACACACGATACAATTATCGTATACAACACCAAAGCTGTCAAACCGCTGGTACAGTAGTTGTATCGTGTATTTCCCATTTTAAATTTAATAAAAAAATGTATAGCCCCGTACACTAGTGCATAAACTCACGTTGCTCTCGTTGAGCAAAGCAATTCGACTAGAAATTAAACACTTTCTTGTTGAACGCGTTAGGAGCCCCGTACACCTAGTTGATCAACTTGTGTGATTTCAGCAAAAAAAATTGGTTGCTCGAGTTGGTCAATTGCGTTTTGGGTGTGATTGGACAAAGAGTTAATGCACGTGTTGGAGCCCTCGTTCAAACAAAACACTGGGCGTTGGTCAACGCGCTGGGCAGCTGACAGCTGTAGCACACACATACATACAATGAACGCTGAGGCCAGAATGACAAAAAAGAAGAGACGATTCTAGGTGGATGCATTTTTTTTTTGGATTGGCGAAGAAAGAAGAAAAAGTTTTTCAACGAAATATGTATGTGCATATGCTGAATTAAGAATACGACCAACGTCGTCCGCTTTTTGTAATTCGACGATAATATTTCCATGCAGTGATGAGATCGATCATGTTCTATGCGGCGCAGGTGTGGGGAATTTGTCAATATGAAGAAGTAGAGAAGTTACTAAGATTTTTCATAAAAAAAAATCTTCAGATTGCCAGAATGCACTCCCACCTACATGATACATCTTGAAACTGGACTACCACTTTATATTTATTTACTCTTCGCTTACATTTTAATTATATAATAAAGGCAATAGACCTACCTGGTCAACGGCTTCCTAACATTGTTGTACGTCACTTACTACAGCGAAGACTTCAGTTTTTCAGGGAATGGGAAAGGCCGGGCAGTTTACACAACGTTCCTCTATTGGACAGCAGAACGTCATTATGGAAAGATGCTTTCAAGCACTCTGGTCAAAATTGAACTTAGCACGTTCGAGAATTTTACTGATAATGTAAAGCAGAGCGCTGCAAGGAATTCGTATTGATTACTTCAGCATGACCTTAAGGACAAAAGACAATATATCCACAATATTTCATATGATATATGAAACAGCTTGCCGATCTCCCGATTGTACTCTAAGCAACCTTCGAGTCACAGAAGACGTTCGGCACTTCATAGGCACCTGCCCAATTCTAAAGGAGATGAGACGAAATCATTGGGGAAGAAACCTTTTAACTGCTAACGAGGTCGTGGAGATACTGAATGGACAAGATTGGAATAAGTTGTACAGTTTCATGAAGCTCGCTTTGAGATACCACTCACAAATTTTAAATGAAGCCTTTGAAAACTATATAGCCAATATAACATTCAAATAGATGAATTTAATATGCAAATGCTGTAGATGTATAATTCTGAAATAAGCTTTAATCAAACTTTCTAGAAGGTGGCGCAAAATTAATCATCCTATCGGAAGATGTTATAATTTTTGCAAATGGCGTCGTGCTTTAATCATATTTGATATTTGTGAACAAAACAGCCGCAGTATACAAACAGATAAGCAATGGAGGTTGTAAAGGTCCAAATAAAGATTTCCATCACTCAAAATCTTTTTTTTTCTTATTTAGTAAAAAAGATTTTTTTTTTTTCGAGGTTAGGTGAAAAATCTTCCATAGACACTATGCGAATAGCAAGCGCGTGCTCATAGTAGTGTCAGATTCTTACTGACTAAAAAAACAGCACCCTTCGATATAAATTTGTTAGATATCGCAACTAAGTATAAACTTATCAAGCAATTTTCCTATCATGAAATAAAAACGTTTGGCAGATTTCTTTCCACTGAAAGATCCTACATATTCCGCAATCTAGACGCGGTTAATCATTATCTCGCCAAGTCGAAAGGTTTCGTCCTTTGTAGTCGGCGCAATAAATTGCTCTCATCCAAAATTTGTAGGACTGTATTGTTGACATGTCCGATTAGTCGGTTTCTATGCTTTCTCGAGAAGCTTCTAGTTTCAGCTTCGATTGTCGGAATTCCGAGATCGCTGTGGATATCGTCGTTTCTACTATACCACGGAGCTTGGGCAATTTCTCTTAGCACTTTATTTTGAAAAGCTTATAAAATACTTGCATTTGTTTTCTTGGTACAACCCCAAAGTTGTATACCGTAGGTATTCGTGCGAATTCCATTTCAGTCTTGCGTCGAGTGTCATTCCCAGGTATTTGGCCTCGTTTGCAAAAGGTATTAGGGCCGAGTTTAGGAAAATGGGCAAGTCATTAGTATTCATGTAAGTGAAATTCACGTGAACAGATTTATATTCGTTGAGGGCAATCCGCCAGTCTCTTGTCCATTCATTTACATTATTCAGTGCGTTTTGCAGTTTTGCAGTCGTTTCTTCGATTGTTTTACCTACTGCTAGGATAGCGGTGTCATCGGCAAACGTAGCAAGGATAGTGTCATCTTCGTTCGGTATATCACGAGTATATAGCAAATGGAGAAGCGGCCCAAGAACGCTTCCTTGCGGTACGCCGGCCGAAATTTCTTTGAGCTCGGAGTATTCGACTCCATGTCTAACACGAAAGAGTCTATTCCCAAAATATGATTCTAGAATATCGTATAAGCATACAGGGAGAACTTGTCGTAGTTTGGATTTCAAGCCACCATGCCACACATTGTCAAAGGCTTGCGAGACGTCAAGAAATACGCTTGAGCAAATCTTTTTTTCTTCAAGTGCTTTCTCGATTACGTCAGTAATTCTATGCAAAAACCTATGTATTCACCAAATTAATTTTAAGTCTTAACATATTTTTATACTTATTACCGAAGCTAGAAACTATTTTTTTATCACCCTATGTCATGTGTTTAGTTTGTAAGTTGGAATTTGTTGTGCGGTTTAAATTGCTTTTCTGCATTTTTTTTGTTTTTGATGTTAAAACTTTTGTAATAGTATTATGTACCGTTGTACTTGGTCATTCGTCGAATGCTTGCTTCTGAACCCAAACCGGTGGTCAGGGATAAGATTATTTTCTTCTATAACCGGTTGGAGATGCCTTAATAATATCCTCTCGAAAATTTTCGATATGATTGGAAGAAGCGAAATTGGTCTATACGATTTTACCTCATTTGGCGTTTCCGGGTTTTAAAACCATTATGACTTCCGCAACTTTCCATTGGCTCGGCATGGTTTTAGTCTGAGTGCAGCATTTACAATATGGAGAAGCTGAATCAATGCTTTTCTAGGTAAAACTTTGAGAATTTCTCCGGTAATCAAATCATAACCAGGAGATTTCTTAGGTTTTAGATTCTCGATCTCATGTTTGAGTTTCCTTAGCGTTGCACTTGTGAGCGTCAAATCGTCAGATGGTTAATCCAGCCTATTGCGGTTGTCGTTAACCACTTGACCATCGTACGGCTTAAAGGTTTCTTCCAGGTGCGCCGCAAAGACGTCCGCTTTTTCTTTATCTTCTTTTCTTATCTTCGGCTCGGGACTTTTAGTGCCTTTTACAGCTTTCCAAAGTGAATAATTGGAAACTTTTTTCGCTGTTAAACTTTCAAGGTAAGAGTCTATTGCACGATTCTTAAAATCCTTAATAGTCTTCTTCAACAAATTGCACAGACGATTCAAGTGTGCTTTATGCTGCGGAGCACGACTCTGTTGCCATTTTTTTACGCGCTTTTCTTTTTTCCTTGACCGGAGGATATCGCAAACCGTATCTGTCCGGCGTTTTCCTTGGATTGGGCGTATTATTCCAAGAGGCGAGGTGTACGATCTCAACGAAGCGATCAACTTCAACTTCAAGTTCAAAGGGTGTCGTAAGTGGAACGCTCAGTTCAACATTATCTTCAATTTCGTTCCTAAAGCCTTCCCAGTTAGTTGGTCGACCAGTTAATCTCGCTGTCTCTAGGTTATAGACTAGTTTTTAGCTGATGGTTAAAATAATCGGGGAATGATCAGACGACAGATCAAAGCTGTCTTCGACTTTTATGTGGTTGGTAGATATTCCTTTCACAACGAAAAAATCGATCAGGTCAGGTATTTTCGAAGTATCAGTTGGCCAGTAAGTTGGTTTACCCGTCGAATGGAAATCACAACTGTACTCCATACCTGCCCCATAGAGCATTCTACCTTTTTTCGAGCTGTATCTTGAGCCCCAGAACGTATGTTTCGCATTAAAGTCGCCGCCGATGATAAAATTAGGTTTCTGCAATTCAAACAAGTTAGTAAAATCAGATTTTTCAAGCGTGGAACGCGGTGGACAGTAGATAGATGCGAATTTAAGAGTACACGGACTATTTTTAACTCGAATCGTGCACAATTGCAAAGTTTCAAGCTCTATCTTTAGGTCTTCGGATTGTTCGATGCAGTCTTTAATAAATAAGGATGATCCGCCTCTCGCTTTTCCCGTAGGGTGACAAGCGTGGTAATCATTATAGCCTATTATTTTTAAATGCGACTCATTTTTTACGTGGGTTTCATGAATACGCATGAATATTTCCAATTCGTCGAGTTTTTGCAAAAGTCCGTTTGCATTCCAAGTACATATTTTTAACATTCGTTTGCCATTCATATTCTAGTTGAAGTACGCGTTTTCTGAGAATTATTTTCAAGCTTAACCAGCCTATCGAGCATAATTTCTCGAGAATAACCGACAAAACATGAGAGACAGGGTCCGTCGAAATTTCAAGGTTTTTTGGTTTTTCGGATGCCGCGGCCTGAGCGTAAGTCTGCACTCCTGCTGTCCGAGGGTCAGCATTACCTGGCGGCTTTTTCGATGCTAACTTTTCAGTACCGTTTCTTTTAAGAACAGAGGTCGAGGACTTTTCTGTTGTCACTCTTTCCCTCACCTTTTTGCGCTCTGAACCCAGTAGTTTTAGTTTGGCTAGTTTCTCCTGTGCATTCTTACGCTTTGGCTTAGTTTGCAGTTTAGATTTTGCAAGGGGCTTAAGGAGCACATCTCTCCGTTCTTGCAACTCCTTAGCTACTTCACAGCCTCTATAATTTGCTGGGTGCTTTCCCTTACAATAAGTACATGTTGCAGAGGTTTGTTTATTTACTCCACAGACTTGGGAGAGGTGATTTCTGGCGCATTTCACACATCGTGGTTATTTTTTGCAGTACATTTGCGTATGGTTAAACCCTTGGCAACGTAAAAAAGTAATTCAAAAACAAAATTGGATGATTAATTTTGCGCCACCTTGTATTAGTTCATTATTATAACATTCATTTTTCTCTCTTTCTGGCTGATGGCAATAGCCAACGTCAATAATTTGTATAAATTTGTATTTCAATTTATAATTTGATTAATAAAATGTATCTTATAGCCTTATAGCCTTACACATCGGTAATACAATGGACCTACTTTCTGGTCTAAGTACATCCTCATCGAGGGCCGATCCTAACCTAACCTAATCTATCTTATATCTCTCTATGTATGTGCATATATGTAAAAAATAAACCACACAGCAGTGAGTTAGTCAATGGCGAGGTTTAACTGGCGCCGGGGTGCATATTTCGTCGCACTCAATACAACTCACCCAAACGAAAAGATCCAAAAGTTGATCAACGTATTGAAAAGATAATGTCCAGCATATTATTTGGAACCATTGCCAAACGCGATGCGGAACCATGTCCAACGAGCAACATTAGTTCGAACACTACCCGTACATTTGTTAAGCAACGATCTTCAACCATCTCCACTGCTTTGGTTAAACAGAGTTCAAAGCCACGTATATTAGAGTTGAATGCGTTAATGAGAAATTGATACGTTGCGCACGTAATAGACGACCAGCATTACATGTTTTTGCATTTACTAACCTTCATCCGCCATGCCGATGCAGTGCGACTGCACTGAAGAGCATTGAAGGCGTGGTGAGTTATGCGGTTAAAATGAAGAAGGGAAGTAATGCTATTGATTATTTCGTTTGAGTTCTTTCGATAGAAATATTGATATAGCAGACATAGGCAGGGAACATTACGGCGGTATTCAAGCAAAATAATACTGCATGCAATATTCATGTTTCCTATAAGCTTTATCGCGCGATTTTATATCCTAACTAGCAAGTGCAATATAGTTTTTGATGCACCTGACCAGATGTGAGCGTTATAGTCTCTCTCTCTCTCTATCTTTCCTTTTCAACGCCCCTTTCCAATGCTGGAAAAGACTTATACGTCTGTATTCGATTCAGTTCAAAGGGTCTTTCTTTAGGATCGGGCAAACGACGCATTCTATTCATCCGACATGCTTTCTTCCGAACGAATTTATAAATGAGACGGTGCATGCTCTTTACCATCTCATCTCCTCCTGCCTTGTAAAGTTCGGCGGTAAGGTCGTTGGCTCCAGCAGCCTTTTTGGATTTAAGTTTAAATAACGCTATCCTCACTTAATTCTAATCGGGTTGACCGGAGCCGGCGGCGTAGAACTTAGATTAAGAATAAAAGAGACGCGATCGTCAAAGGCTCTGGCGGTCTCTTGCGATTGTAGCCGTCCGACGTCAAACTTCCTCACAGTATTTCGATGCATTCGTTCCTTTCTGAATATCCGTATCCATACATTGGCTACAACTAGGTTGTGATCCGAGTCCACGTTAACTTCTCGGAAAGTCCAGAGACTCATGTGTCGTGTAGGCTGTGCTTTGGGAGTACGCCACCAAAACCCCCCTCTTTCTTAACTTTGCATTAAAATTGCCCAGAACAATTTTAACGTCATGACTAGGGGGTTGCTCATACTCCTTGTCCAGGATAGAGCTCATCTTTAGTCGCTTGAGCGCATATTAAGCTAATGTTGGTAAATTTAGCCTTGATGTGGATTGTCATGAGGCGCTCGGTCACATCTCGGAAACACAAGACTTCTTGCCAAATTGCTACCTCTAAGAACTAAACCACACCCGAATAGACGTGCTCTTGTTATCTGTCGCAATCGCCGTAGTAGATGCCGCAGTTTTGTATCCTCCTTTTGTCCGGTCAATCCAATCACATTTCTTGGATGGCGGTAATGTCTGCTTTGCAGCAGTCTAGGGCCTCCACAAGTTGTCCACGTGCAGGCATGAAGATTGTTGTCCTTTAACTTTGCGGTTGAACAAAAATGATAACTTACATTTTTACTTAGGTGGCGCTGCAGTTCGGGGTGAACCTGGGCCTCATCCAACAAGCCTCTCCATTTAGATCGGTCTTTAGCTAATTGCCTCCAGTTGCGCACTCCAAGTTGGTCGAGGTCCCCTTGAACTTGTGCGCGCCACCTACGGCGATGATTCCCTCTACTGCGTCGTCCGTCGGGGTTAGATTCGAAGACTCTGCGGGCCGGAGCGTTGGTGTCCATTCGCTCTACATGTCCTAGCCATCTCAGACGTCCAATACGCAGTTTTTTGACTAGGTCGATGTCGCTGTACAGCTCGTATAGTTCGTGATTGAATCTTCTCCTCCAAAACCCGTCAACGCAAACGGGACCGAAAATCTTACGAAGAATTTTTCTCTCGAAGTGACCAAGGATATATTCATCCTCTTTTAATAAAGTCCATGTTTCAGTGCCGTAAAGCAGGACTGGGATGATCAAGGGCTTATATAGAGTCTCCTTAGTTGTTCGAGATAGGGCTTTACTGTTGAATTGCCTTATAAGCCCAAAAAAAACAGCGATTGGCAAGAGTTATTCTTCGATTGATTTCTGCGCTGATCTTGTTTGTAGAATTTATAGCAGAGCCAAGGTAGACAGAGTCCCTTACTACCTCGAAGTTATAGCTGCCCACTGTGACGTTTTATCCAATTCGTCGGTGTTGGCTTTCCCTTCTTGTTGACAGCATATACTTGGTTTTGCCCTCGTTTATCGCTAAATCCATTTTGGCCGCTTCCGCCTCAATGTTTGCAAACGCACGGGTGACAGCCCGCTGAGTTCTTCCGACAATGTCCATATCGACGTATGCAAGCAGTTGTACAGACTTGTAATAGACTGTGCCTCCGGTATTGACTTGTGTGTTCCGCACAATACCTTCAAGTACAATATTAAAGAAGTCACATGATAGCGCGTCACCTTGTCTAAAGCCTTTTTTGACATCAAAAGTCTCGGTGAGGCCATTACCGACCTTGATGGAGCAGCGAGCGTTCTCCACCGTCAACCTGCACTGACGGACAAGTTTGGCAGGGATGTCAAAACTAGACATGGCTCTATAAAGCTCTTCTCTATAGATGCTGTCATAGGCGGCCTTGAAATCGATAAAGAGATGGTGAGTATTGATTTGGAATTCTTGGGTTTTCTCCAGGATCTGCCGAAGTGTGAAGATTTGATCGATGTGTGGACTTTCCTGGACTGAAACCGCACTGATAGGGTCCAATCAGCCTGTTAATATAAGGTTTCAGGCGTTCACACAATATCGCAAAAAAGATCTTGTATGCGATGTTGAGGAGACTGATGTCTCTATAATTGGCGCAGTTGAGGGGGTCTCCTTTCTTGTGGTTCGGGCAAACGATGCTGGAGTTCCATTCATCAGGCATACACTCGTCCAAATCTTGGAGATGAGTTGGTGTATGCACTCTACCAATTCATCCCCAGCTGCCGGTAAGCCGTCAGGTCCAGCAGTCTTGTTGGATTTTAGCTTGGATATTGCTATCCTCACTTCGTTTTCGTCAGGTGGACGGAAATTTTGACTATCATCGTCTGTGTTGAATGGTTCATTCTGCCTGACAGCGGGATGTTGTTCTTCGTCGCCGTTATACAGTCTGCAGAAGTAGTTTTTCCATATTCTCAGCACCGACTGTGATTCTACTACGAGGTTTCCATTTTCATCTCTACAGGTTTCTGTATGGGTATTGCTTCTCTAAAACGTTCTTTTTACCTTTTGGTAAATCTTTCGTACATTGTTCCTGGAGTATAAACTCTCGATATTCTCAAACGCGCGCTTCTCATGCTCCTTCTGATTCTTTTGGAGAAGGCGATGTTCTTCCCGTCTCTTTTGCTTGTAGAGCTCACGAGCAGCTCTCGTCTTCCTTTGCAGCGCCGCTTTGTATGCCTCTTGTTTTGCTGCATGCACTCGCCGGCATTCTTCGTCAAACCAGGGGTTTCGCGATGGTGGGCGAGCGAGGCCCAGCACATCAGTCGCGGCGTTTCTGATGGCATGTTGGCATCGTTACCACTGGTCTTCGGCACTTGATGCTGGCGGCATAGGGGTGATTGAGAGATTTCGGGATACGCGTTCAGTGAAGAGTCTGGCGGTCTCTTACGATTGTAGCTTTTCGACGTTAAATTTTATCACAATGATTCTTCTTTGTTGCCCAGATTGGAATATCCGCATTCGTACCTTGGCTACAATAAGGTAATGATCCGAGTCTATGTTGTCCGCTCGGAAGATCCGGACATCCAGAATACTGGAGGCATGCCTTGCGTCAATCGCAATATGATCAATTTGGTTGATTGTTACATGATCATTGGACCGCTATGTCTGCTTATGAATATCGAGATGAGGTAACCGGTGCCGTAAAATAAGGCCAAGTGAAATAAGACCAACTTTTAAAAATTGGCCTTATTTCGCTTTCGAAAAGTTCAATAAAGCCAAATTTCAACAGTTGGTCTTATTTCACTTTGATAAAGTGAAATAACGCCAATTTGGTCTTATTGTGCTTTCAATTGATAAAATTAGCTTAATTTCGCTTCAAGTCAGTAAAATAAGGCCAGATCCTGAAATTTGTTCTGAGTGTGTTCTTGTTTATATAGGTAGGTAAGTAGAAGTGCTGAAACATAATTAGCGCTGTTTTAGTACCACAACTCAAGTGACCTGTCGGATGTAAAAACGGGCGTTAACTAAGAGGGATATGGAAAAGGAGTGAGCATTATTCCAATCCCTCCCGTTACGTTAAGGAATCTGATAATGTCCCAAATGCTTATCTCCGCTAACTCTGTTAGGTTATCAAAAAAGGGCTTACCTAGTGTGCGGTGTCTGGCCCTGCCTAGAGCCGGACACTTGAAAAGGAAGTGAAGAATTGTTTCTTTACCGTTAGTATTCTTGCAGGTACCACTTGTTTAGGTTTTACTTACATCTTATATGTTTGTTTGTCAGAAGAGAGTTGAAAAAACTTCATTTTAAATTCTTTATAGTAAAAGCCGAAAGCTTTAACTATGAAGAATTTTAGAAAAAAATAGTTAAAAATTCGCGCGAATTTTGAACTATTATTTTCTTAAATTCTTAATGGAACAGCCGCAAGCTTTTACTATAAAGAACTTTAGAAAACAATAGCAGACATCTTTTACTATGAAGAATTTTAGAAAATAATAGTTCAAAATTCACAAGAATTATAGGTGCTTGGTTTTTGGAATGTACTAAAGACTACTTCCATTCCTAAAATCTTCGCAAAATTCAAACGGAATTACTAAATCACTACTACTTTCCATATTTTACTAACGTACATTGTTATCTCACCTAACTTTATTTTGCAAATGAACTAACTTCAAGCCAACCTTACAAACTATTGTGTTGTCAATTCAACGAACGGTAAATTCTTCTGTTATGTTGATCAGTACATTGTTATGTTGCAACCATCTCCTAAGAAATTTGTTATTTACAGTTTGCAGTTGGTCTTAATGCTCTTTTGCAAAATTAAATAAGTCCAACTTCAATCTTATATATCCTACTTGTACGAGAAGCTTGATAAGCCGGATAGTTATAAATTATTAAAGTTGGCCTTATTTCACTTTGGAAAAGAGAAATAAGGTCAAATTGGTCTTATTTCCCAACATAATTTGGCGTTATTTCACTTTATCAAAGTGAAATATGACCAACTGTTGAAACTTGGCTTTATTTCACATTTGGAAAGGGAAATATGTCAATTTTTGAAAGTTGGTCTTATGTCACTTGGCCTTATTTCACGGCACCGAGGAAAGCAAGTGCTTGCTATGGTGACATTTCGCTACACAGCGAAATCAATTAGCCTTAGTCCGTTATCACACGTGATGTCGTGTAGGCTATGCTTACCGACTGCCCTACCAAAGACGTCCTTCTTTCCTATTTTGGCGTTATTAGGACATTGCTCGTATGTTTTGTCGAGGAGCTCGTAGAAACACTCTTTGGTTGCAGGGTCCTTTTCTTCCGTGGGGGCATGAACATATTTTAGGCTTACGTTAGCGAATTTAGCCTTGATGCGGATAGTCATAATACGCTCGCTTACGTGTCAGAAGCTTAAGATTTCTTGCCTAAGTCTGCCGTGTATGACAAATCCGCATCCGAATAAGCGTTGCCTGTTGCCTCTGTACCAGTCACCGTAGTAGATGTCACATTTTTTCATCCTCTTTTGCCCGGCCCATCCCGTCGCCCTTTCTGGATAGCGGTAATATCTGCTTTATAGCAGTCTAGGGCCTCTGCTAGTTGTTCGGCTACACGTGGTCTGTAAAGGGACAGAACATTCCACGCACAGATCCGAAGGTCGTTGTCCTTATTTCGTTTGCTGGGGTCGTCAATAGTTGAGTCATCCTTATCCGAGACTTTTGGTTGTTTCGGAACCATCGATTTTTACGTGGTAGGGAAGTTACCCCGACGGCACAACCCCCAACCTGGAGGGCCAGTTCCTTAATTATTCCCCTAGGACAAGGGGCCGGGTACACCAGTGCCAGTAGTCCACTACGGGAGTATGAGCGCTGCCGTTGGCCCATTAAGGGCTCCTCCGCCCCCATCTCTACCCCAATGTCCTGACCAACATTGGAAACTCTTTACCGACCTGTGATCCGAATACGTCGAAGCAGCTCGCGCAAGGTATTCACTAAGTTCAACCTAACTGGAACTATAGACGCCACCGTTGACTCCGTCTAGGGAATTCGTCCGCTGCCGCCTGGAACAAGAATAAGTGCTCTACTGGGAAAGCACTTTTCCCCCCCTTCTCTCATCTGCTGCCACCAAGAATCCGCCAAACGGGGTTGGTTACCCACTTCTTGGATTAAGGTACTAGGCATCCGGCTGTCACCGCGTGGAGGTTGAGAGTAGGAGTTGGTAGGCCTCAGCTGAGTGAAAACGCTTGTATTTTCATATGATTGCGTGCACTACCGTTGGACCAGCTAAAAATGATAACCAATATGTGGAATAAAGAACAAGTTAAAAATAAGTTGAATAAAAACGGTAACGAAGTACACCCTTTCAGGTTCACAATCCAACTCAGCTACGAGTATTCTTCTGAAAACGGAATTGAATGTGTTGTCATCGTAGCGATAAGGCAAACACACGTCGTGGGAACTTAGAACTTTGCACGGCATGATAAATGCAACTATGCATTTATTTACCTGTCTCGCGTGCATACAGTTGCACACATGATATTTTATACCACAAAGGGTCGTTAACAGTAAAATCATCCATATCCGAGGCCGTTGGTTGCTTCGTAGCTAGAGTCCTTTTACATAGCAATAAAGTTATCGCGACGGCACAACCCCAGCCTGGAGGGCCCCTAGACACGGCGGTGGATAAACCGGTGCCATACACTATGGGAGTGAAAATGCCCATTAAGAGCTCCTCCACCACCATTTCTATTCCAAGGTCCTTACTAACTTTGGAAATTGCTTACCGACCTGTGATACGAACATTTCGAAGCAGATCGAGCTGTTCTCATTCTTCAGCTGCTTGACGTGGCGGAACGGGTTAAGAGTCAATGAGCCTAAGGGTTCGAAAGGACCCCTGGTGAGACATATAACTAAAGGCTGAAGACGTCTTGACTGTGACGTAAAGCTTGTTAACAGGGTGGTACTCGTGAAAACGATAATCCACCCGTCCGTTATCTTTTTGATTACGGCCGGGACAAGGTTAGGTTAGGTTAGGTAGGGTTATGAGGTTGTCATAACCGGGACAAAGATTCTGGAGATCCCAACCAACATATTTTTACCCCACCACCTCTAGCGTTGACCCGGTAGTAGTGTGATGCTTGCTTCTGAAGACTCCTGCAGCTCTGTCTCTGACTAATCCGGTAGACTGGGCTGAAATGATAGAAAAAGTGGCGGAAAGGCTTCGGTTAAAACCTCTAATTTCTGTCTCAATAGACGGGCAGCTGATCGAAGGTGTGTCGGTGACGGTTTGACTCGAGAAATCAGTAAGGCTGAACGAGTTCCTGAAACGTCGCACTCCTATAAACTCCTGACTAAGAGTCAGCTGAAAGGGAGAAGAAGGAAGGCGACGATAACTGATCTGGTCAATCCCTCAGACCCAACGCTGGCTCCTTTTCCTTCGGCTAAAAAAGGCCCAAGCGGACGAAGCAAGCTTCGTCTACTCTTCTTGGTGGAAGCGTGTTCGCATCTGATGCGCGCTCCTCTGCTGGACACACTCTTACCGGTGGTTTTATCTGCGTACTAAATCTGGCAGATGCTGGTGCTGTTGCCCCTAGCTAATATTAGCGGATAAAAAAATGGCTGACGCAGGCAAAGCTACGGGTAAGCGCGCTCGTCTTGTCGGAAGCGTGTGCGCACCTGGTGCGCGCCCGTCTACTAAGAAGCCTCAGACCGGAGGTATTATCTGCGCGTGGTGCGTGATGCCCTTGCTGCAACTTCTAATAGTTCTAGCACCTTTGGACAGAAATTGGCTGATGCGGATGAAACCCTGGTAAGAAGCAACCGAAATCGAAGGAGCGGAGGGAGCAGATTCTTTATAGTGAAACTGCTGCTTCCGCTCTTACGGTATGAATTGTAAGAGCTGGCAATGATCACAAGATGACAAAATTCTACTCATGGGGACCACTTCTTTTGTGGTATTCGTGCCAATTATTCCGTACTTAGAATCTTGGCCTCGACACGAGCGAATGGGTTGACCACTTACACAAGAAGAGAAAGAATCGAGAAAATGTGGAAGGCTCTTCTCTTATTGTGGACTTGGATCAAGGCTCTGTGGATGTCATGAGGACTAGGTATGGTTTGCGTCCTTACCTGCATCTTGGAAAGACTCAATTCCATTTAGTTTTCAAATGAGTACAAGTAGCGGACGAAAACCGCCGACTATATCCATGATATTCTTGAAGATTAACCTGCATCATTCCAAGGCTGCTACCACTCTCTTAATTAGTAGGCTTTCCGTGGTGCGTACAAGACCCCACATAACATCTATCCAGGAGCCATACGTGCGGAACAAGTACATATGTGGTTTGGAAGTGTTCGTGGAATAACGGTCCTATGTGTCGAATTTTCTCTCAATAACCAAGCTTAGACAATTTTATGGACAGGACTTAGTTGATGCAGCTGTACGCTACGGAACGACCGCATATTGGAAAACCTTTGTCGTTGCGTTTGCTTACTTACCTTATGATTTGGTAATACCTCCACCACTGAAGGCGGCTGCCTGTATACTGTGTGTTTTTTTACCTAGGGATGTGGTAATCTTCTAAAGATACTAGTAGTCCGAGCTACTGGCATGTACAAATCGCAGGAATGCGGACAACACGAATGGTGCTATTGCTGATTTGCACCAATTCTTCCAACAGTTTCGCGAATACTTTTATATCTATGTCGTCGGCAAAACCTATCACCTTAGCTTCTTCTGGTAGGTCTAGCCTAAGAATGCCATCGAACATTACGTTCCATAGGAGGATGCCCAGGACTGAGCCTTGTGGTACTCCTCCAGTGACCGCGTATTCCTTCGCACCCTCGTCTGTGTCATAGATGAGGATCCTCTGCCGGAAGTAATCCGTGACTACTTTGACTTCTTATTTCGAAGTGCTCCCAGAATATGCTTACAGTTTGCAGAATTGAAAGCATTCTTTACTTCAAGTGTTATAACGGAACAGTACCGCTTAGTCCCGCCTTTCCATCTGCTTTATGTGCAGTGCTGACTACAATTTGTATGGCGTCGACCGTTTAGCGGGCCTTTCGGAAGCCGTATTGGTGCTCTGCTAGCCCTCCTATATTTTTCATGACTGCTCCAGTCTGTTGCAGACTATGCGCTCTAGTACTCGTATCTTCCGTGCTGTGTCCAGCATGCAGTCGATATGACGACGGGTCCCCTGGGCGATTCTTCCTAGAGTTACGATGGGGATACCATCCAGCCCAGGTGCTTTTTATCCCCGAATCTGTTAGAGCCTTTTATGACTTCTTCTCTTGTTACCAGAGGGATCACTTGCGGTTCTACCAGTATTTCTCTATTCACTATCGCACCTTCCTGCTTAGAAAATAACTCTTTCGCGGTATTAATTAGCATCTCTGGACACGTGGGAGCTGGTGCCTGAAAGGTCTTCAGCTCCTCATCACCCAAGGGATTTTCATCGGCTTCATTGCACAGTTCGGTGAAGCTTCTACGTTTACTGAGCTTGATTGCCATTTTAATGTCTTTTCGCTCTGTTTTATACTGGTGTACTGTGTACGGTGTACTCGGTGAAGTTGTTTTTCGGTCTAGACCGTTGTTAGAGCCTTCTTCCACAAAGGCATTCAACGCGTAATTGCGCAATTTCACCATTCCACCAATAGACGGGGGATGTTTATGAGTGGCCATTTTGCTGGGCATAAAAGCATCGCATGCCCTAACAATGTGAGCCATAATTTGTTTGGATTTATCAGCAGCTGGGCCTGCAATCGTATCATCTCTGATCATACGAGAAAAAAAATCCTTGTCGAAGGCGTTTGTCTTCCATTCTGTGTTTTGTGCTTTGTTTTGGAGTACGTTTTCTCTATGGACTTGTTCGGGATTCATTTCGAAAATTATAGCCTGGTGGTCACTATGTGTATACCATAATGTGTGCCAACTTTCCATGTTGTCTTTTGAGCTATAGAGCTGCTTAGAAACGTGAGATCGATGATGGTAAAGGTGTGTTCGTTAGCCTGGTTTAGTAGCACTGTATCTAAGGCTACGAAGGACTCTAACAGACTGTTACCCCTTTTGTTTCTTCTTGGGCATCCCCAATCCATGGCCCATGCAATGAAGTCGCCAGCTATTACAATTGGACTTCGGCCCCTAGCATCTGCCACTAGTCTACCTAGAAAGCTTTCAAATTCCTATGTCGTCAAGCTTGGTGGAGCTTAACAGCTGTAGACGTGAGCTCCTCCTATTTTTGCCCAGGAGGATCTAGTGTTTGGTTTTGTTTCTATTTCTTCAAAGGCAAGTTTACCGCAAGACCAGGTCAGGGCTTTTGTTGTAGTGTCAACAGTCCATGTATTTTCCTCGTGTTTCCTATATGGTTCACTTAAGATGGCTACATCTATACATAATTCACGAACGGACTGTGTCAATAGGTCTTGGGCAGCTACACAATGATTCAGATTTAACTGGAGTATTTTCATATACATCGCAATTCTTTTATCGCCTTCTGGTAGGATGGGCATCTCCTGCTTCCTAAGAAATGATTTCCATCGACATTCTCCTTGTCACGACAGAGAATACATCTAGGCTCCTTTGTGCAGTCTTTTGCCATATGGCCATCTTCTCCGCACCGCATGTAGTGTTTGGAGAAGTTGTTTCCACTTTTGAGGACCTTTGCTATATGCCCAAATTCCAAGTATTTGTAGGCCAATATACAAGAAGAGTTAAAAACAAAATTGAAAAAGTGAATGGATGAGATTGTTAGTGAAGCGTTTAAGTAGTTTTATCCAAAAACACAAAATTCTCGAACCGAATCAGTATGGTTTCCAGAAAGGGAAGAGCACAGGGCGCCTGTTATGTGAACTCGCAAACCTAGTGACCATAGGCCTAAATAAGAGCCACCACATCTTAATTATGTTCGTGGATTTTAGCAAAGCCTTCAATACTTTGGTTCACGACAAACTTCTTGGCAGCTTATACAACATTGGTGTAAGAGGTATCACCGTAAAATGGATAGAAAACTATTTGTCAGGAAGAACGATGAGGGTTAAATTATACAATACGATAAGTAGCGGAAGACAGTTTATATGGCGTTCCACAAGGATCTAAGTTTGGGCCATTGCTGGTCATTCTTTTCATCAACGAACTTCTTCGTGTATTTCAACATAGCACGGCTTTTGCCTATGCAGACGATATTGCCATTGTTGTCAAGCACAGAAACCTTAATATCGCGATTAAAATCATGCAGGAGGAGTTTAACAAAGTTTCAAAGTTGTGTCACAACCCCAGCTCAGTAATTAACTCGACGAAAACGAAGATAATGCATATACATATACCAAATCAACCAACAGATATTATAAACGTTTATCACCATAACGAACACTGCCCAACAATGAGAGGCAGCGACCCTATTGAAGTAGTCACGTCCATCAAGTACCTCGGAATCACAATAAATATTCACTTTCTTTAGCATGAACATATCAACAAGTAACGCCTACAACTGAAGAGTGCTATTTTTGCGTTGGTTTACTTGAAGAGATACTCTTCCGCGGATGTACTGAAGCAGGTCTACGATTCTTTAGCTGAATCCCGTATAAGATATGGGATACTAGCATGGGGGAATGTATCAAAAGCTCATGTCGATAAGCTTTTAAATATCCGAAGACATTTAGTTAAAATCATAACTAAAAACGCTTTTTTCAAGGTTTTGGATGTCAATAGCATATACAAGGGGACAGTAATCCTCGAGTACTACGATGACCTCCGTTTCCAGCAAACCATTAGTCACAGCCATAACACGAGGAGACGAGCTCAACAACTTCTTAAAATACCGGCAGTATTCAACAACTACGGAAGACGACAGCTTGCCCATGCAATTCCAACAGCTCTGAACTCCCTGCCAGCAGAATGAAAAATAATTCCTAATTTTAAAAAATGTAAAAAAACTAATAAAATCACATTTTCTGTATTTAAGTTCTATCCCCTAAAAAAGCTAAATTTAAACATAGTGTAGCTTTCATTCAGAAAGTAATATCTTACATTCTTTCGATAAATTCAACTACGATCTTACCCACCTTGAACAAAAGAAAAGAACTGTGAGGTTAAACTCTCGCGAATGTTTTGAGCGCGGGAATGTGGATTGCTTCCTACATGTGTATGTCGAACTAAAGGTTGAGGACGTCTTGACTGTGACGTAAAACTTGTTATACAGTCAGGGTTATCGTGAATAAATTTTCCCTCGGAATTTTTCCACCGAACAAAAAGTAGGTGCCTTGTTTGGAGGAAAAATTCAGAGGGAAAATTTATTCGCGATAACCCTGAGAATGATGGAGAAAACAAATGTGATGTCCACTCCAGCCGGTACTCGTGAAAACGATAATCCACCCGTGGTCTTTTCGACTACGGCCGAGACGAGGATTCTGGAGGTCCCAACCACCATACTTTTACCCCTCGCCTCTGGCGTTGAATCAGAAGTAGTAGCGACGCTTGTTTCAGAAGACTCGTGGCGTTATCTGCGCACAAAATCTGGTGGATGCTGGTGCTGTTGCCCCTAAAGGTCCCAGCACTAGCGGAAAGAAAATGGCTGACGCAGGCTAAGCCACGGGTAGGGGCGCTCGCCTCGCCGGAAGCATGTGCGCACCTGGTGCACGCCCTTCTACTAATAAAACTCCGACTATATCTTTGATATTTTCGCAGATAAACCTCCATCACTCAAAGGCTGCTACCGATCTCTTAAGTAGCAAAGTAGCAGACTTTCTATGGTGCGTACAAAACCCCACATAACATCTATCCAGGAGCTATACGTGCGGAACAATCGCATATGAGACTTTGGAGGTGTTCGTGGAGTAACGGTGCTATGTGACGAGCGATCTGAAAGACCGAGAGCTTGTCTAATTGTGCCGAATTTCCTCTCAGTAACCAAGCTTGGACAATTCTGTGGACAGGACCTAGTTGCTGAAGCTGTAAGCTACGAAACGACCGGAAGTTGGAAAACCTTCGTCGTTGCGTCGGCTTACTTCCCTTATGATTCGGTAATGCCTCCACCACCGAAGGCGGTTGCCGAACTCATAAAGTACTGTGACACTCGAGAGATGGGACTAGTCATGTGTTGCGACGCTAATGCTCAGAATACAGTCTGGGGCAGCAGCAAATGTAACATACGAGGAAACCATCTCCTAGTAATTAACAATGTTGGCTCCTAGCCAACTTTTGTTACGGTAAGGAGGCAGGAGGTAATTGATTTGACTTTATCTTATAGGTATTTCAAGTCAATTACTAACTGAGGTGTCCTTGTTAGACCATAGATCGTTCGCTTTCCAAATCGAATGCGAGGCCATAACTTTGCAGGAGAGGATGAATCCGAGGAAAACCAACTGGGTGCGGTTTAGGGAAGAGCTAGACGGATCTGTCAAAACTCCAACTAAACTCAGAACGAAACGAAAGGTTGAGGATGCTGTTCAAAACCTGACTAGCGTCCTTACCAGCTGTTTTGAACTGACGTGTCCATCGACAATAACCCCCTGCAGAACTCCGGTTCCCTGGTGGAGCCCAGAACTGCAGCGACTTAGGAAAGAATCCAGAAAACTTCACTTAAGACAAATTTAGAAGGTGACTGGGATCTTTTTAGATCGAAGCAAAAATACTATAAGAAGTTAATTCGGTTGTCGAAAAGTGCTTGTTATAGAGATTTTTGTGAAAAGATCGAGACACTCGGTGAAACCAGCAGGTTGGTTAAGGTCCTCAAAAGGGGCAAGCCGACCAAACCGGAGTCACTGAGAAAGTCTGATGGCAAGTTTACTGAGACGAAAACGGAAACTTTTAGTCTTCTGCTGGAGACTCACTTTTCTGGCAATCAGATAACCACTAGGTCACAGCTTGGTGCGCTTACCCAAGCTGAGCTTGATCTAAGTCAGAAAACTCGGCGCAGCTGGTATATTGCACCAGCCGTGGTAACAGATGAGGCCATCAAATATTTTGTGGCATCTTTTGATGGTTTCAAATCGCCTGGCGCCATGATGGAATATATCCAGCTATGCTGCAACAGAGTATAGATCAGATATTGCCAACTCTGAAAAGAATTTTCACCGCTGGCTTGGTGCTGGCATACATTCCTACACCTTGGCGGACAGTCAGAGTAGCTTTCATACCGAAAATTGGTAAGGAAGACTATTCGCTGCCCAAGAGTTTCAGACCTATACGTTTGACATCCTTCTTACTGAAAAGTATGGAGAGACTGGTAGAATTTCACGTGCGCAAAGTTGCTTTGAAGCTACATACACTACCGAAGATGCAGCATGCCTATCAGCGCGGGAAATCCTGCGAGACCGCACTTCAAAATTTAGTGGCCAGAATTGAATGCACGCTTGATAGGAAAGAATACGCGATGGGTATCTTCATCGACATTGAGGGTGCTTTTGACAATGCGACTTTTGACTGCATGTGCTACTCGGCCAGACAACACGGCGTAGATGAAACATTAGTGTTGTGGATTAAAGCAATGCTAATGAATAGAACTTTGGTAGTGGATGCGGATTTTGGCCGAGATCTGGTAGTGATTTTAGATAAAAAACTTCATTGGTCTAAGCACGTCGAGTCGAAAACATCCAAGGCGCTCTCAGTCTTCTGGCAGTGTAAGGGTGCTTTTGGCAAGACTTGGGGCTTGTCACCGAATAAGGTTCTCTGGATCTACACGGCTATGATAAGACCATTTCTCGCATATGCGTCGGTTGTTTGATGGAAGGGGCTCTCGCGTAAATATGTGGTTGCCTTTTACGCGAAACTCCAAAGAACGGCTTGTCTCGGCTGAACGGGAGCTTTCCCGAGTACGCCTGGCTCTGCTCTAGACGCTTTGCTGAACTTACCTCCCCTTGATACTTATATCATGGGTTGTACTATCAAAGCCATCCATCGTCTTAGGCGGGGCGGTTTTTGGTATACTCCACACTGGAATTTTGGTGAACTTGTGCGACACTTATCTTGCGACTCCTGTCTTATGGATATGCCGTCTGATGCAATGACACCAGAACTCCAGCTGATGCGCAAATTCAGAGTCGAATTTCCCTGTGCCCAGGACTGGCTTCGGCCAGAGTCTGAGCGGGGAATGGAATGTAGTCGTATTTTCGCGGATGGTTCCAAAACCAGTCAAAGGTCTGACGCTGGTGTCTTCGTGGAAGTCGACAACATTAGACTTCACTTTTCGTTAGGCAAATATGCGTCTATTTTCCAAGCCCAAACTTATGCAATCCTAATGGCCATGAACTATGTTGTGAAGAACAGGTGGAAGGGACGTAGCATTTGTGTCTGTAGTGACAGTCAGGCTGTGCTTAAGGTATTGCTTAACCCTGTAACCACTTCCAAAATAGTTCGTGAAACCAAAAACTCTTTGAACTCCGTCGCAAGGCTGAATTCTCTATCTCTTATCTGGGTCCCAGGTCACACTGGGATCTTGGGAAACGAGATCTCCGATGAGATTGCTAGATAAGGCTTGGAGGAGGGTTTCTCAGGTCCCGAACCCGCGTTGGGTCTCCCTGCGTCCTCGGTTAGGGCTTCCATTGACGATTGGGTCTCTCACTAGCACAATTGTGTGGCATAATTCTCCAGAGGTTGACTAAACATATGCTCCCGGACGTCTGTAAGAAATCAGCGGCATTCTTTTTTTCTCTCAGCAGAAAAGACTGTAGACAACTCATTTGCGTCTTGACAGCCCACTTTGCCTTTGCCCAGCACCTTAACGTGTTGGGCATAAGGACAATACAATCTGCGACGCTTGTGGAGAGAACGACGGCACCGCGGAACATTATCTCTGTGTGTCCGGCCTTTGCTCGTATCGGGTGGCAGATCCTCGGTGCGGTGAGTGCTGGTACTGTAAGCTCCTCATCACTGAAGTGCTTGCTTGGCTTTTTTAGAAACACAAGGAAATTCCAATAAAATGGGTAAATCAGGGTTTGCTCTCTGGTAGTACAATGGACCAGTTGCGTCTGAGTGCTCCAGTTGAGCGTTTGCTATAGTGGCAAAAAAAATTCGCTTATTCGTAAAAAAATCGGCAAATTGTTAATTTCTTCGCGGAAACTAATTACTATTCAACTTGTTTTTTATATTTATCGATAGATAAATTAAGCTCTCTTCTTTTAGAATAGTAAAATTGCCCTTGGCGTGCTTATAAATGTGCTAAAAACGGTTCGTTCGCAGTTCGGGCATTCGCAGGTCATTGAACTGTGAATGGACATTAAAAGAAAATCGATTGCTATGCTAATGGTTCAAATCCTGATGTCAACAAGGATTTAATTATTTACTTCTCATGAAATAAATAATGAGTCAACATATAAACATATTATAATATATAATATAATATAGATTTGGCTCAACAGCTTATTAAGTGCCTAGGCCAAGCTTCTCGCAACCACGCGTGTTGTGTGCGTTATATATTTCGCACGAATGGAAGGGACCTACAGTCTTGTGCCATATCCGAAGGGCACTTTTCATTTCGTTTTTTGGGAAGTTTTTTTATGACAACAACAATGTTTGTCAAATGTTCACGAGAGGTGGGACCATGAAAAAACTTTTCGATGTTTTCTGGGATTCGAACATTGAACCTAACGCGCAGTGGTCCGATACACTAACCACTGCGCCACAGCGCTCACTACATACATATGTATGTACAATACAAATTCGCTTACTTACTAAAAATGTTCTTTACTTTTTCCTGCAATGTATAAATTCACTTATGATTAACAACACATTACCATTCTATTTGTAATTATTTTAATTTTGTTTAAATTATTTTCATATACAAAAACCTATTGCAACAAATATAATACATATGAGCTTACATCCCTGATGAGGGCTTATTACCATACTTTTGCTTTTTGTGAAACTTTTTCGGGTTAATTCCATATGCCTTGAGTCTATCATCTGTGATTTGCGATGTACTATTGTCATCGTTCTGTTGATGATTGATTTTACTTTTGTTGAAATTCTTTTGGTGGTTATTTTTATTTCCTTTATCAATAGGACTCTTTTTAATTAGTTTTCTTCCAGCGAAAACATTTTTCTTGTTGCTAAATGGATTACAGACTAGAGTTTTTGGTTTTACGTGATCCATTTTCATTATTTTTCCTGTTACGACTGAATCTTGATCTGTGCTTATGGATTTGTTTTCACTAACTGTAACTTTGTTTTTCTTCTGTTTCTTCTTCTTTTTCTTTTTCTCGCACTGTTTACTTGATGAAGAATCTCCTTCAGCTTTAGGGCCTGCCTCAACCTTAGTATCTGTTTCAGGCTTTTCCGATTCAGTGATTTCGGATTGTGGAGATACAATGGTCTCTGCCACTTTCCGCTTCTTCACGCTCTGTGGATTTGATGATTGTGATCGAGCCACTGAAGTCGTTGGTTGATTGTCACCAGTTTCATCGTCAGATCTGGAAGAAATATAGCCGCAAATGAAATATACTTGACTAACACGAAAATAAATGCACTTACTCTTCACCATAGAGGCTTTTAAAGATTTTACGCTTTAAGAACTCATTGTTCGCTTTCATTTTGTACAATTTCTGTTCTTTCTTCTCAACGATATCGGGACGAATTTGAACAGTCTTCTTTAAACTTGCCCATTGATTTAATTCCTTATTCTTCGCCAAAAGAATCTGAAATTTAAATTATGAATGTAAATTTAAGGATTAAACAAAACTTACATATGCAAGATATGTGCAAAATAATACGTTTTTAAAAATGTAGAAAAGCGATTATAATACGTATTCAGTATCTTCTTGCGTAGGAAACCAATCTTGATGTTTTTTTTTTTATATTTTTTTTGTGGTTTATCGAAAAAAACATAGAAAGTATCAATATCTCTACTTACTTATTGACATAACGATATAAATACTCGTAGAGTGCTTCTAGCAACGGTACCCTTCTAATGGATGGATGTGAGTAAAAACGAACTAAGGGTACTATACGAAAGCATCAACATTCAAAAATGTATTTTGTGAAACAAAAAATTAACTTTTTGTCATTAAATTAAAAATTATCATCTTTAATTCTCTCCGTGGGCACCCGCTGAAAATGGCTGATTGCAGTCTGTTAGAGTAGTGGCTAAGACTTACACGAATGTACTCTTATTGTGAGCAGTGGCAATTAAGAATGAGACCGTTGGTAATGGTGATGTAAACTTCAGAGGCATGCTGTGGGATGGAATCTATGTGTTAAACACAGAGGTGAGTCCTAACGAGCTCCTGTAGGCACGTGAGAAGGGCTTACAGTAAGGAGCACCGCATTTTACAGTGCCGGTAGCCTAAGATGGACAGTTGTTCCGTGCATACACTTCTTCTTCTTCTTCCTATTTCGGCGAGGTTATGATCCGAAAGCAAGGGATCATAACACTCCCACTTCACCGCATTTTTACAGACTTCAGAAATTATCGGCAGGTCTCCCGATTTCTGAAACATCGTGTATTTAAACATATAAATAGCTTAATAAAGTATTAATCTTTATCCATCCCTCTGGTCTTTTTTGGCCAAAAAACAAATACAAATATTTGGCGCAACAGCTCTTTAAAGTGCCAGGGCCTAGCTTCTCGCAACCACTCATGTTGTGTGCGTTATATTTTTCACACGAATGGAAGGGACCTACAGTTTAATGCCGAATCCGAACGGCGATTTGAGAAGCTTTTTCGTGACAACAATACTCTCAGATGTTTGTCAGACGCTCCCGAGAGGTGGGACCGTGAAAAAACTTTTTGGTATTTTCTGGGATTCGAACTTGGAACCTGATGCGTAGTGATCCGACACACTAACCACTTAAGCCATTGCTTTTTTGGCCCAAAGCAATTTTTTTGTTTTCATATTATACGTATATGTATATACAAGTACATACATTTGTTAATTTTTAAAAATTATATTCAGGGTTATCGCGAATAAATTTTCCCTCGGAATTTTTCCCCCGAACAAAAATTAGCTATCTTCAAAAACAGGGGAAAAAATCATCGGGGAAAAATGAAGTATCGCGATTGTGTTGAAAATGCACCTGAATCGCAATTCATGATGCCTATTTATTTTCAGCGGATTTATTTCCTCTATTTTTAAGGTACCTAATTTTTGTTCGGGGAAAAATTCCGAGGGAAAATTTGTTCGCGATAACCCTGATTATATAAAATATAAAAAGATTAAGTCGAGTAAGGTATCATTTGTACCAAAAAAAGGACACTTGTGAAAGCGCTCTGAACCTTGTCCTAACGAACTGGAACGAACGTATTGATAAACAAAAATATGGGTATAGTGTTCTTTCGATCTTAAACGGGCCTTTGAGACAATAGACAGAAACAGAAATATACTTATAGGAAAACTGAAAAAAATACGGTATACAAAATCAAGAGTCCGAATAGTTTAGAGCATATCTCATGGATCGAACCCAACGTGTAAAAGTAAACGGCCATTTGTCGGATCCCATCGAAGTCCAACTCGGGGTCCCCCAAGGATCAATGTTGGGGGCACTTCTGTTCACTATATACATAAATGACATGATATGTAAGTTAAAATACTCCCAACTAATGCTGTTTGCGGACGATGCTTTTTATTGATTCCCGGCTTGCTTTTGTAAGAAAATTGCCAAGAAAGTAGGTCTTATGACAAGACAATGCGAAGAATATTAAAGTGCAATCTATTCACCGCGATTAATAGCATGCTTGGTTATCTGTTAAACAGAGAATATATTTAAATATGCTTATCTAAATTGATTATCTGTTAAAAAGATAATATATTTAAATATGCTTAGGTTTGTCTTTAAAATACAAAATAATTGAATGCCAAGATACTTACTAAGATTTATACAATATGTTAGAGAAATCCGGCTCTAAGAAATATGAATGACTTAAGATGACCAAATTACTTAACAACAAGAGCACAAGACTCGTTAGCGTACAAAGAATTTAAAATATTCACTCAACTACCTTTCGTTGTAGAAAATGAAACAAACTTGAGAATATTTAAACGAAGTGCAATCGATTTTGTAAAGCTAACATTTTAGATACGTATGCTTTTTTTTATTTTGTTATTTTTATTTTACTGCAACTGTATTCACTATTGTTTAAAAACATATATATAAATGATATCAATCAATTAATCAAAAAAAGACCCAAAGGACTGTATTGTAAGATTTTTGTGGACGGATGCAGGTTAATAGCAATTTCACGGATTACAGCAGTATACGTATAAGTGCAACCAAAAAACTTACCTCTTCAATGGTCAATCCAAAATCGTTGGGTGTGGTCTCGGTATACTTAAATCGACACGGTAAGTCACCAATCATATCCTCACAGTCTAGCTTATAGTATTCATCGATGTATTCTCCGTACGTCCTTTCATCATCTGGATTGAACGCAGGTTTTTCCGCCTTGATAACGTCCATGAAACGATTTTTTCGCTTTTTTTTTCGTTTGTCACGAGTGCTCTCAATTAGCTCCTTTTGAATGGTTTCCTTTGCATTCGGATCATAGTCACAGTCCATATTGAAATCGTCATCTTCACAATGTGGTCCATAGTTAGTGTCATCATATTCCTTCGTTGGATCATAGTTATCCCAATCTTCCACCTTAAGTTCATCAATATCTGGACATGAAGGTTTCTCTTCACCCTCATCCACTTCGTAGTAGTCATCATTGAATAGTTCCTGCATTCGTCTATCATGTGCGTCCGGATCAAACTCATCCTCCAGTTCCTCATCTCTAAATCCTACTTCATCGTTTCCTGTGACTTCTTTTAGTTTTTGAATTTTCTCCTCAATTTCTTTTCTCTTCATAGCCTTCACCATTTCAAGTTCTTGCATTTTCTGTTGCTTTTCACGATCTTTTCGTTCTTTTGTTTCTTGCCGCTTTTGTTTTCTTTTGTCATCCTGTTTTCTTACAGACTGTTCAATTGTACGCGGGTAACGTTTGATAAACTCTGAGTCGGGTTCTTCAAAACGAAAGTTATACTTGTGCTCGAATTCTTCTTGCTTTTCGAGTTCCACTTCATCTTCAGAGAGATCATTGTCTTCTCCAACAATTTCCTCATAGGTGGGAATGTCTGCGAAATTTGTTTCTGCGTATCTAAACAGCGAGTAGGATATACACATGTACATATGTATGTATGTGTCAAATGTCAGTTATGATGATTTATAAAAATTCATGCTTACCCTTGATTAAGAACGTAATCTCTAAGAAATTTCTCACTTTGCGGCAATTTAGAATTGGACCAGTAGTTCTTTAACGGAGCCAGTGTCTTTTTTATTTCTTCTTCCACATTATCCTTTTTACCAGCTAGCCATTTGGTAAAATCTTCTTCCTCTTTGTCCTGAAAATGTAAAAAGGTTATGAACCATCAAGAAAAGTAAAATACATTTTAAAAGTTTCGAAATCATTATAGACGATAGTTTGACATTCACTCCTCAATTTCATTTTTCACTCCTCATATTGACTACGTGTGTAAAAAGGTACAATTTCTCCACAGAATAAAGAAATGGAAAAAAACTTAAAGGTTCAAATAAGCATTTAAAAAAATAAAAAATTATGAAATTATGTCGTTTCATTTTAAAGATATAGCAAAACAACATAGGGTGAGCGTTTTTGGGACACCCAAATTTATGAACCGATAACTTTTTTTATAATTTGCGCGCACTCAAAGTGTTATGAATACCTTTAATATGTTTACACACAGTGCGGGCGTTGGAAAGGATGGATAGAGAGAGAGAGAGAGAGAGAGAGAGATTTTGGTGTAGTGGTTCTTGAAACTCAGTTGTTTATGCTTCAGCTATTCTCCGGAGGTGGCGTCCAGATAACTGGGGAGATTTTTGTTATTATTGCCTTTGCTTCTGATTTACAGTACTTTTTTCTCGATGGCGGATGTCAAGGACAAATCATCATCAACAGAGCGAACAATTTTTCCAGCCACATGACCAAGCTACTGCCAGTGTTATGCCTTCGCAGTAGTGTTCACAGAAGCTTTTGCAAATGATCGGACTGACTTTATATATTTCATGAGAAATAAATATATGCTTGCTGACATCGGAATTTGAACCATGAACCATTCGGGTGACAATTGACGACGTTACCACTACACCATTGCCACCCCCCACTTGCGAACGTGCGCGTAAGTAAGTTCCATCGCGCGGATGGGAAGGGAAGACGGCGGAGTTTGAAATACATATAACACCTGTAGACGGATCGATGAGCGTACAGCAATCAAGGCTCGGATTGCGGCCTAAGCAGTAGAGAGAACCGAGCTTGAAGCCCAATACCGTGCGAAGAAGAAAGAAGTGCAGCGTAGTGTGAGACGTGACAAACGACAATATGTCAACTCACTGGCCTCAAGGGCTGAAGAAGCAGCGAGTAGGTGCGACAGTAGGACTGTTTACAACATCACTAAGGAGCTCATTGGTGGTCGAAACTCCAAACAACATCCAGTGAAGAGTCTAGACGGTAACCTTCTGATTTCGGATGAGGATCAGCTCACTCGATGGAGAGAACATTTTGCTACAGTGCTAAATCACTTAGACGACGGCGGTATGATCTTGAATTCGAATGAGCAGTTCGAAGCAACAAATTCCCGAATTCGCACCGTACCTTCCAGTAAAACTGAAATAATAACAGCAATCAAGTCCCTCAAGAAGAACAAAGCGGTGGGTATTGATGGCATCCCTGCCGAGCTATTTCAAGCGCCGCCAATAATACATCGGCAGATTTGCTGCATCCGCTAATACGGAAAGCTTGGGATAGTGAACAATTTCCACAGGAGTGGAAAAGGGGGATGATCATTAAGCTTCCAAAGAAGGGTAACTTGATGGAGTGCGGTAACTGGAGAGGTATATGTGTTCTTCCAGCCGTAGCCAAAATAATAGCTAGAATAATTCTAGAACGAATTAAAGAACATTTAGATTCAACTCTCGATGTCGAACAGGCAGGCTTTCGCGCTGGATCCTCCTGCATCGACCACATAAACACCTTACGGATCATAATCGAACAATGCGTTGAGTATAAGTCTCCGCTACATTTACTGTTTGTCGACTTCGAGAAGGCTTTCGACAGCTTGAATCGAGATGCTATCTGGTTGGCCTTGCGCAGGAGAGGCATTCCAGAAAAACTTATAGCTATTATCAAGGCTACTTATGAGGGCGGCAAGTGTCACGTCGTGCACAATGGTAAGATGTCGGAGGACTTTGAAGTCCAAAGTGGAGTACGTCAAGGGTGCATACTGTCCCCACTATTGTTCTTGGTGGTTATCAGCGATGTACTCCGTGCAGCATTGACGGAAGCTAATTATGGAATTCGTTGGACTATGACATCTTACCTTAAACACCTAGATTACGCTGACGATGTTTGTCTACTTTCACATCGGATAATGGTTCTTCATTTGATGGCCCAAAATCTAGAAGCTGAGGCAAACAAAGTGGGGCTAAAAATAAACACAGCCAAAACAAAAGCCCTGAGTACTTCCAATACCCGCGCTCAACTTAACATTGCCGGAAAGCAAGTCGAGAAAGTTGATAACTTTCTATATTTAGGAAGTGTCGTCTCGGCTAATCGCGGTGGCACCGAACTGGATGTGTGCAGCAGAATCGGGAAGGCCAAAGCTGCGCTCGGAATGCTGTCCAAAATCTGGAGAAGCAATGTTATTAGCTTAAGAACCAAGCTACGACTGTTCCGCTCCAACGTAGAATCAGTGCTGCTTTATGGGTGCAGTACCTGGAAGGTGGACACCATTAACACACGCAAGCTGCAAGTCTTCGTAAACAAATGATTAAGAATCATCTTGAGGATTTTTTGGCCGAACCGCATCTCCAACGAACAACTTTATCTGAGAACGGGCCAAGAACCTATAAGCATTACTATACGAAGAAGAAAGTGGCAATGGATTGGACACACCCTACGGCGCGAAGACAACTCCATTGCGAAATACGCTATGCAGTGGAATCCGCTCACACAGGCAGGCAGAATAGCGGGACGCCCTAGGCAAACGTGGCGCAGAACAGTTGAGGAGGAATCGAGCTCTTTAGGAATGAGTTGGAGGCAGCTCAAACGCGTTGCAGAACTCCGAACACGATGGCGCGCAGACGTGGTTTTTTTGGGCCTATAAGGCAATTCAACAGTAAAGCCCTATCTCGAACAACCAAGGAGACTCTATATAAGACCCTGATCATCCCAGTCCTGCTTTACGGCGCTGAAACATGGACTTTATTAAAAGAGGATGAAGATATCCTTGGTCGCTTCGAGAGAAAAATTCTTCGTAAGATTTTCGGTCCCGTTTGCGTTGACGGGTTTTGGAGGAGAAGATTCAATCACGAACTATACGAGCTGTACAGCGACATCGACCTAGTCAAAAAACTGCGTATTGGACGTCTGAGATGGCTAGGACATGTAGAGCGAATGGACACCAACGCTCCGGGCCGCAGAGTCTTCGAATCTAACCCCGACGGACGACGCAGTAGAGGGAATCATCGCCGTAGGTGGCGCGCACAAGTTCAAGGGGACCTCGACCAACCTTGAGTGCGCAACTGGAGGCAATTAGCTAAAGACCGAGCTAAATGGAGAGGCTTGTTGGTTGAGGCCCAGGTTCACCCCGAACTGTAGCACCACCTAAGTAAGTAAGTAAGACGTGGTTGACGCCCTATGCCCCCCGAGGGGTTAAAGGATATAAGTAAGTAAGTATATGTGTGAGAGGGCAGATTATCTTGAGGTTGATGATGTTACCTTCCGTGCTACCAAACCAGATTACCCTACATCAGTCTGGGTTTTATTACTGCCCCTTACGTCGAAAGGTATATTTTATGATTACGTCCCCAGCTTTCAAACACGTAGTTATCAGAACTAAAACCCTTCTTCACTTTATCCATAGTTTAGTTTTCGAACTCTATCTCTCTCTAGTCCCGGATTTCGCTCTGTCGTAGTTTTTACCAGAATTCCATGTGAGTGGAATTTTGAATTGCGGTACAATTCTCTGGTTCGTGAACAGTATCAAAATTGATTGCAGTAGGAATAAGGACACATTTATCTAAATATGTAGCTACACAGAAAATAAGTAAGATAGAAAATTACCTTCTCTTCTTTTGATTTAACTCTCTTCTTGAAAATGCCACCAAATTCTTCGTCCTCGGAGTTGTCCGCATTTACCACTTTCTTGAATTCATCTTTCAGTTTTCGCTGTTCTTCGGCATATGTTGGAGATGCTGCCCTAGCTTCATCTTGATTCTCCGCATTTTCATCTTCAGAATCTATTTTCGAGAATTTCTAAATACATCCGGATCCAATACATCTCGTTTACCTACCGTCTTCGAATTTCCCTCCGTTTTCTAAAATAATTTTCCGTTCATAATCCTTCAGTGTTACTGGTTTGGATGACTGTTTCTTCTTCTGACCCTCCTCCTGATCAAGGCCATCGAAAAATTTCGTACTTTTGTCGTAAATAGTTGGGTCTTTGCTCTTTAATGAGGCCAGTGTCTTGAAGAATTCTTGGTCAAATTTCGAGTCAATAACATCGTCTTCATCGGTCGATTCGCTTTCACTTGAAGAATCTGAATCGGAGACATCTACTCCACGATCCTTATCTATGTAAATTGCAATAAGCGTACTTCAACAAGGAGCACCGAAGGAACATTTTCAATATCTTACACTTTTTCAGAAGTTCCTTTTGCCGGAATTTATTATAAGATTTAGCATAGTCCACGTTGGTATTGAACTGCACCTCTTTATCGCTTGCATCAGAATCATCAAAAAGTTTATTCTTATTCATATTTAAAATTTGTAAAACACTTCAAAATACGATTTTATGTTGACGCTATCATACCACACCACACGTGTTTTAGTAGAGACGACAGTAAAATCCTTTTGAAGGCGACATCTGTCAAAAGTTACATTAGCAACATTTTAAAGTTAGGTATGTTTGTTTTGAAATGAATTGTTTCTCTTTCTGACAGTTTCTGACAATTTTTATAGTAATAGATTTGTATGTGTATTCTATAACTGTGCACAAATCTACAGCAAAATAATTTAAGTTCTTACTGTCAGAAACGAAACAATAAAATCATATGTCGTTAAAAAGCATTTCTCCCTTCACTATTGCAATGTTGGAATTATAATGCTTAATCCAGTATTTCGGACGATAGTATCCCCAAATTGAAATAAAAGTAAAGTTACGGCAGCAAGAGAGCAGCAGGTTCTAATTTGTCGATGGTTCGTTGGTGAGAAGAATGAGGGGTGAATAGAGGGGCAGTCACGTAGCAAAGTAATGCAGGAGTAACACTACAGTGTGTACTCATGACACGACTGTCCACTACGTTGTGGAGAGTAACCATCTAAATACGGCCAACGTCTACGGTGTTGTAGCAATATTGGGCACATTTTTATGTTTTCGAGTACACCTTACTGAAACTGCGTATGATTAACATTTTAACATTAACCATTCTGTTCAATCCTTAGGAATCGTAAATGTAAACGCCTGGATCAGACAAATGCGACGACATCGGCATTTCATTGGCCTCAGTAACCGAGTGATCCAAAATCGGCAGCCCTGCCGATATTTTCTGAGGTCAAATAGGCGAACCCCACAGGCGGATCAGTAGAAATGCGGTGAAGTGGGAGGGCTGTGGTCCCTTGTTTTCGGATCATAGCCTCCCTGATAAAAGGAAGAAGAAGAAGATATTTTTTTAGAGGAATAGTACTAGCTGGACCAGATCGGAGCGGAACAGACCCTTTCTGCTCGGCACTTTGAAATTTAGGGAGAGCATGAAAAGCACTCACAATATTACATAAAACCATTCTTCAGCGTTCGCTACAGTGCGTTTCCACGAAGAAGGGATTTGGTTGACATTAGCTGCCAAACTTTGAATGTACTTTACATTCTTTTGTGAAATTTTTGTGGTTCGTTGTAAAAGAAAATTATTCACTAAGATGTTTTATACGAAAAATTAATGCAAACTATTGAAAAACAAAAACCAACAAAATTACATATTTCACAGAGCAACTCCTTTTGACAGCTGTATATTATTTTTTTCCTAGCACATGAAAATGTCTTTCTCATTTATTTAAACGTATGTTCGTTTTGATAAACTGACAACTGACAGTGGATTTCACTTGGACTTGATATAAATCCCGGATTTCGAAATGTGAAAAATGTTTGGAAAATCTAAGCGATTTGGGTTGAATGTGGCAAATACCCGGATCAGTGCTCGGTGACAATGTACTATGAACCGTTTCTTACGACTACGCAATGAATTCTGCTACTCTTGATTTAAACCCAATGGAACATGTACATAAGTTTTACTGAACACATCCTCTCGTTCTCCTGTCATAGGAAAATTTCACAACAACAAGCGTTAAATGCTCGAACAGCTGACACAATCCAGCATATTTTGTAAATAAAGTAAACCAAACAAAAGAAAAGAACATTTTCTTCCAAAAAGCACTACCTAGTATGAAAATAAGTAATGAGTTCATTTCGTGAAAGCTTAGCCAGCATCCCGGGCGCGTTGACTACCTTTATCAGCGAGAGTGCTTCATCGTACATGAATCTGTCCACACCCTCATCACATTCAGATGAGTCCTCGTCGGACAAATCCACCACTGTACCAGCATCTCTTATAAAAGAGCAATGGAGACTTGTGTTAAGCTCGGATGCGACCATTTCCAATCTAGAACAAGCGATTCTTACGTGCAGGGAATTGGTTCTCAATACCGATGAGGTCAGCGAAGAACGGAAGTGGTTAGTGCGTCACCTGGTTGAGCTGCGATATGAACTTAAAGAACTGAAAGACGCCGAAGACGATCCCAACGAGTGTGGACCATCGTTCAAAACCGTCATTGGACATCACTTTAGTGTGCGTCACGTCGGTAGGAGTTTGCAAAATGCCCGCTCTTACTGTGATCATTGCACTGGCATTATCTGGAGTGTGGTACAAGCTTCCTACATCTGTAACGATTGCAAGTTTACTGTGCATAGTAAATGCGTGGATGAAATATTGCGAGTGTGTGCCCATGTTGTTGTTTCAGAGCGAAAGTATCCTATTGCGGAAATATGCCCTGAAATTGGATTGGCCGCCCAAGGTTATAGGTGTGCCGAATGTCAGGCGTCCTTGAATTTTAGTGAGTATATGAGGAACATTTTCGTTGCAAGTGTTGTTTTTATTTTAATTTTGAATGTGTTTTTTTAGATGGAGCAACTACAATGCGATGCTTTGGCAAAAGTTCAGAAAAGCATGGTATTTTTTGTTTTGATTTTATCTTTCTGTCAACTTCTATTTTTCTATGCGGGATTGGTTTGGTTTGTTTTTACTGTTTGTCTGCTTTAAGTATGCTTAGGGCATTGTCGAGCTCCAGTATAACTTGAGGGAAAGAAACCACTGCTGGTACCATTATTTAAATACAGATTCAATATGCTATCAGAAAGCAAGCTGTCTTAATGAAATATTATTGTTTTTCGAAGATATGCACTTGGGCCCTTCAGTGAAGAGGAGCTTATGATATCAGCACTCATCATTATTAGTTCCAAAAATCTACCACTTAACTCTATACGAGCAAAAAAAAGGACAGTCAAAGATGAAATGGTCTGCAGCGTCATCGCAATTCACAGGCGTCGCAGAGGGTGATATCACGAAGTTGAGATGCTTAGTGCAGTGACTTTAGTCGCTAAGAGTGCCACACACGATTCATAGAAAACCCAATCAGGGTTATCGCGAATGAATTTTCCATCGGAATTTTCCCCCGAACAAAAATTAGCTATCTTCAAAAACGGAAAAATTCATCGGGGAAAAATGAGATATCGCGATTGTGTTGAAAATGTTCCTGAATTGCAATTCATGATATCTATTTATTTTGCGCGGATTTATTTCCTCTATTTTTAAGGTACCTAATTTTTGTTCGGAGGAAAAATTCCGAGGGAAAAGTTATCCACGATAACCCCGAATGAAAATCGAACTACTCTTACTAAGGACGTAGTACACAACACTGGTGCAAGTCCTGAGAAGTCCTCATCCGAGCCTTATCTAACAAGCTCATCAGAGATTTTAGGTCTTACGAACGAATTCATAGAGTTCTTGCATTCGCGACTCGGTGAAAGGATTGAGCAATGCTATAAATGCACTCTTATTTTTGTTCTGCGTTTTCGTCCACCCCTAGGCAGATATGGCATTCAGTTTTCTGAATACATTAACATTGTTTAGATGATACCTAGGGCTTTGAACGAAAAAAAAAAACTAGGTTTCTGATATCCTCCTAGCTACATCGAACCAAAACCTAACGTTTTTCGTTTAACGTTTAACGAAACGAATAACGAATGGGTGAAGTAGTTATTGTATATACAACTTCGTTTGGCTAAACGGTTTCATTCGTCTGCATGAAACGAACACATTATTTTTGTACCTAGTTTTTAAACTAGGTATAGTTTCAATAATACAAATTACCAAAATTACCTACCTCTAGTACACATATGTTTTCTCTACTACATGGCTGAATGGGGAGGAGTGCATGAGAAACCATTGAATAGAAAAACACTTGGATATGTTTCTAGTGGCTTTGAGTCCTATACGATATATCGCCATTATAGAACGACAATGTTATTAGTGAGCAAAGCGGTTCTAAGCAAACCCATTGTTAAGATTTGTACCATATTGTGATTCAATATGAATCAAGTTTGGCCATTGCTCAAATTTGTAACCGTCTGATGTTTTGTTCCAGCAGTCCATCGTTATTGTCCTTTTATTACGACTGTATGCACTTTATTTTGTTTTCCTTTACCGTTAGACATATTTTCGTCGATTCTATCTCAATATTTATGCTGTACAGTACATATTTCTCCAATTATGTTAATATCATCAGCGTAGGCGATTAGCTGTGCAGACGTTTGAAAGATTATGCTCCTTATGTGGCTTATTCTAATTTTTACTTGCGTCTATGACTATAGATCAAGTATTGGTTGAAAACTTTCCATCTCGAGATTTTGATCAATCTCGACATTACTATTATAAATGAACTTAAAAAAAGTGTAATTCTGTATGTCTTTCCGTGTAAGTTTGATTGTAGCTTACACTACAGCCGATTATACATAAAATAAGTTTTCTCAAAAACGGTTCTACCAATTTTCTTCAGATTTCATATTTGAGCGTATGGTATTATGCGGGTGTTGGTATTATGTTTTTCTAAAAGAAATCGGCTATTTATCAGCCGATTTTGCTAATATTCAATATCTGACCAATACCAATTTATCTATATGCAACGACATGACTTACAAAATATTCAAATTTTTTAACGATTTTGCCTCAATTTCAAAGTGCAATAGTTGCGAAAGAGCACGATATGCAACCAATAGTACACTTGTTATGCACACCGTTATTCTACACATAGGGACTTGGCTTTATGTAGCTCGTTTATACGTCGTAGGCAGCTTAGGAATAGATATGAAGATTATGTGATTTTATTAATAAGAGGACTTAGCAGTGACCTACAGATCCTATTCATCGACCAATTCAATCGTTTTATTACTGCTCTGTTACTATGTGCTTGATCCTACGCTTTTGCTTTCTTTGCTTTCAGTTATCACATTCCCTTTAGTTACGTACTTTTTTTTATTTAACAGAGAATAGTTGGGTAGAACCACGATTATGTGATTACAACGGACTCTATTATTGTCCCACCTGCCACTGGAATGACGTTTCAGTGATTCCAGCACGCGTTATTCACAATTGGGACTTTCTGCCACGTAAAGTATGCCGCTCTTCATTGCAAGAAATAAACCTCTTTCTCGAGAAGCCTGTTGTCAAACTAGAAGAATCCAATCCGAAGCTTTTTGTTTTTCTACAAAAGCTTAGTTCTATTAAAAAACTGCGTGATAACTTAGGCTTCATGCGGAAATACTTACTTGAATGTCGAAAGGCCACCGAAGATAAACTGCTGGACAATCAAATTGGTATTACAAATATCTTTTAAAAAATTTAACAAAAAGTAATTACTTAAAATTTAGGTTCACGACGCCACCTCCTGCAATCCTCTGACTTCTACTCAATTAGTGATCTAGAAAAGGTAGAATCGAGTTCACTTTATGAATTTCTAAATAAAGTGTATATCACTTTTGACAAACATATACGAAACTGTGGATTGTGCACCGCCAAAGCGTACATTTGTGAGATATGTAGCAACGACGAAGTGATATATCCATTCGACGATGGATGTGTAATATGTGATAAATGTAACTCAATATATCATCGGGTTTGTATGACGCGAAAGAATATGGTCTGTCCGAAATGCGTTAGAGTTGAGGACCGTCGAGCTTTGCAAACTCAGGAACTCGAGGATGCCGAAAATGGGAACTAAATTGGACATTAGCATGTAGCTGACGCTGTAGAATTGTCTCTGGGTTTGGAGTAACCATTTTTTCACTTTTGAATGCTTCAATAACGTTTTAGTACTAAGTGTAACTTGTTTATGTAAATCTATTTCGGTGTTCCATGCACCTTCGAGTTTTATTGTTTTATTTTTTAAATAAATATTTAGCATCTTAACGAATTGGTTGGATTGGTTGGGAGACTGCAATTCGCAGAGTCGAAGAATTCTTGAAGCAAAGTACTGACTGTTCGCATCACGTCTTTTGTGTCATCAACACTTTCATGTCTCGAAATAAATGTTGTCGTGCATTTTTATAAAATGCTGAATGAGGAAATTTAGAGAAAGAGGGCTGCTACTGCATGAGCTGCTAAAAGGAATAATATTAGACATGGTACGTAAGTAAACAGCAAAATGTTTCGTATTTTGCTTATGCCTATCTTCGAAGTAATGCAGTCATTTTTGGTGTTCGTTTTGACTTCAATTTTTGTCCGTATGTTCTGACAATTTTAGGATATTACCACTTCGCCTAATTGAGTTAAAAAAATTCTAAAACATCGGAATATCCAACTATTGACTGAAATTGTAAAACTGAGGCCATTTTCATATTTGTTTTTATTATAACTTGTTGTTTTTAGAGATAACATTTGTTAAGTTTCACAAAAATATAAAAAATACATAAACAAATTAAAATAAAGATGGAAGTACGCTTATGTACCATCTTGACCGCCAGACCATCAACGGTTTAATGCAGCTATCCCCAGGGCATTGGGATGCTGTTAAAGATGCTTTTACTGCCCTCGAAGAAACTATAAGCGGTAGATCTAAAGACATATCGAGTGGATTTCCGTTGATACCTGTAAAATAAACGAGAACCGTACATAACTCATAGCTCGCGCAGCAGTGAGTAAATTTCACTGAGCGTACGCCGTTACCAGCACAATAACATCAATTCGCTGGCACAGAGAAGGTGCAGAAAGTAGATGCGACAGAATTGAACATACAATGAAAGGCTTGCTTACTTCGGATGAAAGTAGCATTTCTCTACACTTTTCAATCGTGTAATCGCAAATGATGGTCCAAAAATCAGACTGAGCAACCCTGTGAACCATACCTCTCAGTAAAATGAGATCATTACCTTAATCAAACCACAGATATATAACAAAGTGGTATGAATTTGCTGGTATTCAGAGCTTACATACATACATATGTATTTGGTGCAACAGCCCATAAAGGTCTAAGCCTAGCTTCTCGCAACCACTGGTGTTGTTATATTTTTCGCACGAATGAAAGGGACTTATAGTTTTATGCCGTATCCGAATGTCAATTTTTATTTTATTTTTGAGAAGCTTTCTCGTGACAATACTTTCGAATGTCTGGCAAACGTTGGCGAGAGCTGGGATCGTGAAAAAATGTTTGGTGTTTTCTGTGATTCGAACATTGATCCTCATTCGCAGTGGTCCGATACACTAACCACTACGCCATGGCTCCCGCCCGGACTGACCTAGAGACAAGTTGATTCGAAGAGTGGAATTACTGAGCGAATTATTGAACACCTTAATGCACTCGATGTGAAAAATTCAGGTTTTCGATCTATATCCTTTTGTTTTGACCATATCAACAGTATGTGTGGAACATTGATCGTCATTCCACCTGCTACCTGTTGATTTTGAAAAAGCTTATGGTAGTGTTGATAGAGTTTAATTAACTCTCCTTGGGCAGGAGGGATATTTCTAATAAACCAATTGCTATTATCACGGCAACATATAACTTAAAATGTGAAAAGAAAATAAATAAAGGACATTTGTCAGAAGAATACGAGATTCAAAGTGGAATCCGGCAAGGATATGCATATTATATTTTCACCATTAGAATTAGTCTGTGGCCTTACCTTATATTGCTATTACAAAGTAAAATCATTAGCATTTGCATAAATTAGCATCCTCTAATTCGATTAGCAAATACAAATGTGGGAAAATCGAAGTCTCTAGTTGCCAACTTTAATCGGCACCTTGTATTGCGAAGCTTAGTGTCAGAGTCGTTCGATTGATGTTTTGCTTACGAACGTTGGGATAAGCAGTTTAGGCGAACCCCACATGCGGATCAGTAGAAATGCGGTGAAGTGGGAGGGTTGCGATCCCCTGTTTTCGGATCATGGCCTCGCTGATAAAAGGAAGAAGAAGAAGAAGAAGTTGGGATAAGCAGTTTAGTTTAATTGAAAATGTAACTATTTCATGATTCAACTTTTGTTTTTAGCTCAAAGCTTAGTAAAAGATTAGTTTTTAATAATTTTTTTTATTATGCTAATAAAACATGTCCACCAAACATATTTACACAAATCCAGATCAGTTTGAGATTCTTAAGACAGACCGAAGACATACAAAACAAATTTCTAGAAAACGAAAATTAGTCTTGATGACATATTCACTTCGAGTCTCGAAACTATATACGCAAATTTTGTAGTACAAATTAGAAACAGTTATATTCGATTCTGTTTCCTTACAGAGTGCCGGCTACAATTAGAATCGCGAATCACTTTCACATATGTATATTTGACTTTAGAATAGCAATATAGTTGAGGTCGCTGATAATATACTGGATCTCAATTGAATTGCCTTGAGCTTGGAGAGGACTGTAGATTTGCAAAACTCCAGATAAGTAAGTATTGTAGCATCGACTCAAAGTACCGCATGATTTGTGTACTAAACTTAAACAGTGTGTTCCATTTGGCGCTTGACAAAATTCGAAAAATCAAATTCAGTCTTCTCAAGAATCTCATCGAAGCAACTCGTGCTTTCTAAATTATTCCGTTGTCTTTATTTTCGTGTTTTCAAAATATATTATTTTTTTTCATATTTTCTAAAAAATATTAATTCTTAAATTTTAAACTGTGCACTGGCATTGCCTTTATTGATTGCGATATGGCGAACAGAGCGCCGTCGACCCGCTACATCCAAACTGTAAGCGACGCCATCTATTCGCCAAACCTGCTAGCGGCAAATATTCCCACCAAACCGGATGTGCCAATGTTCCAATTATTCACAATCATCAATTCAATTCAATTCATCAACCACCCCTAGTGACATATAGCATGCTCTAGAACTCTTGCATTTTGTATAAATACACATACCACAACTACCGTCGGTACAGTACAGTTGTTAATAAAGTGAATACAGCGATTGGAAAGAGAGACTCGACCAAGTGGTGAAAATGAGCGACATTGTGATTGAAAGCAAAACTGTAAAGGCAGTTTAATTTGAAATAAATAAAGAGTAAAGTGATTGCATATTGTGTTAAAGTAAAGTTGGTAATAGATAATAAATAAACGGTTGAAATACACGAAAGACAGTTTTATTTAAAGCAAGAATATTACATTGGTGTCAGACAAGTGGAATAAAACAAATTTGTGTATTGCTTATTGTGTAAGCTAAAAAAAAAATGGTTCGGAAATTGCTAGAAGATTTGTCATTGGTGCAACTAAAGCAAGTAGTGAGCCAGCGTGATCAACCTACGGCTGGTACGAAAAGAGAATTGATTATTAAGTTGCGGAAAATAATGACGGACGAGGGTGCAGATCCTGATACGACTTTGTTCGACGTCGAAGAAGAACAAGTAAGTACGATGAATGACATGTCGGCCTTAATGAAACTGCTTTCCGAAAAGTTCGAGAAGTTGCAGAATGACTAACAATTCGAGAAGCTAGATAATTCTTTTGATGAGCAAAATAAAAAGCTGGATGTACAAAACAAGAAATTCGAGCTACTAGAAAATCCCTTAGCTGAGCAGAAGAATTCTCTAGATGCTAATCTCGATGAGCAAAAGAATTCTCTAGAAGCTAAGATCGACGAACAAAAGAATTCTCTAGACGCCAAGTTCGATGAACAAAAGAACTCTCTAGAGCAACAGCTATTCGATCAAAGGAGTGTCCTCGAAAGCAAATTCGCCGAACAAAATAAAAGTTTGAAAACAAGATTTGGGACAGTTGATGAGAAGATTGAAAATGTAGAGGCCAAAATTGAAACATTTGAAACAGCCGTTGAAGGAAGATTCAAGAATGTTCAAACAAAATTCGAGAATGTTCAAACAAAAATCGAGGTTGTAGAAGAAAGATTCGAGAATTTGGCAAAGGAACTCAAATAGGTGAAGGAACAGAAAGTTCGGGGGTATTCAACCGACTGCCCGAGAAGGAAAGAGATGCAGCCTCCCGTCTTCGATGGATAGACATCATGGCCGATATATAAGAGGTAGTTAGAAGCTGCGGCAAAGACGAACAACTGGGATGACGAAGAGAAGTCCATTGCCCTCTCGCTTGCGCTTAGAGGATCACCTGCAGAGCTACTACAAACCATTCTCGAGGACAAACAACGCAACTACAACAGTCTGGTGAAAGCCATTGAGATGTGATTTGGGAACGACCACATGCAGCAAGTATATGTATAGGGTCCAGTTGCGCAGAAGGTCCCAGATGAAGGGTGAGACGCTCCAGCAGTTACAAACAGACATCGAGCGGGTGGCACATTTGTCGTATCCAAACGCCGGTGAGGAGATTATTAATGAGATGGCAACAGAGGCATTTACCCATGCCATAGCATGAATTCACCTGATTTGGCTCCCTGTGACTTCTTTCTGTTCAATCGAGTTACAAAACAATTACAATACAATGGGGATTACTTTGAAGGGGACAATATAGATTTAGATGAAGGAACAATGCTCAGGAGATTCGTTCGCCAAAGTTCATTAGCAATGCTCATGGCCAGCTTCTTGTGGATGACGACAAAATTCTGCAGAGGTGGCGACAGTATTGTGAAGAGCTTTTAAATGAACAGTTTCCCCGGCTATACTTTCCAAGAGCCACCCCTAACTGTGAAGAAATAGCCGACATTACAGTCGAAGAAGTTAGTGAGGCGGTCAAATACTCCAAAAAACGAAAAGCGGTTGGGCCAGACGAAATACCCTCTGAGTTCTGGAAAAAGATGGGAGACATCGGGTTCAGATGGCTCAGAATTCTTATCTCCAAATTCGTGAGAGGTGATCCAATGCCGAATCAATGGAGGGAAAGTTACCTCCTCCCTGTATACAAAGGGAAGGGTGATACGCGAAACTGTGATAACTACCGTTCGATCAAGCTGATGTCACACACCATGAAGATCGTTGAGCGGGTATTAGGTGGCCGACTGCGAAAAATAATACGGCTATCTGATGATCAGTGCGGGTTTGTCTCGGGTAAATCAACCACAGATGCAATCCAAAGTATAAGGATCATAATGGAAAAACATCGTGATTCCTTAAGGGATTTGCATATTGTATTGGTTGACTTTGAAAAGGGTGGCGCTAAGACATCGAGGGGTTCCAGAAACCTATGTACAGATGATCATGGACATGTACGAAAGAGCAAAGACAAGAGTAAGATGTCCCGCTGGAGTAACCGAAGAGTTCCCAATCAAAGTCGGGGTGCACCAGGGAAGCGTTTTGAGTCCTTTGCTCTTTATTACAGTCCTTGATTATCTGCTTGAAGGTAAACTGATGGACCCCAAGGTACATCAGTTATTCTTTGCTGACGATGGAGCCATCATAAGTGAGGATCCTACATCCCTGCAACGAGCACTTGATGTGTGGGTGGACGTTTTGGAGGGAAATGGGTATCGCATTAGTTCAAAAAAGACAGAGTACTTGTGCTGCACGTTCTCTGATCCACTCAGGCCTATTCCAGACATTTATTTGAATGGAACAGTGCTTCCCAAGTGCGAAAAGTTCAAATATCTGGGATCTATGATCAATAGCAAAGCAACTTGTAATGACGACATCAATCATCGTGTAAGCGTAGGGTGGATGAAGTGGCGAGAAAATGCCGCTATCTTCTGTGACAGAAAAATGCCCCCTAAGTTGAAAGGAAGGCTCTACACCGCAGTTGTACGTCCAGCGCTCACATACGGTTCACAATGTTGGACGATGTACAAAAAGTATGAGAGTAAATTAACGGTAGCTGAGATGAAGATGCTTCGCATGACAGCAGGAGTGACCAAGCTTGATCGAATAAGAAGTTCGAAGATCCGTGGAAGCTTTCACATCAAGGAAACCATCGTACACAAATTAGAGCGCGACCGGCTCAGCTGGTATTGCCACGTTCAAAGAAGAGATCATTTGAACCCTGTTAAAAAGGCAATATCTATGCACGTTCCAAAGACATCGCGATGTAGGAAAGGCAGGCCTATAAACGCCTAGATCAGACAAATGCGGCGACATCGGCATTTCATTGGCCTCAGTAACCGAGTGATCCAAAATCGGCAGGCCTGCCGATATTTTCTGAGGTCAAATAGGCGAACCCCACAGGCGGATCAGTAGAAATGCAGTGAAGTGGGAGGGCTGTGATCCCTTGTTTTCGGATCATAGCCTCGCTGATAAAAGGAAGAAGAAGAAGAAGAATATAGATTTAGATGAATAAACTTGTATTTTTAATTTTCTGAATAAATTCCGGGAACTTTTTGATCAAGGTGGTATTTGCCTCACAGGATGGAGAGTATGGCCGAACACATCTAGTGCAACATCGCATAGACACTGAAGATGCCAGCCAGACGACTACCATTTTCAAAACAGACGGAGGTTGCGGAGATGGTGTCAACGATGGAGAAGGAAGGGCTCATCGAAAGTTCTTAGAGTCCGTGGGCCTCACCTGTCATACTGATCAAGAAGAAAGACGGTAGCACTCGATTCTGCGTGGACTACCGGAGACTTAATGACGTCCCCAAAAGATAGCTACCCTCTGCCACGAATCGATGACACATTAGATACACTCTCAGGAGCTCGATGGTTTTCCACCCTTCATTTGAAGAGTGGTTACTGGCAGGTACAGATCGATCCAAAGGACCGAGAGAAAACTGTGTTCACTGCAGGAAATGGGCTGCGGCAGTTTACAGTAATGCCATTGCGCCTAATGGAACACGTCCTGCGTAGATTGACCTGGAAAACTTGCTTGGTGTATCTGGACGACGTGATCGTTATAGGAAAAACATTCGAGGAACATCGCGATAACCTGAAGAATGTGCTAGAACGACTTCGAAGTGCTCACCTGAAGCTGAACCCAAGAAATGTGACCTCTTCAGATCCGAAGTCAAATACCTGGACCACGTCATCTCATCAGAAGGAGTGCGAACCGATCCAGACAATGTGGAGGCTATGAAAAACTGGCCAGTCCCAAAAGACAAACATCAACTCAGGAGCTTTCTGGGTCTCCCCACGTACTACCGACGATTCGTAAAGGACTTTGCCGGAATCGCGAAGAGCTTGCACCAGCTGAACGAAAAAGGAAGGCAGTTTAAGTGGTCAGGTAAGTGCGACGCAAGGTTCAAAAATTTTAAGCAACAACCATGCGAAGCCCCAGTACTAACGTACCCCACTCCCGGAGAAGTGTACCCTTCACAGGTACACAACGGCCAAGAGAAGGTAGTAGAATTTTTTTTTTTTTTAAGGAAACCCAAGTCCAAGAGCACTCAGACTCTCCGGTCCGTTGTACTGCCAGGCAGGAACCTTTCTTTGGTGGAATGGTTGGAAAGAGTTCGATGTAATTCGTTTTGCTTTATAGTCGGGTGGCTGATGATTGCTGTTCCGCGCTGGGCTTGAACCTGCACACATCGGTTAACGAGCAAACACCCTCATTTTTCATTTCATTTTAAATGCATTTTATGGGTTCAATTCATTATATCTTACTTGCTAACAAAAACGCTTAAAACTAGGTTAATTAACTTAACTATCTTATTCTAACTTACTGGCCCCATGCGGGCGCTCTAAGCTAAACTTAACACTTAACCTATGTCTTTCGACGTAACCTAACTAAATTTATTTATTGTAACTTAACTAATTAACAAAGTAAGAACTAAGAAAAATGCTTATTGTATAAAAAACTTAGTAAATGAGAGCAAACACACTACCCACTGCACCATTGCCACCCCTTAGGTAGTAGCATACTTCAGCAAAGTGCTCTCCAAGCCCGAAAGGAACTACTGCGTTACCAGGCGAAAACTTCTGGCGCTGCTTATGGCGACAAAACACTTCCATAAATACCTCTACGGTGCACAGACCACGCGGCTCTAAACTGGCTGCTGCAGTTCAAGAATCCGGAGGGCCAGGTCGCAAGATGGACTGAAAGATTACAGATGTACGACTACGAAATACAGCATCGTAAAGGGAAACTTCATTCCAAAGCGGATACCTTATCCCGGCGACCATGTAAGATCGACTGCAAACATTGTGTGCGACAGGAAGAGTAGAACCATCTTTCTATCCAAAGAGCTGAGCCTATCGCCGGTTGGAGTGCAGAGGAAATCCGCAACGCTCAAAAAGAAGACCCGGACATCGAGCTGATATTAGCGTGGAAGGAGTTTATGGAAAAGCCAAACGGACAGAAGCCCCACTCTCAAGGCATACTGGGCTCAGTGCGTCGTGTGTGCAGCCAGCAAGGGACTCAAAACGAAAACGCGAGGCAAGATGCACCAGTACAACGTAGGCGTACCCTTTGAACGGATCGCCGCTGACATCGCTGGTCCATTTCCGGAAACCAACAATGGCAATCGTTACATCCTAGTTGTCATGGACTACTTCAGCAAATGGCCGGAAGCGTTCGCCATCCCTAACCAGGAAGCGAAGACCATCGTAGAACAGATCGTCAACCACTGGGTGAGTAGATTCGGCGTGCTTATGGAACTACATTCTGACCAGGGACGAAACTTTGAATCGAAGATATTCCACTCGGCTTCATCCACAATCCGACGGGATGGTAGAGCGCTTCAACAGAACCTTAGGTTAGGTTAGGTTAGATTGGCTGTCCGCACGACGATGCAGACACACTTAGACCAGTAAAGGTCCATCGTTTTGTCAAGAATCTACCATTAGACCACTCAGGGACTAATAAAACCAACCGGAGCTTTTGATGAAGCGATGGATGCTCATGACGTCTACGGACGCCAAATCGCTGAGGTCGTCAAGGAAGGGAGCTCCTAGATGGAGCATTCTTTTGCGTGATAGAGCAGGACATGTGCATAGGAAGTGAAGGATGGTTTCCTCCTCCTCCTTGTCCCTTCAGCTCCTGCAGAAGTCATTGGAAAAGAGGCCAAGTCTTTTGGCATGTTGGCCGATTAGACAGTGTCCGGTGATGACACCGATAACACAGCTGATCTGTGATCGCTTTAGTTCAACCAACTCGGCACTACGTTTCTGGTGTAGCTTAGGCCAGATCTGCCTCGAAATGTGACACGTTGAGCCAATATCCCACCTAAGGTTGGTCTTGCTAATAGCGTTCAGTTTCAGTAGATGCTTACATGTAATGTAGCGAGGGGCATACCCAGGGCTTGCCTATCTGGCAGAATCCTTAGAGTAGTACCCTATCTGGCGAGTTCGTCTGCCGTACAGTTTCCTGGAATGTCTCTGCGACCTGGCACCCAGCATTGGTGAATGTTGAACTGCTCTTTCATCTCCGTAAGAGACAAACGGCAGTCTAAGACGGCCTTTGAAGTAAAACAGCACCATTCCAGGGACTTGATAGCCGCTTGACTGTAAGTGAAAATGCTAATATTTCTGACAGTTAATACATTACATTTCAGCCAGGACAGGGCTTCCTTAATCGCCATGATTTCCGCCTGAAAAATGTTACAATGATCAGGGATGCGGAACGAGATGCTCAGGTTGAGCTTTTCGGAGAAAACACCACAGCCCACCCCACCTTCGGTCTTAGAGCCGTCTGTGTAGAAGTGCACCGAATTTCCATCATCAGGGGGAGAGCCATCTCACTCATCCCGTTCAGGGATACTCGTACGGAAGTGTCGGTCAAATCTCAGTTTCAGTGGGGTGTAGTCCGTGTTTTCATGTGTGAAGTTGAGAAGATCAAGGATCGAGGAGTGGCCCATGTGATAACTAGACCACTGAGAGGAGGCTTTAAGACGGATAGCCGCACTGGCAGCAGTCTGTCTGCCAAGGATATTCAGGGGTAGCAGGTTGAACAAAATGTTCAATGCCGCAGAGGGGATAGTTCTTAGTGCACCACTGATGCACATGCAAGCGGATCTTTGCACTTTAGCCCTGTCAAGAGCAGGCCACCAGACACGTAAAGCCAGCGAGTGATTTCAGGTTTCATACCCCAGCTCCTACCTATAGCCTTTTTACAGGAATAGAGAGCTACATTGGCTTTCCTTACGCGTTCTAGTGGATTGGCTTTCCAGTTCAGTTTTCTGTCCAGAATAAGTCTACCTAGGACAGTGAAGGTGAGACTGGTGCCATTAATCATAGGAGGGTCTACGAGGGGAACTTTATATTTCCTTGTGAAAAGAACAAGCTCTGTTTTATGAGGGTTAACCCCCAATCCACATTTGGAGGCCCACCTAGTGAGCCGAGAGGGAGCATATTGGATGATTTCCTTGAGTGTCTGGGTGCTTGCCAGACGCAACATAGGCAATCACTCTATAGCCTGACCTGTCCAGATCCACTAGTAGCTCATTCACTACCAGATTCCACAGAAGAGGGGACAACATTCGACATTGGGGTATTCCGCAGCAGGCAAGTCTTCTGGCCGATGATCCGCCCAGCTGTGTGTTGATAATCCTGCGTGTTAGCAATTGATTGATCAACACTCCGAGCGAAGTATCCACTTTCAGATTTGCAAGTGCGTCTGTGATTGCCTTTGGTTTGACATTGTTAAAAGCACCCTCAATGTCATGGAAAGCCACCATGGTATATTCTTTAATGCTCAGAGATTTTTCAATGATGCGCACAAGCGAGTGTAAGGCTGTCACGACGGATTTCCCTTTGCAGTACGCATGTTGGGACGGCGAGACCAAAGACGGGCTAATGCTCTGACGGAGGTCAATCAGCCTTTCCAGCGTTTTCAGTAGAAAGGACGCTAGACTGATAGGTCGGAGATCCTTTGGTTCCACATGCGAGCTCTTACCTGCCTTAGGAATGAAGACAACTTTAACCTCGGTCCACGTCTTGGGGATGTAGACCATATTTAGACAGCTCGATAAGATGACCTTGAGCCATGGAAGCACAATGTCCTCACATTTTTTAAATTCACCAGTTTATTTCCTGTATCCCCTTGTGGGTCCTTGGGCCTCTACTACGCCTACGCGCCATCGTGTACGGTTTCTGGAAATGTGTCTGAGTTCTCCCCAACTTTTCCCCAACTGCCGTGCCTCCTTCTCGGCGGTTCTGCGCCATGTTTTCCTTGGACCAACAGGTCTTCTGCCATCCTGAGTTAAAGGGTTCTATTGCATAGCATGGTTCGCTATGTAACTGTCACCCTTTCGGAACGTGTGACCAATCCACTGCCACTTCCGTCGTTGGATGATTGTGCCTATTGGTTGCTGACCCATTCTCTCGTAAAGGTGTTCGGTAGAGATACGATTGGGTCAGAAAATCCTTAAGATATTGAGCCGGCACCTAAAAACCAACGTTTGCAGCTTTCTGGTGATAGTAGTGGTCACGCTCCACGTGCTGCAACCATATAACAGCACGGATTCAACATTGGAGCGGAACAGCCTTATCTTGGTGTTCAAACTAATTGCCTTGCTTCGCCATATTTTGGACAACATCCCGAACGCGGACTTTGCTTTGGCGATCCTGCTGGCTATATCCAGTTCGGTCCCACCATCGGTCGAGACACTACTCCCAAGATACTGGAAATCCTCTACCGGTTGTCCAGCAATGCGTATTTGAGCCGATGAGTTTGTTCCAAGGCTGATAATTTTAGTTTTTGTCGTATTAATTTTCAGCCCGACGACACCTGCCTCCCTCTCCATATCTGCTGTCATTTGGTGGAGGTCCATAATTCTGTGGGAGAGTAAGCATACATCGTCAGTATAGTCAAGATGTTTCAGTTGAGATGTAAGAGTCCATCGAATTCCTCCGTTTCCCGTCGACAAAGCTGCATCAAGCACATCGGTAATCACCAATAGGAATAACATTGGTGAAAGGATACAGCCTTGCCTTACCCCACTTTGGATCTTAAATTCTTCAGACAACCTCCCCCTGTGCAGAACGTGACATTTGGAGCCTTCATATGTAGCTTTGTTTGATAATAGCAATTAGTTTATCAGGAATACCTCTCCTGCGTAAGGAACGCCAAATAAACTCCCTGTTGACACTATCGAACGCCTTCTCAAAATCGATGAACAGTAGGTGGAGTGGCGATCGATATTCAACGCACTGTTCAATGATAATCCGCAGGGTGTTGATGTGGTCGACACAGGAGGAAGCCTGCTTGTTCAGCATCGAGAGTGTCTTCGAGATGTTGTTTGCTTCGCTCAAGGATAATTTTAGCTACGTATTATCTTAGCTACAGCAGGCAGTACGCAGATACCCCTCCAGTTTCCGCACTCCATTAAATTTCCTTTCTTAGGAAGCTTGACGATCATTCCCTTTTTCCACTCGTTAGGAAAGCTCTCAGCTTCCCAAGCTCTATCTATAAGTGGAAGCTGAAGCTCAGCCGATGTTGTTAGCGCTGCTCGTAAGAGCTCTGCTGGAATACCGTCAATTTTTACCGCCTTGTTGGTTTTGAGTGCCTTGATCGCGCTAGTAATCTCATCATTACTGGGCGTCGTGGGGCGTATTCGGGAACTTCTCACGTCGGGCATTTCAGTCTGATTTGGGAGCATACCACTAGCGAATACGCGGTTCAAAACCATAACAAAATGCTCTTTCCATCTCTTGAGCTGGTCCTCATCCGAAATGAGCAAGGAGCCGTCTAGGCTTTTCACTGGGTGTTGGCTGGAGCTGTGACCACCTGTAAGCTGTCAGCCATGCCCTATGCCTTCCCTGCGATCGACCGACGATTCTTTCAGCAGCAGATGTAAAAACATTTTCACAGCACACCAATGGTTTTGGATGTTTGCGGGTATTGAGCTGCTGGTTGCTTCCACGCCTTGCGAAAAGTGCTCCCTTAATTGTTGGCGCACTGAGGGATCTCTAAGTCTATCGGTGTTGAACATGGGCATTCTTGTGTTGTCGTGGGTTCTTCGAACTGCAACAGTGCATAGTTGGAGAGTAGCGATCATAAGAAGGTGATCACGTACTATCCCCACATCTGCCCCTCGCCTGTTTCGGACGTCCAGGCGACTTAGGAGATTGTAGAAGCTCTGCTTTTCGTCCTCAGACGAACTATTCCATGGGGCGTAACACTGTATGATGGTGACGCGTCGTACTCTAGTTCGGAATCTGGCCGTCATAATCCTATCACCATGAGGCTGCCAGGAAAGTAGGCCCTTGCGTGCTGTTGTTGTTAGCATTAGTCCGACTCCATATTCCCGCGGACTTCTGGATGGTCTTCCAGAATAGAGTAGTAGTGTTACGCGTTGGGGACTGGTACTCGCCCGCTTCTAACCATCTTATTTCACTCACCCCCAAAATGTCCAGTTTATATCACGTTAATTATTTTTTTTCCAATTGGATGAATCTGGCATTGTAAGGACCTTCGCTTCTCGAGTCGAGGAGTGTCTTTACATTCCAGAAACATATCTTTGTCCGGGTACAATAGCCAAAAGTCGCCAACATGTGATCATTCCTTATCCAACGCATAGGTTGCTGACCCACGTTACCTAGTTTAGAATCAAGGCCCTAGACAAACCGCACTTACAATTTTAGCCTACACCCAGGGACCACCACTAGGAGGTAAAGTAAGCACTTCATCACGAACTTGATTGTTGCGCTACTGGCCCAAGCCAAGTTTTGGGCAGTCAGTAGTTTCCCGATCAATCGCAATGCAGGTAAATTCACCAGGAATGATACGGTCAGGTCCTGGGGACTTGAAGTCCTTGAAACTGCGCATGGTCCAGCGGATCTTTTCTGTAGTTACTATAACCAGGGAGCTGCTGCACGGTAGAGGGCAAGTACGGGTTATACCTGATAGCTAAACAGCAACAGGGGAGCTACCAGGGAGTGAGTATCCAGTAGGATGTCAATGGATTCCTTAGCAGAGGTGGTCCAGTGACCGTCTAGATGTAAGACGTAGCTAGGTGTTCAAGGGTTTTTCGGAGGATTTTCCGCAACCTAGAAGCTTCGGAGGATTCTTCAATGCTGTCGCAGAAAAGTCTCCGGGAGCGTCGTTGCTCTTTCCTCAGTGAGATTTTATATTTCCTGAGAGACAGTTTGTAGATGTCCCAATCGACCGTCTCAAGGGAGCTTTTAGAAATATTAAAATGGAGTCTGCTGTCTTTCCTAAGAGTACTAAGATTTGCATTCCACCAAGGTAGTTGCTTCTTACCTCGAGGAGTGCGGTTAGGGCACGCCACAGACAAGGCATCATTAAGTGCCGATGTTAAGGTGTTGACCAACCTGTCAAGATCATCAGTACTAGTAGGTTCAGTAGGTAAAAGGGAGGGAATAAGCGTCAATAAGCGCTCCTGTATAGAGACCAATTGTTTTTTTTTTTATAATTTCTAAAAACCTTCTGATGAGGCAGATAGTCGTCAAGACTAAATTGTAGGTAGCGATGGTCTGAGAAAGAGTGCTCTTCAGAGACACTCCAGTCCTTTACCAAGTTATATATATGATTATAACCAAGGGTAATGTGATGGAGTGATGCAGGTTAATCTGAAGGATCCGCAGCATTGGAGCTACTTCTCTGTTCAGATACCATTATCACGGTATTGTTGCCGTCCTCTGAATCTGATGACACGAGGTCATCCTCAAGAGAAAGGCCATTAGGAACACTGTCCATCTCCGTGTCCGTCAAACCGAAGTCGGATCCACGGATAGATGGTGAGAGAGAAGGGGGACCGGAAAAGTTCAGTTTAAGAAGAGCGACGACCATTTCCGTGTCCGTCGACGAATAGTCGACCCCCAAGAGGGGTGGAGGGGGGGGAGGGGAGCGAGAGAATGGGCTCCGAAGGGAGCGAGGGAATAGGATCGGTGGGTTTGACCGAGCCGTGATGGTTACTACAAAAATCGATTCTTCTATACTAAAGGTAATGTAAAGAGTAAATTGCAAGTTGTTAATAGTATTTAAAAAAAAAGTCTTCCTGTACTTCCAAGCGTATAACAATTCGTATTAGTGACTGTAATGTTTCTGATGAATTCGATGTCGCCAACGTTTTCAATAATTATTTTTCTTCAGTAGCCAACAATTTATCTTCTCAAACAGGTCAACTAAGTTGTTCTTCTTGTGGTGACTATTTTCAAAATAACGGTTTTTTATTCGATCCTATATCTGCTTTTGAACTCGTAAAAGTCATTGGATCCCTTAACGGTTCTAGTATTAGCGGTTATGATGGCATCTCAAATATATTTTTAAAACGCATCGGATGTTTCTTGGTAGATATATTAACAGTTATGTTTAACCGAAGTATATTTTCTGGAGTTTTTCCTAGTGCTCTCAAATGTGCGGATGTTGTGCCCCTATTTAAAAAAGGTTCTGCAGAGGACATGAGCAATTACAGGCCAATTTCACTTCTTCCCGTCTTTAGTAAAGTTTTCACAAAAATTATCAAAATAAGAATATTATCTTATTTAAACAAGAATCACATCAAGGCCACTATTGATAGCACCCTACTATCCATGTCACAGCACGCCTACCAAAAAGGTAAGTCTGTGGAAACGGCTTTGCACTCCATCATCCACCCTATCGAAAAATCACTCTCAACCAAAGAGTTCACCCTAGTGTCATTTCTAGACATAGAGGGAGCCTTCAACAACGTTGAAACAAATTCGATTACCAGTGCCTTACGTAGGCTCAACATCTGCGAACCCATCTGTTGTTTCGTAGAACACATTCTAAAGAACAGGGTAATAACAGCATCCTTCGGAAGTAGTACTGTCAAGCGACATGCACATCGAGGCACCCCTCTAGGGGGTGTACTGTCTCCACTATTGTGGAATTTGGTGCTCAACGAGGCCCTTCTAAAGATCGAAAAGACTGGATGCAATGTTATTGCCTATGCAGATGATGTCGCCATTCTAACAACAGGCAAATACCCGCAGACGCTGGCCGATGTCATGCAGTCTGCTCTTAATGAACTGCTCAGATGGGCCGATAAATGCGGCCTCTCCGTTAACTCGACGAAGACCGAGCTAGTTCTATTCACAAGAAAACACAAGCTACCTGATTTCACTCCGCCCAAGATAAGGGGATCCACCCTCAAGCTTACAAATAGTGCTAGCTATTTAGGCCTAAAGCTTGACCGCAAGCTAATTTGGAAGGAGAATGTCGTTGAACGGGCCAGGAAATCGCTGGCCGCTCTATACATCTGCAAGAAAGCAGTAGGCTCCACCTGGGGCCTTAAACCAAGCATCATGCACTGGCTATACACGTCGGTCATTAAACCGATTCTCATGTATGGAGTATTGGTATGGTGGCCCGCCTTGGAGAAGAAATCCAACCTATCCATAATGGAAAAAACTCAGCGAGTTGCATGTCTCAGTATTACCGGTGCACTGAGAACTTCTCCCACAGCGGCGCTCCAAACCATTCTCCACCTGCTTCCGATTGATATCGTCAGTAAGCAATTGGCTGTCAGCTCGGCAATAAGACTGAGAGGCTCCAGGCAGTGGAAGGAGCAACACACGGGACATGCCAATATACTTTCGATGCACCGTCATCTTCCCAATTCCACTGACCATCTGCCCACTGAATATGATTTTGACAAGGGCTACACGCACTCGATACCGGACAGAAGTGAGTGGACGCAACGCAATGTCCTTTACAACGAATCGCTGTCAATCTTCACGGACGGGTCCAAAACCAAGGACGGAGTCGGTGCCGGAATTTTGTCCGAAAATCTGGACATACACCTCTCCTTTAATCTTCCAGACTACTGCAGCGTTTTTCATGCCGAAATCACCGCAGTTCGCAAAGCTGCTGACTGGCTGGCGGCTAGCACACTATCAACACCTGATATTGTTATTTATGTCGACAGTCAGGCAGCCATCAAGTCCCTCGCATCCAGCACTACGAGATCTAAGGCAGTGAAAGACTGTCGCAGATCTCTTAACGAAATAGCTGGTCAGTACAACCTCACCCTTTGCTGGGTACCAGGTCACTGTGACATACCGGGGAATTGTGCAGCCGACGAACTAGCACGACAAGGCTCCTCTGGTACAGATAGCATAAGCATCACCGACATCGAAGCGCCAGCGTCTTATGTTAAGTACCTCATTCAAATTGATGCCGAGAAAGTAGCCAATCATCGATGGCAACATCTAGACCAATGTCATACCGCCATACAGCTCTGGCCGATACTCAATAAATCCAGGTCCATCGGACTCTTGAAGCACAAGAGAGGAACCCTCTCAAAAATAACAAATGTCCTCACCGGACACTGCGTCATAGGAAGACATGCCCAGAGATTAGGTATCTCTCACAACGACTTCTGCAGAAGCTGCAGAGATGAAGAAGAAGAAGAGACCATCAGTCATCTCCTGTGCACCTGTCCTGCGCTCGCCAACAACAGGAAGGCCACTCTGGGTGAATACTTCTACAATGATCTTAATGATCTCGGCAACGCCCGCACGGCTAAAATTCTCGACTTCATTCAACGAAGCAAATGGTTCCAAGAGTAAGAGGGTGATCCACCCGCCTTACACATCGGCAGTACAATGGACTTACTTTTTGGTCTAAGTACATCCTCATCGAGGGCCGATCCTAACCTAACCTAACCTAAACAAGAATAAGTTATTCAGCCCTGTGCAGTATGGCTTTCAGCAGGGAAAATCAACTGAAGATGCCCTACTTAATTTTTGTTCCAGTGTTTTCTCTAACCTTGATGCAAAAAAGTTCACTGCAGGTTTATTTTTGTTTAACCCGATAGATTAGCTCACGCTGAGCACGAATCTGCGAATTTTGGCGCTCTTTTACCGGAGACGCGTAACTCACCCCCAAAGTTTCAAAAAGGCCATATAAAATAATACCAAAATTTCAGGAATAGAGCACCCAAATTCTTAAATAATTCCTTTGCTGCAAAAATAAAGATTTAGATTAACAAATGAAAAAAGTTTCATCAAAATCGGTCCATAAAAACCGAAGTTATAACAAAAATAAATTCATCGAGTTAGGCCACAAAAAAATGGTTACACACTCGCCACATAAGCAAATCCTATAGGAAAATGAGATCAAGACAAAAGAAAAAAGAGAATTACGTACATAGTTCCTAAAGAAATTTAGCGATTGAAAATTTGAGAAATAAATATTTTCTCAAATTTTCAATCGCTAAATTACGTTACTAATAAATACTACGTAATTCTCCTTTTTCATTTCTCTTGATCTCATTTTGTTGAAATTTTCTCGCATGGTGCGAATACGATCGACCATTGGTATATTTACTTTTACTATTGCATACTTTCGTTTTTATAGACCGATTTTGATGAATTTTTTTTTGGTTGTTAATCTAAATCTTTATCTTTGCAGCAAAAGAATTATTTAAGAATTTGGGTGCTCTATTCCTGAAATGTTGGTATCATTTTATATGGCCTTTTGGAAATTTTGGGAGAGCGGGTTACGCCTCTCCGTTAAGAGAGCGCAAAAAACAGATATTCGTGCTTAGCTAATCTATCGGACTAAACAAAAAAAAATTGGTTTTCGACATTTCCGGTAAAGTAAAATTTAGCCTTTCTTTTTTGTTTGCTAGCAAAAGAGACCTGTCGATACGTCAAAGTCAATTTCAATGTCAATTTCTATTTAAAAAAAAAAATTAAATGTGTTGTTAAAATTATTAAAATTTTCAGTCCACTGCTTAATATATTGCAAACAATTTCAGTAAAATTCTTCAACCACCACCAGAAAATTATTTATTTCATTGATAGTGGCGTTTATTTATTTTGTCAGTAATTATTTAGAAAATGGCATCCACTCCCGGTTTTAATGAAATTTTAAAATGTGATAGAAGGCTTTTTTCTGAAAATTTGGACGTATTTATTTAAGATTGGACTTGTCTAATTTCCCATACAAAATACAAAATGGTGCAATTTTATATTCGATTGGAAATAAGCAATCATGTTTTTAAATAAAAACTATTTAAAAAAAAAAAAAAAAATTTTCAATTTTTTCAATTTCAATGTCAATTTATTTATAAAAAGAAGGTATACATTAAGACATAGTCTTTAATAGTATAGCGAGGAAAGTATTCAAGCTAAATTTACATAAATCTGAAAGTTAATAATACAACATAATAATTCATAATAATGATTAATAAATAAAGAAGGAAAAGGAAAGAAGAAAAAGAAAGAAAGGAAAAGTAGTGAAATGACAGAATAAGGTTAGTGAAATAAACTTTAGAGGTGAATGAAGATATTTATTTCTGATTCTAATTTTAATGCTGCGATGTGTAATATCTTAAGAATGCAGTCTTACAGTTTTTGACATTTGATACATTTTTAATATGTGGCGGCAAGGAGTTCCATAACCGGATAGCATTGATGAAAAATAGTCGAGAAGAATTCAGGTAATTGTAGTGATGTGTATTAATGTTGAAAGTTCTAGTGAGCGCAAAAATTCAAGTTTGGAGTACAAGTATGGGGGTGATTGCGTTGTAATAATTTTGTGCATAAATAAACAATTTCTAATATTCATATGCTGCTGTAGTGTACAGCCTAGAAAATCTTTCGAATAGGTAGAGATTCGATCATACCTACGGAGCTGGTGAACATACCTGACAACATCATTTTTTACCCATTTTTTTTTTATACAGTCTACGGGTTCATTCCAATTTAACTTATTGTCGCTTCTAATCCTAAATATTTATTTACATCAACTTTACCAACAAGTTCACCACCAATTTCAAGACTAATATCCTCCCCTGACTGCTCGTTCAATATTATTCTTTTAGTTTTGATAGTGCTTAGTTTCAATCAGCTTTGCTTTACACTTTCCAGATCCTCTTGTATTGTATAATAACACTCTTCAGGGTCCTTGCCGATCACATAAACCACAGCGTCATCCGCCAGCTTCGAGTTGCTCACAACACCTTGTATATCGTTGATATAAATGATGAACAAGAACAATAGTATTCCCAAAACTGATCCCTGAGGATACCAACTTCTCTTGAGTACGATTCTTTGCCGCTCACTTTTATTTGATTGCGTTTGAGTTTCTAGGTGCGAGGTAAACCACTTCAATTCCCCTTTTTTATATTATATTTTTCTACTATTTTTTTAAGGAGAATTGTTCTGTCAATTGCTTCAGATGCCCGTTTAAGGTCTAAAAACACATAATACGCCCGTTTCTTTTTCGCGACTCTATCTTTCCAGTTCGAAATATTAAAAGCGGGACATTTAGAGAGAAATGTATGGACGCGGGACAGAGATCGTAAAATCGGGACGATATAGTCGAAATATATTGTGAAAGTCGAGTACTATTTTGTACTAGAATAAAATAAAACCCTTTTTGGTACTTTCACTGCCAGTCTGGGTAACTTGGCAAACACAAACACAAAGAAACAATTACGAGAAATTACTCATCTCAATTGAATAGCTGTCACTTGGTGATGAATAAAGAAAATAAAATTCGCGTTTTGGCTTTTAAACAATAAATTCTACAAGATCAATTTATACTCACAAGTAAATCTAATATTTATTATGTTGCCAGCTGCTGAAGAGTCTACTATTGTCAAACTATTAGCGAAGGTAAAACTCCGCCTTAGCAATTTTTTTCATAAGTAATATGGGCTAAAATTACAATTTATTTAAATTTAGTATAAAAACATAAACGTAACAAAAAAGGATGTGATTGATGCATTAAATAACTATCGAAGTCTTACGTATCACCTTCAGAAATTCGGTAAGACACATATTGTGTATTTGTTTGTTTAAAATGCCTAAGAAAATTCTCCATACAGTTTTCAACGATGGCATGCAAAGGGATCTGTTCAACTTACAGGGAACGATACCAGTCGTTTACAAAAGTAAGATTTGTTCTAACTTGTTAATCCCTAGATAATGAGATATAATTGTGCTTTTAATACAGATAACACTTATCACATTCCAATTTGCATTTGGCTGACGGACACTCATCCACAGAACGCTCCAATGTGTTTTGTTAAACCAACTCCAAACATGCAGATTAAGGTTTCGATGTACGTTGATCATAATGGAAAAATCTACCTACCTTACCTACATGATTGGCAACCGGTAAATATAAAAAAATTAAGCCCTTGGTAATATTTGAAAGTTGACGAATGGTTAATGTTCAAGTACGGTACCTCACCAATCACGCGTTCGTTAGAATAGCTGTTAGTCGCGTATTCGGGCGTCTAAAAATGGTCGGTAGTTAGAGCAATATTCGCATGCTCTGTTAGGCTCATGTCTCTAATTGTATGTGCTTTATTAAACTATGAAATCTTAAAGCTAAATATGGTTCTTATTCTCTATAAATATGTTTAATAATTAAGCGGTTAAAAAAAAATTATATTCGGGGCAACAGCTCTTAAAGTGCCAGGGCCTAGCTTCTCGCAACCACTCATGTTGTGTGCGTTATATTTTTCACACGAATGGAATGGACCTACAGTTTAGTGCCGTATCCGAAGGGCAATTTGTTTTGAGAAGCTTTTTCGAGACAACAATACTCTCGGATGGTTGTCAGACGTTCGCGAGAGGTCGGACCATGAAAAAACTTTTTTTTGTGTTTTCTGGGATTCGAACTTGGAACCTCACGCACAGTAATCCGACACACTAACCCCTTACGCCACGTCGCCACAATTAAGCGGTTAGTTAGTTTTTATAGTGTCTGATTTGTCTATAAGTCATACTTAAGTATTTAACTCAACTATTATTTTTTTTATGTAACAGTCCTTGGCTTCTTACGTTAAAAAATAAATGTTTTTTTTTGTAGCACTCGTCAGACCTGCTGGGCTTGATTCAAGTTATGATTGTTACGTTCGGAGACCAACCGCCCGTGTATTCTAAGCCAAAAGAACAACAAGTAACACCATACCCGACATCATGTAAAACCACTTGAAACAATTTTCCATTGCTGTAATAATGATATTTTTTTTTTTTTTTTTAGCATTTATGCCTCAGCCGGGCGGTGCGGGAAATTCATTTTTGCCATATCCGACGGGTGGCGGTGGAGGTGCTTTTCCTTCATTTCCACAAAACAATAACTTTGGTCCGTATCCGCCATTTATGCCGAATGCTGCTACCACAAGCCAGGGACCATCAGGTGGACCGTCGGGGAATGCAAGTTATCCTCCGTACATGAACTTTCCTCCAGTTTCTGGGTATAATTCGGGATATGTAAGTTGTTTGTCTTGCTGAATGTTTGTGTCTTCTTCTTCTTCCTTTTATCAGCGAGGTTATGATCCGAAAATAAGGGATTATAACCCTCCCACTTCACCGCATTTCTACTGATCCGCCTGTGGGGTTCGCCTATTTGACCCCAGAAAATATCGGCAGGCTGAATATTTGTGTGTAATGCTATTAAATTAAATCGAACATTTCAGCTTAAGAGTGTTGACTTAGATAATTTTAGTTATGTTGTAATTCAGGTGTATTATATCCGTCAACTTGTTACAACTTTTCATTAAGGCTCCTAAGTCCCTAAAACAATGACCGCTTTTGTGTAGTTTCCTATAATTTCACGTTTTTCGCATTTGAAAAGCACTCAATTAAGAATGACTCATTGGTTGATTTGATTGATATTGGATTATTAATAGAGAAATAAATAAACTCATTATTCGCTGAGGCATTTGTCTCAGGCTCTTATAGTTAATGCGATGCTTATTAAACACAAAACGATTTGCGTGGCAAGAAGGGGTTTTTAGAGTACCTTTTGCACGATTAAACGTGTTAGGTAGTCGCTAAGTAGCAGGTATTTTTAGGATGAACACGATTTACAGTAATGTTACGAAAATATACATACGTCGCATACGTCGCATATTCAGATGTAGCACGAATCTATTTTCATAACTTTCTCACTTTGAAAGAGCTCTAATAGTATTCTACACGACAGACAAATTGCTTAGTAGTGTTTAACGGTCAGCAGGTTGTAGCTATGAATAAAACGACAATCGTCGAAAAGCGACAAACGCCAACGACAATCAGGGTGATGGCTTTCAAACGTATAACTAGGAAAACCATCCTACATTCATAATTATCGAATGAAGTTATGCAAATTATGCCCAATAGTAAATCAGGAAAAATATATGTATATATTCCATACCTGTATTGATTAATTACTGCAATTGCTTTCAAGCCAACCTAGTAAATTAGGAGAGAATATTCCTTATTTACGAGTATGTTACTATTATTTTCTTTTTTTTGCCAGAACCCCAGTAATCCAAGTCAAACAGGTACCATCACAGAAGAACACATTAAGGCTTCACTCATTAGCGCTGTAGAGGACAAATTGAGACGCCGCATTCAAGAGAAAGTCAATCAATGTCAAGCTGAAATTGAAACACTTAATCGAACTAAACAGGAACTGGTCGAAGGTAGCACGAAAATCGAAGCTATAATCTCCCGATTACAAAGAGAGCAGGTTATATTAGAAATCTCGTCATATCCCTAAAAAATAAAACATGATTCCCTTTTGTAGACCGAACTGAGGAAAAATATTATCATCTTACGTGATAAGGAACAGGAATTAGAAAAATCTCTAGAATCGCTTGAACAATCGGATGGAATTGACGTTGATGAAGCTGTTGTGACAACAGCACCTCTATATAAACAGTAAGAATGCATGGAAGTTCTTTTGAACGTCGTCTAATGTCCTTTATTGTAGACTACTCAATGCATACGCCGAGGAAGCAGCAACCGAAGATGCCATTTACTACTTGGGCGAGGCACTGCGAAGTGGTGTCATTGACTTGGAAGCGTTCCTGAAACACGTACGACAACTCTCTCGCAAGCAGTTCATGCTGCGTGCTATAATGCAAAAGTGCCGACAGAAGGCTGGACTTGCCGGTTAAAACAGACCGCAAAGAATTACCCTGGTGTATACTGGAAATGTTGTTTGTTGATAGTTTTGTGGATGAAACATAAATACACATTATATTATATATTATTGAAAGTATTTTATATCAGTTACTATTTTGCTTAACTGATCATTGTTAGAGCAGAATCGATAAGTTAAAAAAACAAGTTGTTTCACCAAGTTGAGAATTCATTTAGTACACGACTTTTACATAGTTCGCGAAATATGTATGATTTACTTCTTATTTTTTATATATTTTACGCAGAAATAAAAAAAATATGATTAAGATTTGTGTGTAATTATTTTATGGTCATCATTCATTTTGGAGGTACATAACCAAGTGCTTAGAACTAGTAATGGGATGTGCTTTTGCTTCAAACGTATATTCCAACAGAAAGGAGTAGAAAGACCACACCAAATCCGAGGAAAATAGAAGCGAACAAACTGATGAGCAACTCTTTAAAGATGGTCGACTCCTTTTGCGAGTTTCTGGGGCGTGATACTTCGAAGACGAAGAACCAGGCGGTGAAAAATGTTCCAATGGCCAGCAGAACAGTAGCAAGATGTGGAAACACGGCTGGGTTGATGGGGGACACGTACCGAATCATAGAATCCATTCTGTTAAATCGTAAAACTGTATTTTAATAATTGATTAGTAATTTAAGAAGTAATTTACTTTATTTTGTAGCAATTTATAGGAAAGCACAAATAAATCCAACAAAATGTACGTGGCCGGCAGAAACAAATTTGACAAGCTAATGACTTTGGGCTGCGGGATGTGTCATTCCGGTGTTTACGATCCACATCGGAAGTGTTCGAACATGCGTCGACTCCGCTTTGGGTGCCAAGTCAGTCGAAAAAGTGCAAGTATACTTGGATTGAAAGTTATTAAGTTCCAAGCGGCGTTGACCTAAACAAATTTGGCCAACTTGGCATAGACCGCGTATTGTATCAGTCAATGCATGTTAAGCTAACGATACGCGCTTCCGATCACTTGCCGGAAAGTCAATAGATGAGTTAGCTGTGTGAGCATATATATCGAACATGTGCGAGGTGGCGTGAATGCGCTGATCAGATTGGGGAGTTAGACTGTTGACGGTGGCGAGTATATTCGATCATTGTATCTCAAGATTAATTAATAAAGATAAATTTAATTAAAATAAGTACATGTTTAATTTAATTGCGGCATTGGACGACAGACTCGTCTGCTTCCTTTTTTAGTATCGGCGAACGCGAATACATTAACTTGAGTAGATGAACTGGCGGATTCATTTTGTTTGTATTTTTATTATTATTATTATTATAACTTTATTAACTTGTAATTAAATTACAATGATAATTTACAGTAAGCACTAGCTACCAGGGCTTTCGGCTTGCGTTTGTACTTTTATTTTCATTTGAAGTGTGGTTTCCATGCAATAAGTATCCCCTTGCTCGATTTTTTATTATAAAGAAGCTTCATTTATTTCAGTGCGTTTTGAAGAATTTAGTTTGTGTTTTTCACTGCTGTGATTGTCGAACAATGTTCATCTGTCACTTCAACTATTTTTTAGCTGTTCAACTTTTCGACTTGGTTTGGTGAAATACCTAAATAGGTTGAAATCGCAACTCGGTTCCTCGACTCTACTTACAAATGTGGTTATATTACCCCGCTTACATGGTTGGATTAAAAAATTGAGTTGAATTAGGATTAAGTTTCAACACGCGTTTTCGCTATACATAATCAAATTGAGGAATTGAGTTGGAATAGAATTGAGAAACCATTAAGTTTCACACTTCTTCCTCTGTGCGCAAATTAAGGTATGCCAAACTGAACAAACAAGGGAAACAATGCATGCAAATGGCAAAGTAATAGCATGGGAAATCCCTTCTGGAATTATACCTACTCGTGGAGAAAAAACAACCCCTTTTTACTGTCTGACGTCACAATGAGAAATTCCTTTCATTTCTCTCTCTTCTTTTTCTATCTGTCAAACTCAATTCTTTATTCTGCGATTACATGCAACATCTCAATCAATCACAGAAAATATGTAAATAACGATTGGAGGCAAACCTCTGGTGGCGATGTTTGGAAGTGAGTTAGTACCTTTGAATCTGTCACCTTAGGCATAATTGTATAGAAAACGCAACAAAAGTAAACAATAAAAGAACAAGGGTTCTTATAATAATTTAGTTGGATAAAAAAAAAAAAAAAAAAACAAAGAAAAAAGTACAGAAATAAAGTTTTATCATTATGCAGTATCTTTTGTGAACATATTTATTTACTACTCTTTTAACGGATAAAGTGAGTGTTTATTATGAAAGTGATTTGGCTTCCTGTGTTTACTGCTTTGTTGTCAGATTATGCAAAGTGAACAAGGAATATGTAATAAATTCTCGCATTGTGATGTTCTTCAATGTGAGTCTTACAAAGGAAATGAAAAAAGCAAAGAACTCAATCCAATTTTGAAATCACAATCTGCATGTCTATTGCACTTCGAATCTTGCAAATAACACATTTTCTTATTAAGGAAACAATGTTTCTTACTGAAATTCATACAAATTTGGTGGCTGTCAAATTTCTATGGTATTATCTCTCTTCTTTTTATCGATACCAGGTATAGCAGGAGAACTTTTTCAATCGTCAATTAGTTGATTAGTTTTGGATTTTGAATACGTTCCACAGCTTCGTTCATATGTCCATCACAACAATCATGTAAAATTTTACTTTGTGAACATTCCCACGCACTTGTCGACATTTTAGTTTTTTTGATGGGTCGCGAATCGCGATTTCCTCGTGCACTTTTGTATTGTATTTTGTAGGAAAACTGATAGTACCCCATCCATTAGAGTTTTTTGAGTACAGCTATGGATGAGGTAAATAATATAAATAATAAGTTGCAAAGTTATTCTTCGTATTTTGTACCCTCAGGTTGATATTGAAAATGCAGATGATTTGAATGAGTTGGAGGCAAGGCTCTATGCGCAGATTCATCATGAGCCTTCGGGTGATTGTGACTTTTCTGCCACCTACAAAGAAGCCTCGCCAGTGAGACAAGTCACAGCCACTAGTGTTATCAACAATAAATCCATTGATAGAACTCGCGTTGGACGGTACTGGAAAGACAAAGGAAGTGTCCGTACTCCACTAACAGCTGAGGTTATACAATCTGAAGGGCACGAAGGTGTAACATCTCCGTTGAGCGGTAAGTTGGACGACATTAATGCGCCAAGATTTGTGTTTTTCGTCAGCGTTTTCCAAACAATACTTTGCGAATGGTTTTTCTGTGCACCGTGGAGAAGACTTGTGATGACCTCTGGTGTTTTGAACACTATGTGTCTGTTTTGGGTAGGTTTGGTCAGCAATATGGGTGAGTTGGATTGTCATTAGGTTTTGCCTTAGTACGCGGTAATCTAGAGTATGAATTAGACTATGAGACTTGAATTGAGAGTGCTAGAAGTAGGAGACACGAATTTGACCGTGTGCTCGACTGAGAAGTTGACGATATAAATTTGACCGGGTAACAGAGTGACATGAACCCAAGCGTGTTAGAAGAAGGAGACATGTTGATCGTGTGACCGTATGAGAAGTACGATACTGAATCTGGCCGTGTGAGAAGTAGGTGACTTTACGTTGACTGTGGGAAATAGAAAACATGTATCTGATCCTATCTAATTCTTACACGGTCAAATTCATCTTCGCAAACGGTCGCATTGCTAATTTATTTATGTCCCTATATGTATCATTGTATTACATGGTCTTTTTCATAAAGCTCATTGTAGGAAACAGATTAATAACATTTAAGCCAGAATATTGAAAGTATATTAAAATCTGGTGTGTTTCAGGGTTTATCAGTTTTAATATAGAGTCAATTAAAAGATCTCCGTACTCCCCATACATCCAGAGTAAAAAATACGAAGTTTTCACTTTCCAAATGAAATTTGATACAAAAGCTCTAAAGATTTATTAGTGATTAAAGCCTATAACTAATTCTGTGAGATATAGAAGTACAAAACTAGCAAAATAAAATAAAATATAGCGTGCACCAGAGAAGCGCCACTTATTTCTCAAAATATTTCCATAAACCTATTGCCTGCAGTCATGAAACATGAACTCAAATACTTAACTTGGTTTCGGCATAAGAACTCTTCAGAACTTTCCATTGGTCTGGAAAGTTGTGAAAATTGCCATATTTGTAGCTTATCTAAATGCTCCTCTGCAAAACTTAGTTTTGGTTTAAAAACAAAAGACAGATTTTTTTTGTTTGGCTTATTTTTACTTGCAAGTATTAGTTTCGTGGAAACAAGTGCAATTCATTATACTTTTTGTTCGTCCTTCTGTCCGTACAGCGAACGACTGCATATTTTTCCTTCAAATTTGTGCGTCGACTTGACTTCAGCTAGACAAATATGTATTCACCTCTTGCTTTTGACCTTATACACGTGGGCGCCGTGGCGTAAATGGTTAGTGTGCTGGACCACTGCGCGTGAGGTTCCAAGTTCGAATCCCAGAAAACAAAAAAAAAGTTTTTTCACGGTCCCACCTCTCGCGAACGTCTGACAAACATCCGAGAGTATTGTTGTCTCGAAAAAGCTTCTCAAACCAAATTGCCCTTTGGATACGGCACTAAACTGTAGGTCCCTTCCATTCGTGCAAAAAAAATATAAAGCACACAACATGAGTGGTTGCGAGAAGCTTGGCCCCGGCACTTCAAGAGCTGTTGCGCCAAATATTTATTTATTTTATTTATTTAAATATACATGAAATGCTACTTTGTTTATAGATGATCATAGAGAAATGCTGTAGCAAGCAACAAATTACGGTTGCACGCAAATTTTTTGTATTACCATTTTGGTGTTATCTTAGGTTTGTCTGTATTTCTGCTTCAGGACGGCTTTTACTCCATTATTTACTGATTCAAACACTTTTATTATAAATAAAGGATGAGTGTAAGTTCAATTTAATGAAGACAAGCGATTAAACTAGAAGTTATTTGTATTTTTCCACTGGATGTAAGGTTTTTTTATTTAAATGTCTATCAAAACGTGAAGCAAAATTGATATTGATAACTACGTTAGTTCCATTGGCTGCAGATAGAAAAAGAAAATACTCGGAGCTATTTTGGAAAACGCTGCTTTGCATTGAAACAAATCAGAATATATTTTTTCCTCAACTCAACATCGTGTTGTGTATTTAGGCGAAATCAAAGAAACACCGGCAGAAACGGTTGACAAGTCGTTTCGGCCGCCAGTAAAAAACTTGTCAAATTTGAGGGTCAATCCTTTTGCTTCCGGGAATGGCCCAAAACCAAAAGGAAGCAATTCACAACCTCGAAGCAAAAATGCGGTTATTGCGAAGTCAAAACAAAATGATCCAAAAGAAAATAAGGGACCATTTGCGAGGCAGATGACAAAGTTAGCCAACGCGGTAAAGTATGATGCCAAAAAGCAAAAGGCAAAAGTTGCGAAGGCCAAAGTAAAATTAGCCAAAGTACATGTTATTGGGTCAATTGAGCTGCTCTCATCAAGCGAATCAGAAACGGACGAAGTCATTGAAGTACCGTTGCCATCACCAAAAATTTTAACAATAGACAGTAGCTCCGACGAAGAGAATACAGCAGAAGATAAAAACAATTTCGTAAAACCGCAGACGTCTGTGGCCAAAGATAATTCTTCAAGGTGTACAAGCCCATGCTCTGTGGTGTCAGATGACTTCATTGGGCAAAATGATCGTTCACGCTTGCTAGAGGAAAACGATAGACCCGATGATGAAGATCTGCTTATGTTGCAAGAAGATGTGGATAGTTTAATGGAAAAACCGGAAAAGAGTGCTGACAAAAGTTGTGAGTTGTTTGTCGCACCGACAGAAAGTGCCTCTTCAAAAGCCTCCGCTGATTACAGAGTTACACAGAACGACTTCAGAGCAATCGATGTGTATGAAAGTGAATCAGATATGCAGGAAAGTGTGTACTCAAAAGGGGTGAAGAGTACTAAACCATCATTGGTTGTACGTTTGGAGCATGAAAGCAGCTCTGGTGATGATGTTGAAGAGGTTGGTATATCACAAAAAATGAAACGTCTCAGAAAGCGTCGGGCCTCTAGTAGCAACAAAGAATCTGAAACGTATATTGACAGTACCGATTCTGATGACGAAATTCAAGCCGAAACTGAAGGAAACAGAACACGTGAGGGTGTTGTTAGAACTCGAATTCCATTTATTGCTCGCGGCGAAGCAATAGAGTGCTGTGTGTCGGGTGATCAGTCTTTAGGTCAGAAAAAAGTAAACTCGTCCGATAATGAATTCATTGCAACATTAAATACGCTAGCTCAGGGAACATCTGTGGGAATAATTGCTACTAGCGGCAACGAAAGCGACGAGGAAGAGGACCAAATCACAGCTCGTGCAATAGCTGAGAATGTTATTCAAAGAACAAACCGTACAATTGAATCTGCTGAACCAGCAATTGTACATGACGAGGAAGCCAATGATGCTATACCCAATGACAGTATCTCAGAGTTAAATCAAGTTTTTGAAAAAATTGATAACATGGACAAAAAGCCGGTAAATATCGACGATTCAAACGAATCTGATCAGTCGGTTACGTTGGTTGCTCCATTGCCAGTGCCGGTAAGAAACAAATCAATAAAAAAGTTGGAAAACGATACTGGCGATCCGGTTTATAACATCGTGTATTGCGAAGGGGCCACGCTTTTCGGTGGTATTGGTTGGAATGATGAAATGCGGAAATTCTACAATAATTCTTGGAATGGAGAACGTTTCAATGTTAAGGCCGTATGTAGTCAAATGAAAAGTGAGTAGAGTTTTTTTTGTTATTATATGTTTTAATTATACTAATCATATGCTTTTCATAGCCACGAAGTCATTGTGGAAAATATACACGGATGATCGTTTTCCGAAGTATCGCAGGCATTCGAACCAGAAATGCATGAATTGCTGCGAATTTGGGCACATTCGAGCCAGATGCCCGAAGCCCAGGAAACCACAAGTGTGTTATATGTGTGGAGAAAGAGGACACTATGAGCCACGTTGTCCCAACACACTGTGCTTAAGAGTAAGTTTAAATTTTATTTAATAATATTTCATACTATTTTGTAGTGTGCATATGTGTTAATACGGTGTGTTTCGGGAAGGTTGGGCTGCCTATATACAGTGATGCCCCTCGCGCAAAAGCAAACAAGAAACTCGTAATCAACTTTTCTTAGATTCCTTACCGCTATCGGTATAACTAGATAACAAAAGAAATTATCTCTGAAACTAAAATGTAATTTTTATTCGAAAGATCAATTCATGGCATTAATATTTAAAAATATATCGGGCATACGACTACCGCGGCTGCTGTTGAGGAAGCCCATTATGTCCGTCTAATTTTGTGTAAATTTTTCGAGCAATGGTAGCTGTATGTCACTAATAACACGAACAATGTTGACAAGTCCCATTTATCGAAATCAACCTATCCCCAAATTGTTATTTTAATAAGTCGATGGTTTCGGTTTCTGTATGGCACATAGCGATATCCAGTTTAAATTACATCTCGTCCGGATAAATGTTCATATTTTAAAAGAATTTTATTTACCATAATGCGAGCTACGGCTTAGTAGTAGAAGTCCTACGTTGACCACCAGGTATCGCTCTCTGAGACCAATCGTTTTGCTGTTCCTTCTTTTGCGCCTCCCATAATGATACCCTATACTGTTTTCTTAATTATGAGTGATGACAGATCGAAGAATACTCACAAAGCCCGTTTGCTGATTGGTCAAACCCTCCTCACTACTTCTACGTGTTTATTTCATATAACGTAGTATTATATAAGTCTCATTTTAATGTCGCGTGCTGCCCGACCGTGGCTGGTTATCATATTTTGTTTAATAACTTCTTTTTTTTTCAGTGTGGGAGCAAAACTAGAATGTTTACCAAAAGTTGCAATGCTTGTAACTATCAAAATCGTTTGATCTGTCCGATTTGTAAAGTTCGCGGACATAGTTTAAATCTCTGCCCTGACAAGTGGCGTCGTTACCATTCTACAGTAAGTGTTGCTTTTCAGTTAAGCTCCCTACCGAAGTATTAATATAAAAAATATTGTTTTCAGACCAAACCAAATGAATACCCTAACAGTAAGGTTGAATATAAAAACAGAAAATTCTGCTGTATTTGTGGCTGTCGCGGACACCTGGCTGAGTATTGTAGGAACGCGGTACGCTTTTCGGAATATCCTGTATTCATTAGCGAGATAAGATCCCATCAGAAATCATATGATGATATTGCCATAAAGTCGATTCGTTCTGGGATCGGTTATAATTTAATGTACAAGCCTGAAGAAGATTTAAGTTTTGATTTCGCAGAGAATAAAACTCAACAACATTACTACGGCCGATTCCTCGTAGCTGTTGGGATGGGGCACCTTCTCAAGAGGAAGCGCAAAATCGATCCTGCACCAGCAGAAGAGCCAATAGAAAAACGATCGAAATTAAATACAGTGCTAAAGGAATACGTAGTTAATCCGTTTGCTAAGGCAGCGTTGGAAAAGTCCCCTAACCCAATGCCGACAGTCTCAACCAACAGTACTAATAGCCAAACAAATGAAGTAGCAATAAATCTAGATGATGAAACCGATACAATGGCACCATCTTCTAATAAAGCCAATGTGTCATTAACTACAGAGCTCCTCAGTATAGATGTAGATGAAACACCCGAGAAAATACCTACGTGCACGACAAGTCCATTTAAAGCACCCAATGCGGCATCATCAACCGGTCAAGCTAGTGTTTCTACACGTATGGATGTGGAGGAGGCATCTGTAATGGAACCCAGCACATCAACATTTAAAACTCCCGATGCGGCTTTGACAAGCGGTCAAATCGAGAAAAACCCCGACGTTTTGGAAGTGATAGATTCAGACTCTAACTACAGCTTCTCGGAACATTTTGAAACAGAGCAGCAGAGGGAGAATCCCATCAAATCACGTGAAATGGAACCTCTACCTGACTTCATACCAATCACCGACGATGGGGATGAGTCTCCCGATGAAGAAAACTTGGGAATATCAAAGAGATTCGTGTCAGTCGACACAGACGACGAGAATAGCAATATGGACTCTAATCCAATGCCCGATATTCCTTGCGAGGCGAAAATATATTTAACAAGCTTTCACAGCAACTTCTTACTTTCCCCAAAGGGCAACAAGTTCCTCATAGAGAAATCAAAAGCATTTAACATCAAAGCCAGATTAGATTGGACTTCCGTTGGTCATATCCTGGTCATATTTGGGCTACGGTTCAACCAGGATAAATTTCACACAGAATTACTGCACAAGTTCCGTGACCTATCGGACAACTTGAACCGTAAGCAGCTAGAGAGTTCACAGAAAGTTCCTCGAAAGACCGAAGTTCTGATCCGTTTCCTTCGAGAAAATCTCAACCAGTTGCTAACCAACCTTGGCAACGTGAATGACCTGATCGAACGCTTAGCATACCAAGAGAATCAGCATACAAAATCCGGTTGGAAATCAGCTGAAAAAACCCGACGTGCCTTGAATATGATTCTAATAGGACAGGCGGGTCTTCGTAATGGTTCCAAACACTTGGATCACTTACTTTCACATCTGCGTAATCTCATCGATGAATGCAAGGAGGAGCTGGTGCCAGACGAGGTACGTGATGAAATCGCTTCGCACTGGAAACTGATTTTTTCTTCGTACCGTCATGAGAAATACGACGACCTAGTCGAGGCATATAATCACATGCAGATCAAGAATCGTTTCCAAAATATAAACATTGACCCGCGTTTGCTGGGTAAAAAGATATTAGACACCACTTTAACTAAGGCACAAAAGGAGAAAATGGAAAAATGGACAGACTCGAAGGCGGAGTCAGCAAGTATTGAGAAGCGAAGTGCTGCTCCGAAATTTGTTCCTAATCCGGTGTCAACAAAGCATCAAGCTCGCACAGCAAAAACTCTTATATCTGAAAAGAAACGCTCTAAAAACGTTCCTCCAAACTCACCGTCTGCATCGCAAACGCAAAATAATCAAAAGCAGCTTGGAATAGCTGTAAACTCACCCGTAGCGAACAAAATCAAGACTGGTCCCATAAACTCACCATCAGCATCGCAAACGCTACTAAATAATGAAAAACAATTAGGAGAGGCTGTTAATTCACCCGTAGCTAATAAAATCAAGGCTGTAAATGCAGAGTGGGAAAAGAAATGCGCAAATCTTTTAACTGAAATCGATAACACTGGGAAAAATAAGAAGGGCACACCGGTACGAGATAGCAAGGCTGCCTCTGTGTTCTGGTCACGCGAAGCGTTAAAATACATTGATGAATGTATGCAGCTTGGCAAATCGAATGCCGGCTTGATTGAAAAGCTGTCTCGTGTGCAAACAAAGTCACAGAAAGGACTTCTGTCATATAACGACTACAGAGCTATAATCAAGATTCACAATTCGATTAAAGGCAAGCAATGACTAAAATATACAAAGTAATTTTGTATAAAAAATATTTTTAAGTGTAGACGTAGCTGTAAAAATTAGCTTTCATTGTATCAGGAATAAATTCATAACTATTCGTAAGTTGGTGTTGTTTTTAAGTTGCTCTATCTAGGCAAAGGAGTGTATGCAGTTAGCTGGAGCCGGATAACTGTTCTGTATTTTTATTTTAAAACATACATACATACATATTGTTGAGTGTTTATTTAATTTTTTTTATTTAAATTTCGGGTGAAAAATGGTCAAGTTAATAAGGATTCCGTTGAACGAAATCAGTAATTTTGGCGATTTGGGTCACTCGCAATTTCGGAGAAAATCACACCGAAATTTTTTTGTATGCATTTTCGTTGGGTTTGTCCTCGAACAAAGCCATGGTCAAAGTTTGAGTCAAATCGTAAAGAGTAAGGTCGAGTTTAATTTGGAACGGCCGATATAGGTGATTGTTAGAGTGCCATCGTGTTGGTTCTGTTGTCAAGTTTTTATGACGATTTACTCGTAAGTCCGTGTATCGATTGTTGGTTATATTTTGAAATCTACATAGTTGATTAACAAAACAACTTTGGGTGAAAGAATATTTCTTACTCCCTTGCTTCCGTCACTGTGTACAAATATTATTTCTCACCTATCGAAACTCCAGAGACGGTTAAACTTATTCACCTCGATAGAGTCGAAATTTAACTACTTCATAAAATTTATTTATTTATTTATTTACAAAGAAGCTTATAAAATAAATTTACAAACTCTTAAGTAGGAAGGCATTTGGGCAACAAGGCCATGTAATGCCGTTTTTGCGAAAAAAAAATTCTTTATAATATTTTATCTTCTTCTTCTTCCTTTTATCAGCGAGGCTATGATCCGAAAACAAGGGATCACAACCCTCCCACTTCACCGCATTTCTACTGATCCGCATGTGGGGTTCGCCTATTTGACCTCAGAAAATATCGGCAGGCCTGCCGATTTTGGATCACTCGGTTACTGAGGCCAATGAAATGCCGATGTCGTCGCATTTGTCTGATCCAGGCGTTTATAGGCCTGCCTTTCCTACATCGCGATGTCTTTGGAACGTGCATTGATATTGCCTTTTTAACAGGGTTCAAATGATCTCTTCTTTGAACGTGGCAATACCAACTGAGCCGGTCACGCTCTATTTTTTGTACGATGGTTTCCTTGATGTGAAAGCTTCCACGGATCTTCGAACTTCTTATTCGATCAAGCTTTGTCACTCCTGCTGTCATGCGAAGCATCTTCATCTCAGCTGCCGTTAATTTACTCTCATACTTTTTGTACATCGTCCAACATTGTGAACCGTATGTGAGCGCTGGACGTACAACTGCGGTGTAGAGCCTTCCTTTCAACTTAGGGGGCATTTTTCTGTCACAGAAGATAGCGGAATTTTCTCGCCACTTCATCCACCCTACGCTTACACGATGATTGATGTCGTCATCACAAGTTGCTTTGCTATTGATCATAGATCCCAGATATTTGAACTTTTCGCACTTGGGAAGCACTGTTCCATTCAAATAAATGTCTGGAATAGGCCTGAGTGGATCAGAGAACGGGCAGCACAAGTACTCTGTCTTTTTTGAACTAATGCGATACCCATTTCCCTCCAAAACGTCCACCCACACATCAAGTGCTCGTTGCAGGGATGTAGGATCCTCACTTATGATGGCTCCATCGTCAGCAAAGAATAACTGATGTACCTTGGGGTCCATCACTTTACCTTCAAGCAGATAATCAAGGACTGTAATAAAGAGCAAAGGACTTAAAACGCTTCCCTGGTGTACCCCGACTTTGATTGGGAACTCTTCGGTTACTCCAGCGGGGCATCTTACTCTTGTCTTTGCTCCTTTGTACATGTCCATAATCATCTGTACATAGGTTTCTGGAACCCCTCGATGTCTTAGCGCCACCCATATCAGATCTCGTGGTTGTCTGTCGAATGCCTTTTCAAAGTCAACCAATACAATATGCAAATCCCTTAAGGAATCACGATGTTTTTCCATTATGATCCTTATACTTTGGATTGCATCTGTGGTTGATTTACCCGAGACAAACCCGCACTGATCATCAGATGATCCTTCTTTGGGCGGCTATTTTGAAGATAGTGGCACTCTTGTTCATATTGTGTCTTCGCAGCTCCTGGATAGCCTGGTTTGCATCAGCAACCGGGGAAAATATTTTCTCCAGCTCCCGATACAAGCCCTCCGTACTCTCTGCTTGAAGCTGAGCGCACTTCTTCTTCGCTTTTTTCTTGCAGCATATGTATTCCATTTCGAGGCGAGCTTTTTCGTCACTATTATTAGAGGGGCACTTTGACCAAGCTTTGAAAGCCGCTTTCTTCTCATTTATCACTTTCTTAGCTTCATCACTCCACCACCATGTTTCTTTGGCGTGTTGATGGTGGCCTTTTGAAGCTCCTAGCAGTGATTTGGCCTTCTTTAAGCAAGTTCGCTGTAGGGAATCCCACATATTTTGTGCTCTGCACTCTTCATCCTCAGCTCCGTTGATGGTGTGAGAGAGGTAATTTTTCATTACGAAAACAAAAGCTTCGCCTTTTTCTTTGTCCAGATTGTACCACTTGATTTTCTCAGAGACCCTTGTTTGTTTGCTTTTCTTTGGTGTTTTCATAAAAATTTCTGTTAGCAGGAGACGGTGTTGTCGAGCGATTGCCTCTCCCAAGATCACTTTGCAATCTTTTACCCGAGGCTTCATGAAACTGCCTACCAAATGGTAGTCAATCTGAGTTTCATCTCCACCACTGCTGTAAGTGATCAGGTGTCGGCTTTGTTTGATGAACATGGTATTTAACACGATAAGACCGTGTGATTTGCACATGCTTAGGATGTCTTCACCAGGAAGGTTCCTGGTGCCATATCCTAGTCCTCCATGGCAGTCTTCATAGTCTTCGTTTGATTTCCCGACATGTCCATTCAAATCTCCTCCAACAAACAGAAATTCTTCCTTTGGGATGTCCTTAAGGAGATTGTGGAAATCTAGCCAAAATGCATCTTTATCTCTCTGATTGTACCCATCGTGGGGAGCATATGCACTGACAATATTCCACACCTCTCCTTGTATTACTAGTTTGAGAGACATCAAACATCTTTTATAATATTTTATATATGTGTTTTATATTTATATTTATATATTAATAAGTAAATATGGTTCTTTATTCTTCTTCTTTTTTTAATATTTAAATTTGGTTCAATTTGCCATGCACGGATGTAGCAATTTTTTTATTTTTTATTGATTGTACGTTTACTGGGTTTAAGAGGTTAGCTAATTCTTGGGTACTGCCGGTTAGTCTCGATTTTGGACAGTCCACTAGCATGTGCTGGACTGATAGCAGCTTGATTAAAAAGATGCCTGGTAGAAAATAGGGTTTTTCCAACTCTCATCCGAACGAGACTGATGCATTCCTGCCTTGTGAATTTGCTATTCAGGGCTATCGTAAATAAAATTCCCCCCGAGATGTTTCCCTTTTTCGAAAAATAGGTATCGGCAATGAATTTCGAACGAGGGAAAAAGTTTCCCCCGGAAAAAATTGGTATCGGCCCAGGCACTTGAAGAGCTGTTGCGCCAAATGTTTATTTATTATTATTATTTATATTGGGAGGGAACGCGAATAGACCTAATGATTTCCCTAATTTTGGTATTTTCATACTCGTACATACTTTGGGGCTACCTATAGAAAGTTGCCATTTTCAGTTTTGTAGAAGTTAGAGAAGTGAATTTAGGGAAACATCGTGCTATCATATGCTATTTTATCACATATTTCCAGGAGATAAAATTCGTGACGCCAAGGAGTATGCAATGATTATTTAAACTTTACCTTACCTTAAACTTACCATTTTACCAAGCGAAAGCATTGCATACACTTAGGAGTAGATTGCCAATTGGTCTAAAGACACATGCATACATACGAGTACATTTTCAATGGCCCGCTAATCCCTTATGAGGGTCGCGAGGACAGGATGCTTAGGTGCACTCTCCATCCTTCTTGATCCTCCGTCATTTACTTCAACTAATCAGGAGGAATATCTATACGGCTCCAGGAGAGATGTCGGACTTAATCCAACCATCTATTTCTAACATAGGTCTACCGAGGGTCGCCTACCTGATGGCACGGCAATCATGACCCCCGCTCCGCGTACTCTGGTGTTCCGCACTCGATTCCTACGAGTGATTCTAGCAACACCGCGAAGGAACCAGCTTGCATCCGCAATCTTATTCTTTCGGTCACTACACAAATTTCATGACTATAAGTGAGAGTTGGAACATATGACGAGTTAAAAACCGATAATTTAGCTTGGACACTAAGTTTGGCACTCCTTATAAAATATTAACCAAGCTCCCTTAAAATTGATCCAGCCTGACCAATCCTACAGGATAATTGCTCGGCAAAGCTATTTCCATCACTCGTGAATAAAACCCCGAGGTACTTAAGCTTATCCACCTGCTTCAGTAGGACTCCACTATCATGCAGAGTGCATTTTCAAAGGTCATGGAAACGCTGATAAATCGTCAGCTTTTGAAATATCTTGATACACGAAAATTCCTCAAAGCCCGTCAGTACCATTTTCGTAGCAACAGGTCCACTGATTATTTGATGGCATATCTCATCGAGAAGTGGAACCAATCTCTCCATCATTTCGGCGACTTGATTGCTGATATTATTTCGGTTTTACTGGGAGATGCGGTGCAGATTCGGGAATTTCTTGCTTCCGAGTTCTCATTCGAATTCGGGATCTTACGGCCATCGTCTAAGTGGTTTAGCACTGTAGCAAAATGTTTTCCCCATCTAATGAGCTGGTCCTCATCCGAAATCAGAAGGTACCGTCTAGACACTTCTTGTTCTTTGGAGTTCCGATCAACAATGAGCTCCTTAGTGATGCTATAAGCAGTCCCACTGTCGCACCTACTCGCTGCTTCTTCAGCCCTTGAAGCCAGTCTCACACTACGCTGCACTTCTTTCTTCTTCGCACGATACTGGGCTTCGAGCTCGGTTCTCTCTACTGCTGAGGCCACTGCAATCCGAGCCTTGATTGCTGTACGCTCATCGAACTGTCTGTAGGTGTCTGCAGAAAGCCATGTGCGATGGTATTTCTGTATTTTACCGACATAGGTGTGTGCCCCAGTCGCAAAAGCATTTTTCAAAGCATTCCAGTGGTCATCTTTGCTCTCATGCATTGTGCTGCTGATTGCTTCTGCTTCTAAAGCAAGGTGGTCCCTGAACTGATGGCGCACTTGGGGAATCTTTAGCCTGTCGATATTAAACCTGGTGATGTTAACTAAGTTTGAGCGGATGAGATGGTGATTTCGCTCTCGTCCGATGTTAGCTCCACGTCTGTTTCGGATGTCCAGGAGACAATTTCTTAAGCGGCGGCTGATTGCAATGTGGTGGATTTCGTTGGATGTTCGCTGCCTATTAGTTGAGATCCATGTAGTGGTAACGTTGTTAATTGCCATGCTAATGGTTCATGGTTCAAATCCTCATGTCAGCAAGCATTTATTTATTTCCTTAAATATATTAAATCATCCCAATTAATTGCGAAAGCTTGTGTGAACACTACTGCGAAGGCATAACCCTGGCAGTAGTTTAATCATATGACTCGAAAAATTGTTCGCTCTATTGATGATGATTTGCCTATGACATCGATTATCGTGAAAAAAATCATGTATATCAGAAGCAAAGACAAAAAATAACATCCATTTATCTGGATGCCACCCCTGGAATTTCTCTGAAGCATAAACAACTGAGCTTCAAAAACCACTACACCAAAATGTTTCTCTCTCTTTCTATCTATTCTTCCAACGCCCGCACTGTGTGTAAACATGTTAAGGGTATTCATAACCCCTTTAGTGCGCCTAAATTATAAAAAAGGGTAGGTTCTTCAGTAACATAATTCAAACAGGAATATTACCTAAAGAATTTAAATGAAGAAAAATAATTTGCATTTTGATAGAGTTGATAGTTATCGTCCCATAGCGTTGCTAAGCATTCGCTACAAACTTCTTGAATGACTTATCTACAATAGGATAGAGCAGTAGAATAAGCTGGCTTTCGTCCAGGTCGAAATTGTGTCGACCAGGTACTTTCATTGACCACAAACATTGAGAACTGGTTTGAAAATAAACTAAAGACATCAGCTGTGTTTGTTGATCTTTCTGCAGCAGATGAAACTGTTTTGCGGATGGAAGTTATCTATAAGCTACAAGAATTTAACAATTCCACACAACTGGTGCCCAAAATAACTGGAAACGCTTTACGCTTGATGGAATATTAACTTCCAAAAACACTTGTGCAAAGTTGAAAACAAAAAACAATCTGCTCCAAAAACTTGTGTCAACAAATTGGGGGGGCCTCCCCTTCAACTCTACGTATAGCCCCTTTAGGTTTGGTCTTCTTAATAGCTGAATACGGCGCACCTGTATGGGCTAATAGTACCCACACTAGAAAAGTTGACAGCGAACTGAATATAGCTATGAGAGTAATATCTGGAACAATCAAGTCAACGCCTACGCCATGGCTTCCAGTGCTGAGCAACATTGCGCTACCTGACGACCCGAGACGCTCTAACACACGAATCAGACAATACGAAAAAATATGCATAAAATCAAATCTCTCCATACACCACGATCTAAAAATCATCATATACCTATCGACAGCCTCGACTTAAATCGAGAAAACCCTCAATGAACACAGCTTCAGGTCACACCCACAACATTAAAATTTGGAATGAATGGAAGAAGCAGTGGAGAAATTTCACACCAAAAAATGGTATAGCAATATAAGACCGTTTTGTTCCTGTTCATGGCTAAAATTTTCCTCGTTATCTATGGGAAAAGCTAAACCGGGTGCGCTGACTCTGTTTTTAAATGGGGTGACATTTCGTCAAGCGCTTGTGACTGCGGTATACCAAGACAGACCATCCATCATATCACATTGGACTGCCCACTGTGTACATTTGCAGGGAATATAGCTCATATCCACAAAGGAAAACCTGATGCTGAGAACTGGTTAAATAACCTAGATTTAAAAATATAAAACGAAATATATTAAGGGTATTCACTTAAACTGATAAATTTACTCATCTCGTAGTTCTATAAATTTACGAGGTGCTTTAAATGAATATCCCTCGGAAAAAAGTTGCTTAATTTAATCAGCTTTTCTGCAACAGTCATCAAACTGTCGCCAAACATATGAAAATGCCGAATATTAGTGAAAAGAAAAAAACCTATTAGATTGTATTCCTTTTGCTCTGCTATAATTTCAATTAAATTTGACAGCAGCACAATTTTCGACGAGCAGTGTAATTTTCCGAGCCAAAATAGTCGCAGAAATTTACGGGGCTCTCGTAAATAATTTTTCATATAAAATTTGACAGGTCATTTACGCGATGATAAATTTATACGGTTTATGTGGTTTACGAGGGTTTTACGAGTTTAAGTGAATACCCTTATTATTTGTATTTCAATAATTTACTTACAATACACTGGGAAAATGTTTGTTTTTCGTTTATATCTAAATATTATATATCTGTTATGTATGTACACTGTACAGATATACCGTACGCTAAATAAAACAATTTTTTTTAAATGACCTCTCGTCTGCAACTTCTAATCCAATCCATTCCTTCGCTGATGACAGTACTCTCAGTTTTTCATATTCATTCCCGAACTTACATCCCTGTTCTTGGGCCGTAGAAGAGAAACGATAACGTAAGTATGTTAAACACAATAAATTCCGACCTGGACAGCATAACCAAATTGGACTCAACCAATAGACTGGAATTTAATGAATCCAAAACACAATGCTGTCTCAAGCGAAAACATAACCCTCAACCATTATCCCTGAATGGTACTTGCATCGCTGAATCCGAAAGGCTTGCCATTCTCAGTATGTGCACTAATAAACATCTTCGATGGAATGATCACATATTCGAGGTCGCCAAAAATGCTGCAAAATGTTTAGGATTCCTTAAACGGTACAAGAAATACTTTACCCCTCTGATCTGGCGTCAATATATAAGGCATTCATCGGTACAAAGCTGGAATATAACTCCCACATCTGGTCTGGTGCACCCAATACCGTTCTGCACAATCTAGATAGGCGCGTTAGAACTTATAGGTGATAGAGGCATTGTGGACTCCGTAGCTCCACTCGAACATCGTACAAATGTCTCGTGTCTTTCCCTATTTCACAGCTTTTTTTTATAAAAAAGAAATGCTCCAGCGAATTAGCGAGTTGCATTCCTCCCCTTCAAAAATTCACCCGCAATACGCGTCATGCTTCGAATGCACATCAGTTCACCCACAAGCCCGGCTTCGGACGTAATGTCAAATATAGGGATAAGTTTATAAGCCTATGTATTTCGTAATCGCTACAACCTTCAAACATTTAAAGCCGACCCAAACCGGTATCTCCTCTGTCCCTTTTCCCCCTTTTTACAGTAAGAGGGTGTTAATAATCTATTTAGGGCGCGCAAATAATAAAAAAAAGAACTAAATTGGGAATACTTATCTAATACTGCGTTAAATCTTAGGATTGCCTTCCTGATACGAGGACCTCTTTTTGGGATGATAAACAACATATCAAGTGAACGCTTAAATCATCTTTCCTACTACTGTTATCAACTACATATATCTGATGTTCGATTAGGCAATAAAATGCGAAGATGCGTACGAGTCTACTCACTTTTGGCGGCCACAATCGCCCTTCCATGCTTTCGCAGTACTTACCGTACATGGAATTCTGTCGTCTTTCCTCATGCGACAATTTGCGTTTGACTCTTGTGGTTCATGAACCAGTATATTCGATAACAAGATAAGCAGTCAAACCGTCAGTAAGCCGTATTTTTATTTGGTACATTCGGGCAAGCTGTTTCATTAAATCATAAATTGCAGTTCAATACTAAAAAGACAACTGTATTTAAGAATTGCAAAAACGTTTCTATATTTAATGTCTCAAGTTTCAACATAAACCTCTACAAATAATAAATAAAATAAAATTTTCTCTATGAACATGTTTTATCAATCCAATCATGTTCAGTGGCCATATATCATATTTCAGCCAGTCAGGTAAACGTGAGCGAGATTCATTATTCAGTGCAGGTTCGTATAGGTTTCTCCAAGGTCGTCAACGTATTCAATTCTCTTACTTACTAATTGTACATACTAAATATTAATAATTGTAACACATTTACTTATATACTCGAAGAATGCAATATAAGACATCACCACCTACGCTGCCGTTGTTTGATTCTCTTGCGCCGTTGTCGTTGAAGCGGCACTAGCTGCCTCTGGAGCCTTTTCGTTAATTGCCAACCAAGGGAGTCGTTTTTGGAGTTCCAATCTGTATCTGGGATGACTTATGGCATACACATATGGATCAATACAAGCAACCATTTTGCATGTACAAGCTGGTATCATCGTTACTCCAGGAGTGAGAAGATTCTTATCGCCAAATGCACCGATTAGGGACATCACTCCGTACGGCGTCCAGGATACAAAGAATAGAAAGCATATAGTTATAGCTGCTTTAGCAATTCGTATTTCAGCGGTTTCTTTGCTTTTGTCTACATTCGATCGAAGGGATTCAACATTCATCTTCTTCGCCTGCTCGCGTAGTGCTTTCTCGTGACTGATGACATGTCCGACTATTTGACTGTAGTAATATAAAATCATTGCAGTTGGTAGACAGAAGCTACAGAAGAATATTGTTCCAACAAAGAGACGAGTGTCGAAGTCATCCGTTAAATAATCGAAACTACAGGACGTCAGATAGCCCTCTATAAATGGAAAAAATAGAATGGGTGTTAAAAAATAATAAATAACTTATTTATAAATAATAGAGGAAGTATATAATTGTACGAAAAATTTGCTCATTCCTACATATTTTACCATAGAACAAAACAACTAATTTAAACTAAAAATATTATGGATATAACCGTTTTTACAGCGCCCATTTTCACAATTGTGTATATATTTCTCTGAGGCTACTAATTATAGGTGTCGGTTTGGCAAAATAATTTTTGTAGTCTATCTATTATGTGGGCTACACATGAAGAGAATTTGTCTGCTTGCACAGCACAGCACGGTAATACTCGGCCGACCCTTCATTGTGAGGGAAAGGTATGAGGAAAGTGCAGGGGTATATCGTCTCGGATGGGTGTTAGAATCATACATTTCGTGTTCTTTATTCTTCCTATTTTTCATAGTTCCTATATTTTCACAGCCAAATCTGCTTGGCCTATGTATAAAAGTGCCACACGAGTCTAAGAAAGAATAATGAAATATCCTCCATTATCGCAGTCTGTACATTTTTACCATGGTGAAAAAACGGAATTTCTGTGAAATTATATCTACGAAAAGAGAGAGACTGCCTGACTCCGTAGCTACGTCTTCAAAATGACAACAAATACCTATCGATCCACATATTTTTCCTGTTGATAAAGCAGCAAACAAACGGTCAACTTGGTTGTAACCCAAGTTATCAACCAATAGTTGACTAGGAAATAGTAAAACTCTGTCGCGCAAAGCGGGTTCTGAGTAGGCAGAATAACGCCCACAGGCCATGATGACTTCATCGGAAATAAAAAAGGAGATAAATTGGTCAGGATGTGGTCTAACCGTAGGGCATCAATAGAAAGTACAAGAGCACACAAATAACGGGAAAGCTCCTGACTGTAGAAGAAAGCTGACGGGAACACATTCAAACCGTTAAAACCACAAGTGCTTTATGGCTTAAAATTAGCAAAAACAAAAGTTTAATAAAATCAAGCGGATTCGCTATATCTATGGAATACCATATCGAATGATAAACAAACTCTAGGAATGAATGGGGATTCCAAACGGTAGGTAAGCCCGCAGAGGCTGTGAAGGCTTTGAGGTGGAGGAAGAATTGCACGATGTTAAGTTCCGTGCTAAGCCAGGATAGGAACATTTTCTATTCCGCACCAATGGTGCAGGTCCTGCTCACTCACACTAGCAATACCCACTTCTATATATTATTTTTAGAGTTAATCAGGGTAATATTTTGAGTAACTCGTCAACCTAACCTAACCTTTATGTAATTGTTCACAAAGTTTTAACAGGCGTGTTTGACTGATAGAAGGAATGGTGGACCTCTGTAAGAGAACGCGAAATATGAAATATTTTGAGATTTCTGTGATTGGAAGTTTTTAGATTTGATTGTCTAATCGTTTTTATTTTCAAATTTAAGAAGCTATACGTGTATTTAGATCCTTAACTCTTAAAGCAATCAGAAACAGAGAAAAGATAGTATTATGCGAAGAATTTTCTTAATGAACTCAAACCAATTTTTTTAATGTTTATTCTTTTAAAATTAACAAAAAGTAAAAAAAGAAAAGAAAATGTTGGGTCTTATTGATAACGTAGAAACATATTATAAATCAAATTGCAAGCAAGTTATACATGCTTACAGTATAAATGGCATAATTCCTAAACACTTCCGACAGCGGAAAAAAATTAAAAGGTGCGCGGTTCAAAATGTGTAGCACTTTCGAGCAATGAATCACAAAAATCTGGTTTACACTTTGTACCCGTTGTGTCATAAGAGTTAAAAGGAGAAAGAGGACCAAGAAACATTAGTCTTCCGTGTAGAACGGTGGACCTACATTCGTCGAACACGGCCATTCTGTTCAATGTCGAATTAAATCACTTAAGAGGACTTTTACTTCTAATCTCCAAATTAATCATGTCTTGTACTGTGGAAACTCTTAATCTAAATTCTAGCAAATAAGAGTATTTTCATACATATTTAATTACAACAAATAAATATTTTTTTTTTATTTTAAAATATAAATAAAAATCGAGTATAAATAAAGTCTTTTTTTATCGACGCAAATACGATTTATTCGTGCAAATGCACTAAAAATAAATATTTTTTTTTCGAAACCACCTGTGAGAATATATTATTACACTACACTATCAAATTTGAACGGGATTCTAATGCAATATCAAAACTAAATGCAAATACGAACAAACGACTGATAAAATTTGGTAGTATAAATTAAGAAGAATATAATTGCCAACACATTTAAAAGTATTCATAGATCAATAAATTTTTATTTAAAATAGTTGAAAATGCTGTGAATCTTCCAGTACGTAACATAGTTCCCATTGCTGAACTCTGCCATTGTGTTATTGACGGCAAATGTACTAGATGATGAATATCATTCAAGAGAAATATTTGAATTACATATAAAACAATGAAGAAAACATTTGTCTTATCAGCTATATACTAAACAAATAGTTAAATATATCTGTAACAAAGACATAATTAATATTTTGAAAAGAAATCAAGCTGGGTTTGTCCAATCTACATTTGAGGAAACCCCCACTGCACATCCCTATGTGTCTACTCAAATCAAATCGAGTTGAGTGTAAATTGTAATTTATAAATGGAGGGCAGAGTAATTACAACTCTCTTTTTGTTTATGAAATTTTCATAATTGCATTCGTTTATTAACTCCGGTCGATTGATTTCCCCAAACCCAGTCATTTTGGCCGCTGTTTGTGTGTATTTGTACGTGAAATTTGTGTGTCGCAATACCTTAATTAACAAAAAGAAAAAAGTGCATCGCGAACAAAACCCCAGAGGAAAACCATTTCTAGCTGCACTAGCAGCAGCAGCACAATCACTACCACCACCACCGACAATCACTCATTTTGTTGTTGTTTTCGTTTTTGGTGTCTGCCGTCCGAACATATGACATTCGACCAGCAACTACCAACAACAAAAAGTGAAGGAAAATAGAAAAAAGAACTCGACTTCACTGGTAAGTACCGACCGCAGACTGCCAAGTTGTGATGAAATTTATCAACTATTGAATCATTGCAGCGTGAATCAATGAAAATCAAGGAGCGGAGCCACTAGCCCGTAACAAACCCGTAGAATCTATAGATGCAGTGCAGTGGACTCACCTTTCTGCAAGTGACCAGCCTTACGTCGCAGTGTATATGTTAACAAGCTGATTGTTTCAATTTCGTGAACTGCTCTGGTGTGTCTACCGCATAATGTCGAATAAAATCAACCCAAAACGGCGCGATGTGCCCAACACGTCTTCGTCATCCAGTTCGTCGTTGTCGTCGGCCGGTGGCGGTGACGGCGGGATGTCAGCCGACTTGACATCACTGTTCGAGTGTCCGGTGTGCTTTGATTATGTGTTGCCACCGATACTTCAGTGCTCCAGTGGGCATTTGGTGTGTGTTTCGTGCCGGTCTAAACTGACATGTTGCCCCACGTGTCGTGGCCCACTGGCTAACATCAGGAACCTAGCGATGGAGAAGGTCGCCTCGAATGTGAAATTCCCTTGCAAACACTCCAGCTATGGATGTACAGCGTCGCTTATCTACACAGAAAAGACAGAGCACGAGGAGACGTGCGAATGCCGCCCCTATTTGTGCCCGTGTCCCGGGGCTTCGTGCAAATGGCAAGGCCCCCTCGACCTAGTCATGCAACACTTAATGATGTCCCACAAGAGTATAACTACCTTACAGGGTGAAGACATTGTCTTTCTGGCGACAGATATCAACCTACCTGGCGCAGTTGACTGGGTCATGATGCAGTCCTGCTTCGGTCACCACTTTATGCTTGTCCTGGAGAAACAAGAAAAGTACGATGGCCATCAGCAGTTCTTCGCCATTGTACAGTTGATTGGGTCACGCAAAGAGGCTGAGAACTTCGTCTACCGGCTCGAGTTGAACGGTAATCGACGTCGCCTCACGTGGGAAGCGATGCCACGATCGATTCACGAAGGTGTCGCCAGTGCAATACACAATTCAGATTGCCTGGTCTTCGATACGTCAATCGCACAGCTATTCGCCGACAATGGTAATCTGGGCATAAACGTTACCATATCCATTGTCTAAGCAGGAAGTAGCTGCCGCCAAACATTGTACATTATACATACACCCACATCTACTACTATTATGATTACATATTTTTACGTCATAACACAAGCAGATTCTCTGATTAGTTCTCATAAGCATTTAAGTTAAGTTACTCTTCTTCATTACACATTTGTATTTTCGATTTAATTTGTAAGAGCAGTGATCTTGAGAGTGTGTCTGAAGCAATAGCACCTAGAGGTGAGGAGCTTACTTCGCTGTCGTGTTATTTGAAAGTTTCGCTCACACTCACATTTACCGTTTTACCACGTAAGTCGTTTATAATTTTTTTTTGTTCACTTTTTTTTTGGTTTTCTAATTTTGTGTAATTTACAATTAGGTAATTTGTAGTCTAAACGCAAATGTGAAATTATCGCGTAGATGGTTCATGAATAAACGTATAATTTTACAGAAGCAGTCGTTTAATTTGGTGCAGGATGCAGCATGGACATTTTACTGCGATTGGTGGAGATAAATTCAATTTGTAGTTCTCGCATGTAACAACAATTGCATAGGGGAATGGTGCATCAGTGTTGCCATTAAGAAAATATATAATTACGGCAAGTGTGAGGAAAACCAACTGGGTAGGCTTTGGGGAAGAGGTACGCAGGTCTGTCAAAACCCCTAATAAAGTCAGGACGATACAAAATGGTGATGTACCAAACCGAACATTTCTCAAACCGAGTTAACCCGAGTTGGAATTTAAGCAAACCGAGTTGCAAACCGGGTTGGCTAACTCGATTTGTAACAAAATTATTCCACCGTCACATAAGGAACTAAAACCGAACTGAATACGAATTCATGAATCAGCTTGCAACTCGGTTTCACTCGGTGTGTATACGCTAAATTGACTTGGTTTGATGGAACACACACCAAAACAGCGCATATACCAGAAAACTGACACAACTATGTGAAAAAAAACCAACAATGAGAGAAAACAGGAACCACCGTCTCATGAGAAACCGAAACCGAATTCCAAATAGGTATAGAATCGGGTAGTGCAACTCGGTTTGTATAGAAACAATAGACTCCTTTCCAACTCGGTTTTATATACGGGTTACGATTACATTCATGTGTTAGTAACCAACTTAAACCGAACCGTGTGTTCAACTCGGTTGAATGCGGTTTTTTATTCGGTTTCGCAAACTTGGTTTGATATAAATGCAACTCGGTTTAGCTGTAACTCGGTTTGACCCGGTTTATCAACTCGGGTTGGCACATCACTAATACAAAAGGTGGAAGATGCTGTTTAAAACCTGATAACCCAGTGATAAGGAACCCCTCAGAACGCCGGTTTCCTAGTGGGAGAACTTCATAAACTAAGAAAACAAATCGGAAAACTTCTATGCTGGTCACTCAAGACAAATTTAGAGACGGACTGGAATCTTTTTAGATCTAGCATATAATAGTTAATTTGTATATCGAAAAGTGCTTCTTATAGAAATCTTTATGAAAATATCGAAACAATTAGTGAAACCAGTATGTTTGTTAAATTCCTCAAAAGGTGCAACCGACACATCTGGAGTAACTCAGAAAGTCTGATGGCAAGTTTTCGGAAATGAAAGAAAGCGGAAATCTCTCTTTCTCACTTTCCAGAAAATCAGATAACTATTAGGTCAGTTTGGCCCGCTAACCTAGGTTGAGCTATCAGTGTATCAATTGAACTGTGGGGTCTTTTGATGGTTTGAAATCGCCTGGCACCGATGTAATAAACCCAGCTATGCTGCAATAGGGTATAGATCTGTTGTTTACAAGGAGCTGTTCTGTCTGGCTATGGTACATGGTGCTCGACTCTGTTGAACACTCTAAATAGCTCTAAGGTCCATACACAGGCATGGGTCATGTCTAGCAACTGTGTGTGTATGTGCCTGCTCAGGCGGCACTAGCCATGATCGCTGAATGGTGTCTAGGAATGGGCTTTCGGTCAATTTTCATAAAACAGGTTCTCTTTATGAGAAGGAGGATCCTGACCGGACTGATTCAGGCAGTGCTAAAAAGTGTCACTACTCGTATTTCCGATGAAGCGAAATATCTAGGAGTGGTTCTGGATAAGAAACTTCTTTGGTGTAAACATCTCGAGTCGAAAACATCTAGGTTGCGCTCTAGGTTTTCTGGCAGTGTAAGGGTGCTTTGTCATGACATGGAGCTTATCACCAAATAAGGTCTTATTTTAATTTTTTGAATTTCAAATTTTATTAATTCCATGGATCTATAAGGCTATGATGAGACCATTCCTCGCATATGTGTCGGTTGTTTGGCGGAAGGGGCTCTCGCGTAAATATGTTACTGCCTTTTGCGCTAAATTTCAAAGAAGGGTTTATCTCGGCTGCACGGGAGCTTTCCCCAGTACACTTGGCTATGCTTTAAATGCATTTTTGAATATACCTCCTCTTGAGGTACTGATTAATCATGGGCTGCACAATCAAAGCCACCGATCGTTTTAGGCGAGATGGTTTGGTATAATCCACACTGGAGTTTTGATGACCTTGCGCTATCCTGTCTAACGCAATGACACCAGAACTTTGGCTGTTGCGAATATTCAAAGTTGGTTTTCCTTATGTTCAGGTCTGGCTTCGGCCAGAGTCTGAACCAGGAATGGAATGTAGTCGAATTTTTACCAATGGTTCACTTCTCGTCAGGCAAATATGCGTCTGTTTTCCAAGCGGAAACTTATGCAATCCTAATGGACATGAACTATATTGTAAGGAACAGTCTGGCTTATGGCCTTGTTCAACCTTTTAACCGATTCCGAAATAGTTCGTGATTGTAAAAACTCTTTGGAGTCGGTCGCAATGATGAATTCCCGGACTCTTATCTGGGTCTAGGGCAGCACTGGGATCTTGGCGAATGAGATCTCTGATGAGATTGATAGGCAAGGTTCAGAGCAAGATTTTTCAGGACACGAACCTGAGTTGCGTCTTCCTGCGTTCTCTGTTAGGGCTTCAATTGGCAATTGGTTTCTTAGAAATACTGGGGATTGGGTTTCTTAGAAACACTGGAGTTTTGGGTTTCTTAGAAACACAATTGTGTGTGGTATATCTCTCCAGTACGTTGGTTGACTAAACGGATGCTCCCGGACGTCTGTGAGAAATCAGCCGCATTCATGCTATCTTTCAGCAGAAAAGACTGCAGGCAACTTATTGATGTCTTGACAGGATACTTCGCTTTTACAAAGCTTTTAATGTGCTAGGCTTAAGTGGCACTATAGTCTGCGACACTAGTGGGGAGTGGGAACATTTCCTCTGGGAGTGTCCTGCGCTTGCTTGTATCAGGTGGCAGATCTTCGGACTGATGTGTTGAGTTCAGGTACTGTAAGCTCCTCATCACCGAAGCCCTTACTTGGCTTTCTTAAAAAGACAACAAAATTCCAATAAAATGGGTAAGCCAGGGTTTAGCGAACCCCACAGGCGAATCAGTAGAAATGCCGTTAAGTGGGAGGGTTGTGATCCCTTATTTTCGGATCATAACCTCGCTGATAAAAGGAAGAAGAAGCCAGGGTTTAGTTCTGGTAGTATAAAGCTGGGCATCCACGACCACTCATGAATGCCATTCCCGGTGTGAGCGCACTCATGAATGCCAGTGAATGGGACTGCGTTTCAGAGTGCACATTCATGCGCGAAGGAATTAAAAAAATTGTTGAGTTCCGCATTCATGCGTGATAGTGGATTGCGATGTGTGTCATTCTTTCCTCACTTTGCATTAAACTGTCGACGCGCGCGGACAGAGGACGAGAGCAAAACTGAGGAAGGTCATTCATGCATGATAGTGGATGGTGAGCGAGAAAAAAAAGAACATCGCGCCGGAAATGGCTACTTAATGGACCGCTCCAGTCGAGCGTTTCCTATACCGACAAATAAATAAAAAGTCTAGTCGTGACTTTTTGACTCAATTTAAAATGTAATTCAGTTGAAAGTCAAGTGAAAGTAAAATCATTCTAGGATTTTGGACAAAACTCATGTAAAAAACAAACTAGCAATAATTGGTGTTTAACATTTAAACTAAACAACTGAACCGAACCTTATAAGTGGCCTCTAAATTTCTAACTTTGACTTCTTAGTATTATTAAGTTAAACTGTTATATGTAGGTATGTCCAGCATTTGCAGGTAGATACGAATATTATTTATAGATGACAATGGTATTCGTTTTAGCCGCTTGTACTTTCATCAAAAAAAAAAACACATTTGGCATGATTTTTTTGTCGTTTATTTGTCCGCTTATTAACTTATTATATATTTTATTATTTAAAACAACTACCCAATGCTTTATTATCTTCAACAAACAAATAAAAAAATTAAATGATACGATCATTTACCACTTAGACTCAACACTTGGTCAAAATGTAAAAATCACATCAAATTCTCCCCGACTAGTTCGGACACCACCCATAGTCATTATGCATTGAAAGCTAGGAGTGGGTATAAATAAAACGAACTAGTTAAAAAAACAGTTTCTTTTTTTCATAAAAACAGTTTGAATAGTAACTACATTTATATCCTTCGCACATTTAAAATTCAATGAAAAAAAAAAAAAACCAAAAGCAAACGAGCCCAGCAAACTAAAAAAATAACCAAAAGAATACACAAAATTCAACACAGGCATGCGAATGGATCATTCTGTTGCACACACATAAAGGAGAAAAACGAATAGCATGCACTAACTACTTCAACCGCTCGTTTTCGTTTTTAACGTTTTTCGTTTAACTACTTCACCCGCTCGTTATCGTTTTTTTCCGTTTTTAATGTTATCTGGGTTTTTCCGTTTTTTGTTCATTTGCACTAAATGATATGAAAACGCTTTTTCCCTCGTTTTGTGAAAGTAGTTATTTCTTTAACTAGTTTTTAAACTAGTTATATTTTTTTAAATAACTCTTCCGTTCGTTGACACAAAAAACGAAAACGAGTCACCTCTAAGTCAAACCCAATACCACCCGTAGTTCAAAGCGCTATATTAAAAATCTTTCTATCTCTTCTTTTTATTTCTAACTTCCGTTGCACTAAAAGAATAAAAGTCTAAGACGTAAGTTAAATACAAATTCTTTCGCTTTTTCTTTTATTTAACTAAGCCAAACGGCATTAATAAGCGCAGGTACATTTTATTATCTACAATCGTCAGATTTGTTGGAAGTCCCATTCAATATCACAGGGTTTCAGTGATTATGAGCACGAAGAAAATCTGATGGGATCTCAACTAATTTCCGAATCACAAGCAAAAAAATATCGTTTTTTAGCAAATAGTGATTTTTGACAACGTGAACTAAGTCGTCACAATACTCGTCATTACAACATCATTAGATCCAATTCATACAGTGCTCAATACAACTAAGCAACACAGTTGTAAAATAAATAAGTCATCTTAATCGCAAGTGAAAAGCTTTGTCAAATCGGGTACAAAAAAAGTTCCACTTAATTTGCCAAATGACAAATGGTGCTGTCCATGCCATCTTAAACACTCACCTAGTCGTTCAAAGAATATTGAGGCACTCCGACCTATAGAATGAGTTGTGCTTTCATCTTAGCTGTGCGGATTTAAAAGAACTTCTTTCATGACCAAGAAGATTTCCCCGCAGTTCGGAATCACAATCTCTACGGCAATTATAATTTTCTGTTTTCGAAGGGGATTTCTTCGTATTCGCTCGCATACGGCTTTTACAACCGCGGACGACCACTTCTTCGTCTGTCTTAACTAAGATGATTCAACAAACTGATTTATAGCACCGTATAAAACATTTTTGATATTCCGAGCGGTTTTAGTAATTCAAAAATTTGGTTAGCATTTTTTCCGCACTTCTGCAATATGATTTTCTTTCATACCCCACTCCATGATAATCGATCAGTAGCTGAAACCATACTGGATGATATTTATAACGTTTTGTATAATTTCCGGGTAAGTTGTTCACTAAGGTTTGCCTTAGCCCACGGGATTTAAACTCCAAGAATGAATGCCATTTTTATGCTGTCTAGAACCGTAAACTTTTTTTAAACTAATATCATCAGGCAAGCATTTTCCCACCCATGTATAACTAGTATATCTCTACCCTAAAAAATGTTTTTAAATTTAAGAAATGTTGGTGGGTAGGTCGAACTATAGACAGCAATGTCTAGGTTTGGTATTCCTGTATAACTCGTCCATCCGCTGCTCCATCAACACCGGTAATAAGAGAGCGTGATGTTTTTTTGCCATTTCAATGGGCTAATGAGTGTGATGTCAATGGTGCTTTCGGTGAACGAAGGCAAAACAAAGTATGTACGAGTATATGCTGTCGACAAAAAAGAACAATCCTCGCCCACAAAATGTCGCGATAGGCAGCTACAACTTTTAGGTAACCTAGGTTACACTATAAACTCAACCAATAAACCACCGTGGAAATCAAGTAAGGAATCAATCTTGCTAATCGCTGTTTCTTTGGGCTTACGGGTAGAGGACATTTAAGTACTAAACACCTCTCTCGGACAAATAGGGTAACCCGGTACAAAGCTCAAATCAACCTAGTCCACTGGATTGTGCATGCGTGCATGTGTGGTGTGTGGGGTGCGTAACTAGATGCAGCTAGCTAAGTGCTTGGTTTTTGAGGCCCAGGTTTATCTTGGACTGTAGCACCATCTAAGTAAGTAATATGGATCTATGCTAGCATTAGGTCCGTCCCTTTAATTTTGGGCACAATTTCGTAAAAGAGAAATTATTAAAATTAAGAGTAAAATTCTCTCTCAAGGAGAGAAACTACGAAAAAGTAAAGAAACGCATTAAGGCTTGTTAAAAACCAACGCGAAATGCGAAAGCGAGAGTGGGAGCATGTATACAGATGTGATGTATGCGAATGCAAACATGCATTAATGGCAGCGGCAGATAATAATTTCTTACTTGCATTCATCACGTTAGATATGCACTAACTGTAGTACTTAGCTTTCTTCGAAGTATGATGATATATAACCTACAATTATGTTATTCCAGAGACATTACCTGACAAGAGAGTAAAAGTTTAATCGCAATGAGTTTATAGAGAGTCATTCCAAGGATTTGATTGTTGCTTGGCTGTCTGAAAAGATGGGGATATCCTTAGCAGATATCACGTTTTCCTTTAGCTATGATAAGACCCTCAATCGCCTGGAACACGCTACAATGATTTGGAAGATGGAGAAAACACCTCTATCAACCCCGTCCTTGGTTTTTGAGTCGCCGCGTGTCGGTGTAAAAATGAATCGACTTTTCTTCTGACCTGGAAGGAATGGTGACATGGAAGTTTTTTGTCAAATACAGGCGAGGAGTGGTGTAGTCCGTATTTTCGGAAGTATTTTGAATTTATTCAGAATGGAGGAGCGGCCACATTTTTTTCTTGAAGACTGTGACGACTGATGTTACTTCAAGACGAATGGCGTCACCAGCTGCTGGAGAGATTCACAGCTGGTATAAAGGAATTTTATTTAGGGGTGGTAATGGTAGTGGTTACGTCGTCAATTGCCATGCCACGCTAATGGTTCATGGTTGAAATCCTGATATCAGCAAGCATTTATTTATTTTTCATGAAATATATAAAGTCAGTCCGATCATGAACATGAACAACTGTGTTTCAAACCACTAACACCAAATCTCTCTCTATTTATCCTTTCGAACGCCCGCACTATGTGAACACATACGATATAAAGGGTATTCATAACCCTTTGAGTGCGTGCAAATTCTCGTAAGAAAAGTACAAATTAAATGAATATGGCTCACATAGTTCATTTTTACTTGAATTAGCAAGTAGAACTCAAGTAGACTCATCCACCAGCGTCAATTACATCCCGTTGGATGTACAGCATGGTGTGCCATCACATCTAAGAGGATTATAATTGTGCCTTGCTTCTTCGAAAATAAAAATGAAAGTATGTACTGTCATAGAAAGTAGTATCGGTTTATGATTGAATCTTTTTTACGTCTTGCTGTTGAAAACAGGTCTAAAATGTGGTTTCGGCAAGATGGATTGGCTCCTTTTAAGATAAGTTATTGGAGAGCGAATAATTGAAAAATTAGGAAATTAATTGCCCACTGCGTTTGCCAGATTTGACAACAGTTCGTTTGAGTAAGCCCGAGACCATCCCCGAGCTCAAGACCAACATTGATAAAGAAGTTCGGGAGTTCCAGCCGGAAAATTTGAAAAATATTATGGAAAATGCTTTAAATCGTGCCCACTACTCACTTAGATGGCGCTACAGTTCGGGGCGAACCTGGGCCTCAACCAACAAGCCTCTCCATTTAGCTCTCTCTTTAGCTAAGTGACTCCAGTTGCGCACTCCAAGTTGGTCGAGCTCCCCTGCAACTTGCAACTTGTGCGGGCCATATACGATGAGGGAGCACTCTACTGCGTCGTCCCTCCGGGTTAGATATGATCACTACCGGCCACAGCGCTGTTGTCCATTCGTTCTACATGTCCTAGCCATTTCAAACGTCCAGTATGCAGTTTTTTTTTTAACTAGGTCGATGTCCATGTGCAGCTAAAATAGTTCGTCATTAAATCCTCTCCTCCAAAACCTTTCAACGCTAACGGGACCGAATATCTTACAAATAATTTTGTCTCGAAGCGACTAAGGATATCTTCATTCGCTTTCAGTAGAGTCTATGTTTCAACGCCGTAAAGCAGGACAGGGATGATCAGGGTAGTATATAGAGTCTCCTTAGTTGTTTGAGATAGAGCTTTACTGTCGCATTGCCTTGTTAGTCAAAAAAACAGCGATTGGCAAGAGTTATTCTTCGCTTGATTTCTGCGGTGGTGTCGTTTTCAGAATTAATAACAGAGCCGAGGTAGACAAAGCCCCTTACTACCTCGAAGTTGTAGTTGCCCACTGCGATGTTCTGTCCAATTCGTCGGTGTTGTCTAACCCTTCTTGTGGGCAGCATATACTTGGTTTTGCCCTCGTTTATCACCAAACCCATTTTGGCCGCTTCTGCTTCAATGATTGCAAACGATTGTAAACGTACCGGTGACAGCCGGCAGAGTTCTTCCAATAAACTCAACATCGTCGGCATATGCAAGCAGTTGTACAGACTTTTGATAGATTGTGCCTCTGGTGTTGGCTTGTGAGTTCTGCACGATCCGTTTAAGTACAACATTAAAAAAGTCACATGACAGCGTGTCACCTTGTCACCTAAAACCTTTTTTGACATCAAAGGTCTCGGTATGTTCATTACCGACCTTGATGGAGTAGCAAGTGTTCTACATCGTCATCCTGAACAAACGGACATCTTTGTCAGCAATGTCAAAACTAGACACGGCTCTAAATAGCTCTTCTCTATAGATGCTGTTATAGGCGGCCTTGAAATCGATAAAGAGATGATGAGTATTGATTTGGACTTCTTGGGTATTCTACAGGATCTGCCGAAGTGTAAGATTTGATCGATGCTGGACTTTCCTGGCCTGAAAAGGGACCAATCAGTCTGTTGATGAAATGCTTCAGGCGTTTACACAATATTGCAGAAAAGATCTTGTGTGCAAAGTTGAGGAGACTGATGTCTCCATAATAGCGCAGTTGAGGGGGTCTCCTTTCTTATGGATCGGGTAAACGATGCTGAGATTCCATTCATCAGGCATACACTCGTCTGACTAAATCTTAGAGATGAGTTGAGCCTAGAGTGGTTACGTCTATAATCCTATCCGCCGCACCAATTTGGGCCGGGGCCATGGCAATTAAAACATACAGATCACATATCACATCTATGTATCGAATATGTGCATTGAGAGCTAGCTGCGCATTTCGCACTACTTCTAGCGATGCAGCCTGCGTGGTAGCGCGAATGCTCCTAATAGATATCCTGGCAGTAGAACAGCAACGTCAGTACTGCGCAAGAAGAGAAAGAAACGAGGCCAGCGAAAACCGGCTCTATAGAGCAGAAAACCTAAGAGAATGGCAAGAACGCTGGAATGCCTCTGAGAAAGGCAGGTGGACCCAAAGGCTCATACACCAAATCCAGCCATGGTTCGACAGGAAACATGGAGAACTTCAGTTCTACTTAACGCAGTTTCTAACGGGCCATGGATGCTTTCGTTTGTACTTACATAAGTATAAACACGACAATAGCCCTTACTGTCCGCTTTGCCCTGACTGCGTAGAAAACACAGAACATATATTTTTTGAATGCCCGAGATTCCTCGACGAAAGGAATACACTAAGGAGTGAACTCGGCCATCCACTGCCGCCAGAAAACATCGTTGGCGAAATGCTCAAAAGCCAGGAGGCATGGGACGCAGTCGCTGGGAGCACAATGCGCATAATGAAGATTCTAAGAACCCTAGAATGAGAAAGGAAAGAATCAGACCGGCGAAATACAATAAATGCTGAGCAGGAAAATGCAAACATGCACTAGTCGAAAACATCAGACTAAAATCCCCCCCCGCGATGAAATGCTTGACGGCAGGACCGTGGGGAATGGGGCGGTCGTGGGTGGGGGGTTTAATGGGTTAGAGTCCCACACTGTTATTCAGGACGTACTGAGTTTCGTCTTTTGAAGATTACCCCTCCCAATCAAAAAAAAAAAAAAAAAAAAGAGATGAGTTGGTGTATGCTCTCTACCAATTCATCATAAACCGCCTTGAAAAATTCGGCCGGTAAGGTCCAGCAGCGTTGTTAGATTTCCCTTTGGCCAGCTGAATGGAAATTTGGACTATCATCGTCTATGTTGAATGGAATGCCCGTCATTGTGAAGACGTAATTGGTGGTCATTTAGCTGACGTTGTTTTTCCTAAACATGTTATCTTTTATTATCATGTCCATATTATTATTCGTGAATCGAAATAATATTCTTGTAAGTTCTTAGTCATCATACCAAGCAATGAATAACAACGACTGGCGAATGATAATAGTACCTTAAAATTGGCAGCTACGTTTATTATATTTTATGGTATGTACATAAATACCTATACATAGTGTGGTGACTACAGTCAGGTCACATTTTCAATTTTATGCATTCGTATTTCAACCTCCGTAAAGAGCAGACGTATCCTTTTCCCTAAATTTATTCACACATTATACTTATTCAGTCAATAAGCAAACATTTCTTATACCTAGAAAGGATGCTTCTTTTATTATTTCGCTACAATAGTCTTTTTAGAATCAGAGTCGGTGTACGTGTACGCACTTTAGATTTGGAGATATTTCGGAGACTATTCGGAGACGAAGCAGGCAGAGCTACATCATCTGTGAAGAACTGGGCCTTAATACATATTCCAGCTTACTGGATACCTCCTGGTAGAAATTCAACTAAATCATTAATAAAGATAGCAACTAAGCATGGGCTTAGCGCGCATCCCTGTCTCACTCCTAACTTAGTCCGGAACTCCTCTGATTTGTATTCCCGATTTCATACTGCTGCTCGAGTATCTTTAAATACGTTTTCTAGAACACGACCCAACTTTAGAGACAAACCCACCCCATACAGAGCCTTTGATCTTCCGTGTCAAATGCTGCCTTGAAGTCTACGAAGAAAGCGTAGACCTTTTTATCTTTTATCAGAACTGACTCGGAAATACCGTTCAATACAATGAAAAAGGGTCGAATACTGTGATTTTCGGTGACTTCAACATTGATATTCTTACTTCCAACACTACATCTGATTATCATCTTGCCCTTATAGCCGAACATGGCTTTACATCCTTCATAAATGAAATTACAAGGTCAATCTCAAGTATGTATATCGATCATGTTTTTGGCCGTTTTGCGAAAATCCCCTTAAATCATTGTGTTGGTGTTAATTTTGACTTGCAAATAACTGACCATTGTATGACTGGCATTTTACAAAAAAACAAATACAAATATTTGGCGCAACAGCTCTTTAAAGTGCCAGGGCCTACTGACTGGCATTTTGTTTAATGATTTTAGGGGCATGAAGCGTTCCTATAAGATTTCTTCAGAGACTTTTACTAAAATAAATTATGACTTTTTAAATAATCAACTTCGTTTCGAGAATTGGGAGGCAGTCTTCGCCGAGGATAATGCTTCTTAAGCTTATGAATCGTTTCCAAATATTCTCCGAAACTATGTCAGAAACTCTTGTTTCACTGTTGTCAAAAAGAAGTCTCAAACAAGATTAAAGCCCTGGATAAACGCTAGTATTGTGAAAAAAATTAAAGTCAAGAACAAACTGGGAAAATTGTGTCAGAGACATCCCCCAAACTCTAATTTAAAAAAAAACGTTACAAGAAAATGAGCAAGAATATAAAAAAAGAAATCTTAAATTGTCGCGACAACTATTACTACTCTAAATTCCGTGATGCACAAGGAAACCCTAAAAAGGAATGGGGAGTTATTAATAGTATAGTTAATAGCAGCCCTTCTTATCATTCGACCTTCATTGTGCTGAGTGGCGCAGGGGCTGAAATTGTGGAGCCTACAGCAGTAGCCAATGAATTTAATAATTTTTTTGCTTCGGTTGGGCAAATGCCCTTCCAACCAAACTGGAGGTCAATTTGTAACCGATGTGTGAGGTCTCAAGTGATGGAAAAAACATCGAGTAGCAGTTTTTTCTTTGAAGAAATTAATGGGTTAGAGATTCTTAATATTATCTACTCTCTCAATAACTCGAGAACTTGTGGTTATGATGACCTTTGTAATATAACCCTCAAAAATATTGCACCTAATCTAGTTGACATCTTACCACATATGTTCAATTTAAGCATCTTTAGTGGAGTTTTTCCTGATCTCCTGAAATGTGCTAACGTGCTACCACTTTTTAAAAAGGGAAGTCGCAAGGAAAAAAATAATTATAGACCAATTTCCTTGTTATCCTCAATTTCGAAAGTCTTTGAAAAAGCTGTAAAAAAGCGAGTGTGTGCGCATCTTCAAAAAATACAATTTTTCAGTCCGAATCAGTTTGGGTTTAGGGAAGCGCACTCTACTGAAGATGCTCTTTTATTTTTCTGTTCTTTTATTAACAAAGCTTTAGATGATAAAAAAAATGTGCGCGGGCCTCTTCGTTGATATTACGAAAGCGTTTGACATGGTTAGTCATGATATTCTTTTGGATAAGTTGTATAGTGCAGGTTTTCGTGGCTTTATCTACAATTGGTTTGCGTCGTATTTAAAGGACCGCAAACAAAGAGTGAAAATAGGAAATTTTCTAAGTAACCCCATGTACTTAACATAGGTATACCCCAAGGGTCTGTGTTGGGCCCTATATTGTTCCTTATATTTATTAACTACTTGTTTGCCTTGCCTTTTGCAGATAGAGTCGCGGCTTTTGCAGATGATCTTAGCATCGCATATAGCTCAATGAGCTCTCTGAATCTAATAGGAGATATAAATCATGACATTCATTTCTTGAGAATGTGGTTTGTGGCACATAGGTTGGTTGTAAGTGAAAAAACCAAGCTAATGTTTTTCAGCTTGGGCTCGCTTGAACTACCAAACGTCGATATAAAAATCCACTCCTATGATTGCCCGCGTATCAATTTAATTAATTGTGATTGTATTTCAGAGGCGCCTGGACTAAATTTTAATGAAAATGCCACATGCAAGTCGTCTTGTTTCCAGATTGAAGTAGTTAGGAAATTTAAGTATCTCGGTATAACTTTCAACCAAAACATGAGTTGGACAGAACACATTTCGCTACTGAAACATTACCTACGTTCTTCCGTTCGGTGTTTTTATCGCCTCAAGAAGTGTTGTTCAAGCAGAACCCTTAAAACCGTCCATCATGGAATTTTCCATTCGAAACTACAATATGGAATAAGTTGTTCGGGGGGTGCTTATATCACCAGTTTAAAGCCAATCGTCATCTTGCAGAAGTGTGCTATAAGAAGAATTAGTAATGCTGACCATCTGGCCCATTCTATGGTGTTGTTTATGTCTTTAAAAATACTGCCAATAAGACATTTATTTTTTTTAGGGTTTCTAAGATATTTATTATGAGGGGAGGTTACATGCAGAGCCCAATATATAATACTCGTAATCTACGTAGCACTACACGCTATGTTGTTGAAATTCCTATGTTTCGTACTACTCACTACAGAAACTCCTATCCAGTTGTATCCTGTAAACTTTTTAAATGTCTTCCTTTCGATATAAAAGCCATAACTTATCAGAAATTTATTAAAAAAAATAAATCATGGCTTCTTGATTTCGATCATAATGAGATTAAAGTATTACTCGCTTATCTTGTATAATTGTTTATTCAACATTTAAAAAAATCTCACAGGCACTTGAGTTCTATTATTTTTCGTTTACTATGTATATTTTTCTTTTATTGTTAACTTTTGTGATAAGGAATTGTAATATTGTCATCCCACAATTATGTCGTCAATATTCAAGTAACCTGTTCGGAAATCGACTTGATATTCCATCTACTAGATGACTGACTTCCATCCATTTTGAAATACGAATCTGCAATATTGTTGCAAAACTTTTATAAGTTTCATTTACCCGGTGTCTCCACGAGCAATATTTCATAGAATGCAAGATATGTAGCATTCTATGAAAATTGCTCGTGGAGACCACAAATAGTATTCTAAGAAAAACTGCTTTCTATGTATTGCTCAGCTCATAGCACGCTGTGGATAGTATTCTAGGCTGTTATCTTTTTTTCCAAAAAGGGATTCACCCAAAACTTTATGTATGTTTTCTTTTCATTTGTTTTTTTTCAATTCTTTTAATTTCTTTAATTCCTCTAATGCGAGAACACGTCGAAATACTTTGCTCTAGGACATTTGCACGACTGAAATAGTAAGCTATGAAATGCCCAACCTAAATTTCATGGCATACTATCTTTCTTTCTTTCTATTAAAAGTGACAGATGGCCAACTATGAAATATTGCTCGTGGAGACACAGTGTGAGCAATTAAATACCTTGATACTTTTCAGGGTCCGACATGACACCTTTTCGATTTAAATCAAAAATAGGTTCGGAGATAGGACAGAGCCCTGGGGAACATTAGCATTAGTTGCAAATAGGGTAGAAGTACATCAATCTAATACAACTCGAATTGATCGATTACTTAAAAAACTCACAATCCATTTTAAAAAATGTCACCAACTCCATGAATTTGAAGCTTGTTTAAGAGGCCATACTTTATCAACAGCTTTGGATATATCAAGAGAAATTGTTATTTTTTTCGCAACTTTGTGCAGGATTACTTGGAAAAAAAATTCTTTAAAATTGAATTACATATTTAACAATAACTGCAATTATTCGCAATTAATTTCTCATTGTATATACCTACAGTATAGATATAGAGTAATTGCAATTAGTAATTCAAATTCGATATTTTCTGAGGTCAAATAGGCGAACCCCACATGCGGATCAGTAGAAATGCGGTGAAGTGGGAGGGTTGTGATCACTTGTTTTCGGATCATAGCCTCGCTGATAAAAGGAAGAAGAAGAAGAAGCAATTAGTAATTCAAATACTTTTAAATGTAATTATAATTTCCAATTACGACTATGTACGTGGCAATGGTGTACTGGTAACGTCGTCAATTGTCACGTTAATGGTTCATGGTTCAAATCCTGATGCCAAAAAGCATTTATTTATTTCTCATGAGATATATAAAAAAGTCTGTCCGATCAATTGCATAAGCTTGTGTGAACACTAGCGAAGTTTTTCTGAAGCATAAACAACTGAGCTTCAAAAACCACTACACCAAAATCATTCTCTCTCTCTATCTATCCTTTCTAACGCCCGCATTGTGTTGTAGTTGCCGACTGTGACGTTTTGTCCAATTCGTCGGTGTTGGTTTTCCCTTATTGTTGACAGCATATACTTGGTTTTGCCCTCGTTTATCGCTAAACCCATTTTGGCCGCTTCCGCCTCAATGCTTGCAAACGCACCGGTGACAGCCCGCTGAGTTCTTCCGATAATGTCTATATCGTCGGCATATGCAAGCAGTTGTACAGACTTTTGATAGATTGTGCCTCTGGTGTTGGCTTGTGAGTTCTGCACGATCCGTTTAAGTACAACATTAAAAAAGTCACATGACAGCGTGTCACCTTGTCTAAAACCTTTTTTGATATCAAAGATCTCGGTTAGATCATTACCGACCTTGATGGAGTAGCAAGTGTTCTACATCGTCATCCTGAACAAACGGACATCTTTGGCAGCAATGTCAAAATTAGACACGGCTCTATATGGTATAGCTCTTCTCTATAGATGCTGCTATAGGCGGCCTTGAAATCGATAAAGAGATGATGAGTATTGATTTGGACTTCTTGGGTTTTTTACAGGATCTGCAGAAGTGTAAGATTTGATCGATGCTGGACTTTCCTGGCCTGAAAAGGGACCAATCAGTCTGTTGATTAAATGTTTCAGGCGTTTACACAATATCGCAGAAAAGATCTTGTGTGCAAAGTTGAGGAGACTGATGCCTCCATAATAGCCCAGTTGAGGGGGTCTCCTTTCTTGTGGATCGGGTAAACGATGCTGAGATTCCATTCATCAGGCATACACTCGTCTGACTAAATCTTAGAGATGAGTTGGTGTATGCTCTCTACCAATTCATCATAAACTGCCTTGAAAAATTCGGCCGGTAAGGTCAGGCAGCGTTGTTAGATTTCCCTTTGGCCAGCTGAATGGAAATTTGGACTATCATCGTCTATGTTGAATGGAATGCCCGCCATTGCGAAGCCGTAAATGGTGGTCAGTTAGCTGACATTGTTTTTCATAAACATGTTATCTTTTATTATCATGTCCATATTATTATTCGTGAGTCGAATTAATATTTTTGTAAGTTCTTAGTCATCATACCAAGGAATGAAAAACAGCGACTGGCGAATGATAATAGTAGTACCTTAAAATTGGCAGCTACTTTTAATATATTATATGTACATAAATATCTATACATAGTCTTTTTAGAATCAAAGTCGGTGTACGTGTACGCACTTTAGATATGGTATTAACAATTATACTCCAAAGTTCACGATATTTTTATAGTCGATTGAGTATTAGCTGGAGACTATTCGGAGACGAAGCAAGCAGAGCTACATCATTTGTGAAGAACTGGGCCTTAATACATATTCCGGCATACTGGATACCTCATGGTAGAACTTCAACTAAATCATTAATAAAGATAGCAAATAAGCATGGGCTTAGCGCGCATCCCTGTCTCACTCCTAACTTAGTCCGGAACTCCTCTGATTTGTATTCCCGATTTCATACTGCTGCTCGAGTATCTTTAAATAAGTTTTCTAGAACACGACCCAACTTTAGAGACAAACCCACCCCATACAGCGCCTTTGATCTTCCGTGTCAAATGCTGCCTTGAAGTCTACGAAGAAAGCGTAGACCTTTTTATCTTTTATCACAACTGACTCGGAAATACTGTTCAATATAAATATGTCGTCAATATTCGAGTAACCTGTTCGGAAATCGACTTGATATTCCATCTACTAGATGATTGACTTCCATCCATTTTGAAATACGAATCTGCAAGATTGTTGCAAAACTTTTATAAGTTTCATTTACCCGGTGTCTCCACGACCAATATTTCATAGAATGCAAGATAGCATAGCAAAAATTCTTTAAAATTGAATTACATACTTTTATTACATTTAACAATAACTGCAATTATTCGCAATTAATATCTCATTGTATATACCTACAGTATAGATATAGAGTAATTGCAATTAGTAATTCAAATACTTTTAAATATAATTATAATTTCCAATTACGACTATGTACGTGGCAATGGTGTACTGGTAACGTCGTCAATTGTCACGTTAATGGTTCATGGTTCAAATCCTGATGCCAAAAAGCATTTATTTATTTCTCATGAGATATATAAAAAAGTCTGTCCGATCAATTGCGTAAGCTTGTGTGAACACTAGCGGAGTTTTTCTGAAGCATAAACAACTGAGCTTCAAAAACCACTACACCAAAATCATTCTCTCTCTCTATCTATCCTTTCTAATGCCCGCACTGTATGTAAACATGTTAAGGGTATCTATATCCCCTTGAGTACGCCGAAATTATAAAAAAAAAACTGATTTAAATAATTTAATAGTAAGGGTTTCGGTAATTGTAACTTAATTAATTATCCACTACAGATAATCTTGCACCCTTATAGGGATAATCTGTTTCGTTCTTTAACACTAGAACTACGGATATTAGGTACGTATGTTATTCCCTTTTCTAACACACCCACCAATTCATTTATTATTATTGAAAAAAACTATGAAATAAGAAAATAACTATAAGGCAGTTTTCACCAAGAACAGAAATACAGCTGCTAATGAATTTGCATGAACGTTATTTCGCGCACGAATCTGACAAAATTTCACATTTTACGAGGTGGATTGATTGATTGTTAAGGTAAATCTAAGAATTTATAGCAGATGGCATGCAATAATGATCTATAAATTCTTGTATTCTTATATTCTTATATGATTTGAAATTACTAAAGCCATCATTTTGACCGGTTTCAGTATAAATAGGTATAGGTAATCATACCATCTTTTTTGGCCGAAAAAATCCACTAAATTCGGCAATTTCGCGGGATATCGAAATGAATAAAATAGGATAATAAAAGAATATAAAACATAAAAAAATGTCTGCCGAAAATTCGTATTTTATTCGCCAAAAATACCTATACGCTTATACCAGCCAATCAACCAACATTATTACAACTTCGTCGTCACCGTTTTCAACGTCAACGTATTTGCATTGGCATCACTTTTGGTGGAGTATTTCTCCTTTTTAGTATTTTGGTGGAGTAAATCTGGTACATAGAACTCTACGATGAATATGTCAAATTGCATTTCACCATAAGAATCGCTTTCAATGTGTCGACTCTCGCGATCTTTTGCATTGAAGATGTATTTTTCTTTCGGTTTCGACATTCTCTTTCGACTTTCTTTAGATTAACGAAACACTGATGCGAACAAATTCACTAAGGCTCACGTGCAGCAAATTCAACAAAAAGTGACGCACTGCTGATGATCGGCAGTCTTAAGTTCACGCGTCAATTGAACCTTTTAGGCTTTATGATCCAAGTCTTTTTGCAAAATTCGGTGGAGTGTTGGTTGTGATATGTTCAATTTCTGAGATCGACGTGGAATCGACATACCTGGTTTTCGGCCACACTCCGAGATGGAGAAGCAATATTCTCAGCTGGTCTTGCGCGATGGGGACGATTCTGGTTCTTTACATCATAAACTTGCTACAATCGCTCTAATTTCTGAACCAATTTAGCAATTGCTGAGCGAGAAAGTGTTTCACATCGACCGAGTAAACTTTCAATTTTACAAACTGTTTCAGCGAAGTGTTCGCCATTTTTATAGAGAATTTAGAACTTCAATGTGTCGTTGAAGTGTGTATCGTTCCATGGTTTTTAATGGCGTAGTTTTTACTTCTCATCTGTAGGGTGGCAGAATAGCACACTATTCCAAATGGAACCTCTTATTGGAAAATCTTTTTTGCTTTCATCCAAAATTTGTAGGACTGTATTGTCGGATATCTACTATATCGTCGTTTGTACTATACTACGGTGCTTGGACAATTTCTCTTAGTCTTTATTTTGAAAAGCTTGTAAAATATTTGCTTGTATAAAAGCAGTTTGTTCTCAGTACTGAGCTGGGAATGTATTCCGAGTAACCAGTACATTTCTCTATATTTGATTTCGAGTTCTATACGTTTCATTTTCACGTGCGAATTTCATTTCAGTCTTGCGTCGAGTGTCATTCCCAGGTATTTGGCCTTGTTTGCAAAGGGTATTCGGGCCGAGTTTAGGAAAATTGGCAAGTTATTAGTTTTCTTATAAATGAAACTCACGTGAACAGATTTAGATTCGTTGAGGACGATCCGCCAGTCCCTCGTCCATTCATTTACATTATTCAGCGCATTTTCCAGTTTTGCAGTCGTTTCTTCGATTGTTTTACCTACTGCTAGGATAGCGGTGTCATCGGCAAACGTAGCAAGGATAGTGCCATCTTCGTTCGGTATATCACGAGTATACAACAAATAGAGAAGCGGCCCAAGAACGCTTCCTTGTGGTACGCCGGCCGAAATTTCTTTGAGCTCGGAGTATTCGACTCCATGTCTAACACGAAAGAGTCTACTCCCGAGATATGATTCTAAAATATCGTATAAGCATACAGGGAGAACTTGTCGAAGTTTGCATTTCAAGCCATCATGCCACACCTTATCAAATGCTTGCGAGACGTCAAGAAATACGATTGAGCAAATCTTTTTTTCTTCAAATGCTTTCTCGATTACGTCAGTAATTCTATGCACCTGGTCAATTGGTGGTCAGGGATAAGATTATTTTCTTCTATTACTATTGGAGAGGCCTTAGTAATATACTCTCGAAAATGTTCGATATTATTGGAAGAAGCGAAATTGGTCTATACGATTTTACCTTATTTGGCGGTTTTCCTGTTTTTAAAAACAATATGACTTCCGCATCTTTCCATTGGCTTGGCACGTGTTTTAATCTGAGCGCAGCATTTACAATATGGAGAAGCTTAATCTATGCTTTTCTAGGTAAAACTTTGAGAATTTCTCCGGTAATCAAATCATAACCAGGAGATTTTTTAGGTTTTAGAACCTCGATCTCATGTTTGACTTCCCTTAGCGTTGCACTTGTGAGCGTCAAGTCGTCAGATGGTAAATCCAGCCTATTGCGATTGTCGTAAACCACTTGACCATCGTACGGTTTAAGGGTTTCTTCCAGGTGGGCCGCATATACGTCCGCTTTTTCTTTATCTTCCTTCGCACATTCATTTTTATTTAATTTGATTGGCGGCGCGGGGACTTTGGGCCTTTTGGTGCCTTTTACGGCTTTCCAAAGTGAATAATTGGAATCTTTTTTCGCTGCTACTTTCAAGGTAAGAGCCTATTGCACGATTATTAAAATCCTTAATAGTCTTCTTCAACAAATTGCACAGACGATTCAAGTGCGCTTTACGCTGCGGAGCACGACTCTGTTGCCATTTTTTACGCACTTTTCTTTTTTCCTTGACCAATTCTTTTATTTCCGGAGGATATCGTTAACCGTATCTGTTCGGCGTTTTCCTTGGATTGGGCGTATTATTCCGAGAGACAAGCTGTACGATCTCAACGAAGCGATAAAAACAAACTTCAAGTTCATAGGGTGTCGTAAGTGGAACGCTCAGTTCTACATTATCTTCAATTTCATTCCTAAAGCCTTCCCAGTTAGTTGTTCGACCAGTTAATCTCGCTGGCTCTAGGTTATAGACTAGTTTTTCGCTGATTGTTAAAATAACCGGGGAATGATCAGACGACAGATAAAAGCTCTCTTTAACTTTTATATGGTTGGAAGATATTCCTTTCACAACGAAAAAATCTATCAGGTCAGGTATTTTTGAAATATAAGTTGGCCAGTATGTCGGTTTACCCGTGGAATGGAAATCACAACTGTACTCCATATCTGCATTCTACCATTTTTCGAGCTGTATCTTGAGCCCAAGAACGTATGTTTCGCATTAAAATCGCCGCCAATAATAAAAACAGGTTTCAGCAATTCAAACAAGTTAGTAAAATCACTTTTTTCAAGCGCGGAACGCGGTGGACAGTAGATAGATGCGATTTTAAGAGTACATTGAATATTTTTAACTCGAATCGTGCACAGTGGCAAAGTTTCAAGCTCTATCTTTAGGTCTTCGGATTGTTCGATGCAGTCTTTAATAAGCAAGGATGATCCGCCTCTCGCTTTTCCCAAAGGGTGACAAGCGTGGTAATCATTATACCAAAGGCTTTTATTTTTAAATGCGATTCCTTTTTTACGTGGGTTTCAGAAATCAAGCAAATATGATATCAATATCTTTTTCACGCATGAGATTTCCAATTCTTCAAGTTTTTGCAAGAGTCCGTTTGCATTCCAAGTACATATATTTAACATTTGTTTTTCATTCATATTCTAGAGGAAGTACGGGTTTTCCGTGAATTATTTTCAAGCTTAACCAGCTTATCGAGAATAATTTTATTTATTTTGCTTTGTTCTTCAAATTTCTCGAGAATAACCGACAAAACATGAGAGACAGGGTCGGTCGAAATTTGAACGTTTTTTTTGGCTTTTCGGATGCCGCGGCCTGAGCGTAAGTCTGCACTCCTACTGTCCAAAGGTCATTACCCGGTGGCTTTTTCAATGTTAACTTTTCAGTGCCGTTTTTTTTAAGAACAGAGGTCGAGGACTTTTCTGTTGACACTTTTCCCTCACCCTTTTCCGGTAGTTTTAGTTTGCCTCACTTTTCTCGTGCGATCTTACGCCTTGGCTTAGTTTTCAGTTTCGATTTTGCATTTAGGGGCTTAAGGAGCGCATCTCTTCGTGTTTGTAACTCTTTAGCTACTTCACAGCCTAATTGCCGGGTGCTTTCCCTTACAATTAGCACAGGTTGCACTTTTGTTTATTTACTCCACAAACTCGGGAGAGGTTATTTCCGGTGCATTACACATATAGCGGTTCTGTTTTGCAGTACATTTGCGTATGGTTGAATCCTTGACAACGCAATTTCTACGCATGGGCTCGATTTTGACCACGATATTTAGCATAGCTCTAATTCGGTAGATATCGTCGATATTATCAGACTTATCGAAGGTAAGCATAAAAAGCGGAAGTCCACGCCTTACCAAGACGTCTTTATCTATTTCCGTCTGTTGCTTCTCCTTGATAATATTAACGGCATCAAGAATTTTAAAGCCTTTGGCTTGAAAATCAGTCATAACCTCTTCTTTGGTGCATGAGGGGTGGAGTCCCCTTGCAATAACACGATGTGGCCTTTCTGACTTGATTTCGAAAGTATACCACTGAATCTTTTCGGTATCTAGTTTTTGGGACAGAGCTCGGTAGTCATTGTAGTCATCGACGTTAATTTTCCACGTGTTATCCCTCAAAGATGTAACCTTATATTTCGATGTAAATGTTCCTTTAAGGAGGCTTTGCAACTTATTGTATTCCGTTATCCCGACGATGTTTATTGGTTGGGGTGGACGAAATTGCTCTCGAAGTTGTTTTTCTTGCGGTTCTTTGTGTTTTTCTTCTTTTAGGGGCTCGACTTCGGGCGATGAACCGGCTCTCCATTTTTTACTAGGTCTTTTCTTTGGGACCCGATACGTTTCGCGTGCTAGCTCTTCTTCGTCGGTGTGATATTCCCGACTAGCTAAGCGTGCTGGAGTACATTCACGTTCTTTCTGGATATGTGCGTTCCTTAGGGACTTATTTTCTTCTTTTGATAAGTCTATCTCTTTCTTAAGATCTTGATGGAGTAGATCCATTTCGTTAAGCTTGATTCGGAGTGTTTTATTTTCTTCCTCAAGACTTTTATATTTCGCTGAGTCCCGTTTTTCACGCGCTTGCGCTTCCGGCGAACTTCTTTTTCCGGAGACGTTCGATCTTGTTGGTGGAGATCGAGATACTCTTGTACTTTTTGAGAAGGGATTTATTAGGTGCAATAAATGGCTCTCCCCAGAATCCGTAGAGCCGACCTCCGAAGAGGGTGGATTATCCAGTGTACCTGGACTGCCACCTGGGGTATTCAAATCTTTTGTTTTGTTCATTGCATGTTTTTGTTTACGCCATACTCGGTATACGGAGGGTGGATTTTAGTCCCCTCTTACGACAGGCATGCCTACCTCGGGTATATTCTAACCCCTACCCGAAGGGGTAGGAGATGACGATGTTTTTGAGAAAATGACAGTTTTGGTGCCCAAGAGGTCAAAATTAACGTTAAACATTTTAAGAACGGTGCTCAAACGCCAGAATGACTTGACAATACTGGAAGCGCTCATGAATGACAGCTACGCGTACATGTAGTAATGTGGATGGCTTACTCGTAAACGCTTTGAACGTGTATATAATATTCGCCGGCTTTTATCGTTCAGACTAACAGTCTAATGTTCGCCACAAATCCAATTCAAAATATTATATACGAGTACGTTAGGAATTTCGTATGAAAAAAAGGATTTAGAAGATGTCCGTGAGACAGGTTTTGGGATCTGAAAAAAAGGAGTATCCCACGAAAAAAAGGATAGATGGCAGCATTAGGTATAGGTCACACAAAATTTGGTAGTAAAAATTGCTGAGATAAAATTAAATACGAATATCAAATTGTTCTTATATTTTATGAAAACTCGTCATAAATTCCAGGAAATATACATAAATAGTGCATATTATAACATTTAAAGCAAGAAGTCTGAAAACCGTCAAAATGACATCCTTCGTAGTTCTAGTGTTAAATTACGAGTTTCTTCAAATTCTTTGATACGAGACCGCGCAATATTATATGATAGATAAGCTTTTACGAAGGGAACGTTTAAGGGATGAGGTAAGTGTTTTATTGGGATTTTAAAGTGACTTCCTAAAGTCGTGCAAAACTTATAATCAAAATGTAATAATCATTTTCTGACGATTTTACTTTTACTCATCTAACAATTTCTTAAACAGTTTCCAAAACTTATTTCATGCGACTGAGTTCTAATATGAATGTGTTTTACAGGTGAAGAAAATTCTATAATCACTTCTATTGTCAGGAGGCGTTACTAATAAAACGACAAGGCTCGAAAAGTATCAAATTTTTTGATTAACTAACTTTCAACTGGCGCATATGATTTTTAACCATACTGACGTTTCTCTTGGTACGCAAACATTCTTAAGGCTTCAAATGCACTTTTGATTTTATGCCATTTACACGTTTAGAAGCCATACAATATTGTCGACACTTACAATAGAACCACCGTCATCAATATAATGCATTGTCAGGCAAATGGCTGGCTCATCGCCGCAATTTAGTACTTCGATCTTGGATTGAGCTAAGTAATTTAAAAGAGGTTCATACCTTATAGCACAGATAATAAGTACTTATTATCTGTCCTTATAGTATGATTGGGTCATAAATTTGTCAAACACTATTGTATAAGGAGGTATTTGGATGTAAGTGCCTAAAGTAAAGCTTGAACCTTGCCAGACGCGGATTAGGAATTTATAATATTTCATACAAAAGTTTAGATACCATAATATGTACCTAAATTGTTACCGTTCCTGCATCGCGATTAACGTAGTCAAGAAGAAAACTCTAAGATATACATATTTTTTTGGTTTAGGGTATGCACTACATAAAAGTTCTTCGATAAAATAAACTCATTAACCATTCAAAACCCGAATTGAAAACATTGTTCTGCAATAATTTCACACCAAGCCATACAATGGAAAACGCTCCGTAAATTAAAACATTCGCACATTCATTTAGCTCTTCACATTCAAAAGTATAACATTAGAAAATTACCTGGCACAAATCTGCCCCAGTACCTCATTAGCGGCATTACAACCCATGGCGTGCAGTAGACCCATATTAGTATGTTCATAATCAATGCCTTCGTGTATGTTAATGACCTATTCATTGGTTTGGTAATGACATTGAATCGATCGTAACCAATGAAGGCATTCGTCATGCCAGCTCCTATTCCCGAGTACGAACCAACTGATGCGAACAATTGACAAAATGTATTCCCCAAAGCAAATCCATGATGTATAGAATTATAGATAAAGATGGGGGCCTTCATCATCATCATCATGTCAAAAACGGCCAGATTAAGTACGAATAGGTTCGAAGGAGTCCGAAGTGATTTTGCACTGTGAATCGTAAAAATATTCGGTTATCAAGCTCCACATTTTTGCACTATGAGGCAAACCTTGCGAATATAAAAATGACCAAACCATTTCCACAGAGAGAAAAGAACATTAGGAATACATAGAGTAGGGCAAGGGCGTGGTGCATGTAATGCTCGGGCTCCTGCTGAGTTAGCCAATGTTCTGGGATGTATTGTAGATCCTCTGGAGGTACGTTCCATCCTAGGTACCGGACATCTGACGACAGTCTACAACGAGGTTGGGATACGTATCAGATGGATGTGACTTCCACGGTTTTTGATAATATTTACCGTGCTTCCGCTTTGGGAAGTGAATCATTACTGCAATGCGGGCCGTGGGGTCGTTCGATACTCATCCCGAATGAGAACAACAAATCACGTATAAGGTTTAATCTTAAATCGAAAACATGTTCTTCCCGAAACAAATTTAGACACTGTGGAGGCAGATTGACTTGCCAACACTTTTATACTTTTTCTGTGGTTTCGATTTGATTTGATTTAAAAGGAATCATTGGCGCACTTTGCGTGACCAGTAATCTCTTGCATTGTCAACTGCAGATTTCGCAGAAAATCCAAAAGTTCTTTATCCCTTTCATTTAAATAAATGTGTTGTATGGTAGAGCAAAGAGCCAGACTGCAGTAATGACTTGTATCGATTCAGTTCGAAAAGCACTGTAGATAGAAATATTATAGATCTATCAAACGTTTGATAAATTCTAATATTCGAAGTATTTCTTTATTGAGCTTTTACTACGGTACTTTCTTGAGCTCCTATGTAGATAAAAGCCGAGACTCCTCCTATCATTATTTCCTCCTCGACAATTTTTTTTCATTTTATTTTCTAACTAGCGATACCTGCCTCCGCCTCCGCGTTTCAAAATCGAATTATGCTTACATAATTTAAACAAACAACGCGTTAAATAAACACAAATTTCTCAGTGCACATATCTATGTACATATGGTACGTATATATAGCAGAATCACTTTTGCGTGTTTAATTGTTTGTAGAAACCGAAATCATATCCTCTGAATGATAGAAATGGACAAAGGGTTAGAGATTCAATAGTAAATGCTTAAGCATTATGTTGTACCCTATCTGTGGTATAGGGTAACACAGTGAAATAGCTAAGACGGACTCCGTCAATTATTTACATACATATACACATATATATGTATGTACATAAATGTTCAGTATTGTTAACCAAGAAAGGAGAGCAACTGTGCCAATTATAGGGCATCAGTCTCTTCAGCATTGCATATGTACATGATCTTTTCTGCGATATTGTGTGAACTCCTAAAACATTTCATCAACAGCCTGATGGGCCCCTATCAGTGCAGTTTCAGGCCAGGAAACTCCAGCATCGATCAAATCTTACACTTCGGCAGATCCTGTAGAAAACCCAAGAAGTCCAAATCGATACTCATCATCTCTTTATCGATTTCAAGGCCGCATACGACAGCATCTATAAAGAAGAACTATATAGAGCTATGTTCAGTTTTGACATCACTGCCAAACTTGTCCGTTTGTTTAGGATGGCGATGGAGAACGCTTGCTACTCCATCAAGGCCGGTAATGATCTAACCGAGATCTTCGATGTCAAAAAAAGGTTTCAGATAAGGTGACACGCTGTCATGTGACTTCTTTAATATTGTACTTAAACGGATCGTGCGGAACTCACAATCCAACACCAGAGGCACAAATAAATGAAAATATCCTTGGTCACTCCGAGAGAAAAATACTGGGGTTTGGAAAATATTTAAAGACGGCAATTCTAAAGGCGAAAGCTCGCGATGTTCTTTTCAAATGATCGGCAATGAGTTCCATAGGTGTAAGTGAAGAAAAGGCGGGATGAGTTCAAATATTTATAAGGCAGCATTATAAGATTCAATATTCTGTTAGACTATGCAAATTGAAATTTCGTGTAGAGATGCGTTGGAAATCTCTGATGTATTATTAACTGCTGAAAAGGTAAATTATCTTAAATCTGTTTTCATAGCTTTTCAGGAGAGCGAAAAAACTAAAGCGGGTCGGCTCAATTTTATATTTTGGGATTTTAATTTTACTTTACTTTTCCGACAGAAAATGGGTGATTCGATACAGCTGCGTATAGTGAAAATAGATATCGGTTGAACAAAGAAAAGGAAAAACGACATAAGTCGACTTAAGATGTTTTACCTTTTCAGAAGAGATTTTATGTAAAAATATCCACCTCCTTACATGAAAAAAATTAAAAAATGGCGTGGCAAAATCGTATCATCACCTCCTCGCGGTGCCCGCTGGATAGCTATCTGATAGTGAATTAACAATGAGCGTATGCTGAGTCTATCGATATGTGTGTAGCTGAACACTCAAACCTGCATAAGCACATCTGGGTGAACTTCAGCACGATTATGTTTAACCGGACGAAGCATCTCTTGTTGACCTGATTGGCTGAAATATGCGTCTCAAAAGTCTAGCAAGAGCTCCTCAGAAGGAGGACGTGCGCCGGATGAATTCTCCCTTTGGAATCAACGGTGACGTCTACAGACCAGCGGATATCTTACTTGAGCTACTTGGACATATTTGGAGCTGAGGTCTGTAAGGATTTTCAATACTGCGTCAGGGTACTGAAAAAGAGATGGTGGCGAATGAACCCTTAATGGGCCAATGGATGCGCTCATATCCCCGAAGTGGGTTGCAAAAAAAGGATCTGGTCCTCCAGGTTGGAGGTTGTGCCGTCGGGTTAACTTTCCTACCACGTAAAAAATCTTCGGTGACGAAGCAACCAACAGCTTCGGATATGGATGATTTTACTGTTGACGACCAGAGCAAACGTAAAAAGGACAACGATCTTCATGTCTGCACGTGGAATGTTAGGTCCCTCTACAAACCACGTGCAGCCGGATAACTTGTGGAGGCCGTTAGAGTGTTTCAAAGCAGACATTACCGCCATCCGAGAAGTGCGATGGGATCGGCGGGGCAAAAGGAGGATGAAAAACTGCGACATCTACTACGGCGATTGCTACAGACAGAAAGGACAGCGTCTATTCGGGTGCGGATTTGTCATTGGAGGCAGACTTAGGCAAGAAGTCTTGAGTTTCCGGCATGTGATCGAGCGCCTCATGACTATCCGTATCAAGGGACGAAACTTTGTCGTAGCTAGTACGTGGTTCCCACGTCTCGATATTCACAAGGGAACATGGCGCTCCTTTGATCCAAAAACTGTCAACCAAATCGATCACATTGCGATCGACGCGAGGCACTCTTCCAGTATTCCGGATGCCCGAACTTTCCGAGGAGCTAACGTGGACTCGGATCATTACCTAGTTGTAGCCAAGGCATGGACACGGATATCCAGAATCGAAATCAACGAAATACTGTGAGGAAATTTTCTGTCAGGCGGCTACAATCGCAAGAGACCACCAGAGCCTTTGCCGATCGAGTTTCTTCTAATCCTAATCTAAGTCCTATGCCGTCAGCAGTAAATGGGGAAGATCAACAAGCCATCAGAGTTGCCGCTTCTGATGTACTAGGTTTCTCTCGGCCACCACAACCAGGGGTTTGATGAGGCATGCCCGCAAGCACATGCAGCAAAACAAGAGGCATACAAAGCGGCGCTGCATAGAAGGACTAGAACTGCTCGCGAGCTCTACGAGCGGAGGAGAAAAGAGGAACATCGACTTCTCAGAAAGAAGGAAAAGGAGCATGGGAAGCGCTCGATCGAGAAGATTGAGACTTTATTGCAGGAATCGTGTTGGAAAATTTTACCTAAGGTAAAAAGAGCGTGCTAGGGTTTCAAAGCCAGAACCGAAGCCTGCAGGGACGAAAATGATAATATAGTAGTAGAATCGCAGTCGGTGTTGCGGTGCTGCTCTGCAGACTGTTAAGCGGCGATGATGACCAATATTCCGCTGCCAGGCGGTGAACACCTAAAACCGATTGTCAACAACCTGATAGGTCCTTATCAGTGCGGTTTCAGGCCAGGAAAGTCCAATCTTTTACAAGTCTGTACAACTACTCACTTATGCCGATGACATTGACTCAGCGGGCCGTCAATGGGGCATTTGCGAGTATTGAGATTGAGGCAGCAAAGATGGGCATAGCGGTCAATGAAAACAAAACAAAATATATGCTGTCCACAAAAAAGGACACCCAACATCGGTGTCTTGGTCAGAGCGCCACAATAGGCAGATATAATTTTGAGGTAGTAAAGGGTTTTGTCTACCTAAGCTCTATGGTGAGCTACGCAAATGACATCAGTAGGGAGATCACATGAAGAATTACTTTTGCCAATCGTTATTTCTATGGGCTAACAAGGCAATTGAGTAGCAAAGCCCTATCTCGAGCTACTAAGGTAACTATTTATAAGACACTAATCATCCCAGACCTGCTGTATGGCGCAGAGGCATGGGCTTTGACAACACCGGATGAGGATGCGAGCGATCTTTGGTCCCGTCTGCATAGACGGTGAGTGGAGAAGAAGGTACAATGCTGAACTATACGGCGACTAAGATGGCTGGGTCATGTAGAGCGGATGGAGCCCAACGTTCCCGCCAAGAAAGTCTTCGAATCTACACCGGATGGACGGCGCAGTAGAGGACGACCTCGCGGTAGGTGGCGCAAACAAGTGGAGGGGAACCTCAACCAACTTGGCGTGCGCAACTGGAGGCAGCTGGCTCGTAACCTTGCTGGCTGGAGAGGTTTGTTGGTTGATGCCTAGGTCTACCCCGGACTGTAGCGCCACCTAAGTAAGTAAGTAACTACATTACAAAATTGTGTAATGAATGATCATATCTTCGTAAACTATACACATGGCGGCTCTCGCACGGGGAAGCACCTTGCTGTTGGTGCGAGCGCTTAAGTCGTCTCACCAGACACGATGACTGATTCAAAGCTACCACCTGTTGCAGTTCACACTACAGCTCTAGGCAGAGTTGCTTTGGTTAGAAGGTCGATGAATGTGTTGAACTAAATCTCCGTAATCCAAGGTGTGACGTGACCCGTGCCTGTTGGATGGTTTGCAACCAGGAGGTGTACCGGGTGTATTATAATGGAGCCCCTCTGACACAGGACTACCTCAGGGAGTAACCACGGTCTTACTGTGTTAATGCGAGTCTCTATGCATCAGATGTGCGCTGATGTTTCTTTCGTAAGCTACTCGTGGGACTATAGGTTAGGTTAGGTTGAAGTGGCTGCCAGCTTAAATTGGCCAACAAACTTAGATCAACAATTGGTCCACTGTGACACGACGTGAATCATAGCGAGAAGTTTGTCTCTACCTACTCGTTGAACCATTTGCGCTTCTTATGAAGCGTAGGAGGCTCTTAATGTCAAGGTCTTTTGGTCGCTTACATCATTTTAACAGGAGGCTCCTAGAGGCTTCCTTTTACGGGAGAGAACTGGGCAGAAGCAAAGAAGGTTAGGAATAGTTTTTTCCTCTTCTTCATCCATGCAGCTTCTACAAAAATTGTTCGCGAACGCCCAGCTTTGTAGCATGCTTGCCTATTAGACAGTGCTCAGTGATGATACCTATTGTAGAGCCGGTATGCAATCTGTTGAAAGAAATCAAGTTCTTAGAACGTTTTAGATCCAGCTTTGCCCAAATCTGTTTTGTCGCTAGACATGTAGGACCACTTGTCCACCTAAGATGTGTACTCTCGATAGTATCCAGCTTAAATTTGAGTTTGCAAGTAGGGATTGGTATAACTAAGGAGCCTTTGTCCGGCAGGGTGGGTATAGTTGTTCCTATTCTGGCGACTTCATCGGCCTTACAATTCCATGGAAGGTCCCAATGCCCCGGCATCCAACACAGGTAAATATTGAACTGCTCACCCATCTCCGCGAGAGAAGATCGGCAGTCTAGAGCTACTAAAGAATTTATAGACGCCGATTCAAAGCATTTGATTGCTGCTTGGCTGTCTGAAAAGATGCGAATATCTCTAGCAGATATCACGTTTTTCTTAAGCCAGGATAATACTTCTTTAATTGCCATTATTTCCGCCTGGCACACGCTACAATGATTTGGTAGACGGAAGGAGAGCTTAATATTAGGCCTGTTAGAGAAAACACCTCCACCAAATCCATCCTTCGTCTTTGAGCCGTCAGCGTAGAAGTGGATCGATCCATCTTCTAAAAATGCATAGGCATTCCAGAGTGATCTGGAAGGGATTGTGATGAGAAAGTTTTTGTCAAAATTTAGACGTGGGATGGTGTAATCCGTGTTTTCGGGAGAGATTTTGAATTTATTCAGAATGGAAGCGTTGGCAAATTCTTTTCTTGACCACTGTTGGGTATCTTCAGGGCGAACGGCTGCATTCGCTGTCATTTGCTTGCTAAATATATCAAGGGTTATTAGATGAAACATAATGACCAGTGCCGCGGTGGAAGTTGTACGTAGTGCTCCGATTATACACAGACAAGCAGTACGCTGGACCTTGCTTAGATAATCACGATTTATAGCCTTTTCTAAGGCTGTCCACCAGACAATCACCCCGTATGTCAGTATCGGTTAAATGACCGAGATGTAGAGCCAGTGATTGATTTGGGGTTGTAAGCTTCATCTATTCCTAATGACTTTTTTTGCAAGAGAAACGTGTTACTGTATCTTTCTTGACTCTTTTTTGAATATAAGGTTTGCAGCTTAATTTCTTATCCAGGATAAGCCCCAAATATTTTGCTGTGTCAGAGAAAGTTAAGCTGATACCATTGAGAGAAGGAATTTTATATTTCCTGGCGAAGAGTACTAGTTTAGTTTTTTGGAGGTTTACACCCAAACCACACCGAACCGCCCATCGAGTGAGCTTGCTTAAAGCGTATTGTAGAAATAATTTTAGAATATTTAGGTGTTTTCCCGAGACAGGCAAAGCAACATCATTTGCAAAATCGACCGCCGTGCATCTCTCGCCTTCCATCATTATCAATAGTTCATTAGTTCATTAGGTCCTGGGACTATAAACCAAACAAAAAATAAAAAACAAAGACAAAAAATTAAAACAACCTAGATAGAATGCGGAGAGACACCACGTCTATGCTAGCGTCTATGCTAGTCGGATGGAGCAAAGACCCAGTACGGACGATCTAGTAGGTAGAAGTCGGCCAGAGGCAAGACAGGCCGAGAGGGAGTTTTCAGGCGATTGCAACCTAGCACTAGCCAAAGAGCCGCTACGATCTCAAAGAAGATCCCCGAGCTGTCGAAAATACCAGCACGCTTGTATAGTGCCAGGACGGAGGGTGAAAGCCAAGCTCTAGCCCCCGACTCTTGGGAAAGGTAGCTGCAATGGAGAGTGAGGCAAGAAGTTCGGGCATAACACGGACACACACCTACAGTTCCCCAATCTAATGCTGCTCCGACCAAGAGGAAGCGAGCATCCCCTCCGATGCTGCAACCTGGGCAACCGGACCATGAGAAAGGGTCTAAGCAGTGCGGGGGTACTTGCGCTACCTCGAAAATGGCATTGCGCCTGAGGATGGCAGGAAGAAGGCGGAGGAGCATAGGTCTAAGCCCGATCCAATGCTGTGCCATCAGCAAAGAGGGGCAGTAATTCCATTACACCTCCTGCATGTAACGTGCAGAAAAGGCTGAGGACAGAGGAGAGCGCTAAGAGGCCTCCGGCAGAGCCTGCTAACGCTAGCGCCGTCACAGCTGGTACACGGCATGCTGTGGCTGTAGGGGCAGTTCCGGCTGGTGGAAAACACGCTGAGGCTGCAAAGGCTGTGCATGTTGCGGTACTTCCTGTGAAATACCGACAGGAAATACTCGATCCCGAGGACCTCAAGGAAGAGCGCCATCGTGCCGGAAATGGCCTTGGGATGGGAGCATAAGCTCAAATTCCAGGGCATGCATTATAAGAAGGGTATGCTACTGGTTCGATGGACTTTTACATTTCAACTGAAACATCCTGACTACGCTGACGTTGTACGCTTACTCTCCCACAGAATTATAGGCCTCCAACAACTGACAACAGATGTGGAGAGGGAGGCAGGCGTCGTCGGGCTGAAAATTAATACGGCAAAAACTAAAATTATCAGCCTTGGAACAAACTCATCGGCTCAAATATGCATTGCTGGACAACCGGTAGAGAGAGTAGAGGATTTCCAGTATCCTGGGAGTATTGTCTCGACCGATATGGTGGAACCGAACTGGATATAGCCAACAGGATCGCCAAAGCAAAGTCCGCGTTCGGGATGTTGTCCAAAATATGGCAAAGCAATGCAATCAGTTTGAACACCAAGATAAAACTGTTCCGCTCCAACGTTGAATCCGTGCTGTTATATGGTTGCAGTACGTGGAAGTGACCACTACTATCACCAGAAAGCTGCAAACATTCGTTAATAGCTGCCTAAACAATATCTTAAGGATTTTCTGGACCAATCGTATCTCTAATGAACACCTTTACGAGAGAATGCGTCAGGAACCAATAGGTACAACCATCCAACGGCGGAAGTGACTGTGGATTGTTCACACGTTCCGAAAGGGTGACAATTCCATAGCGAACCATGCTATGCAATGGAACCCTTTAACTCAGGATGGCAGAACACCTGGCGGTCCGAGGAGAACGAGGCGCAGAACAGTCGAGAAGGAGGCAGGGCAGTTGGGTAAAAGTTGGGGAGAACTCAGACTCATTGCCAGAAACCGTACACGATGGCGCGTAGGCGTAGTAGAGGCCCTCGGACCCACAAGGGGATACAGGACAAAAGTAAGTATGCTACTGGTTGACTCCGCAGAGGGTGGAATGGCTCAAGACCGTAGCACCCAAACTGAGGAGATGGAAAGGGGTCGGCCTTCCTGCATGCGCCAGCACGGAATTACCACGTTCCGCTTCCATCACTACCTTCCTATCACGTAGCGCAGATCATGAGTAACAAACTTCTTTGGCACACCTAGATGCGCATAATGATAGCCTGAACATCAAGGCATGGACAGTCCTGTATAGTCGTAATGAGGGGACCGGGCAGATACTGGCCCTCGGAATTGATGAAGAGCCTATTGAAGCCATTGAGGCTCAAAACTGCTCTCGGAACGCAGACGAATTTATGTCCAAATCAGAAGGAGAACCTAAATGATACAGTAATCTCCTTTCCTCTGACTTTAGCCTGGAGGAGGAGGAGATTCGGTTGACGATTCCGACGAGCACTAGCTCGATGACCTCGAGCCCAAGTAAACATCCACCACTCCATAGCGGCATCAGCCGCAATAGCTATGATCCCTAATAATATAAAAGAAAGTGAATATTTCTCTGCAAGGACCTACACACCAATCGATTGAACGGTTTTTGATAATTTTTTAAAATATTTGATTTTGATTGTAAAAGACCAACAAATTCAATAATTAGACTTTGAACTAAAAAAAGTAAACTTTTTCTTTTACTAGTTCAATAAAACTAAGTTAAATTTTTAGAGCTCTAAAATACCCATCTTTTAAGTCCAAAATTATATTTCTACGTGCTCTAAAAGCTGAGCCATATTAATAAAATCTTTGCAAAATTTCTTCTTTTTTTAAATTTCTTAATTGACCAAGATTTTCAAATCAATCTCAGTGGTGTTTTCTTCTTTTAGTTTTCTTTCGAGGCCTATCCGCAATTTTTTAAGAGAGCGAGAGCGAATTATTTCTCTTTTTTCTGTATACCATATACGTGCTAGAGCTTGAGTCGAATGAATTTGTGTCTGCTCAAGCGTAAAAGTTTCGTCAGTGTGTATTTGCTTTCTTTTAGTTTTACATTATGTACATTTAAGTTAACACATCATGTCCACATTCCCTCATTGCACACCTGTCCCATATCCATTCCACTTCCCACAGAATTGCTTAGGTTAGAATATTTGCAGTTGTAGTTCCAAGAAATCAGTATAATTTAAATTCCAATTTCATTTTGTTAATTGCTGACTGGTAATAATGTAAATTCAATTCTTGGAACATTTTGAAACATAAATTTGCTGATCAATATTAAATTGTACTTAGTCGTAAGAATATTGTAAATCCAAATTTATAAAAGAATATGAAAATCAAATAAAGTTGTTCAGTTGTTATCCAAATCGGAAGCGAGTAGTTGTTTTTTTTAATTCGCCCGCAACGCGACGCGATAACTGGCGCCCGAGCAGCTTGAAGAAGTCTAAAGTAAAAGACCCGAGCAAGTAAAATTAATGAAACTGGTGTGAGATCATAAGTAGTTAAGTGTGTAAAATTATATTAACTGTTATATAAAGTTCGAAGCGATACGAGTCGTCTACATAGGAACACGACTCATTGAACAAAAATACCCTTAAAATTGAATCTACTTAGAATAGTGGAAAAGTGTGAAGTGGTTGCCAATAATATAGGTCGTCAACATAAGAACACGACCATCCTAGAGCAAAAATACCCTACTAAATCCAGAAAAATCACTTGAAGTTAAAAATAAAACGTAAAAGGAGGTGTATTCCCTTGAAAAGTGCATTAACCCAGTACTTAATTAGACTTATCGTTCACATAAGAACACGATAAAAGTGCAACGAAGACCCGATTCAACTGTAACCAGGAGCATCCAACAGTGGCGCAATCCGTTCCCAAGTAAGCAGACGCAAAAAAGGACAACACGGACCACCCGACAGGACTCATTAAAATGCTGGCAGCTGTATTTATACTGTAAGCTGGAAAATTAAAAAAAAAATTTTTTTACAAATTATATTTATCTCTATCAAACGAGAAAATTTATTATAAATTATATTTTATCTCTATCAAACGAGAGGATTTATTAAAGATTTTATTATCAAACGAAAAAATTTATTAAAAATTCTATTTTACCTCTATCAAACAAGAAAACTGATAAGCAAGGAAGATAACATTATAGTTAAGTTAAATTAGCAATATAAATTATAAAACTAATAGTTTTAAGTTAAAGTCAATTGTGTAATTTTTTTTGCAAACCCCAAATCCTAAATCCTTTTTTTAAAAAAAAACAACCCAATACAATGGAGCAAATTCAAGAAGTAATTAAACAATTAACAGGTGCAGTTAATGCCCAAATTGAGCAAACTAAGCTCATCAACAATCGCTTACAACAATTGGAATGTAGGGTTAGTCCCCCCCAAGCCATAACACATACTCTTGTGACTCCAAAAACCGAACAAGATCTAACTGACATCAAGAAACTACCTGACTGCGTCAGAGATCTACAGGTTTTTGATGGTAATGCGGTACAGTACCTTTCATGGATCCACAATGTGGAGTTCATATTGAAGGATTACGAGATTGTTAGGAAAAAGCCCATATACAGGGCCATATTGCAACATATTCCCCAAAAAGTAAGAGGCCCGGCCGATGCCGCCCTAATTTCTTACAATATTTTTGACGAAAACTGGTCCGCAATAAAAAAATGTTTACCACTACACTATGCAGATAAACGTGATGTGCGTACCTTAGAGCATGAACTCAATAATATGATTCAAGCTAATCAAAGCATTGACGAATTCTATGCAAAAATTAATCACCAACTGTCCCTTCTTATCAATAAAATTAAAACTGAGGAATATTCTCAGGAAACAATAAATGCTTTAACGGAAAACTATAGAAACAGGGCATTAGATATTTTCATAAGAGGTCTCAACGGGGATGTCTCTAGAATGCTGGTAATACAGAAACCCCAAACGCTTCCTGAGGCCTATACCTCATGTTTGGAGTTTCAAAATTTGAACTTCAGAAATTTCTCTATTCATAGGAGAGATATAAATAACACGGTTACCGCACCAATAAATCAAATGTTTTCTTCGAAATACCAAAAAGGAGCAGTAGCACCACACAAGCAAATTACGCCGCAAGAGCGAAACCAAATATATAATATCCCCCGTTACACCCAGCCAAGGCCAACCTGGAATAGCACACCGCCCCCCAGGCCAACAAATCCGAAGCCCCTCAGCCAATGGAAATAGATCAATCAACACAAACGCGACAAGTAAATTACATGAATCGACCGGCAAATAACCTTCCGCCGCGAAGATATAACAATTCAGAAAACTTACCGTGTGTGTGTGTGAACGTGCCCTAAAAATCATACTATTGTTATCTCTTTTGTAATAGTTCTCTTTATCTCAACTCTATGTAATTTTATGACAGTTCAATAAATCATTTTATCTTTTCGTGCCTCTAACAGGTTATGGGCGACACGTTTTTTTTCTTTAAGCATTAGTTGCTATTAAAATTTTTCTTTAGTTTTTTTTCTTATAAAAAAAAAAAAAAAATTATTTTTTTTTGTGGACATTAGCTGTGTGCGCAGTCTAAAAAAAAAAAACAAAGAAAATGGGAGGACGATCTGATTTTTTGATAGAGAAACTTAGAGGAGCTGGGAACTACCACGATTGGAGTTTCGCAATGGAGAATTTTCTGGAATCGAAATCGCTTCTCAACTCTATTGTATCTTCCAAGGCTGACGAAAAGAAGGCTGTGGAAACTGACATGGGCAATTTAAGCAAGGCAAAGGCTTTTTTGGTTTTGAGCATAGAGTCATCTCTATTCGTTCACATTCGTTCCTTCACAACAGCTATGGAAATTTGGTTAAAATTAAAATCAATGTATCAGGACCATGGACTAGTGCGTCGTATTGGCCTTCTGGAAAAATTGATGTCGGTGAGGTTAGAAAATTGTGACTCGATGCAAAACTATGTAGATAACATAACCTCAATTGTATCCAAATTGCAAAGTATCAGTTTTACCGTTGATGATATTTGGTATCAGTCAATTTTATTAGCTGGCTTAACGGTGGAATATCGACCACTAATCATGTCCCTTGCTGCACAGGGAACTAATTTAACAGCAGATGACGTTAAACTACGACTTCTGGACATTCATCAGGTAACGTCAGGGTCGAGCAAAGATACTGCATTCTTCTCGAAAAAGAAGCCGAAGTCACAGAAAAGAAATTTCAAGAAAGGTATCAAATGTTATTCTTGTGGCGGTAAAAATCACATTAGCGCCAACTGTACACAAAATACGAAGGAAATGGGTTCACAATCGGCTAAACGAGCATTTGTTGCAAATTCGATGGTGAAAAGTACTTCGAACGACTGGTTTGTGGACAGTGGAGCATCAAGCCACATGACACCGAACGCAGGTATTTTATCCAATTGTAGAATTCCGCCGGTAGCGAAAATACTCACAGCAAACGATGCCACAATGGATGTAAGATGCAGCAGTGAAACGAAATTAAAACTGAAATCGGGAGAAGTGAGGGTAGACAACGTTTTGCATGTGCCTGACCTAACCTCAAACTTGCTTTCAGTGTACCGCATGGTACAAGCAGGAAACAAAGTGGTCTTCGATAGTAACGGGTGCACGGTACATGACAACAAAAATACTCCATTCGCAAATTGCAAACCGAAGGACGGTGTCTACAAATTTCAAAACTTCGATACTTGTTTATTGACAAAACAAGAAGAAAATTCAGCGTTTATCTGGCATCGCAGATTTGGACACATCAACTTTCAAAGCCTCAGGAAAATGAGAGACGGCGTAGTGACGGGGATGAAATTTAGCGACAGAAACATAGTGACTGATTGTGAAGTATGTGCTAAGGGCAAGCAGACGAGAAAACCTTTCAAGCAAAGCACTACAGAGACTGAAGATTTATTAGAAATTATTCATTCGGATCTTGTTGGACCAATGGAAACAGGTTCCATTGGCGGAGCTAAGTATCTTTTGACATTTATCGATGACTACAGTCACAAGGTTTTTGCCTATTTTCTACATGAAAAATCGCAGGTTCTGGACATCTTTACCGATTTTAAGGTGTTTGTTGAAAGACAAACCGATCGAAAAATTAAAATTTTACGCACTGATGGTGGAACCGAATACTGCAATAGAAATTTTGATCGCTTCTGCCGCCGTAATGGTATACACCACCAACGCACGAATGTTTATACGCCACAACAGAATGGTGTGGCAGAGAGGATGAATCGGACAATAGTCGAACGAGCCAGGTGCATGATTTTTGATTCTAATCTGGATGATTCATTCTGGGCCGAAGCGTGCAACATGGCCGTGTACATAATTAATCGATCTGTTTGTGCATCGCTAGTTAACAAAACACCTGAAGAGGTATGGACAGGTTCAAAAGTCGATGTTTCCAATTTGAGAATTTTTGGTACTCCGGTAATGGTCCATATACCAAAGCAACGCCGCAATAAATGGAGTGCTAAATCATCAAGAATGTTATTCGTTGGTTTTGACAGCGATAAAAAGGGCTTTCGCTGTATGGATTTTAAAACCAAGAAAATAACGATAAGTCGTGATGTAATTTTCCACGAAACGTCAACTTCGTCGAAGACCATTTTCAATATTGGCTTGATTAATGATTCGAATCAAGTGAGGGAAGTGGCCAGTGATAGTGATTCGAACCAATCTGTACAGGACGTTAGTGAAGAAACTACAATACCAATCCAAGAATCAAAGGATTCGAGTGATAATTCAACATTCAAGGTTGAAGAAGATGCGACGAGTTTTACATCTGCCATTGAAGAACCAAGCGACGAGACTTTTAGCGATGTCGACAACAAAGAAGATGATCCGGACTTCATCACACGAGCTCAAGTCTCAAGCACTATAAGAAAATCATCTCGTCAACCAAAACCAAGGAATTTTGAAGGAATGGTAACACATTTGGCTTATACTAATCCCAATGTTTCTGATCCTATTACAGTAAAAGAAGCACTCTCAAGACAAGACGGCGAAAAATGGCAACAGGCTATATATGATGAGCTACAATCTCATTTTGAAAATGAAACTTGGACAGTTACCAATCTACCAAAGGGCCGAAAGGCCATCAAAACAAAGTGGGTATTCAAGACCAAAAAAGATGAAAATGGAAATGTTCTACGTCACAAAGCTCGTTTCGTTGCCAAGGGTTGTGCGCAGAAATACGGTTTAGATTACCACGAAACATTTTCCCCTGTCGTGCGTTACCCGACTATACGATTTTTAATCGCACTTGCTGCAAAAAATGGCCTTAAAATTGACCAAATGGACGCTGTGACCGCGTCCCCTTTCTGCAAGGGGATCTAAATGAGGAAATTTTCATTGAATTGCCGGAACAAGTCGCCGATGGGAAAACCAAGTTCGGGAAATTAAATCGTGCTATGTATGGCCTCAAACAGGCTGGACGTGAATGGAATCGTAAGTTAGTGGGAGCTCTAAAATCATTTGGCCTCTTACAGTCAAAACTCGATCCATGTGTCTTTTACAATCATACTTTGGACTTGATTGTAGCGATATATGTTGATGACATACTAATATTTTGGCGTGACCGAAAAGTCTTATCTAAAGTTAAATCATCATTGAATTCAACATTTAAGATGAAAGACATGGGACCGGCCAAATATTGTTTTGGAATTCATGTCAATCAAACCGATGAATACATTGAATTAGATCAATCAGAGTACATCAGCGAAATTCTTGACCGTTTCGGCATGGAGAACTGCAAGCCAATTTCAACTCCAAGTGACACTAACGTCAAATTGTCGAAACACATGGGTGTGACCGATGAAGTGAGCAGAGAACAACTGGATCAGATTCCCTATCAAGCTGTTGTTGGCTGTTTGCTGTACCTCACTCAAGGAACAAGACCTGATATAGCTTTTTCAGTAAACAATGTAAGTAGATTCAATTCTAATTTTCGTTTACCTCATTGGCAGGCCGTCAAAAGAATTCTGCGCTATTTGAAAGGGACGATTGGGCTAAAGTTGCGCTACACCAAGAATAGTCACAGTGGTCTCCTCGGTTACTGTGACGCCGACTATGCTTCTGATGTGGATAACCGCCGTTCATGCACGGGTTATTTGTTCAAGCTTTCACACGGAGCTATTTCATGGCACAGCAAACGTCAGTCGACTGTAGCCCAATCAACGACGGAAGCGGAATATTTGTCGATGTCAGCTGCAGTCAAGGAGGCAGCTTGGCTCAGACAATTTGCCCAGGAGCTCGACAAAAGTTTGGCCAATACAATCAAAATCAACTGCGACAACAAAGGCTCAATTGATCTAGCTGAATCGGACGGGTTTAGCTTTCGCACAAAACACATCGACGTGAGACATCATCATATCAGGGATATGATAAAGAAGAAATACGTCGAACTCAACTTCATTCCAACCGAGGAAATGTCTGCCGATAGCCTTACCAAAGCCGTTACTAAGGAGAAGCATATTTTTTGCGCTAAGGAGTTTGGATTGTGTTAAAATCTTTTAAAATGTTAACTCTATTGAATTATTTAAATGAATTAACTATTTAAAGACTTCCAACAAGTGAGGGTATTGTGTGAACGTGCCCTAAAAATCATACTATTGTTATCTCTTTTGTAATAGTTCTCTTTATCTCAACTCTATGTAATTTTATGACAGTTCAATAAATCATTTTATCTTTTCGTGCCTCTAACAGGAAACAACAACGCCTCTTTGCAACCGATATCATAGAAGAACCAGGAGAGAGTCAAGAGGAGCAATTAAATGAAGAGTACTTCCACGCCTACGAAGATTCAACCAACGAGGAGGGAAATGCTGAAGATTGTGCTGAGTTAAATTTTATAACGCAAGCCTCTCTAGCGTACCATACTTAGAGTATGTTACCAGAGATGGAGAACCATTAAAATTCTTGATAGATACTGGAGCTAATAAAAACTTCGTGTCTGATAGAATTGCAACAAACAGTAAACCAATAACTACACCATTTAAAATACAATCCGCAGGTGGACAGCTTGAAATAACTCATAAAATCACCGGTCCATTCTTCAAAAGCATAGGAAATAACACCTTAATTGATTTTTTTGTTCTACCAGGGTTAACGTCATTCGTCGGAATCATAGGCGATGACACTCTTAAGGAATTAGAAGCTGTCATCGATAGGAAGAATAATATCTTAATTATAAGCCCTAACATTAAAATAGATCTTATGCAAAGAGAATCAAAACAGGTAAATAATATTCAAGTTAATTCTGATGTAGATCCCGAAATACAAAAAATTCTTATTAAACACAAAAGACTTTTTGGAACTATTTCTGATATTGGAACTATAGACACAAGTGTCCGCGCAGAAATCAGAACCACATCTTCTGAGCCAATTTACACCAAATCCTACCCTTATCCTGCCAACTTAAGGGCAGAAGTCGAAACGCAAATAGCTAAAATGCTTGCAGATGGTGTTATCAGACCATCTAAAAGTCCCTATAATTCGCCGCTTTGGATAGTTCCAAAGAAAGCAAACGCAGCAGGCGAAAAGCAATACAGACTCGTCATTGATTTCAAACGACTTAATGCAATAACGATACCTGATGCTTACCCAATTCCTGATATAACAAACACGCTAGCAAGCTTAGGGGAATGTAAATATTTTAAAACGCTTGATCTTACATCTGGCTTTCACCAGATCAAAATGAAAAATAGCGATATTCCCAAAACGTCTTTTTCAACAGCAAATGGCAAATATGAATTCACTCGATTGCCATTCGGCTTGAAAAATGCGCCCGCTATTTTTCAACGCATGATTAATGACGTTTTAAAACCTCTAATAGGAAAAACATGCTACGTTTATATAGACGATATAATCGTCTTCGGGAAAAACAAGGCCGAGCATATTAAAAATCTTGATGAAGTGCTTTTATTTTTGGAAAAAGCCAACTTAAGGGTTAATCTAGAGAAATCCAAATTTTTAAGATCCAAAGTAGACTTCCTAGGATACATAATTACTCAAGAAGGAATCCGTGCAGACCCACAAAAAATTGCTGCAATCCAGAGAATTCCACCACCCCAAAATCTTAAAGATTTAAAAAGCTTTCTAGGTCTAGCATCTTACTACCGGAAGTTTATTAAAGACTTCGCTAAAATAGCAAAGCCTTTGACAAATCTAACAAGGGGTTTAAATGCCCAAATAAAGGCAAATCAATCAAGGAAAACGGAAGTGCACCTTGATGATCAAGCCTTAAAATCATTTAAAGATCTGAAAGAAATGCTTATGTCATCAGACATTCTAATCTTCCCAAATTTTGACATGCCATTTATTCTCACAACCGACGCCTCTAACCTTGCCATTGGAGCCGTCCTATCACAAGGAGAGATGGGCAAAGATAAACCTGTGACATTCATATCAAGATCATTAACTAAAACAGAGGAAAGCTATTCGACAATCGAAAAGGAAATGCTAGCAATAGTATGGTCCCTCGACAAGCTTAGGACATACCTTTACGGAGCTAAAAGTATAAAAATTCTTACAGACCATCAGCCGTTGACCTTCGCCTTGAGCAATCGAAATAACAACGCAAAGCTCAAAAGATGGAAGGCAAAAATCGAAGAATTTAATTATTCCCTAATCTACAAGCCTGGTAAAACAAACGTGGTCGCTGACGCTCTTTCGCGACTTCCTGTCGAACTTAACATCTTAACATCATCCTCTGGTACCCAACACAGTGCTGAAGAAGATAGCAGTGACCTTATTCCACACTGCGAAGCCCCTCTGAATGTTTTCAAAAACCAGCTCATTTTCTCTGAAGGCAAGAACATGATTTGTCACGAAGAACCGCATCCGAATTATCATAGACACTACATTAGAATGCAGACTTTTGATACTAATAGCCTGACAACTATATTACGAGAAAAACTTAACCCAAACATCTTAAACGGTATTAAGATCCCGGAAAGGCATATTCCACTACTACAGGAAATTTACAAAAATTCTTTTAGTCGCTATAAAATAAGAATCACATAGAGAGTAGTCACAGATATCAATAACGAAGAAAATAAATTAAATTAAAATTAAATTTGCTCATAGAAACTAATAGAAACTATAAGGAAAACAAAGACCAGATATTAGAGAAATACTATTTTCCCCAAATGACAAAAATAGAAAAAAAGTTTGCAAATTCTTGTGATGTTTGTTGCTCCAACAAATATGACCGACACCCTCCGAAACCCGAGCTACAACCCACTCCAATTCCATCGTACCCAACAGAAATTTTACATATAGACATAATAGAAATAAAAAGAGAAAAATTTATAACATGTGTTGACAAATTTTCTAAATTTACAAAATTCTTTCATATCAAAAACAAATCCGTACTACACGTGCGGGACAAGATAATTAAACTACTTCATTTTTTGAAAGACAATGAAAGCAGTTTTATTAGCCCTATAATATTAAATTATATTGAAGGACTCGGAGTAACCACCTATATGGCCCCCCCACAAAAAAGTGAGGTCAATGGAGCCATAGAAAGAGTTCACTCAACTATCATCGAAATTATAAGATGCCTTCAACAAGAATACCCGGATTACTCAATTAAAGAAATTATCAATATAGCAGTAGACAGGTATAACAATACAATTCATTCAGTAACCAAGAGGAAACCTGCCGATATTTTCTTTGGACGATCCCAAAGAATCAATTACCAAAATCTAACGGATTTTAAAGACATAGTCAATACTGATCTAAAGTATGAAATTATACGTAATCAAAGGAACCAATTAAACAGACATAACCAGAAAAGATCCACGCCAAAGAACTATAGCCCCGGTGAAACGGTATATAAAAGAGACAAACAAATTAAAGGGAAAGAAAAACCAATATTCCGCAAGGAAACAGTAGGATTAGACAACAACGTTACTATATCTACAACAAATGGAAAGCGAATTCATAAGTCACATCTCAAAAACATACCTTCTATTTCAGATTAACAATTAACTCATGGACAGAGGCCATAGTCAACGTTTACGAATACAAAAGCCCACTAATCGCAATAAAACAAGGAACGGGCAAGATAATCAATGGAAACTACAAAATTATAAAATGGACATACGCCATAACATCGTAAAGACAAGTGCGTATTTACCCCAGCTGGAGCTTCAACTCTCGAAAATAGAAAACTTAATGGGACAACTTCAGGAAAAAAATTAAAGAAAACCAAAACGATCAATAAATTGGATAGGATCCGCCTGGAAGTGGCTGGCGGGTAACCCCGACGCAACTGATTGGGATAATATACTTGCAAACAACAATGAACTTATCAATAATAATAATAAGCAATACCATATTAACCAGTACTTAAGTAAAGTAAGTAACACCTTGATAGATAAATATAACAGAATAGTTGAGGAAATTAACATGAACCATACTGGAAAATATGAGCAAATGCTTTTTAACAAGCTTGGCCTATTAAAAGAAGAGGTTGGAGAAATAGTGCTAGCAGGGCAGCTTGCAAAAAAAGGTATTGTGAACTCAAATTTATTAAACAAAGCTGATATTGCCGACATACTATCGAAAACAGAAACCCTCCCATTCAAGAATGAACTCCAAGCTATTGAATACTCTGAACCCATGATGGTAATAAAAGATTCGCTTCTCCTATACGTAATTTGCTTGCCGCAGACGGACGAAACAATATTCAATAATATTATAATTCGATCAACCGTAAATAATAATAAAAGAATACATCTTAACTTTTCTAATCTTTTCATTTCACAATCACAGAAATTTGGTATTAAAGAAAAATGCATGGAAATTCAAGAGACAACGATTTGTCAAAGAAATTAGCTTCAAAAGCTCACTCCCCAAGATTGTACCATCAAACTTCTAAATGGTGAAGAAGCGACATGCAACTACCAATTTCAAAGCAAACCAGTAGTTGAACTTATTAATGAAAGTACTTTATTCTTAACTAATTACTTCGGCAACCTTACTTATGGCAGGACCAATAAAAGCCTCAACGGCTTACTTACTTACTTAGGTGGCGCTACAGTTCGGGGTGAACCTGGGCCTCAACCAACAAGCCTCTCCATTTAGCTCGGTCTTTAGCTAATTGCCTCCAGTTGCGCACTCCAAGTTGGTCGAGGTCCCCTTGAACTTGTGCGCGCCACCTACGGCGATGATTCCCTCTACTGCGTCGTCCCTCCGGGTTAGATTCGAAGACTCTGCGGGCCGGAGCGTTGGTGTCCATTCGCTCTACATGTCCTAGCCATCTCAGACGTCCAATACGCAGTTTTTTGACTAGGTCGATGTCGCTGTACAGCTCGTATAGTTCGTGATTGAATCTTCTCCTCCAAAACCCGTCAACACAAACGGGACCGAAAATCTTACGAAGAATTTTTCTCTCGAAGCGACCAAAGATATCTTCATCCTCTTTTAATAAAGTCCATGTTTCAGCGCCGTAAAGCAGGACTGGGATGATCAAGGTCTTATATAGAGTCTCCTTAGTTGTTCGAGATAGGGCTTTACTGTTGAATTGCCTTATAAGCCCAAAAAAACAGCGATTGGCAAGAGTTATTCTTCGATTGATTTCTGCGCTGATTTTGTTTGCTGAAATTATAGCAGAGCCAAGGTAGACAAAGTCCCTTACTACCTCGAAGTTATAGCTGCCCACGGTGACGTTTTGTCCAATTCGTCGGTGTTGGTTTTCCCTTCTAGTTGACAGCATATACTTGGTTTTGCCCTCGTTTATCGCCAAACCCATTTTGGCCGCTTCCGCCTCAATGCTTGCAAAAGCACCGGTGACAGCCCGCTGAGATCTTCCGATAATGTCTATATCGTCGGCGTATGCAAGCAGTTGTACAGACTTGTAATAGATTGTGCCTCCGGTGTTGGCTTGTGAGTTCCGCACAATCCGTTCAAGTACAATATTGAAGAAGTCACATGACAGCGCGTCACCTTGTCTAAAGCCTTTTTTGACATCAAAGGTCTCGGTGAGGTCATTACCGACCTTGATGGAGCAGCGAGCGTTCTCCATCGTCAGCCTGCACAGACGGACAAGTTTGGCAGGGATGTCAAAACTAGACATGGCTTTATAGAGCTCTTCTCTATAGATGCTGTCATAGGCGGCCTTGAAATCGATAAAGAGGTGGTGAGTATCGATTTGGAATTCTTGGGTTTTCTCCAGGATCTGCCGAAGTGTGAAGATTTGATCGATGGTGGACTTTCCTGGCCTGAAACCGCACTGATAGGGTCCAATCAGGCTGTTGATAAAGGGTTTCAGGCGTTCACACAATATCGCAGAAAAGATCTTGTATGCGATGTTGAGGAGACTGATGCCTCTATAATTGGCGCAGTTGAGGGGGTCTCCTTTCTTGTGGATCGGGCAAACGATGCTGAGATTCCATTCATCAGGCATACACTCGTCTGACCAAATATTAGAAATGAGTTGGTGTATGCACTCTACCAATTCATCCCCAGCTGCCTTGAAAAGTTCGGCCGGTAAGCCGTCAGGTCCAGCAGCCTTGTTGGATTTTAGCTTGGATATTGCTATCCTCACTTCGTTTTGGTCAGGTGGACGGAAATTTTGACTATCATCGTCTATGTTGAATGGTTCATTCTGCCTGACAGCGGGATGTTGGTCTTCGTCGCCGTTATACAGTCTGCAGAAGTAGTTTTTCCATATTCTCAGCACCGACTGTGATTCTACTACGAGGTTTCCATTTTCATCTCTACAGGTTTCTGTACGGGTATTACTTCTATGACACGTTCTTTTTACCTTTTGGTAAAACTTCCGTACATTGTTCCTGGAGTATAGACTCTCGATATTCTCAAACGCGCGCTTCTCATGCTCTTTCTTCTTCTTTTGGAGAAGCCGATGTTCTTCCCGTCTCTTTTGCTCGTAGAGCTCACGAGCAGCTCTCGTCTTCCTCTGCAGCGCCGCTTTGTATGCCTCTTGTTTTGCTGCATGCACTCGCCGGCATTCTTCGTCAAACCAGGGGTTTCGCGGTGGTGGTCGAGCGAGACCCAACACATCAGTCGCGGCGTTTCTGATGGCATGTTGGCATCGTTGCCACTGGTCTTCGGTACTTGATGCTGGCGGCAAAGGGGTGATTGAGAGATTTCGGGATACGCGTTCAGCGAAGAGTCTGGCGGTCTCTTGCGATTGTAGCTTTTCGACGTTAAATTTTCTCACAGTAATTCTTCTTTGTTGCTCAGATTGGGATATCCGCATTCGTACCTTGGCTACAACAAGGTAATGATCCGAGTCTATGTTGGCCGCTCGGAAGGTCCGGACATCCAGAATACTGGAGGCATGCCTTGCGTCGATCGCAATATGATCAATTTGGTTGATCGTTACATGATCATTGGACCGCCATGTCTGCTTATGAATATCGAGATGAGGAAACCATGTGCTTGCTATGGTGACATTTCGCTCCACAGCGAAATCAATTAGCCTTAGTCCGTTATCAGACGTGGTGTCGTGTAGGCTATGCTTACCGACTGCTCTACCAAAGACGTCCTCCTTTCCTATTTTGGCGTTAAAATCGCCCAATACGATTTTAACGTCGTATTTAGGACATTGCTCGTATGTTTTGTCGAGGAGCTCGTAGAAACAATCTTTGGTGGCAGGGTCCTTTTCTTCTGTGGGGGCATGAACACATATTAGGCTTATGTTAGCGAATTTAGCCTTGATCCGGATCGTCATAATACGCTCGCTCACGTGTCGGAAGCTTAAGACTTCTTGCCTAAGTCTGCCGCGTATGACAAATCCGCATCCGAATAAGCGTTGCCTGTTGCCTCTGTAGCAATCACCGTAGTAGATGTCACAGTTTTTCATCCTCTTTTTGCCCGGCCCATCCCATCGCACTTCCTGGATGGCGGTAATATCTGCTTTATAGCAGTCTAGGGCCTCTGCTAGTTGTTCGGCTGCACGTGGTCTGTAAAGGGACAGAACATTCCACGTACAAATCCGAAGGTCGTTGTCCTTATTTCGTTTGCTGGGGTCGTCATTAGTTGAGTCATCCTTATCCGAGGCTTTTGGTTGTTTCGGAACCATGCGGTTTTTACGTGGTAGGGAAGTTACCCCGACGGCACAACCCCCAACCTGGAGGGCCAGTTCCTTAATTATTCGCCAAGGGCGAGGGGCCGGGTACACCGGTGCCAGTAGTCCACTACGGGAGTATGAGTGCTGCCGTTGGCCCATTAAGGGCTCCTCCGCCACCATCTCTATTCCAATGTCCTGACCAACATTGGAAATTCCTTACCGACCTGTGATCCGAATACGTCGAAGCAGCTCGCGCAAGGTGTTCAGGTGTTCTAGCCTCAACGGCACTTTTCTTATAAACTTCCACAATGAATCCATAGAAATAGACAATACCAAATATACGAATTGGGAAAGTAGAACCTATCATATCCTACCCCCTTTGTTACAGAACAATCTGGCAGAAGGTGATATAACATTAGATCTTCCATACCTGCATAAACTTCACTTGGACAATGTGAAAAAACTGTCCAGAGTTTCATCTAGCACTGGACTACTGATAAGTTCAGATATAACCATCCTGGCAATCAGTATAACTTTCAATTTGATATTACTCCTTTGTCTAAGACGCAAAACACAAGCAAAGGTCATTAACACTATGTCTCAAATCCCTTCCTTTGAAGCCATCAAAATTAATTTTTAATCTGCGGGACGCAGATACTTAAGAAGGGGGGAGTTAACAGATCATGTCCACATTCCCTCATTGCACACCTGTCCCATATCCATTCCACTTCCCACAGAATTGCTTAGGTAAGAATATTTGCAGTTGTAGTTCCAAGAAATCAGTATAATTTAAATTCCAATTTCATTTTGTTAATTGCTGACTGGTAATAATGTAAATTCAATTCTTGGAACATTTTGAAACATAAATTTGCTGATCAATATTAAATTGTACTTAGTCGTAAGAATATTGTAAATCCAAATTTATAAAAGAATATGAAAATCAAATAAAGTTGTTCAGTTGTTATCCAAATCGGAAGCGAGTAGTTGTTTTTTTTAATTCGCCCGCAACGCGACACGATAACTTTTATGTGTGTACACTGTACACACTACCTACGAATAGTCAGCGCAGATGTAGAAGTTCAGAGATGTGATCCGTATTCATGTAATCGTGTATTACCTATATTTGAGTGCAATTTAAATGTGCCAGGCAGGCGAAGCAAGGTGAGCACGGGCCAGCTAGCGTTCGATAAACAAAACATGCGCATAGCATTGATTGAGGAGCCATGGATCTTGAAAGGAGTATGTCATGTAAGGATGCAAATGTAATTTGTGATATAAGGGTAATGAATCCCAGGGCATGTATTCTTATAAATAACAAAATTATAACAAAATTCATTTTCTCCTACTTTCAGAATATGCGACTTGAGACTTGGTGCCATTGTAGGTTTCCTTAAACATCGACGGAGTACACCGCACCATCAACATCGCTTCTGCATGCTGCGTTAGGGAAACCACCTGTTTCAAATGGAACGCTTAGTGGAGCACTGTAATCGCAACGAGGGAGACACTCACTAAAGTGCAAAGACTTGCGTGCCTCTGCATCACCGGGGCCATGAGAACATGTCCAACTGCAGCCATGGAAGTACTCCTAGAGCTAATTCCGCTTCATCTCGTAGTGGAGCAAAAACAAAGCGGGTGATCCTAAGGATGGCAAAAGAAGGTATTGGAAGGGAGAAAATACGATTCACTCTTTAAGAAACTTCCCCTTCTGGGAGTCCCCAGGGACGACAGTATCAGGAAATTTGCACGGAGTTAAGTAGCAAGAAAGAGTGGAGAAACAAATCTACAATACACGGACTAGGCAACCATACGATAAATTGGTATACAAATGGTTCGAGAACTGAGGAAGGGACAGGGACAGGCGTATTTGTGCCGAGGACGAAGCACTCAGAACCCATGGGCAAGAGTACTAGCATCTTTCAAGCTAAAATATGTGCTACAGATAGATGTATCCAACTCAATCTCACTAGAAGATACAGTAATAGTGATATAGCAATATATCTTAGCAAGTCAAGCAGCTATCAAAGCATTTGACTCCTATGTCGAAACTTGTGTGGGAATGCCTACAGAAACTTAATGAATTGGTAGAAACAACAAAGTAACGCTCTACTGGATACAGAGTCATGTTGGGATAAAAGGTAATGAACCAGCAGACTCCTTGACCTGAATCATTCTGCGGAATAGGCAAACATATCATAGGCGAATAATTCAGGAAAATGGAGAAAGAAGACAAGGCGAGAAGTTGGAATAATACTACAGGTCTAAGGCAAGCTAAAAAACTACAGAGATGTAACAACCCGAAAAGGTTTATAGACCTGCATCTGCCTTAACAAGAATAACCTATGAACCCTAACAGGCTTCCTAACGGGGCACTGCAAATTCAGGAAGCATTTACGGAAGCAACGAGTAGGTATAACAGATGAATGCCTTTGCCGATTCTGCAATGAGTCAAGCGAGACTCCGGAGGATCTTCTGGAATCTTGTGGGACACTGATCCACAACATGACTGGGATGTGCGGATGGAGTAACTTAAATAGTTATTCCCATCCATACAATCCAGTCACGGCTAACAAAGCGCACACCCAATGATGACAAGAAGAAGATGACCGGCCTCGGATATTGCCAAGCCTGGTAAGCCAGGGCATCCTTTGGAGCCAGGCGTGAAGGGTGTCAGGATGCGAGCGTCTGGTGGTCGGCTTGTCCCGCTCGGCAGCCGGCCGGGTCAAACCCGAAATGGCTACGAGCTTCCTGTCAATGGTCTCGCGAACCATTACGGGGGTCAAGGGGTGAGCGCGCTGTGCACCGGTAGGGGCACAGATGGACTCTCTGAGATTCGACAACGGCATCGTCTTAGGATGTCTCATCGCTCACAGGGAAGGATCTTGAGCTTGTTGGGGAGGCTGTTAAAAGTCGACTAGATATAGTTGGCGTCTCTTCAACAAAGCAGAGAGGTTCTAAAACTGTGGACCTTTCGGGTGGGTGGAAGCTCTTCCTGTCAGGAGTCGCACCCTCAATGTCTGCTCAGGCGGGAGTGGGGATACTCACAAGTACCAGGTTGACAGACAGAGTATTGGAGTGGATACCATTAGGAGGGAGAGTTGCGATCTTAAAGCTCAAGCTTGAAAGATCAACTCTGGCATTGGTGCAGGTGTATGCACCGAACCTTCTGTCAGAGTACGCAGCTTTCTTAGATGAAGTTGATGTTGCCCTTGAAAAGGTTGCAGATATGGATTCTTTTGTCCTGATGGGTGACTTCAATGCTCATGTGGGTGTAGATGTTATGACATGGGGGAGTGTGATTAGGAGAAACGGTGATCCTGATCAAAAAGCGAACGGAGAGAGGTTGTTGGATTTTTGTTGTGAAAATGGCTTATCCATCATGAACACCATCTTTCCACACAAAGCCATTCACAAATACACGTGGTACCGTCAGAGTCTTCAGCAGAAGTCGCTGATCGATTTCCTTGTGGTATCATCGTGCCTGAAGAGAATGGTTTGTGATGTTCGCGTATTGAGAGGGGCCGAACTGTCAACTGATCATCACTTAGTGCTGTGCAAATTGTATCTTAGCGAGAGAGTGCCTCCCCTACAAAAGCGTAAACCAAGGACGGTTTCACGCATACGATGGGAGAGGTTACAGGACGATGAGATACGGGAGACATTTGCGCGGCAAATATCTGAGAGGATTGAACGAATTCCAACTGTTCCATCAAATGCAGAGGAAGAATGGCAACTGTTTTCAACAGCGGTTATTGCCTCTGCGGGAGATGTTTGTGGAGTGAAGCGGCTTGGTGTGGCGGCTGATGGTGAGAAGAGAACTGCTTGGTTTAAAACGCCCGGAGTTCAAAAAGCCATCAGAGAGATGAAGAGAGCCTTTAAGGTGTGGATTCACTTGGGGAACTCCGTTTCTCGAAATCGGTACACTGATGGGCGAAGAACTTGCAAATTAGCTGTGAAAACAGCGAAAGAACAGTCTTGGAAGGAGTTTGGCGAGAAATTGGAACGTGACCACAGATCTGCAAATAAGATGTTCTGGCCGACCGTCCGCCGACTCAGAGGAAAAAAGTTGAATATCGTTAAAGGAGTCAAATCCAAAGACGGTAGACTTCTTTCCAATGAGGAGGACATCTTACGCAGATGGAGCGAGCACTTTTCAGAATTGCTCAATCCCGAACAGGGCACCGAAGATGGCAGACCTATGGTCGAGAGTTGGGCGGAAAGTAGTCCTACGGTAGAGGAAGTAACTTTGGCGATCAAAGCGCTAAAAGTTGGCAAATCTGCTGGTGTGGATGAAATTCGGCCAGAAATGCTAAAGGCTTTAGGTAAAGAGGGAGTTCAATGGCTCTCGCGTGACATTAAAGTGGCTTGGGAATGCGGTGAAACACCTGGTGATTGGCAAATGGGGGTGATAGTTCCTCTTTTTAAAAAAGGGGACAAAAGAGGTTGCGCCAACTATAGGGGTATATCTCTTTTAAGTCTCCCTGGAAAAGTCTTCGCTAAGGTGCTAGAAACGCGTTCCAGAGCTGTGGTTGAGGACAGTTTGGGGGATGAGCAGTGCGGTTTTCGTCCCGGTAGAAGCACAACCGACCAGTTGTTTACTCTCAGAATGGTTCTTGAGAAGGCCTGGGAATATGCTAAACCTGTCTGCACTTGTTTTGTGGATTTGGAAAAAGCATATGATAGGGTTCCTCGAGGCAAACTCTGGAGTGTTCTGCAGGAGTATGGGATTGCTGGTTCCCTGTTAAGGGCGATTCAGTCTTTATATACAAACTGTAGAAGCTGTGTTCGGATAAACGGTGTTAAATCAATACCTTTCACTGCGGGCGTTGGACTCCGCCAGGGTTGCGTTTTGTCACCTCTCCTCTTCATTGTATATATGGATTGGATGTTACAGCGCAGCCGTGGCGGGGAATGTTTCAAAGTGGGAGACCTAAGGATTAGTCATCTGCTCTTTGCGGATGATTTGGTCATCCTTGGGTTCGCTCAAACCGAACTTCAGCGCGCACTCGAAAGGTTTGTAGCCGTTTGTGATGATGCTGGAATGAAGATCAACGTGAACAAATCGGAAGTAATGGTCATTTCCAAAAAAACCCATTCAGTGCACTCTGCATGTTAGTGGAGTCCCACTGAAGCAGGTGGAGAAGTTTAAGTACCTCGGGGTTTTATTCACGAGTGATGGGAGGAGCAATGCCGAGTTATCCTGTAGAATTGGTCAGGCTGGATCAATTTTGAGAGAGCTTGGCCAATCTGTTATAAGGAAGGCCGAACTTAGTGTTCAAGCTAAGCTATCGGTTTTTAACTCTGTGTTTGTTCCAACTCTCACCTATGGTCATGAAATTTGGGTAGTGACTGAAAGAATAAGATCGCGGATACAAGCTGCCGAAATGAGGTTCCTTCGCGGTGTTGTTGGAATAACTCGTAGTGATCGAGTGCGCAACACCAGAGTACGCGAGGCGCTCAACGTTGAGCAGCTACTTCTCCGAACGGAACGATCTATGCTTCGATGGTTTGGTCACGTAGTGCGTATGCCCCCAGACCGGCTTCCAAGACGCGCCATGGTTGCCGTGCCATCAGGTAGGCGACTTCGCGGAAGACCTAAAAATAGATGGTTGGATCAAGTCTGACATCTCTCCTGGACGGATTCCCCCTGATGAATTGGAGTCAATGGCGGAGGATCGAGAAGGATGGAGAGTCCACCTGAGCATCCTACCCCCGCGACCCTCATGAAGGATTAGCGGGCCATTGAAAATGAATGAATGAATGAATGAATAGGAATAAAACGGGCAGGTATCCATAGTTTACGAAGACAGCCATAGATGCGCCCTAATATGTAATTAACGTGATCGGTGTAAGATAAAGTGTGAATTGAACCCGGGGCTAGTAATATTATCCACAAATTTAATTCGGGCGTTGGAAAAAAGAAGAGGTGTAGACACGCTATATCGTAAATGTTTTGGGGTATTAATATGGCCTGTGACTTGGATGGATTTACAACCGACCAACTGTGAGGTCTTCATTTACTCTATAAAATAGATTTTCAGATAATCCGAGAGGTCTGGATAAGTAAATTTGAACATCATCTGTGTAGAGGTGAAAATACATATTTTTGCAATAATGAGCCAGGTCATTTATAAAGATGCAGAAGGGAATATGTCACAGGATTGAGGGACTATTTTGAGATCGATTATTCAAATAGTTAGTGAGAAGATGTACCGCCCTTTCACTGAATCTAAAATAATAACGCAATTTCTTACTAATGAACTTTACAACTTACATGATCAACCTTATCAAACGCCTTTGAGAAGTCAAGCAGTCAGAAGATTGTAAGATGCCCCCGATTGAGCTGTTGTCTTATATAATCGAAGATCTTAACCGTAGCAGTACCGTAGCCAGACTGAAACGGTTATAACAGACATTATCGGTCGAGGTAGCCTAAACTGTCTGGGTTGGTAGGATACTTATTGGATGATAATCAGAATATAACGAAGGCTTTGGGTTCTTAACGACAGATATTATTCTTTCCAACTATCAAAAAAGTCGACAGTAGTTTATAATGTGAATGAAATGCTGAATCCTTGAGCAAAACGTTGTTGTTAACACATTCGAATTCAACATAAAATTTGTTTCCTGCACCTCATACCTTTATGGGAGCAAAATAAATTGACTGTGTCACAGTTGTCGTAGTATAAAGTTAAAGCAACTATTGTAGTATTTCATTGAACTTTGCTCGAAAGAAGCTTACAGTGTCCAAAAATAAATTCATATTTTTGTTTTGTGACAATACCATATTTTGACTTTAATAACTTTTTGGAAACAGAACATTTTTAGGCTATTTCAGAACAGTTTAATGAATAAACTTTGTAACAAACCTGGCACAAATCGACCCCAAACTTGAAATAGAGGCATCAGAGCCCAGGGTGTGCTATATATCCAAATAAATGCCACTAAACACAGAGCCTTGGTAAATGACAAACGACCATCCATCGGTTTAGTTATGACGTTGTAGCGATCATATCCTATAAATGCGTTGGTCAAACTAGCTCCAATACCCGAATACGCTCCAATAGATCCGAAAACTTGACATCCAGCATTACCCAAAGCGAAGCCAAAGTTGAGCGAATTGTAAATGAATATTGGAGCCTTTATCATCATAAGAAAATCCAAAATAGCTAAGTTTACAATAAAGATATTCGACGGCGTTCGCAGCGATTTGGCACTATACAACAAAATCAATAAGACGATATTCATTAGAATCTGATCATATTTAGTAGTATATATGTATATCTGAGTACACCTTATAAATACCCAAATGACTAAGCCATTTCCAGTCAATGAAGCGATCGTGAAGACACTGTAGATCCAAGCGAGCAGATAGTGCATTGACTTCGCAGGCTCCACATGTGTAAGCCAATGTTCTGGCACGAACTGCAAATCATCGGGTGGAATATTCCATCCGAGATATTGTTGATCTGAAGCAGTTCTAGTAGTCCAAATTAAAAATTATTCATAAGTCACCTATTTTCGATGCAAAATAAATCACCTGGCTTTCGGTCCAACAAATGATAGGTTTCTAGATGTACTCGTATCATTGAAAAGATATCCAGGAAAGTTCATTGTGAAGGAAACGCGCACACAAAACTACTACATCTAGCACTCTTTGACTTCACTGTAGCACAGGACAACATGGAAGCAAGTACTTTCTGCCTTTAACGCAGACGACTTATATAGACAAAATTACTGCATATTCTCCTACACACATAGGGAAGAGGATTTGAATAATTTTTAATTAGTAATGCGGATATTGTTTGCCCATAGCAGTTTAATTTTGCTTCCTTTGATTTGGAACATTTTTATATCAGAAAATGTGCTTCATAGAATATTCGTAAACGCAGGCTCGACTAAATAGTAGTGGAACTGGGTGTTTTCGTCTGATCGTAGAACACTCTTAAATAACCTTCGCAATGAATAAAAGATTGAGGTTACTCAATTTGTACAAATCATTTTTATAACAGATATGATTATAGATAAATGTATTAAAATAGCACGAAATACTTATGTTATATGTATGCTAAATAAATGGATAAATACAAAATACAAAATCTAAGACTGCGAGAGAACAGAAATTGTTGACAGTCCTATCTGCCTCTGTGGTATATGGAAAAGAGCGTTCGAACATTACCTACGAGGGTGAAGGTGGACATTGTTGGCATTGCCCTAAAAAAAAAAAACATAATTTTCATACAAGAAACTGGTAGAACAGACCACTCCAAAAGTTATTATTGTTCAAGATTTAAGGAAACTAAAGAGGGTAAGGCTTGCACCTCATTTGTCGCCCAGCAATTACAACCCAGTACTACAATGTAATTTTAGAAACCTTCGTAGGCAGTCGTTGCTACATGTTTGCCTGCCTTTTTCCCTCTGGTCTAAAATATATGATTTCTAAATTGTTTTGACTTACTCGAATCAAAGGCTCATGTTGTTTTTTCATCAGGGGGTATCGTGACGCGTGGTTAGTGTGACCACTGCGCGTGGTTGCGAGAAGTTAGGCTTTACGCGCTTTATGGGCCGTTTGGACCAAGTATTTATTTATTTATTTTTGTTGCCAGCAAACAATCAGCGGTCGACCATATTGTAAGCTAAATGTCGATAGAATTCATTTCTTCGCGCAACACTGGAAAAAAAATTGCGAATACTGCTTTTGAGCAATAGGCATGATTGATCTCCTGCGACTATTCGCATATAAATCGCATTTTGTTAATTAAAGACGTTTCAAAGGAAAGTGTCCAATTGAAAAGGTATCAGATAGCATTGGATGGGCCATTGGATTCCAAGTCGATAGCTAGACAATTTTCTTCTGATGGGTCGATTGCACACGCGGCTATTAAAAATTCTTTAACATGCAATTGTAGCTTTGAGTTATAGTAAACAATCCTGCTTTACATGTAGGACACATCTATGTAATCTTAGAAGATCTAATTTATTTCAATTTAGATTGTTAGCACATTTCCTATTTATTTTACTTATTCTATGAAAAACTGAGTTTTAATGAAACATGTGAAACATAGAGGTTCCGCAATGCAAATGCACTAGTTGAAATTACTAAATTAAGTCAGGTTTGGATGCATATTTTCACTTCCAAAGAAAAGTCCATATGCCACTTTAACAGCGCTAAATAGGTATGCGTTCGGATAATAAAAGAAAAATTGCAAGCAGTTGTACGAACTTTTGATAGTTTGTGTTTCTAGTGTTGGCTTGTGAGTTCCGCACAATCCGTTTAAGGACAATATGAAAGAAGTCACATGACAGCGCGTGTTACCTTGTCTATAGGCCTTTTTTGATATCAAAGGTCTTGGTGAGGTCATTACCGACCTTGATGGAGCAGCGAGTGTTCTCCATCGACATCCTGCACAGACGGACATGTTTGGCACATGGCTCTACATAGTTCTTTTCTATAGGTGCTGTCATAGGCGACCTTTAAACCGATGAAGAGATGGTGAGTATCCATATGGACTTCTTGAGTTTTCTCCAGGATCTGCCTAAGTGTGAGATTTGATCGATGCTGTACTTTCCTTGCCTCAAACTGAACTGATATGGGCTAATCAGGCTGTTAATGGAAGGTTTCAGGCATTCCCACAATATCGCAAAAAAGATTTTGTATGCAATGTTGAGGAGACTGATGCCTCTATAATTGGCGCATAATTACCCCAGGTGGCAGACTAGTTACACTGGAAAATCAATCCTCTAATGAGGCAGGTCCTACGGATTCTGGGGAGGATCAACCATTGCGTTTAAACGCCCCATTCATAAGGAGAGGAAGGGTATCCAGATCTCCACCAACACGATCTGACACCCTCATCGCTGGCCTGGGAGTAAAACACTTGGCTCTCACGGATCGTAAAGGGTCTACAAGTGAGGCAGGAGAAAAGCCTTTCAAAAATAGTTCTCAGCTGCGAAGATCACCACCGCCTTTAAAACGGGCTGAACCCGAATCGGCACCACGGGAGATACCCGCCACAGCCCGGAAAATCATCACGGAAAACCATTTAATAGGGAGCGCCATCCTAGCGAAACCAAGAAACGGTAACCAACATGAGTCCTCCGATGTAAGTGAAGCCCAGCTGACGAAAAACTCACTGGAGAAGGAGCTACAGAAATGCAAGGAGATGATTAAAAACAGGCAGAAGAATATCAGCATTGATATTAAGAAAGGTCTTGCTGAACTAGAGGAATCCTTGGACGTAATCAGCTTCCTTAAAAAGGGACGGGATAGCGACCTGAGGCTTCACCGGTCACAACAACCTGAACTTCAGATGCGACAGGCCAACAGAACAGACGCGAACCACCAGGAGCCTCCAAAAAGTAGGACACCGAGCGGAATTCGGGAACACAAGAAGAGACCACCATCTAGCGGTGGTGCAGGGCTCAAAAATTTGCTTTAGTTTAGCTGAACGACCGAGTGGCAGGTGACCTGCTAAACATCGCTCGTATAAGAGTCGGGTGGGTTTTCTGCAGAGTTCGCCGAAGAGTAGTGGTCACGCGCTGCTACAGATGTTTCGGCTATGGCCACCAGCAAGCTAATTGTAAGGGGCCCGACAGAAAGAACCAGGGAATATGCTTCAAGTGCGGAGTACAAGGCCATAAAAAATCCGATTGCAAAGCTATCGCGAAGTGCTGCTTATGTGTGGAACTGAAGCTCGGGCCAGCACTGCTAGCTCATTTACCAGGGTATAATTTTACCAGAGATAATTTTATACTTAGTTGCGATATCTAACAAATTTATATCGAAGGGTGGTATTTTTTTAGTCAGTAAGAATCTGACACTACTATGAGCACACGCTTGCTATTCTCATAGTGTCTATGGAAGATTTTTCACCTACCCTCGGACAAAAGAAAAAAAGATTCACCAGGGTCGGGAAACTGCCAGGTGTTTAGAGATGCACTTGAAAAGGCGAAGAGAAGCAGCGCACCATGATGAAACTCCTACAAGCATATCTCCATAGAAGTCGCACGGCTGACAACCTACTCTTACAACTTAGACTCGATCTTAAAGTAGATGTGGTGGCCATAAGTGAGCTGTATAAAAACAAGGACGGACCTAGCTGGTCTTCGGATACACTCGGCACAGCTGCAATATGGATACCGGACGCAAAAACGACCCGCATAAAAACCCACGTCGCAGCTAGTGGCTTTGTTTGGGTGAAATGGGAAGGAATCACGATATTTAGCTGTTATTTTACGCCGAACGAGAGTATCAGTAATTTTCGAGCAAAGTTGGACCGCTTAGAGAACACCGTGAGAGATATTGAGGGCGGGATCTTGGTTGCCGGTGATTTTTACGCCAAGGCCTTAGATTGGGGGATGCCTAGCACAGACTCACGAAGTAAGCAGATACTTGAGATGGCTGCCAGACTGGGGCTCTACGTGTTGAATGAAGGAAATACACCCACCTTCAGGCGTCCCGGATATACCGAAACAATACCGGATGTTACTTTCGCGTCAGAAGAGCTACTAGCAAAGGTGGAAAACTGGAGAGTCATCGAGGAGTACACCGGGAGCGACCACCAGTATATCGTCTTTGACCTACAGAGGGCCCGACGAGTCTCTAACGAAAACCAGAGGCGAGCACCGAGGGGGAAAGTCAGCCGGTTGAATGAAGAGGATCTCACGGCCACGCTAGAGGAAGGGAGGGAAGCCATCCTGGAGATGACGGGGACAGCTGAAATAAAAGCTCAAGCGACGATGAAACTCCGCGCATGCGATGCGTCGATGCCTCGAGTTAGAAACTCAATTGGAGGGCGAAAACCAGTGTACTGGTGGGCGGAGGAGATCGCTGAACTTAGGAGGAGATGCCTACACCATAGACGCAAGGTCAAGGGAAGGCGAAGACACGCTGAAATCACGGAAGGCGCACTTGCGGAATACAAAACCGCAAGATCCGAGCTCAAGAGGGCCATCAATTCGAGCAAGAAACAAAAGTTGGAGGACCTTCGCCGGGAGATCAACAGCGACCCCTGGGAACTTGGCCACAGGGTTGTCATGAAAAAATTAGGAGCGCAGGCGTCACCCCCACCGATGACCGCCGAGCTAATGAAGAACATAGTGGACACACTCTTCCCCGCTCACCCTGTTAGGCCAATGGAGATCTCTCCTGCCCAACAACAAGACATCCCATTGTTCAGCGAAGAAGAGCTGATTCTAGCAGCTAAATCTCTTGAGAACAATAAGGCCCCCGGCCTCGACGGCATACCAGCGGAAGTATTGAAAACGGTTGCCCAAACTTGCCCACATATACTGCTATGTATGTTCAATGGGTGTCTAAAGGAAGGGATCTTTTTCAAGAAGTGGAAGGTACAGTACAACGCTTGGTGCTCATAAGCAAGGGAAAAGGAGACCCGGATTCCCCATCAGCATACAGACCTCTGTGCATGCTGGACACGGCAGGAAAACTCCTCGAGAAGATGCTAAAGCCTCGAATCACAGAAGCAATCCAAAGAGCAGGTGGCCTATGCGATCAACAGCACGGATTTAGAAAGGGCCACTCCACGATAGGAGCAATTGAGGAAGTAGTCAAAACCACCCACCTCCCCAAAGGGGAAATCACTACTCAAGGCGAATCATCGTGCTGGCAGCTCTGGATGTGAGGAATGCCTTCAATTCGGGCAGATTCGACCTTCACGATACCGCAATATCTTTTGCAAATTGTGAAGTACTATCTCAAAGACAGGGACAGGTGTCTGTACGACACCGTGGAGGGTACTCACAGAAAGGAAATCACTGCTGGAGCAGCACAGGGCTCAATTCTTGGACCCGATCTGTGGAATATCTCATACGATCGAATCCTTCGCATGGAGATGCCCGACGATACCTTCTTAGTCGGGTACGCAGATGACATCGGTGCGGTGATTACCGCAAGGGACATCGAAGAGGCTCAGCTGAAACTGAACCAGGTAATGAGACGAGTACTCGCCTGGATGGAAGCCCATGGCCTTAGTCTCGCCGCGAAAAAAACAGAGATAGTTCTTCTGACTAGGAAACGGATCCCGACCATTGCTGAGTTCCGAGTAGGTCCAGAAGTGATAATCAAACAAACCAGCAAACCAGCAGTAAGGTATCTAGGAATCGCCCTGGACTCTAAACTCTCTTTCTGGCAACAAATTAAGTCCGCATCTGAGCGAGCTGCGAAGGTCACGTCATCACTGAGTAAGCTTATGGCAAATATCGGAGGCCCAACAATGAGTAGGCGACGGCTCCTCATGTCCATCACACACGCCATTCTTCTGTATGGGTGTGAGATCTAGGCAGACGCACTTGGACAGGAGAAGTACAGAAAGCAAATTGCCGCAGTACAAAGGCGGAGAGCTCTCCGAGTTGCAAGCTCCTATTGCACAGTGTCGGGACCAGCCGTCCTCGTAGTTGCGGGTGTGTTTCCCATCGACCTCCTAGCGACAGAGAGGAAGTACGCCCACGACAAGAAGGCGGAAGTAGGAGCTGAATTGGCAGTCGCGGAAGCGAAGGAGCTTACCAAGCTGGCTTGGCAGAGAAGGTGGAGCGCTGAAACGAGGGGGAGGTGGACAGCGAGGCTGATTACAGACGTCACGGCTTGGACAGAGCGGGAACACGGCGAAGTGAACTACTTTGTCACTCAATTCCTAACCGGACATGGGTATTTCAACCGATACCTCCACAAAATGGGTAAAGTAGAGAGCGCAGCCTGCCAATATGGACAGAGCAGAGAAGTAGACTGGAGTCGGAAATAGGCTATTTTCCCCGGAAAATGCTAAAAGCAAGATGACCTCGTGTACCAACTCGTGGAATAGAATATCTTCCTTCATCGAATATCATCCTTCTAAGATCCAAAAAGAGAGAGGAAGACGCCAACATTCCCTCACAAATTACATAAAGTAGATTAAAGCCTTGCCGGCAAGAATGTATAACCCCGCACCAGGAGCCGAATATGAAAAAGCCGGTCCCAAGAGGGGAAAGAAAACGACACCACTCTGAAGTAATGCGATAAGCGGTTCCGGAGTGGATGGTGTCAAGTAGAAAGAAGGGGTTAAAGGTGGTTTGTGAGTTAAAGGTGAGTAGTGAGTCTCACACTACTAAAAACAGAGCGGGACTGTTTCCCGTGCGCATTAGCGTTTTTCCACTTCCCCCTAGGCAAAAAAAAATAAAAAATAATAATAATAATTGGCACAGTTGAGGAGGTCTCCTTTCTTGTGGATCGGGCAAATGATGCTGACTTAATTTTAGAGATGAGTTCATGTGTGCTCTCTACCCATTTATCACCAGCTCTCTTGAAAAGTTCGGTAAGCCAGCGGCCTTATTGGATTTTAGCTAGGATATTGCTATCCTCACTTCGCTTTGGTCGGAGGGACGGAAATTTTGACTATAATCGTCTTTGTTGAATGGTTCTTTCTGCCTGACAGCGGGGTGTTGGTTTTCGTCGACGTCATAGACTGTATGAGGTAGTTTTTCCATATTCTCAGTATTCACTGTAATTCTACTATAAGGTATCTATTTCCATCTCAAAATGTTTCTTTACGGGTTTTGTTGTTTTGACACGCTCTTTTTACCTTTTGGTAAAACTTCCGTACATTCTTCCTGGAGTATTAGCTCTCAATATTCCCGATCGCGCGCTTCTCATCCTCTTTATTCTTCTTTTGGAGAAGCCGATGTTTTTCCCATCTCTTTTGCTCGCAGAGCTCACGAGCAGCTCTCGTACTTCTTTGCAGCACCGCTTAACATGCCTATTGTTTTGCTACATGCACTCGCCGAAATTCATCGTCAAGTGTTGGTCAGGCAAAACCCAGCACATCAGTTGGAACCCCATGTCTGCTTGTGAATATTGAGATGAGGAAACCATGTGCTTAATATAGTGACGTGTCGCTCAGCAGCAAAAACATTTAGCTTTAGTCTGCTGTCAGACGTGGTGACGTGCAGGGTATGTTTACCGACTGCCCTACCAAAGACGTCCTCATTTCCTATTTTGGCGTTAAAATCGCTCAATACGATTTTAACGTTGTATGTAGGAGATAGCTCATATGTTTTGGCAAGGAGCTCGTAAAAGCAGTCTTTGGTGGCAGGGTCCTTTTGTTCCGTGGCGGTGTACTCGTATGTCTCAGTTTTTCGTTTTCTTTTTGCCCGGCGAAATCCCATCGCCTTCCTTGATGGCGGTTATATCTTCTTTATAGCAGTCTAGGGCAGTTGCACGTAGTCTGTTAGGGGTCCGAACATTCCACGTACAGATCCGAAGGTCGTTATTTCGTCCTCTTTCATTTACCGGGGTCTTCAACAGTTGTGGTTGTTTACGTCGACGCAGTTCTCGCTAGGCGTTCACTAGACGCCATCGTTGACTCCATCTGGAACAAGAAGAAGTGCTGTAATGAGAAAGCACTCTTCCCCCCTTTCACGTCTACCGCCGCCAAGATCGTTCAAAGGGGTTGGTTACCCATTTCTCGGATCAAGGTACTTGGCATCCAGCGGTCACCAACGTGAGAGAGAAGGAGTTGGTAGGCCTAGGCTAAGTGAAAACGCTTGTGATTTCATGCAACCGCATGCAGTACCTTCGAGGTAGTAAGGGAGTTTGTTTACCTTGGCTCTGCTATAAATTGTGAAAACGACAACAGCACAGAAATCAAGCGAAAAATAACTCTTGCCAATTGTTGTTTTTTTTTTTTTCTTGGGGTAAATAAGGCAATTCAACATTAAAGCCCTATCTCGAACAACTAAGGAGTCTTTATATAAAACCTTGATCATCCGAATCCTGCTTTACGTCGCTGACTTACTTACTTATTTCCTGTATCCCCTTGTGGGCCCTAGGGCCTCTATTACGTCTACGCGCCATCGTGCCCCGTTTTCTGGCAATGTATAGAAAATGCTTGTATCTGCATAGCATGGTTCGCCTTGTGGCTATTGGTTCCTGGCCCGTTCTCTCGTAGATGTATTCGTTAGAGATACGATTGAGCCAGGAAATCCTAAAGATATTGCGCAGGTACTTTGGAAAGTAGTTTTTCCAATATTTTTGATATAACGCTGCCTGGTTTCGGGACCATTATAATCAGGTGACTTTCAACTGTCTCGGAACGCAGAGCAATCTGAATGAAGCGTTGATCAAATAGAGCAGTTTGATATGCAACTTTTTTTACTTTAAAGTTGTCAGATGTCGTGACCGGGGAGTCGGGCGTTAACGAAGGGCCGTCGAATGGCTTAAACGTTTCTTCTAAGTGCAAAGCAATTCTTTGTTGCTGTTGGATACCTTTTAGCACTTTCCAAAGCGAATAATTTGATTTTCTTTCACCGGAGAGATTTACAAGGTAGGTCGCTGTCTTTTTGCTTTTAAATTCCCGAATACTATCTCTAAGGCGATTTCATAGTCGGTTAAGGACCGTTTTATGCTGCGGTGCACGAGTGATTTGCCATTTCTTTCGTGTTTTTCATTTCTTCCTCACCTGTTCAATGATTTCTCCTGGATAATTTTCGTTGCGGTTGATCTTATAGCTTCTAGAAGGAGTGTTTCTCCATGCCGCTCTTTGGATACCTTCCACGAAGCGATCAACTTCGTCCTCTAGTTCACAAGGTGTTGTAAGTGATACATGTAAGGCGATATTTGTTTCGCAATCATTTCTAAAGCCCTCCCAGTTTGTTCTATTGCTAGTAAGTCTTGGAGGGGCTTTTTTCTTGATCAGCGCTACTTTAAGTAATAAAATTAATGGGGGAGTGGTCAGATTTACTCTCGTAAATGCCTTTTGTAACGAAAAAATCGATAAGATCTTGAATTTTTCCTGAATCGCTTGGCCAATAGGTCGGCTTTTCTGTCGAATAAAAACAACAACCGAATTCATTTGCTACTTAGTAGAGAATTTTTCGTTCAGAAGATGTACATCTTGAAACTCAGAAGGTGTTCTTCGCGTTGAAATCTCCACCAATAAGGAAATTTGAACCAAGGGCATCGAAGACACGAAAGTAGTCATCTTTTTCTAGTGAGCATCGCGGCGGACAGTAAACAGATGCTGTATTGTAGCTCAGGTGTTTATTTTTAACCCTTACCGTGCACAACTGAAGTTTTTCCAGCTCTATGCTTATATCGACCGAATGTTCGATGTTAGTTTTAATGAATAAGGACGAACCGCCCCGCTCTCTATCAGAAAGATGATAGGCGCGATAACCCGCGTAACCTCTTATCTTTATTTGCGATTCATTGTTAGATGGGTTTCGGAGATCAAACATATGTCGATATTTTCTCTTATTAGAAACATTTCTAATTCGTTAGATTTTTGTAAGAGTCCATTTGCATTTCATGTTACTATTTTAAGCAAAGAGTGCATATCTACTTTGATTGGATATAAGGTTGGCCATACAAAAGCTTTCGACGTTACTGAGACGTTCGAGAATCCGTTTGTTAATTTCACTTTGTTCCTCGAATGAATGAAACGATTAATACCATTTCTTGTTTTATTTCAATTATTTATGAATTCAACCTCTTTTCGCTGTGATGACTGGGACTTTGAGGTTGTGGAGAGCTCAAGACTGCAAAAAAAACTGACAGAACGATAGCGCAAGCGGAAGGGCATGACAGAACCCCCAAACATGTACTAATTCGTATCTTTCGAAAATGCAGTCATAACACCTCGGAAATATGATGAATTCCTTTTTTTCGAAAGGCTTTTTTGGTGGAAATCAAAGAGTACTGATTCAAATCTGCACATGATTGCAATGATGATTTTCAAAACCACTTAAGCATATCTTATTATTATTATCATAAATTCCAGAAAACATCAAAAAGTTTTGTCACTGTCTCACCTCTCGCCTTGAGAACGGCACCAAACTGTAGGTCATTTCCATTCGTGCGAACAATAAAACTCACACAACACGACTGGTTGCGAGAAGCTAGGTGTTAGGTTCTTCATGCGCTGTTTGCGTCAAGTAGATACGTATGTTGGAAGCCTTGTGGCCTCCAAGTGACGTGAGATTATGAATGGCATGTGATGGTTTAACGCATCACTTTCATCCGGAGGTCTTAAGATGCACTATGAATCCTTCGCGTTTTACTTGAGAACCTTAATCCTAACTTTGTTTTTTATCAGCGATTGAACTGATTTTTATACTCAACTTTGAGTTTTCCCTTCCCTTGTAAAGGTAGCAGTCGTTAAATCTAATATTCTGTCTGTGTAATGACATAATGTCCGGTGATTACTCCGATTAGTATGCGGATGGATAATTTATCTACAATACGAACATACGATAGCTCTTGGAGGCAATGGTATAAGTAAAGCGGTTACTCCTATTCTGATACAAGACGTTGCTACACTCTATCCCTTCATTACAAATCGTATGCATAATCACACTCCAATATCCTACACATTGGCTCTGTATATTAACGTGCGTCTAAAGCACTCATTTCATATATGTGGGAGGGATTGTTTTCCTTTACAAACCTTGTAGCTAAACATACTTTCTTGAAGTTTGTTATCTACAGTTCCAAAGGTCAGTTCATCAAAGTGTTTTCAAAGCTGAGCCAGAACTTTTGGAGGGAATGATGGTAGTAGATGAAAGTTAAATGCTCTAACTGCAACGCGTACTGATCCACAATATCCACAGGCAATGGCTTGCTACTAAAGCGCCTTACACGTACGCCGACTTCAAACCTATTTTGTTGGGACCCTCAAATTGCGTTGTATGTTGTCGAATTGACTTTTTTTTATTGCAGTGCCGACGATTTGGTTGCTTCCAAATGGTGGAACCGGTAATCAGTTTGATCATGTGCCATTCTTCTTCTTGATCGCAGCCCATTTCAGAGCTCCACCCTTAAGGAAAATTATCGTTAGAAGTATTTGCATACCGCAAATATGGTTATGGCTGCATACTCGTACATAGACCGAATTCTCCAATATGTGCTACTATAAATATGACTTGGTCCAGTCTCTTATAAAATGTTTTCTTTGACCTAATGAAACTATACTAATTTGTTAATTCAAGAAGAGGGTGGTCAACTACTGCTTTGATTCATTAGAGGCAGGTGATTTTTAATATCACTTATATGGCATCTTTAGTGTGTCACACTTTGTTTGGAAAAATCGTTTATGTATTGACTTGGGAATTTGAGAATTGAACTTCGTTATGTGCTGACAATTATAGCAGACATTTGTTAGATGCGAGGGCATGTCAATAAATTACGAAAAACGTCACTTACTCATTGATAGTGGGTCATAAAAAATGTTATTTAACTGTAGTGTGTCATGCTGAAGTAAAGGTTTATGTCATGTAAGTTGTTTTCTTTGAATTCTGTGTAGCTAGGTCCATACATAAGTATATAGGTAAACAATTCTAAAGGCTGATGCAAATAGCAAGCCGTTAAGTAATATAATTGCAAGCACCCACACACAAATCGGGCCATTGTACTTAAATCTCTAGTCAAGATCACCTTTTGGTGAAACTCAGATTTTCGACGAGGGAAAATGCTCCGCTGTACCGCGCTTTAGCCTATGCATATGATACTATGTTTGGGCCTTCTATGCACCTATAAGATATATGTATTGTGCTGGCCCATTGATTAAACGGAATTAATATTGAGGCTTTTGATATGCCTCAATAATGCCTTTGGTTCCATGTTCCAGGTATCCGCTGGGACCATCAAGACCCGTGTTAGATGGAGTAATCGTGTTTTTATGGGCCCTGAGCATCCACAAGGAATGTGTTTTGCTGTTTCTCTTTGTTCCCCGTAGAGTCTGCATTTGATAGTTTTATTTTATTCAGATGATACCTGAGTGGACAGTGTCTGGTTAGGTAGCCCGTTAAAGTTCTCAAATCGTCTTTGCTTAATTCAAGTAGCTTGCTATTTAGTTGGGGCTTATGAACTTTTTCCCTTGTCTTAGCTCCTTTTGCCATCACTTGATTATCTACCTTGTCGCGGTGTGATGGCTTATACTAGAGCTCAAGACGCTTGGAATCGACATCGGGGACGTATCACGTCCCAAGCGGTATCGCCGCAACGATGAGCGACTCACTTGAAGAGGCTCGAAGTAAAAAACTAAAAGATAATCATCCTACCTAGTCTCTCCTATCCTTCTTTTCTTCCCCACCCCTCCCCCAACTCTTCCCCCTGGGCTGGATCAAGGTGTCAACCGTACCGTGCCGAGGATCAGCCTGGCTGAGGGCCCAGGACAACCAAAAATAGCTCAGTCGTAAACGGTGTATCCAGAGACAGCGGGCACGCTCTGGTATCAACTGCCTTATCTGCATAATGCGGGGCTCTGTGCAGACTGACCACCCTTTCCCTAGCTACTCGTGGGACCAAAATTTCTAACACATACAAAAAACCAGACCTTGAGGCCGGACCTCAACAAAAAAACCCGGAAACAGCCGACATCGTCGGCAGCTCTAAAAGCACTACACGTGTGGAACAGCATCTGCAGAATCTCTGCATTGACGATTCCGTCAGCGAGTGCTCCGTGCTGTCGGACGAGCTGAATAGCGCTACACCCACGTGCAGTTCAGCTCCTCCACCTCTTCCCAAGCTCACTGACCAAGAAAGGAAACCGCTAAGTCGTGAGACTAAAGCGGCTTTCCGCATCCTTGACCGACTAGGCAAAAAGACGGAAAAGGAGTGGAGTCAGCAGGAGCGGGAATCCCACGTCTGGGCAACTGACATTGCCCGACAGTTCAGCGAGCTAATGAAGCTAAAGCCTCTGCGGCACTTCGCTACCCGTGGGCAACGCCGCCCAACCACCCGTGGCACACGCCACCCTTCCACCCGTGGCTCACGCCAGTCCTCCACCCGGGGCACTCGCCAACCCACGAATCAGAGAGTGAATCCCTCTCCTCGAAAGTATCGCTCCCACGCTAACGACACACCGAGTCGATCTGGTTTACCAAACCAAGCTGGGGGCCAGTCCGTAGTCGCGATAGACTCTGCGCCCAAGAGACGCAGGTCCGTAGACGAAGAGTCCAACGCCTCGAAGAAGACAAAGAGCTCAGTGAGCTCCAAACCCTTCTCCGAGACGGTCAAGGACAGCCTCGTCGTCGCGATAGTGGACCTGTCTGACGAAGAGGGGAGGATCTCCTACGATAAGTGGAGGCTCATTGAAGGCAGAGTGATGAACTGCCTTTACGAGCGTATAATAACTCATCCCAACTCTCCACCCACCTTTCAAGACGCTGGCTGGCATCAAGGCTTCGTCAAGCTGATCGCATGCGACGATCAGAACTCGGTCGACTTCATCGCCGCTGCCATTAGCAGCATAGGTGAAATCTGGCCAGGAGCCAAGCTCAAGGCGGTGGAACGGAGCCAAATCCCCCACAGGCCGAAAGCAAGGATCTGGGTTCCACTCGAACCGCCCGAGCCAGCAAAAGTTCTTAGCCTGATTGCCTACCAAAATCCGGACCTACCAGTCAAAGACTGGAAGGCATTTGAAGAGCCACCGAGCTCTAAAAAAACGGATAACGACACCAAGAGATCTGGCCGCTCGCTAGTCATCTCTCTAACTGCCGAATCAATACCTCTACTCCGCGCGAAGGAGTTTAAGATCCGTTGTGGTCTGAAGGTAATTGATGTAAGGCTTTTCACGGCGGACCGTAATAGCATTGCAGGTCCCTCTAACTCGGCGACTCCCGCCCTCCCCCGCGTTGTAATCCATGATGATGAACCATCATCCCCCGATGACCTAAACGCTACCGTCGTGGAGAGGTCCGTATCAGCTCATAATGATGCTAAAACTGATACAGATTAATCTCCACCATTCTTCCTTAGCATCCGCTAACCTGTTACTTCGCCTCAGTGAACGAGGCTTTGACATCGCCCTGATCCAAGAACCTTGGATAAGAGATGACACCGTCATAGGATTAAGGGCCCCAGGATATACGCTATACCACGCGAAGAATGTAGGTAGAACACGAGCTAAAACCTCCTTAAACCTAACTTTTCTTCCCCACCATAGCACAAGAGACCTAGCAGTAACGCTGCTTAAAGCAAAAAACACCATCATCTGGCTGGCGTCAGGATACCTACCCTATGAAGACCCCGAGTCTGCTCCATCCAAGGAAGTGGAAGAAGTGGTAGATGAAGCAAGGAGGAGAAGAGAAGCCATCTTATTGGGGTGCGACACCAACGCGCACCATGATCTATGGGGAAGTACCGACACTAACCCTCGAGGTAGGTCTATTTTCGAGTATTTAGTAGGCACCGACCTAGTAGTTTGTAACAGAGGAAATAGTCCTACTTTTATTACCAAGACCCGGCAAGAGGTGCTTGACGTCACCTTTGCTTCCCAAAATATCTATCCTGCAATTTCCAACTGGACTGTATCTGACAGTCATTCGTTTTCCGATCACCGCTATCTGGAGTACAAGCTGGAAATCTGTCACAGTACCGCACCCTTGGTCTTCCGCAATCGACGGAAAACCGACTGGTGCTTACACAATAAATCCCTCTCTGCTAAACTATCCAATCAAGTGTACACTACACCAACTACACAATTGGAATTAGACAAGCTAAACACCGTTCTAACTTCTGCACTTAATACAGCTTTCATCGAATCCTGTCCGACCACAAGAAGAAAGGTGGGCAATCGTCCCCCATGGTGGAATGCAGAACTCAACAGCCTTCGCTGCACAAGCAGGAAGCAGTTCAATAAAGCCAAACGAACAAGGCTACCACTGGACTGGGAGATCTACAAAGAAAGTCTGAAGAACTTCAAAATAGAGGTTCGGAAAGCTAGACGCAGATCCTGGCGCGGTTTTTGTCAGAGTATTGACAACACGTCTCAATCCTCTAGACTGCGAAAAGTCCTCTCCAAAACACCAACTATACCTAGTGTCCTCATGAATCCCAATGGATCCTGGGCTGAATCGGACGAAGCATCGCTCAACCTGCTCTTGGACACTCACTTCCCCGGCTGCACGCCTACCCCCAACGATGATCGCGCCCTGGTAATTGCTGCACGCCCACAGGCACATCCTCATCTTATCAGCGAAGATAAGCTGAAATGGGCAGTAAACAGTTTCGAACCATTCAAATCCCCGGGACCGGATGGTGTTTTTCCGGCCCAGATTCAGACGGCCTTCAATATAGTATGGCAGTATCTTTCCTGCATTCTGAAGGCTTGTCTTGAGCTCGGAACAACACCAACTGCCTGGACCGAGGTAAGAGTGGTCTTTATACCCAAAGCAGGCAAGACATCGCACACCCTCCCAAAGGACCTAAGACCTATTAGTCTAACGTCCTTCCTTCTCAAGATTCTGGAAAGAATCCTGGACCTACACATCAAGGCCACTATTGATAGCACCCTACTATCCATGTCACAGCACGCCTACCAAAAAGGCAAGTCTGTGGAAACGGCTTTGCACTCCATCATCCACCCTATCGAAAAATCACTCTCAACCAAAGAGTTCACCCTAGTGTCATTTCTAGACATAGAGGGAGCTTTCAACAACGTTGAAACAAATTCGATTACCAGTGCCTTACGTAGGCTCAACATCTGCGAACCCATCTGTTGTTTCGTAGAACACATTCTAAAGAACAGGGTGATAACAGCATCCTTCGGAAGTAGTACTGTCAAGCGACATGTACATCGAGGCACCCCTCAAGGGGGTGTACTGTCTCCACTATTGTGGAATTTGGTGCTCAACGAGGCCCTTCTAAAGATCGAAAAAACTGGATGCAATGTTATTGCCTATGCAGATGATGTCGCCATTCTAACAACAGGCAAATACCCGCAGACGCTGGCCGATGTCATGCAGTCTGCTCTCAATGAACTGCTCAGATGGACCGATAAATGCGGCCTCTCCATTAACTCGACGAAGACCGAGCTAGTTCTATTCACAAGAAAACACAAGCTACCTGACTTCACTCCGCCCAAGTTAAGGGGATCCACCCTCAAGCTTTCAAATAGTGCTAGCTATTTAGGCCTAAAGCTTGACCGCAAGCTAATTTGGAAGGAGAATGTCGTCGAACGGGCCAGGAAATCGCTGGCCGCTCTATACATCTGCAAGAAAGCAGTAGGCTCCACCTGGGGCCTTAAACCAAGCATCATGCACTGGCTATACACGTCGGTCATTAAACCGATTCTCATGTATGGAGTATTGGTATGGTGGCCCGCCTTGGAGAAGAAATCCAACCTATCCATAATGGAAAAAACTCAGCGAGTTGCATGTCTCAGTATTACCGGTGCACTGAGAACTTCTATACTTTCGATGCACCGTCATCTTCCCAATTCCACTGACCATCTGCCCACTGAATATGATTTTGACAAGGGCTACACGCACTCGATACCGGACAGAAGTGAGTGGACGCAACGCAATGTCCTTTACAACGAATCGCTGTCAATCTTCACGGACGGGTCCAAAACCAAGGACGGAGTCGGTGCCGGAATTTTCTCCGAAGATCTGGACATACACCTCTCCTTTAACCTTCCAGACTACTGCAGCGTTTTTCAAGCCGAAATCACCGCAGTTCGCAAAGCCGCTGACTGGCTGGCGGCTAGCACATTATCAACACCTGATATTGTTATTTATGTCGACAGTCAGGCAGCCATCAAATCCCTCGCATCCAGCACTACGAGATCTAAGGCAGTGAAAGACTGTCGCATATCTCTTAACGAGATAGCTGGTCAGTACAACCTCACCCTTTGCTGGGTACCAGGTCACTGTGACATACCGGGGAATTGTGCAGCCGACGAACTTGCACGACAAGGCTCCTCTGGTACAGATAGCATAAGCATCACCGACATCGAAGCGCCAGCGTCTTATGTTAAGTACCTTATTCAAATTGATGCCGAGAAAGTAGCCAATCATCGATGGGAACATCTAGACCAATGTCATACCGCCAGACAGCTCTGGCCGATACTCAATAAATCCAGGTCCATCGGACTCCTGAAGCACAAGAGAGGAACCCTCTCAAAAATAACAAATGTCCTCACCGGACACTGCGTCATAGGAAGACATGCCCAGAGATTAGGTATCCCTCACAACGACTTCTGCAGAAGCTGCAGAGATGAAGAAGAGACCATCAGTCATCTCCTGTGCGCCTGTCCTGCGCTCGCCAACATCAGGAAGGCCACTCTGGGTGAATACTTCTACAATGATCTTAATGATCTCGGCAACGCCTGCACGGCTAAAATTCTCGACTTCATTCAACGAAGCAAATGGTTCCAAGAGTAAGAGGGTGATCCACCCGCCTTACACATCGGCAGTACAATGGACCTACTTCTTGGTCTAAGTACATCCTCATCGAGGGCCGATCCTAACCTAACCTAACCTAACCTAGCTCCTTTTGGTTGGCCCAGTGTCCGGCGAGGCGCTTAGCTTCCCATTTTGTTCTTGTATAGTGGATACACCGAAGTAGGCTTCAGGGCCGATGAGTGGGCGTCCAGCGCCTCTCGTCGCCAGACAGTCTGCTCGTTCGTTCCCTTCAAAGTCTTCGTGTCCAGGTATCCATGCTATGGTAACCTGAATTGTGGATGGGAGGTTAACAAGGAGGTCGAGGCAGTCCCACACGAGATTTGATTCTATCGTATAGAAACTAAGGGCTCTTAGTGCTGCCTGACTGTCGGAATAGATGTAGATGCGGGTTCCGGTAGTGTTTCTCCGCAGGCATTCCCGAATACATAGTTCTATTGCATCGACCTCTGCTTGGAAGATGGAAGGTGATTTACCAAGCGCTGGCGCACGTTGAAGTTGGGACCATAGCTCAAGTACTACCATTTTTCAGTCCGGAGCCATCTTTATACCATATTTGTGCGTTGGGTGGTGTTTTGTGACCTTTGTTTCTCCGTTCTTGCCGGTCACTAATCACCACTTCGATTTTCGTGCAGTACCGAAATCTCTTGAGCATCGTATTTGAGATCATGAAGGTTGGGTTGTTTTAAACGTTTTCAAGAATGCTTAGATGGCCCATGAAATCGCCGGGTTTCAGTTTTTTATCTAAGGCAGCCCAAGAGCACTTAGCATAGCTTCTTTCTGCACTGAGAGATGCAGCGGCGTGAAATTAAGTATTGTACCTAATGCTGCCGTCGGGCACGTTTTCATTGCCCCGCTAATGCCGACACAGGCTAATTGGTGCAGTCGATTTAACCGTTCCTTAGCTTTGACTTATTGTGTTTTAGGCCACCATACTAGAGATGCGTAGGTGATCATTGGTCTGACGATTGTGCTGTATATCCAGTAGATCATCTTGAGCTTTAGACCCCACTTTTCACCATAGAGGCATTGGCACATGAACATTGCCCTGGTCGCCTTGTTGATAACACTATTTAGGTGAGAATTTTAATTAAGCATTTTGTCCAGGATTAATCCAAGATATTTTGCTTCCCTTGCAGGGTTGATGGGGGTGTTTTCCAGTGAGTTTTTTTTTCAGTTCCAGCTTTCTCTTCTTAGAAAAGGGTACAAGGATAGTTTTTCCAGGGTTGATGGTTAAGCTCTTAGTTTTACACCATTCTGAGATCAGGTTGAGGGCACCTTGGATCATTTCCGACATGATGTTTTCAAATTTGCCCACAACGCTGAAGACGACATCATCTGCGTAACCTTGTACTCTGTAATAAGATTTGGTTAGTAGCTCTAGGAGTTCGTCTATAACTAAGGTACAAACCAGAGGAGACAATTCTCCCCCTGGTTGTAATAGTTTTCAGCGATCCTCCGCGCTCTAGTTTTGTTTTTCTGCTTTGTAGCTGATCAGGGGTGCGATACCTTTCCTAGTCATAGCCTTATTGATTGCTTGATAAAAAGTGTCGTCGAAGGCTCCCTGCATGTCAATAAAGGCACAAAGGGCGGTTTCTTTTGAAGCCAGGGTTTTGTTGATTTGGGAAACCATACTGTGAATGGCGGTCTCTGTGCATCTGCCGCGTTGGTATGCAAATTGGAGTGCATTTAATGGACCAAGAATAAGGAACGTATCCCATATGTAGTGATCAACGATTTACTCCATAGTTTCTAGGAGGAAAGGAGCTGAAGCTGGTGAGACGGTACGATTTGGGCGTTTGTTCCGCCTGTTTCGGCGGCTTTGGTATAAAGACTATCCTGACCTCTCTCCAGCTGTTTGGCATGTAGCTTAGTGCTAGACTGCATCTGAATATTCGTAGAAAGGAAGGAGTCAATAATTCCTGCCCCTGCTGTAGGAGACAGGGAAAGATCCCATCTTCACCTGGTGATAGGCTATAGTCCTGTCTAGATGAGTTGAGAACAAGGTTCCTCAATTGTGCTGGAATAGCCCATGCATAGTTCTGCATTTCTTCCTATGTAGTGCAGCCTTATTGGTTCCGGAAGAATCTAAACTAGTCCATTTTTCAATATGTATAGACACTATATGATAAATATAAATATATATATATATATATACTATATATATGTATTTCACCTTCCACCCAACACTCCCAATTATATGCTAATGCTGGAAACAGGCTTGCCCCCATTGTACATCAAAACTTTTAAATTGCATGTGGACTACATTCTAAAGGTTTTGGATATGCCGGATACCAGACTGCCGAAAAAAGCTACTCTGCAAGCAATACAATCCAGGACAGGATGGTACAGGGAGTGGTTGGAACTTGCTGAGGACTGTGGGATACATTTGGATCTGGGTAATAGCGGAGACTGGAAACCCCAACTTTATCAACTCATCGCAAGTATGGACGAAAAGGCTTGCTTCAGGCATTTAGAGCAAGCTTCGGGATCACTGCATAGAAGTACTGCAAAATTGCTTTAAATTATCGTGAAAGGATCTTTAATGAAGATTTCTAAAATCGCCTAAAATAAAAGAAATACACAAATATACATACATATTTTAGTCAATTTTTAATTTTGAATTTATTTAATGTTGTCAATCAGGCAGACGGCAAAGTTTGATTGATTTTTTGTTAAAACTTTGTATTAATAGTGAAGTACATAAATAAAAATCTATCTAATCTAATCTAATCTAATCTAGACACTATATGAGAGTCGATCCAGCATAAATTGTTTGCTAAAACAACACCAATTATCGCGCGTCAGAGATTTCATTTGAAAAGCTTATTTAGACTGTTTTTACGTTCTAGAACTATCTCGAGCGGTTTGTGGGAGTTACATGCGCTTAAGTACAACCTGGTTGTCACTGCGGAAGCTGATATATACCTCTACCACGCCATCTCGCATCAATTATTCAGTTTGCCACTCCGTGCATGGTAAAATTTCGTTCTAAGACAGTTGTCAGTCTGCCCAGAGCGTTGGAGAATTTGGTCATGTAACATGGTTCTGTAGCGTATGCAAAAGAGAGTTATCGCGTTGCCAGAAGCCCTTTCAGCGCAGATGCCTAACTTTCAGTGGATGTTACGGGGATTCTTGAATAATATGGAGGTTTTAAGTGACCTAGAAGCGAGTATTTTGCTTGTTTATTAGGCCCCAAAAGATGGAAATGTGGTATGATTAATTTTGAAAGAGAATCGTCCTCTTCATGGTTGAAGTTTATGATACGCTGGCTGAATTCCAGAGCGGTGTGGTTGTCTGCGGGTAACAGCTGATACATCATCTAGGTTTTGCATGGAAACATCTTCAAGTGTTTCACCACAATTCGCTGCAGAGACCGCCTGGAAATGGCCAATTGCGTGGCCCGAGGTTTCGTTGATGTTGGACACATCGTCACGCACAGCATCAATATTCTCGGCCTGCCAGCCCTTGCCCTATCTCGTGACGAGCCAGTCTCTTTGCGGCGTGTGGAAAGGCATCGTATTGTGCGAGCCACCGAACGATGGGGAATCTTCGACGAAATTCACCTCGTGTTCTTATCACTGATGAATTACATATTTCGGGAAAAAATCGACACAATTGTTCCACGTTCATGAAAAGTATAGCTTTTCATTGTTCATCGCCGTGTTCTCTACATCTGTTTACTACACAACTGTCAATATCACGACAGGAGACACCATTTGCAAAAATCATAGATACGAGTATGTATATAGGGTCGATTCATTACCTCCTCCTCCGGGGGAGTGTCGGTGTCTGTAACGGTAGCGAAAGGCTGTCCTCAAGGAAGAGTTCTCTCCTCCCTGTTATGGTCAATAGTCATCGACAACCTGTTAGTAGATCTTCACAGATCAGGCTACACCACCGTCGGTTATGCTGATGACTTGGCGGTTTGTATTAGTGGCAAACACGGCACGACAATCTCTAACGTCATGCAAAGTGCACTCTTACAAGTTGTAGAATGGTGTAACAAAGAAGGACTATCCATCAATCCTAGTAAAACCGTTCTGGTGCCGTTTACAAGGAAGACACAGGTCAACCTTGAACCCATCACAATCAAATGCACCACAATAGTTTATTCCAGCGAGGTCAAATACCTTGGTGTAATTCTTGACAAACGACTTAACTGGAATTCACATATCAAGTCCGCCACAGAACGTGCTACGAGAGCACTTTGGGCTAGTAAACGCCTATATGGCAGAACTTGGGGTCTCTCTCCTAAAATGATACATTGGTTGTGCATAATGATGGTAAGATCCATTATCACATATGCGGCTATCGTCTGGTGGCCAAAAACCCTCCAGCAGACAACGGCAAACAAGTTGCAGAAGTTGCAAAGAACTGCCTGTCTCGGCATTACAGGTGCGATGCGCACCTGCCCCACGACAGCTCTTGAAGCTATTGTCGGGCTAACACCCTTACCAATCTTCATTAGGAAGATGGCTGCTAGATATGCCATCAAGTTACAGCTAGATTATGAGTATAAACCAGGTGACCTAGTGGGGCATCTAAAGATACTCAACTCGATCCCTAAAAGAGACATGTTTTGTACTATACCGGATATTATGGTCAGGCAACATTGCTTCGGAAGGTTATTCGAGGTAGAAATATTGGACCGCGGAAATTGGTCCAATGGTGTTCCAACACTGGACCCCAAAAGTCTTCTCTGGTTCACCGACGGATCGAAAATGGATTCTGGAGTTGGAGCCGGGGTCTTTGGACTCAACACAAAAATTTCGGTACCTATGGGTACGACTCCCACTGTGTTTCAGGCCGAAATCCATGCCATTGAGATCTGCGCCAGGCACAATCTCCGTAAGGGAATCAAGGGCGCTAGAATTCACATATTTTCAGATAGCCAGGCAGCACTTAGGGCATTATCGTCCAACCAAATGGACTCCGTAACTGTAAAATGCTGCTACGATGCTTTACAAGATCTTGCCAAACACAACAGAGTAATGCTCGGTTGGGTCTCTGGACACCAGGGAATTGTGGGCAACGAATCTGCAGATGAGCTTGCTAGGGCCGGCTCAGAATCTGCGTTTATAGGTCCCGAACCTTATTGTAGCGTCAATTGGACAACAGCTACAGCGTTGATTAACGAATGGGAGAACAAACTTCGTCTAGATCACTGGACTAATGGGCCCGGTTTAAGACAATCCAAACGTTTAATCAAGCCTTATTCCTATAAGGAAATCCTTAACTTAGATAGGGAAAGCATTAGGCAGTTAGTGAGCTTTCTAACTGGCCATTGCGGCTTAAGATACCACCTTAACAAGTTGTACCTGTGCCAAGAGAAGGACTGTCGGCTATGCCTAGAGGAGGATGAAACATCCGAACACATTCTTTGTGAATGCCCGGCAACGTATTTTCCACAAGGAGATACTCACTTCAGTGGAACTGAAATGCTCCACTACTAGAGACATACTCACTTTCATAAGGGAGGTAGTACGTCTGTTAGATTAACTCCCACCCTCCGACACAATAGATCTTTCAGGTCGCAGTGTCGTTGCCATGCGGGCATGGGTTGTACAAGAGGAAAAAAAAAAAAAAGGATATAGGGTCTCTACTTTTGCACTTACTTGTATAATTTTAAATATTGAATTGCTATAGTGAATTTCTACTCTTGCCTAATATATTTCACTAAAATCTGATCTTATCCGCGGTTGCGTACATCTCAGCATTAATCCATTCTTAGAGGACATAAAATAAAACATAAAACATTTTACATTGTATACACACCTGGTACGAATCGTCCCCAGAATCGGGTAGCTGGTAGGATTGCAAAAGGCGTTGCATACAAATAAATGAAGATAACCATTACGATTGCTTTGATTTGCGTCATTTTGCCTTCCATAGGCCTTGTGATCACATTGTACCTATCATATGCTATAAATGCGTTTGTTATTCCCGCTGCGATACCCGTATACGCTCCTACGACTGCAAATATTTGGCAACCTGTCTGCCCAAGCGCGAACCCGCAATGAAATGAGTTGTAAATAAAGATCGGAGCCTTCATCATCATAAAGAAGTCGCAGATGGCCAGGTTTACAACGAAAATATTCGAAGGAGTTCTTAAACTTTTTGCTCTGAAAATACAAATCTTAGACTATAGCATTAATATATTAAAGAGAGTTATACTTACGCACAAAACACGTATATGACAACGCCATTACCGGTGATTGACATAATACAGAAAAATATGTAAAGCAGCCCCAAGAGGTAGTTCAAGGACTCAGGTGGCTCATGATACTTCAGCCAATGGTCGGGTATGTATTGAAGTTCGTGAGGTGGCACGTTCCATCCTAAAAGGCGCTGTTCGGATGACGTTCTAGATTAAATAAAACAAGTACAGGATATATTTCAGAGTAAAATCGACAACATTATTACTATTTCTAATACAAAATTATTAATAGTTATACTCGTATGTAACTATGGTTTTAAAACAGTTTTTCCAAGAAACTTAAACGCTAATAAATTGCTTTTTTGATTAATATCAATCGATTTATATGATTCGATAGGTCGAACAATGTTTGTGGAATAGATAATAGGTGAACCGATAGTCAGTGAATAATTATGTTGAATCCTCTTCCAATCTTACTTTTTATCAACAAGGATGGAGGTACAATTATGTCTCTAATCCGAATTAATTATTGGAACGGGGAGTAGGGTAGGTGTACCAGTATCCGGCCAGTCACTAGTATCCGGCCACGATCCATTAAATGTTAAATAATAAGAAAATTAAACATTATTTGCATAAGCAAATACATTGTGACTATAATTCCAGGCCCATGTAATGGTTGGGTAAAGTTCGTCAGATCTGCACATCAAAGATCCTTGTTTTAAAAATATTTAGTTTGTGAAGTTCGTTGTGAGAGCAAGAAGTGCAAGTTTGAGTTCGCGGGTGCTAGTAGAACCGACCAGCAAATTAAGTGAGTTTCAGTGTTCTTTGCGAGTATGCAAACTAGTTTTGTGTTTTTTTTTAATAAAAAAAATATGTTTATTGATCGTAAAATATAAAAAAAAAATAAGAATGTTTTGTTTTAAATTGTTCGAAATGTGTCCGGTACTAAAACACAATTTTCATATGATGTTCTAGCATTCGGCCAGGGTGGCCGGGTACTAGAACTTTGCTTGAAATCGAATAATTTATCCTTTTCACGTTTAAACGAAAGAAAATACTTTTGTCTACCTCCACAATCCAATAAAATGTATTAAATATGTGAAGTTTCAGTATCCGGCCACTTTTTTTGTCAAAAGATTACTATGGCCGGTTTTTAGAACAAGCCGAACCAGTACGGCCACATAACTAATTGTGAACAAATTCATACTATTTATTTTAGAAAATAAGTCAAGAAATAGGTGAAGAAGAATCACAAGAACTTTAATGTACGCAAAGAATCGAACTTGCTCTAAAGGAAATCCGTGAAAACAAATTAAGCCAGAGAAAAGCCGCTTCTACATATAATATCCCAAGTAGTACCCTTCAGGATAGAATATATGGAAAAGTTGACGACGTTTGCCAGAAAAAAGGACCTGATAGGAGAAACAGATAACGAACTGGTGTATTAATGTAGCTTAGTGTGGATTCCCTTTGAAAAAAATCGACCTTCTGGACACCGTCCAAAAAATTATAAAAACAGAAAAAAGGGATAACCCTTTCAAAGATGATCGCCCAGGAAGAACTTGGCTTAGGTTGTTCTTTAAACGAAACCCTTACTTAAGCTTAAGGGTAGCTGAGACGATATCAAAAGGCAGAGCCGTCATGACAAAAAACAGCATTGAAAATTGGTTTCGCGATTTAGAGAGCTTCCTTATAGAAAACGGACATAATGATATCCTCCTCGATCCAGATAGAATAATGAATGGAGATGAAACCAGCTTTTCCTTGTGTCCGAAAACAGGAAAAGTAGTAGCTCCAAAGGGGTTTAAAAATGTTTACCAAGTGCAAATGGCTAAAGAAAAACACACGATAACGGTCCTAGCAATGATGACAGCTTCCGGAGAGCTTCTACCGCCTTTGGCGATTTTTCCTTACATTCGACCACCTAAGGAGATTGTCATGAGCGTCCCGAAGAATTGGTTCCTGGGAAAAACTTCATCGGGGTGGATGCGAAGTGAAACCTTCTACGAATATATTGCTAACTGTGTGGTCAAATGGATTGATGACAAAAAGTAAAGAAACCAGTTTTGCTTTTTGTAGACGGTAACAAATCGCATCTATCGATGCAACTATGTTAAGCCAGCTTTGTACCGACAAAAACATTATTCTCTATGCCTTGCCGCCAAACACAACCCATATTTTCCAACCAGCTGACGTAAGCGTATTCAAGCCACTTAAAGAAGATTGGAAGAAAACAGTTCGAGAGTGGCACATAAAACACATTGGAACAGTTTTAACGCGAAAGGATTTCTGCCCACTTTTAGAAACAGTCCTTTCCAATAACAACCATTTGGCAGAAACCATTAAAAACGGATTTCGGAAATGAGAACTTTTTCCATTCGATTCTAATGCTGTGGACTATGGAAAATGCGTTCAAGACGTAATGGAAAGCTTTACTGCACAGCCTACCGAAGTTGAAGCCACAGAACCTGTGCAACTAGCTAAAGAAGATAGATTCTCCATTGAAAAACCTGTCATCCTTGAAATCAAGGACACACTTGAGAATGATTGTATTTGTCTCTCTAAAATATTAAATATCTTAGAAACATCAAGACCAAGCCTTGAGCAAGCGCCGCAAAAACAAGAAACACAAAATATCGATCTTGCTTCACTGCTAACGAATGTCTTTGTTTTATTAAACTAGGATAAGTTTTTATCTCATTGTTTATAAACAAAAGAAGGCAGAACTTTTAAAGGCTCAAACAAATTTATAAAAAAATACATACCTACCTATTTATTGATAAAAGTGTTTAATTTCAATCGTTTAGTTTAAGATTTCCTACAAAAGAAAGGACCTGGCCGGATACTGGATCAAAAGTGGCCGGGTACTGGTGAAAAAGCACTTCTTTTACAAAACTAATTCCAGTTTTAGTAGCATTAAACTAATTACTTTAATATTATTATTATTTGATTAAGATTTTAAAAAAGATAAAAAAAAAAAAAATTCCAAAATGCTATATTATAAGACAAATCTATTATAGGACCCCAAAGTGAGAAGATGCCCTAGGCGCCCGGATACTGGTACACTTACCCTATATAACAATTGGTATGAAGATCACACATGATTTACACGATACTATTGTTTATGTATTAAATTTAAAAAAAATTAAAGGACGATTTAAGTGCAAATTTGGATGCAAAATTTACAAAATTGAGTTTTATTGCTCTATTCTTCATTGCAAAGATTTATTCAATTTTGTGCAGTTCTTCATATCTTATCGTGATCTCTGGTGTGTCGGCATACTAAGCAAGTGTAAACAGCAAAAAGTTTTTTTTTTGACAGCTCGCAAATGTCTGGTAAATATCACAAAGTGAAAGTGTCATGCGAATAATATTATGACAGGAATGACTGCGAGAAGCTACATAGGTCATGGGTTGTTTATGGAATGTTTGTTAATTTTATTTCTTACAATAAAATTTGTATCTGACCTTTATTTGGGTACATATTTTTGACAGTGACAGTTGAAATCAATACTTACTTACTTAGACGGCGCTACAATCCGGAATGGACCAGGGCCTCAACCAACAAACCTCTCCAGCCAGCAAGCTTACGAGCCAGCTGCGTCCAGTTGCGCACGCCAAGTTGGTTGAGGTCCCCCTCCACTTGTTTGCGCCACCTACCGCGAGGTCGTTCTCTACTGCGTCGTCCATCCGGGGTGGATTCGAAGACTTTCTTAGCGGGAACGTTGGGCTCAATCCGCTCTACATGACCCAGCCATCTTAGTCGCTGTATGTGAACTCTTCTGCTCGAAGAACTTTTCTCTCGAAATAACCAAGGTCATTCTCATCCGGTTTTGTCAAAGCCCATGCCTCTGCGTCATACAGCAGGACTGGGATGATTAATATCTTATAAAGAGTTACCTTAGTAGTTCGAGATAGGGCTTTGCGATAGTAGTCGTTGATTTTCAAATCGGACGGTTGTCTTTTATTTGCGATTAAAAATAAAAAATTATAGGAAAAGAAAAAATTTCAAATATTCAATATCTTACGTATAAGATTTATAATATTGCCTCTTGGGATTTAGATAATAAATAGTTACAAAGGACACAGAATAAAAAGAAAAAAAAAAAAAAAGAAAAACGATAAAAGAGAACAAAAACCATTAAATGGGGTCCCCTTCGAGGGGTGATGAAAACATGGATACTTTCGAGATTAATCGAAAGAAGTATCTCGGAGCCATGTAAATGGCAGAAAAGTACAGGGTAGAAGTGCTGGAGTTGAAAAAATTATAAGTGACCTGCAGTGTAGTGATAATGACTCTTCTGAAAAATCAAACAATAATAAACGAAAAAAACCTAAAAAATTGTAAGTGATATTACAAATAACTTAACAAACAATCAGCTTGCTTTGCTTGACGTCAACGATGACAACCAAGCGCAATCAAACCAAAAAACAGCAAAAACTACTGGTATTACACCAACGCCATCATGTACTCTTCTTCAACAAATGAAGACAAGAAACGAGGCAAAAAAATGTGATAGCGGAACAAAGATATCGACAAAACCAGCTAACAGCAGCGACCACAAAAAGGAGACGGTCAACAAACAAACAGCGGAGGCGCGAAGAAAACCGCCACCAATAAAAATATATAAAGAGGATAGTCACGTGCTATCCAAATTATTGTAATCCGAATTAGGTACAGGTAAATTTAAGATTAGAAATGTTAATAGTAATAAGTTAACCTTAAGCTTAGAAGATAAGAATGACTGCAACAAAGTCAAAGAATTGCTAAATGAAGCAGGTACAGAGTATTTCTCATACTCGCACAAGGATGACAAGTTGCAGTTATTCTTACTGAACCACGCTAATGGTTCATGGTTCAAATCCGGATATCAGCAAGCATTTATTTATTTCTCATGAAATATATAGAGTCAGTCCGATCATTTGCAAAAGCTTCTGTGAACACTACTGCGAAGGCATAACACTGGCAGTAGCTTGGTCATGTGGCCGGAAAAATTGTTCGCTCTGTTGATGATGATTTGCCCTTGACATCGGTTATCGGAAAAAAGTACCGTGAATTAGAAGCAAAGACAATAATAATAAAAATCTCTCCAGTTATCTGGACGCCATCCCCGGAGAATAGCTGAAGCATTTTTTTTTTGTTTTCCGAGGGTAGGTGAAAATCTTCAACAAGACACTATGAGGATCGACAGCGCGTGCTCATAGTAGTGTGGGATTCTTACCCACTAAAAAACCTCCCTTCAAAACAGACTTGTTTTCGTTTTTACTACAACTAAGTATACGACTTATCAAGTAGTTTTCATTTCACGTAATAAGGACGTTTTGCAGGAACCTTCCCATTAGAAGTTCCTGCCAGCTCCGCAGTTTAGACGCGGTTACTTATCGCGCTTAGTCTAAAGGTTTGGTTCTTTGTAGACGGCGCAATAAATTTCTTTCTTCCAAAACTTGGAGGACTGTAATATTTACGTGACTTTCTAGTCGACTTCTATGTTTCTCGTGTAGGTTTGAATTTCGTCTTCTATAGTTTCAATGCCAAGATCTCTATGGATATCGCTATTTCTGATATACCATGGCGCATTAACAATACCTCTTAGCACTTTGTTTTCAAAAGTTTGTAAACTTTTAATATTAGTTATTTTGGTACAACCCCAGAGTTGTATACCATATATCCATACGGGCTTTAGCACTTGCTTATATAAAAGCAGTTTTTTCTCTATATTAAGCTTAGAATATTTCCCAAGTAACCAATACATTTCTCTATATTTATTATCTAGTTCTTTGCGTTTTTTCTTAACGTGAGTTTTCCATTTCAGCTTTGTATCAAGTGTCATTCCAAGATACTTAGCCTCGTTTGCAAACGGAATTTGAACCGAGTTTGAAAAGATCGGCAAATTATTTATTTTCTTATAAGTAAAATTTACATGAACAGATTTGGTCTCGTTAAGTGCGATTCGCCAAACCTTTGTCCATTCATTTACTCTATCCAAAGCTTCTTGCAGTTTTTCTGTAGTATCTTCAACCGTTTTACCTACTGCCAAGATAGCAGTGTCGTCGGCAAATGTAGCTAGCTCAGTGCCTTCTACTTGCGGTATATCACGAGTGTATAATAGATACAAGACTGGACCAAGAACGCTTCCTTGCGGCACCCCAGCCATTATTTCCTTAAAATCTGAATATTCATTTCCACATTTGACGCGGAATAGTCTATTAGTAAGGTAGTTCTTCAAAATATTATATAGGTGCTCTGGCAGAACTTGTCGTAATTTAAACTTTAAGCCTACGTCCCAGACCTTGTCAAAGGCTTGAGAGACGTCAAGGAATACGCTTCAACAAATCTTTTTTTCTTCAAGTGACTTTTCGATTACATGTGTTATTCGATGTACTTGTTCAACTGTAGAATGCTTACTTCTGAATCCGAATTGATGATCCGGGATGAGATGCCTTTCTTCTATTACCGGCTGTATTCGCCTAATCAATATTCTCTCGAACACCTTGGATATAATTGAAAGAAGCGAAATCCGTCTATAAGACGTTTTTTCATTCGGCGGTTTTCCGGGCTTAAGGACCATTATGATTTCGGCGACTTACCATTGACTGGGAACATATACTAGTCTAAGTGCGGCGTTTATAATGAATAGAAGCTTAGTTAGAGCTTTTCTTGGTAGGGCTTAAGAACCTCTCCCGTAATTAGGTCGTATCCAGGAGCTTTCTTAGGTTAAGGTTTCTTTATTTCTTCCTTAAGTTCGGTAAGTGTTGCATTTCTTATTACACTATTGGTTCTATAAGACGTATTTATATTTTCAATAAGAGCTTGTCCATCAAACGGTTTGAAAGTTTCTTCCAGGTGGGTGGCAAAAACTTGCGCTTTCTCTTTATCATGCCTGGCCCATTCGCCTTGATTTTTCCTAATTGGGGCGGCTTGAACTTGAGGTTTTTTCCAAAGCGAGTAATTAGAATCTTTTTCTGCCGTTAAGCTTTCTAGGTAAGTTTGCATTTCATTATTCTTGAGATTTTTAATAGAACTTTTTAGTGAGTTGCACAAACGGTTAAGATGTGCTTTATGTTGCGGAGCCCGAGTTTGTTGCCATTTTTTGCGCGCTTTTCTCTTCTCCTTAATCATCTCTTTTATTTCCTGCGGATAAGTTTTAATTTAGTTTGCCGTCGTTTTCTTTGGTTTGGGAGTATTCTTCCACGGGGTATTCTGTAGGATTTCGACGAAGCGATCAACTTCAAGTTCATATGGCGTTTTAAGTGATACGCTCAGGGTTTCAGTGTTGGCTTCAACCCAGATGAGGTCCTTAGAGAATAAAATAATTTGAAAATCGAGAACCTGAGTTTCGTCCACGCTTTCAGGTACGCTACGGTGAACTCTAGGCGTGATAATAGAATCCTACCTGTTATTGCGGTACAGCAATCTCCGGATCGAAAAGTACAAAACTTGAGACATATCAAGTTCGTAGACGGACATTTGGTGTCCTTTGAAAAAATTCGGAGGAACAGCGTCGTTCAATGTTACCGATGTCAGAGATTCGGACATGCTTCCACGAATTGTAATATGGGTATGAGGTGCGTCAAGTGCCAAAACACGCATGAATTTGGCAAGTGTCAAGTTCAAAAGATGGGAGCAAAGAGCAGTTATTCTGCGTTCTTTGCCAAAAACCTGGTCACCCTGCCTCATGGTGGGGATGCGAAAGCTATAAGCGACTATCAGACCAACTTCAGGCACAGAAAAGGCAAGAACAACAAAAGTTTGCACAGAAAGTCAGGGTGATTGACAATCATGTTCGAGGAGGGATCTCCTTTGCAAACGTAGTAGGCAATAGTTTGGGGTCAAGTCCTTCGCGCTCCAGCGCTCTTGGATCCAATATTGTTGTGTCCAAGAGTACTGGTCGCCCCGCGAACGACAGTTGCCAAATCCAAGTCAACAGTCTGACCAAAACTGTTGTGGCGGTACGGCAATTCTTGTCAGGAAACCACTTCGATGAACTATAATTGAAAGAAGTTATATTAGAAACTTTAGTTGTCTTGAGACAACTATTATCTCGCTGCCTCTCAGGGATAATGGTTGTCTGCATTTAATATCAGCATAAGCGGCTAAAGGTACCGTCAATCCATTTAAAGCCGAAATCAAAAAAATATTCGAAATGCTGATACTAGATAGCTTAAACAACTATTTCGTCTTAGCGGGAGATTTGAGCGCGAGACCCTCAGCCTGGCTGAACTTAAGGGCGAACGGAAGAGGCAACTTCCTAAACCACTTTATTGGAGAAAATCAGGTCGAATATAAAATCAAATTATACAGCCCAGTTACATCAAGTTTTCCTTCTGGAAATTCATATCTTGATCTTTGCATTGCGGACGCGCGATTGTAAATTCAGACGGTCCACGATAACAAACTTTCTATATTGCCGTATGATAGCGACCATAATGCAATAGTTATTCCGGTGACATTTACTGGCGACTCTACGTTTAGCTTCGCAACGCAGCACGAAGTCCCTAAATTCAATTTTAGGCAGACTGATTGGTGCAAATTTCAACGTTGTGCTGTCAGAAAATATACGAACTGCCTTTCTTCTTGTAATATTCCTAGTAATAGGAATGTTTCTTATGAGGAATGTGATTCCTATATCGGGAATTTAAATATGGTGGTATTACAAGCTACGGATGTTTCTAATGAGGAATATGATTCATATATCGGGAATTTAAATATGGTGGTATTACAAGCTACGGAGTCGTCAGTGCCGAAAATTAAATCGAAAGACGGAATCGAATGTTATCTAAACCGTGACATTAAGACTCTACAAACCTATAAAAGCTTTTTAATCACTCAGATAAATCGAATACGACGTCGGTTCCAAGATGAATCGTCCAATTTAGAGCTACAAAGGTTACAATCTCTCCTAAGAAATGTGAAGACATTGCTAAGTCAGCAGTTTTGGAATAGTGTCAACGATTATTGGAAACAACGCGCCGAAAACATATTGAAGTCTGATTCCAGGAACATGTTTCCTAAAATTAATCAGATTTTCAAGCCTCGTAACCTTGTCAAGATCTCAAAATTGAAAGTCCCACTGTCTTCTCAGTCTCTTCTCTCTCAGGCGGAGATCAATAGCCAAGACTGCCCCATTATCGACAACTATTTCGTTAGTGGGGTGGACAAGCTAAGCCTAATCTGCTCTCATTTTGAGGGAATCCATGATAGGGATCTACCAAGCTGCAAAATTAGCGAAGTGAATGACGAATTGTCGAGGTTTCGCAATAGCGAAACACGAACTCTTCTGAGATTATCTGAGCGATTAAGAGCAGATCAACTAACAGACGAGCAGACTAACAATTACTTTACAACACTAGACGAACTGGCATCCATATTCAGGAAACTAAATAACAAAAAGTCAAGTGGTTTAGATAATATTCCTAACGTAATCCTAAAGCATATACCGGGCGAAATTATACGGCAATATTGCGTTATATTTAATAATTTGTTAAACAACTGCTACTTCCAAAGTTATTGGAAAACATCAAAGGTTTTTCTAATAATAAAAAGAAGAAGGATCCTTCTGATCCTTCCAACAATAGGCCAATAAGTCTCCTGCCTAATATCGGGAAGATTTGAAGTAGTTATTAGTAAATCTACTTTGTTCGTGTGCGATAGAAAGGAGATTATACCGCGGAACCAATTTGGGTTCAAGAGAAACCATTCGGCGGTGCATGCTGTTACAAAATTAATTTCTGACGTTAGTTAAAATCTTAACAACATAAGATGTACAGCTGCCAGTCTGGTGGATATCGAAAAAGCCTTCGACACGATTTGGATCGACAGGCTTTTATATAAACTTCTCCGATATGAATCCCCACATCATCTTATAAAGATGATTGCATCTGTGGTGCACGAGAAGAAATTTGTTGTGACAGATGGGCAATACACGACGACTGAAGTTTTTAAAGTCACTAATGGTCTGCCACAGGGCACAGTTACAGTACCGCTCCACTTGAATATCTACATCTCGGAAATGCTGAGGGACATGGATGATTTTATTGCGTTCGCTGATGATGTTATATTGTATGCACCCGGGTCGAGAATCCAAGACATGCAGACAGAGCTTCAGAATAGCTTTGATAAACTGCTAACTTTTTGCTCAGAGTGCAAGCTCAAAATAAACGCGGCAAAATGCGAAGCTATACTGTTCCGCATCCCAGTAAGACGCGGTAATTCCGATTTGAGACGCAACTGGAAAAATTTGCAAATAATGAGTTCTAATGGTCTTTACATCGAGTCAAAGATCGTTGTGGAGTATTTAGGTGTTCATTTAGAGAAGTTTTTGTACTACAATGTGGGACGTTAATATGCAGTTACAAAAAGCGAGCGCGGCATTTATGTCCTTTAAACGTCTCTTCTACTCCAACTATCTTAAAGCCGATGTAAAGATAATTTCCTACCAAGCGTTCGCTCGTCCAATTTTGACTTAAGCGAGTCCAGTATGGTGGAACATATATGGAAAAACTTAGACTATTTGAAAGAAAATGTCTTCGAGCCTGCATGCGTATGTATAGAAACGCACATTCCAACTTTCGGCATTACGTTTCTAATAAGAGGCTATTGGATGCTTCCGGTGTGTCCAGAGTCGACAATGTCATTCTGGGTCATGTGAGGAACCATTTCGCGCGGTCAGCGAGCGTTACAGAAAACGAGCTTGTGTCGGGCTTATTTTATCCTAACCCTATGTATTTCCGAAGCACTATGTTGAGTGGGTTCATACCCCCTGAAGCATTCTTGTATCTAGATGCGTATGGCTACTTGTCAGATTCGATGAAGTTTCCAATTATTTACCATTCTGCTAGAAGAGCGACAGATAAACGTATCCTATACGAGCCGATAGACTCAGGAGAAGGAAATGCTGACGTGAGATGCTGCGTAAGCATACTTGAGCGGGATTCAGTTAACGACGACATGACTGGGTTGGGGCTAGCATCTAGGTTAAGCAGGACCGGATCCTGATGTGTGATTTCTCGCATACCACTGAATGGCCGATTGACTGGTTTAACTGGTGTTTGATTGGTCTTACCAGTGGCGAGTTAGAAATCACACATCAGTGTCCGGCCCAGGATAGAGTGTAAGGTAATTTTAAGTTTTAGTTCTAGGTTTAGTTTCTTTAGATTCATTTTATAAAAAAAATATGTGTTGTTAAAGGTTTTATCACATTTTCCTTTAAAGTGAAATAAAAAATATATACATATGTATATATGTTTTAAAATAACAAAAAAAAAATGCCTATTAAAATAAAGCATAAAAAATAAGTTTTTTAAAAATTATAATATAAGTATTGAGCACCCTTTAAGGTCAGTTACTTTAAGGTATTATATTAATGTAGTTCTAAGTTTATAATATAATTTATAGGTTAATATAAATTATATTAGTGTTACAGTGGAAAAATAAACGATTAAAAAAAAAACAAAAAAAAGATAGGGCCTTGCTACTCAATTGCCGTTTTAGCCCGTAGAAACAACGATTGACAAGAGTAATTCTTCGTGGGATCTCCCTACTGAAGTCATTTGCGGAGTTCACCATAGAGCCTAGGTAAACAAAATCCTTTACTACCTCAAATTATATCTGTCTATTGTGGCGTTCTGTCCAAGGCGCCTATTTTTGGTGTCCTTTTTTGTAGACAGCATATATTTTGTTTTGCTTTCATTGACCGCTAGACCCATCTTTGCTGCCTCGATCTCAATACTCGCAAATGCCCCATTGACTGCCCGCTGAGGGCTCCCGGAAATTACGCCAGAAATTTTTATGGAAAAAACGACAGAAAACGCTTCATACAAAAATCTGATATTTTTTCCTAGGAAAAAAGGCCAGATTTTTCGGGCAAACTTTCCAAAATGTCAGGCCTTTTTTCCAAAAAATTTCTGGCCTTTTTTCCATTTTTAGAAATGGAAAAAGGGCCTGAAAAAATAATTTGGAAAAAATGTCAGAAATTTTTTTTGGGGTTTTTTCCATTTCCTGTTTTGGAAAAAGAACCTGAAACCTATATTTTTTATCAATTGTTGTAACAAATTAACAGTTATATTAGTCAGTAGCCGAAGGCCCTGGTAGTCAGCAGTGTAAATTTTGTACTATTAGCACATAATTTATTATCTGTTAATAAAGTTCAATAATACAGTACTACCTCGATAATGTGAACTAATTAAAACAAGGGCCTGTTCACATTTGGGAGGGGTTCATATTATTGGAACATTCTTTTCAACTAAAAATAAGAGAATTTTCGAATAACGAATGCTATGAATGCTGGTTGGGTGTCAAATCGCCCAAAACCAAATCGCCCAAATCGAAAAAATGTCACATCGCCCAAAAATTATGGGCGATATGACACAACGACATATCGCCCAAAAATTAAAAAATGACAAAACGCCCAAGAAAGTGGGCGTTTTGTCAGAATTCATTAATAGCCTTACTTCCGATCGCCCAAAACCAAATCGCCCAAAATGCGAAAAAATGCAGAAAAATGTCAAATCGCCCAAAAATCTTTTTGGGCGATTTAACATTTTTAATTTTGGGCTATTTAGCATAATGTCAAATCACCCAAAAATATAACAGATTTTGGGCGGATTGACATTTTCGTTAAATTGGGCTTAAGACTGCATTCAAAACAAATTGTAACAATTACATTAGCGGTCACAGCGCTTTCACGTCGCGTCCGCGCGCGAAGGACGGCCGGACGCCGCGCGATGCGGCGCGATTACCGTTTCGCGTCCCGTCGCGTTGCGCCACGCAACCAGGCGCGGACCCCCTCCCCCCACCGAGCGATTTTGTTTCCCCGCAACTGTAAGTGTGAGCCTGACAAAGCAATCAGCGCGATTGACGTCGTAAGTAATCCTCAATGCAGCTTACGTTTTTTTTGGCAATACATCCATTTCTCAAATCCTTCATTTCCGATTATTAGTGAATATAATATGAGCGCAGGGACATACATATGTATGTCAAATTTTTTTTTTTTTCGAAGAGGTGTATACATAAGTCCACAATGCATAAACAGTACCATGTGTAAGGGGGGGCATGCTGCCCCCCTGCAACCCCCCTGCTTGGGATCACTGTTGGATTTGAGGTGCGTGCGAGGATGCGTGTATGCAAAGTTTCTTTATATCCGTGTTTCGCACCCAACCTCGCACCCGCCTCAAATCCAACAGTGACCCCAAGCAGGGGGGTTGCAAGGGGCAGCATGCCCCCCCTTACACATTGCACTGTTTATGCATTGTGGACTTATGCATGCTCCATCTTATTTGGCCATTGTTTTGAGAGGTTTGTAGGTGGGACATAAAGTTGCAAGCGCAAGCAGTTGCAGATGGACATGAAAATTATAAGTGTCCATGCTGCCGGGAATTCGTAACAGACACGCTTCAAGTGTACATTTAGTAGGTAGCATAATTGTATGTTACATATTGTTAAATTGTTCTTATGGTTATTAGTTATAAAAAGAAGAAAGTTATTGAAAACGTTTGTAGTTTTACATTTAAACATTTTCAGAGACCGTACGTCTACGAAAGACACCTTTTTTTTATTTTTAAACATGACAGTTTGTGAGTGATAAAGTAATTAAACAAATAAAAAACGGCCGCTTCACGCAAGGGCCCGGCGTGCTCCTACGCGGTGGGCGCCGAGCGCGTCGGGCGCGCCGACCGCGCCGCGCGGACCGTTCACGTCGCAGCGCGCCCCCCTCCTCCGGCACGCTGATTCCCCCAGAGTTTTTTATTTGTTTAATTACTTTATCACTCACAAACTGCCATATTTAAAAATAAAAAAAACATTTTCTGGTGTTTTTTCCAAAACAAAATTTGGAAATTAAGCCAGAATATATTAATTTTCTGGCCTAATTTCCATTTTACTTTCTGGCTCTTTTTCCACACTTGTCTGGGTTAATTTCCAACGTTTCTGGCGTATTTTCCAAACAGTTTTCTGCTATTTTTTCCTATTTTTACTAAATAAACATTTTCTGGCGTTTTTTCCAAAAAAAATTTCTGGCGTAATTTCCTCTGGCGTAATTTCCGGGAGCCCCCGCTGAGTTCTTCCGATTCTGTCAATGTCATCGGCATAAGCGAAAAGTTGTACAGAGTTGTAAAAGATTGTATCTCCGGTGTTGGCTTGTGAGTTTCGTACAATTCTCTCAAGTATTATGTTAAAGAGATCGCATGATAGTGCGTTACCTTGTCTAAGACCTTTCCTGACATCGAACGGTTCGGTGATGTCCTTACCGACTTTGATGGAGCAGCGAGAGTTCTCCATCGTCATTCTGCACAAATGGACGAGCTTGGCAGGGATGCCAAGACTAGACATGGCTCTGTATAACTCGTCTCTATACACTCTATCAAAGGTAACTTTGAAATCGATGAAGAGGTGGTTCGTATCGATTTTATTTTCATGGGTCTTATATTCCAAGATCTGCCGTAGTGTGAATATTTGGTCAACGGTGGCCTGAAACTGCACTGATAACGACCTATTAGGTTGTTGACGATCGGTTTTAGGCGTTCACATAGCATGGCAGACAGGATCTTATATGCGATGTTGAGGAGACTTATACCTCTGTAGTTGGCGCAGTTCAGAGGATCTCCTTTCTTCAGGATCGGGCAAACGATGTTGAGGTTCCATTCATCGGGCATACTTTCGTCCGACCAGATTTTACAGATGAGCTGGTGCATGCTCTGCTCCTCACCAACTCATCTCATCCTGCTTTGAAAAGTTCAGTGGCAAGGCCGTCGTCTCTAGCAGCTTTGTTGGATTTGAGTTTAGATATCGCTGTCCTCACTTCATTCTGATCGCGTTGACGAGAATCTTAACTGTCATCGTCACTGTTGAATGGCTCATTTTGCCTGACAGTGGAATATTGGTCATCATCGCCGCTTAACAGTCTGCAGAAGTGTTCCTTCCATATCCTCAGCACCGACTGCGATTCTACTACTATATTGCCATTTTCGTCCCTGCAGGCTTCTGTCCTGGCTTAGAAGCCCTGGCATGTTCTTTTTACCTTTTGGTAAAATTTTCGAACATCATTCCTCCATCATTCCCTTGTGCATATCGAGACGTGGGAACCGCGTACCTCCGCAAGTTGTTCGGCTGCACGTGGTTTGTAGAGGGACTTAACATTCCACGTGCAGACACGAAGATGTTGTCCTTTTTACGTTTGCTTGGGTCGTCAGCAGTAAAATCATCCGTATCCGAGGCTGTTGGTTGCTTCGTAACTGAAGGTTTTTTACGTGGTATGGAAGTTAACCCGACGGCACAATCGCCAACCTGGAGGACCAGATCCTTTTTTTTTTACCCGTAGGACAAGAGGCCGGATACACCGATGCCAGTAACCGGGGATATGAGCTCTGCCGTTGGCCCATTACGGGTTCATCCGCCACAATCTCTATTTCAAAACCATGACATAGTAATGAAAACCTTTACAGACTTCAGCTCCAAATATGTTGAAGTAGTTCCGGTAAGGTATCCGCTGACCCGTAGACGTCACCGAGATTTATCAGCCGCAAGTCCTCCTTCTGAGGTCTCTTGCTAGACTTCTGAGACGCATATTTCAGCCAATCAGGTCAATAAGAGATGCCTCGTCCGGTTAAACAGTTGCGCGCTGAAGTTCACCCAGATGTGCTTACGCAGGTCTGAGTGTTCAGCTACACATATATCGTCAGACTCAGCATACGCTCATCGTTAATTCGCTATCAGATATGTAGCTATCCGGCACCGCGAGGAGTTGATCAAGCGATTTTGCCACGCCGTTGAAATCAAATGTGAACATAAAATAAAACTATTTGCACTTGCATGTAGCTTTATTAGACTTCAGATTACAGAATTTTCTTGCTGATGCGGACTGTAGAATACATAATGAGAAGTAATGGGTGATTCGGATTAGCGCGATATTCGGATTAAAGGTGCTTCGGATTAACGAGACATTACTGTACTCGTAGGGCTACAACACGTACTGTACTATCTTGATTATTATCTGTTACAGAATTCAATAACTTTTCTTCAATTACTGTACAGGGTGATTCAGTCTTAAACGTAATAACTTTGGGAGGTCATAGAACGTGGTCTACCTCACCCGCTTTCCATAGAATTTTGGTATATAATTTTTTTTTTTTTTAAAAAACGCGCCTTTATAAAAAAAAAACGCGCCTTGTATTCTACGTCGAATGAGGTGGGGAAACGAATGTAATGTGCAGTTCATAATCTAAAATTTCTATGAGCTTTTCCTACAGATAATTTCCTGGTGAAGAACTTTTCTAAAGCTTTTTCAGCGTACAACCAATCAAAAAGGAGAAATTCGCAAAAAAACTGATTTGTTGACCTTTTGACCTTGCATAATTCGTAACGCTGACCGAATTTTGATCTCATTTTTTCTCCTAAAACGACTAGACTAATAATAATAGATGTTAATGATCATCATTAAACTATATAATAATAATTGACGATTCTTTATTTATTTGAGCTTAATACAAGCAACAACTTAAAGCTAAACCTTAAAACTAACAAAAGGGAATTTAACGCTAAACTTAAAAACTAACAAAAAGGGAGGGGAGAGGAACTTAACGCAACATTTTTTTTGGATAATTCTGGTGTGGCGTACACTGAGTTTATGAAGAGTTGTGGAGGGACTTTCTAAGAGAGGATAGACTGGAGTGAAAGTCAAGGGTGTTCTGTGCGTTGTTGGCCAGGCGCAACATTGTGGAGATTGGTTCAAAGTGGCCGTAGTTGGTGCGGTACAGACCTAAGGTTACGATGGTTAGTGCGAAGGGAAATCATTTACAGTAGTGCGGGCGAATCTATCGTACCGGTTAATAATTGGTGCACGAAGAGCATGCCAGCGATTTCGTGTTTTGCAAGGGTTTGCAGGTTAATTAATTTTAGTCGATTTTCGTAGCGGGTTAAGATATACAGTCGGCGACAAATTTGAGTGGACGATTGCAAGTTTTACGCTTTTTCGTTGAATACCAACAATAGAACGTAATTATATTGCTTCTTTGAATACGAAGGGGTTGTTACGTTCCTAGGACAAGTTTTTCCCAATTACCGTTCTTAATAATCTTTTCTTCTCCCCGCCTACACCTATCTTTGTCTATCATGTACGAGCATAGTCATATGCAGAGGGACATAATTCAGTGGACGGTAGCAATCCGTTATTTGTTTAACACCATTTTTTTTTTGATAATCAATTTCAATGATTGTTATTAGTTGCAAGCTATGTATCCCTGTGAGTGCGCGGATGCTTAAATTTTAGCGTTTAAAGGGGAAAAAGTCTAAATTTTGAAAAACTTCGGGTAGAACGGAGATTCCACAGAGATTAGAAAACTTATAATTAAAGAGAGACAAGATGGTATCAGTTTTGGAAAAATCGGGAAAAAATTTGATATTTCTGAAAGTGGTGCAGAAAAAGTATGGAACAAATGGATAATGTTCAACACAACCGAGAATTTAGTTGGACGCGGTCAAAAAAAAAATGCACAACACAGAGAGAAGATGCGTTGATAGTCAGGAAAGTACGAAAGGAACCGACAAGTACTCTAAGGGAAATCAAAGAAGAACTTCACCTAGAAGCGTCTGAGAAAACCATAGGACGGAGATTAAGGGAGGCTGATTTATACAGTAGGGTACCTCGGAGAAAACCGTTCATATCCGAGGTTATTTAAAGGAAGAAGCTGGAACTTGCAAGAAAATACGTAAACAAACCAATTTCCTTTTGGAAAAAAAATATTTGGAGTGACGAGAGCAAATTCGAATTGTTTGGAACAAAGAGAAGGCCAAGGGTAAGGCGAAAATCAAACGAGGCGCTTAAGGAAAAAATCATTTTCACAATGGTGAAAGACGGAGGTGGTTCCACTATGATCTGGGGCTGTTTCTCTCATGGAATGGACTTGGGAATCTTGTTCAAATAGAATCAATAATGTCTGCAGATGTGTACATCGATATATTGAACACAAACTTGGAGGAGTCGTATGAAAAAATGTGCTTAGCCGAGGATTATATTTTTCAACAGGACAACGATCCTAAACATAAGGCGAAAAAAACAATGACGTTCTTTCAAGATAACGGCGTTAAACTATTGAAGTGGACATCCCAGAGTCCTGATATCAATCCAATTGAAAATCGATGGAGTATGTTGGACAAGGGTATTCCTAAGGACAAAAGGAGCAATAAAACACAGTTTCGTGGGAATCCATTTCCCCGGAATCGCTCTAAAAACTGGTAGAGAGTATCCCTAGACGACAGACTACTATCAAGCAAGGCAAAGGGTGGACAAACTAAATATTAAAGATTAGAAGACAGTAAAATAATACATCGTCCACTTAATTTTGTCCAGTGCTTAATACAAATTTTGCCCATTAACTCTTATGTTTCATTCCTATCATTATTTGCTTTCACCATTATATTCAATTTTAAGTATTTCATCTAATAACAACAATTTTTTTGAATAAATTATTTTATAATCAAAACTGTGTTGATTTTTGTTGTGTTTTTCACCCGTCCACTCAATTTAGTCGCCGACTGTCGGTCCATGGGAGACCGCGTAATTCAAAACGGATAAACCTTCGCTGCACAGCTTCGATTCTAAAGGAGTGAGTGTCGTGATAAGGTGACCAAACTTGGCTGGCGTATTCAAGGAGGGGTCTAACAAAGGTGATGTAAGGGATTTAGTAACGTAAGGGTTCGAGAATTCTTTAGACCAGCGTTTTATGAAACCGAGAGAAGAATTGGCCTTGTGTATAATTTGATCAATGTAGGAACGGAAGTTTAGCTCCCTATCACAATTTTTTTTTTTTTTTTTCCGAGGGTAGGTGAAAAATCTTCCATAGACACTATGAGAATAGCAAGCGCGTGCTCATAGTAGTGTCAGATTCTTACTGACTAAAAAAACACCACCCTTCGATATAAATTTGTTAGATATCGCAACTAAGTATTAACTTATCAAGCAATTTTTCTATCATGAAATAAAAACGTTTGGCAGGTTTCTTTCCACTGAAAGATCCTGCATATTCTGCAATCTAGACGCGGTTAATCATTATCTCGTCAAGTCGAAAGGTTTCGTTCTTTGTAGTCGGCGCAATAAATTGCTTTCATCCAAAATTTGTAGAACTGTATTGTTGACATGTTCGATTAGTCCGTTTCTATGCTTTCTCGCGAAGCTTCTAGTTTCAGCTTCGACTGTCGGAATTCCGAGATCCCTGTGGATATCGTCATTTCTAATATACCACGGTGCTTGGACAATCTCTCTTAGCACTTTATTTTGAAAAGTTTGTAAAATGTTGGCATTTGTTTTCTTGGTACAACCCCTTGCTTGTATAAAAGCAGTTTATTCTCAGTACTGAGCTGGGAATGTATTCCGAGTAACCAGTACATTTCTCTATGTTTGATTTCGAGTTTTTTTCGTTTCATTTTCACGTGCGAATTCGATTTCAGTCTTGCGTCGAGTGTCATTTCCAGGTATTTAGCCTCGTTTGCAAAAGGTATTCGGGCCGAGTTTAGGAAAATTGGCAAGTCATTAGTTTTCTTGTAAGTGAAATTCATGTGAACAGATTTAGATTCGTTAAGGGCGATTCGCCAGTCCCTCATCCATTCATTTACATTATTCAGTGCGAGTTGCAGTTTTGCAGTCGTTTCTTCGATTGTTTTACCTACTGCTAAGATAGCGGTGTCATCAGCAAACGTAGCAAGTTATATGACGAGCATATAGCAAATAGAGAAGCGGCGCAAGAACGCTTCCTTGCGGTACGCCGGCCGAAATTTCTTTGAGCTCGGAGTATTCGACTCCATGTCTAACACGAAAGAATCTATTCCCGAGATATGATTCTGGAATATCGTATAAGCATACAGGGAGAACTTGTCGTAGTTTGCATTTCAAGCCATCATGCCACACCTTATCAAAGGCTTGCGAGACGTCAAGAAATACGCTTGAGCAAATCTTTTTTTCTTCAAATGCTTTCTCGATTACGTCAGTAATTCTATGCACCTGGTCAATCGTCGAATGCTTGCTTCTGAACCCAAACTGGTGGTCAGGGATAAGATTATTTTCTTCTATAACCGGTTGGAGACGCCTTAATAATATCCTCTCGAAAATTTTCGATATGAATGGAAGAAGCGAAATTGGTCTATACGATTTTACCTCATTTGGCGGTTTTCCTAGTTTTAAAACCATTATGACTTCCGCAACTTTCCATTGGCTCGGCACGTGTTTTAATCTCAGTGCAGCATTTACAATATGGAGAAGCCTAATCAATGCTTTTCTAGGTAAAACTTTGAGAATTTCTCCGGTAATCAAATCATAACCAGGAGATTTCTTAGTTTTTAGATTCTCGATCTCATGTGTGAGTTCCCTTAGCGTTGCACTTGTGAGCGTCAAATCGTCAGATGGTAAATCCAACCTATTGCGGTTGTCGTAAACTATCACAAATAATACCCAGATCGCGTATAGTGAAGACTGAGGGAACGGACACACTATTAAAGTAATAGGTTCTGATGGGTAGGGGGAGGCATTTATGGGAGAATATTATGGATTGACATTTGCCGACGTTAAGTTCTAAGAAGTTTTTGTTGCACCATGTGTGGAATGAATTTAGATCGTTTTGAAGTAAAAGTGAATCCGTGCGGGTAGATATTACCTTTTTTTTTATAATACGCGCGCTCTGAAGGGATTATTAATACCCTTATACTGATGCTCAGGGCACGGGCGGATAGGAAAAGGGGGGAGGGGATCTAAGGAGATGCCGGTTTGCGTTGGCTTTAAATGTTTGAAGGTTGTTATGATTTGGAAATACAGAGGCTCGTAGTTCGTTCCACAAACGTGTCGTGCTTATAAACGGATCCCTATATTTGACAGTACGTCCGAAGTTGGGCTTGAGGGTGAACTGATGTGCATTCGAAGCATGACGCGTATTGCGGGTGAAATTTTGAAGGGGAGGAATGCAACAGGAATAAATGCCTTATAGATGGAGGCCAAATCAGATGGGGTAAAATATTTTTTGCACCGCTTAAGGAATCCTAGACATTTTGCAGCATTTTTGGCGACCTCGAATATGTGATCGTTCCATCGAAGATAGTTATTGATGTACATACCGAGAATGGCAAGTCTTTCGGATTCAACGATGCAAGTACCATTCATGGATAATGGTTGGCTTGAGTGACAGAAGACAGCATTGTGTTTTGGATGCATTAAATTCCACTCTATTGGTTGAACCCAATTTGATTATGCTGTGCAGGTCGGAATTTAATGTGTTTAACATACGTTGTCGTTCTTCATCCACGGCCGAAGAGCAGGGACGTGAGTTAGGGAACGAATATGAAAAACTGAGAGTACTGTCATCAGCGAAGGAATGGATTGGATTAGAAGTAGCAGACAAGAGCTCATTTATGAAAATGAGAAAGAGAGTCGGAGACAAAACGGAGCCCTGGGGAACACCAGCATTTATATGGTGAATTGCAGACTTGAAACCATCCAAGACAACTTGTATTGAACGGTCCGAAAGGTAATTTCTAATCCATTGAAGAAGAGACTCATCGATGCCATATGCACGCATTTTCGACAAAAGAGCCTGATGCCAAACTCTGTCAAATGCCTTAGAAATATCAAGCGCAACCAACTTTGTTTCGCCGAAGTGATGTAGAGATTGGTTCCACTTCTCGGTGCGATATGTCATCAGATCACCAGTGGACCTGTTGCTACGAAAACCATACTGCCGGCCATTGAGGAGTTTTCGTGAATCAAGATATTTCATAAGCTGATGATTTATCAGCGTTTCCATGACCTTGGAAAGAAGGGACGGGGAGGAAGATTCGCCTTTTTTAGGAACGGGCTGGACAAATGCTGTTTTCCATCTACTCGGAAAGAGCCCCGAAGAGTAGGACTGACAGAAAAGCTTACGCAGAGGTTTTGCCAGCGTGGAAGAACACCTCTTCAGAACTATGGGGCGATACCATCTGGACCAGCGGATTTGTGTATGTTAAGACATTTGAGTACTCCTGCAATTGTACGATTGCGGAAGTGGATATGTCCCATGGAAAATTCGACGCTCTCAAGTACATGTGGAGACAAAGCCCTATCTGGCAGGGTGGAGTTCGCTGCAAAGTGAGCAGCAAGCAGATTGGCCTTGTCTAAGGAGCTGACAGCTGGAATGTCATTGTAAATGAGCGTTGCGATGGCAGACGAGGCAGAATTTTTAATATTTTTGACGAATGACCAAACATTTTTGCTACCTTTGGGACATTGTAGAATTTTTTGCCTCAATTTTTGGTCATCTAAGAATTTTACACGTCGAATGTGGACATTGCAGTCATTTCTGGCTTGTTTAAACTTCTTTCGGTTTTCCTCATTTTGTTGGCTTTAAAGGACCGAAAACTTACATCTTTTAACCTGATAGCCTCTTTGCAGCTCTGATCAAACCACGAGTTTACCTTAGGTTTAATGCTCTTTATTCTGTTAGGAATATAGTCATTCATACCTAAGAGATTGGTGTCAGTAATCATATCAGCGGCGGCATCCACGTTACTATCGAGGAAGCATAGCGACCAGTTAAATCTCCTAAAGAAACTATTTAAGACGTCCCAGTTGGCTTTTTCGTAACGCCAAACTTTTCTTTTAGGAGTTTTTTCTTTAACTGTGTGGTTGGAGTAGGAGAATTTACCTGATACGATACGGGGGGGATACGATCGCAGCCATGAAATGAAAGAGGGTGGGAAACCGAGGGCTTTAAGTTTAAGGTAAATAGTTAGGTGAAAAAGGTCGCGAAGAGGTTGGCGATATTTTTAGGGTCAGCAGAAGACGAATATAAATAATTTTAGAGTGGAAGGGAGGCCGTCGGACTTCCTTTTGACGTTAATAAATCAGTAAAAGCGCCTACGATCTGTGATTAGACTTAACCCTTTGTAGCTCAAGTTAACAAAAATAAAAATAATGACGAGCAGTTTTTTCGAGGCACATAAGGGACAGATTGGAGAAGACAGTCAAAGATTGCTGTGTAGAAGAATACGAGAGCGATATCAATGGAGATGTTAAAGTTAAGAAAGTGGCTGAAATTGATGCTATTGACTAGGTTATTAAGTTTCGTTTAACTTTACGAAAGCTGAAAGAGAGAAAGAGTTCTCAGAATCAACAGTGATGTGGTCGTTTTCATACGAAAAGGCAAGAGCGAGAGTGGGGTGATAGTGGTCTAGGGTGGAGAAAAGATGGTTACTTGCAGTAACCAAGGAATTATGGGCGTCGGATGAGAAAACAAGATCTAGATTGCTTTCTAAGTTGTTGGTTATGCCGCTAATCTGAAAAAGACGATCACTAAGGAGGGTCTCCTTTTCAGAGGATGAGTTAGTAGGAACAAATGATGATTCGTCCTCCGATGGAGTCCATTGCAAGAGGGGAAGGTTGAAGTCGCCAACAATTATAAAATCGTCATCAGGATCGGCGATATATAACAGAGAGTCTACTGTATCAACGGCCAGCTGGTATGCTTGAGCGGATTGAGAAGGCCGAATATAACAGCAAAAAATATATACGCTCCGTTTGGATACATATAATTTAGCACATACGAATTCAAAAAAAGTGGAATTTGAGAATTTAACGAGGGTTGCATCAAGACGATTATGTATGGCTAAAAGAACACCGCGGCCGAAGGAGAGCGCGAAAGACTACGAAATCAGAAGTGAATAATTCACAGTTAAGAAAATTGCGGCAAGGTTAGGTTAGGTTGGCTGTACACACGAGAATGCAGACATACTTAGGCCAGTGAAGGTCCTTTGTGATACCATGGATCAACCATTAGACCAGTCAGGGACTAACAAAACGAACCGGAGCTTTTGATAAAGCGATGGATGCTCATGACGTCTAAGGACGCCAGATCGCCGAGATCGTCAAGGAAGGGGGACCCTAGATGGAGCATTCTTTTATGCGACAGGGCTGGACAACTGCATAGGAGGTGGAGGATGGTTTCCTCCTCCTCTTGGTCCCTGCAGCTTCTGCAGAAGTCATTGGAGAAGAGACCAAGTCTTTTGGCGTGTTGGCCTATAAAACAGAGTCCAGTGAGAACACCGACAACGCAGCTGATTTGTATTCGCTTTAACTTGACCAGATCGGCACTACGTTTTTGATCCAGCTTAGGCCAGATCTGTCTCGAAATGTGACACGTTGAGCCGTTTTCCCATCTGAGGTTGGTCGTGCTAATAGCGAGGGGCATACCCGGGGCTTGCCTGTCGGGCAGAATCCTTAGAGTAAGTAAGTAATTTTATTTTTCAACTTCATGTACAGATACATAAATTTTACAATATAAATTATACAAATAAATTAAATTTGGCCTTGGTTTGAAACCGTCTGCCAGATGCCAACTTTCTATTATTCTTCTTATTCACACAATCTTGATTAATATATTTATGGTAACAAAACTTTAAATGAAAGAATATGAAAACAAAATTAAAACTTTTGGTTATTGGGGTATAAACTTAGAATTTTTGTAAAAGAAATTTAATTGCCTGAACAAAAATGGAGTTTTGACTAACGAGATATATTGTATAGGTAGACGTTAGGGTAAAATCTGTTAGAAATCAATATAATCTTTTCTGTATTTTTGTGCTTCAATGCAATATTCGGCAAGAAGTTTCCAATTCCTCCCATTCAGAATACTTATTGAATCTGTTTTGCTTAATTTTGGCTTTTGGAAATATAGAAATCTTAACTCTTTTCAAATTGGACATACAGATAAAAAGTGATAAGAGGTTTCCTGTTCTTGCATGGTGCGTAATGAGCAGAAAGAATTTCGGTTAATAAATATGGCCTATAATTTAGATCGAGGAGCTCTCCCCTTAGACGGAAAATTTGTGAAATCTCATATAAGCTCCGAATCCTTAGAGTGGTACCCTGTCTGGCGAGCTCGTCAGACCTGCAGTTTCCTGGGATGTCCCTGTGGCCTTTTTTTTTTTTTTTATGGTTGCGCCAAAGGGATTGTAATCTTCTAAAGATACCAGTAGCCCGAGCTACTGGCATGCACGATTCGCAAACCTGAATACTCGATGCCAGGAATACGCCTACGTACTAAACCACACCCTGCACACTTCAACCACTCTCCCCGCGGAAGGTATTACTTCGCGGGGCTTGTTAGCTATTTATGCTCTTCTTTCGCTTTCTTCCGCTCCTTGTTCCAAAAGTGTTGCCGATGGACTTGGTTGCTCTGTCTGACTCTTTCCAGCCGCCTAAGTTCCTGCACGATTATCGCTGCAACTTGTTTCACCGCGTCCCATATTGCATTCGATGCTATCATATGGTGTACAATGTTTTCGGGGGTTGGTATTTCTCCAATTTTTTCCTCCAGTTCTCTGTGCTCTATATGAAAACGTGGGCACTGAAAAAATACGTGCTGAGCGTCTTCTGGGGCCTCTCCGCAATTTGGACAGTTGGGAGATTCATCGAGCCCAAACCTGTTGAGATACGCTCGAAAGCAGCCATGTCCTGTTAGGAACTGGCTGAGATAGAAATCTACCTCTCCGTGTTTCCGGTCCATCCATTTTTGGATATCCGGTATAAGTCGATGGGTCGATCTTCCTGTCCAGCTTGATATTTTTGACTGACGCTTGAGGTTCCTGAATTTTGGCGTCGTAGGTCCTTTGTAGCTCGATAGCCAAGATATCCGCTGGTAGCATTCCCGCGATGACACATACTGCCTCGTCTGACACCGTACGAAAGGCACAGCATACTCTCAGCGCACATAGTCTGTTGACTGAGTTTATCCCTCTTGCGTAGGTCTTTTTCATCATAGCTTTGGCCCATATGGGTGCCGCATACATAAGGATAGATTGCACCATCCTTGATAGAATAAGTCTCCTTTGTTGGCTAGGTCCTCCAATATTTATCATTATTCTTGATAAGGCACCGCTCACCCGAGCCGCTTTGTCACACGTTCTCATGTCCCTGTGGCCAGGCACCCAGCATAGGTGAATGTTGAACTGCTCTGACATCTTCATAAGAGATAAACGACAGTTTAAGGCGGCCTTTGAAGTGAAGGAGAACGATTCCAGGGACTTGATTGCCGCTTGGCTGTTAGTAAAAATGCTAATATCACCGACAGATAAAAATTGGGGCAAAGGTAGGTTTCAGTTAGGGCAAAAATGTCGTAGGGAAGTGATTGCGAATTCATGTGTACCATCGAGGTTTTGGTGCGAAGTCCTCTGTCATTCTGGTAGTAGAGGGAAAGGAGTTTTGGGGCAATTACGACGTAGTGAGAAGGATTGACTGGAATGGAGTTAGGGACGAAAATATTTATTATGGTTGCTGCGTGTTTTTTGGAGATACGAGAGACATTTCGAACCAATATGAGAACCATAGATTGAAAGGTCTTTAGCCGCAGTGGAAGAGGAAATATTAAAACTCTCATGAAAACGGGTGTAGATATTTTTTAGGGCCATAGGGTCGGTTGGGAGGTCTTCTTTTTGGATCAAGACCATGACATTAGTCTTTGTCTTTCCGTTGATGCAAACGGAGTCGGGCTTGTCATGTAAATAGGCTAGGTTGCGCCAAAGGGATTGTAATCTTCTAAAGATACCAGTAGCCCGAGCTACTGGCATGCACGATTCGCAAACCTGAATACTCGATGCCAGGAATACGCCTACGTACTAAACCACACCCTGCACACTTCAACCACTCTCCCCGCGGAAGTATTACTTCGCGGGGCTGGTTAGCTATTTATGCTCTTCTTTCGCTTTCTTCCGCTCCTTGTTCCAAAAGTGTTGCCGATGGACTTGGTTGCTCTGTCTGACTCTTTCCAGCCGCCTAAGTTCCTGCACGATTATCGCTGCAACTTGTTTCACCGCGTCCCATATTGCATTCGATGCTATCATATGGTGCACAATGTTTTCGGGGGTTGGTATTTCTCCAATTTTTTCCTCCAGTTCTCTGTGCTCTATATGAAAACGTGGGCACTGAAAAAATACGTGCTGAGCGTCTTCTGGGGCCTCTCCGCAATTTGGACAGTTGGGAGATTCATCGAGCCCAAACCTGTTGAGATACGCTCGAAAGCAGCCATGTCCTGTTAGGAACTGGCTGAGATAGAAATCTACCTCTCCGTGTTTCCGGTCCATCCATTTTTGGATATCCGGTATAAGTCGATGGGTCGATCTTCCTGTCCAGCTTGATATTTTTGACTGACGCTTGAGGTTCCTGAATTTTGGCGTCGTAGGTCCTTTGTAGCTCGATAGCCAAGATATCCGCTGGTAGCATTCCCGCGATGACACATACTGCCTCGTCTGACACCGTACGAAAGGCACAGCATACTCTCAGCGCACATAGTCTGTTGACTGAGTTTATCCCTCTTGCGTAGGTCTTTTTCATCATAGCTTTGGCCCATATGGGTGCCGCATACATAAGGATAGATTGCACCATCCTTGATAGAATAAGTCTCCTTTGTTGGCTAGGTCCTCCAATATTTATCATTATTCTTGATAAGGCACCGCTCACCCGAGCCGCTTTGTCACACGTTCTCATGTCCCTGTGGCCAGGCACCCAGCATAGGTGAATGTTGAACTGCTCTGACATCTTCATAAGAGATAAACGACAGTTTAAGGCGGCCTTTGAAGTGAAGGAGAACGATTCCAGGGACTTGATTGCCGCTTGGCTGTTAGTAAAAATGCTAATATCACCGACAGATAAAAATTGGGGCAAAGGTAGGTTTCAGTTAGGGCAAAAATGTCGTAGGGAAGTGATTGCGAATTCATGTGTACCATCGAGGTTTTGGTGCGAAGTCCTCTGTCATTCTGGTAGTAGAGGGAAAGGAGTTTTGGGGCAATTACGACGTAGTGAGAAGGATTGACTGGAATGGAGTTAGGGACGAAAATATTTATTATGGTTGCTGCGTGTTTTTTGGAGATACGAGAGACATTTCGAACCAATATGAGAACCATAGATTGAAAGGTCTTTAGCCGCAGTGGCAGAGGAAATATTAAAACTCTCATGAAAACGGGTGTAGATATTTTTTAGGGCCATAGGGTCGGTTGGGAGGTCTTCTTTTTGGATCAAGACCATGACATTAGTCTTTGTCTTTCCGTTGATGCAAACGGAGTCGGGCTTGTCATGTAAATAGGCTAGGTTGCGCCAAAGGGATTGTAATCTTCTAAAGATACCAGTAGCCCGAGCTACTGGCATGCACGATTCGCAAACCTGAATACTCGATGCCAGGAATACGCCTACGTACTAAACCACACCCTGCACACGTCAACCACTCTCCCCGCGGAAGTATTACTTCGCGGGGCTGGTTAGCTATTTATGCTCTTCTTTCGCTTTCTTCCGCTCCTTGTTCCAAAAGTGTTGCCGATGGACTTGGTTGCTCTGTCTGACTCTTTCCAGCCGCCTAAGTTCCTGCACGATTATCGCTGCAACTTGTTTCACCGCGTCCCATATTGCATTCGATGCTATCATATGGTGCACAATGTTTTCGGGGGTTGGTATTTCTCCAATTTTTTCCTCCAGTTCTCTGTGCTCTATATGAAAACGTGGGCACTGAAAAAATACGTGCTGAGCGTCTTCTGGGGCCTCTCCGCAATTTGGACAGTTGGGAGATTCATCGAGCCCAAACCTGTTGAGATACGCTCGAAAGCAGCCATGTCCTGTTAGGAACTGGCTGAGATAGAAATCTACCTCTCCGTGTTTCCGGTCCATCCATTTTTGGATATCCGGTATAAGTCGATGGGTCGATCTTCCTGTCCAGCTTGATATTTTTGACTGACGCTTGAGGTTCCTGAATTTTGGCGTCGTAGGTCCTTTGTAGCTCGATAGCCAAGATATCCGCTGGTAGCATTCCCGCGATGACACATACTGCCTCGTCTGACACCGTACGAAAGGCACAGCATACTCTCAGCGCACATAGTCTGTTGACTGAGTTTATCCCTCTTGCGTAGGTCTTTTTCATCATAGCTTTGGCCCATATGGGTGCCGCATACATAAGGATAGATTGCACCACCCTTGATAGAATAAGTCTCCTTTGTTACCTAGGTCCTCCAATATTTATCATTATTCTTGATAAGGCACCGCTCACCCGAGCCGCTTTGTCACACGTTCTCATGTCCCTGTGGCCAGGCACCCAGCATAGGTGAATGTTGAACTGCTCTGACATCTTCATAAGAGATAAACGACAGTTTAAGGCGGCCTTTGAAGTGAAGGAGAACGATTCCAGGGACTTGATTGCCGCTTGGCTGTTAGTAAAAATGCTAATATCACCGACAGATAAAAATTGGGGCAAAGGTAGGTTTCAGTTAGGGCAAAAATGTCGTAGGGAAGTGATTGCGAATTCATGTGTACCATCGAGGTTTTGGTGCGAAGTCCTCTGTCATTCTGGTAGTAGAGGGAAAGGAGTTTTGGGGCAATTACGACGTAGTGAGAAGGATTGACTGGAATGGAGTTAGGGACGAAAATATTTATTATGGTTGCTGCGTGTTTTTTGGAGATACGAGAGACATTTCGAACCAATATGAGAACCATAGATTGAAAGGTCTTTAGCCACAGTGGAAGAGGAAATATTAAAACTCTCATGAAAACGGGTTAAGATATTTTTTAGGGCCATAGGGTCGGTTGGGAGGTCTTCTTTTTGGATCAAGACCATGACATTAGTCTTTGTCTTTCCGTTGATGCAAACGGAGTCGGGCTTGTCATGTAAATAGGCTAGGTAAAGGCGAACATTTACAAAAAGACGGTTATCACGCAATCTTGACATAATATAGGGGCCATCGAGGTCATTGATTGTTGACGTAGGGTCTATTAATTTAGACGTGAGTTTGACGGTGGGAGGAAGTAGTGGATCGAAATTAGGGGGAGATGCAGTTGATGACAAGTTGACCTTGTTGAAAGCCGTGGACGTGGTATGGGCAGAGGTGCAGTTGTGGGTGGATGACGAAGAGGATGCTGAAGGATTGAGAATGCGGGAGTAGGTGAAATTCGGGTAATTGACGGTGGGAGGAGTGTTCTTAGAAGAAGAGCCATGGCTTGGTGGAGAACAAGAATCAGGTAACAGATTGAAAGATACACGTTTCCTAGAGAATTTAGGAAGAGAAGAGGTATGTTGAAGAGAATTTGAGCTAAAATCTTTGAGAGAAGAAGGGGTATATCGAATCTGTGGAGAGAAAATGGGGAAAACTCCCGCTTTAAAACTCCAGTTAGGGTCTGCGTTGGTTACAAGTGTGGGTTGATTAATAGAACTAGGGCTGGGTCTAATGCTAGAATTATTATTAGGCTTATGAAGAGGATGCAGAAGGATTGGAAATGTGCGAGTAGGTCAAATTCGGGTAATTGGCGGTGGGAGGAGTGTTCTTAGAAGAAGAGCCATGGCTTGGTGGAGGACAAGAATCAGGTAATAGATTGAAAGATACACGTTTCCTAGAGAATTTAGGAAGAGAAGAGGTATGTTGAAGAGAATTTGAGCTAAAAACTTTGAGAGAAGAAGGGGTATATCGAATCTGTGGAGAGAAAATGGGGAAAAATCGCGCTTTAAAACTCCAGTTAGGATCTGAGTTGGTTACAAGTGTGGGTTGATTAATAGAACTAGGGCTGGGTCTAATGCTAGAATTATTATTAGGCTTAGATCTAGGTTTTTTGTGAGAGATGGGTATAACCTGTTTTTTGTCATCTGATGCACCCAGGAAGCATCAGTCAGTCGGTGAGCGCCTTTGACGATGAAAGTTGTGTAATCTGCGTTGATGGCGTTTAACTTTTCAAGCCTCTTGTTCCAGTCGGAAAGGGTCCATGTAGTTCCAAAATAGTTTAGAAGTATTGGTGCGATGGAGGCAGGGTAATTGGTTGGTGGAGCAGGAACAGTTTCGTGAGTCTGTGCGGCACGGGGTGACATCCTAGTAGACGATAGAGGTGGAGGAGCAACTGGAGGAGTGTTGTCATTAGACGCAAGTATTTCAGCAAGTATTGAGGTGTTGTAGATTTGAGTGTTCGGTTGGATTTGATCCGGTGTATCAACGATTTTGCTGGACGCCGCCCTAATGTCATCGACTATTTCGCGAACTGTGAGCCGAGTTGCTGCAAGCTCGCTGTAGATATGGTCCATTCTGCATACCAAATCTTTAAGTAGCGGATCAGGTTGGCAGGGTGAAGGTACAGATATTTTGGAGGAATTGCGAGAGTGAACGTCGAGGTCCAAGCGAAGAGAGTTTAGATCCTCATTGATTTTTTCAAAAGGTAAGGCTTTAAGAAGAGTAGCAATGGTTGACTTAAGATCGCATTTGAGTTCATCAAAACGGCGTTTGGTATGATCGTCACGGGAGTCTTTAGAGGCAAACTGGGTTAAAGTGGCAAGTTGCTTGTCAAGGGAAGCAAATTTGGACATGCACTGTTCGCGTGAACATTCCACGGTGTTACTCAGATCCTCGATGCTTTTGGTAAAGTCGCCGAACTTTTCCAATTGACTTAGAGCCTTCTTGTAAAAAAGTTGATTGTCTGTCAGGATTTTGTTTGTGGAATCGCTGTGGCACTTGATCGCGAGCAAGACATATGATGATTTATTCAGACCTATAAGTTTGACATCCTTCTTACTGAAAAGTACGGAGAGACTGGTAGAATTTCACGTACGCAAAGTTGCTTTGAAGCTGTATCCACCATCGGAGATGCAGCATGCCTATCAGCGTGGGAAATCCTGCGTGACCGCTCTTCAAAATTTAGTGGCCAGAATTGAATGCGCGCTTGATAGGAAAGAATACGCGATGGGTATCTTCATCGACATTGAGGGTGCTTTTGACTGCATGTGCGATTCGGCCAGACAACACGGGGTAGATGAAACATTAGTGTTGTGGATTAAAGCAATGCTAATGAAAAGAACGTTGGTAGTGCATGCGGATTGTGGCCGATATGTTATGACAGGGGTAAACAGGGGCTGTCCGCAAGGTGGTGTTCTGTCTCCACTGTTATGGTGCATGGTGGTCGACTCTCTGTTGAACACTCTAAATAGTCTTAACGTCTACGCTCAGGCATATGCGGATGATGTCGTTGTACTTTCTGTCGGGCTATGCCTGGCGACGGTCTGTGCTAACGCGCAGGCGGCGCTGGACATGATCGATGAATGGTGTACTAGGAGTGGGCTTTCGGTGAATCCTCTTAAAACTGAGGTTGTTCTTTTTACGAGAAGTAGGATTTTGACCGGTCTGACTCAGCCAGTGCTAAAAGGCGTCACCATTCGCATTTCCAATGAAGCCAAATATCTGGGAGTGGTTTTAGACGAAACTTAATTAGCCTTAACACGCCAAGTCGAAAACATCCAAGGCGCTCTCAGTCTTCTGGCAGTGTAAGTGTGCTTTTGGCAAGACATGGGGCTTATCACCGAACAAGGCTCTCTGGATCTACACTGCTATGATAAGACCATTCCTCGCATATGCGTTGGTTATTTGGTGGAAGGGGCTCTCGCGTAAATATGTGGTTGCCTTTTGCGCGAAACTCCTAAGAACGGCTTGTATCGGCTGCACGGGAGCTTTTCCGAGTACGCCTGGCTTTGCCCTAGACGCTTTACTGAACTTACCTCCACTCGATACTTATATTATGGGTTGCACTATCAAAGCCATCCATCGTCTTAGGCGGGGCGGTTTTTGGTATACTCCACACTGTCATTTTGATGAACTTGCACGACACTTATCTTAGGACTCCTGTCTTATGGCTATGCCGTCTGATACAATGACACCAGAACTCCAGCTGATGCGCAAATTCAGAGTCGACTTTCCTTGCGTTCAGGACTGGCATCGGCCAGAGTCTGAGCCGAGAATGGAATGTAGTCGTATTTTCACGGATGGTTCCAAAACCAGTCAAGGGTCTAGCGCCTGTGTCTTCGTGGAAGTCGACAACATTAGACTTCTTTTCTCGTTACGCAAATATGCGTCTGTTTTCCAAGCGGAAACTTATGCAATCCTAATGGCCATAGACTATGTTGTGAAGAACAGATGGAAGGGACGTAGCATTTGTGTCTGTAGTGACAGTCAAGATGCGCTCAAGGCCTTGCTTAACCCTTTAACCACTTCTAAAATAGTTCGTGAAACAAAAACTCTTTGAACTCGGTCGCAAGGCTGAATTCTCTGTCTCTTGTCTGGGTCCCAGGTCACACTGGGATCTTGGGGAACGAGATCTCCTATGAGATTTCTAGACAAGTCTCAGAGGAGGGTTTCTCAGGTCCCGAACCCGCGTTGGCTCTACCTGCGTCGTCGGTTAGGGCTTCCATTGACGATTGGGTCTCTCACGAGCACAATTGTGTGTGGCATGACTCTCCATGATGCAGGTTGACTAAACGCATGCGATTTTGTTATTTTTTACCTTTGTTTCTGGTTCACAGTACTTTTTTCCCGGTGACCGATGTGAAGAGTAAATCACCATCAACAGAGCGAATAATTTTTCCAACCACATGTTTGAATTGTCAGTTAGTACCCGATGTTCGAAATATCTCAAGCATTGTGAGAGCTGAAATTTTACAGATTTCTCGAAAATAGAGGCATGAATACTTTAGAAATGGCATGCCTTCTGCGGCTTGGTCCCCAACACCCTCGAAATAACCGCACAATCGGCATCCAATTTTTTGAAAACCAAAAGGCTTATAGTGGTAGAAGTTTTTCAACATATTGTCCTTAGCTCGCAAAAATGCACGGATGTCTTAAACTTTTGATATTTCGCCTCCGCGGGCGCTCCTGCCCTTGAAATGACCGCACAGTCGAGATTCAATAATTCTATCTTACATACTCGTACATACGTACTCGTATAGGTAATCACAAAAGTGAAATTTCTATCCCTATCTGTGAAGAGATCTACCTCTCTGTAATTTCTACTCTGAAGGTCTTATATTTCTCAAAATATTTTTGACGGGACATCAAACATAAAATAAAAGTTAATACATACAATTCGGATATATTGTAGTGTTTTGTACCATTGATTTTTCAACGCTAGCTGTAAGCCAGTCTATGACTCTGTTATGTTTTTTACTAGCATTTTCTCATTCAAATTGTTGAAGACTGTGTGCACCTATTTACAGTCGTTTCTGAGGCTTATGTTTTTAAACACATTACAAAGCATTTTGGTGCAGATTACGTTTCTAAAGACAACCTACGTCACACTTACACAGTTGTGGTCAAAAGTGTGTTTTATGATCTGAATTACATCTAAGCCGAGGAGAGCTAACTCCCAAATCTGGGATCGAAAAGACAATTTTGTAAGCATTTTTGGAAAGTTGCACGAAGTAAGAAAACATTTTCCTAAGAGGCAGACGAAGTTCCGATGGCTATGGTCTTCGCCACCAATGCTCAGTTGTTATAGGATTGACATATACGAGTACATATCTATTCCTACAAGTTTTTCATTTCAGCATCATTTTGTGGCCAGAAATCCATGATTGAGGTAGAGTTTGTGTTGCTTAACATGAAAAATAATTTAAGATGCTAGTTATTTTGTTGAGAGATTTGGTGTAATACACGTACATCAACATTACACCCAGCTCCAGCCTGAAGTCTGGCTCGGGCTACCAGGGGGCGGATAGCTGAACGGCCAAAAGATATGTAGGTTAGCTGCGAATAACAAGTAAGCAATCCCCGACTAAGGAAAAACCGCATTAACCCAGTGAAATTTTTGTGACAGGGCGAGTAGATGCCGCCCTTAACAAGCAAAGGCTTGTCATGCGACCCTTGCAGAGGCCTGAATGGTGCTGGGAATGTAAAATCAATACAACACCGCTAACGGAGCCCTCCAGATACTTGCTGCCCTCTGGTTATAAGGCCCCTATCGCATTGCGGGGGTCTCCGATGTGGCGGACCTCTGTTCCCCCATACTCATGGGATTCAATATGGAAAACAATAATCAAAATAAAAGCCTAAACAAAAATCAAAACAAACAAGAAAATACAAAAAAAAAAAAGAAGAGAGTGAAGTATGTCAGGAGCTCATAACTGACTCCTTTCAGAAAAAGCTCAGCATTGATGTGGTCCTCACCGGACAATACTGTCAAAGAAGCTGTGGTGCAAACCCCTAAAGGAGACTAAAATTACGAGTGCTCCAAAGGTTACGCAGCAAGAAGGTATACCAAAAGATAGCGGCTGTGCCAAGATAAAGAACCAACTCAAAGATTAGCAGCAGGTCCTAATGTCCTTAATGTGCTAGCTGATCAAGATTTGCTAAGCTTTATTAAAGGAAGAAACCATGTGCACCATGAGATAAAGCGGCTAGCAAGTACTATTCGTCTGGTATACTGTGCAGTGGCGGGGGAACAAGCCGGAGACCAGTCGATCGCGAGATAACAGCGAATGCAACGCAGACAGGACCCACACTCCAAATAGGATGCGCAAGAAGTGGTACTGGAAGTAAATGATCTCGTTGAAATAACAACCAAAGAGGAAATCTGTGATGCGCTTATGGAACATGTAGAGAAAGCTTACCATCTGGATGCATCTGTGATTAAGTTACTACTGAAAGCCTTCAGTAGCAAACAGACGGCAACAGTTAGACTACCGGCGCGGAGGCAGCAAATGAACTCATCGCGATAGGTAAAATTTGTGTGGGATGGGTAGTTTGCCGCATTCCCGCTGAAATGCTATAAGTGCATGGATTTTGGACATATAGCAAAGGCTTGCAAAAGCCATAATGACTGGTCCAAGCGCCACAGAAGATGCGGAAAAGGGGGTTATACTGTGAAACCGTGCTCCAAAGAGCTTAGGTGCATACTTTGTCAGGACAAGGAACCTGCTAGCAGTCACTACGTCACAGGAAGCAGAGTATGTCCATCCTGTCAAAAGCCTATTATGGAACTGCGAATGATATGAAAGTGCTGCAGCTAAACTTAAGCTATTATCAGGGTACTCAAGACCTACTATACCGTATAGGCAACGTAGCCGAAATGTATGGATAGCTGACACGACAGGCACATCCGTGATCTGGACTTGTGATAAACATCCTTTTCAGGAAATAGATAGAAGACACACTTGCTATGCTCGATGGTATAAATATATAAAGCTGTTACCTCCTTCAAGCATGACAATCGAAGAGTTCGGAAACTTCTTGGATGGACTTAGAAACGACGCCAGAAAGAGCAAACAACATAGCAAAATGGCAACAACGATGGAGCGTGTCAAGCAAATGCCGATGGACCTATAGTCTCATTCCGCTTCTTAAGACATGGACAGGTCGATTTCTACACAATTACAAACTAGACATGGATGTTTTCGCGGGTATCTCTGTAGATTCAAGCTCGACAATTCTCCTCACTATCGGAGTTGGATCCAGGCTAAGGAAGATGCGGAACATGTATTCTTTCACTGCCCGCTATTCGAACCCGAGAGACAAACGCTAAGAAATAAGCTTGGAGAAATACCAGCTCCCGAGAACGTAGTCTATCTGATGGTTCAATCGCAGGAGGAATGGAGTGCTGCGAGTGATTATGCAAAACATATTATGTACGACACAACTAAGACACCTCGAACGAGAAAGGTGACAGAGTGATGAATCACCAATAAGATTGTGAGGAAGTAATGCTGTTTGCCCTACCACTCCCACGATGAAATTTCAAGACGCCAGACGGTGTAGAAAAAGCAATGAAGGGGAGGTGCTTTTCAGTGGGTGGAGATCCCACATTGTCACTGAGTACAGGCTGAGTTCGTCTTTTAAAGATTCTTCACCTCCGCCCGGAAAAAAAATTATCTATTGTATTAGTATTATAAAGAGAAAAAGTTTATGTATTTGTTAATCGGATCAGTAATTTTTTCTTTAACTCAAACTTACTGATCCGATTGTGATTATTTTACTGACGCTTCAGGTATTGTATCCAAAATATCATAGCGTATGTATCATCAAGTTTTATTAAAAGGTGGCTGGACAGTGACAATAAAAGTGTAGTAAATCAAAGAAAAAAATGCGATTCGGATGGCTTTTATCTCTTGTTCAACTAAACCATATACATATATAAATGCTCTAGAAGAAGTCTGCGACAGCATATGCCTATCTGATGAGTGCTCTCTCAAATTCATTCCTAAAGATCAACTAGACATTTTGACACTCGCGCAACAGAATCTTCTTCTTCCTTTTATCAGCGAGGCTATGATCCGAAAACAAGGGATCACAACCCTCCCACTTCACCGCATTTCCACTGATCCGCCTGTGGGGTTCGCCTATTTGACCTCAGAAAATATCTGCTGCCGGGGCCAGGGCTGCCGATTTTGGATCACTCGGTTACTGAGGCCAATGAAATGCCGATGTCGTCGCATTTGTCTGATCCAGGCGTTTATAGGCCTGCCTTTCCTACATCGCGATGTCTTTGGAACGTGCATTGATATTGCCTTTTTAACAGGGTTCAAATGATCTCTTCTTTGAACGTGGCAATACCAACTGAGCCGGTCACGCTCTATTTTTTGTACGATGGTTTCCTTGATGTGAAAGCTTCCACGGATCTTCGAACTTCTTATTCGATCAAGCTTTGTCACTCCTGCTGTCATGCGAAGCATCTTCATCTCAGCTGCCGTTCATTTACTCTCATACTTTTTGTACATCGTCCAACATTGTGAACCGTATGTGAGCGCTGGACTTACAGTGTAGAGCCTTCCTCTCAACTTCCTTTTTCTGTCACAGAAGATAGCGGAATTTTCTCGCCACTTCATCCACCCTACGCTTACACGATGATTGATGTCGTCATTACAAGTTGCTTTGCTATTGATCATAGATCCCAGATATTTGAACTTTTCGCACTTGGGAAGCACTGTTCCATTCAAATAAATGTCTGGAATAGGCCTGAGTGGATCAGAGAACGGGCAGCATAAGTACTCTGTCTTTTTTGAACTAATGCGATACCCATTTCCCTCCGAAACGTCCACCCACACATCAAGTGCTCGTTGTAGGGATGTAGGATCCTCACTTATGATGGCTCCATCGTCAGCAAAGAATAACTGATGTACCTTGGGGTCCATCACTTTACCTTCAAGCAGATAATCAAGGACTGTAATAAAGAGCAAAGGACTTAAAACGCTTCCCTGGTGCACCCCGACTTTGATTGGGAACTCTTCTGTTACTCCAGCGGGGCATTTTACTTTTGTCTTTGCTCCTTCGCACATGTCCATAATCATCTGTACATAGGTTTCTGGAACCGCTTGATGTCTTAGCGCCACCCATATCAGATCTCGTGGTTGTCTGTCGAATGCCTTTTCAAAGTCAACCAATACAATATGCAAATCCCTTAAGGAATCACGATGTTTTTCCATTATGATCCTTATACTTTGGATTGCATCTGTGGTTGATTTACCCGAGACAAACCCGCACTGATCACCAGATAGCCGTATTATTTTTCGCCATCGGCCACCTAATACCCGCTCAACGATCTTCATAGTGTGTGACATCAGCTTGATCGAACGGTAGTTATCACAGTTTCGCGTATCACCCTTCCCTTTGTATACAGGGAGAAGGTAACTTTCCCTCCATTCATTCGGCATTGGATCGGCTCTCACGAATTTGGAGATGAGAATTCTGAGCCATCTGAGCCCGATGTCTCCCATCTTTTTCCAGAACTCAGAGGGTATCTCGTCTGGCCCAACCGCTTTTCGTTTTTTGGAGTATTTGACCGCCTCACTGACTTCTTCGACTGTAATGTCGGGTATTTCTTCACAGTTAGAGGTGGCTCTTGGAAAGTATAGCCGGGGAAACTGTTCATTCAAAAGCTCTTCACAATACTGCCGCCACCTCTGCATAATTTTGTCGTCATCCACAAGAAGCTGGCCATGAGCATTGCTAATGAACTTTGGCGAACGAATCTCCTGAGCATTCTTCCTTCTTTGGGCGGCTATTTTGAAGATAGTGGCACTCTTGTTCATATTGTGTCTTCGCAGCTCCTGGATAGCCTGGTTTGCATCAGCAACCGGGGAAAATATTTTCTCCAGCTCCCGATACAGGCCCTCCGTACTCTCTGCTTGAAGCTGGGCGCACTTCTTCTTCGCTTTTTTTCTTGCAGCATCTGTATTCCATTTCGAGGCGAGCTTTTTCGTCAGTATTATTAGAGGGGCACTTTGACCAAGCTTTGAAAGCCGCTTTCTTCTCTTTTATCATTTTCTTAGCTTCATCACTCCACCACCATGTTTCTTTGGCGTGTTGATGGTGGCCTTTTGAAGCTCCTAGCAGTGATTTGGCCTTCTTTAAGCAAGTTCGCTGTAGGGAATCCCACATATTTTGTGCTCTGCACTCTTCATCCTCAGCTCCGTTGATAGTGTGAGAGAGGTAATTTTTCATTACGAAAACAAAAGCCTCGCCTTTTTCTTTGTCCAGATTGTACCACTTGATTTTCTCAGAGACCCTTGTTTGTTTGCTCTTCTTCTGTGTCTTCATAAAAATTTCTGTTAGCAGGAGACGGTGTTGACGAGCGATTGCCTCTCCCAGGATCACTTTGCAATCTTTTACCCGAGGCTACATGAAACTGCCTACCAAATGGTAGTCAATCTGAGTTTCATCTCCACCACTGCTGTAAGTGATCAGGTGTCGGCTTTGTTTGATGAACATGGTATTTAACACGATAAGACCGTGTGATTTGCACATGCTTAGGATGTCTTCACCAGGAAGGTTCCTGGTGCCGTATCCTAGTCCTCCATGGCAGTCTTCATAGTCTTCGTTTGATTTCCCGACATGTCCATTCAAATCTCCTCCAACAAATAGAAATTCTTCCTTTGGGATGTTCTTAAGGAGATTGTGGAAATCTAGCCAAAATGCATCTTTATCTCTCTGATTGTACCCATCGTGGGGAGCATATGCACTGACAATATTCCACACCTCTCCTTGTATTACTAGTTTGAGAGACATCAAACGGTCGCTGGACTTCGAAATGCTCAAGACGTTACCAAGTAGCTCTGCCGCAAGGATGGTACCGATTCCGTTCTTAGACTTTTCCGTTCCGTAGTAGAACATCTTGTAATCTTTTGTCCTAACGTCCAAGAAACGCGCCCGATTCCCGGTGTTTTTCCATTTTGTCTCTTGGACACACAAGATGTCCACCCGCCTTCTATTCATCATCTCTTCCAGCTCGTAACTTCGACCGGTCATGCTTCCAACGTTCCAACTCGCGACCCTCAAATTGCGTCCAAACTGTTTCATTATTTTGTTAGCCCCCGGAATCCGTATAGCTCTGACCCGAACATTTCTGCTCGGTCCAGGATCAGTACCATGCACAGCAGTGGTAGTGCCTGGCGGGGTAGTGCCTTTCCTTTTTGCAAGTATTACCATAATGATACAGTTTTGCAATACAATTTTTGCACCATATTGCGATGGTGTTTGTTGTTTGACACGTGCATGCTCCTGTTTTAGTATTGTTTGATCTTTCTTTTATGACACCGGTGATCTCCAGTCGTGTCAACCCACGGACTCGCATGCACACTTGTGGGAGGGTTTTTATGGTAGTAAATGTGTCGCTAGGCTCACTTGGGTGTTATATTGCCTAGATCTGATTTGTCCCCTTAGTCGCCTTTTACGACAAGCGCTAGTTGTTGGGAGGCGCTGCAGTGATATTCTTAACCCGTCCCTGCACTCGTGCAACAGAATATTCGGGAAAACTTGGGAAGCGAATTTTAAAATCATCCTGTAGATGTATACGGCTATAGTAAGGCCTATAGTAAATTACGGCAGTGTTGTATGTGCATGGAACTTGGAACACAAAGCCAACGAGCTGGCAAGAGGAGGCTCGGAACTAAATTCGGATCATTCCGACCCCTCAGTGTACATCCCGCCATTTAAGCTCGAAGCAGGGAACAATGCTGTAATGGAGGTGAACAATAGGTGGACCTCTCTAGATACTTGTATCACCACGAGAAAACTATGGCCTATATTCAATAAAACAGCAACCACTAGACTTATGCAGGAGGATATAAAATCCCTTTCTAGGATAGAAGTCATTACGGGGCATAGCACTATGTGATACCACTACAGGCGAACCCCACTGGCGGATCAGTAGAAATGCAGTGAAGTGGGAGGGTTGTGCTCCCTTATTTTCGGATCATAACCTCTCTGATAAAAGGAAGAAGAAGAACACTATGCGATACCACATAAAAAAACTACATGTAGTGGACGAAGACCTTTACAGGAGCTGTTGAGACGAGGAGGTTCAGAAAGACACTAACCAATTTCTTTGCCACGGTCCAGGCCTCTGCCATCTAAGAAACAAGTTCCTCGGACAATGCTTCTTTCAGAATTTAGATAGTTATCCATCAGACCGGTGAACTTTATCAAATCACCCGGATGGTTTCTATCTCAGGCGCAGTAATTATTAAGTGCTCTACTAGGTTATCTACACATACGTATATATTTTACGAGGAGGGGATTTCTTCTTTCTTTTTTTGCTTTCCTTTCTTCAGCAGCATAGACATTTCTCCAGTAGCATAGACCTAATTAAAAAAAATAAAAAATATTTGGCGCAACAGCTCTTTCAGTGCCAGGGTCTAGCTTCTGCCAAAAATCCATGTTATGTGCGTTATATTTTTTACACGAATGGAAGGGACCTACAGTTTAGTGCCGTACCCAAAGGGCAATTTTTGTTGAGAAGCTTTCTCGAGACAACAATACTCTCGGATGTTTGTCAGATGTTCGCGAGAGGTGGGACAGTGAAAAAACTTTTTGGTGTTTTCTGGGATTCGAACTTGGAACCTCACTCAGACCTTGTTAGGTTCTCCACAAAAGGAGGCGCACAATACACTTTCTGATTAGCTCAGATTGTAGTAGTAGGAAAGAGTCATGGAAAGTCATAAAATCCCTTGCAGAAAAGATAAGGCGACAGCAATAAACATCTGAACATGGCAACGGCTAAATGGAGCCCCAAACACTTTTCAACTATCCAAGGCACCGATTACAGAAGGGTACCCTATAGGAAACCATGCCAAACCTCTTATAATTGAGGAGAAGCAGTTTAGCACCTGTCTACTATACACCAAAATTTTGGAGAAGAGCTAATGTAATATTCAGCCCGAAAGTGAGAAAAAGAGACAACCTCACCAAAATCCTTTAGAACCTTTCCTTCGCCTACAAAAATAAATGTGAAACTATGTGGAGCTTAGTATTAGAATAACTACTTTAAAAACTGACAGATGTTGTCAAGGATATGCCGACGAACTAGTCATTATTGCAAGATGCAAATTTAAAAAAAAAATATTGCCCTGGATACGAGTATCTCTGCGGATTTCTATATTTTCAAGTACCCAGTCTGCGAATATATTCATGAAAGTACTGAATTGGCTCTGGTTTTTATGATGTTGGCGTATCCTGTATTTAAAATAATTAACAGTCTAAGCCGGTTCTTCAGTCCACGAGCTATTAATAAGTGTTTGGTTTTTTGATGAAATTCGCTTTCTGAGCATTTCGCCCATACATACATCGCGATACATATGTACATCACGTGACCCCATTCGTAGATTGCAATAGAGGGAAAATAGAAAGTTCATGAAAATCATGAACACTACATCGGAGTCATCTTCCTCATAAAAGAAGGAGACGATCTGAGATCAGTATCCAAAATCTTAATCTAGTAAACTATTCAACGAGCCAGTAAAAATGACTTAGAAACAGGTGCTTTTAATTGAAGGACATCAGGTTGTGTGTCTGTCCGTATGGCCTCCTAAAATTTGAGCTAAGACAATGAAATTTCGTAAATAACATTGTAGAAGAAATATTTACAATATTTTTATTAGAAATCTTAAATCGTCAACTTGGAAAATTTCCACAAAAAACGCATAACCTGCAAGTTATCATTGCTTTTCAATCGTTTCGCGCAGTTATTGTATTTTTTTGGTTTAGACTTACTGCATTTATTTATTGTACATAAAACAACCGAATGCTTACGTAAAAAAATTAGTTCAGAGCGAATAAATTATGTATTCTTAAAGAATATGAATTTACTAACTTATTTAAATTTTTGTATGCAGTATTTTTACATCCATAGATATACATGTTAAGTTTGACTCATACCCAGTTTGTTACACAAAGAAATAATGGAGATAGACCCCATAAGGTATAGATATATGTAGATAATCATTACCAGCTGTATGTTACGTATTTTTGGCCCTTAATTATGAGCTAGAAAAAAGAAATTTCACACTGGACTTTTGAGAGTCCTAAGTACTACAAATGTAAACATATTCGAAGTCCGTCCACTGACACATCCACTTTTCTCTTTTCAACAATTTTTTTCGAAATCATAATTATGGAATAGTATTTATAAAATATGTACGTATTGATGTCCTTTACTATAATCCCTCTTATTAAGCAGGTAGAATGTGAATAAACTGACTTGTAAATTCTAGTATATTATGTGTCATAATATTTTTCAATTTTATATTTTAGCTTTTATTTCACTTTATTTTACTTTTTATATTTTTCACTTTTTTGCTACATTTAATAATATGAACATATCTTACTAACCGTGCTTGGGGTCGAAAAAATGATAAATTCCGGAATGGATCATGGAATAGAGACATGCCACCCGTTCTTGGTTAGTTTTCCTACAATCTTACACTTTACACTTGCACTGGATACCACTGACAGAGCGGTTAAGTGAACTAGCCATGTCTTTTATAGTTTATCGCCAAGATTAAAAGTGGATTTAATCCTAAGCTAATCCCATTGGAATCCGCTGACGTTCTTCTTTTGTTGTGATTTATATCTACTCCCATTTGCTTTTAATTTATTTGGTCTTGGTGTTAACATTTTAAGTTACCTTTTGCCATGTTGTTGGAGAATCTACGCAATTGAACAATGTAATGCTGCTGAATTTAATGAACTTGAAAAATTAGACAAAGTCAAATATACTTTTTAACATTAAAATATAATCTACAAGTACAATAAATGTATGTATGTATTCTAGGTATAATATTCACACTACGGCAGATCTTGGAAAAAACCCATGAATATAAAATCGATACGCACCACCTTTTCATCGATTTCAAAGTTGCCTATGATAGCGTGTATAGAGACGAGTTATACAGAGCCATGTCTAGTCTTGGCATCCCTGCCAACCTCGTCCGTTTGTGCAGAATGACGATGGAGAACTCTCGCTGCTCCATTAAAGTCGGTAAGAACATCACAGAACCGTTCGATGTCAGGAAAGGTCTTAGACAAGGTGACGCGCTATCATGCGATCTCTTTAACATAGTACTTGAGAGAATTGTACGAAACTCACAAGCCAACCCCGGAGGTACAATCTTCTTTAAGTCTGTACAACTACTCGCTTATGCCGATGACATTGACATAATCGGAAAAACTCAACAGGCAGTCAATGGGGCATTTACGAGTATTGAGAACGAGGCAGCAAAGATGGGTCTAGCGGTCAATGGAAGCAAAACAAAATATATGCTGTCTACAAAAAAGGACACCCAACATCGGCGTCTTGGACAGAACGCCACAATAGACAGATACAATTTTGAGGTAGTAAAGGATTTTGTCTACCTAGGCTCTATGGTGAGCTCCGCAAATGACATCAGTGGAGAGATCACACGGAGAATTACTCTTGCCAATCGTTGTTTCTATGGGCTAAAACGGCAATTGAGTAGCAAAGCCCTATCTCAAACTACTAAGGTAACTCTTTATAAGACATTAATCATCCCAGTCCTGCTGTATGGCGCAGAGGCATGGGCTTTGACAAAACCGGATGAGGATGCCCTTGGTTATTTCGAGAGAAAAGTTATTCGAGCGATCTTTGGTCCCGTCTGCATAGACGGTGAGTGGAGGAGAAGGTACAATGCCGAACTATACGGCCTGTACAAGGACATCGACTTAGCCAGAAGAGTTCACATACAGCGACTAAGATGGCTGGGTCATTTAGAGCCGATGGATCCCAACCTTCCCGCTAAGAAAGTCTTCGAATCCACCCCGGACGGACGGCGCAGTAGAGGACGACCTCGCGGTAGGTGGCGCAAACAAGTGGAGGGGGACCTCAACCAACTTGGCGTGCGCAACTGGAGGCAGCTGGCTCGTAACCGTGCTGGCTGGAGAGGTTTGTTGGTTGAAGCCCAGGTCCACCCCGGACTGTAGCGCCATCTAAGTAAGTAAGTATTCTAGGTATGCATAGATAGTATACATATGTACTTACTTGTATATTTCTCGTATAAAATTTTGCCTAACTTATATAATAAAATGTAATTAGTAAAAGTATCTACGCCAGATTTGTTGTTGTCAGCGTGTTTTTATTAGGTGATGTATTTAAGAACTAAAGTTTGCAAGGTCCTTGTTGCTGGTATTTAGCATTGAAAGTATGCTGAATTGAATAAGTGTGTTCTGAATCTGTTCTGAATATATAAAATGCTTCAATACGCCTTAGTTACTGACCGAACTACTGGAAACAATCCATTATCATAGTAATCGCTACACCGGGAAAAGATCCTACCAATATAAATTCCCAAAGACCTATACGCCTCCTACCCTACCCCTACGTCCAAGATATTCGAGAAGCTCATACTTGAACAACTTATGCCACACATAGATGATACAAACACAATACCACTCTATTACTTTGGATTATAGAGGAGGCACAATACAATAATACGATTGAACAAGTGCATCGCATAGTTAGAAAAATTAGAAGAGCGTTCGAAGAAAAATAATATTGTTCCGCTTTGTTCATTGATATTACCCAAGCCTTCGACAAAGTTTGGCACAAGGGACTATTACACAAAATAAAGATAATGCTTACACAAAACACCCACGGCATTTTAGAAAATTACCTTTGACATCGTAAATTCCGCACTAAATGCTCGTACAAGAACTCGACATCCCACCTACACAACATTGTCGCCGGAGTCCCTCAAGGGAGCATCTTGTTTCCGTTTTTGTATTTCATTTATACTCCTGATATGTCAACTAACCACTTCGCACTTATCTCAACATTTGCAGATGATACATGAATAATGAGTTCTCATAAAGACCCAAAACTCGCATCTCAAAGTCTCCAAAGTCATGTTCATGATTAAGAAATAACTTGGAAACTTGGAGAATAAAAGTGAACGAAACCAAATCTGCTCACATTAAATTTACCGTGAGGAAAGGAAATTGCGCCAACAACAAAAGCAATGATCTCACCATCCCATAACACTCGAAGTATAAATACTAAGGCATCCATCTAGATCGCCGTTTCACTTGGAGCAAACACATAGATATGAAATCAGCTCAAAAACAACTTAAATTCAAATCACTCTACTGGTTATTAAACAGAAACTCAAAACTAAGTCTAGAAAATAAAGCGCTGGTCTATAATGCTATTATCAAGCCAATTTGGTCATAGAGAATCCAACTCTGCGGTATTTCATCAGCTTTCAACATTGCCAAACTAGAAAAAAGACAGTTTACGTGACCTGAAATCCATCCCAATCCACTCGCTAGAAACCCTCTATTTTCACATTGGCATGTACGACTAAAGTAAAAGATACACTAGATTTAATAAATAATAATGTTTAACTTAGAACCTATTCTAGTTAAAAAAAATACTTATATCTTTGCATCAAACAAGGTAATTCAATACACGGGTAGAGAACATTATTGTATTTTTAGAAAATAAATTAAAATTACTGTTAAAATCTAGTATGATTGGTTGATGATATATGATGATAAATAATTATCTATATCTATATGCATGTAATAAAATGATAACTAGGGTTGGGAATGGGCAGATATCACGCAGAAAGTACATCACAGATGTTAACAAAACTTTGGCGTTTTATACCTTAAGAAATTGGTCCTTATCTCCAATAAGAATTGTCACTATACTCCTTAAGGGATATTAAAAGAAATAAACACAGACGTGTGGTGAAATCCTACCAAGAACTTACAGTTAAAAAAACAGGCCAACATTGCGTCAAGACTGTGTTCTGAAATATAAAAAAAATAATAGAAATATAAAAATGATGCCAAGTTGTTTGTGTGTTTTAATAAGCACTGAAAAATATTGTGAGAATTGATAAATTTACAGACCAAACTTGGTAGTCTATATATTTGGTCAATGGTAGACTTTCCCGGCCTGAAACCGCACTGATAAGGATCTATCAGGTTGTTGACGATCGGTTTTAGACGTTCTTTACGGCAGATAGGAACTTATATGCGATGTTGAGAAGACTTGTACCTCTGTAGCTATCGTAGAACAGAGTCTCCATTCTTCAGATTCGGGCAAACAGTGCTGAGGTTCTGTTCATCTGGCATACTTTCATTCGACCAAATTTTACCAATAAGCTGGTACAAGCCCCTTACTAACTCATCTCATTCTGTCTTGAAAATTTTGACGTCAGCTCAGACAGCATTGTTGTATTTATGTTTATATGTATATCGCCATCCTCACTTCATTCTGATCGGGTTGATTATTCTATTCAGTGTATGAAAGCAATATACTCGTAGCTTAACAATACTCATAGGCTTCCAATGACCCCAATATGTCTTTACAAATAAATCTATATGTCGTCAGCATAAAGATGAGAAGAGACATTTTTGCAAACCCCGCGTAAGTCATTAATGAACATACAGAAGATGATTGGGTCCAATATCGAACCCTGGGTTACTCCCGAGAGACAGCTTCTGGGTTCCGATGATTATATGTGGCGTGACTCTTCAGGTTATTTGATGCCTATACGGATGCTCCCAAACGTCTGTCCGCTACATTTTTGCTCTCTACGCGGAAAAACTATAGACAACTTACTGGCATTGTTATGGGGCACTACACCTTTACTTAGACATGTTGGGTTTAAGTAATAAGGGCAACGAAAAGGGGATCGTGGCGTTCGGAGAAGTAGCTGCTCAACATTAACTGCCTTGCAGGCTCTAGTATTGCCTATTCGATCTCAATTCGAGCCCCTTTTGGCCCTCTTCTATCTCCGAGGCTAGTTAAACGACTACTAAAAGATTTAATTTTTCAGGGCGATTACGGTTACCCAAAACAAGCAGTCTTCCAAATATTATACGCCTAGGTGGTGGTAGTCTAACAGTAAAGCATGCGATTACACGAAAACACATGCCTTTTCATTTAGCGTAGGCTTACCAATTCAGACTCTCCACCTTCACGTTGGTGACCGCTGGGTGCTAAGTACTTTGATCGGAGATTGGGTAGCCAACCCCCTCTAGGAGGCTCTTGGCGGCAGCAGCCGAGAGAGGATCACAGATCGATAAGAAATTTGCAAGGTTAGTCAGGGCCTCGAAATAGAGATAGTGGCGGAGGAGGCCTTGATGGGCCGACGGCAGCACTCAGACTCCCAAAGTGGACTGCTGAAACTGGTGTACCCGACCCTGCATTGCAGGGGTATAACAAACGGAACGGGCCCTCCAGGTTGGGGCTGTGCCGTTAGGTTAACTTCTCTACGACGTAAAAAACATTTGTTTACGAAGCTATCAACAGCCTCGGTTACGGATGATTTTACTGTTGACGATGTAAAAAGAACAACGATCTTCGTCCCTGCAGTGGAATGTTAGGTCTCTCTACAAACCGCATGCAGCGTGCCTCATCGCGAAGGATGACTTCTACTAGCTTTTGGACAAGACGTATGAGCAATGCACTAGCCACGACGTTAAAATTGTCCTTGGTGATTTTAACGGAAAGCTAGGAAAGGAGGACGTCTTTAGTAGCGTGGTCGGAAAGCACAGCCTGCACGTTGGTGTCGTCAACGACAACGGATTCAGGCTAGTTGACTTTGCGGCGGGAAGATACATTGTCGTAGCTAGTGCGCGGTTCCCACGTGTCGATATTCACAAGGGGACGCCGAACCTGATGTACTGGGTTTCCCTCGGCCACCACAATGAAACCCCTGGCATGACGAAGAATGCCGCCAAGCATACAAATGCAGCAAGACAAGAGGTACACAAAACGGCACTGCGTAAAAGAACTAGAGCTACTCGTGAGCTCTACGAGTGGAGAAGAAAAGAGGAGCATCGAATTTTCAGAAAGAAGAAAAAGGAGCATGAGAAGTGCTTGATCGAGGAGATTGAGAGATTATTTCAGGAATGATGTAAAAGATAAAAGAAACATGCCAGGGTTTCAAAGTCAGAGCAGAAGCCTGCAGGGACGAAAATGATAACATAGTAGTAGAATCGCAGTCGATGCTGAGGATGTGGAAGGAACACTTCTGCAGACTACTAAACGGCGACGATGATCATTATTCCGCTGTCAAGTAGAACGAGCCATTCAACAGTGTCGATGACAGTAGAGATTCCCGTCAACCCGATCAGAATGAAGTGAGGATGGCGATATACATATAAACATAAATAAAACAATGCTGTCTGAGCTGACGTCAAACTTTTCAAGACAGAATAAGATGAGTTAGTAAGGGGCTTGCACCAGCTTATTGGTAAAATTTGGTCGGATGAAAGTATGCCAGTTGAATAGAACCTCAGCACTGTTTGCCCGAATCTGAAGAATGGAGACTCTGTTCTACGATAGCTACAGAGGTACAAGTCTTCTTAACATCGCATATAAGTTCCTATCTGCAACCTGATAGACCTTATCAGTGCGGTTTCAGGCCGAGAAAGTCTAAAAAAAAAAAAAAAAAAATATTTGGCGCAACAGCTCTTTAAGTGCCAGGGCCTAGCTTCTCGCAACCACTCATGTTGTGTGCGTTATATTTTTCACACGAATGGAAGGGACCTACAGTTTAGTGCCGTATCCGAACGGCGATTTGAGAAGCTTTTTCGAGACAACAATACTCTCGGATGTTTGTCAGACGCTCGCGAGAGGTGGGACCGTGAAAAAACTTGTTGGTGTTTTGTAGGATTCGAACTTGGAACCTCACGCGTAGTGATCCGACACACTAACCACTTAAGCCACGGCGCCCGGGAAAGTCTAAAATTGACCAAATATTGAGACTACCAAGTTTGGTCTGTAAATTTATCAATTCTCACAATATTTTTCAGTGCTTATTAAAACACACAAACAACTTGGCATCATTTTTATATTTCAATTATTTTTTTTATATTTCAGAACACAGTCTTGACGCAATGTTGGCCTGTTTTTTTAACTGTAAGTTCTTGGTAGGATTTCACCACACCTCTGTGTTTATTTCTTTCAATATCCCTTAAGGAGTATAGTGACAATTCTTATTGGAGATAAGGACCAATTTTCTAAGGTATAAAACGCCAAAGTTTTGTTAACATCTGTGATGTACTTTCTGCGTGATATCTGCCCATTCCCAACCCTAGTTATCATTTTATTACATGCATATAGATATAGATAATTATTTATCATCATATATCTTCAATCAATCATACTAGATTTTAACAGTAACTTAACAGATCTTAGGATCTAAAAATACAATAATGTTCTCTACCAGTGTATTGAATTACCTTGATTGATGCAAAGATACAAGTTTTTTTTTTTTTTTTTTAACTACAATAGGTTCTAAGTTAAACATTATTATTTATTAAATCTAGTGTATATTTTACTTTAGTCGTACATGCCTATGTGAAAATAGAGGGTTTCTAGCGAGTGGATTGGGGTGGATTTCCAGCTTGTTGATGTAATTGCTAGTAGATCTTCGGATTTCTTTTTGTGCAGTAGGGATTTTCAGGCCACGTAAACCATCTTTTTTCTAGTTTGGCAATGCTGGAAGCTGATGAAGTACCACAGAGTTGGGTTCTCTATGACCAAATTGGCTTGATAATAGCATAATAGACCAGCGCTTTATTTTCTAGGCTTAGGCTAGGTTTTGAATTTCTGTTTAATAACCAGTAGAGTGATTTGAATTTAAGTTGTTTTTGAGCTGATTTCATATCTATGTGTTTGCCTCAAGTGAAACGGCGATCTAGATGGATGCCTTAGTATTTATACTTCGAGTGTTAAGGGATGGTGAGATCATTGATTTTGTTGTTGGCGCAATTTCCTTTCCTCAAGGTAAATTTAATGTGAGCAGATTTGGTTTCATTCACTTTTATTCTCCAAGTTTCCAACCATTTTTCTAAGTCATGAACATGACTTTGGAGACGTAGAGATGCGAGATTTGGGTCTTTATGAGAACTGATGATTCATGTATCGTCTGCAAATGTTGAGGTAAGTGCGAAGTGGTTGGTTGGCATATCAGGAGTATAAATAAAATACAAAAACGGACCCCAGATGCTCCCTTGAGGGACTCCGGCGTCGATGTTGTATAGATGGGATGTCGAGTTCTTGTACGAGTATTTAGTGCGGAATTTACGATGTGAAAGGTAATTTTCTAAAATGCCGTGGGTGTTTTGTGTAAGCATTATCTTTATTTTGTGTAATAGTCCCTTGTGCCAAACCTTATCGAAGGCTTGGGTAATAATTCAATAGTTTTATGCCTTCTCCTAAATCCAAACTGGTGGAGGGTTATTGTGTTTGTATCGCCTATGCGTGGCATAAGTTGTTCAATTATGAAGAGGCTTATAGGTCTATAGGAGTTTACATTGGTATGATCTTTTCCCGGTTTAGCCACTACAATGATAGTGGATTGTTTCCAGTAGTTCAGTCAGTAACTAAGGCGTAGTGAAGCATTTAATATATATAGAAGATGAGTTACGGCAGCATTTTGAAGTTCCTTCAACATTTTGGGAGTAATACCATCAGATCCAGGTGCTTTTTTATTTTTAAGTTTTTGATTGCCTCCGCTAAGCTTTTATTCTTTATTTTGATAGGAGCTTGCAACGGGGTGTAAGGTATTTCGGGGAGAGATGTGGGATTTGAGTATTGGTTTGGTGTAAAGACTTTGCAGAAGTGTTCGGGGCAAACGCTAAGACTTTCGCGGTATCATCTCTAGCCCAGTTGGCATCATTTTAACGAAGAGGAGATTCAAGAAGAACTCGTTTGAACTCTTTCGTTTCTACCAGAGAGATTGGTCGGTTTTTTTAGTTGGCGTTAGGTTTATATGAAAATATAGCAATGCCAGTTCTTTTCTAAGTTTTAAAGCGTTATGGAGGGCATAAGTGCATCTTGTTAGATCGTGTTTTAAGACTGGAGACCTACATTGTTGCCGTTTCCTCCTTAAATGTCTCTTTTTCTTCAAAAAATTTTCAATGTGAGGAGACTTTATATCGTGTACGAGGTTTCTTTTGCAGAGTAACGTTGCGCTATGTGCGGCATCGGTTATGACTTGGTTGGAGTTTAGGTTTGTGGTATCTATTTCTACTCTGGACTTTAAGTAGATCTTAGGATTAATGTGGGCGCTTATATATTTCTTGAATTTAAGCCAGTTTGTATTTGTTGGTGATAGAAGGTGATGGAGAAACTAGGGTTATAGGGTTCCTTCTCCACGTGATTATGATTGTAGAATGATCTGATGAAAGGTCGCTTCAGCGAGGAAGTAGTCACGATTTAGGTTTCTTATTATGCCGAAGTCCAGCAGGCCTGAAATGTTTCGTCGATCTGTAGGCCAATGAGTTGGGCTATGAGCAGAGGTGTCGAATCCTCTATTAGATACGACGTTCCAGAGTCGATTGCCCTTTGGGCTGGTTAGTCTTGATCCCAAAAAAATGTGTTTTGCGTTATAGTTGCCTTCTGCCAGAAATCTATTACCAAGAGTATTGAAGAATTGTATGTACTGCTCTTCTGTTATGTTGAAGCTTGGAGGGCAGTATATAGCCGATATTGTGGTCTTATATGGAAATTCTTCCAGACAGATAGAAGTAGCTTGTAGGTATTCCTTACTGAACTCTTCCATTAGATGGTGATTTCATTTCTGCCTCACTAGAATACCGGTACCCCTTCGTGCACTGCCTGAAGAGTGTTTTATGTCGTGAAATATATAGTTCTTAATTGCAAAGCAATTTTTTTGGGTTAAATGAGTTTCGGAAATCAACAAAATATCTATATTGTTTCTCTTTAGGAAGTACTCCGGTTCGAGTATTCGCTGGCTCAGGATTTCGGATTTAACTTTGCTTTATTTCAGTCTACTGAACTGTGTAGATCCCCACAAATTACGCAAACAGCAGGAAGAGTTCAGTATTTCCTGGTGTGACCGAATTCTTGGCAGTTAGTACATTGAACTGATCCGCTAAGCTTGTGAGCTTCCTCGACTGTAATCTCTCGATTCAGGAGGTATCTAAGGTTGTAAATTGGGTGAATTTCATTTTTCTTAAGAGTCTTAGGATTGAATTCAAGCTCACATCGAAAAAGCAGTTTGGGCTTGTTTTCTCTATTTTTGATGTTGTAAACATATCTGACGTTGTGGCCTTCTACTTCTAGCGCTTCCTTGACTTCAGAGGTATGAATGCTAGGTTCGATCCACTTGATTACTAAGATTAATCCTTTACAGCTTTTAAGTTGGTCAGTGAAAAATTCTTTTTGCTGTTTTCTAGGCCAGTTATAAATTTCCGAAAGATTTGTTCGTCGATTGTTTGAATCTTTGTTTCGGAGATATTACCGAAATATTAGTAGCATCTTTTTATTCATGGTCATCATTAAAAAATAACTCAAAATTGCTTTCCATTTTTCTATTTCGTTCAATATTAAAAAGATTACCGGGCAGTTTTAAAATTTTCTTCTGTATACATATGCCAGTGTCAAGTTGACTGCATTAGCTCAATCGAAAATTGCTGTTCCATAATTGCAAAAATTAGTTCGGTTGTATTGAAGTTGAGTTGTGTGGAAGACAAGACAAACAAGTTAATTTGTGATACATAATATTTACTTACTTACTTAGGTGGAACTACAGTCCGGGGTGGACCTGGGTCTCAACCAACAAACCTCTCCAGCCAGCACGGTTATGCGCCAGCTGCCTCCAGTTGCACACGCCAAGTTGGTTGAGGTCCCCGTCCATCTCCACCCGGGGTGGATTCGAAGACTTTCCTGGCGGGAACGTTGGGTTCCATCCTCTCTAATGACCCAGCCATCTTAGTCGCTGTATGTAAACTCTTCTGGCTAAGTCGATGTCCTTATATAGGCCGTATAGTTCGGCATTCTACCTTCTCTTCCACTCACCGTCTATTCAGACAGGACCAAAGATCGCTCGAAAAACTTTTCTCTCAAAATAAGCAAGGCCATCCTCATCCAGTTTTGACAAAGCCCATGCCACTGCACCATACAGCAGGACTGGGATGATTAGTGTCTTATAAAGAGTTACCTTTGTAGTTCAAGATAGGGCTCTGTTACTCAGTTGCCTTCTTAGCCCATAGAAACAACGATTGGCAAGAGTAATTCTTTGTTTGATCTCCCCACTGATGTCATTTGCGGAGCTCACCATAGAGCCTAGGTATACAAAGTCCTTTACTACCGTAAACTGGGGTTACTTTGTGCCTGGTTTTGATGTTTTTTGCAAAAAACTTTTATTTCCTTATGAAAGAAACAAAATAAGGTATACCATTTTGATCTTAAGCATTAAGCAATGAAGGAAACGTTCTCAAATTAACGAAAGGACTTATTTTTAGCATATAAGCCTTCAAAGTGTGGCACAAAGTTACCCCACGTTTGGGGTAACTTTGTGCCACTGACGACATCCTTTAGTAATCTTGTCCAAATGTAAGTTTGGTTCAATTTTACCCCATATACAATTAAAACACATGATAACAACATTTTTTAAACAAACAAGTCAAGGATTTTTATTTACGAAAAAAAAGTGAAAGCGTTAAAAAAAATGTTTAATAAGATATTTCGGGGACGCTATAAAGACCCCTTTTAGATACCAATTTGGGTTCATTAATCACCACAATTACGTTTTTGATATCATACCAAATTTCATCCTTATGGTGCGGCCATTTCCAAAATAGTCCACTTTTTGTCATGGTGCTAACCAAGAAAGTGTTACCATCAATCTCATTAATTTTGCCTCGATACTGATGTCTATCGTATAGAACCAGGATGTAATCAGTCACTTTAAGAGAACAAGCCTTTCGCCGCCTGGATGATGGCGCTGCAGTTGGATTGTCAGGATCAGATTCCTCAATATCAGAGCCCGCAACTGGATCGTGAGGATCAGATTCTACAGAAAAACCGCTACAATCACTTTCTCGGAGGGAATATGCATCCATATCACTTTCTTCCGAAGTGGAACTTAAAGCACGCTTCTCTTTGGGACGATTTGTATTTTGTTTGTCGTCTGAAACCAACAAGTCTTTAACGGCTATGCTCTTTCCTGGAGCGACATTCAATCGTTTTCGTCTTTTTATCTACCTAGTTTTTGTGATATCATCTCTTTGGGTTTGCAAAAACTCAATAAAGGATTCAGCTAATATACCTTCCAATGGAAGGCTTGCTTTCGGAACATTTTTAGGCAATCGGGCAAGAACAATGTTTCTATTAAGTGGATAAATACCACACTTACGAAAGCCAGACTTTAAGCTTTCTGGTCCATTTTGCTCCAATTTTTGGAACAATTGCTTCAAAAGACCCGGAAAGCAATCCTTTGGAATTGTAGTACATTTCTTGCCATATTCAGTGTCTTTCCATGCTGTTAAGATTTTGCGCCATTCCCCTTTAACAGGTCTAAAATAATAATAATAACACGTCCAAAGGCTGTAACAAATGGGACGCGTTAGGTGGCAATGCAACAAAGGCGATTTTATTATTTTCGAAGGACTGTATCACTTCCATATTTAAGTGTGAACTTAAATTATCACTAATCAATACTTTTTTGCCACTTCGTTTTTTTTTTAAAATAGGAAGCATTAGCATCGTGAACCAATCTTCGAAGCTTTGACCATCGAACCAGCCCGATTTACTGCAATTATAACGCGCCTTATAGGGACCAGCTTCTATCCAAGAATGCCACAACTTTTGTGATTTATAGTTTACATAAACTGGGGCTACCTCACCTGCTGCATTACCACATACCATTATGGAAGTACATGCCTTAGCAGAGTTTCTTATAATTTCAGGATATTTGGTTCCTCTTCTTACCAATACTTTTTTCGATCCTGGATCATCTACAAGATTTGTTTCGTCGTAGTTCCATATGTTACTTGCTGGAATGTTATCAAGCTCTGTTTGCAAATGGTCAAAATACTTATTTAATTCCAGCTCGAGTTCGCGAAATATTTTTTGCAACCCTATGCGCTTAAATAGATTTGTGTCGGTCCATAAATGATTTTGTCCATTCAAGGCCAGGCATGTTATTCCGGAAAAGAGTTTCTTTCCTCCCGGATTTGTCCAAATAGCCCTTGACAATTCATCTTAAATCAAGAGGAGTGACTGGAAAACCATAAGTGGATGTAGCAATAATGTGTTTAATAAATCCTGACTCTTCTTCGGCACTGAAAACGGTTTGACGTCCCGGAACATTTGAATGAGTATCTTTTAATTTATTCATTGGAGTATTCCTAAGAATACCGTACTTCTCGCTCGCTTTTCGAATTGAAATTCTTCCACTTCGGACTTCCTGCACGGCGTTTTTCAATGCTTCCGGTGTGAAATTTCGGTAGGGCCGTCCTCCTATCTTTTGTATATACATTCGAGGCATTTCAGCTCAAGTGTCGAACCTTCAAATTTTAAATTGTATTGCAAAACTGTATCATTATGGTAATACTTGCAAAAAGGAAAGGCACTACCCCGCCAGGCACTACCACTGCTGTGCATGGTACTGATCCTGGACCGAGCAGAAATGTTCGGGTCAGAGCTATACGGATTCCGGGGGCTAACAAAATAATGAAACAGTTTGGACGCAATTTGAGGGTCGCGAGTTGGAACGTTGGAAGCATGACCGGTCGAAGTTACGAGCTGGAAGAGATGATGAATAGAAGGCGGGTGGACATCTTGTGTGTCCAAGAGACGAAATGGAAAAACACCGGGAATCGGGCGCGTTTCTTGGACGTTAGGACAAAAGATTACAAGATGTTCTACTACGGAACGGAAAAGTCTAAGAACGGAATCGGTATCATCCTTGCGGCAGAGCTACTTGGTAACGTCTTGAGCATTACGAAGTCCAGCGACCGTTTGATGTCTCTCAAACTAGTAATACAAGGAGAGGTGTGGAATATTGTCAGTGCATATGCTCCCCACGATGGGTACAATCAGAGAGATAAAGATGCATTTTGGCTAGATTTCCACAATCTCCTTAAGAACATCCCAAAGGAAGAATTTCTATTTGTTGGAGGAGATTTGAATGGACATGTCGGGAAATCAAACGAAGACTATGAAGACTGCCATGGAGGACTAGGATACGGCACCAGGAACCTTCCTGGTGAAGACATCCTAAGCATGTGCAAATCACACGGTCTTATCGTGTTAAATACCATGTTCATCAAACAAAGCCGACACCTGATCACTTACAGCAGTGGTGGAGATGAAACTCAGATTGACTACCATTTGGTAGGCAATTTCATGAAGCCCCGGGTAAAAGATTGCAAAGTGATCCTGGGAGAGGCAATCGCTCGGCAACACCGTCTCCTGCTAACAGAAATTTTTACGAAAACACCAAAGAAAAGCAAACAAACAAGGGTCTCTGAGAAAATCAAGTGGTACAATCTGGACAAAGAAAAAGGCGAAGCTTTTGTTTTCGTAATGAAAAATTACCTCTCTCACACCATCAACGGAGCTGAGGATGAAGAGTGCAGAGCACAAAATATGTGGGATTCCCTACAGCGAACTTGCTTAAATAAGGCCAAATCACTGCTAGGAGCTTCAAAAGGCCACCATCAACACGCCAAAGAAACATGGTGGTGGAGTGATGAAGCTAAGAAAATGATAAATGAGAAGAAAGCGGCTTTCAAAGCTTGGTCAAAGTGCCCCTCTAATAATGAAGACGAAAAAGCTCGCCTCGAAATGGAATACAGATGCTGCAAGAAAAAAGCGAAGAAGAAGTGCGCCCAGCTTCAAGCAGAGAGTACGGAGGGCCTGTATCGGGAGCTGGAGAAAATATTTTCCCCCGTTGCTGATGCAAACCAGGCTATCCAGGAGCTGCGAAGACACAATATGAACAAGAGCGCCACTATCTTCAAAATAGCCGCCCAAAGAAGGAACAATGCTCAGGAGATTCGTTCGCCAAAGTTCATTAGCAATGCTCATGGCCAGCTTCTTGTGAATGACGACAAAATTCTGCAGAGGTGGCGACAGTATTGTGAAGAGCTTTTAAATGAACAGTTTCCCCGGCTATACTTTCCAAGAGCCACCCCTAACTGTGAAGAAATAACCGACATTACAGTCGAAGAAGTTACTGAGGCGGTCAAATACTCCAAAAAACGAAAAGCGGTTGGGCCAGACGAAATACCCTCTGAGTTCTGGAAAAAGATGGGAGACATCGGGTTCAGATGGCTCAGAATTCTTATCTCCAAATTCGTGAGAGGTGATCCAATGCCGAATCAATGGAGGGAAAGTTACCTCCTCCCTGTATACAAAGGGAAGGATGATACGCGAAACTGTGATAACTACCGTTCGATCAAGCTGATGTCACACACCTTGAAGATCGTTGAGCGGGTATTAGGTGGCCGACTGCGAAAAATAATACGGCTATCTGATGATCAGTGCGGGTTTGTCTCGGGTAAATCAACCACAGATGCAATCCAAAGTATAAGAATCATAATGGAAAAACATCGTGATTCCTTAAGGGATTTGCATATTGTATTGGTTGACTTTGATAAGGCATTCGACAGACAACCACGAGATCTGATATGGGTGGCGCTAAGACATCGAGGGGTTCCAGAAACCCTCAGGTATATTCTACCCCTTCGGGTAGGGGTTAGAATATACCCGAGGTAGGCATGCCTGTCGTAAGAGGCGACTAAAATCCACCCTCCGTATACCGAGTATGGCGTATACAAAAAACATGCAATGAACAAAACAAAAGATTTTAATACCCCAGGTGGCAGTCCAGGTAAACTGGAAAATCCACCCTCTTCGGAGGTCGGCTCTACGGATTCTGGGGAGAGCCACTTATTGCATCTTATAAATCCCTTCTCAAAAAGTGCAAGGGTATCTCGATCTCCACCAACAAGATCGAACGTCTCCGGAAAAAGAAGTCCGCCGGAAGCGCAAACGCGTGAAAAACGGGACTCAGCGAAATCTAAAAGCATTGAGGAGGAAAATGACGTACTCCGTACCAAGCTTAGCGAAATGGAGCTACTCTATCGTGAGCTCAAGAAAGAGGTAGATTTACTCAGGCAAGAAAATAATGCCCTAAAAAACACGTACCTACAAAAAGAAAATACAGTTAGCCCACATCGCTCACCTAGTCGCGAATACCAGACGGATGAAGAAGAGCTAACACGCGAAACGAATTGGGTCGAAACGACCTAGCAAAAAACGGAAAGCTGGTTCCTCACCGGAAGTCGAGCCACAAAAAGATGAAAAGCGCAAGGAGATGCAAGAAAAGCAACAACAACCAAAATTACGTCCTCCGCCACCGATAAACGTCGTTGGAATTACGGACTATAATAAGTTGCATTGCCTCCTTAAAGGAACACTGGCATCGAAGTTTAAGGTGACATCTCTGCGAAACAATACGTGGAAAATCAATGTCGACGGTTACCGATCAGTATCTAAAAAATTGAATGCTGAAAAGATTCAGTGGTATACTTATGAAAATAAGTTAGAAAGACCACTGCGTGTTGTAGCAAGGGGACTCCACCCCTCGTGCACTAAAGAAGATGTAATGCACGACCTTCAAGGCAAAGGCTTTAAAATTCTTGATGCCGTCAATATTATCAAGAAGGAGAAGCAACAGTCGGAGGGAGATCATGAAAAATTGGTAAAGCGCGGACTTCCACTATTCATGCTTAGTTTTGATAAAGACGAAAATAAAGATATTATATTTGGTATCAAGACTATTCTTAACATCGTGGTCAAAATCGAACCTATGCGTAAGAGCTCCAGATCGATCCCGCAGTGTAAGCGCTGTCAAGGCTTCAATCATACGCAGACTTACTGCCAGAAAGAGCCGCGATGCGTTCAATGCGCAGGCAAACATCTCTCGGAAGAGTGTCATCTAAATAAGCAAACACCAGCCACCTGTACAAACTGCAAAGGAAAACATCCTGCGAACTATCGAGGTTGCGAAGTGGCGAAAGAGCTCCAAAAACGGCGCGATACGCTAAAAAATTCGATGCGTTCGAATATGAAACCAATCAAGAACAGACCCAAAATAGCTACGAAAAAAGCAGCGAAAGATAGAAAATCCGTCAATATTGACTTAAGATCGGTTAATGATAAAAAATCCGAAAGTAATAGAGATAAGGTGACAGAAGCAAAATCTCCGAATATTGGCGTGCAGTCTTATGCTCAAGCGGCGAAAACAGTTAAGAGTACGTACACGACCGACAACTCACGGGAGATCAAAGCAAGAAACCGTCCAAACTTTAATGTAAAGACTCCTACTCAAGTTGCGACATTGAAAAATGGTGATAGAGGTAGTTCAAAAGATCATGTATTCAACGTTTTTTCCCTAATTCTCGCGAAACTTGAAGAGCAATGCAAAACAAATAAACTAATTTTCGAGAGACTAGTTGCACTAGAAAACAACATTCATAACACGCGCACTTCAACCCGAATATGAAAGAAACGCTTAAAATTCTTACTTGGAACGCCAACGGGCTCATACAAAGACTCGGCGAGTTAGAAATATTTATACGAGAAAAAGATATTGATATATGCTTAGTCTGTGAAACTCATCTGACAAAGCAATCGAATATTAAGATAAGGGGATATAGCGTGTATCACGCCTTTCACCCATCGGAAAGAGCCAGAGGCGGATCATCTTTGTTTATAAAAGAATCTATCGAACACTCTGCAGAAATAAAGATTGAATTAGAAGCAATGCAAGTAAGCACGGTACGCGTTAGAAATAGACATTTTGCCTTCAACATTTCGTCTATATATTGTCCACTGCGATGTAAACTTGAAGAAAGTGATTTCACAAACATCTTCAACTTCCTTAAACCAAATTTTATTATTGGTGGTGACTTCAACGCGAAACACCCCTTCTGGGGCTCAAGGTACGCCTCTCAGAAAGGGAGAAAGCTTTATAATGCGGGTATGCAATACAGTTGTGATTTTTACTCGACGGGTAAACCAACATATTGGCCGACTGATAGAAATAAGATACCAGATCTGATTGATTTCTTTGTTGTTAAAGGAATATCTGGCAACTGTATAAAAGTTGAAGAAAGCTTTGATCTCTCCTCTGATCATTCTCCAATCATTATGACGATAAGCGAAGCTCTGATTAAAAAAGTACGACCGGCCAGATTAACCGGCGCGAAAACTAATTGGGATAGCTTTAAAAAAGATATTGAAGCAAATATTGAGCTGAGCGTATCACTTAAAACGCCCTATGAACTTGAAGTTGAAGTAGATCGCTTCGTCGAAATCTTACAGGATGCCGCGTGGAAGAATACTCCCAAACCAAAGAGAACCCCGGCCAGTTACATTCAAACTTATCCGCAGGAAATAAAAGAGATGATTAAGGAGAAGAGAAAAGCGCGTAAAAGATGGCAACAAACTCGGGCTCCGCAACATAAAGCCCATCTTAACCGCTTGTGCAACTCACTAAAAAGATCTATTAAAGACCTTAAGAATAATCAAATACAAACTTACCTAGAAAGCTTAACGGCAGAAAAAGATTCTAACTATTCGCTTTGGAAGGCTATAAAAGGTATTAAAAAACCTCAAATTCAAGCCGCGCCAATTAGGAAAAATCAAGACGAATGGGCCAGGCACGATAAAGAAAAAGCGCAAGTTTTTGCCGCCCACCTGGAAGAAACTTTCAAACCGTTTGATATACAAGCTCTCATTGAAAATACAAATACGTCGTATATAGACAATAGCGTAATAAGAAATGCAACACTTACCGAACTTAAGGAAGAAATAAAGAAACTTAAACCTAAGAAAGCTCCTGGATACGATCTAATTACGGGAGAGGTTCTTAAAGCACTACCAAGAAAAGCTCTAATTAAGCTTCTGTTTATTATAAACGCCGCGATTAGACTAGAATATGTTCCCAGTCAATGGAAAGTCGCCGAAGTTATAATGGTCCTTAAGCCTGGAAAACCGCCGAATGAAAAAACGTCTTATAGGCCGATTTCGCTTCTTCCAATTATATCCAAAGTGTTCGAGAGAATATTGGTTAGGCGAATACAGCCGGTAATAGAAGAAGGGCATCTCATCCCGGATCATCAATTCGGATTCAGAAGTAAGCATTCTACAGTTGAACAAGTACATCGTATAACACATGTAATCGAAAAATCACTTGAAGAAAAAAAGATTTGTTCAAGCGTATTCCTTGACGTTTCTCAAGCCTTTGACAAGGTCTGGCACGAAGGCTTAAAGTTTAAATTACGACAAGTTCTGCCAGAGCACCTATATAATATTTTGAAGAACTACCTTACGAATAGGCTATTCCGCGTCAAATGTGGAAACGAATATTCTGATTTTAAGGAAATAATGGCTGGGGTGCCGCAAGGAAGCGTTCTTGGTCCAGTCTTATATCTATTATACACTCGTGATATACCGCAAGTAGAAGGCACTGAGCTAGCTACATTTGCCGACGACACTGCTATCTTGACAGTAGGTAAAACGGTCGAAGATACTACAGAAAAACTGCAAGAAGCTTTGGATAGAGTAAATGAATGGACAAAGATTTGGCGAATCGCACTCAACGAGACCAAATCTGTTCATGTAAATTTTACTTATAGGAAAATAAATAACTTGCCGATCTATTCGAACTCGGTTCAAATCCCGTTTGCAAACGAGGCTAAGTATCTTGGAATGACACTTGATACAAAGCTGAAATGGAAAACGCACGTAAAGAAAAAACGCAAAGAAGATAATAAATATAGAGAAATGTATTGGTTACTTGGAAAATATTCCAAGCTTAATATATATAACAAACTGCTTTTATATAAGCAGGTGCTAAAGCCCGTATGGACATATGGTATACAACTCTGGGGTTGTACCAAAATAAGTAACATCCAAATTTTACAAACCTTTGAGAACAAAGTGCTAAGGGGTATTGTTAATGCGCCATGGTATATCAGAAATAGCGATATCCACAGAGATCTTGGCATTAAAACAATCGAAGACGAAATCAAAAACTACGCGAGAAAGCATAAAAGTCGACTAGAAAGTCACGCTAATATAACAGTCCTCCAAGTTTTGGATGAAAGAAATTTACTTCGCCGTCTACAAAGAACCAAACCTTTAGACTTAGCGCGTTAAGTAACCGCGTCTAAACTGCGGAGCTAGCAGGAACTTCTAATGGGAAGCTACCTGCAAAACGTCATTATTTCGCGAAACGAAAACTACTTGATAAGTCGAATACTTAGTTGTAGTAAAAATAAAAACAAGTCTGTTTTGAAGGGAGGTTTTTTAGTGGGTAAGAATCCCACACTACTATGAGCACGCGCTGTCGATCCTCATAGTGTCTTGTTGAAGATTTTCACCTACCCTCGAAAAAAAAAAAAAAAAAATTTACGAAAGAGCAAAGACAAGAGTTTTAAGTCCTTTGCTCTTTATTACAGTCCTTGATTATCTGCTTGAAGGTAAAGTGATGGACCCCAAGGTACATCAGTTATTCTTTGCTGACGATGGAGCCATCATAAGTGAGGATCCTACATCCCTGCAACGAGCACTTGATGTGTGGGTGGACGTTTTGGAGGGAAATGGGTATCGCATTAGTTCAAAAAAGACAGAGTACTTGTGCTGCCCGTTCTCTGATCCACTCAGGCCTATTCCAGACATTTATTTGAATGGAACAGTGCTTCCCAAGTGCGAAAAGTTCAAATATCTGGGATCTATGATCAATAGCAAAGCAACTTGTGATGACGACATCAATCATCGTGTAAGCGTAGGGTGGATGAAGTGGCGAGAAAATTCCGCTATCTTCTGTGACAGAAAAATGCCCCCTAAGTTGAAAGGAAGGCTCTACACCGCAGTTGTACGTCCAGCGCTCACATACGGTTCACAATGTTGGACGATGTACAAAAAGTATGAGAGTAAATGAACGGCAGCTGAGATGAAGATGCTTCGCATGACAGCAGGAGTGACCAAGCTTGATCGAATAAGAAGTTCGAAGATCCGTGGAAGATTTCACATCAAGGAAACCATCGTACAGAAAATAGAGCGCGACCGGCTCAGCTGGTATTGCCACGTTCAAAGAAGAGATCATTTGAACCCTGTTAAAAAGGCAATATCAATGCACGTTCAAAAGACATCGCGATGTAGGAAAGGCAGGCCTATAAACGCCTGGATCAGACAAATGCGACGACATCGGCATTTCATTGGCCTCAGTAACCGAGTGATCCAAAATCGGCAGGCCTGCCGATATTTTCTGAGGTCAAATAGGCGAACCCCACAGGCGGATCAGTAGAAATGCAGTGAAGTGGGAGGGCTGTGATCCCTTGTTTTCGGATCATAGCCTCGCTGATAAAAGGAAGAAGAAGAAGAAGAAGAAGAACGTTGAATGTGAAAAAGAAGATCAATACACAGGGGGTAACTTTGTGCCAGTTGCAACAATAAGGACGGTGGTACAAAGTTACCCCATGAAGTTGCGACCGTGTTGAAAAGGGCAATAGGTTTTACTTATATTAACTATAATATTATTTATCACAAATAAATCATAAAACAAAATAGCCCACCTTCAATTCCGTAGCGATTTTAGTTTTTTGGTTGTGAATGAAATTTTTCGCACTAGCACTTTCCCGCCAAAATCTTGATTTTGAATCGCATGTCATTATTCAAAAACATAAAGACAAAGAAATCAATGATTATTCGATAATTACTGGAAAGCTTTTCCAGCAGTCTTGCAAAGTGAAAAATGTGCATGTTTTATGTAAAAGTGTTGGTAAAGTGAAATTGAATGTAAAAAAACACGGTTGGCACAAAGTAACCTTGCAGGCACAAAGTAACCCCAGCTTAGGGTACCTCAAAATTATATGTCTATTGTGACGTTTTGTCCAAGCCGCCGATGTTGGGTGTCCTTTTTTGTAGACAGTATATATGTATTTTGTTCTGCTTTTATTGACCGCTAAACCCATCTTTGCTGCCTCGATCTCAATACTCGCAAATGCCCCGTTGACGGCCCGCTGAGTTCTTCCGATTATGTCAATGTCATCGGCATAAGCGATGTAGAAGATTGTACCTCCGGTGATGGCTTGTGAGTTTCGTACAATTCTCTGAACTACTATGTTAAAGAGATCGCATGATAGCGCGTCACATGATAGGCACAATAAATGCTCCAAAAAGTCAAGAGCTTTTATTACAGATGTTCACCATTTGCGCCCATTACTGTTTTATCAAAGTTTTCCGCTGCACACGCTTTTATTTCCGGGCTTTCTGTAATAAAAACAAAAACGTAAACAAACAGCGGCGCAGAGTTGTAAAATTCTGCAAACCGGCAGCGGCATGCGGCTTTTCCAGTTTTGGAACATAATCAAAACAAACAAAAAGATACGAATACGAGAAACAAGTTCCAGCCAATTAAACTCCAGTCCATTGGAAGTCGAATAAACGTAAAGTATTCACCGATAGACAAATCCAAAAATAGAAATTACTCTCTCTCGACTCGGAGGGACTGTGTTCCAGTGCCGGCAAGCCTTGGGAATTAATTTGATTCACTAGATTCGAATTGATACCTTTGGAATGTTTTGTTATCTGAAATTAAACGTGACTGGATGAGTGAGTATACATATGTGTGTGTGAGAGAGAACTGCAGTACACATTCCAATTCAGTTGTACGATTTGGTTGATAGTGGTTTTTTTATTTTGTTTATTTTTTCTTTATTCGTCATCTTTTTTTCTTTGATTTTCGACGAGTATTTCGTGTTTGCAATGTAGTAGATGTCGGAAAGACCGGTTTGTTGGCTGAAGGCGAGGAAGTCAGCGTAAAGTGCTGTATTAGCATAGCACCGGCACATGGGCGGTTTGAGTGTGTTAAGAGGTTTGTTTAAATTGTCAGTTGGCGAGAGGGTTGCCAGGTTGTCTTATTATCGGGCCTTAGTTCTTTGAGTCTTAGCGTGGCAGAGCGAATCAAGTCTGCAGATTTAAGGCCATCATTAAGGATTCTTATCCATCGACCAATAGAGGCAATAGGCAAAAGGGACATTTTATTAAGCCATGGTATGATGTGGAGTGTGAAAAAGCCAGGCGGATTTCATTTAAGTGGCTTAGATTACTAAGAACTACTGGTACTAATGAAAGATATATCCGAGACTCTTATATTGAAACCAACACCAGGCTTAAAACTTTGTGCGTACTGAGCGAAGGAACTACTTTGAGTTAGAGGCACTTAAATTGTCGCACTGCAGGAAATCTGTGGATATCTGGAAAGTGGTGCGGAATATTAATGGAAGGAGGTACGTAATTAATAATGAGCTAAGCCGTAGCATACTCCGAAAACACTTCGACAGGTTACTGAACCAAGTTGAGCTTGGTAAAAACTTCCAGTATCCACCATCTGGCTTTGAAAACGCGATTGTAGACAACCAACTAACGGAAGTAGAGGTTAAAGAGGCACTTTGTAGTCTAAGGGATGGCAAAGCAGCACGGTCGGATGGAATACCCTCGGAGTTTTGCAAGTACGGTACTAATTTTCTTCATGACGGACTGACCAGCTCGTTTAACACTATAATGGAGGGCGCATATGTCCCTCAACGGTTGAAGGAATCCCTAATCTTTCCCATATGCAAAAAGTGATATTCATTGGATCCTGGAAATGAAAGAGGTATTTCTTTCCCAAATGCGTCCTATAATTTTTTTTTACTAGGATTCTCCAAAAGAGATTGAACGCGTGGATATGTGCGAACAACTTACTGAAGGAATTCCAGGCAGGGTTTAGGTCAGGATACTCAACAACTGATCACATATTCATCTTAAGTTAGGCATGGATGTACACTAAGTCCAACGCTATTCGCCCTTTTTATTGAAGATCTGATCGACTACTTGCCCGGTGGTATTGAATATGCAGGTGTCCTCGTCAAAGCCCTATTGTTTCCTGACGGTGTTGTTTTGTTAGCGTATTCCGCGGAGGCCCTGTAACTCATGATAAATCGCCTGCAGGATATCAGACTATGGAGTTTAGTAGTCAACCTTAGCAAAACGAAAATCATGATGTTCAAAAAAGGAGAAGGCCGAAATCGCTTCAATGAAAAGTGACACAATGGAGAAGAGATTGAAATTGTTAAGAAATTTGAATATCTTAGGGTTATCATCACAAGGAACATGAATATGGAAAGGTTCATTAAAGAACAAAATTTTAAAATCCAAAAGCGCTATAAATGTAGCTTGGAAGAATTGTTTGTACAGGGTTTTCGAAGCGGTATCCGAGTCCATCATGCTACATGTGGCGAAAGTAAGATTCTATGTAAAAAGAGTATTTCGTCTCCCATCGAATACACTTAACTACATGCTAATGCTGGAAACTGGGTTATCCCCCTTGTTTATTAAGACATTTAAGCTGCAAGTGGATTGCGTTCTCAAAACGTTAAGTATGCCAACCACACGTCTGCTAAGAAAATTAGTTCTGAATGCTCCAATCAAGAACCGGTTGATTGATAGAGAATGGTTGGAACTAGCTGCCGGATGCGGGATGGAACTTGACGAAGATGACCTAGAGAATTGGAAGCCTAAATAAAACGACCTCACTGCTATGTTGGATGAACAGACTAAAAGAAGGTATTTGGAGGAAGCCGCTGGCTCTCTGCATAGGGGAATATACAGCCGACTCAATCATAATCTGGAACAGAATAATAACTTTCGTGGCAGTTATAAGTTAGAAAATAGCGACGATATTGAGGCTGTGAGGGGAATTTTTGATGCTTAACTTCGTACCCCACAGAGAGGACCTACCCATCTTATGCAGCATGTGTAATCTGGAGGAGAGGGAAGACATTTTACTTTTTATGGGGAGATGTCCGATCCTGAGTGAAGTAAGGAGGCAGATATTTGGGGTTAATGCCCTGATTGAGGGTGATGTGATAACTGTACTGAATGCAGTTGAGGTGAATGGACTATACGGTACATACTTCAAAATTGCCCTAGAGTACGGACAACAAATTATGAGTGGAAACTTTTAAATAAGAAATCCGTTACTTCGTTCAATACATATAGTGAAGAATTGATGAATTTATAATTGTGGTAAGATCGTTTGTTTAAGATAATCAATAAGACAGACGGCAATCCCGTACGACAATAATTTTTGCATAATTTTGTTTAAGTTTTTTTATGGAAAATAAATAATGATCTATGTATCTATCTAATACATACTTTTTCTTTATACTCCATACTAAATTTAAAACCAACGGGAGATAATATGATCTTTTAGTATCGACTTTGAAGCTTTTGTCATTTTTTGGGGTTGTTTGACTAAAATTCATTGCGGATTTGTTCTAAAACTGTAACTAAATGTGAAAGTGGAAATGTAAACTTGAAAATGCAGAAATTTAACAAACCAAATCACGTTCACAATCCGTATATAAACATGATAGATGTGAACTCTATGCTCAACACTTTGTTTTTGTAAAAATCGACTGAAGCAGATTTAAAATTTCTATTTCTATGTTTGCTTTGATGGAAAACTTGAGTTTTCATTTTCATTTTCCAACTTTCCTTTCTGAGCATATATGATAGATGGAAGTGGTGCACCACACATTAAATCTATTAAATATGAGCCATACGCCCTTTGTATAATTTTTTTCAATAATGAAGTCCAATCACTGAATTTCTATACGCTCGTATTGATTTGCTCATTTTATTTAGATCCCCTCAATTATAAAATTAAAGGCAAAGTTAAACATGAACGTCTGAGTACAGGACAGATTCACGCTCAATGTATCATACATATATCGTCATTCATGGCTCTTGCAAAAGGGGGTCGATATGATACATGGAACTGCGAGCGTGTTAAGTTAATTTTGCATTTTATTTTGCACTCTTAACATTTTGTTTCATACCCTTTGCTGGCTATGACATGTTTGAGACGGGTTGGTATCGATTCAACAAGCTTTTGAGTAATATCTGGAGACAAATTCGTACACTCTTGTTTCTTTTTAAGGTCGTTTGTCTTCCTTATGCTCATTGTTCTTATTCCTTTGTCTAGCTCATCCCACAAATTCTCAATGAGATTTATAGCCGGAGATTGTGGAGGTATTTCCATCACTTTTGGATAATTATATATCAGCCACTGCAGAGCTTCATAAGCTTTGTGCTTTCGGTCTATTCCTGATAATACTGAGTGGCACTAATACAGAAATTCTGTTTGAGAATATCATTGTACTTTCCATGTACTCTTATCATTCATAATTTCTTCAATCATGCGCAATTTTGCTGCAGCTTAGGTGGAAAAATACCGTCAAATAATAACCGAATCTCCACCATGTTTTTATTAGAAGTGCTGTGTTTGGTTTTCAATAAGTCATCAGCCGACCATCTGATCCGTGGACGTAGAAATTTGTCTCGTCCGTGGAAATACATTTTTTCTAGAAGTCGAATCTTTTCTATAGTACTGTTTTTGCGAAATCCAATCTCTTCTTCCTCTTGTTCAGACTGATGAACGGTTTTTTCCCGCCCACTCTCCTATTGTACCCAATTTCTTAATGTTTTTGTGGAAAACTTCACTACGCAGTTTTTCTGCAATTTTTTCAGGAATTCTAATCAGCGTTGTAACCGAAACTCAGAGGTACTAAAACTTGTCCACTTGCTGTAAAACGGCTATTACTTCCGATTCGCTTATGTTTACCTTCATTCCAACACCATGACAACCAGCTACAAACCTCTCGAGTACGCGCTGTATCATCCAATCCATGTATACAATGAAGAGGAGAGGTGTGGCGAAGTCCACAGTGAAAGTTATTGATTTAATGCCGTTTACCTGAATACAGCTTCTGCGGTTTGTATATAAAGACTAAATCGCTCTTAACAGGGAACAATCAATCCCATACTCCTGCAAAACACTCCAGAGCTTGCCTCAAGGAACGGAACCCTATCATCTGCTTTCTTCAAATTCACAACGCAGCTGTAGACAGATTTAAAATACTCCAATGCCTTCTCAAATACCATTCTAAGAGTGAATAACGGATCGGTTGTTCTTCTGCCGGGACGAAAACCGCATTGTGCATCCTCCGAACTCATTTCCAGGAAATTTAAGGCGATATACCCCTGTAGTTGTCGCAATCTTTTTGTCCCCTTTTTATTACATTTTTAAATGATCTTATTATGTAAACGAAAAAATATATTATATAACAAATATTTTTGGAGAAATACCTACATGTATGTGCAATTAAGCTATTCCTTTTCCACACATTCAGTTTATTAAACAAAAAACATCATTTCTTGGACAAGATCCGGCTTATGCGTAACATATTCATTTTTGGTTCATGCTTGTCCGAATTTCTTCCATTCGATTCTCGTCAAAAGTAATACTGCGTGGAAGTTTCCAGATGCGGCAATCACAAAACTCTATTACGTTTTTAATTACTTGGATGTAATTGCAATTACGGATCGACGGCGCAGTAGAGGATGACATCGCGGTAGGTGGCGCAAATAAGTGGAGGGTAACCTTAATCAACTTTGCGTGCGCAGCTGGAGGCAGCTGGCCCGTAACCGGGCTGGCTGGAGAAATTTTTTGGGTGATGCTCAGGTCCACCCGGACTGTAGCGCCACCTAAGTAAGTAATTAATTGCCATTACAGTCAGGTTTCTTCACTTATTTTCAAAGGGTGTCTTTCTACTATGGCCAAACGTTTATGCAAATCATTATCTTTATTCCATTCTTTCGAGACAGCTAGATGGCTATTATATGTTGAGTGGATGAACGTGAACGCTCTAGCTGGGAGGGACGAAGCAATATAGGAATACCGAAACTAAGTCAAAATTGAATCCAACGTCTTTTTCGACATGGTAAAGTAATTACAACTATTTGACAGAGTGCAATATCTACATGCATACTTGTATGTACATTCATATGTTCTTCTCCACTTTTTGTTGAACCGTTCCAAGCTGGAAACTGGCACAAAAGTACAGCAAAAGTCATGTATCGTATTGTGTTGTGTTATGTATTTTGTTTTATGTATTGTATTATGTTATGTATTGTGTACCAAAAAAGCGAGTCATATACATTCGTTCGGCAATATTTTGAACGAAGCCAACACTTAGCCGAAACCTGAATTACCGATCCAGTTCCAACCTTTCGTGAACACTATTATTAAGCTAAGACATAGGTCCACTCCGGACTGTAGCACGCAGATATCTCTAATGATTTCGAAGGTTTTAAAAAATAAAATAAATATTTGGCGCAACAGCTCTTTGAGTGCCAGGGCCTAGCTTCTCGCAACCACTCGTGTTGTGTGCGTTATATTTTTCACACGAATGGAAGGGACCTACAGTTTAGTGCCGTATCCGAACGGCGATTTGAGAAGCTTTTTCGTGACAACAATACTCTCGGATGTTTGTCAGACGCTCGCGAGAGGTGGGACCGTGAAAAAACTTTGAAGGTTTTACCAGACTTTTTTTTTATATTCAGTGGACGTCCAGTATAACAAATGCCGACATTACGAATTTTCGATGCAATGAACGCCGATTACTAATATTTCTCTAAAAAGCGAACGCTTACAAACATTGACTATTCAATATTACGAACGCTGAAAAAAATTTAGATATGTTCAACTAAAATACATACCAGTGTATTATTTTCCATTTTTATGTTAATAAAATAAACAAATACTGACATAAAAACTTGATGTTTTAACATATGGTATTATGAATGAAAGCGGTTCACAAAACCTCAATATAACGAACAATTTCGTAATAAAGAACGAGATCTGATATTGTTCATTATACTGGACATCCACTTTATTGTATAAATTAATAACATGATACGCTTTTTTATTTCATACAAATATTCATGTCCTCTATGAGGACGTTTTTATTAAATTCCAAAAGAAAACGTATAGTGTTGTTAATTGGCGCCCCAGGTTGCACGTCCTCATAGATAATATGAATATTTCTTTAAAAAAAAAAAGTGTAGTGTTGTTAATTTATATGTACATAATTAAGCTTCGCGGAAAGTAGCGCACCATTTATTTTATAATAAATTACGCAGATGCTCAAGATAGTATAAGCATTAATAGAGGCCATGGTGCTTTTTCCAGACGCTTGGCAGTGCAGACAGAAGCTGACACTACCATATTACGAATTCTACATGACATTACATTTTCATGTAAATGTTGAAATCTCGAATTACAAAATTTACGTAATAAATGAATAATGATATGTTTTTGGCAGATAGGTGAACAGGAAGGCTGATCCTAATGTCTAAATGCAGACTATTATATAATTAGTTTAAGAAAAACAATAAAGGAAAGCGGCAACCCTATTAGCAAAGTGTTGAATTTGAGCTCTCCACTTCAACACCGCACTGTGTATTAGTGGTACTGTGGATGTTTGTCTCTAGTCAGCTCCATGTGTTCAAATGCTCCATCTCTTGCTTGTTGGGACTGGAATTTTAAACTGGAAACCCCAATTGTACTGTGTATTGCCCCTTTAACGTTTTATAACTCGCTTACGATGTATGCTGCTCCACACTAGCACTTTGCTAGCTCCAACACTGGAAAATGAATGGTAAGAGAATGTCGTCAAGAGGAATGGGGCGGCCTGCCTCTCACTGGGGCTGCTAGTGTTGTGTTGATGTTGATATTGCTGTGCCTCTACAATGGCACGAGTATGAAGTAAAAGAAGAGGCAAAAAAAAAAAAAACAGCAGCGGCAAGCATAGTCCTACACCGGTTTTGACATATCCAAAGAATTTTTTTCGTCAGTTTTACGGAAGCAGTACAATCGATGTGACTGTGGTGTTACTCTCGTCTGTCGTGTTACGAATTCTCTCCCAATCGTTGCGTTGCGTGTTTTTTTTTTATTTGTATTACATCGCTCGTTTGTTAGTTGTATGTGGAACTTATTCATTTCAATTAGCTTCTTCTTTATGTTGTGGATAGATTTGAATTTGAAATTTTTGTAGGATTTCCCATACGATTTATGGTTTTTGCATTCCCCGCACTGTGCCTAAAAGCTAGTAACTCTAGCTAACTGCCTATTGTTCCAAAGCAATATTCGATTGTGATACCTGTTTAAGCACTCTCACTGTACGCCTTATACCGTCTTAGAATTTTAATCTATCTGTTGAATTAGACCCGACATCCTCTGCCACTCGTCGAAAGTTGCTCTCAAAATCACTAGCAGCCTAGAAAGCCTACGTGCAATTGCCACTGCGCTACTGTTCATCAAGTATCCATTCTACCGGTTTACCTTGTGCAACTAGAAATAGGTTCTTGTATTTCAATCGTTCTGCTTCGTGTTCGTCCCATTCCCTGGTCGATAAAAAAAAATAAAGAAAATAAAACCCGACTTGACCATACACTCATTCGCGTTTAGTGCGACAAGATATACGAGATATATGCACATAAGTATAAGGTTTTGACCAGTGATTACACATTTCTAAAAATAATCTAAGCCTGCTCCTTCGTGTCAAGCCTCTCTTGTGCCAATGAGTAGCGCCCCAACCAAGCATTGCAATAAATTAGCTTAATTTGCATTCTAAAGTGTAAAAAATCGCGACAAAACGAATTCATTTGTTATCGTTCTTTAGATAACTCAAATATTTGTAAACGAAAAGTATAAAACCGGTCTTAGCCGCACAGTGAAGGTTTAAAATGTCGCCAACTAAGGATGATACCGGAACCACAATATCCCGCAGACCGCGCGAGGAATTCGCAGAGTCGGTAAGTTTGCCCTTAGACTGAACTGGAGACACCAGTATGATACCTACATATTGATACATATATTACTTCGAATGTTGTTTTGTGACAGGCTATCCAGTGTCAAATTTTTATAGATCCGGGGTGGGCAACCCTCGGCCAAGTTTGACCATGAAAGCGCCATGAATTTTGAGTAGTTGTGTGCCTGAATGAGAAATCTGATTTTCTATTTTCTATTTATTCTTTTATTTAAATGTGCGATAAAAATAAATTTAACTGCCATCTGACGTAAGTGGGGTTTTCCAATTCATCGTAGTACGCTGTAGGGAGGTCAGTTTCCTCAAGTTGCAATTGGGGAAGATAGGTACAAATAGTGCTGTGATCAAATGGTTACTATTTTAATGACATTAGAAGGAGGTTGGGCAAAATAAATCCTTCAATCGTGGAAAAATCGAAAGGTGAACTAAGTGGGTCAATTATTGTTCGCAGGATGTAGGGTACTACGAAGAACCGGCTACATATCGATACGAAATGAAAATCAACGAACACGCAATTAGAAGTGGGATGTGCTAATGCAGTGTGTTTGAATACAGACATGTCATCGTTTAAAATATTGATGCATATAGAGAATCACTGCCAAAAAGGACAGGAGAAACTCGTCAGTTCTACACGAAGGAAACCAGCGACGAAAAAACTCGTGAAAAACACAAGAAAGATGAACGTGAGATCGACGAGTCACAGGAATACCGTAGCGGGAAGGGGTAAAGAGCAAACCCTAGAGGTTCGCTAGTCGAACCGAAGCCTGCAGCAAACAGTTCTGAAAATCTGGAAATACTAGTTTTGCGCACTGATAAACGGCGATAAGGGGGAAAATCCTGAACATAGACTCTCTTATAGTCATAACCGATCGAAATAGATGGTGCGACTCAGATAGTAGGACGTATGCTCCAATCCATTTGGAATATATGGGCGGATTAAACTACCTTTCCGTTGTTGTCCTTATCCCTCACCCAGTACTAGTGCAAAACAAGGGTTTGGCGCCTGAATCTTTTCTTTCTGCAAACTTAGCGATGATCACCAAACTTACAAAGAAAAGATACCTAAAAGAGTGCGTAAATTGGCAGTTTCTAAAATAATACAATACCTCAAATAATTGTAGATTGAATCAAAAAACTCGTTGATGGTACTGTCGATGTTTGAGCCTGCTTCCGCTCGGAAGCCTAGCAGATCCACGTAGACCAATGCGTCGAGTATCGGTCTCCGCTTTATCTGGTTCTTAACAACTAACAACTTAACATTCGGGGTGGCAATGGTGTAGTGGTAACGTCGTCAATTGCCACGCTAATGGTTCATGGTTCAAATCCTAATGTCAGCAAGCATTTATTTATTTCTCATGAAATATATAAAGTCAATCCGATCAATTGCGAAAACTTGTGTGAACACTGTCAAGGTATAACACTGGCAGTACTTGGTCATATGGCTGGAAAAATTGTTCGCTCTGTTGATAATGATTTGCCTACGACATCGGTTATCGGGAAAAAAATAATGTGAATCGGAAGCAAAGACAAAAAATAACAAAAATCTCCCCAGTTATCTGGAAGCCACCCCCGGAGTTTCTCTGAAGTATAAACAACTGAGATTCAAGCCGCTACACCAAAAATCGTTCTCTTTCTCTCTACTTATCCTTTCCAACGGCCACAATGTGTGTAAACATATTAAGGGTATTAATAACCCCCTTGAGCGCGCGCAAATTATAAAAAATGCCTTGAGCAGCGTAAATCATGATTTGATCTGGGGTGCTCTAAACACCAAAAATATTTGCCGTATCAGAGCGCCAATAAGCTATCTGCAGTCTTTGCAGCTGAGAGACAGCAAACAAAAAGCGGCGGATTTATTGTAGACGTTCGGAAGCATCCGTTTAGTCTTGCTGCATCATGCCACCTGCGCTGTATAAAAAGTTGATATGATAATCGTTTGTCCGCCCCATGAATACTTTTAAGCCCGTTTCCTAGGGTTAGCATGTGCGCATTTGGAATTTAGTCTGAGATAAAGGAATTTTTTCTTCTTCCTATTTCGGCGAGGTTATGATCTGAAAACAAGGGATCATAATCCTCCCACTTCACTGCATTTCTACTGATCCACCTGTGGGGTTCGCCTGTTTGACCTCAGTAATTATCGGCGGGCCTCCCGATTTTAGATCACTTCGTTACCAATGAAATGCCGATGTCGTCGCATTTGTGTGATCCAGGCGTTTCTAGGCCTGCCTTTCTTTGGAACGTTCATTGGTATTGTCTTTTTAACAGGGTTCGAATGATCTCTTCTTTGAACGTGGAAATACCAGTTGAGCCGGTTGTGCTCTATTTTTCGTTGGAACGTTTCTTTGACGTGAAGGCTTCTACGGATCTTCGAACTTTTTATTCGATCATGCTTTGTCACTCCTGCTGTCATGCAAAGCATCTTTATCTCAGCTGCCGTTAATTTACTCTCATACTTTTTGTACGTCGTCCAATATTGTGAACCGTATGTGAGCGGTGGATGCACAACTTCGGTATAAAGCCTTCCTTTCAACTAGGGGGCATTTTTCGGCCACAGAAGATAGCGCAGTTTCCTCGCCACTTCATCCACCCTACACTTACGCGATGATTGATATCGTCATCACAGGTTGCTTTGCTATTAACCATAGATCTCCGATATTTGAACTTTCCACACTTGGGAAGCACTGTTCCATTCAGAAGAAGGTCTGGAATAGGTCTGAGTGGATGAGAGAATGGACAGCACAAGTGCTCTGTCTTTTTTGAGCTAATGCGATACCCATTTCCCTCCAAAATGTCCACTAATACATCAAGCGCTCGTTGCAGGGACATAGGATCCTCACTAATGCTCCATCGTCAGCAAAAATCAGATAGTCAATGACTGTAATAAAGAGCAAATGACTTAAGATGCTTCACTGGTACGCCTGGACTTTGATTTGGGAACTCTTTGGCTACACCAGCGGGGCATCTGACTCTTGTTTTGCTCCTTCATACATGTCGATGATCATTTGTACAATACATATGTTACTAAAACCCCCCGATGCCTTAGCGCCACCTATATCAGATCTCGTGGTTGTTTGTCGAATGCCCTTCTCAAAGCCAAGCAATACAATATGCAAATCCATGAAAAATGAAAACTACTTGATAAGTAGAATACTTAGTTGTAATAAAAATAAAAACAAGTTTGTTTGTAATATACAAATCCTTTAAGGAATCACGATGTTTTTCCATTATGATCTTATATTTTGGATTGCATCTGTGGTTGATTTACCCGTGACAAACCCACACTGATCATCAGGTAGCCGCATTATTTTTCGCAGACGGCCACCTAATACCCTCGTTTACTTAGGTGTTGCTACAGTTCAGGGTGAACCTGGTCCTCAACGAACAAGCCTCTCCATTTACTCGTAGCTCGGTCCTTACTCAATTGCCTTCAGTTGCGCACTCCAAGTTGGTCGAGGTCCCCTTGAACTTATGCGCGCCACCTACGGCGAGGAGGTCCTCTACTGCGTCGTCCCTCTGGGTTAGATTCGAAGACCCTGCGAGCCGGAGCGTTGGTGTCCATTCGTTTTACATGTCCTAGCCATCTCAGACGTCCAATAGCTAGTTTTTTTTTTGACTAGGTTGATGTCGTTGTACAGCTCGTATAGTTCGTTATTGAATCTACTCCTCCGAAACGCAAACGTGACCGAATATTTTACGAAGAATTTTTCTCCCTCTTTTAATGAAGTTCATGTTTCAGCACCGTAAAGTAGGACTGGGATGATCAGAGTCTTTTACAGGGTCACCTTAGTTGTTCGAGATAGGGCTTTACTGTTGAGTTGCCTTATAAACCAAAAAGACAGCGATTGGCAAGTTATTCTTCGGTTGATTTCTGCGCTGATGTTGTTTTTTGAGTTTATAGCACAGCCAAGGTAGACAAAGTCCCTTACTACCTCGAAGTTATAGCTGCCCCCGACGTTCTGTCCAATTCGTCGGTGTTGATTTTTCCTTTGCGCTGACAGCATATACTTGGTTTTGCCCTCGTTTATCGCTAAACCCATTTTGGCCGCTTCTGCTTCAATGCATGCAAACGCACCGGTGACAGCCCGCTGAGTTCTTTCAATAATATCAATATGGTCGGCATATGCAAAAAGTTGTATGCACTTGTGATAGATTGTGCCTCCGTGGTTGGCTTGTGAGTTCCGCACAATCCGTTCGAGTACAATATTAAAGAAGTCACATGACAGCGCCTCACCTTGTCTAAAACCTTTTTTGACATCAAAGGCCTCGGAGAGATCATTACCGACCTTGATGGAGCAGCGAGCGCTCTCCATCGTCATCTTGCACAGACGAACAAGTTTGGCAGGGATGTCAAAACTAGACATGGCTCTATAAAGCTCTTCTCTATAGATGCTATCATAGGCGGCCTTGAAAACGATAAAGAGATGATGAGTATCGATTTGGACCTCTTGTGTTTTTTCTAGGATCTGCCGAAGTTTGAAGATTTGATCGATGGTGGATTTTGTTGATTAAAGGTTTCGTGCGTTCACACAATATCAACTTCCCAAACAAAATAACTGAGAACAGATCAAACTTTCATTTGCTTATAACTCTCATATGGTACACAGACGGATTCAGATGATGGAGTTTGGGCAGGAGTCTTCGGCGCTACTACGAAAACCTTCATTCACTCGTGCATGGAAAAAGTAACTCCATATTCCAAGCCAAAGTATTAGAATAGAACTTTGCATCAGAGAAAATATAAACAGATCTATAACAAACGAGAATATTTGTAGGTATATTCTGTCAGCAAGCAAGGCTGTTCTACTGGGTATTAAGGCTTATGAAATAACATCCAAACTAGTATGCCGCTACCTTAAACTGCTCATATCACTAGCCAGCATAAACAGAGTACACCTCATTTGGGTGCCAGGACACAGCGGATATGAAGGAAATGAAAAAACTGACATGCTAGCCAGAACAGAAGCTGCGTCAAACTTTATGATGCCAAGACCATTCTGTGGATTACCATTGAGTACGGCAAAAAGCTTTATTAAAAATGGGAATCTTTACTGGATGGAAACTGAAAGTAATAGGCAAGCCAATATCTTTCTTTCAAATACTTCCGTCAAAAGAACCAAACAACTCCTACAATTAAATAGGAGTCAGATTCGAGCCTCAGGTTTCCTTACAGGCTACAGTCGAGTGAAAAAGCATCTCATGGCTATGGGAATAGCACAAGATATTTGCAGAATGTGTAATGAAGATGAAGAATCAGCAGAACATATCTTATGTCACTGTAGCTGTCTAATGAGAACACGTCATCGTTATTTAGGTAAATTTTACCTTGAAACAGTAAAACTATCTGCAAGCTCACTCAACGTCATAGTAGAGTTCATCACCAAATCGGGCATATTGTGAGCTTTAAGATCAGAGGAAATCGCAATAGGCCCAATGTGGCCACAGTGATAAGGCGACCTAATCCCACATCTTACAACAATCTACAATCAATCTAGAATTTAGGATCAAAACAAATGTGTAGTATCAGCAAAATTTATTTGAGACAAACATAATTTTTCTCAGCGCGCTGGTGTAGATCACTAATTTTTTCTTATTTCTTTTGTGTTGCGGGGTTGTGCTACATATGCTAAGTCTAAGCCTGATCCATTGAAACAAATTCATAGCTATATCTTTTTGAGGCTAAGTGGTATTATTGAATAAGGAGTGTGCCTTCAAGACAAAAGTAGTCAGATGAATAGTTTCAGTTGCACGTGCTAAAGTGTTTTATACCTTTGCGGTTCAAACTTCATGAAATGAAAAGTCGTCAAGCGGCTATAATTCACAATCGATAAATGGCTCTTTTGTTTCTGGTGCGGTGGAGGGGAACCAATCTATCGGTTGGATTAAAAATTTTGCAATGAATATTGAATGTGGTCCACGAGTGGCATATTAGAGTGTTCACCTTTAACGGTTGTTAAAACGAACCAGCGGTGAAGACATTGGTGTCATATTTCAGTGTCAAATGATTGCGGCAAAGTTAGGTAATAATATTGATGGGGCAGGTACTAGTGCAGTTGTGGTTTTTATTGCCTAGTTTGCTGCCATTAGAAGTTTTACTCTAAGGCAGATATCACACCAATGATGTCTGTTTAGTCAGTGTACTAAATAGTCAAATTGGGTCCGTTTATTGAGTTATACTAAAGCTACTTAGGATGTGTTTTCGGCAGTTTTTATATTGGTTGCATAGCTAATATCGCTTAGTGAGATTAACTGTAGCTTCGATGACACTGTTAGACCGCTGTCAAATGTTTGACAACTTTCGGTGACAAATTTGATCAAATCGTCAGCTTTTTTACGAAAACACAGTTTGAATCTATAGGAAAGTTGACACCTGGTCCAACGGCTTAACTGGACCCAGTTAACCAGTGAGAATGGACAAACGTTTCACATTTTCACTATTTGAATATTTTGATGTTGGTGTGTAGGTAACTTAGATGTTTAGACCAAATCCTGAAACCTTGACTTAGCCTCCAGCTTTAGATCAAAGAACAGAACTTAGGTAGGTGTAAAGCATTACGTGTAGAACCACAAAAACAGAGTTTTAGGATTTGGTGTTCTGGGTCTTTTTTTAGAGGTTTTATTAGTTCGTAAACTCTTAACTTTAATTACAATAATGTATTTAAAGTAATTTACGCTAAAAGTGGATTTAGGGATTTAATAGCGTATCAGCCTGTGTGTCTGTCACACGATTGTAGGTCTTCCATCATTTCAATTTGGCAGATGTTCTGCCATTTTCAGAAAATGCACACATATATTTCGTGGTGTTTCGGGAACTTGTTTTTGAAAAGTTAAGATTTTATAAAGTGAAATCTTATATGAAAACAATTTCTTGTACATATTTTTTTCCCCCGAGGGTAGGTGAAAAATCTTCCATAGACACTATGAGAATAGCAAGCCCGTGCTCATAGTAGTGTCAGATTCTTACTGACTAAAAAAACATCACCCTTCGATATAAATTTGTTAGATATCGCAACTAAGTAATAACTTATCGAGTAATTTTTCTATGACGAAATAAAAACGTTTGGCAGGTTACTTTCCACTGAAAGATCCTGCATGTTCCGCAATCTAGACGCGGTTGATCCTTATGTCGCCAATCGAAAAGTTTCGTCCTCTGTAGTCGGCGCAATAAATTGCTCTCATCCAAAATTTGTAGAACTGTATTGTGACATGTCCGATTAGTCGGTTTCTATGCTTTCTCGCGAAGCTTCTAGTTTCAGTTTCGATTGACGGAATTCCGAGATCCCTGTGGATATCGTCATTTCTAATATACCACGATGCCTGGACAATTTCTCTTAGCACTTTCTTTTTAAAAGTGTAAAATATTTGCATTTGTTTTCTTGGTACAACCCCAAAGTTGTGTGCCGTAGGTCCACACCGGCTTTAGCACTTGCTTGTATAAAAGCACTTTGTTCTCAGAACTGAGCTGGGAATTTTTTCCGAGTAACCAGTTCATTTCTCTATATTTGATTTCGAGTTCTTTACGTTTCATTTTCACGTGCGAATTCCATTTCAGCCTTGCGTCGAGTGTCATTCCCAGATATTTGGCCTCGTTTGCAAAAGGTGTTCGGGGCGAGTTTAGGAAAATTGGCAAGTCATTCGATTTCTTGTAAGTGAAATTTACGTGAACAGATTTAAATTTGTTGAGGACGATCCGCCAGTCCCTCGTCCATTCATTTACATTATTCTGTGCGTTTTGCAGTTGTGCAGTCGTTTCTTCGATTGTTTTACCTACTGCTAGGATAGCGGTGTCATCGGCAAACGTAGCAAGGATAGTGCCATCTTCGTTCGGTATATCACGAGTATATAGCAAATAGAGAAGCGGCCCAAGAACGCTTCCTTGCGGTACACCGGCCGAAATTTCTTTGAGTTCGGAGTAGTCGACTCCATGTCTAACACGGAAGAGTCTATTCCCGAGATATGATACTAGAATATCGTATAAGCATACAGGGAGGACTTGTCGTAGTTTGGATTTCAAGCCATCATGCCACACCTTATCAAATGCTTGCGAGACGTCAAGAAATACGCTTGAGCAAATCTTTTTTTCTTCAAGTGCTTTCTCGATTACGTCGGTAATTCTATGCACTTGGTCAATCGTCGAATGCTTACTTCTGAACCCAAACTGGTGGTCAGGGATAAGATTATTTTCTTCTATAACCGGTTGGAGACGCCTTAATAATATCCTCTCGAAAATTTTCGATATGACTGGAAGAAGCGAAATTGGTCTATACGATTTTACTTCATTTGGCGGTTTTCCTGGTTTTAAAACCATTATGACTTCCGCAACTTTCCATTGGCTCGGAACGTGTTTTAATCTGAGTGCAGCATTTACAATATGGAGAAGCTTAATCAATGCTTTTCTAGGTAAAACTTTGAGAATTTCTCCGGTAATTAAATCATAACCAGGAGATTTCTTAGGTTTTAGATTCTCGATCTCATGTTTGAGTTCCCTTAGCGTTACACTTGTGAGCGTCAAATCGTCAGATGGTAAATCCAGCCTATTGCGGTTGTCGTAAACCACTTGACCATCGTACGGTTTAAAGGTGAGGAATAGTTTCTTCCTCTTCTACATCCAGCTTCGGGCAAATCTGTTTTGTCGCTAGACATGTTGATCCACTTGTGCATGTAAGATTTGTACTCTCGACAGCTTACTTACTTACTTAGGTGGCACTACAGTTCGGGGTGAACCTGGGCCTCAACCAACAAGCCTCTCCATTTAGCTCGTTCTTTAGTTAATTGCCTCCAGTTGCGCACTCCAAGTTGGTCGAGGTCCCCTGAACTTATGTGCGCCATCTACGGCGAGGAGGTCCTCTACTGCGTCGTCCCTCTGGGTTCGATTCGAAGACTCTGCGAGCCGGAGCGTTGGTGTCCATTCGCTCTACATGTCCTAGCCATCTCAGACGTCCAATACGTAGTTTTTTGACTAGGTTGATGTCGTTGTACAGCTTGTATAGTTCGTTATTGAATCTTCTCCTCCGAAACCCGTCAACGCAAACGTGACCGAATATTTTACAAAGAATTTTTCTCCCGAAGCGACCAAGGATATCTTCATCCTCTTTTAATGAAGTTCATGTTTCAGCACCGTAAGGTAGGACTGGGATGATCAGAGGGGCCCCGTGGCGTAAGTGGTTAGTGTGTCGGATCACTACTCTTGAGGTTCCAAGTTCGAATCCCAGAAAATACCAAAAAGTTTCTTCACGGTCCCACCTCTCGCGATCGTCTGACAAACATCTGAAAAAGCCACGAAAAAGCTTCTCAAATCGCCGTTTGGATTCGGCATTAAACTGTAGGCCCCTTTCATTCGTGTGAAAAAATATAACGCACACAACATGAGTGGTTGCGAGAAGCTAGGCCCTGGCACTTTAAAGAGCTGTTGCGCCAAATATTTGTTTTTTGTTTGATAATCAGATTCTTATACAGAGTCTCCTTCGAGATAGGGCTTTACTGCTGAATTCCCTTATAAGCCCAAAAAAGACAGCGATTGGCAAGTTATTCTTCGCTTGATTTCTGCGCTGATGTTGTTTTTCGAGTTTATAGCACAGCCAAGGTAGACAAAGTCCCTTACTACCTCGAAGTTATAGCTGCCCACTGTGACGTTCTGTCCAATTCGTCGGTGTTGGCTGTCCGTTCTTGTTGACAGCATATACTTGGTTTTGCTCTCGTTTATCGCTAAACCCATTTTGGCCGCTTCCGCCTCAATGCTTGCAAACGCATCGGTGACAGCCCGCTGAGTTCTTCCGATAATGTCTATATCGTTGGCGTATGCAAGCAGTTGTACAGACTTGTAATAGATTGTCCCTCCGGTGTTGGCTTGTGAGTTCCGCACAATCCGTTCAAGTACAATATTAAAGAAGTCACACAGCGCGCCACCTTGTCTAAAACCTTTTTTGACATCAAAGGCCTCGGTGAGATCATTACCGACCTTGATGGAGTAGCGAGCGTTCTCCATCGTCATCCTGCACAGACGAACAAGTTTGGCAGGGATGTCAAAACTAGACATGGCTGTATAAAGCACTTCTCTATAGATGCTGTCAGATGCCTTGAAATCGATAAAGAGATGATGCGTATCGATTTTGACTTCTTGTGTTTTTTCCAGGATCTGTCGAAGTGTGAAGATTTGATCGATGGTGGACTTTTCTGGCCCAAAACCGCACTGATTGGGGCCAATCAGATTGTTGATAAAAGGTTTCGTGCGTTCACACAATATCGCAGAAAAGATCTTGTATCCGATGTTGAGGAGACTGATGCCTCTTTAATTGGCGCATTTGAGGGGGTCTTCTTTCTTGTGGACTCTCGACAGTATCCAGCTTAAATTTAAGTTTGCGAGTAGTGATTGATATACGTAAGGTGACCTTATTCGGCAAGATGAGTATAGTTGTTCCTGTTCTGGCAAGTTCATCGGCCGTACAATTCCCTGGAATGTCCCTATGCCCCGGCACCTAACAGGTGAATATTGAACTGCTCAGCTATGTTCTGGAGAGATGATCGGCAGTCTAGAGCTACTAAGGAATTTATAGGGGTCGATTCCAGGGATTTGATTGCTGCTTGGCTGTCTGAAAAGATGCGGATATCTCTAGCAGGTATCACACTTTTCTTAAGCCGTGATAAGACTTTTTTAATAATTTTTTTTCTCTGGAACACGCTACAGTGATTTGAAACATGGAAGGAGAGCTTAAGATTGTTTTTTTCTAAGTTTTTTAAGATCATGTTTTGTATTTCGCCAAAAATAATATTTGGTAACATGCCTTAAATTCCATTTGTCTAAAGTATTTGTCACGGAATGTTACATGCGTTGGACAATAATTATTATTGAAGCTTTGTATTAGCCTTCTTATGCTATTTATATAATAGCTATATATTCGGTACAACTAAGCCATATGCATATAATGCACCTGATCATACCTAAACTTGAATTCAACTAGATTGGTTGAATGTGAGCATTTGTTTACATTGAATGTCACAATTCCAGCGATTTCATTATCAACTAATTGTTACTAATTTAGAGGTGACTAAATCGTTTATTGATAGCGGGCTTATGCGTGCTCCCTCTTTTGCGCTTTTCATTCGCCTAAACTACCTGATAAGATAAAATCAAAACTTAAACCGCCAGAAGGTTGTCGCCTTGAATTGAGGTACAAATGAAATTTAATGCCAACGGGCTAGTCTAGTCACATATTAACAGCTGTTGAAGAGTGTATTAAAACAAACAAATGTACTGGTACACTCTGATAAGCCGGGGAACAACAAAACCTATTATTTATTGCAATATAATACACAGTATGTGCATTTATTAAAGAGTTTCATATCGGAGTATGAGCTACGACTTGATTGTTGTCATTTTAATTTCAACGTCAATCGTGATTTACTCGTGGTCAAGGGCGATCAATATAAAGGGCCATCAAATTGTTCTTTGACTACTAGTATTTGACAACGAAAAGCTTGTCATTTAATTGAATGATCCAGTAGAACGCGCACATTTAGTCGGCTATGATCGATGATATACTTTGAACGACCCATTGTCTGTTACTTTCAGAATTTGAGATATCATCTTATTCGATGTTAAATCAGAAACTACTAAGGAGAAGAGATTCTGATCAAAACTCTTAGTCACGTTTTCCAAAAATAAATATTTCATACACGTAATGGAGTTGGAATTTAAATTTACCACAGTCCCTTATTTAATTTTTACATACTACCATTGTATATATGTACCTGTAATGATATTATCATCGGATACAATTTCTTAGCTTAACTGTACGCTATCCAATCCAATCAACAATCTAAAATGGATGAAGCACTAAGTCAACATCGTGAACAAAACCAAGAACCAAAACAAAACCAAGCATCAACCAACTCCATGCCTAAAACGGACTTAAATTACGCCGATGCTCTCCAAGTCCCTAAGCGCATACCCCAAACCCAAAAAACAAAAAAAACTGAAGAGGCAACTTCTGCTCCCAAAACTCGAACCCCAAATAATCAAGACCAAACCAACGATATTACAGAGCTTAAACAAATGTTGAAACAACTAATAACCCAAATGACTAATATATTAAATATTCTTACCATGTTAATTACAAAACTTAATGGACCCCAAGCATAATTTTCTTAAAATCGCATTTTGGAACGCAAACGGACTAAGCAGACACCATCTTGAACTTAAACAATTTATCAACGACAATAATGTAGGCATAATAATTATATCAGAGACGAACTTTACTGAAAAAAGCTATCTAAAAATCCCGGGATATAACATCTACCTTACTTCTCACCCTGATGGAACAGCACATGGAGGTACATCGATCATTATAAAAAACAAAATAAAATGCGTAGAACTCCAACAATATAAAACGGAACATATTCAATCCACAACGATACAAATTGAAGATAATAACGGACCACTTCTAATTTCTGCCCACCCAAACACATAATTTCAACAAAACAATATAATAGCTACATAGAAACACTAGGACAAAGATTCATAGCTGCAGGAGATTTTAATGCCAAGCGCACGGACTGGGGATCAAGACTTACAAACAAAAAGGGAAGAAATCTGATAGATGCCCTAAAAAACAACAACTGCAGATTTCTAAGCACAGGAGAACCAACCTACTGGCCAACTGACCACAAGAAAAAACCAGACTTACTAGACTCTTGTATAACCAAAAATGTATGTACTTCAACACTCAAAATAAAATCTTGTTTCGAACTTTCTTCCGACCACTCGCCTGTTACAATAGAGTACTCAAGCAACGCTATGACCAACAAAGAACGACCAAAACTATATAACAAATAAACAGACTAGGAAGCATTTCACGAATTCCTTGATCTAAGACTGCAAATCCAAGTTCCTCTTAAATCACTGACGGATATTGAAAAAGCAATTATTTACTTCAACGACATGATCAATGAGGCTGCTTATCGGACAACACCAGAAATGGAGCAAAAAATATACGAGAATTATACACCAGACTTCATAAAAAAACAAATCAAAGCAAAAAGGAAACTCAGGAAAAGGTGGCAAATGACAAGATCACCAGCAGATAAGCAAAAACTCAACAAAGCAATAACAGACTTAAAAGAAACACTAAAACAACAACAGAGTAATAACATCAAAAAATACCTAAGAACGCTGACTCCAACCTCTGAAACGAACTATTCACTTTGGAAAACAACCAAACATCTAAAAAACAAAATGGCTTTCTATCCACCCATCCAAAAAAAAACAGACGGAAGCTGGGCCAGGGAAAATAAAGATAAGGCCAATACTCTGGCTAAACATTTTTGGAATACTTTCTCCAACGACGGCAGCAATTCTCATATCCCACAAGTGAACAGAAATATTACACCCAATACACCAATCAGAAAAATGACAATAAACGAAATTAAAAATTGTATTAAAAAAAGAGTGAACCACAAAAAAGCTCCTGGATATGACCTTATGACGGGAGAACTACTTGACAAACTGCCCAAAAAAGCACTTGAATATCTACGAAACGTATATAATGCGATGATAAGACTTCACCACTTTCCTAAGGTATGGAAAGTTGCTGAAGTTATAGCGATACCCAAGCCAGGAAAAGATGCAACGAAAACGACATCTTACAGACCTATAAGCTTACTGCCTGTGCTATCAAAACTTTTTGAAAGACTACTATGTGACCGCATGGAACCTATCCTGACAAGCATTAATGCAATTCCTGACCACCAGTTTGGATTCAGACGACAACATTCGACGATTCAGCAAATTCACAGAGTGACCAATAAAATTGCAACTGACCTAGAAGAGAAAAGATTCTGCATTGGTGTATGTCTCGACGTCGCTAAAGCTTTTGACTCCGTATGGCATGCCGGACTATTAAAAAAACTAGAGCACATTTTTCCAATTGACTACTACTTATTGATTAAAAGCTATGTAACGGACCGATATTTCTACGTGAAGTACAAAGACGAAGGCTCAGATCTCTATACAACTCGAGCTGGAATTCCACAAGGTAGTGTATTGGGGCCACTATTATACAACCTATTTACCAGCGATATTCCCCTTCCGACTCAAACAACATCAATGATCGCTACTTTTGCTGACGACACAATACTACTCTACTCGAACAAAAGCTTGCATACAGCGGGCACCGAACTTCAAAAAATTCAAGACAAAACCATTAAATGGTTTGATGATTGGCGAATAAAAGTAAACGATGAAAATACAGTACAGGTAATATTCACAACAAGGACTAGGTTAGGTTAGGTAAGTGGGCAGGTGTAGGGGGATAGAAAACCTCCACACCACACTCAGGTCAGTATAGACCCATTGTGATACCCAAGGGGGGAAAGGAGATAGAAAAAGGAAATCCCTACCTCGTGGAAAAATACCGTCTTGTAAGTATCCTAAAGAAAGAACTAAGTACTCACTGTGTCCTAGATACAAACCATCCAGAGGATTTGATGAAGTTTGCGATGTCATTTATTGGTCTGTTGGACAACTCTTCTAGATCCTCAAAGAAGTGTTGCCCAAGGATCTTATTTCTCAAATGATAGAGGCCTGGGCAATGACAGAGAAAGTGGGCGGTGTCCTCCTGAGCCTCCTCGTCGCCGCAGCCTCTACAAAGGTCTTCGCTAGTCACACGTAGTTTTTTCATGTGGTACCGCATGGTGTTATGCCCCGTAATGACTCCAATTAGAGTAGAGAGGGATTTTCTGTGCCTCTGTATGAGTCTATTGGTTCTTACTCTGTCAAAAGCGGGCCACAGCTTCCTCGTGGTGACACAAGTATCTAAACAGGTCCACCTATTGTTAGCCTCCGTTATGGCTTTGTTTCCTGCTACGAGCTTAAGGGCGCAAGGCGGGATGTACACCGAGGGGTCGGATTGGTCCGAGCTTAGTGCTGAGCCACCTCTAGCCAATTCATCGGCTTTCTCATTCCCTGGAATGCCTTCATGACCAGGGACCCAGCAGAGCCTTACCTCGTGCTGTGTTCCAAGAACCTTGAGCTCTTCTCTACAACACTTCACAAGCTTCGATTTTATTTCTATAGCAGATATTGCTTTTATCGCTGCCTGGCTGTCTATGAAAAAGGTGATATCCTCTCGTGGTATTGCCCTCATCGCAGTCTCACGAGCTGCTATTGTAACTGCTAGGACCTCCGCCTGGAAAACGCTGCTGTAGTTCGGAAGCCGAGCTGACATGGAGAGGCCAAGCGTTTCAGAGAAGATGCCTGCGCCTACACCTATTTCCATTTTAGATCCATCGGTGTAAACAGCTAAGGATCGCTCGTTAGGCGTTCTGTCATTTTTCCAGTCTTCCCTGCTCGGATAGGTGCTAGAGAATGGTCTTAAGAAGTCTAGGTAAGGCGTTAAGTAGTCTGTATTAGATACACTGCCTAGATATCTCTGCAGGATCGTGGTGTGACCCATTGCATTTGGTCTCCAGCTATCTGTTTGGCTTAATCTTACGGCACTATGGGCTGCCGATACTTGTATAAAGATGTCTAGCGGAAGCAGATTGAGAATGGCCTCGAGTCCTGCTGTAGGTGTCGTTCTCATCGCACTGGTTGTGGCGATGCACGCTAGTCTTTGTACTTTTGTGACAGCAGCTAAGTTATTTATTTTGCTGGCTGCCTGCCACCATACAAGGCTGCCATACGTTAGTATTGGCCTTACTATAGCTGTATACATCCATAGGATGATTTTGGGGCTCGGTCCCCAAGTCTTCCCAAATATTCTATTGCACGAGTAAAAAGCTATCGTGGCTTTTTTGACTCTTTCGTTGATGTTTAGTCTCCAGTTCAGTTTCCTGTCGAGCACCAGGCCAAGGTATCTCGCACTATCGGAGATACTCAGGGGAGTACTCCTTACGGAAGGAGTTACGAATTGTGGAATTATTCTTTTGTTAGTGAATAGTACTAACTCTGTCTTCTGGGGATTAACCGCCGGCCCACATCTCTCCGTCCAGGAGTCAATGATTTCCAGCGCCCCTTCGATTTGTTCGCTCAGGGTCGGGAGAAATTTACCTGTTGCTAGCAGCACAACATCGTCCGCATATGCAATGGCCTTGACGCCGCTGTTTCTAAGTTTAAGAAGGACTTCGTTCAGGACAATAACCCACAGTAGTGGGGATATAACCCCTCCTTGAGGGGTGCCTCTTGAGGCATAGACTTCGAGCTTAGTACCTCCGAGTTCAACTTTGATATGTCTTTCCTTTAGCATATTGACGATCCATTTTATCACAGAATTGTGAATATTAAGGTTCGTTAGAGTTCTATTGACCGCTTCCGTTTTGACATTGTTAAAGGCTCCTTCAATGTCCAGGAAAGCGGCTAGTGTATATTCTTTATTTTTCAGTGATTTTTCTATTGAGTCGACTACACAGTGCAGCGCTGTCTCTACGCTTTTTCCTTTCGTATAAGCGTGCTGCGCTGGGGATATGTCACCTGGGCGTAGTTTACTACGGATGTATATGTCAGCTAGCCTTTCAAAGGTCTTTAGGACAAAGGAGGTAAGGCTAATTGGCCTAAAGTCCTTTGCAGTAGTGTGACTTGCTTTACCGGCCTTGGGTATGAAGACCACTTTGACCTCTTTCCATGATCTAGGTATATACCCCCACATGAGGCTGTTGAGGTACAGTTCTTTAAGTACCGGGATGATTGTGGTTATTGTTTTCTGTAGCATGATCGGGATAATCCCGTCGGGTCCTGGGGATTTAAAGGGAGAGAATGATCCGATTGCCCACTCAATTCTTTCCGCTGTGATAAAATCCGTCGGAGTTTCCGTTACAAAACTACTGTTAGTTACGATGTTATTATCTGGATGGGCCGTACAACCCGGAAAGTGCGCTTTTAGCAGGGAGCTAAGCGATTCTGCACAGGATTCAGTCCACCTTCCGTCGGATTCCTTGAGAGATCCAAGAGTTTTTGATTCCCTGGATAGAATTTTTCTCAGTCTCGCAGATTCTGTCGTACCCTTGATTTCATTACAGAAGTGCTGCCAAGAGTGGCGTTTGGCCTTCTGTGTCTCGTTTTTGAAATTTCTCTGACTGGACTTATATTGTTCCCAGTCCGCTTCTAGCATAGTTCTTTTGGCCTTATTTAGAAGGTGTCTAGTTACTCTCCTAATTCTAGCTAGTTCAGGTGACCACCAAGGTGGTGATTTTTTATCTTTTCGTTTGGTTTCTGGACATGCTTTGACATAGGCTTCATTAAAAATGGATGTAATATCCTCCGCCTTGCGGTCAATGTCGGCAGGTCCGAACCAGTTGCTATCCTGCAGGGATCTTACACCTTTCCTCACCTCGTTGTTAAATAGATCCCAGTTGGTTTTCCTGGGGTTCCTGTAAGGTTTGGGAGAGTCATAGTTGTTACCCACGAGGAATTCGATCAATTTGTGGTCGGAGTAGGACTCTTCCCCTATCACGTTCCACTTGTCAATAGTTAGGGTGCTCGAGTTACTGGCTAAAGTTACATCTATAACTTCTTGCCTGTTCTTTACTACAAAAGTAGGTTCGTTACCCCTATTCGCTACAATAAGGTTATTTTCAATTATAAACTCAAATAAAGACTCACCGCGTAAGTTTGTGTTGCTGCTACCCCATTGAGAGTGATGAGAGTTGGCATCACACCCCAGCAGCAAGTCCCATCTTTCCTGTTCCGCCTTTTGCACAAGAGAGCGGGTCAGTGTGGATGGCGGTCCCTCCTTGGCATCAAAAGGCATGTAGACGGCTGATAGAATCAGCGGGGAAAGCCCCCTCCGCTCAAGCCTTACCACTGTTTGGTCCTCATTGCTGTAGCTAGATAAAAGAAAAAGGTTAATTTGTTTCCTAGCGATGCACGTTCTGTTCTTACAATCCGCGTGTAGCGGTTCGATGCTGTATGTAGTAAGGTCTTTATGCCTTAGCCCACTTATTTTGCCACGGGAGATCCATGGCTCTTGAATTAGGGCAATTTCTATGTTCCTATCTCCCATGAGATAGATGAGGTTGGCGCTAGCTGCTATGCTATGGTGAAGGTTTATTTGAGCAATCTTCATCATTGATTTACCTTATCACCCGCCTTCCTTCTTTTCTTTTCGTCCATCCCAACTAAAGGTCTGACCTTGCATCGGGTAATTCCAATGCGAACCTTATAGTTGTATCTCCTTAAGATGGGCATGGACTTGTGGTTAAGCAACACCACAATCTCAGTTCCGGCTTCTGTATGGGTACCCACTTCTAACACCTCCCAATTTTCGCTATATAGCTCGGGGTTGAGGTGTTGGAGGTTTCTTTCCAGCCGTTCTCTAGGAATGTGTGGGCCCGGAATGAGAATGCGGCCTTTAGGCCTAGTGAATTCCAGCAGATCTGTTTTTTCCACAAGTCGCAGGTCGGCATTCGCTCAAGGAGCCTGCGTGCTGGTTACGAAATTCTTGAGCCAATTGAGTGTTGTCTCGTTGTCACACGACATGACCTTGAAGCCTTTGAAGGTGGTGAGCTGCTCAAAGAAAGGGATAGTTCCCTGATTCTTGACTATGGCGTCGTTTACTCCGTCGAGTATACGCAGCTCCACCAGCCTCCATTGGTCTCCGGATAGCTTACGGTCAGGGTTATTGAAATCGACGATCGCCACCTGAAGATTAGCTCTTTCTTTTCGTGATGCCATCTTGGCTTTTTTGCTTATTCTTCGTGTTGGCGGCGATGTCGTGTCGTCGTGCCTACCTCTCTTGGAACACCCCGCAATCGGCTCGGCCGTGAGCCTTGCGGCCCCATCCGAAACGGTTGGCGGGGGCTTGAGTCTGTCCGAGACTGAGGTGGATGGCAAGAGGCTTTCCTTCCTCGACTCGAACAATCTCCTGCCTGTTCCCCTAATCTGCCCTATGCTACGTCGATTGTTGCCTGAGTCAGCAACAGAACGCCTCGCAGTCGACCTAGGTTTGGACTGTGCGTCCTTGCTTGGATCGACTGAAAGCGGTTTAGGTCTGTCCCCGGCTGAGGTGGATGGCAAGAGGCGTTCCCTCCTCGCCGCGGTCAGTCCTACACCCGTTCCTGTTGCGGTCGAGTTCCGTGACGTAGTCGCCTTATTGGAACAGCCAGCAACCGGCTCAGGGGTTGAGTCTGAGTCGGTAGCTGGCCGAAGTCTCCTCGCGGCTGAGGCGGGGAGCAAGAGGCTTCCCGCCCCCGCCGCGAGGGGACTTCTTACCTTACGGCCCGTCCTGTCTTGTCGGGTGGATCCTCTCAGCTTAAGCGTGTTAGTGGCTCTATCCAAAGCCACTCTTTCCTTGTCCGTGTAGGACTCCGGATCACGCTTTTTAAGCCGCCGTATTAACCGGATAGCATTGCGTATACGGTTGCGCACCGTCGTCTGTCTTGGGTAGATGTCTACGTCGCTGGTCTTCCCTATTTTGGGTGGTCGGGCTAGTCCCAAACCATGGCTACCTAAGCTAACTACCGTCGCGAAGCTGCAGGCAGAAGAGTCAATCCTAGGCTCAGCAGGACTGCAATCGCCAGGTTGCTGAGGTGTTGACGTATCCTTCCCGCGTGAGTAGCTGAGGCTTGACACGCTGGAAGTGTCCATCTTGACCATCTTGGTATCCTCCAAAGTCGCAATCTCACCTAACACTGGGACTACCCCAGTCGTCGAGTCAGAGGCTTTATCGGTAGGCTTTTGCAATACCACTGAATCACGATTGTGCTCCGGATTGGCCGATGAGATCACCTTGCGTCCTGACTGGCTAAGGCTTGACGCAGACTTAGGTGGTCCCATCAACCCTTCCTCGCTCGTGACTTCCGCCGTCACTGTTCTTTTTGGAGAGCTAGCAATAGGCTTACACTCCGCCAAGGACTGTTCCTGCAGGAAGGCACGTGCGTTATGGAGCCTCTTCCGCTCGCATTCCGTTAACTCCTCCCATTTCTTGGTCCCTAATCTCCGGACTGTCAACTTGCAATTTTTTGAGCGCTTGGAGGATGTTGACATATTGGAGAAGGATGAACTGGCAATGGAGCAAGTGTCGCTTGATTCCAGAAAAAGATTTTCAAGATTGACGTCAATTGCACCAACGCTTTCCTCATCCGACGTACGGAGAAGAATTGCTTCTTCCTCCACTCCTACACCTTGATCGGTTTTTATAGAGCTAGGAGTGCCCGATCGAATTACACTCTTCGCTTTTGGTTTATTATGTTTTGAAGTATTTTGCATTTGGATCACACGAGTAAGGGGGAAGAAGATGTCCGCCTGCACTCACCCCCTGTATGCAGGTAAGAGGAATTAAAATAAAACTGAAGGTCCCCAGGTATTCAGAGTTTGCGCTCGCGACTGAGCTTCCCCCCAGCCATGCAGGCCTCGGCGCGTCGTACCTTGCCTTGGGTGATCACCTTTTGGTCTCTAAAACCTCCCCTTTAGTCGAACCGATATGTGGGAAAACATCTAGCTGGACGCAGACTAGATTTAGTTATTCAAGGACTAACTACACCGCTGAGCCATTAAAAATTAACAACAAAAACATTTGCATAGACACAGTAGCGAAATACTTAGGGATGTATCTTGACAGCAAGCTTATATGGAAGCACCACATACAGCAAAAACGTAACCAAATAAAGAACAAATTCAGACAACTATACTGGCTACTACGCAAAGACTCGTCATTGTCAATTAATAACAAAATTCTACTCTATAAAGCTGTCATAAAACCAATATGAATCTACGGAGTACAACTTTGGGGTACAGCGAAAAAATCTAACACAAAAATAATACAAAGACAACAATCAAAAATCTTAAGAACGATAGTCAACGCCGAATGGTACATACCTAACTCTGACATACACAGTGATCTTAAAATTCCTACGGTTGAAGAAGAAATAACAAAAACGAGCAATATGCACTTGACAAGAATCAGTACACACTCCAATAATGACATCAAAACCCTGCCAAATCAAGAAATTGTCAACAGACGCAGATTAAAAAGAACAAAACCTACAGATTTAACAAATTTAAATGTTAACTATTAACAGAAACTGTAACAACTATGTAAATTATGTTTATTTGTACATTTATGTTAATTCTTCTGTGGATTTAACCACATACTATATTAATACTGCAAAACGTTCTTAACTTAATTTCAAATGAAAATGGCTGTCATCTAATTGAATCTTGTAACTTTATTATAAAAAATGTACCTAGTGTCGTCTAGACAGATGTATGTCTATAAATCTTGGGATGTTAAATAAAAAAAAAAAAAAAAACTGTACGCTAGATGGCGTGTGCTCGCTTCTCTCACAGAAAAAAGTTAATGGATCAAACGAAGTGACAAAGCACAAAGAAGCCAAAGAGGAGAGTACAAATGTATGGTTGCTGGCAAGGAAATCAATTGATAATTCAATTACTCGCTAGAGGCGGTAGTGTCGATTTCCTCAAACAATACTACTATGAAAATTAAGTTCGCCTACCACTGTACAAAAGCCCATAAAGAGCAAAATTTGTTGAGCTAATAGTCACGATTTATTATAATCATGTAGATCACACGACAAAAATAAAGTAGTTTAGATTAACGGAAAAATGTCGTTTTTGTTGTGGTAATAGTTTGTAGAGGTGAGTCGCACTCGTTTTTTGTGTTACGAAACGAAATAGTTATTTAAAAACATATAACAAATTTAAGAACTAGCTACAAAAAACGTTTAATTTTAAATGTACTTACTTAACGTTTGCTTCTAAATAAGATACATAGATAGACAAATTAATATTTTTTTTTATTTGCATGAAATCTATAATATAAAGCGATTCTCGTTTAGGTTCACGTTTAGAAACATAATTTTTTCAACGTTTTCAGCTGCCAACCTAGCCCTTCTCTCGGTAATTATGTTACCCGTTTTTGAGAACATCCGTTCCCATGGAACTGACGTAGCAACAATATTACACTTACTAATAAATAATTTTGTAAGATTCGGATAGATGAAGCGATGATTTTTCCACCATTCCAATGGGCAATTCCAGTGTCCTTCTCTGTTCTTTCTAGGAAGCATTTCATCAGTCAAGAACAATTCTATTTCTTTTATAGCTTTAGAAAGCGGTGTTTCTTGTGTGGAGTTCTGACATATAATTTCGTCGAAAATAGCCCATGGACTGAGCTCATCCTTGTCCTTGCCATCACATTCCGTTTTTACCACAATATGTTCATATTCAAAAGTTTGTTCTATTATGCCAGCTACCAGATTTTGAACTTTTTCCTTCGTTTTTTCGGCCTCATTTGCGTCAGAGAAAGCCTGCATTTTATACCTAGGATCCATGAATGTGCACAAGGAAAGCGTTTCATTTTGTTCTATTTTTTCGAAGCGGTTGTCTAAGCCTTTTTGGAGCGCCTTTATAACGTTACGAACAATCAGAGTTAAATTCTCTTTATTTAACATCTTATTGCAAGACTGTATTAAACATCTCGTGACTACTATAACCGAACTACCAGTTAAATATTTCTCACCACTCATTACATTTGTTATTTCTTCGAATGGTTTCAACACTTGACACAGTTGTGAAAAAGTAGACCACTTTTCAGAACTAAAAATTGGCAAATTTTCACCGACAAGAGCACAAGTGGATCGTACAGCTTCTTCTAATTCAACAAATCTATTTAACATATGGTATGTGGAGTTCCATCTGATATCTATCTGCTGTATAAGTCTTTTCGGTAATTTAGCTTGTTGCATTTGATACGTTCGTAGTTTTTCTGATGATGTAGTACTTCTCTTAAAATGTCCCACAACTTTTTTTATTTTCTCGATATCGTCCTTAAGAAGTTTTAAAGCATCATCCACCACTAAATTGAGTGTGTGAGCATAGCAGCCGAAGTGGTTCCACTCTAAGTAATCATTAATGTTTGAGGTATTATCGCTTACAATAAAGTTCACTTTGTTTAGAAGATCCCACTTCCTAATCAATTCACCAATCCCTTCTGCAATATTTTCTGAAGTATGGTTACACTCAAATTGGCAGCATCCAAGCAATACCGTCTTGAACTCAATATCGGGGCTTATATAGTGACCAGTCACTGCTACGTAAGTTTCAGTTACCTTTGAAGTCCACAAATCCGTAGTGATACAGATATTTTCTACTTCTTTTGAGACTTGGTCCTTTATGAATGCCTCGGTTTTTGTATAAAGTTCTTGCAGTAATGAACCAGAAATAGTTTTTCTATTTGGGAGCTGATACCCCGGTATCCATCGCATTAATTGTATGAAAGCTCTTTCCTCAACTAAGCTGAATGGGTGAAAACCATCAACAACCATGTCTAACACATCAAGGTCAATCAGTTTCTTTTGTTCGGCAGTAATTTTGTTTGAAACATGTGCGTCCATAACTTTTTGGCGTTTGAACTGCGGTACGATAGTTTCTAGAGCAGTGTCTGACGCTCTGCTTGTCCCAGGAACCGGTTCAATTTTTACACTACTGCATTGAGTGTCTTGTTGTGGTCCTTGTCGAGTTTGAAACTGGATTTGATTTACCTCATCATCTGATGAAACTAATGATGAGTAAACCAAAGTATGTTTTCTCATTAAATGCGATTTTAGGTTGGCAGTTGTTGATTTAAAACTAAAAATGTCTTTGCAAATATTACAAACTGCTTTTTCGTTTGATTTTTTTTCAAAATGCTCCCATAAAGCACTAGTATTTTTTCGTGCTGACATCTTGAGTATCTATTAAGGACAGTTTCATTAAAAAATACACTACGCAGACTTTATTATATAATAGTTACCAAATAATTTCCTTTTTTCAAATTAAATTTTCTCACTCAATCACTTAATTTTAATTCTTAAAATATGTAAATCTACTATACTACTACGCACTAACGAACGACGAGGTTACAGTGATACTGGTGTGGAATTATAATCATGTATTGCGAGAACCAAAAACCATCTTCGCTTCATACAGACAAATGAAACCGTTTGTTTGTGTTCACTGTAAAACAAACCCAACGTTTTCGTTTTTCTTTTCACCATGTACGATTCCATCCACCCCTGGCTCATACATAAAATAACTACTTCACCCGCTCGTTATTTGTTATTTCGCTTTTTTCGTTTCGTTAAAGCCAGGGTTGCCGCTGATAGTTTTCAGAGAGTGGCAAAAAGAGTGTGCCCACAGTTTTTTGCAAAAATAAAGTATACCAATACATAATAAGTAAAATGTCGTTACATTTCGGATTAAAAGCAACATAAAAAATTAGCAAAAAGACTCCATTGTAAAATAACTAAAAAACTTAATAAAAGAACGTGAATAAGTAGGTTAGGTTTTGTTAGGCGGCTATTCTCCGTAATAGTTAGGATTCACTTAGACGAAATGAAGTCCACTGTGTTACGGCGTGAGCCGGTTATTTCCGTTACCCTTGGAACCATTTTGATTTTTCGACTACTTTCCAGTTGCTGTTGATATCTTAAGTTTCAATATCTGTAAGTTTCTCAAAGAATAACTCCCGAAGAGTTTGTTTTCTAGTTGATGATAGTGCTCGGTAGCCACAGAGCAAGTGAAAGGGGGATTCCTCCTCTTCTTCGTCCATACTGCTGCAACAAAAGTCATTGGCCGGAATTCCAAGCCTCGCTGTGTGCCTGCCTAGTACGCCATGACCAGTAAACAGTCCAACTAGGATACCTATGCGTGGTCTGCTGATCAGTAGCAGCCGTTTGTTTTTCTTTGATTTAATTGTGGCCATGTTTGTCCCGCATGGTTATATGTGTCAAGATTGCGCCATTTATCATTGGCCTGATTCAGTGCCGCTATAGAGATTTTGTATCTTGCCGTTTCTATGGGTAGATGCAGCCCCCCTTCCGCAGTAAAGAGCTCCTGTTTCGTGTCATTTTAAGTTAATTCATCTGCTCTGCAGTTATCGGAAATATCTGAATGACCAGGAATCCAGCAAAGAATGAGATTGCAATTATTCAGTATCCTCTTTGGGGATGTGTGGCATTGCTTTACCAATTTTGATCTTATTATTGGTGATTCGAGTGCCTTTAAAGCTGGTTGACTCTCGGTGTAAATTGCGATGTCCGTGTTCGATACTGATCGCTTCACGAATCGCTTTAACCTCCGCTTGGAGTGCACTACAATAATCTTGCAGACTAAAAGACGTTCGCATATCCAGGGACGTCGAGAACATGCCTGCCCTTACGCCACCCTCTGTCTTAGACCCATTGCTGTATACATATTTCCAAAGCGGAATAATATGTAATATTTTTTCCATCGCCGCGCCGTAGGAGTAGTGCAGTCCGCTAGACTAAGATTCCATACATGAGTATTGGTTTTACTACCGCTGTATATAGTCAGTGCATTATTTGCGGACTTGAATAAGTAACTAAAACATAATATGACAGTTAATGAGTTCGTACCTTTTTTTACAAATTTAAAAATGAGACGGTTAAACTGTTAGTAAATATATAAATATTGCATTATTTTCTTCCGGATTTCTTCTTAAAAGAACTTGATGGCTACCCTGTCTTAAACTTTAAACTGAAAAACGAATAACAATCGGGTGAAGTAGTTGTTGTATGTATCAGCGGTGGAATCACGTTATTCGTTTTTCTGTTAATTTATTTTTTACTGGTGATGATTCAGAAAAAAACTCACAGCAGAGGCGCAACTAGAATATAGGGAGAATAAATATATTTGAAACGGAATTGTAAAGGTATTCGAACATTCTTTCGTTTAAATTATTGTTTCCTTTACCAATTTCATATAAAAATTTGTCAATGCCTTGTCTTTCTTCAAATATGGGGTAACAAACGCTTCGTCTCGAGATTTTACCTCTGAAAGCTTAACTCTTCGACAACCTATTCTGAATTCGATATTAAATTGGGAAATTCAGATACCAAGTCGAATTAGTTACAATCTTTATTGGATTATATTATTACAGGACCCAGAAAGCGTCTGTTAATTCCTTAATCTCAGCTGCTGATACTTGATGAAATTTAAAAACATTTTTTTTTTTTATGATATTAACATCATCATCCAAAATTTAGTCTGCCTTATTAAACATTACGCTATTATGACCTATGCAAATATCGCTGTTGTTCATATTGCTTGTAGTTCACATTTTCAATGTCTAAAATTTTGAGATGATCTTTTTTTTTTTTAAATTGGTGAAAAATATTTGTAAAATGTCCTTAACAGAAGAAATTAAGAGAATGATTTTAGAAGATTCGTTTTGAAGATTTTTATTTATTCGGTTCGTTATTTTTAAAATGTACGATAAAATTGTTCTTGTTGCATAATGTTTTATAAAGAACGAAATAAGCGATTTGGAATGTTATGAATAAAAACTAAAAAAGAGTCCGAAAAGTCACCAATATTTTGTAAATGTGTCCAATTTGGGCATTTTTAAAAAGTAGTCGCCTTGTGCGTTGAAAACTAAAAAGTCGCCTTACGGCTACCCTGTAATGGGTAAATGGAATATTAAACGGAAAAACGAAAAAAACGAAAAACGAGCGAGTGAAGTAGTCATTGTATATATATGTGTGTATGTATCAGTGGTGGAATCATGATATTCGTGTTTTTGTTTTTCTCCTTTATTTGCGATTCACGTGCAGTGTTACCAGTTTGTGGGAAATTTCCCCTTTACGAAGGAAATTTCAACCACTGTATGAACTGAAAGAGGAAAAGGGAAAGTTTTTCTCTTCCAGAACAATGAAAAGGGAATTTTTATGCTTCGAAAATTCAGCTGTCATGTTTTTTCTCAACTTAGCGAGATTGTGGAAATTGATGAAGCTGGTAAAGCATTGCATTAGTATTTCACTTCTATTGTTGTAATACTAATATTTTGCACAAGTTTCCTATTTTAAAAAGATAATGTCTATGTCTGGTAAGCTCTGCCAGTCTAGGTGGCTCTCCGACAATGAATTCGCCGCTTGATTAAGACCAGTAGCAGACGATGATTTCAAGGCGTTCTGCAATGCATGTGGTACCACCATGGTTCCTGTCAAAATAGAACGACAAACGCAGTATGGGGCAAAACGTGCAAAGAATTCAAAAACAGTCTTAAGAAATGCCAGGTATAGACAAAGTTTTCGCCAGTACGAGTTCTAGTGCGGATAAAACTAAAGTGGCGAAGACAAAGTTGGCTGCTTTTTTGTGGGGCATAATATTGCTATGTAATAGAATATCCAATTGCGATAATTACCCCGTTTATATGCAGAGTCGGAACTGGTTCCAAATGCCTTTCGAGTCCAAATGGGTTCGACTGGACTCGACTCAGCTAACAGAGCTGGGTCTAGTCCGAAAAATGCATGTATACCTGGGTCGAGTGGTTGAACTGACATGTTGTCTCTGTGTGTGTGAGATCCCTTTCTTGTTTTTTTTTTTTTTTTTTGTTCGGGGTGGGAAATCGCTTTGTTTTGATTGAGTTCATGGTTAGCTGCGGGTAAGGTTGTCTGTTCAGTTATTTCATATTTATTTAATCCAAAAAATAGAACTAAACCGAACACTAACGCAATCAAAACCAGTGTGTCTGCTATACTCATCTGTCAGATCGACCACATTTGGACTTTTTTGGACCATTCGACTCGGTGTGTAGAAATACTCAGATCGAAATCTGGACTCGAACCTGACTCGACTACTCGGAACTGGTTCCAAACTGGTTCCAAATGCATATAAACGCCTTTCGAGTCCAAATGGGTTCGACTGGACTCGACTCAGCTAACAGAGCTGGGTCTAGTCCGAAAAATGCATGTATACCTGGGTCGAGTGGTTGAACTGACATGTTGTCTCTCTGTGTGTGAGATCTCTTTCTTGCTTTTTTTTTTTGTTCGGGTGGGAAATCGCTTTGTTTTGATTGAGTTCATAGTTAGCTGCGGGTAAGGTTGTCTGTTCAGTTATTTCATATTTATTTAATCCAAAAAAATAGAACTAAACATCATTGGCGAAAATTATGAACTCAGTGGCTCTCAAACTGATTCAGGGGTACCACTTTATTTTTAATTGTAATGCCGTCTACCATAGTATTATAGTAGTTAACACTAAAAGAATAGAATTATTTAAAGTTAAAATTTTGTCCTATAATGTTCATGGATTAAGTAATACGAATTTATTTACTGAATTTTATAACTATGTTAATCAATTTGAGATAATTTTTTTATATGAAACTTTCGTTACTGAAGAAAAGCTAAGCAATTTTGGAAGAGTTTTTGTAAATTATATGTTTAAATGGATACCTGCATCTGAAATTCAAAACCGTGGAAGGGCCAGTGGGGGCTGTTATTTTGGGTTTAAAAAGGAGCTGAAAAGCAAAGGCATTAATTGTATGGTATGAGTGCTAGTTAGTTAGTTAGTTAGTTAGTTAGTTAGTTAGTTAGTTAGTCTTATTCTTTTGGAGTTACAATTTGATAGCGAAAACTTCAAGATATATCCAGCATATTTAAACTGCAATAATTGGGAAACCGACTTTGTGCATTTAAAAGAATTAATGGCGCTATCAGGAGACCTTAACGCAAGAGTTGGAGCAGAGGACGGGACAAGTAACGAAATAGCGGGTATAATCCGGCGTTCGAAGGACATCGTTGTGAATGCGAGAGGGAAAAAAATATTGAATTTATGTGATACATACGGATTGAGAATATTGAATGGAACAAGTGCAGGTGATCCAAACGGTGAATTTACTTTTGTAAGCGAGCAAGGAACTTCAGTGGTTGATTATTGTTTATTAGGTGGAAACTGGAATAAGTGTGTCGCAGATTTTGAAGTAGATCATGTCCCTTACTCCGACCACTTACCGATCGTGGTAAATTTTGGGCAAAAAGTTCAATTAGCCGAAGAAAACCGTGCACTTATGCCTCTTCATATGCTAAAGTGGATGGATGCAAAGGGCGAAACTATAGAGCAAAATTAAACATACAGTTGTCAAATCAAGACCAAATTAGTTTTCGCACATTGGAAACAGTCATCAAGAATTCCTGGCCAAGTCCGAATCCTGCACGAAAAATTCAAGTGGCACCATGGTTTGATAAGGTTTGCACTAAAGCAAGAAACCAGTCCTTTAAGTGGCTTAAAACTTTTTCGAGAAAACAACACAATTTTCTTTAAAAAAATCTTAATTAGAAGCTAATCGCCGATATAAAGATATCTGTAAAGAAAAGAAGGAGAAACACTTTGAAGAAGAAGCCTCGAGGATGGCAGCCTGCAGAAACTCAACCCAATTTTGGAAGCTAGCGAAAAAATTCAATGGAACGGTAACGGTCATCAACAGAAATCTTAGCCCGGAAGTTCTTCGCGGATATTTTGATGGCTTGCTCAACCCCATTAAAGCAATCGTATCCTTCCAGTACGCGACACCGGGTCTGCTAAATGATACGCTTGACGCTGTTATTACGCAGAAGGAAATAACGGAGGTTCTCAATGAGCTTAAAGACGGGAAAGCGCCAGGATCTGACTCTATAGCTACAGAGTTCTACAAGTACGGAACTAATTTATTGGTGGATAAGCTCTTTCAATTATTCAACGGAATTCTTGAATCCGGGATCATACCGCAGTACTTTAAAGAAGCCTTGATTTTCCCGATCCACAAAAAAGGAAGTTTAGCCAACCCGGAAAATTATCGAGGCATCTCTTTTTTGAACGCTTCCTATAAAATTTTTACGACAGTGCTTAAAAAACGATTAACGATGTGGATAAACCAAGAGAATCTGCTCAAGGAATACCAGGCTGGCTTTAGGCCAGGATACTCAACCGTGGATCAAGTGTTTGTTCTTAAAAGCATTGCAGAGTCATTTCAGACGAAATAAAAAGCTTTACACATTTTTTGTAGATCTTAGGGCAGCATTTGATTCAATAGACAGAAATTCATTGTTTTACAAACTTTGCGAAAAGGGAATGTCGCTAAAGTTCGGGAGGGTTCTCCAAAACTTGTATATAGATACTCGAGCAGCAGTGTGGAATGGAGAAGAATTATCGGAGTGGTTCGCGACTAAGTCAGGAGTAAAACAGGGATGTGTTCTTAGCCCAGATCTTTTTGCCCTATTCCTAGATGATTTGCTGGACGAGTTACCTGGAGGTGTGGAGTACGCGGCCACTAGTATTGAATGTCTTCTGTTTGCGGACGATGTTGTTTTGCTGTCCAATTATCCGGAATCCTTACAATTAATGATAAATCACCTGCATGATTACTGTAAGCTCTGGAATCTTGTCGTGAATTTAGAGAAATCCAAAGTAATGGTTTTTAAGAAAGGCGGCGGGAGGCGTAGCAAAAAGGAAAAGTGGCATTACAATGGTGCAGAATTGGAAGTGGTGAGTGAATTTAAATACCTTGGTGTGCTCTTAACAAAAAACCTTAATATGGATAAACACCTACAAGAGAAATTATCAAAGGCAAAGACGGCAATCAACACAACTTGGAAGGGATGTTTTGCCAATCGTTTTATTGCCCATAGCAGCAAATATAAGGTATTTGAAGCCGTTGCTGAATCCATTTTGTTATATGCTGCTCAGGTATGGGGATATAAACAGTACGAAGCGGTTGAAAAACTTCTGAGATTTTATATCAAGCGTATATTTCTTCTAATGCGCCAAACTACCTGTTAATGATTGATACTGGTCTTTCTCCCTTGTTCATCAAAACCTTAAGACTCCAGGTCGACTATATTCTTAAAGTGATGAATATGCCAGACGCACGACTTCCAAAGAAAGCAGCTCTAAAGACCGTTGCCAGTAAAACAAGCTGGTACGCGGAATGGCTGGATCTTGCGAGCCAATGTAAGATAGAATTGGATTTGAGTATTGATAACGTGGCAAACTGGAAGCCAGTCTTATATAGATTAATCGAAAGCATGGATGATCTTTACGCAGCGAAATACAGAGAGGAAGCCGAGTCGTCAATGCATAGAGCCATTTACAGCCGCTTGAACCACAACTTATCAGAGAATAATTATTTCCATGATAAAAATAGTGTACAGGAAATATCAATGACGAGGAGAACTTTTGAGGATGAACTACATACCACATAGGGAGGACCTGCCGTGCTTGTGCGAATTATGCAACCTAGGTGAACGAGAAGACGTCTTACACTTCATTGGAAAATGCCAGGTACTTCGTGAAACGAGACAGCATGTGTTTGGCAAAAACTATCTTTCAGATGAAGAAAGTATAAGTGCACTAAATGAACTAGATGTTTGCAAACTGTACAGCTTTTCTAAAACTGTTCTAGCGTATAGGGAAAGAATTATGAGCGGACATATATGTATGTTTTTCTTACTTTCTTTTTTCTCACATGTAAATTAAAATTTGTTTCAATTATAAAAAAGCACAGAAATATAATTATTGAATTATAATTGTCAATCTGGCAGACGGCAAAAAAGCCAAGCTAATTTTTTTTTGTTAAATTTATATGAAAATATTACCGAATAAATAAAACTAACTAAACTAAAACTAACTAAACAGAACACTAACACAATGAAAACCAGTGTGTCTGCTATACTCATCTGTCAGATCGACCACATTTGGACTTTTGGACCATTCGACTCGGTGTGTAGAAATACTCAGATCGAAATCTGGACTCGAACCTCACTCGACTCTGCATATAAACGGGGTAATGATGGTTAACCACTCACAGCGGGTACGAAAACTAGAAAGGATATACCGCTTCTTTCCAACAGCTGCACATCTTATAGCTTCTTTCCTTGAAGGAAGGAAACAAGCCGTGTAGTATTAAAAACCGAAGTATCTACATTTTTAAATGTGTCAACAGGAGTACCGCAAGAGTCAATCTTAGGTCCTTTGTTGTTTTCCTTCGTCATTAACGACCTTCCGCTGTCAGTTAAAAATAGCGCTATACACATGTACGTTGATGATGTACAAATGTATTTAAGCTGTAAGCTGGGCCTAATAAAAGATGGAGCTCATCGACTAAATGAGGACCTAAAGCAGGTTTCACTTGGGCAGAACAAATCTCTTTAAAGTTGAGTCCACTTAAGTCAAAATGTTTAGTCATACACAAAAATAAACTGGATATAGATTATTTCCCAAAGATATATCTTGGAGCTTCTGAAATTGAGTATATTGACAAAGCAAAAAATGTTGGCATATGGTTTAACCGAACTCTCAGTTGGGAAGATCATATTCAGTCAATTATTGGTAAAGTGTATGGTTGTTTAAGGAAGTTATCACTATCTCAGTATTTTATGCCGCAAGATACAAGATTAATGCTATTGAATACCATAATTCTTCCACTGGGGTTTCAAATTTTCTGTAGTCCGAGTGCCGGAATGAAAAGAAAATTTATAGCTGTCTTTAATAACATTATTCGTTATGTCTTTCTACTCAGAAGATACGACCACGTTTCCTCTTTTCGCAACAAAATTCTCGGCTGTACTTTGCAAGTGTACTTGGATTACTTAGTCATATCTTATTTTCATAAAATCATTAAAAGTAAACAACCACCATATTTAAATGAAAAAAAATACATTTATTTCGGTCATCTCGCCCACCCTCTATTTTGCAACCTAATTTTTCATGTCTTACCTCCGAGCGTCAGTTTTTCACTCATGCTGTCCGTGTTTGGAATGCATTGGCCCTCAGCATTACAAGGCTGCACAATAATGATCGAATTGATGAGTATCTATTTCTTTATCTGGCTAATAGGTAGGATTTTGAAATTAATTTATAATTGTTATATGAATTTGTTTAGCTGTTGTTATTTCATACACAAGTATTTAAATATATAACAACTAACATTATAGCTTTTTTAAGGAATTATATTTATTTTTTGTCTCTCTCTTATTTAAACTTCATTCGTAATAATGTTTTTTTTTTTTTAATTACACTTTTACTGTTATAAAGATTGTTACAGTCTTATGTAAAAGGTACAAAGCTTATAATAAAATAAAATGAAAATGAAATGAAAAATAAAGTAATTTTTCTGCGGCCGATATACGACTACCTACTTTGTGACATTTTGACATCTAATGATACAACCGTACTCCAAAAAAGATTAACCTCATGGATAAGCACTAATGGCCTGCTTAAAGAATTCCAAGCTGCCTTCAGGGCAGGATATTCAACGGTCGATCACATTTTCGTACTCAAAAGTATTAGGAAGCCTATGTAGCGCAACGTAAAAAGTTATATGTATTCTTTGTGGACTTTGGAGCAGCGTTTGACTCGATAAACGGAGGTTCATTAAGTATAAACTCTTTGCCAAAGGAATGTCTAAAAAGTTTGGGAGGGTAATACAAAACATTTATGAAGAGACGTTGTCAGCTGTATGGAATGAGGAAAGTGCTTCAAATTGGTTTAAAGCGAGCACAGGTGTTAGACAAGGCTGCAGTTCAAGCCCATTGCTATTCGCACTGTTCATAGATGACATCGTTGAATCATTACCTGGAGGTATTGAGTTTGCAGGGATAGTGATAAAGGCGCTACTTTTTGCAGACGACATAGTGTTGATGGCGAATTCCCCGGAGACATTGCAGCGCATGATTAACCGTTTGTATGAGTACTGTAAAATGTGGAGCCTAATTATAAACCTGGAAAAATGAAAGGTGATGATCTTTAAAAAGGGTGGGGGAAGGATGTGTAGCAACGAGAAATGGTTTTTGAAGGGGGGACAGATCGAGACCGTCAAAAAGTATAACTACCTGGGCATGCTTTTCACGCAAAAATTAAGCATGGAAGAACACCTGAAATGCAAGCTACAAAAGGCCAAGACTATGATAAATAAACGTGGAGAAATTGTTTTGCTAACAAATGCATAGTACATAGCAGTAAGTTTCATGTTTTTGAAGCGGTTGCCGAGTCAGTCAGAGTACGCGGCCCAGGTATGGGGCGGAAGGCGGTTTGAGGAAGTGGAAAAGCTATTGAAGTTTTATATTAAAAGGATATTCCGTTTACCGCCCAACACCCCAAACTATGCAATAATGCTAGGGACTGGACTTTCTCCACTGGCTACAAAGACGCTGAAACTGCAGGTTGGCTTTATTTTAAAAGTATTCAATATGCCTTTGGAAAGACTACTAAGAAAAGTTGCACTGGAAGCACTACGATGCAATAATGGTTGGTACAGAAATTGGAAAGAACTAGCGCACATGTGTGGAATAAACTTGAATTTGGATGAAGCAAACACGGAATTATGGAAGCCAAAGCTTTACCAGTTGTTGGCAGCAGTAGATCTTAACTTCAGACAATAATTTGAAAGAGAAGCATTAGAGTCACTGCATCGATCTATTTCTAGGCAGTTGGATCATAATTTGGGAGACCGAAACTACTTTCACGATGTTAATAGCTGCGAAGAAATATCACTTATACTAAAACTGGGAGCTGTATTCCTTCCACTAAATTATCAACCGCATAGAGAAGATCTACTGGTCTTGTGTAATATGTGTAATATGGCGGAGAGGGAGGATATATTTCATTTCGTGGGAAGATGTCCTACGCTCCGGGAAACTAGACGGCACTTCTTTGCAGTAGATGAAATTTCTGATGAAGAAATCATAAGTAAGCTCAACGAATCGCAAGCGTCTTTCCTGGTAGCGTATTGTAAGATAGCCCTAGCCTATCGGCAAAGAATTATAACAGAAAGTTTTTAATTTTGAAGAATAACGCTTTTGTTTTATTAAATTGAAATCCATAAAGTAGCAATGGTTTTTAAAAAAAGAAAAAAAAAAATTCAGTCGGCCATGCTTGGTTGATTTTTTATCTTTATAAAGAATTGTAAATAATTGATGAATTAATTAAATCTAAATCTAATCTAATCTAAAAACATCTAATGCCATGAAAGTACACGCAGGTACTAACTTTTGAAACCAATAAAGTGAGTATAAAGTGAGTATAGAGTGTTTGTTTGGGATTCAAAAGTGAGTTAAATATAATTGTAAATCAACTTAATTTTATTTGTTAGAAGATTAATAATTAAGTGTAAAACCAATGGGGCTTATCATGTTTGTAACTCAACTATGTACTATGATATGCAAATTTCTAGATGGGATTTTATCTCAGTTGTAATAAAAAAAGCAAAAAAAATTGTGACAAAACAGTGACAGCACTGCTCACGTGTGCGTAGAAGAATGATCCGTTCGTATGCCTATCTTGGATTTTGTGTCTTTGCTTGCTTAGTTTTTAGTTTGCTTTCCTTTTTTTTAATGAATTTTAAATGCACAAAAAGAGGTAAAGCTGTTTTTTTTAACGGTTATATAGTTACGAGACGAAAAATTGTCTCTTTAACTACATATAGTTATGTCCTGTTTCCCCTTGTGGGTCCTAGGGCCTCTACTACGCCTACGCGCCATCGTGTACGGTTTCTGGCAATGTGTCTGAGATCTCCCCAACTTTTCCCTAAATGCCGTGCCTCCTTCTCGACTGTTCTGCGCCATGTTTTCCGCGGACCGCCAGGTCTTCTGCCATCCTGAGTTAGAAGGTTCCATTGCATAGCATGGTTCGCTATGGAGCTGTCACCCTTTCGGAACGTGTGACCAATCCACTGTGCCTATTGGTTCCTGACCCGTTCTCTCGTAAAGGTGTTCGTTAGAGATACGATTGGGCCAGAAAATCCTTAAGATATTGCGCAGACACCTATTAACGAACGTTTGCAGCTTTCTGGTGATAGTAGTGGTCACTCTCCACGTACTGCAACCATATAGCAGCACGGATTCAACGTTGGAGCGGAACAGTCTTATTTTGGTGCTCAAACTGATTGCATTGCTTCGCCATATTTTGGACAACATCCCGAACGCGGACTTTGCTTTGGCGATCCTGTTGGCTATATCCAGTTCGGTTCCACCATCGGTCGAGACAATACTCCCAAGATACTGGAAATCCTCTACTCTCTCTAGCGGTTGTCCAGCAATGCATATTTGAGCCGATGAGTTAGTTCCAAGGCTGATGATTTTAGTTTTTGTCGTATTAATTTTCAGCCCGACGACACCTGCCTCCCTCTCCACATCTGCTGTCATTTGGTGGAGGTCCATAATTCTGTGGGAGAGTAAGCATACATCGTCAGCGTAGTCAAGATGTTTCAGTTGAAATGTAAGAGTCCATCGAATTCCTCCGTTTCCCGTCGACAAAGCTGCATGAAGCACATCGCTAATCACCAATAGGAATAATATTGGTGAAAGGATACAGCCTTGTCTTATCCCACTTTGGATCTCAAATTCCTCAGACAACCTTCCCCTGTGCAGAACGTGACATTTGGAGCCTTCATATGTAGCCTTGATAATAGCAATTAGTTAATCGGGAATGCCTCTCCTGCATAAGGCACGCCAAATAGACTCCCTGTTGACACTATCGAACGCCTTCTCAAAATCGATGAACAACAGGTGCAGTGGCGATCGATATTCAACACACTGTTCGATGATCATCCGCAGGGTGTTGATGTGGTCGGCACAGGAGGATCCAGAGCGGAAACCTGCTTGTTCGGCATCGAGTGTGTCTTCGAGATGTTGTTTGATTCGCTCAATGATGATTTTAGCTATTATCTTAGCTACAGCAGGCAGCACGCAGATACCCCTCCAGTTTCCGCACTCCATTAAATTTCCTTTCTTAGGAAGCTTGACGATCATTCCCTTTTTCCACTCGTTAGGAAAGCTCTCAGCTTCCCAAGCTCTATCTATAAGTGGAAGCAGAAGCTCAGCCGATGTTGCGGGCGCTGCTCGTAAGAGCTCTGCTGGAATACCGTCAAGTCCTACCGCCTTGTTGGTTTTGAGTGCCTTGATCGCGGTAATGATCTCATCTTTACTGGGAGTCGTGGTGCGTATTCGGGAACTTCTCACCTCGGGCATCTCAGTCTGATTTGGGAGCATATCGCTAGCGAATACACGGTTCAAAAACGTAGCAAAATGCTCTTTCCATCTCTTGAGCTGGTCCTCATCCGAAATGAGCAAGGAGCCGTCTAGGCTTTTCACTGGGTATTGGCTGGAGCTGCGACCACCTGTCAGCTCTTTCGTGATTCTGTAGACAGTCCTGCTGTCGCACCTCCGTGCAGCTTCTTCTGCTTCTGTAGCCAGCGCGTTGATGTAGTAGCGCTTGTCACGTCGTACGCTACGCTGAACTTCTCTCATCTTCATGCGATATAGGGACTCTAGCTCGCTTCTCCCTGCTGCTGGGGTAGCTGCAACGCGAGCTTTTAGCTGGTTTCGTTCGTCAATCCGTCTCCAGGTATCCTCGGAAAGCCACGCCCTATGTCTTCCCTGCGATCGACCGACAATTCTTTCAGCACCAGATGTAAAAACATTTTTCACAGCACACCAATGGTCTTGGATGGTTGCGGGCATTGAGCTGCTGATTGCTTCCACACCTTGCGAAAAGTGCTCCCTTAATTGTTGGCGCACTGAGGGATCACTAAGTCTATCGATGTTGAACCTGGGCATTCTTGTGTTGTCGTGGGATCTTCGAACTGCAGCAGTGCGTAGTTGGGGAGTAGCTATCATAAGATGGTGATCACGTACTATCCCCACATCTGCCCCTCGTCTGTTTCGGACGTCCAGGAGACTGCTTCTAAAGCGGCGGCTGATAGCAAAATGGTCAATTTGGTTGGAGGTTGCTTGCCTGTCATTGGAAACCCAGCTGACTTTGTGGCAGGTCTTGTGCTCAAACATGGTGCCACCTATCACAAGGCGGTTGGCATTGCAGAAATCCACAAACCTTTCGCCGTTGTCATTGCGGTTGCCTAGTCCATGCTTCCCGATTACATGCTTGAGCCCTTCGTTGTCGTTGCCTACCTTGGCATTCAAATCCCCCATCACTATGACAATATCTCCATTTGGTGTTGTGTTGAAGACGGTGCTTAAGAGATTGTAGAAGCTCTCCTTTTCGTCCTCAGACGAACTATTCGTTGGGGCGTAACACTGTATGATGGTGACGCGTCGTACTCTAGTCCGGAATCTGGCCGTCAAAATCCTATCACCATGAGGCTGCCAGGAAATCAGGCCCTTGCGTGCTGTTGTTGTTAGCAGTAGTCCGACTCCATATTCCCGCGGACTTCCGGATGGTCTTCCAGAATAGAGTAGTACAGTGTTACGCGTTGGAGACTGGTACTCGCCCGCTTCTAACCATCTTACTTCACTTACCCCCAAAATGTCCAGTTTATATCGCATGAATTCCTTTTCCAGTTGGAGGAATCTGGCATTGTAAGGACCTTCTCTTCCCGAGTCGAGGAGCGTCTTTACATTCCAGAAACCTATCTTTGTCCGGGTACAATAGCCAAAAGTCGTCAACATGTGATCATTCCTTATCCGAGGCATAGTGTCGGTTTCAGTAGCGAGCTGGTTTCAGTAACGCAGGTTGCTGGCCCACGTTACCTAGCCTAGAATCAAGGCCCTAGACAACCCGCACTTACAATTGTGGCCTATACGTATAAGGGTTTATACGTATAGTTGCCCGGGGACCACCACTAGGAGGTAAAGTAAGCACTTCATCACGAACTTGATTGTTGCGCTACTGGCCCAAGCCAAGTTTTGGGCAGTCAGTAGTTTCCCGATCAATCGCAATGCAGGTCCCCAAATGTAGTTCGTTATATGTAGTTCGTTATATTTATACCCACTACTAATAGTTTCGATATTTAACTCCTTTCAAAATATGGTTACTTGTGGTTGCATTTTGCTATATGCATCCAGGACAAAAGGTTCTTCTGATGTTTAACTAACTATTGCTTTCATTCAATAATAATTAGTTATTTAAAAGTACATACTAATAAAATTGTGCGTTTATAAGAAGTAAATTGTTATTATTTATTAAGTAGCAACCAGATGTAAATGATAGTTGGTTGCTAAATATTTTTTTTTAATATTGTACATTTCAGTTTTGACTTCATATTATGTATTATACCGATACAAATTCATTCAAAATTGCGTATATTCACTCAATAATTGAATGGGTTACGTGAATAACGTTGTAACTAACAAAATCGCCAGGAGAGCAAAAAAGCGCTTGTAAACGTCGAGTATTTCCATACATATTCCCGCTACCTGAGACTGCCAGAATTTCGCTACTTCTGATCGGAATAATGGTATAATGTTATTTCAAAATGTATAGAATTGAATGTAAAACGATTTTTCATTAAAATGAAGAAAAAGCAAATTTTTCAGTTACAACGTTATTCGTGTGATCTATTCAATTATTAATTTGAAATTATTAAGAAGTAATTGGAATAAGTATTTGCTTTCAAAAATGCGCCTTTATTTGCGTAATTACAATGCAAAAAGAGAATGTTAATTTATTTCAATATGGAAATGGTAGAGTAATAGCAACATAGATATTTGACAATACACATTCAATGGCCCGATAATCTAGCATGAGAGTTACAGGGATGCTCAGGTGGAATCATCACCAGATGAATCCATGAGAGATGTCGGACTTGATCCAACCATCTATTTCTAGGCCTACCGAGGGGTCGCCAACCTGACAGCATTGCAAACATGACACGTCTCGAAAGTCGGTTTGGAGGCATACGTACTACGTGATCAAACCATCGAAGCATAGATCGTTTCATTCGGGGAAGTAGTTACTCAATATTGAGCGCCCCGCACCCGATTCCTACGAATTATTCCAGCATCACCGCGAAGGAACTTCATTTTGGAGCTTGCATCTGCGATGTTATTTGCCAAATTTCATGACCATAGATGAGAGTCGGAACATACACCTAGTTAAAGACCGATCATTTATCTTGAACACTAAGTTCGGCCTTCCTTATAACATATTGACCAAATTCTCTCAAAATTGAACCAGTCTGAGAAGTTCTACAGGATAACTCGGCATTGCTCTTTCCATTACTAGTGAGTAAGACCCCGAGGTACTTAAACTTATCCACCTGCTCCAGTGGGACTCCGCTCACATGCAGAGTGCACTGAATGGGCGTTACTTGCGATTTGTTCACGTTTACCTTCATTCCAGCATCATCACAAATGGTTACAAACCTTCCGAATGCACGCTAAAGTTCGGTTTGAGAGAACCTAAGAATTACCAAATTATCCGCAAGAGCAGATGACTAATTCTTAAGTCTTTCACTTTGAAACAGTCTCCGCCATAGCTACGCTGTAACAACCACAGAGGTGACAAAAACGCACACTTGGCGCCCACTCTCTCTCTCTCTCTCTCTCTCTCTCTCTCTCTCTCTCTCTCTCTCTCTCTCTCTTACAGAGTTTGGGATTAGGCCCCAGTTTCGAACCTTGAGGTATTCCATACTCTAAAGGTATATCTGTGCTGTTTGTGTTTTTTTAGGTGGGCTCCAGCACCTAGCTGGATAATGCACCCCTAATTCCCGGACTTGATAGCCCTTCTATTATTTTGCTATAATTTAGCTGTCGTAGACTTAGCTTAAGTCTATTAATACGACGAGGATGTGGTTATTTTTGTTAAGGCTTTCATTGATCAAGTCGGAAACTCTTCTAGCAGCACATTTGTACTCTAACTCCACTAAAAGCCGCTGAATTTTGTTTATTACTTATTTCTGCACAATGAAACAAACCAATCGTTTCACAACCACTTCCAATCACATGCATTATAGACATTGGTCTATAATATTCCAAATTTGGTTTTGAGCACTTTTTAAAGATCGGTCGTACTGCTTACGAAAGAATTAGATTTATAACTTATTCGTTTCTTTGACAGATATTGAATTGGTTATAGTGAAGTTAGTGTGCTTAGATGTTATGCTGTTACATTGGTGAATTATTTTTTATGTTTGTTCTTAGTAACTTCCCGTGAATTCGTTTGCTAGTGACACAACACTGTTTTCAGCTGGAAGGAGTTTTAGCAGTATGTCGTCAACTCTGTCCTTTTTCCTCCTCGCAGTGCTTCCTTGTTATTTCCTGTTTTGGCACTTATGAGTAGGTCCTACATACAATGCGTATATAAAAAACAATGAACAAACACATCTAATCTACGAGGGCAAGGTGAAAAGTTCTCGGCCTGACAATGAAAGTCTGCGATTTTCAGTTAAAAAATGATTTTATTTTTCTATATAATCTCCCTCGACTTCACCACACTTAGTCCAGTGTTTCTCCAACATCAGTATTCATTCTCGGAAGTGAGAGTCTGGAAGGCTGTGAAAATATTCATCTACGGCACTCTCAACTTCTGCATTGGATGCGAAGCGCTTCCCAGAAACAAATTTCTTCAAGTTTGGGAACAGATGATAGTCTGAGGGTGCCAATTTAGGTGAATAGGCGGGATGGCCGAGCAAATCGTACCCCAAATCCCACAGTTTTCCCATCGCCAACGCACAGTTGTGTACAGGTGCATTGTCCTGGTGAAAGATGATTTTTTTCTTCTTCAAGCCAGGCCTCTTCTCGCGAATTTTGGCATCCAGCTGGTCAAGAAGGTTGGAGTAATATTCGCCTGTAATTGTTCTGCCTTTCTCAAGGTAATCAATTAACAGGATCCCTTTCGCATCCCAAAACACACTGGCAATGACCTTTCCGGCAGATGTGATCGACTTCGTTTTCTTTGGCGCTGAACCAATGGCTTCCACCCACTGCTTCGACTGCTGTTTCGTTTTTGGCGTGTAGTGGTGGACCCATGTCACATCCATGGTGACAAATCACCGCACAAAATCGGTCGGATCCCTATTGAATGGGTCCAAAGATTGCCGGGAAAATCGTTTGCGCATTTGCTTTTGATCGGCATTCAGCAAATGCGGCACCCATCTTGCGCAGAGCTTTCGCATCCCTAAGTTTTTATGTAAGATGTTTCGTACCCTCTCTTCCGATATACACACAGCCTCAGCTATCTCACTCACCATCAATCGCATATCGTCCAACACGATATCATGCACTTTTTCGATGCTTTCGGGTGTGGTTGCGGTTCTTGGCCGTCCTTCACGTGGTTCATCTTCGAGGGACGTGCGATCACGTTTAAATTCAGCTGTCCAATTTTTAACGGTTGACATGGAAGGAGCAGAGTCCCCGTAAACTTTTGCCAACTTTGGATGCGTTTCCTTAGGGGTTAACCCATCCAAAACGAAGAATTTTATGACCGCACGATATTCAAGTTTATCCATTTTAATGAAAAACACGCAAGACGTTTACTGCAAAAATTCGTGTAAACAAACTACTTGAGAGAACAAGTTGAAACTTGTCATACGAACTAATGAGAAGTGCACCCAGGCAGGAAACATACATTTTTTGCTGATTGGAACGCTGCGTCAGGTCGATAACTTTTTACCTTGCCCTCGTAGTTTGAATAAGGTGCAATTACGTACTTGTACGGCGGAGTCGTGCCTCTTATTTTTATATTTTATCAAATTAAAGTTGGTGTTTCCTTTCTCCCTGACACCGAATCGATGAAATCGGAATTTTTATTCTTAATCCGAAATTAACTTTATATTCTTGAAAAAATCGATTTTCTCGAAAACGGCTCTAAAAATGTTGTTTTAACTTCACGTTCAGAATTCACGTTCAGTGTGTGTATTCATACTACCAGATGGGGTGCCACGTTTTTACCCAAACAATTTACTCATTGAGTGTTTTGAAATACTCGTACTTCCTAGTCGTTAGCTATTGCTTATAGACATGATCGTAGTGAAATTTTCAGTGTTCAACAGCGAAATTCATAGCTTATGCGGGCGATCTACGAGGTTCTCATGGCTTGTGAAAAATGTACCCAAACACCTAGTGGCGTATTTTAGCCAATCAGCGGACACTTGCTTAATCCAGGGGCCGTATAAACGTAGTAAATAAAGCAAATCATCATCTGGATTTTATTGCCTACCTAATTAGTATTTAGTGTTGATTTCAATAAAAGTGTCTTCCCGAATCCAAGGACGATTGGAAATGCTAGAATTCCACGAAGAGCGATAACCCCATATACCAAGAACAATTAATGATCTTCCCTTTCATAGCTTGCAATGTAATTGTTAATTTAATAGATAAGATCTCTGACAGTCACTAATAAAAAAAAAAACGATTCCTATCCTCTTAAGACTACTACCGCACTTGTAGAGTGGCTTACTTTGTAGCAATCTATTAGTCACTTTATTGCTCAAATTAAATTGCTTTTCCACGAATGCCTACTATTCCCAGAGATCCAGGTGCGTCATTGGGATGAGTATTTCCTTCACATCCCAATGGGTAAATTATGTTTTTCTTTTTGGCGGCGCCTATCGGCCCATTACTCACCGTAGTAAATTCAAACAATTGTCCGAACAACAGACGACTAACTACAATACATTACATATGTTATGTATCTCAGCATTACACATTCAATGCGGTATGCTAATCTTTGATGCAGTCTATAATCGAAAGTTCCGCACCATGAATGAAAAGTACATACTGAGTGATTAGGTAATTCAGAGGAAAACTCATTGGAAAAACAAATTCGTCTAGCCAAGCAGCTACTCGCACATACTACACTACCGCCCAGTATCAGTGGGTCTGTCCAATGTCAATTCATTCGAAATCCAGTGAATACTTTCCCGTCCTAGTGCCGGCGCTCGCTTGTTAATCAATGAGATAAAATTTGCATTCTTTTCTGTTCTGGCAATTGATGGTCAACTGCTGTCATAGTATTGCAATCAGTCCGTGTTTAGCATGTTGTCAGACAGACAGACAGCTAAGGCGGCCTCCGCATGTAGAAATGGAACTCGACACACGTTCGGAGTGTTAAATGACTAAACAAAGTGATCGTATTCGAAGGAGGGAGGGTATGTTACACACAATTCATACGTAGAAACATAGGAACAGCATGTCGATTAGTGAGATGTGCAGTGGAAATTAACATGCCACAGTAGATACTCGTATGATGTTCTAAACGTGTACACTACAAATGTAGTCGACCAGCATAGACGAGGTCAAGTTTGATTTGAATCATTGTGAAAATTGTATTATGCCATGCACTAAAGTGGCTAATTGTTTGAAGTTTAACATATGAAAAGACTTCGAAGGTAATTTATGGTAGGACTATGTTTTCTCATGTTTCGAAATGGCCTTTAATAGCCAGCCAACCCTTTACTGACATCAGAATAGTCCCTTTAAGTGAGTACCTTAACTAGCGTTGGTCCACTATATCTAATCATATGACTATGTACATACGGTCATATTCTTACTATTGCTTTGTAAAACCACTCCTCGTGCCTAACATTTGAAAAACTCAATATCTCGTGTGTTTACAACGTTAGCTGACGCACGTGTATCGATGACCATCAATGAAGTGCCACACTGGACTTCTGAAACGAGTACAAAGGTTAGCTTGCATTTGCATATCATATGCCATTATAACAACATCAACTGCCGCATGGGTAGTCAAATGGTAGTACATACGATTATATGAAAACACAAGCGTTTTCACTTAGCTTAGACCTATCAACTCCTACTCTCAACCTCCAAGTGGTGACCGCTGGGTGCCTAGTATCTTGATCCAAGAAATGGTAACCGTTTGGAGGATTTTTGGCGGCACCAGATGAGAGAGGGAGACCACTAGACCACTTCTTCTTGTCCCAAACGGCAGCGGATGAATTCACTAGAATGAGTCAATGGTGGTGTCTGCAGTGCCGGTTAGGTTAAACTTAGTGAACACCTTCCGAGAGCTGCTCCGACATATTCGGATCACAGGTTGGTAAGGAATTTCCAAGGCTAGTTAGCTCTTAATGGGCCAACGGCAGTGCTCCTACTCCCGTAGTGGACTACTAACACCGGTGTACCCGGCCCAGCGTCCTAGTGGTGTATCAAAAGGAACTGGCCCTCCAGGTTGGGGGTTGTGCCGTCGGCTTAAGTTTCCTATCACGTAAAAAACATTTGTTACGAAGCAAACAACAGCCTCGGATAGCAGGCATTCAAAAAGTGCGATGGGATGGGCCGGGCAAAAAGAGGATGAAAAACTGTGACCTCTACTACGGCAATTGCTACAGACAACAAGGGTCTATTCGGGGCGGATTACTTATTAGACTCAGACTGAGGCAAGAAATCTTGAGTTTCCGGCATGTGAACGAGTGACTCATGACTATTGGTATCAAAGCTGAATTCACCAACATTAGCCTAATATGTGCTCAAGCCCCTCACGAGAAGATGGACGAAGCGACGAAGGATGACTTCTATCAACTCTTGAATAACACGTATAAGCAGTGCCCTACCCACGTTAAAATTTTTCTGGGTGATTTCAACGTAGATCTAGGAAAAAAAGACGTCTTTGGTAACGTGGTCGGAAGGCACAGTCCGTCCGACTCCACATCCGACAACGGATCCAGGCTAGTCGACTTTGCGGCGGGACGAAACTTTGTTGTAGCTAGTACGCGGTTAGCACATCCCGATATTCACATGGGAACTTTCATCGAAAAACTGTCAACCAAATCAATCACGTTGCGATCGACGCAGGGCACTCTTCCACTATTCTGGGTGTCCGGACTTTCCGAGGAGTCAGCGTAGACCCAGAATGGAGCAAAATCAACGAAATACTGTGAGGAAGTTTGACGTCGGATGGCTACAATCGCAGAGACGGCCAAAGCGTTTGCTGATCGAGTCTCCTTTAAGCTCAAACAAAGTTCTATGCCGCCAGCAGCAAATGCGAAAGACCAGTGGCAGCGTTGCCTACAAGCCATCAGAGGTGCCGGGTTTCTTTCGACTACTTACTTACTTAGATCCTTTAACCCCTCAGGGGCATAGGGTGTCAACTACGCCTGCGCGCCATCTTGTTCGAAGTTCTGCAACGCGTTTGAACTGCCTCCAACTCATTCCTAAAGAGCTCGATTCCTCCTCTACTGTTCTGTGCCACGTTTGCCTAGGGCATCCCGCTATTTTGCCTGCCTGGGTGAGCGGATTCCACTGCATGGCGTATTTCGCAATGGAGTTGTCTTCGCGCTATAGGGTGTGTCCAATCCATTACCACTTTCTTCTTCGTATAGTAATGCTTACAGGTTCTTGGCCCGTTCTCAGATAAAGTTGTTCGTTGGAGATGCAGTTCGGCCAAAAAATCCTAAAGATGATTCTTAAGCATTCGTTTACGAAGACGCAAGGTGTGTTAATCGTGTCCACCTTCCAAGTACTGCACCCATATAGCAGCACTGATTCTACGTTGGAGCGGAACAGTCGCAGCTTGCTTCTTAAGCTGATAATATTACTTCTCCAGATTTTGGATAGCATTCCGAATGCAGCTTTAGCCTTCCCGATTCTGCTGCACACATCCAGTTCGGTACCACCACGGTCAGCCGAGACTACACTTCCTAGATACAGAAAGTTGTTAACTTTCTCGACTTCCTGTTCGGCAATGTTAAGTTGAGCGCTGTTGTTATAAGAAGTGCTCAGGGCTTTTGTTTTGGCTGTGTTTATTTTTAGCCCCACTTTGTTTGCCTCAGCTTCTAGATTGTGGGCCATCAGATGAAGGTCCATTATCCGATGTGAAAGTAGACGAACATCGTCAGCGTAATCTAGGTGTTTAAGGTAAGATGTTATAGTCCAACAAATTCCATAGTTACCTTCCGTCAACGCTGCACGGAGTACATTGCTGATAACCACCAAGAACAATAGCGGGGACAGTATGCACCCTTGACGTACTCCACTTTGGGCTTCAAAATCCTCCGACACCTTACCATTGTGTAAGACGTGACACTTAGCGCTCGTGTGTAGCCTTGATAATAGCTATAAGTTTTTCTGTGATGCCTCTCCTACGCAAGGCCAACCAGATAGCATCTCGATTCAAGCTGTCGAAATCCTTCTCGAAGTCGATAGACAGTAAATGTACCGGAGCACATGCAGCAAAACAAGAGGCGTACAAGGCGCTGTGTAAAAGGACTAGAGCTGCTCGCGAGTTATACAAGCGGAGAAGAAAAGAGGAACATCGATTTCTCAGAAAGAAGAAAAAGGAACATAAGAAACGATCGAGTAGATTGAGAGACTCTATTGCAGGAATAATGTTCGAACATTTTACGAAAAGGTAAAAAGAACATGCCAGGGTTTCAAAGCCAGAACAGAAGCCTGCAGGGACGAAAATGGTAATATAGTATTAGAATCGCAGTCGGTGCTGAGGAGCGGCGATGATGATGTACAAGGGATCTACCTCTTGAGCATATCTATGATGATGACCAATATTCTGCTATCATGCAGAATGAATTATTCAACAGTGATGATGACAGTTAAGATTCCCGTCAACCCGATCAGAATGAAGTGAGGATAGCGATATCTAAACTTAAATCCAACGAAGCTGCTGCAGTCGGCGGCCTTGCCGCTGAACTTTTCAAGGCAGGAGGAGATGAGCTGGTAAGGAGCATGCACCAGCTTGTCTGTAAAATCTGGTCGGACGAAAGTATGCCCGATCAATGGAACTTCATCATCGTTTACCCGGTGCTGAAGAAAGGAAACCCTAAACCTGAACGCCTAAAACCGATCGTCAACAACCCGATATGTCCTTATCAGTGCGGTTTCAGACCGGGAAAGTCAACCATTGACCAATTATTCACACTACGCCAGATCTTGGAAATAATCCATGAATATAAAATCGATACACATCACCTTTTCATCGATTTTAATGTTGCTATGATAGCGTGACGAGTTATACAGAGCCATATCTAGTATTGGCATCCCTGCCAAGTTTGTTCGTTTGTGCAGTACAAATATAATTTACAGATAGAGAAATATAATTTTGAGGTAGTAAAAGACTTTGTCTACCTAGGCTCCATGGTGAGCTCCGCATATGACATGAGTATCGGTGACTTCCAGATAACTGGGAAGAATTGTTCTGTTATTTTGTCTTTGCTTTATATCAATCGCCATTCAATACGTATAACCGCCCTATGGCCAGTGTTAAGCATTTACACTTTATTTATTTTTTGAGAATTTGACATCAGGCTTTGAAGCGTAAAGCATTATCATGACAACCGATGACGTGTCTTCTACACATCGCCACCCTTGGGATAGGTAAGACTCCAATTCACAGTAATGCATTTCTATGCAGGGCTGGATTTGCGATATATAAGTATGACATTGAGTCAGATGCGATCCCTTGCTCTTGCTATTCCCTCCTTCTTCTCTTTCGATATTTGCCGGTTTTCGCCACCCCTATTAGTTTGCTATTATTTAATGGCATTAGTGCAGTATCGACGTTGTTACTTATCTGCGATGAAGGATATAGATAGATATATATATATTTATTTTGTATATAAATTTACAAAAATTGGTTTGTTACCGCACATTTAAAATACAGAGATATGATATTATCTTATATCTTCCAACTGAAATATTTATGTATGCTGCAATCAATGGTACATATTATATTAAAAAAAATGTTTCAACTCTGAAGGAAATTACTATAAAAACCTTCAATTAAACACACAAAAAAATATATATTTATAAATTAATAAATAAGTAAATAATAAAATAAATAAATAATTTTTTTTATAATTTGCGCGCAATCAAGGGGCTATGAATACCCTTAACATGTTTATACACAGTGCGGGCGTAGAAAGGATAGATAGAGAGATAGAGAGAAAGATTTGGTGTAGTGCTTTAAGCTTCAGAGAAACTCCGGGGGTGGCGTCCCGATGATTGGGGAGATTGTTGTCTTTTGCTTCTGATTCACAGTATTTTTTTCCCGATAACCCGTGTCATAGGTAAACCATCATCATCAACAGAGCAAACCATTTTTCCAGTCATATGGCCAAGCTACTGCCAGTGTTATACCTTTGCAGTTGTCTTCACACAAGCTTTCGCAATTGATCGGGCTGACTAAACCATGAACCATTAGCGTGGTAATTGACGACGTTACCACTACACCATGGCCACACCCCAAATAAATAAATAAATAAATAAGAAGTAAATAAATAAGAAATTCAATAAATAAATAAAATAACTAAAAAAAAAATAAATAAATAACAATAGATCAGTAAGTATATGCTATATATAAATAACAATAAATAAATGTTCATAAGTGAATAAAGAAAGTAAATTAATAAATTAATATACAAAAAAAAAAAAAAAAACAACACATAATGAACAGAGGCATCAATAAATATAGCAAATGTATTTAAACATTGATATACGTACATATGTATGTACATCCAAAGATAATACTCGGCTTTCTTATTGAAATAATTGGTTTATGAACTCATTGTCAGCCATTGTAGCGCATATCAAATTTATTTTTAAGTTTTTGGATTCTATCAGAGATCAATTCAACATTCCCTTGGCATCCATACAGCAATATCGCTTCGAAGACGACTTTGTGAATTATAATTTTATTATCATTGCTAAGTAAAGACTTCTTGTTTATTAATGGGTATAACATTTTAGTAGTAATGTTTACTTTTTTAATCATTTTGGTAATTTGATCACTAAATGTTAGTCTGGTGTAAAGAGTTACTTCAAAGTATTGCACGTATGATTCCCACTTTACCTCAGTACCATTAACTCGGATTTGGCATTGAGAAAGAAAGCAAGATTTTATTTTCCTTGAGAAAGAGATAGCTTGCATTTTATTATCATTCACTTTCATTTTCCATTTGTCGTAATATCTTATCAGTATTTCCATCGCATTGCCTAAATTTGTCTCGATGGAGCAAACTCATGCGATGAGAAAATAGCAATGTCATCAGCATAAATAGCTGCATTGCACTCTGGAAGGCTAAGAAAATCCGACGTGTATATATTATACAAACAGGACCGAGTACAGAGCCTTGGGGCACGCCAACATAAAAATTGTTTAAACCAGAACAAATGTTATTTACGGAAACTCTAAAACGACTAGCAGACAAGAAACTTTGAACTATTTTACACAAATAAACAGGAAATCTGAACTCTAACAATTTGAATATAAGACCAATATGCCATACTGAGTCGAATGCCTTCTCTATATCCAACAGCAACATACCCGTAGATTTCCCTACTGTTAAGCTTTACGTGTCTACAAATTCTATATACTTGGTGTGCAGTGGAATGGTATCTCCTAAAACCAAATTGTTCATCAGAAAATATCTTCCAATCACTGACAATTTGCAATATCTTTTCTTTCATAATTTTTTTGTACATTAACTGCTAAGTAAACTGATTGGTCTGTAACTCGTAGGATCATCTGCGGGCTTACCCGTTTTCAGCAAAGGAACTAAGGTTCCTAACTAAGGAAGAAGAAACTAAGAAAGATGCTTCGCATGACAGCAGGAGTGACAAAGCTTGACCGAATAAGAACTTCGAAGATCCGTGGAAGCTTTCACGTCAAGGAAACCATCGTACAAAAGATAGAGCGCGACCGGCTCAGCTGATATTGCCACGTTCAACAAAGAGATCATTTGAACCCCGTTAAAAAGTCAATATCAATGCACGTTGACATCGCGATGTAGGAAAGGCAGGCTTATAAACGCCTGGACAAATGCGACGACATCGGCATTTCATTGGCCTCAGTAACCGTGTGATTCAAAATCGGCAGGCCTGCCGATATTTTCTGAGGTCAAATAGGCGAACCCCACAGGCGGATCAGTAGAAATGCGGTCAAGTGGGAGGGTTATGATCCCTTATTTTCTGATCATAACCTCGCTGCAAAAGGAAGAAGAAGAAGAAGCAAAGGAACTAAGGTTCTTCTAACCTTCAGGAAAGTACTGCATTTTGAGGCATGCATTCTTTATAAATGCGAAGCACATATAAGCTACCTTTGGTAGTTTTTTAATGTAGATATTCCTAATGCCATCAAAACCTCCGACTTTTTTCTGTTGCAAATTGCCAACAACAAACACTCAATATCTTCCTCTGTAACAAACACGCCAGTAGGTAATTCGGTGGTTGACTGATTGAAATGATATACAGTATTATTTACAAGTTTGTTTGTTATAGCGTCACCAAGATTTTGGGATACTTGTACTTGAGTATAGGTTAGCTTTCGCCAGGTCAGTAAAATAAGTACTATCGGAGAATTGATGGCCAGGGATTTGTTTGTTTTTATTTTTAGTTATTTTAGCTATGTTCCAAAAGGGCTTTGCACCTTTATCCAGATCACTCAGCCGATGATTCCAGACTGCATTACGATAACTCTGAATAAGATGATACATTATTTTGTTAAGATACATAAACTGATGCTTGTATTTTGGGTGGCGATATCTTTGCCAATTTCTTCGTTGCACATTTCTGATTTTAATGAGCTCTAAAATAAAGCTTGGGAGCTTCATACAGAAATTACTCTTAGTGACTTTTGGTGTACATGGATCAACTGAACTTAAAATATCATCAGAGAACTGCTGAATAGTGCAATCAACATTTTCTTTATGGGTAACATCTTCTAAACTATTTGATGCTTCTGCTTGTTCCGAAGCTTTGATTTCATATCTGCTTGAAAATGTCCCTAATTATCATTTTTGATATCAAGGAAGTATTCAATTCAATTCAATTCAATTCAATTCAATGTTCTTTATTTCACAAAAAGTTTTACATTTCTTTGTAAGATTTTTCTTCGATGAAATAATTAGAATAAAGAGCGTTCAATAATGACAAAAAGCGTCGTCTGTCGGAAATCAATTTCTTTGTGTTTGCATAATATCAAGATAAAGCTAATGTAAATTCACATTTATTATTTTATTCAATAAAGTTTAATTTTATTCTAAAATTAATGTCTTTCTAAAAGCTAAAGCGGTTTTTAAGTATTTTATTAACTTTTCCCAGTTTGAATTTAAATTTCCATGAAGTATTTGTATTATTTCATCTTCTGTAAGTGAACTTTTCCCAGAAGTGGCTAATCTACACTCTCTGTGGATGGGGCATTTGCTCAGAAAATGTTGTATCGTTTCTATCTCCCTCAAATTGCACAGCGTACATAGATTCGTGTCATTTGGATTGTATCCATTTCCATTCAGCCAAATTAAGTCGCAGCACGCTTTAAAAACCCATGTGATGTTGCTTTGATCATTACTATCAATGAAGTCGTGTTGGCCCTTCGTGTAGTCCAGATGTTTGTAGATACGGGCACTGCTCCCAGCTGCTCTCTGCAATCTCTGCTGGTGTTGAGTTGATTTATAATTTCTATATTCCTGTTCCATTCTGCTCGTGAGGCTATTTCTCTATTCCATTGAATACCTAAGCTACTGCAGATCTCATTTAGTGCCTTGACCCAAAAAAGTTTTTTCCTTAGCAATATGTTGGTCAGTTGATGTGGCAATCTACTATTACCATATTGGAACATAGTTTTCGTGACGTACCTTAGGTATAGTTCAAACGTATAGATGTGGCTGTCTTCAACCCCTGTTTCCAACATCAGGACGTAATTTGGAGTAAACTCCGGAAGTTTTAGAAAATAACGTTGTAACTTGTCTACGTCCTCAATATGTCTGAAGTCCCATACCTGCGCTGCATAAGCTTGAATTGCTCTACATACCGCCAAATATATCTTCCATTTCATTCTGATAGTATGTAGCTTTTATTGCATTCTTCGCTCGGATATTTCTTTTTTCCACATATTTGGCGAAAGTCATTTTGGTTGTCAGTGTTACTCCTAAATAGCTAAATTCTGAAACCGTTTTGAGTTGCTCTCCCTTAAAAAACCATCTTTCTTGCACAGATAACCTGCTTCCGTTTCGGAAAACCATAATCTCAGATGTGCTCAAATTGACTTCCAGGTTCCATTCATTGCAGTAATGTTCCAGTCGTTTTAGCATTTTTTGCATAATTTCGATGTCATCTGCCAAGATAACCATGTCATCCGCATACAGTAGAAGTCTTATATTTAAGTTATCAATATTTAGTCCACCTCCTATATAATCATGTAAATCATTAATATATACATAGAACAAAGAGGGTGTGGGCGCCGTGGCGTAAGTGGTTAGTGTGTCGGATCACTATGCATGATGTTCCAAGTTCGAATCCCAGAAAACACCAAAAAGTTTTTTTCACGGTCCCACCTCTCGCGAGCGTCTGACAAACATCCGAGAGTATTGTTGTCTCGAAAAAGCTTCTCAAATCGCCGTTCGGATACGGCACTAAACTGTAGGTCCCTTCCATTCGTGTGAAAAATATAACGCACACAACATGAGTGGTTGCGAGAAGCTAGGCCCTGGCACTTTTAAAGAGCTGTTGCGCTAATTTATAGAACAAAGAGAAGTGGTGACATCAAGCAGCCCTGTTTAACACCTGACCGTGTCTCAAAATATTCAGAAATCTCTTCGCCCGTTCATACCGCTGATTTTGTGTTCTTATATATGCTTTCTATTAGTCTTGTGAATTTACTTGACACTCCTAACACATTAAGTTTATAAATTAACAAAAAAAGCGTACACGTTTTTCCTCTTAGCAAGCTTAAGATGGACAATGGACGCCAAATTATAGATGCTATCCACCGTTGAATATTGTTTGCGGAAGCCCGAATGGTACTCCATCAAGACATCATTGCTTTCAGCCCATGTGTATAGTCTTTCATTCAACATTCCCATCATAAGTTTGGCTGTGCATTTCATAAAGGATATGCCTCGGTAATTGCAAGGTTGATTAACATCTCCCTTCTTAAATATTGGAAAAACTATAGTCCTGATAAATGCGTCATCTACCCTACTTTCATTAAGTATCCTATTATAAATAAGTACGAGTTGTTCCAAAAATTCATTTGTAGCGTTTATTAGGAATTCGTAAGGAACTCTATCCTCTCCAGTGGCTTTATTCAGCTTTACTTTTTTTAGAATGGCCTTAACTTCTTGTGTTTTAATCAGTTCGTTTAGTTTTTCATCAACATTTAGTGTAGGTGCGTATTGTATCGATTGGGTTACTTGTGGTGGATTTAGCAGTACATTGAAATAACCTCTAAAAGCCTATCAAGGAAGTATTCAACCTTTCTTATTCCTGGTATAAGAATTTCACACAAAACAGGAGTATGGTCAGAGCTAAGAGCATTGATTGATATTGGCTGAGTGATAAAAGACAGGACATTAGTAAGAAATGTATCTAAAACAGATGGACTACCACGATAGCCAACAGAGACATAAGTAAAACTAGAAGGATACAAAACAGAAACTGGATACGTTGCAAGTAGATTGGAAAGAAATTTGCCGCAGGCATTTGCCCGGGTACAACCCCAGCCTCTGTGCCTACAATTTAGATCTCCAATTAAAAATTCCCCACTTAAGCTTAAAAGTTTCCTTATATCACTTTGCAGACTTAGGCGTTTAGCTGCCGGGCTAGAGCCACCGGGATAGTACACGCAAACCACGTTGATCGAAATTCTCAAGCTTAATTTTACAGCAATAACAACATTTTCCAGCACTTCTGTTCTTATTATAGTCAAAAGAGAATGTTGAATTGATCTTCTGATTGGAGGTATTTTTGCACCGCTTAAGTTGCATCATTTGAGGTAGTGTGAAATGCACAGCATGATTTGAAAACAAAAATTTGGTACACTAACGTGGATTTAATTTGTTTCAGTTAATACGGTTCTGGCGCAGATTAGCGCAGTGTAAATTATATTCACAGACTCTGCCAGAAGTAGTGTCTTAGATTAAACCTTAGCCTTCTTATGTTGTCTATGATTCTTATCAGTTAGATCCGGTTTCGTGCTCTGCCAATATCCGGCCAATCGAAGCAACTGATTGTCGAAAAATCCTTATTGTCCAACTACTAATTTTCTCCAACTCATCCAATAATTTAGCAGTCGATACCATCAGCGATACTTACGATTTTTGTGTTCCGGGTTCAGGTATTGGGTATAAAATTCTACCAAATTTTCTGTAGAAATTTAATAATTTTCTGAAACATCCTTCCATATTTCTTAAGATATAGCGTAAAACAACATAACGTAATTATGAAAAAAGAAAAAGAAACGTATCTAGCTAACTATACTCAATCATGGGTTCTATTATTATTTTTACTGGTTCAGAAAATGGAATAATGAAATCAGCCATAATATTAACTGAATTGGTTTAAACCTTGATCAGTAGTTAAACTACGTTTTTGCAATTAGTAGTATGAAGAGAACACCTTTATATCTAATCTGTGACATTCATTTGAAGAGGGTGTTGCTTTTTTCACTTTTAACTACTGGGCATATACATACGTACGATATATGCACAAAACCAGTTTTTATTAATTTACACTAAATATCACATAACTCACTCTGTACTGGGATTAGTAACGTTTTCCCCGTCAATTATTATTTTTTTTGCGCTCGACTGGACGCATCCCCTTTTAACAAACAAAACAGTATTACATCGCCAGAGGAATACAATGATTCATATTGGTTTTAATACATTTGTTAATTTAATCTCCCACTTGTACTCTCATCGTCCCACCTTTCTCTACCACTTGTCAGAAGTAATCGTCGTTGTCATCATGAGTGAAGTGGGGCCTTCAGGCGATATCATATAATGCCGCCACCCGCATTTCCCCCAACCTGATGTGTCAGCTGGAAATTTGCATATTACAAGCATTTCAAATCGCATACATTTGTTTGGCGCAGGATAGAAAGCTTAATTATTATCGGCTTATGAATGCACCAAGGCATGTGTTCCACCTGGAACTCTCTAGCCTCTTCTTCCGATACAATTAATGCTGCTCAATGTTTCGTCCACTTAGTAATTCCGTTCCAGTGTGCTCAAGAGTGCAGTGCATACAAAAAAAAAAAAAAAAGTAAAAAGAAATGAAACACGCTGGTTGCTAGCTGACTAACTGAACCACAAGTCGGGGATTGTGGTTCGTTCCAAAGGTTCCCCTTTAGTACATCCACCGCACGTTGATGGGGGTTGATGAGATCATTTCCATAAATATTAAGCAAGACGGGGAGAGAATTTCGTTGCTTATTTTTGTTCGTTTAATTTTTTTTTTTCTTCTTTTTTTTATTACGAAAACAGACTTAAAAAGAAAAATGACACACGTATACGAGAGCAGAGAAATCACGGACACTCTCAAAAACTTCTTACAATGAAACGAATCACTTGCGGCGGTGGCGGCGGTGGCGGCGGCGCTGGTCGACCTTTGAGAGGGATCTTGAGAGCGCCACAAGTGGAGTAAGAACAGACCACTTTTAGTATGGAGTAAAATTTGGCAGGAGCTATGTCTGTATCTGAAATGTTGAAATTCTAAAGACTAACAGGTATGCATTGCCGTTTGACGTCAGAAATCGTTTGTCGGTCTCGTTGACATTGGGCAATTATAGCCCCACATATCTATAATCCATATGAATGTATCTATGAATCTGTAGGAGATCCGCTTTAATCTTTCATTAGGCCACATGTGTTTTTGGATCTGTTTACCTATCGTGTACACTGGATAATGAAGGGTAGATAAGTTTCGACGATAAGAAGTATTCCTCTGAGTTTAGTGTTTCCCCCACCGAGCAGCATATCTTGTTTTGAATGGTGCGTCAGTGGGTTGGGTTGATATTTTTGTAAACAAAATAAATTCAACATGATCGAAAATAAAATGTTGTTCTGTTTACATAAATGCTAAACTGTACAGGGTGATATATGCAATCGGAATGGATTGTGCTAGTGTATTTGTTTGAGAGCTAAGTTGTTGAAGTGCTATATAGTGCAGTGTTTATTGGCTATTGACATGAGCAAGTTGGCAATATATCCAGGAATTACATACTACCCACTACACTATTTTCACTTCCTAACATAATCCAGCTAATAATGGTGTTAGATCTCAGCCATGTGACAATCATTGTGTGCAATATATAATCTTTTTTGTTGATTTTTTATTAACTTCAGTCATTCCAAATATTCTTGGATTATGGAATTAGTCAATGTACATACATACTCATGAGCATACACAATGACCCGCATATCCTTTATGAGGGTCGAGGGGGTACGATGCTCGGGTGAACTCTCCATCCTTGATTCTCGGCCATAGAGTCCGAATCAGTATGGGGAATCCCCAAACGGGTCCAAGAAAGGTGTCTGATTCGATCCACAGGCCTACCAAGTGATCGCTTACTTGATGTCACGGCAATTATGACACGTCTTCAAACCTGGTTTTGGGACATATGCACTAGGTGATCAAACCATTGAAGTATAGTTTATTCAGTTCGGAGAAGTAGATGCTCAATATTGTGTGCCATTACTCGGGTGTTACGCACCCAATCTGTGGGAGTTATTTTAGCAATAGCACGAAGGAAATATTACCAGACTTCATGACCATAAGTGTAAGTTGGAACATATAGGTATACCTAGTCCTGCCAACTATACTTTATTATAAAGGTTACTCCTTTTTTTCGGATCTAGATCCTTTTTGATTTCACTCCTTTATTTTCTACTCTTTCGGTTTATTTTTTCCGCTCGAAATCAAGCAAAAAAAGTATATTAAAAACACAACTCCAACCGTACGTATTGTCTACATCCAACGCATCCATTCACTATAAATGACTTCTGTCATCTGTTGGATTGGATTGGATCATATTTCGTTTGCCGCTTGGCGAAAAGTAAAAAACGAATTTTCTCAAATCATTGAGTTCGTCATTTGTTTGTTTCCCTGGTTCTTTAGCTCCGGTTGAACGTGTGTTTTCGCAAGCGAAGAAGTTTGCGTAAAGGAGAGCTCTCTTCAGATATGGACGCTGAAAGCGGAGAGCTCTCTTCAATTTGGAAATTACGTGCATCGGCTTTTATAATCTTATGAAAACTCAACCGGAGCCGCTACCAAGAGAAGGTCAAGCCGAGACAAGTACGGGCGCAATGTCAACAGTGTTGATGTGGATGAAAGTCGATAAATTGATCCAATTTTTATTTTTAATTCATCTTTGAACTTAAACTCTGATGTTACATGCAAATTTTCCGCTGAAATACATGTACATTTTTATCTTTTTTCTTCAACGCAGATATACATTTTCATTCGTTTTTTTTTTGAAAATAAAACATGCTTTTTTCACCCAAAAAGAGTTGGCAGGACTAGGTATACCGAGTTAATGGCCGATAGCTTAGATTCGACACTAAGATCGGGCTTCCTTATAACAGATTGACCAAGCTCTCTTAAAATTGATCCAGCGTGACAAGTCCTACAAGATAACTCAGCATTACTTTTCCCATCAATCGTGAATAAGACTCCGAGGTACTTAACACTAACATGTAAAGTGCACTGAACGGGTGTTCTGCAAATGTTCATCAGTTCCGATTTGTATACAAACTCAATTTCCAAGTAACTTAAGTGACGCTTGATAGATGTTTTGACAATCTAACAGCACCATCGCAGACGCCTACAAATTGTTTGAGTGCACGATAAAGTTCGGTTTGAGAGGATCCAAGGACCCACAAATCACTCGTGCAGAGGAGATGACTAATCATTAAGTCTCACAATTATATACATTCTCCGCTACGGTTGCGCTGCAACATCCAATCCATATACATATAATATAATATATTATATTATAATGAAGAGGAGAGTTGATAAAACGTGGAGATAGAAAATACATATTACTTAACAATAGATAGACAGCTTCATCATTGTCTTGCAACAGCGCAGAGTATTTAACAAATTCAGTGGATCATGTCTCAAAATGTGGTCACCAACCAATTGAGTTGTCAAAGCGTGCGTCGGTGGGAAATAGTGTAATTGCTACCTTAATGCTTAGTAATTAAGCTCTGTCCCCTCGAGGTTTATTTTGGAACCTCCTTCTTAAGTCAGAGTCATTAGATAGTCAGCGAAAAACAGAAAAAAAAAAACAACATTAGGCAGCCGCAATCCACATTTTCCGAAGCAAGGAAATTACACTGGAATCTAAGTTGGACGGTATAATAGATCTTTTCATGAAGCCGCATTGCGAATAAAAGTAAATACAGGGAAGTCTCACTTATATGACCCCTCATTTATATGAATTTTTCCAATATATGAAACGCCACATTTTTCACTGGAATTCAGTTATATGAACTAATACTTTAATAAATGCACACATATAAGTGCATTTCTGTTAATAATTGTATAGGTCAGATCATAATAAAGCTAACAAAGCTGTATTATTCCAATTTTTTGCTGCATAGCATTATAGCACACAAGGAGGAGGGTGTATACGACCTTCTAAAATCAATAACTATGAAAAATGCTGGCGTGAGATATATTACAATCGTGCTGATCCGGACTTCACAGAAGAAGATCATGCGCCTTTGTCTCGATACTTGCAAGCAATTCATCCCGAACTAGCTGATGCTGCACATACCATATGACCTTAGCGATGATGAGAGAAGCTGCCCCCGATGAAAATGTCGGAAATCAAGTTTGGCGAGAGTTAGCGGAAGATCCCACGCCTATCATAGACGATGATGATGATGTTTCGATTACCGTGGTAATCCAGAAGTTCGACCATCAAAGAAGTTCAACTGTCAGAGTCAATGACAGCTCTAAATACGCCGATGGATTGGGCTTCAGAAAATTAATTCCTTACGAAGAACTGCTGATTCTGAGAAAAATGTGTGAAAGAGAAATCGAACTTGGGTTTAAACGCCGAAACAAAAATATCCAACTTTTTCAACCGATATTAATTTAAACAATGCAAACATACATACATACATTTTCAAATGGCCCGCTAATCCTTCATGAGGGTCACGGGGGTAGGATGCTCAGGTGGACTCTTCATCCTTCTCGATCCTCCGTCATTGACTCAGACTCATCAAGAGGAATCCCCAGACGGCTCCTGGAGAGATGGTCCAACCATCTATTTCGAGGCCTACCGCGGGGTCGCCTACCTGATGGCACAGCCACCATGGCACGTCTTGGAAGCCGGTCTGGGGCCATACGCACTACGTGACCAAGCTCGTTCCGTTCGGAGAAGTAGTTGCTCAACATTGCGCGCCTCGCGTACTCTGGTGTTGTGCACTCGATCCCTACGAGTTATTCCAGCAACACCGCGAAGGAACCTCATTTCGGAAGCTTGTATCCGCGATCTTATTCTTTCGGTCACTACCCAAATTTCATGACCAACAAATTTAAACATTTGAAATAAATTATTTTTAAGTTTTTTACATTATCTGGAGTAAATAAATATATTTTAGTTTAGTTTCTAGCCGATAGCCCTGGTAGCTAGTCCTATATACCTATATATTATTTTTGTAATTTTATTAGTTAGTAATAAAGAAATAATAATAATAATAATATATTTTAATTTCATTTTTTAACTGTTTCAAAAAAAAATAAAAATATTTCATATTGTACATGGTTCCAATATATGAACTTTTCAGTTATATGAACTGGCCCAACAATCATTAGTTGAAATAAGTGAGACTTCACTGTAGTAAAGAAATCTTCAGTAACACTTTTTGCCATGAGTCTAAAAACAATACCCTAACTTGGTCAAGGACAATGCTTATTATTTATTTACTTTATGTATCTATGGATTAAGAATTATTTTTTATTTGTTTATTCGTTTTTTTTTAAATTGTTTCTCTACTGATAGATGTCGCCTGTTCATAATACATTCGTAAACGTTCTACGTTTTATACTATTATCTTCTTCCTATTTCGGTGATGTTACGATCCGAAAGCAAGGGATCATAACTCTCCCACTTTACCGCATTTCTACTGAGCCGCCTATTTGACCCCAGAAAATATCGGCAGGCCTCCCGATTTTGGATCACACGGTTACTAAGGCCAATGAAATGCCGATGTCTTCGCATTTGTGTGCTCCAGGAGTTTATAGGCCTGCCTCTCCTGCCTCGCAATGTCTTTGGAACGTTCATTGATATTGCTTTTTTAACTGGGTTCAAATGGTCTCTTTTTTGAACGTAGCAATACCAGCGTTCTATGCTATCATAAAAAAAAATTATTCGTATTTGATTTTAAAACTAAGATTAAAATAATCGAGTTTTATAAGGATCAAAGTATTCAAGAAATATTATTTAGAAAAATCATAAAAAAATATTAGTAAAAGAAAAGGTTCACGACAAGGATTCAAATTTTCGTCATCTGCTGAAGCTTGACTTGCGACAACAGGTAAACAACACGCTTTTTATGTTATTACTTTTCTTACAGAAAGCGTACGAAGATGCTTATGCATGTTAGAATCTTTGCTATTAAATGTACTAAGCAAGTGTACAAATTTCAGTAAAATCTTTTCTTTGATCTGTTCGATTAAAATCCAAATACAGGGATACCTCGATTTACGTTATTTCGATTTACGTTGTCGGTTTTTTACTTCCCAGTTTCGATTAACGTCGTTACAATTTCGATTTACGTCCTTCCTTGAAACACAATTTTCTCACGAAATTCCCTCTTTCGTCATTCTTATTTTACCGAGATGCGCATCTCACCGATTTCGTGCACAATATCATTCGGAGCAAGTCTTTTTCAATCCATATGGACTGTGCGAGTGTTGGATAATTTTATTTTCAATTTACGTTGTTTCAATTTACATTGTATTTTCTGGGTCCCGAAGACGACGTAAATCGAGGTATTCCTGTAAAGCAAATTAAATGTCCAGTTTAGTCATATGGCTGGACAAATTGTTCGCCCTGTTGGATGATTGATATGCCTTGTTTATTTCATTCAATTCTATGTTTTAATACTCGAATAAAATACGATTTCTTTTCAAAATATAAAAACAGCTGATTTAATCTGTCAAACTTTTTCAAGTGAAAGCGTCCATCCATCTATCAGGAGATCTCTTTATTGTATCGAAGTCACGCACATGTTCCACTCGATGCACTCACTACCTTCCAATATAGTAAATTCTCCGAGGGTTGATAGCTCTTTAACCTGCAACGGCATATATAATATTGGAGATCCATTTAAAATGAAAGGATTGTCAATCATCCGCCACACCAACCGTGGCGTTGTCTGATGGGCGCACATTTCCCATTTCAACCCCTTCATAGTGGTAAGCGAAATAAAAGTCTTCGCGCCTGCAGAAGGGTAGGCAACAAGGAAACGTCGTTTTAATTAACTTTACACTTAAGGTCATCGGAGTAGAAATCGGACCACACCCATGCAGTCAGCGACCAAATTGCCATGAGTTTTTGCCCATCAGGTAACCAGCTCATGGTTATCTCCAGTGGATTATGGGCTAGTGTCAGGCAATCGTATTGCTTTTGTGATATATTTGTAAGTACTGACGTTGCGTGATCATCCGTTCCGACTGCGATGAGAAATCGATTCAGTTATATTTGCATTGATATTTTATTATCTCATTTGTCACCCAGCGAGTCTATTTATGTATGCACTCAAAAGAGTTCGCAAATATCACTTTAGTTTTGAGTGAAGTATTGGGGGGAAGTATTATTTAATACTACGTACTACTTAATGGGCTCCGGACCCATCTAGAGTCTCTGCCTCAGACACAGCATCTTTCCATTTTCGTCGATCCCGGGCACGCTGCTTGCAGTTACGCACACCAAGTTTTCTGGCATCCCCGATTAATTGGTCTATACACCGGAGGTTCGGTGGTTTTCGTCCTTTTAAACCTGGGGGCTGCGATTCTAAGATTCTCTTGGCTGAAGCATTGTTGTTCATTCGCCCTCCTCGCACACGGGACCTAATATCGTCCAGCACTCGGCGCCATATAGCAGGACTGGTAAGATTAGCGTTCTGTAGAGCAACAATTTAGTTCGTCGAGTAAGGAGTTTTGAGCCCAGTTGTTTTGCTTAACCGAAGTAGTAGCGGTTTCCTAGGGCTGTTCGTCGTCGAATCTCCACGAAAGTGTCGTTCGTGGGAGTAATATTTACTACAAGGTAGATGAACTTCTTGAACACCTCGAAGTTAAGGTCATCAACAGTGACATTCTGTTTTACGTTTCGGATACATATATTTTTGTTTGTTGATAACATATCAATTATATATGTATATGCTATAAGTTTTGCGTACCGTACTTAGTTTTTGGCGCGAACAATTTATTTGGTGATTGAACGTCTTGAACTAAAGTTGTGGCCATTTTGATCTGATAGACATATTCCGCCCGTTCTTCTTACATTTTTGAATTCTCAAGGTGGTCAAGGGCGGCTTTCCTGATTTATCTGTAAAAAGTGTAAGCAAGCTATCTGCTTGTAACATGTCAATTTTATTTGCCATTTGTGTTTCCAGAATACTGCAGATCCACTTACAGATGATTAAAATGTTGATTTGATTATGTATACTTAATTTACAAAACAAATATTTGGCGCAACAGCTCTTTAAAGTGCCAGGGCCTAGCTTCTCGCAACCAGTCATGTTGTGTGCGTTATATTCTTCACACGAATGGAAGGGACCTACAGTTTAATGCCGACTCCGAACGGCGATTTGAGAAGCTTTTTCATGACAACAATACTCTCGGATGTTTGTCAGACGCTCGCGAGAGGTGGGACCGTGAAAAAACTTTTTGCTGTTTTCTGGGATTCGAACTTAGAACCTCATGCGTAGTAATCCGACACACTAACCACTTACGCCACGGCGCCCACTTATACTTAATTTGATTTCATTATTATAGAAATGTGGATTAAAATTATTATTTTCATTATCATTAACAAAAAAATTAACTTAAATGAGTGTTTTAATTGCAAAGAATATTTGGTTTATAAAAGCTTTCGATTGTACAGTGAAAAAATAAAAAAAATGTCCATATTACTATTGCGCCCGACTGAAGGTTAAAGTAGACAAACAGGTGGTGAGTTCGACTTGAAATTCATTGGTCTTTTCCAGTATTTGCTTTAGTCTGAATATTTGGCCTATCGTTGATCAGCCGGCCCAAAGCCACACTGGTACGTGCCGATTATTGTGTAGCAGAAGGGTTTCAGATGGTCACACAGTACGTTGTATAGGATCTTGTATGTGACATTTAGCAGCGATATTCCTCTGTAATTCTTGCAAGACTTGGGATCGCTTTTTTTTAAAGATAGTTGATGGTGCGTCATAAATACTTTACAGCGAAGCTCAGGCGACGGACTTTATCTTAATAGTAAAGGTGTGTTTTTTGACCAGTCCTACGAAGTCATTGGACTTTTTTGTTGTTTTTGTTGCTATTGTATATCTATTGGCCTTTCATTTATCTTACTTATTTACTTAAGTGGCGCTAAAGTTCAGGGTGAACCTAGCCCTCAACCAACAAGCCTCTCCATTCAGCTCGGTCTTTAGCTAATTGCCTCCAGTTGCGTACTCCAAGTTGGTTGAGGTCCCCTTGAACTTGTGCGCACCACCTACGGCGATGATTCCCTCTACTGCGTCGTCCCTCGATGTTAGATTCGAAGACTCTGCGGGCCGGAGCGTTGGTGTCCATTCGCTCTACATTTCCTAGCCATCTTAGACGTACAAGACGCAGTTTTTTGACTAGGTCGATGTCACTGTACAGCTCGTATAGTTCGTGATTGAATCTTCTCCTCCAAAACCCGTCAACGCAAACGGGACCGAAAATCTTAGGAAACATTTTTCTCTCGAAGCGACCAAGGATATCTTCATCCTATTTTAATAAAGTCCATGTTTCAGCGCCGTAAAGCAGGACTGGGATGATCAGGGTCTTATACAGAGTCTCCTCAGCAGTTCGAGATAGGGCTTTACTGTCGAATTGCCTTATGAGCCCAAAAAAAACAGCGATTGGCAAGAGTTATTCTTCGCTTAATTTCTGCGCTGATATTGTTTTTCGAAATTATAGCTGCCCACGGTGACGTTCTGTCCAATTCGTCGGTGTTGGTTGTCCATTCTTGTTGACGCCTCAATGCTTGCAAACGCACCGGTGACAGTCCGCTGAGTTCTTCCGATAATGTCTATTTCGTCGGCGTATGGAACCAGTTGTAGAGACTTGTGATAAATTGTGCGTCCGGTGTTGGTTTGTGAGTTCCGCACAATCCGTTCAAGTACAATATTAAAGAAGTCACATGACAGCGCGTCACCTTGTCCAAAACCATTTTTGACATCAAAGGTCTCGGTGAGATCATTACCGACCTTGATGGAGCAGCGAGCGTTCTCCATCGTCAACCTGCACAGACGAACAAGTTCGGCAGGGATGTCAAAACAAGACTTGGGTTTATTAAGCTTTCTCTATAGATGCTGTTGCTGTCATAGGCGGCCTTGATATCGATAAAGAGGTGGTGAGTATCGATTTGGAATTCCTGGGTTTCTCCAGGATCTGCCGAAGTGTGATGATTTGATCGATGGTGAACTTTCCTGATCTGAAACCGCACTGATAGGGTCCAATCAGGCTGTTGATAAAAGGTTTCGGGCGTTCACACAATATCGTAGAAAAGATCTTGTATGCGATGTTGAGGAGACTGATGCCTCTATAATTGGCGCAATTGAGGGGGTCTCCGTTCTTGTGAAACGATGCTGATATTCCATTCATCAGGAATACACTCCTCTGACCAAATCTTAGAGATGAGTTGATGTATGCACTCTACCAATTCATCACCAGCTGCCTTGAAAAGTTCGGCCGGTAAGCCGTCAGGTCCAGCAGTCTTGTTGAATTTTAGATTGGATATTGCTATCCTCACTTCGTTTTGGTCAGGTGGACGGAAATTTTAACTATCATCGTCTAAGTTGAATGGTTCATTCTGCCTGACAGCGGGATGTTGGTTTTAGTCGCCGTTATACAGTCTGCAGAAGTAGTTTTATCATATTCTCAGCACTGGCTGTGATTCTACTACGAGGTTTCCATTTTCATCTCTACAGGGTATTGTTCGGGTATTCTTTCTCTGACACGTTCTTTTTACCTTTTGGTAAAACTTCCGTACATTGTTCCTGGAGTATAAACTCTCGATATTCTCAAACGCGCGCTTTTCATGCTCTTCTTTTCTTCTTCTGGAGAAGCCGATGTTCTTCCTGTCTCTTTTGCTCGTAGAGCTCACGAGCAGCTCTCGTCTTCCTTTGTAGCGCCGCTTTGGATGCCTCTTGTTTTGCTGCATGCACTCGCCGGAATTCTTCGTCAAACCAGGGATTTCGCGGGGGTAGGCGAGCGAGACCCAGCATCAGCCGCGGCGTTTCTGATGGCATGTTGTCAGCGTTGCCACTGGTCTTCGGCACTTGATGCTGCCGACATAGGGGTGATTGAGAGATTTCGAGGTACGCGTTCAGCGAAGAGTCTGGCGGTTTCTTGCGATCGTAGCTTTTCGTTAAATTTGCTCACAGTGATTCTTCTTTGTTGCTCAGTTTGGGATATCCGCATTCGTACCTTGGCTACAACAAGGTAATGATCCGAGTCTATGTTGGCCGCTCGGAAGGTCCGGACATCCAGAATACTGGAGGCATGCTTTGGGTCGATCGCAATATGATCAACTTGATTGATCGTTACATGATTATTAGACCGCCATGTCTGCTTATGAATATCGAGGTGAGAGATATATAAGGCTAAATCAATTAGCCTTAGTCCGTTATCAGACGTGGTGTCGTGTAGGCTATGCTTACCGACTGCCCTACCAAAGACGTCCTTCTTTCCTATTTTGGTGTTAGAATCGCCTAATACGATTTTTACGTCGTATTTAGGACATTGTATGTTTTGTCGAGGAGCTCATAGAAACAATCTTTGATGGCAGGGTATTTTTCGTCCGTGGGGGCATGAACACATATTAGGCTTATGTTAGCGAATTTAGCCTTGATCCGTATAGTCATAATACGCTCGCTTACGTGTCGGAAGCTTAAGACTTTTTGCCTTAGTGTGCCGCGTATAACAAATCCGCATCTGAATAAGCGCTGCCTGTTGCATCTGTAGCAATCACCGTAGTAGATGTCACAGTTTTTCATCTTTGTTTTTGGCCGGCACATCCCATCGCACTTCCTGGATGGCGGTAATATCTGCTTTATAGCAGTCTAGGGCCTCTGCTAGTTGTTCGGCTGCACGTGGTCTGTAAAGGCACCGAACATTCAATGTATAGGTCCGAAGGTCGTTGTCCTTATTTCGTTTGCTGGGGTCGTCATCAGTTGAGTCATCCTTATCCGAGACTTTTGGTTGTTTCGGAACCATAGTTTTTTTACGTGGTAGGGAAGTTACCCCGACGGCACAACCCCTAACCTGGGAGGCCAGTTCCTTAATTATTCGTCTAGGACGAGGGGCCGGGTACACTGGTGCGCTGTCGTTGGCCTATTAAGGGCTCCTCCTCCACCATCTCTATTCCAAGGTCCTGACTAACATTGGAAATTCCTTACCGGCCTGTGATCCGAATACTCGCGCAAGGTATTCGCTAAGTTCAACATAACTGGAACTATATACGCCACCGTTGACTCCGTCTAGGGAATTCGTCCGCTGCCGCCTGGAACAGGAAGAAGTTCTCTAGTAAGAAAGCACTCCCCCCCTCTCTCATCTGCTGCTGCCAAGAGGCGGCGTTGGTTACCCATTTCTTGGATTAAGGTATTAAGCACCCGGCTGTCACCGCGTGGAGGTTGAGAGTAGGAGTTGGTAGGTCTCAGCTAAGTGAAAATGCTTGTGTTTTTTTATATGATCGCATGCACTACCGTTTGACCTGCCCTTTCATCTATCTACTCACTATCAATTCATACAGCATAATACCGATATGTCACAATCACAAATATTAAAAGCATGTACCTATAGAAGCTGACAGCATATTGTTATTGTCATCGAATGATTTGTCTATTTTTGTAGAATGCCATCATCCTCTCATCATCATCATTTGTATCGTTACTGCCTTTCTGTATCTATTTGTTATTAATACCAGAAATAGAAATAAAGAATTCAAATTTATATTCAAAACACTGCGGAATCTTCAGTCAGATACCCTTTGATTTTGCCATGCGAACAATGAGTGAATCCCCATTCTGTATTCAAATCTAAAGTTGAGAACCAAATTCGATTCAACAACGACGTGCGACTTGAATGCGAAATAACCGTGATGTAAAGGATTGAATTTGAAATGCTAACGAAATGTCGCTTACTTTTATTTTCGATGGCACACCACCGCATAGCACATCGTGTGTAAAAGACTGCGTTACATTAGCGACCTTGCAAAAGCCGCCACAGTGAATAAAAGATTACGTGCGCACGCGCAGCGCACTCACAATTACGTATGCCTTATAATTCACTAGAAAAAGAGAGAAAGAGCATCACTTTGCCAACCGCGTAATCGAGCATTTTATGTGCAAAATGTCAAAGAAGTATTCATTCCACGACATTCGTGAATGACATTTGGACGCGATATTTGCGATAGAATTAATTTTGCATTCACCTCAAGATCAAAAGATGCGATCAATAAAGTATGACAAAAAAACGGTATCACAAGTCAGTGGCCTTTTTTGTTTTGTTTTAATGCAAAATGACTCATTTAAAAGTCATCGGAGTTTGCTTAATAATGCGGAAATTTTCAAGATAATTTTTGGCAATAATGGCGTCATCCTTTGGTTCCTCTTAAAAATGCATAAATCATTAACGAGAACAGATGTGAAGTTATGCTGCCGAACTGTATTCAGAAAATGTGAATTCATTATTTGTTATTCTGACCGGAAATGAATAAGTGGCCTCAAGATACGAGTACACACACATGTGCATAATATTTCTCTCAAGTAGAGCAGGTTTAACATAATAATACATATAAATAAAATATGCGATAGATAGTTTGTAGAAAATGGAAGTATGCATATAATTCTGTAGTTCAGGTCGCAAGCATTTGAATCCGGAAAAAAAAGTTAATAAAAATTCGTATCCAATGGTATATCACACTATGCAGAAAATCTCTGCTTTTATCTATTACATGAACCTTATCGTTTCTTTTTCATCATATCATAGGATGTTCACTTTGACAATTTTTCTCCCTGTGGGATAGGGGTCAGAATATACCCACAGTAGGCTAGTCTGTCGTAAAAGGCGACTAAAATGCCCGCCCGCCGTCTTTCTTACGGTAACAAAAAACTATGCAATGAACAAAACTAACGGTATTAATACCCCAGGTGGCAGCCCAGTTCAACTGGAAAATCCACCCTCGCAAGAGGCATGCTCTACGGATTCTGGGGAAAGCTATTTATTGTATCAGAATTTATCAACCCATTTAGGGAAAGCCCAAGGCTACGAAGATTTTCGCCTCAAAAGATTTCTCCTAAAGCGCAAAATAAAAGTCTCGCGAATCCGGACGTGTTAATTCGGAAAACACAAGATTTGCAACAGAGTACTCTGGAAAAGGAAAACGCCGTGTTCCGAAAGAGGCTCGATGAAATGGAGCTGTTATGTCGAGAGCTCAAAAGCAAAATTGAGAAACTTGAACCAGAGAGTAAAGTATCTTTGCTTCAAAACGAGTCTTCAAAAACGCAGACGGTTATTCATAGCGAGCCTTCTCCGGGTAGCAATCACTACAGTACGCACGAAGAAGAACTCGCGCGTGAAACGGATTGGTCACTTAAACGAAGACCACCTAAAAAACGTAAGGCCGGTTCATCGCCAGATGTTGTTCCGCATCCCGAACCTAATCGCAAATCGCAGCCAAAAGCAGAAAAGCAAATTGAGAGCAAACGCGCCCCTCCACCAATAAATATTACAGGCGTTGCAGACTACAATTCTTTGAGGAACATTTTAAAAACAACGATCGCTAGTGAATTCAAAGTAACTTCCTTGCGAAACGATGCATGGAAAATCAAGGTTAATGACGCTGAGGGCTATCGGGCTGTATCTCAAAAGCTTAACAACGAAAAAATCCAATGGCATACTTACGAAGACAAGACTGAGAGACCCTTGAAGGCCGTAGCTAGAGGCCTTCATCCATCGTGCGCTAAAGAAGACGTTATAGGTGATTTACGTGATAGAGGTTATAACATTCTCGACGCCGCGAACCTTTTAAAAAAGAGCGAAAACGACCCGACCGCGGAGAAGAAGCTATAGTGAAACGTAAACTTCCGCTTTTTGTGCTATCATTCGATAAAACGGAAAGCCAGGAAAAGATATATAACATTCGTACAACCATGAGTATGGTCGTTAAATCGAGCCACTGCGTGTCAACACGAAGACAATCCCTCAATGCAAGCGATGCCAATAGTTTAATCATACACAAGCGTACTGTCAGAAAGAGCCGCGCTGCGTTAAGTGCGCTGGAAAATACTCTTCGGAAAATTGCAGTTTGAGCAAAACATGAAAAAGCAACTTGCGCTAACTGCAACGGAAGGCACCCAGCAAATTATCGCGGTTGCGAGGTCGCTAAGGAATTACAGATGCGACGGAAAAAATCTACAACGCCGATTGTACGGGGAACGAAATCAGTCGACCGGGCTCCTAAGTCGGTAGAACGTATTGCTAAGCAGACTGAGCAGGCTCGTAAGCCAGTTGTACGGATTCCTAAGCCGACTGAAAGGACGCTCGAATCAGCAGTGCAGACTCTTGAAACAGTCAATCAGCCTTCTAAGCCGGTTAAACGTACGTCAAAGTCGTCCACTAAAAAGGCTGAACGAAAAATAACCTCGGATAAGCCAGCGAACCCCGTACGTCTGGCGTATTCTCAGGCTGCAGTCAAAGCAACCAAACGAAACGTCGGACCACCCTCTGATCCGTTGAATGAAATTCTGAACTGCATCTACGCTAAGTTCGAGGAACAATGCGAAATTAACAAACGGATTCTCGAACGTCTCAGTAACTTCGAAAGCTTTTGTATGGCTTGTAAGGTTAGCCTAAAATCTAAGTAAATATGGACTCTTTGCTTAAAATAGTAACATGGAATGCAAACGGACTCTTACAAAAATCTAACGAATTAGAAATGTTTCTAATAAGAGAAAATATCGACACATGTTTGATCTCCGAAATCCATCTAACAAGGGAATCGCAAATAAAGATAAGAGGCTACGCTGGTTATCATGCCTAACATCCTTTTGATAGAGCGCGGGGCGGTTCGTCCTTATTCATTAAAACTAACATCTAACATTCGGTCGATATAAGCATAGAGCTGGAAAAACTTCAGCTGTGCACGGTAAGGGTTAAAAATAAACACCTGAGCTACAATATACCATCTGTTTACTGTCCGCCGCGATGCCCACTAGAAAAAGACGACTACTTTCGTGTCTTCAATGCCCTTGGTTCAAATTTCCTTATTGGTAGGGATTTAAACGCGAAGAACACCTTCTGGGGTTCAAGATGTACATCTTCTAAAGGAAAAATTCTCTACGAAGTAGCATATGAATTCGGTTGTTGTTTTTATTCGACAGGAAAACCGACCTATTGGCCAACTGACTCACAAAAAATTCCCGATCTTATCGATTTTTTTGTTACAAAAGGCATTTACGAGAAGTTTATTACAGTCAAACAATGATTTGATCTTTCTTCTGATCACTCGCCGATAATTTTATTACTTGGAGAAGCGCTGATCAAGAAAAAAAGGACCTCCAAGACTTACTAGCAATAGAACAAACTGGGAGGGCTTTAGAAATGATTGCGAAACAAATATCGCCTTAAATGTTTCACTTAAAACACCTTGTGAACTAGAGAACGAAGTTGATCGTTTCGTGGAAACAATCCAAAGAGCGGCGGAAAAACACTCCTTCTAGAAGCTATAAGATCAACCGCAGCGAAAATTATCCCAGAGAAATCATTAAACAGGTGAGGGAGAAACGAACAGCACGAAAGAAATGGCAAATCACCCGTGCACCGCAGCATAAAACGGTCCTTAAACGACTATGCAATGGCCTTAGAGATAGTATTCGCGAATTTAAAAGCAAAAAGATAGCGAACTACCTCGAAAATCTCTCCGGTGAAAGAGAATCAAATTATTCGCTTTGGAAAGCGCTAAAGGGCATCCGGAAACACCTCAAATGCAAGCACCACCAATTCGGAAAATCGATGGAAACTGTGCCAAGAGCAACAAAGAAAATGCAAAACTTTTTGCTTTGCACTTAGAAGAAACGTTTAAGCCGTTCGACGGCCCTTCGTTAACGCCCGACTCCCCAGTCACGACATCTGACAACTTTAAAGTAAAAAAAGTAGAAACATTTAAAGACAAAAAAAGCACCGGGTTACGACTTGATAACGGCGCAGGTAGTCAAGGAATTTGCGAATAAAGCTATTATCAAACTGCTCTATTTGATCAACGCTTCATTCAGATTTCTCTATGTTCCGAGACAATGGAAAGTCGCCGAGATTATAATGCTCCTGAAACCAGGCAAACCGCTAATGAGAAGAAATCATATCGGCCTATTTCCCTATTGCCGGTTATCTCAAAAATATTTGAAAAACTACTTTCCAAACGTCTACAGCCCGTAAACGACGAAAGACTTCTCATTCCTGACCATCAGTTTGGATTTAGAATCAAGCATTCTACAATTGACCAAGTCCACAAAATAACTGACGTGGCTGAGAAAGCTCTGGAAGAAAAAAAGATTTGTTGTGGTGTATTTCTTGACGTCTCATAAGCTTTCGATAAGGTTTGGCACGAAGGCTTGGAGTATAAATTGCAACAACTACTGCCATGGCAAATCTTTCTAATCTTACAATCGTACCTCACCGAGAGACTCTTTCGTGTTAAGCACGGAAATGATTACTCTGACTTCAAGGAGATTGCGTCAAAAGAAACTGCGTCGTCGCCACGTTTGCGGACGATACGGCGATATTGACCACGGGCGAAACTATTGCAGCAGCATCTGGAATTCTTGGCGTATTGTGCGGAACGAAAGCAAATCTACTCACGTTACCTTTACGTACAAAAAAGTGGATAGATTACCTGTATATCTAAACTCGGCTCAAATACTGTACGCGAACGAAGCAACATTTTGTAGGAATGACTCTAGATGTTAAGGCGAACCCCACAGGCGGATCAGTAGAAATGCGGTGAAGTGGGAGGGTTGTGATCCCTTGTTTTCGGATCATAACCTCGCTGATAAAAGGAAGAAGAAGAAGACTCTAGATGTTAAGCTCAAATGGAAATCGCACGTAAAAAAGAAACGCGACGAGCTACCAAACAAATACCGACAAATGTACTGGCTACTCGGAAAACATTCGAAGTTGAGCCTACATAACAAACTGCTTATACATAAGCAAGTGCTAAAGCCAGTGTGGACGTATGGTATACAACTATGGGGTTGTACCAAGAAAAGCAATAGAAACATCATACAAACTTTTGAAAATAAAGTTCTTAGAACGATCGTTAACGCACCGTGGTATATATGCAACGAAGATATTCAACGGGATCTGGGAATTCCCAGCGTCGTCGAAGAGATAACAAAATTTGCGCGTAAACACAAAGATCGTGTTTACGGCCATTGTAACAGTACTGTCATTCAACTACTTGACGCGAACAATTCAATTCGTCGTCTTCAAAGGACAAAACCTTCTGACCTCGCGTCATAGCATATGCCGGTCGTGAAAAAGCAGGAACTTTCATTGGAATTTAACCTGTTTAAAGTGCTACATTTATTCTTGATCACATACGATCATCTTTTTCTAGAATCACGATTCTCGTAAGCGAAAATAAAACTACTGGATAAGCGTCGGCTTAGTTGTAGTAATAGTTTTGAGGAGAGGTGAGGCTCTCACTACCATAAGCACCAGTGGTCGGGCCTTATGGTGTCTTTGAAAGATTTTTCACCTGCTCTCGGCAAAAAAAAAAATCTTTTTTTAAAGAATATTTTCGTCAAGGTGACAGCAACTCGTGGTGTTGGAGAATTTCATCTAATTTATTTTTTGTTAAATTATGGGCACTTTAATTCAATTTTGAGAATTTTTTTTATAGATTAATATTGGAAAGCTTTATAAAGACAAACAGGTGTACTATTGTAGAGCTTGTGCCATTCAAAGTGATTTTTCTTTTTTGACTGTTGATCGTTTTTCTACAAAAATGTCTATTAGTGAGATATCCGTGATAAACCTAACTTCAGCCTCTTATTTTCAATATGACGTCCAACGCGATCTCCACAAGAGCGAGGAAACTGATAACTTATCTTGATAGGCTAAATATAGTAAAGCGATTAAGATCATGTCCAGCTTTTTTCAATAATTTTCGAATTCTTCTGCTTCTGCTCTGACGACATTTTTTTTTTACAGAAAATCCCCATAAAGTATTTAAAAATTCCTTCGAAGTCCAATTAGATTGGCTCAACTTAAGGCAAATTCAAGACCTTATGAAATAGTTTTGGACATTTTATGTGATACCAGAAAAGTACAAAGTTTTGTATTGGTAGTTTTGGACATTTTTATATATTTTAAATATTGACTTACATCTAAGAGCTTAACATTTCTAATGCAACTGAAGGATGTAAGTTGGAAATGAAAAGGAAAGATAGCAGAGTTATTTTTGGTACAGATGTTAGAAACTCAAGTGGTACAAAGATTTAGTGCATGCTTACTCCATGGGTGGTTTCCGAACTAGTCGGGGGAATTTGCTGTGATTTTTGCATTCGGTTCTGATTTTGAATATTTATTTCGAGCAAGTGTTGAGTTATTTTAGGTAATGAATGATTGCATTATTTCATTTTATTTCTAGAAAACTTAAATGGATACGGTTGGTATTTAAGCTGACAACGTACCTTTCAGTAACTAAATACATCACCACTACACCATTCCACCCACACTGCTCAAAAGATTTAATTTTTTATAATTTTTTATCTCCAATATGTTGAGAATCCACTAGCTCTCAAAAGTTCTATTTATTTTTTTAAGTCAAAAACGACATTAAAATGTAAGAAAGTTGCAAAGTAGATACAGCCATGTAAATCTTTGAATTCTGATATTCCGTTTACTGACAGTAAGTATGTGAAATACATATAATTGAATGAAAGAATTTGTGGCCTTTTCTCCAAAAATTGTATTTCGCTCTGATATCCAATAAGGCGGGTGCTTTTTGGCATCCCAGGAAAACTGCCACTTATTTTTGCCGAATTTTCTTAGAATGATTCTCTAACAGATTTCAAATAAAAGGTTTCCATATTGCTATTTTAAGTATCTAGATCAAAACGTAATTGGACTGGACTTCTTTTACTTTTCCCTTCGTTTTAATAATAATAATTATTTTTTGAATAAAAGAAGTATTTTTTTTTTGTCGATAAATAAATAAATTTAACAATGCAGTTACAACGGAAAAAACTCTAATTTGTTTATGCAATAAAATATACATACCTGCATACTAATAGGTAGATTCGCTAATCCGAATCATGATTTTTACTGCGGCTGTCAAAAATGTATCCGATATAAAGTCCAGATACACTGCCCGAAGATTTGTGTTCGGGTAGAAAGTTTGTAAAAATTAAAACAAACATTCTGCCAGCCATTTGTGTTCTAAATATTGTTTTCATCGCACATATAGAAGGACAATATTTATATTTTTGGAAACCTTTGTCCTGATTCTCCGATGTTTGGTAGACACTCGCCGGAGGTGAGTCTTTCACAAATTTATTTCTGTTTTTTTCGATTCGATTGTGGGCGCCGTGGCGTAAGTGGTTAGTGTCTCGGATCACTACGCATCAGGTTCCAAGTTCGAATCCCAGAAAACACCAAAAAGTTTTTCCACGGTCCCACCTCTCGCGAGCGTCTGACAAACATCCGAGAGTATTGTTGTCACGAAAGAGCTTCTCAAATCGCCGTTCGGACTCGGCATTAAACTGTAGGTCCCATCCATTCGTGTGAAAAATATAACGCACACAACATGAGTGGTTGCGAGAAGCTAGGCCCTGGCACATTAAAGAGCTGTTGCGCCAAATATTTGTATTTTTTTTGCGATTCGAATGTTGAAGAATTTCGAATACTGTCTGTAAAATGTTTACCTGGCTGGCTAGCTTTAAATCGATAAGGATTGATATATACGCCTACGTGGGAAAAAACTTCATAAAGAGCATGTTCTCCGATTGCTCTGAAAATTGTTTCTTTCAATTTGTAATGTCTACACAAGTGTAATCTAACTCACTTTTAAGTTAAGATACAATTAAGTATGCGTAATACGTATTGGAACCTTATTTTTCTCAATTTTAGTTTTGAATGTGGTTTTTGCCGATTGTTCACAGAATTAATTTTGAGTTAAAAATGTTGGTCATACTTCTTATGTTTCAAACATGTCCTTGCTGAATCAATATTTTAGTAAAATGATGCTAATAATTCATGTTTTTCCATATTCATTGGAACGGCAAAAAAAAGAAGCTTTACGGGTCTTTATTCTAGGAATACTTTTACGTTATAGTTTACATATGGAAGAAACTATAGTAAACTTTTTATCTGCCTATACCTGCCTATTGAACCGTTATTGCCACATATTTATGTTATGATTTAGATTTATTTTAGCCTGGCTGGCGACTGCACGAAGCACACAAATGCCTATTCAGTTTTCACACCTTTTTTGGAAGCTTAACAATCATTCCTTTCCTCCGTTCTTTAGATATGTTCTTGTTGTCCCAACCTTCTCTATTCATGAGAAGAAGAAGCTCTGCTGATGCTGATGGTAAAGCTTTAAAGAGCTCTGCTGGAAGTCTACCACGTTCCGCTGGCTTCTTTGGTTTAAGTTTTTTTATCGCAGTGTTAATTTCATTCTTACTTACTCGTAGATGTGCTATATATATTCTAGAATTTTGGATATCGGATAGTTCGTCTTGAATTCGCAAATCTTCTCCTCAATGCTGTTAAAAACGATGGAAAAACGCTTTCTCCATCTTATAAGTTGATCCTCATCACAAACCAACTGAGACTCGTCCAAACTCTTCGCCAGGTGTTGACGCAAACTGTGACCACCTATCAGCTCTTTAGTAACTCTGTACATGGTTCTGCTGTTGCACCTGTGTACTATGGGATCCTTTAGCTTGCCGGTGTCATACTTAAGTATTGTGGAAAACGTAGTGGCTTTGAAACATAAAAGGAAAGAAGTTCCTACATTTTTAATTTTTAAAATATAATGTCATTATAGTAAGCAAAGTTGATATAGCTTGGAATAGTGTTGCATCATGGTTTTCAGACAGTAGACGACATCGTTGCGCTGGATTAAACTATGAAACTAAAATACAGAAAAATCCACAGATAAACTATTCATTATTAACAGTCAACCTATCCACTCCTTCTAAGGGACCCACCACTACAACATCTGACTGAGTTGATAGGCATGTCAACAAGATCAGATAGGATCAATGACGGACCGGCACGAAACAAAAAGTATTCGCTTTGAACCTGATATGGAAAGATTTATTGAACATTTTTAAATTGAAAACAAAATATATTTCAGTTTCGAAATTATCATATTTTAGCTACTTCTTCTTCTTCTTCCTTTTTCAGCGAGGTTATGATCCGAAAATAAGGGATCACAACCCTCCCACTTCACCACATTTCTACTGATCCGCCTGTGGGGTTCGCCTATTTAGTCATATTTTAGGTACTATTCAAGGCACTTAAGAGATAAACCCCCCTACTGATTTTTATATTGGGCTCTTTTAACGAAGGCGCTATAAGTTATTTCAAGGGGTGGGTACTCTGAACAAGCTACTTGCTGGCACGAGATTTACAAGTTTACATTTACATTACATTTAATTGATATTCACCACATTAAACCACATATCCACAGGGATTAAATATATTATACAAACTACAAAGTTGTGGTGTAACAAAATTATTTGAAATCCACTTCGATCCCTAGTACAGTATTTCGCAGAAGTTCCGCTATAATCCAAATAATCACCACAGTAATCATTAACACGCGTCCATTCCCTTGATTAAAATTCAATTTAATTCCCATACAAATGTATTTAACATAAATTAAAATTGCATACAATTTAGCTAACGGATTGAAAACCACTTTGGCCCACCTCGTACGCCTAAGCACTGTTTAATCGAAAACCAAATCTAAAATATGGTCCACAAACGCAAATTTGTAGTTCTCTATGGCATACTAAATGGGAACTAATCGAATTTAATTAAATGGCTCCCTGTACACGTCAAATAAAATGTTTGTAGAAATTTTGAAATTCTATTCTATTTATAGGTCGCCGCGGCACGACAAACTCTGCATACAAATTATTGCAACCATTAGATACTTTATCTATTATACAAACATATATGTGTAGATCCATTTGTGTTCAGCTAAGCGGACGGCAGAGCAAACGTGGACAAATCAATAGAAGCGCTCCTGCAATGCAGTAGGATTCTTTATCGCTTTTGTGTGGTGTATTGACTTTCAATCTAGTATTATGCACATTAATTATTAATATGTACTCCTGCGGTTGGCCTCTGTATGGACTGTGCATACACCGCACCGCAATCCTTCGATTCCAATTGCCAATTTGCCAGAGTATGGTGTTTCGCAGAAGCACACTCCGGTTTTCGTCGTATGGACACCCGTTAAGTACATCATAATCGCTTATTGGTGGCTTGTGAAATAATTTAAATGAGCCACAAATAGCAATTAAACCGTGCGGGTAAGTGTGTTTGTAGAGAAATTGATAGTAAGATGAGTTGATGTGTCGATGTCATATGGCAGGCGGAAAATAATCATTCATAAGCCACTGCCCTGGAGGCATTGTAAATGATCTATGCAATCATCATTCGATTTTAATCCTTTTTAATCCATGTTGAAATGATTGTTATAATAAATGCAAAGGGTGTACTTCTTAGTTAGATACTCGTACATATACATAAGTCACGATAGGTATGGCTATCAAATTGTCATTCTGCCCGCTGTTTTTGACGTCTATGTTCAGTGTCGCCTGGCAAATCATCATGAATAGATTCACGTCTGAACGACATTACCAAATTATCAAAATTTACTTTGAAAATCAATCGTCAATTCGCGAAATTTATAGACGGCTTCGTGATTTTTTATGGCGAACGTAGTATCCATCGGGAAAGGAAAATGCATCGCAAACAAAGAGCGAGAAACTCTACCCACATCGGTGCGGGAAGAACTGATAAAAGAAGAAGAGAGCAAATGGGCTAAGCACTGGGACGATATCGCCCGATTGAGACAGGCGAAAGAAGCAGAACTTGCCTAAGAGTTAGCAAAAATCGACTCCGCATTTTGACAGGCATGCTAACGGGTGACTGTAGACTCAAGGAGCACCTTAGGAAACTGGGAAAAGAAAGGAATGGGCACTGAAGATTCTGCAGGGACCTCGCAGAAACACCAGCACACCGTCTTATGGAATGCGAAGCACTAATCGGATCTACTTCAGATAATCCGATTCATCAAAGCAATTGAATTAGAGGAAGTGCTCTAAATCGAGCACGACATCGGCTTGAGCCCAACTTTTGGGGGAGGAGCACAATAGATCTATCATAAGTCGCAATGCACTTGCACTTCACCAATCACACATCATCCATCTGAGCAAGCCAGCCGCCGAACTAAACAATAAAATAATACGCTGCTGGCATCACCGAACTTTATTTCTTCAAAAAGCCGGCGAAGACCGTTAGTTGACTATACACATACATATTTGACGCAACATCCCATGTAGGGCCTAGGCTTAGCTTCTCGTAACCACTCGTGTTGTGTGTGTTACATTTTTTCCACGAATGGAATGGAACCTACGGCTTTGTGCCGTATCCGAAGGGCAATTTTTTGAGATGCTTTTTCGGGACAACAATACTTTCAAATGTTTCGGATGTGAGAAGTGCGGCCGTGAAAACACGTTTGGTGTTTTCTGGGATTCGAACATTGAACTTCACGCGGAGTGATCCGACATACTAACCACTGCGCCACGGCGCCCACGTAGTTGACTATGATCAATTAATATTTCTTTAACAAATGGTGTCATCAGGATGGCGGTATGGCGACCAAAATCAACGACTTATTGAACTCAAAATTTGACATTACCTATTTTGGTTTCGAGAAATGGATCAAGATCATGCGGTTTGGCAGTTCTCGATTAATTCTTATGGACCTACGTGACGTCTATATTTTGAGTTCATAAACCAGTCGAGCGAGTTTAGTGCCTACGCTGGAACATGGTTAATTGACAATTAGGTGAATATTTCGATCGCTTGAACCTTTGCTTGGGCTACAAGTTGGGAAATTTCCAGAGATTCGGCATATCTAGTCTTGCGTACCCCAGTTCCTGAGGATGGATCCGTCTGTATAACATTTTATTTTTTATTGTTTGATTTGGTGCTTACCGGATTCACTGCTCCAGTTTATTTTGTTGCTCAGCTTTGCATTCATTTTTCTTTGAAAGTAGTTCTTCTTCATCATATCTCTATACCAGTTGAAAAACGGCATCGGCAGGATAGTTTTCTTGCTTGCGATGCTTTTCCCTTTCCCAACGCTTTTTTTGGTTAGGTTAGAGAGGTATGTTTTCATGGCTTCTGTTAAAAAACAAAGGCTAGTTCATGCACTTTGCTTGAGGTATCCTCGTTCTGCTTAACCTTCTACTGACCAACGTTTCTGCACAGTGTGTAATCATCTAATGGTCTGACTATCATCGTGTACATCCACATCAGTGAGGCTGGGCTACACACCCCTTTTATCTGAAATGTTCCTGCATATCATAAGTGCTCGAGTAGCCTTGGCTACCACAGTTTCTACGTGTTCCTTCCAGAATCTGCTTTTGTGAGTTGACTGAAGTCTCTTCTAGTACGATTGGCTGAATGCGTTTCAGTTGCTTTTCTTGTTGTTCTCGGTGTTTCTTCATATCTTTTGCAATAATGACTATTTCGCTGGCATATCTTTGACAATTTATGCCGACATTTGTCCTCCACACAAGTGATGAGAGTACTCCTCTTGGTGGAAAGGCTTTAGTGGTGCTTATGAGATGACTTCCTTTTCCACCTCTGTCTATGCATTTAAGACATCCACTTGCTTGTGGTGTGGTTTTTTTCTTTTCTTCTTAGATCCCTCCTATTTGCTTCATGTGAAATGTTTTCGAATGGTGTAGGGGGTGGAGGAGTGCGTTTCCCCTTCTTTCGCTGCCCATGTCCTTCTGAAGTAGTACCCCTTTATTCTTCTCCATGGCTAGCTTACTGGGCTATTCAGGTTTGAAACATTTGAAATGCTGGGCTAGGGAGTTCCTGCTCCACTGATGCCACATGAATCCAACACTACAACAATTGCTTTTCACAGCGCTTTGCGTTGAAGAGTAAGCCTTATTTCGAAGATCTTGTCTAAAGTGGTGACTTCACTCTTGTCCTAATAAAGTCTCGTGCACATACATACTAGTGTTATAAAAGTGAAGTTAAAAGTAATCATCTCCTCTCTATTTTCAAGCAATTATCACATTTAATCTCACCCCGCATCTCTAAGTCAGGGAGTATAGCATTTGTCTGAAGTGCAATAATTTGTGAATGTAAATTACAACTGGTACACCCTATCACAGTTTTAATTAAAAGGCGTCACAGATTTTGCATTTCACTGCTGAGAAGTGTATTATTCAGTCCGTCTTTTATGTAATACTTGAAATCTAAACACACTCAAGTATCTGATATCATTGCCTTGCTACTCTTAAAGCCTCTCCTTTCGTTTTCTGCGATTAGGTTGCGATTATAACGTGACATAACAAAGATCGGATTTTACTAGCACCTAGGGCAAGTACAGCTGTAATCCAGTATAACGAATGGTATAATGACCAAGTGCATTCTTTACAATGAAAAAGTCGTTATACCGAAGACAATATAGGCATGAATCTTCGAAGAAAAAAATTGTTATTTCGCAATTTTGTTTTTATTTATCAAACAAAATTTATAATGGATTATAAAAGATAATAGATAGTCTATGTGTAAGACATCGAGGGGTTCCAGAAACGTATGTACAGATGATCATGGACATTTACGAGGGAGCAAAGACAAGAGTAAGATGCCCCGCTGGAGTAACCGAAGAGTTCCCAATCAAAGTCGGGGTGCACCAGGGAAGTGTCTTAAGACCTTTGCTCTTTATTACAGTCCTTAATTATCTGCTTGAAGGTAAAGTGATGGACCCCAAGGTACATCAGTTATTCTTTGCTGACGATGAAGCCATCATAAGTGAGGATCCTACATCCCTGCAACGAGCACTTGATGTGTGGGTGGACGGTCTGCATGGAAATGGGTATCGCATTAGTTCAAAGAAGACAGAGTACTTGTGCTGCCCGTTCTGTGTTCCACTCAGGCCTATTTCAGACATTTATTTGAATGGAACAGTGCTTCCCAGGTGCGAAAAGTTCAAATATCTGGGATCTATGATCAATAGTAAAGCAACCTGTGATGACGACATCAATCATCGCGTAAGCGTAGGGTGGATGAAGTGGCGAGAAAATTCCGCTATCTTTTGTGACAGAAAAATGGCACCTAAGTTGAAAGGAAGGCTCTACACCGCAGTTGTGCGTCCAGCGCTCACATACGGTTTACAATGTTGGACGATGTACAAAAGGTATGAGAGTAAATTAACGGCAGCTGAGATGAAGATGCTTCGCATGACAGCAGGAGTGACAAAGCTTGATCGAATAAGAAGTTCGAAGATCCGTGGAAGTTTTCACATCAAGGAAACCATCGTACAAAAAATAGAGCGCGACCGGCTCAGCTGGTATTGTCACGTTCAAAGAATAGATCATTTGAACCCTGTTAAAAAGGCAATATCAATGCACGTTCCAAAAACATCGCGATGTAGGAAAGGCAGGCCTATAAACGCCTGGATCATACAAATGCGACGACATCGGCATTTCATTGGCCTCAGTAACCGAGTGATCCAAAATCGGCAAGCCTGGGCGAACCCCACAGGCGGATCAATAGAAATGCGGTGAAGAGGGAGGGTTGTGATCCCTTGTTTTCGGATCATGGCCTCGCTGATAAAAGGAAGAAGAAGAATAGGTAGTTTATGTGTAAGCTATAAATGAGATATATTGTTTCAAAACTTTAGTACCCCCAAGCAATACAAGTAAGTGTTTCTAAGGCAATTAGAAAATATTTAAGTACACGCCTGTTGAGAGGAAAGAGTAATTAAATAGATAAAAAGGAAAACATTTTGTTTAAATTTCAGTCTTACATATGAATGTACAATATCCAAGCTGAAATCCAACAAGGCTGCTGGACCTGACGGCTTGCCAGCCGAACTTTTTAAGGCAGCTGGTGATGAATTGGTAGAGTGCATACACCAACTCATCTCTAAGAATTCGTCACACGAGTGTATGCCTGATAAATGGAATCTCAGCATCGTTTGCCCGATCCACAAGAAAGGAGACCCCCTCAACTGCGCCAATTATAGAGGCATCAGTCTCCTCAACATCGCGTACAAGATCTTTTCTGCGATATTGTGTGAACGCCTGAAACCTTTTATCAACAGCCTGATTGGACCCTATCAGTGCGGTTTCAGGCCAGGAAAGTCCACCATCGATCAAATCTTCACACTTCGGCAGATCCTGGAGAAAACCCAAGAATTCCAAATCGATACTCACCACCTCTCTATCGATTTCAAGGCCGCCTATGACAGCATCTATAGAGAAGAGCTTTATAGAGCCATGTCTAGTTTTGACATCCCTGCCAAACTTGTTCGTCTGTGCAGGCTGACGATGGAGAACGCTCGCAGCTCCATCAAGGTCGGTAATGATCTCACCGAGACCTTTGATGTCAAAAAAGGCTTTAGACAAGCTGACATGCTGTCATGTGACTTCTTCAATATTGTACTTGAACGGATTGTGCGGAACTCACAAGCCAACACCGGAGGCACAATCTATCACAAGTCTGTACAACTGCTTGCATACGCCGACGATATAGACATTATCGGAAGAGCTCAGCGGGCTGTCACCGGTTCGTTTGCAAGCATTGAGGCGGAAGCGGCCAAAATGGGTTTAGCGATAAACGAGGGCAAAACTAAGTATATGCTGTTAACAAGAATGGACAATCAACACCGACAAATTGGACACGTCACCGTGGGCAGCTATAACTTCGAGGTAGTAAGGGACTTTGCTTACCTTGGCTCTGCTATAAACTCTAAATATAACATTAGCGCAGAAATCAATCGAAGAATAACTCTTGCCAATCGCTGTTTTTTTTAGGCTTATAAGGGAATTCAACAGTACGGCCCTATCTCGAACAACTACGGAGACACTGTATAAGACCTTGATCATCCCAGTCCTGCTTTACGGCGCTGAAACATGGACTTTATTAAAAGAGGATGAAGATATCCTTGGTCGCTTCGAGAGAAAAAAATTCTTCGTAAGATATTCGGTTCCGTTTGCGTTGACGAGTTTTGGAGGAGAAGATTCAATAACGAACTATACGAGCTGTACAGTGACATCGACTTAGTTAAAAAACTACGTATTGGACGTCTGAGATGGCTAGGACATGCGAATGGACACCAACGCTCTGGCCGGCAGAGTCTTCGAATCTATCCCCGAGGGACCTCCTCGCCGTAGGTGGCGCGCACAAGTTCAAGGGGACCTTGACCAACTTGGAGTCCACAACTGGAAGTAATTACCTGCACCTGGAGGCAGCTGGTTCCAACCGAGCTAAATGGAGAGGCTTGTTGGTTGAGGCCCAGGTTCACCCCGAACCTATTTATTTAAGTTTATGAATGTACCTACTTTCTTAGGTGGCGCTACAGTCCGGGGTGAACCTGGCCCTCAACCAACAAACATCTCCAGTCAGCCCGGTTAGAACCAGCTGCCTTCAGGTGCGTCCGCCAGGTTTGTTGATGTCTCGCTCCACTTGTTTGCGCCACCTACCGTGAGATCGTCCACTGCTGCGCCGTCCATTCGGGGTGGATTCGAGGATTTTATGGGCTGGATCATTGGGCTTCATCCGCTCTATATGACCCAGTCCTCTTAGTCGCTGTATGTGAACCCTTCTGGCTAAGTCGATGTCCTTGTATAAGCCGTATTATACCTTTTCCATCACTCACCGTCTATGCAGGCGGGACCAAAGGTGAGTTTCTTATACGGAGTTACCTTAGTAGTTCGAAATACAGCTTTGTTACTCGATTGTCCATAAAAACACCGATTGGCAAGAGTAATTCGTCGTTTGATTTCCCCACTGGTGTCATTTGTAGAGCTCACCATAGAACTTAGGTAAACAAAGTCCTTTATTACCTCAAAGTCATATCTGTCTATTGTGGTGTTTTGTCCAAGACGCCGATGTTGGGTGTCATTTTTTGTAGACAGCATATATTTTATTTTGTTTTCATTGACCGCTAAACCTATCTGTGCTGTCTCGCTCTCAACACACACAAATGCCCCACTGACGGCCCGCTGAGTTCTTCTTATTATGTCAATGTCAACAGCGTAAGCGAGTAGCTGTGCAGACTTGCAAAATATTGTACCTCCTCTGTCAGCTTATGAGTTTCGTAGAATTCTTTCAAACATTATGTTGATCGCATGATCGTCACCTTGTCTAAGACCTTTTCTGGCATCGAACGGTTCGGTGATGTGCTTTCCGACTTTGATGGAGCATAGAGAGCTCTCCATCTTCATCTTGCACAGACGGACGAGCTTGGCAGGGATGCCGAGACTAGACATGGCTCTGTAAAGCTCGTCTCTATACACGCTATCATACGGAACTTTGAAATCGATGAAAAGATGATGTGTATTGATTTTATATGCATTTTCTTTTTTCCAAGATCTGCCGTAGTGTGAATATTTGGTCAATGGTGGGCTTTTCCTGGCCTGAAACCGCACTGATAAGGACCTGTCAGGTTGTTGACGATCGGCTTTAGGCGTTCACATAGTACGGCAGACAGGATTTTATATGCTATGTTAAGAAGATTTATGTCTCTGAAGTTGACGCAATTCAGAGGGTCTCCTTTCTTTAGGATTAGGCAAACGATGCTGAGGTTCTGTTTATCGGACATACATTCATCCGACCAGATTTTACAGATAAGCCGGTGCATGCTCTTTACCAACTCATCTCCTCCTGCCTTGAAAAGTTCGATGACAAGGTCGTCGGCTCCAGCAGCTTTGTGGGATTTAAGTTTATATATCGGTATTCTCACTTCATTCTGATCGAGTTGACAGGAATCTTGACTATCATCTTCACTGCTGAATGGTTCGTTCTGCCTAACAGCTGAATATTTTTCATTATCGCCGTTAACAGTCTGCAGAAGTGTTCCTTCCATAATCTCATCACCGACTGTGATTTTACTACAATATTACCATTTTCGTCCCAGCAGGCTTCTGTTCTGGCTTTGAAACCTGGCATGTTGTTTTGCTGGAATAAAGTCTCTCAATCTCCTCGATCGAGCGCTTCTCATGCTCCTTTTCTTCTTTCAGATAAGTTGATGTTCCTCTCCTCTGTTCTGTAATGGGAGCTTTAACAGAAGAAGAATTGATCTACTCAAGACCTACCGATTTCGATCCTATTTTATCTGTTATTTAAAGATTTTAATGCATCTGAAAACGCACTGAATAGTTCGTCTAAGACTGATTGTATGACACCCTATTTTTATCATTTAACCAGGCGTTTTGAGAGCGGGCGTTTTGTTGTTGTGGAGTTTTGCCTTCGCCAAATTTAAGTCCCATTTTTCCTTTGAAAATGCCTTTAAGAATTTTTTTTGAAACTGTGTTCGTTTTGATAAAATCCGGCAAAGACACTGGATTTCTCTCGGATTTCATATAACGGGTGGGCCATCTAGTGATTTCTTTTTAAATCATAGGTTATTTTGACACTGACACCTGTTTCCCGCTCGAAATCTCGATAGAAAGTCAGTATTATACCTCCGCGGAACGAAATGAGTCGCTTTATGCTTGAACAATATTGGGAAATATTGAAAACTTATTTCCAAAGTGAGTGCTGTGTAGCCCAAACAGTGCGTTTTTTTGAAAATAAGTTTTGGCCGAAATGAAGCACCCACCGCGCCTGCTGTACGCAAGTTTGTGCAAAAAGTTCGTGAGACTGGTATGCTAGTGGACAACACTCATGGTCCCCGTCGTCGTACGGTGCGCACAGACGAGAATGTGGCTGCTGTAGCCGACAGTGTGAGACTCAATTCACGAACATCAACTCGTCATCGATCTCAACAGCTCAACATTTCACGCACTAGCCTGAGGAGAATTCTGCACAAAGATCTGGGATTATTCGCTTACAAGGTCCAATTGATTCAGCAATTGAAAATGCACGACCATCCGCTTCGTTATCGCTTCGCAGTTTGGGCCTTAGAGTAGCTTGAATTGGACAACGATTTTGGGCGAAAAAACATCTTTTCTGACGAGGCACATTTTCATCTCGGCGGCTACGTTAACAAAGAAAATTGCCGCATCTGGGGCTCGGAAAACCTGCACGTTATTATCGAGAAGCCAATGCATCCACAGAGAGTGACAGTTTGGTGCGGATTGTGGAGTGGTGGCATCATTGGACCATTTTTCTTCGAAAATGAGGCTGGGAACAACGTTTCGGTCAACGGTGGGCGTTGCAGAGCCATGTTAAGGACTTTTTTTTTACTGAAATTGAAGACATGGATTTGGACGACCTCTGGTACATGCAGGATGGCGCCCCATGCCACACAGCCCATGCTACAATCGGTCTTTTGCGCACCAAATTCCCAAATCGTGTTATCAGCCGTCTTGGCGATGTCAATTGGCCGCCTCGGAGTTGCGATTTGACCCCTTTGGACTTCTTTTTGTGGGGAACCGTGAAGGACCGATGTTATGCCAACAATCCGGAAACGATTCAAGCACTTAAGGCCAATATAATCCAAGCAATCCGTGAGCTACAGCCCGAAACCATCAACAAGGTCTTGGAAAATTGGAGTGATAGAATGCGCTACTGCGAGGCCAGCCGAGCCAGTTACTTGAACGACGTTGTATTTCATAATTAATGGGAATGTTTGCTCTTACTAATAAAGCCATAATACATGAAACAATTTCATTTTGTTCATTTTATTGCATTTTTAAAAAGAAACTTGTAGTTGGCCCACCCTGTACATACATACGTAAATCCCGAATTTCAAAATTTGAAAATTTGATGGGAAAATCTAAAGGATGTTGCATTGGTTTGGACGAAAACTCGAATTTCGGATCAGTGGAAGCGTACTGTTATACCGATCTTTCGTTACATCGGCATTCATTACTGTATTCGTTCTCATTGTATTTGTATGGTTTTTGTGAACATTTTCAGTCTTGAGATTTTGATGCACCTTGATTTTATTGTTATAAAGAAACCCGAAAAGTGGGTTTAGTAATTCTGCCTGTCCATACGCTCGATTGTAGACTAAGCCGCTGCTGAATTTATCCATAATGATTTTGTTAAAATTTCACATTTGAGTTGGTTGGTTATAAGTTATTAGATGACGTACTCGTACTATATTTTTGCCTAAAAATCTGTATAGCGGAGTCCGTTCTCAAATATTCGCCATATCTCTTCTGCTTTTCAGTCCATTTGCTGAAAAATTAATATTTTAGCAATATATGACATACAGAAGCACCAGACATACCGAATTTCGGACACAATGGTATTACGTATATGCTTTTGCTTTAATTTTAAATCTGAGTAAGACATTTCATATAAACGCGCGCTTTATTTTTCAGCTTTTTGCATAAATCAAGAGTTCCTTACACCCAATAGTATGCATATTATCTACTCTGATTTGCATGGCAATCCTTCCATTCCTATTCGCCTGATCGCAAATTATTCGTGGATGGCAACAGATTAAGATACAAAGCTGATTTTGCTTTATTGTGATATCAATGGTGGCGCGCACGCGTCTTAGCCTCAGATTAGCAAAGCCTTTTGGTTTAACAGCCAAAGAGGAAAACAAACTCCGTTAGATGATTGATATATTATAGGTTCATCGGTGTGTGAATAGAGAATGCCTTAGTGCGGGCTAAAAACCCGATCGCCCACTTGGGTCTTCGCACTCGGCTGAGCTGGGGTGGCGTTGCTGTATTTGGACACTGTGTGCCGCTGGGAGATTTCGCAACATCGGATTGGTGTCACTTTAATCTCGTTTTAGAGTCAGCTGAATTAAATACCGAACGATCAATGAGCATGCTATGTGCACACAGAAAAGAAAAAAGAAAAAGATGATTTCTTAAATAATTTCAAAAGAAACCTACGCAAATTTCTGTACCAAATGATTCAGACGTTCGCTTCGTGGAACGACGTGCATACGTTAGCAGCTGAGATTAAGTCTTTGTGAACCTGCAGCCGGGTGAGTGGCGGTTCCTTGGCCGCCTGTTTCTAAATTAAATGGAATTTTTTAAATCAGGTTTCTGGCTGCAAGTGGCAGGCGCATTGATTGTCTATCGTCGTGTACTTGTGCATGTGCCGCTTCGCGTACTCATTGCACAGGAATGTCCGACTCCCGTCAGTGGTGGTCAGTGGCCTGAAAATGCGCCAGTATCGCAGTGGATCGATTTTCAAATTACGTCCGCATATTTGTTCGTTTAATGAGCTTAGATTTACAGCTAAGCTGTGGATGGGAGATAAGCCAGGTACTGTAGCATGTGGGTTCTTAATCTGTATCGAACGGCTGCGAAGTTATGGGTAATTTTAGTTAGAAAGGATTGGCAGAGCAATAAATATTAGGTTACAAGAAATTTTTTTTCAAGGAAATAGAATAAGAGTATGAATATTTTATTAAATCGAAAATTGGTTTGTTCCCATTTGGTGTGGAGAATGGTTTCTGGTTCCCGTATCACACTGAGTTCATACTGGTTGAACGAAATACGATTTACATCGAATGCACTGTAGGAGTCATAAAAGGTGTTGAGTCACTTTGGTGAAAGTTCTGTTGTAGCTGGATAGAGACATAAAATACAAGTCAAACTATTTAGTTTGATAGCCTAAGCCTAAGTGGCCTTTTTGTCTTAGGACATTTTCCAAGTCCATCAAGCAGTATACAGCCTAGTGAAATATATATTTTGCTCCGGAGGAACTTTGAGTAATATACGTGTTAATACCTACGTATATAGTTATGCTTATGGATTACATTTGAGCATCTATGTAGGTGTTTGGTTTGAAGTGTTTGACCAATTTATTGTCTTTCATTATGTTAGTTGCAATCAAAACGCATGTATTTAAGAACACTGGCACCAGTCTGGAGCGAAAGACTTACAGATCCTGTAGTGGAGTGGATCGGTCGAAAGGAAAGATGATATTGAGAAATCTCCGCAGACTCCCCCAACAAACTGCATATGGCTATAATAAGGCTTGGGAAATTCTGCGAAGCGTGAAACTTGACGGTAAATCTGACCAAATCGCAAGTCATGATTTTGAAAGCAGAAGATGCCACCACTGAGAGATGGAGATTCATAGGAGAGACATTAGAAGTCGTTAAAAGCTAAAACTATCCAGGAGTATTGTTTTCACTCAAAAATTGTTTGAGGCATCATCTATCACAGAAACTAATTGAAGCAAGGAGGGCTATCAATGTAACGTGGAAACAATGTTTAGCGAACAAAGGTTGATATGCCAATGCGGGTTTTTCTTAAACGTGTTTCAATACCAACACACATATTTCAAATAGTGACAAGATTATTTCTGATGTTCCACATAACCATTAATCTTCACTTCGACTATGTGCTCAAAGTTCTAAGTATGGAGGAATCGCGATTACTCAGGAGAATTGCCCTTTATTCAGGAAGCCAAAATAAATATTGTTTCAAGAGGTGGAAGGACAAAATTCAAGGAGCGGCATGCAACTCTTCAATGGATCTTCAAAATGTGCGAAACTTAAGGGCAAAACTATATACTGTGTTAAACAGCTTTGGGGAATGTACCACAAGGTTTTCACTGATGAAGCGCGGTCTTCTATTCATAGAGAGCTCTACTCAGTAGTCAACCACGAGTTAAAAGAAAAACAAAACATTTCACAGAGCCGCATGTAAATATATGATTTCGACCCATTTTTAAGTTGAGATGAGAACTGTTTTCCTTAACTTAGTCTCTCATAGACCAGATCTACCAATTACCTTCGAATTATGCAACTTGGCAGCAAGAGAAAATATTATACATTTCCTTGGAATCTTCTTCTTCCTCTTTCGGCGGAGTTATGATTTGAATATTTCACTGCATTTCTACTGATCCGCCTATGGGATTCGCCTGTATGACCTCAGAAAATACGGGGCAAGCCTACCGATTTTGGACCATTTCGTTACTGAGGCAAATCAAATGCTGGTGTGTTTGCATTTGTGTGATCCAGGAGTTTATAGGCCTGCTTTTCTTTCGAATCTTTCGATATCTTTGGAACGTTTGTTGAAATTGCCTTTTTAACGGGGTTCAAGTAATGTATTTTTTTTAAACGTGGCAATACCATCTGACGCGGTCGTGCTCTATTTTTCGTGAGATGGTTTCTATGACGACGTAAGGGCTTCCACGGATCTTTGAACTTTTTATTCGGTCAAGCTTTGTCAGTCCTGCTGCGTTAATTTACTTTCGTACTTTTTGTACATTGTCCAACATTGTGAACCGTATGTGAGCGCTGCACGCATAGCTTCCTATGTAGAGCCTTCCTTTCAACATAGGGGGTATTTCTCGGTCACAGAAGATAGCAGAGTTTTTCCGTTTCTTCATCCACCCTACACTTACGCAATAATTGATGTCATCACAGGTTGCTTTGCTATTGATCATAGATTCCAGATATTTGAAAATTTCATACTTGGAATGCACTGTTCTATTCAAATAAATGCCTGGAATAGGCCTGAGTGGAGCAGTGATAAGGCAGAATAAGTATTCTGTCTTTCTAGACTAATACGATACCAATTTTCGTCCAAAACGTCCACCCATACGTCAAGTGCTCGTTGCAGGGACATAGGATTCTCACTTAAGATGATTCTATTGTCAGCAAAGAATAATTGATGTACATTGAGGTTCGTCTCTTTACCTTCAGGCACATAGTCAAGGACTGCAATAAAGAGCAAATGACTTAAGACGTGGGCGCCGTGGCGTAAGTGGTTAGTGTGTCGAATCACTACGCATGAGGTTCCAAGTTCGAATCCCAGAAAATTCCAACAAGTTTTTTCACGGTCCCACCTCTCGCGAGCGTCTGACAAACATCCGAGAGTATTGTTGTCACGAAAAAGCTTCTCAAATCGCCGTTCGGATTCGGCATTAAACTGTAGGTCCCTTCCATTCGTGTGAAAAATATAACGCACACAACATGAGTGGTTGCGAGAAGCTAGGCCCTGGCACTTTAAAGAGCTGTTGCGCCAAATATTTGTATTTTTTTTTTAAGACGCTTCCCTGGTACACCCCGACTTTGATTGGAAACTCTTCGGTTACTCCAGCGGGGCATCTTACTCTTATCTTTGCTTCTTCGTACATGCCCATGATCATCTGTGCATAGATTTCTGGAACCCATCGATTAGCGCCACCCACATCAGATTTCGTGGTTATCTGTCGAATAATTTTTCAAGGTCAACCAAGACAATATACCAAGGATTACCTTAAGGAATCACGATGTTTTTCTATTATGATCCTCATACTTTGGATTGCATCTGCGGATTGCATTTCCTTGCGATATTTTGGTTCTATCATTTGCGCGCACTCAAGGGGTTATGAATACCTTTTAAATGTTATCATATAGTGCGGGCGTTGGGAAGGATATATCTTAGAGAGAAAAAATTTTTTGGAGTGATTTGAAACTCAGTTGATTATGTTTTAGAAAATCGCCGGGAGCGGCGTCCGGATAACTGGGGAGATTTTTTGTTATTTTTGTCTTTGTCTTTATTTTCAATTTTCTGACGACGAACACGGATACACGAACTGAAATTTTTGGAAATAAGGCGTTCGAATACGTCTGCAACTGCCAGAGACCGCCAGAGCCTTTGTCGATCAGTCTCTCTTAATCTCCATCTTAGTCCTATAACACCAGCAGCAAATGCGGAAGAAGTGGTAATGTTGCCAACGAGCCATCAGAGATGCCGCTTCTGATGTACTGGATTTCTCTCGGGCACCACAACGAAACCCCAGGATTGATAAAGAATGCAGGTAAGCACATGCAGCACCTTGCATACCACTTTCTTATTCCAAGTTTGGGGTAGGTGGTATGCTTTAAACACTGGGGCATGTCGTTTTCGATAGAAATCTCTTATTTGAGTAAGCCTTATATTAAGTGAATAAGAGGATGCAGTAGCCCAGTCATGAGTGTATCGGACCACTGGGTTCAAGTTTTTTCATGGTCCCACTTCTCGGGAACGTCTGACAAACACCCAGGTGTACTGTTGTCGTGATAAAACTTCTATTCGGATACAAAATCATTTGTCCACCAGACTTATGTAATTTTTTTTGGAAAGACTTCCAAGACTTTTAGCTTTCTAAAGATGAGCTATTTTTAAATTATTCCACTTAGTTTCGCTTCAAGAAGTAAGTGTCAGTTAAATTAAACAGCACTTGGCACACCACCATTAAGTCCATCCAATTTGGCACTTCCAATTGTTGTTAACTAAAACAAACAGTCGTCTATCATAAAAGTCGTGCCTAAAGTTACCCTTAAAAATCTGTCGAAATCAATCAACATCGAAATTGGCCCCCCATTCTGAATCACTAGCGCAGGCATTCGCTCCAGTGCCGAATCAACACTGTCAAAACACTTTTCCTGTCAAATTGAAAACAAATTTAAACTTCCCCTTAATTTGTGTAAATGATTTGAATCATTATGTATATGGTGAAACAATTGAGTGCTTTGTTAATTGTAATTGAAAATTCATTTTCGGCTCCCTCGTATCTCATTACATCTCACATGGAGTGAGTATGGAACCGCGAGGATTAACAATGGGCGCGCTCTCATGAGAATGAATTTTCAAATATTATTGTTATTATCAATATCAACTGAAATTCAACCTCAACTTTGCCATCCCGTATGTATTATAATTTAAATTATTGATGTTCTATATTTTTGAATTGCTTTTGAGAGAAAACTTGTTTTAGGGACTTTGTCACAAAGTTATTGTGTCTGTATTGCTTCGCTTATTGGTGGTTTGGTTTTTACTTTGATTACGGGGACCTCATGGTGTGCGCCTTTGTGGCGGCAAAAGCAGAAGGCGACCTTGTGTGAGCGTTTATTGGAATAGAATCCTTTGATTTCAATTCGTATTGTTTTTCCCTTTATTCAGTAATTCAATTGCTGAGGGGATATAGCCGGTTTGATTCACATCAGTATTCATAATTATACGTGACGTTCAAGGTTAAATATATGAAAGGAGCGTTTTCGTTTGATTTTCCTAACATCGTTTTAATATTAATTTAGATAGGTATGTAGTAGGACTTCGTTTTTTGCGCAAAAAATCAATGAGACTAGTCAGTATTGGTTTGTGCACATACTTATAAGAATTTGGGAAGCTACAGTTAAGTTTTGAGCTGTCGCCTTTTCTACTCAAGACCGGTGTGGAGAAATCTCGCTGCCCCATTAAAGTCGGAAAAAACACCACCTAACCTTTTGATGTCAGGAATGGTCTTAGTCAAGGTGACGTGCTATCATGCGAACTTTAACATAATACTTAAAAGAATTGTACGAAACTTACAAGCCAACACTGGACGTACAATCTGTTACAAGCCTGTATACTCGCTTACGCCGATGACATTGACATAGTCGAAGGAACTCAGCGGGCCGTCAGTGGGGCATTTGCGAGTATTCAGATCGAGACAGCAAAGATGGGTTTAGCGGTCAATGAAAGCAAAACAAAATACAGTAGAAATCGGTTATAACGATGTCGAAGGGTTCCTAAAATTTCATCGTTATAACGAGTTCGTCGTGAAATGAGTGGACAGAGTGATATGGCGTTTAGATACTTAGTTGTCATGAGCAGAGTGTCAGAGAGGAAAACATGTATAACATGTGTGCTCATACCGTCTTATTTTTTAAGCATTAAATGTTTTGGATATTCGAACTTCTTAAACACAATCTATTCGAACAAAATTCGTAAGACATTCGTCCATTTCAAAGCCAAATTTAACTTTTTTCAATTTGAAATAACTTCAAAAACATGTTTAGACATTTTGAAATAATAGAAAGTACACCTTTCCACATTTTTCATGTTCACATCCATGAAACATGGAAATGGACACGAAACATGTTTTTTTCCAACGATTTCGGAATAAACAACAATAAAGAATCGTAGATAGTAGTGTAAAATTGTTTTATAGATTATTTGAATTAAACAGATCTCATTCCGGACATTGAAATCAACCACTTTACTGGCATACACATTCCTCTGTCAGCATCTGGAACAATTAAACCAACCGCACCAAGTTTGCGCTAGCTATTCGTTCAATTTGTCAATGAAACTCGGCCAACACAACATCATCGCACACGCTACAAACGAAATCAATTCTAATCAAGTATCAATTATTATTGCTGTTAAACTTTTTAACCCCCGGGGCATTAATTCCGTTGACTTTATGAAATATTCTCACGTAACCGTAATGCATAACCAAATACGAAAGTATACTCGTATGTGTACATAGGTACCCTAATTGATGATTTAAAAATGAACTAAACTGAAGGGACCGACATAAAGTACGTAAGGCTTTGCACGACTTATTAGATATTAGCTGACATAATGAATGTGATTACTCCAGGGTACAATGTTAATGGCTATAAACCACACGCCTTCTTTATTTATTCTATTAAGGTCAAGTAATTAAATCCATCACGCGAATAGAATTGATGGTACAGGGACCGGGTATGACCAAACGTCGTGCCTTTTTATAAGCATTTTAGACATTTCCTAATACATATGGCCAAATATCATGTAACGGATTTTTGCATTAGATTTTGAACATCATTACAGAACATATAAGTAGTTTAAAAAAAAAATGCCTTCAATTGTTCTCTTTTTAAAAGCTCTTAGTAAAAACTCCCGGTGATAATGCAATATAGTATATCTTATATCGTTCTAAATCCAATATAGCGGACGGCCCCAAGATGTCGGATTACGTTTTTCTTCGCAACCCTCTTGATATGCATATCAAATGAAGGGTAGAATACAAAAAATTAAACAAAAATTTCCCTAGTTATCTGGTTGCCAACCCCGGAGTTTTTCTGAAACATATCATTTGATTTTCAAACACCGTCTATCTGTTTTAATGATAGTACTGTATGAAAGCATGTAAAGGGTATTCATTACCCCTTGAGTGCGCGCAAATTATAAAAAGTAAATACTTCTTTTTTGTTTGAATTATTGCTTTATTCTTTTAATCTTGATTTGATTAGGGCTTACAGAAGTTTGCATCTACAGTGTCTTTTTTCGGTTTTGCATTAAACTTTAACAAAAACATATATACGAGTATAAATGGCATCACTTCTTCTTCCTCTTTCTTTTTTTTTTGACAAAGTTATTATTTAAATTCAAGGGATCACAACCCTCTCACTTCACTGCATTTCTACTGATCCGCTTCTGGGGTTCGCATGTTTGACCTCAGGAAATATCGGCATGCATCCTGATTTTGGATTATTTCCTTACTGAGACAAACCAAATGCTGATGCTGTTGCATCCTTGTGATCCAGGGTTTTCTTAGGCCTTCCTCTTTTTAGCGATAGCAGTGGAACGTTCATTACTGCCTTTTTGACAGGGTTCAAATGATCTCCTCATTGAACATGACAATACTTCCTGCGCCAGTCGCAATCTATTTTTTGTGATGACTCCATCATCAGCAAAGAATAACGGGTGCACTTTGGGGTCTATCACTTTACCTTCAAGCAGATAGTTAATGGTTGCAATAAGGACCAAAGGACTTAAGAGCTTCTTTGGTATAAGCCAATTTTGATTGGAAATTCTTCGGTTAATTTGCCGGCAAATTTTGCTCTTGTCTTTTTTCCCTTCTACCTATACATGTCCATGATCAACTGTTTCTAAGAAATCCTCGTTGTCTTAGCATAATCCATATAAGATCTCGTGGTCTTCTGTCGAATGCTTTTGAATGCTTTTTAAATTTGAACGGGCCCCCCTGGCAGCTGACCTGCTCGTTGTGGGGGCGGGCAACGTGACTGGGTTGTGCGGATGGGGTAACTTAAATAGTAATTCCCATTCATACAATCCAGTCACGGCTAACAAAGCGCACAACCCATGATGACAAGACGACAGAAACGGGCCTCGGATATTGCCAAACCTAGTAAACCAGGGCACCCTTTGGAGCCAGGCCTGAAGGGTGTCAGTATGCGAGCGTCTGGTCGTCGGCCTGTCCCGCACGGCAGCCGGCCGGGTCAAACCCAAAATGGCTACGAGCTTCCTGTCAATGGTCTCGCGAACCATTACGGGGGTCAAGGAACGTTGCATCGCTCACAGGGAAGGATCTTGAGATTGTTGGGGAGGCTGTTAAAAGTCGACTAGATATACCACTTTGATCAAAAAGTTCCCCCATCGTTCCGATTTGAGTTCTGTTTTCTTTGTTAAGTTGGAACATCTGTTGTTGATATTCCCTCTAAATCATAGCTTGACATTTGCAAAAGTTACGTAGCCAAGAGTACATCTATCTCTGTGTGTGTTGGCGATTTTTTACAATTTTAATGGATTTAAATTTGCAACAACGAACTTGTATTAAATTTTGCGTAAAAAATGGATTTAATGGTGGAAATGTTGGAAAAGTGTTTCGGCAACGATTCTCGAAAGAAAACGGTCGTTTACCAGTGGCACGAGCAGTTCAAAAGTGGTCGTGAGTCAATCGAAGATGATGAACGCAGTGGCAGACCATCGACATCGAAAACCGACGAAAACATTGATAAAGTAAAAGAAATGTTGGTCAATAACCGCAAATTAACCATCAGAGAGATAGCGGAGGACTTGAACATTGCCTATGGATCCGTCCAAGACATTTTGGTTAATGATTTGGGTTTCCGTCGTGTAGCCGCAAAGTTGGTGCCAAAAGACCTCAATTTCAGGCAAAAATGAGACCATGTTGACGTCGAAAAAGACATGATTTGCGAGGCTGCATCCGATCCCACATTCATCAAAAGGATCATTACTGGAGACGAAACGTGGGTTTATGAGTACGACACGCAATCGAGACATCAGGCAAGTGAATTGCGTTCACCAAATGAGCCGAGACCAAAAAGACTACGTCGTTTTCAGTCAAAAAAGAAGGCAATGCTCACGGTTTTCATGTATTACAACGGTGTAGTGCATCATGAATTTTTGCCAGAAGGCCAGACAGTAAACAAAGAGTATTATTTGGGTGTTATGAGACGCTTGCGTTAAGCAATTCGCCGAAAGAGACCAGAATTGTGGGCAGAAAACTCGTGGATTTTGCACCATGATAGTGCACCGTCGCACAGTGCCATCATTATTCGTAATTTTTTGACGAGAAATGCAACAAATACCATCCAACAGCCACCGAATTCACCTGATTTGGCTCCCTGTGACTTCTTACTGTTCAATCGAGTTAAAAGATCATTACGGGGAACGCGTTTCAGCAGCCGAGAGGAAGTAATGGAAAAATCGCAGGAAGCACTGATGGACATACTGAAAACCGAATATAAAAAATGTTTCGAAGATTGGATCAAGCGCTGGCATAAGTGTGTTGCAGTCGATGGGGATTACTTTGAAGGGGACAATATAGATTTAGATGAATAAACTTGTATTTTTAATTTTCTGAATAAATTCCGGGAACTTTTTGATCAAGGTGGTAGTTGGCGTCTCTTCAACAAAGCAGAGAGGTTCTAAAACTGTGGACCTATCGGATGGGTGTAAGCTCTTCCTGTCAGGAGTCGCACCCTCAATGTCTGCTCGGGCTGGAGTGGGGATACTCACAAGTCCCAGGTTGACAGATAGAGTATTGGAGTGGATACCATCAGGAGGGAGAGTTGCGATCTTAAAGCTTAAGCTTGAAAGATCAACTCTGGCATTGGTGCAGGTGTATGCACCGAACCTTCAGTCAGAGTACGCAGCTTTCTTAGATGAAGTTGACGTTGCCCTTCAAAAGGTTGCAGATATGGATTCTTTTGTCCTGATGGGTGACTTCAATGCTCATATGGGTCGCTGATCGATTTCTTTGTGGTACCATCGTGTCTGAAGAGAATGGTTTGTGATGCTCGCGTATGAGAGGGGCCGAACTGTCAACTGATCATCACTTAGTGCTGTGCAAATTGTATCTTAGCGAGAGAGTGCCTCCCCTACCAAAGCGTAAACAAAGGATGGTTGCACGCATACGATGGGAGAGGTTACAGGACGATGAGATATGGGAGACATCAAGAGAGAGATATGTGGCCCAACACTTGTATTTGTAGCCCAACACTTGTATTTGTAGCCCAACAGCCACAAATACAAGCCTTGGGCCACAAATACAAGCGTTGGGCCACAAATACAAGTGTTGGGCTACAAATACAAGTGTTGGCCTACAAATACAAGCTTCTTTTAAAATATGAATTTGTTGTAGTTTTTCTGCTCTGGGCTTGTACGTTTTATTTTCACAATGGTGATTATTCGATAAAATTTGTAATTTCAGGATTAAGTACTGCTGCTGCTGCTTTTAGGTAAGTGCGTCATGAAGAGATTCTGGATAATCTAAATCTACTTCTAATACATACATATTTTCTCCATTATCATCTAGCACTTTTATATAGACAGTCGTTAATTTTTCCAGATTTGTTTGAAGTTATTGAGACATTACCCAAGCGTACAGTATCTAAATATACAGTATATTGCGTAGGTTTATCACCGATCAAATGAAGAAATTAATTCATTATTTGACTTTGAATATCTATTTTGTAACTGCATTGCATAAACCTCCTTACTGAAGGAAATCATTAAATACGATGCTTAACTTGCCATTAAAGATTCTCATAGGAGCATAATCTTTCTCAGAATATTCCTCATTAGTTGGTTTATTGAAAAATTCTATCCGTAAGATTTTAATCTATCCCACGAGCTTAAATAGAGACTTTGTATTAATAACCTTTTACTCCTTAACAACCCCTAAATCACCCTCCACTTCACCTGTTTGTTTCAATATTTTTAGCTCTGCTCTGATAAAACATTAACTATTGTACGTCGCCTCTTTATTTATTTATCTCATTTAAAGAGCTAAACTACCTCAATATTCTATATCTCACATTAAAATTACTAACTCAAGTCTGGTGTTTAAGAATAAACAATCAGTTTGATTCACAGAGTCCAGATTTTTTATTCCTTCCTTATAGGTATCATCCTCTTTAGTCATATCATACATTTATTTCTTTCATTTTTTCTCTACCGAAGAGCAAACAAATCAATTTGATTCACATAGTCTAGATTTTTTTTTTTCTTATGTCATCCTCTTTACTCATATCATCCTTTTTTTCTTTATGGAATAGCAACAACAACAGCATTTGTAGTCCACAGCATTTGCTATGGGATAAACATTTACTAACTCAGGGTCAGCATTCAAGAATAAACAGTCCAGAACTTTTCTCAAATTCTTATCACCCCCAGCCACTGTAACATGCATGTAGCCAGCCCTTCTCACTCTGGCAAATGATCAATGGCCTAGCTATTTACTGCCAATTAAATCAAATTAATCTCTGAAATATGATCGTACACATACACAGAGATCAATTGAAATAAACATAATAAAAAATCTTCTCTAAGCAATCTCAACCCATCTGTGGAATCCGATATCCATTTCCTGGAATTAGTCAATTTCGCCAATCCAACCAATCTAAGCTCCAACCCCCGATGACGTCATGCACACCAAGATCAATAGAAATAAAATCCCTTTTTTTTTCTACCGAATAGCAAACAAATCAATTTGACTCACATAGTCCAGATTTTTGTTTTCCCTTATGTCATCCTCTTTACTCATATTATACTTTTTTTACGGAACAGCAACAGATAAACAATTATACTGCACAGTATTTCCTATAGGATAAATATTTACTAACTCAAGGTCAGCATTCAAGAATAAACGCACGGCTATGAATCTGCCTGACTCGTAGCCCAGAACTCTTTTCAAATTCTTATACGTGTTCATAATTCCTCTATGGAATCCAAAACCCAATTCCTGGAATCAGCCCATCTCCCCTCTCACCCCCCCTAAACGAAAAAAAAACACACATAATGATCAATAGAATTAAAAAAATAGAACCTCTAAACAATCATAACCCATCTATAGAATTTGCCAAATGATACCTCGCTCTCCACACACATTTAATGCCTCACTCCCTGACTCTGATCTTACACCTCAACCAAATTCCTGGAATCGTACGACTTCCCCACAGCCCAAACTAACAAATATGAAATATGACACCTCTAAGCAATTATAACCCATCTATGGAATCTGCAATTCGCCAATCAAATCAAATATGACAACTCGCTCTCCACACACAAACACACACACTCCCTGACTCATATCTTACGAATCCCCCAGTCAAAACTAACAAATATGAAATATGACACCTCGTTCCCAAATTCAGATCTCAGTCCAAAGACGAAAAATAAACAAACGTTGAATATAACACCTCGCTCCGATGACGATTCCCCCAGCTAAACACAAACAAATATGAAATATGACCCCTCGCTCCAAATTCAGATCTTAGTCCAAAAGCAAAACATAATCAAACTTGAAATATGACACCTCACGCCCCAAATTCAGATCTCAATCTAAAAGCTAAAATAAACAAACGTGAAATTTGACACCTCACTCCCAACAGGCCACACTCCAAACCTTCCATCTCACTCTAACACATTCCACCAATTCCAGGAATCGATCGATTCTCCTCAATCAAACCATTTGCTGATTCCCTTCCCCAATTTCATAAACATATACAACCGTTGCCGTTTATATCGATGACTCATACTTTTTTCCACGAAATCATTGTGAAATTCCAAATCGAATTCATAGACATGATTGAACGTGTTCACAATTCCTCTAAAGTCAATTCCTGGAATCAGCCAAACCAATCACACACACACAGATCAATAGAAATAAAAAAATAACCTCTAAACAATCATAACCCACCTATGGAATTTGTCAATGTCCCCAGTCAAACCAATCACACACACACACATTTCCTCGTTCCCAAATTCAGATCTCTGTCCAAAGATAAAAAAATAAACAAACTGGAATATGACACCTCGCTCCGATGATGGTTCCGCCAACTAAACACTAATAACTATGAAATATGACCCCTCTCTCCCAATTCAGATCTCAATCCAAAAGCTAATATAAACAAACTTGAAATATGACACCTTGCTCCGATGATGATTCCCCCAGCTAAACACTAACAACTATGAAATATGACACCTCGCTCCCAAATTCAGATCTCAATGCAAAAACAAATAGATAAACAAATGTGAAATATGACACCTCGCGCCACAAATTCAGATCTCAACCCAAAAGCTAAAATAAACAAACATGAAATATGACACCCCGAAGGGGAAAAAAAGCCTCACCCCACATCTTACATCTCACTCTAACCCATACGCACCATACGGGCTCTCACTCTAACACATAGCACCGAATAGCACCTGGTCCAGAACTCTCCTAAGCCTACTACTAACCACAGATCTGCAAATAAGATGTTTTGGCAGACCGTCCGCCGACTCAGAGGAAAAAAGTTGAATATTGTTGAAGGAGTTAAATCCAAAGACACTTCTTTCCAATGAGGAGGACATCTTACGCAGATGAAGCGAGCACTTTTCAGAATTGCTCAATCCCGAACAGGGCACCGAAGATGACAGACCTATGGTCGAGAGTAGGGCGGAAAGTAGTCCTACGGTAGAGGAAGTAACTTTGGCGATCAAAGCGCTAAAAGTTGGCAAATCTGCTGGTGTGGATGAAATTCGGCAAGAAATGCTCAAGGCTTTAGGTAAAGAGGAAGTGCAATGGCTCTTGCGTGTCATTAAAGTTGCCTGGGAATGCGGTGAAACACCTGGTGATTGGCAAATGGGGGTGACAGTTCCTCTTTTTAAAAAAGAGGGCAAAAGAGAATGCGCTAACTATAGGGGTATATCTCTTTTAAGTCTCCCTGGAAAAGTCTTCGCTAAGGTGCTAGAAACGCGTTCCAGAGTTGTGGTTCAGGACAGTTTGGGGGATGAGCAGTGCGGTTTTCGTCCCGGTAGAAGCACAACCGACCAGTTATTCACTCTCAGAATGATTCTTGAGAAGGCCTGGGAATATGCTAAACCTGTCTACACTTCTTTTGTGGATTTGGAAAAAGCATATGATAGGGTTCCTCGAGGCAAACGCTGGAGTGTTCTGCAGGAGTATGGGATTGATGGTTCCCTGTTAAGGGCTATTCAGTCTTTATATACAAATTGTAGAAGCTGTGTTCGGATAAACGGTGTTAAATTAATACCTTTCACTGTGGGCGTTGGACTCCGCCAAGGGTGCGTTTTGTCATTTCTCCTCTTCATTGTATATATGGATTGGATGTTGCAGCGCAGCCATGGCGGGGAATGTTTCAAAGTGGGAGACCTAAGGATTAGTCATCTGCTCTTTGCGGGTGATTTGGTCATCCTTGGGTCCTCTAAAACCGAACTTCAGCGCGCACTCGAAAAGTTTGTAGCCGTTTGTGATGATGCTGGAATGAAGATCAACGTAAACAAGTCAGAAGTAATGGTCGTTTCCCAAAAACCCATTCAGCGCACTCTGCATGTTAGTGGAGTTCCACAGAAGCAGATGGATAAGTTAAGTACCTCGGGGTCTTATTCACGAGTGATGGGAAGAGCAATGCCGAGTTATCCTGTAGAATTGGTCAGGCTGGATCAATTTTGAGAGAGCTTGGCCAATCTGTTATAAGGAAGGCCGAACTTAGTGTTCAAGCTAAGCTATCGGTTTTTAACTCGGTGTATGTTCCAACTCTCACCTATGGTCATGAAATTTGGGTAGTGACCGAAAGAATAAGATCGCGGATACAAGCTACCGAAATGAGGTTCCTTCGCGGTGTTGCTGGAATAACTCGTAGGGATCGAGTGCGCAACACCAGAGTACGCGAGGCGCTCAATGTTGAGCAGCTACTTCTCCGAACGGAACGATCTATGCTTCGATGGTTTGGTCACGTAGTGCGTATGCCCCCAGACCTGTTTTCAAGACTTGCCATGGTTGCCGTGCCATCAGGTAGGCGACTTCGCGGAAGGCCTAGAAATAGATGGTTGGATCAAGTCCGACATCTGTCCTGGAGCCGCTTAGGGATTCCTCCTGATGAATTAGAGTCAATGGCGGAGGATCAAGAAGGATGGAGAGTCCACCTGAGCATCCTACCCCCGCGACCCTCATGAAGGATTAGCGGGCCATTGAAAATGTATGTGTATGTATGTATGTAAATTTTTACGTGTTACTTGTATGTTGTATTGTATTGTGCATGACTGCAATAATGAAATTAATAAACTATACGAGTAGTCAATCTCTCCAGGCTTCTTAATTCCGAGTTTATTAACCACCCAGTGCTACCACGGTTTTAAGTGTGAGTGGTATTCCACCTTATACCTCTTTTTCCCAATGCAAGGAAGGCATTGTAAAAGCAAGGAAATTTTGCAGCAAAAATAAAGTTTTTATGATATTTTTTAATACTTTTTGATTTAACTGATGTCGTTTTCCATTTGGGCCAAAAAGAGTGCTCTTTTTGTGTTCCGCACAGAAACCGCACTCCCAAACATGTTCCATTGGCTCTTTGGAGTGCTGTTCCGGGAGTGTTTTTTTGTTCCGGATTTCATTTGGGAGTGCTCTCAAAATGCACTAACACATATAAACCCTTTCATCGGACTACTTGTCAAAGTCATATGGTACAAGATGCATTCTTTTGTTTATTTCTTTTTCTTGGTTGGGGCAAGTTATTAGACACATATTACTTAGATATAATTGACAATTTGATAATATATTAATAAAAACATGATGGAATTGTTAGTGTCGTTTTCCATTGGGCAAAAAGAAGCCATTTTTTGCTTTGTTTTTTCGTGAAAAATGTAAACATAAAATCAGACATTCACCAACACACACAGAAGTAAGCAGAAGACGATTCCACATGTTCCATTGGAATCAAAAAGGAGTGAAATCGGGAGTAAAACCGATGGAAAACGACATAATAGAATGCACATTTTCATTTTGTTTCATCTCAATCGCCTCGACATTTTTGGTAGGCAAATGACTGCTAGTGCCGCCGTTCGCCTTAAAGCTATCTCACAGTGGTCCAGTAAAGAATTTGACCACGACTCCATTCTGAATAATTTCAAAATTCCTTCCGAAAACATAGACTTTACCAAGCTTAATTTTGACAAAAAATTCCAAGTGCTTAATCTCAGTCTTCTTCTTCTTCTTCATCTTCCTTTTTATCAGCGAGGTTATGATCCGAAAACAAGGGATCACAACCCTCCCACTTCACCGCATTTCTACTGATCCGCCTGTGGGGTTCGCCTATATGACCTCAGAAAATATCGGCAGGCCTGCCGATTTTGGATCACTCGGTTACTGAAGCCAATGAAATGCCGATGTCGTCGCATTTGTCTGATCCAGGTATTTATAGGCCTGCCTTTCCTACATCGCGATGTCTTTGGAACGTGCATTGATATTACCTTTTTAACAGGGTTCAAATGAGCTCTTCTTTGAACGTAGCAATACCAGCAGAGCCGGTCGCGCTCTATTTTTTGTACGATGGTTTCCTTGATGTGAAAGCTTCCACGGATCTTCGAACTTCTTATTCGATCAAGCTTTGTCACTCCTGCTGTCATGCGAACCATCTTCATCTCAGCTGCCCTTAATTTACTCTCATACCTTTTGCACATCGTCCAACATTGTGAACCGTATGTGAGCGCTGGACGCACAACGGCGCTGTAGTAGAGCCTTCCTTTCAACTTAGGTGGCATTTTTCTGTTACAGAAGATAGCGGAATTTTCTCGCCACTTCATCCACCCTACGCTTACGCGATGATTGATGTCGTTATCACAGGTTGCTTTGCTATTGATCATAGATCCCAGATATTTGAATTTTTCGCACTTGGGAAGCACTGTTCCATTCAAATAAGTGTCTGGAATAGGCCTGAGTGGATCAGAGAACGGGCAGTACAAGTACTCTGTCTTTTTTGAACTAATGCGATACCCATTTCCCTCCAGAGCGTCCACCCACACATCAAGTGCTTGTTGCAGGACTGTAGGATCCTCACTTATGATGGCTCCATCGTCAGCAAAGAATAACTGATGTACCTTGGGGTCCATCACTTTACCTTCAAGCGGATAATCAAGGACTGCAATAAAAAGCAAAGGACTTAAGACGCTCCCTGATGCACCCCGATTTTGACTGGGAACTCTTCGGTTACTCCAGCGGGGCATCTTACTCTTATCATTTCTCCCTCGTACATAGGTTTCTGGAACCCTTCGATGTCTTAGCGCCACCCATATCAGATCTCGTGGTTGTCTGTCGAATGCGTTATCAAAGTCAACCAATACCACATGCAAATCCCTTAAGGAATCACGATGTTTTTCCATTATGATCCTCATACTTTGGATTGCATCTGTGGTTGATTTACCCGAGACAAACCCGCACTGATCATCAGATACCCGTATTATTTTTCGCAGTCGGCCACCTAATACCCGCTCAACGATATTCATGGTGTGTGATATCAGCTTGATCGTACGGTAGTTATCACAGTTTCGCGTATCACCCTTCCCTTTGTATACAGGGAGAAGGTAACTTTCCCTCAATTGATTCGGCATTGGGTCACTTCTCACAAATTTGGAGATGAGAATTCTGAGCCATCTGAGCCCGATGTCTCCCATCGTTTTCCAGAACTCAGGGGGCATCTCGTCTGGCCCAACCGCTTTTCGTTTTTTGGAGTATTTGACCGCTTCACTAACTTCTTCGACTGTAATGTCGGGTATTTCTTCACAGTTAGGGGTGGCTCTTGGAAAGTATAGCCGAGGAAACTGTTCATTTAAAAGTTCTTCACAATACTGCCGCCACCTCTGCAGAATTTTGACCTCATCCACAAGAAGCTGGCCATGAGCACTGTTAATGAATTTCGGCGAACGAATCTCCTGAGCATTCCTCCTTCTTTGGGCGGCTATTTTGAAGATGGTTGCGCTCTTGTTCATATTGTGTCTTCGCAGCTCCTGGATAGCCTGGTTTGCATCAACAACCGCGGAAGATATTTTCTCCAGCTCCCGATACAGGCCCTCCGTACTCTCTGCTTGAAGCTGGGCGCACTTCTTCTTCGCTTTTTTCTTGCAACATCTGTATTGCATTTCGAGGCGAACTTTTTCGTCATTATTATTAGAGGGGCACTTTGACCAAGCTTTTAAAGCCGCTTTTTTCTCATTTATCACCTTCTTAGCTTCATCACTCCACCACTATGTTTCTTTGGTGTGTTGATGGTGGGTGGCCTTTTGAAGCTCCTAGCAGTGATTTGGCCTTCTTTAAGGAAGTTCGCTGTAGGGAATCCCACATATTTTGTGCTCTGCACTCTTCATCCTCAGCTCCGTTGATGGTGTGAGAGAGGTAATTTTTCATTACGAAAACAAAAGCTTCGCCTTTTTCTTTGTCCAGATTGTACCACTTGATTTTCTCAGAGACCCTTGTTTGTTTGCTTTTCTTCGGTATTTTCATAAAAAATTCTGTTAGCAGGAGACGGTGTTGCCGAGCGTTTGCCTCTCCCAGGATCACTTTGCAATCTTTTACCCGGGGCTTCATGAAACTGCCTACCAAATGGTAGTCAATCTGAGTTTCATCTCCACCACTGCTGTAAGTGATCAGGTGTCGGCTTTGTTTGATGAACATGGTATTTAACACGATAAGACCGTGTGATTTGCACATGCTCAGGATGTCTTCACCAGGAAGGTTCCTGGTGCCGTATTCTAGTCCTCCATGGCAGTCTTCATAGTCTTCGTTTGATTTCCCGACATGTCCATTTAAATCTCCTCCAACAAACAGAAACTCTTCCTTTGGGATGTCCTTAAGGAGATTGTGGAAATCTACCTAAAATCTATCTTTATCTCTCTGATTGTACCCATCGTGGGTAGCATATGCACTGACAATATTCCACACCTCTCCTTGTATTACTAGTTTGAGAGACATCAAAAGGTCGCTGGACTTCGAAATGCTCAAGACGTTACCAACTAGCTCTGCCGCAAGGATGATACCGATTCCGTTCCGTATTAGAACATCTTGTAATCCTTTGTCCTAGCGTCCAAGAAACGCGCCCGATTTCCGATGTTTTTCCATTTCGTCTCTTGGACACACAAGATATCCATCCGCCTTCTATTCATCATCTCTTCCAGCTCGTAACTTCGACCGGTCATGCTTCCAACGTTCCAACTCGCGACCCTCAAATTTCTTCCAAACTGTTTCATTATTTTGCTAGCCCCCGGAATCCGTATAGCTCTGACCCGAACATTTCTGCTCGGTCCAGGATTAGTACCATGCACAGCAGTGGTAGTGCCTTTCCTTTTAGCAAGTATTACCATAATGATATAGTTTTGCAATATTACCATATTGCGATGGTGTTTGTTGTTTGACACGTGCATGCTCCTGTTTTGGTATTGTTTGATGTTTCTTCTATGACACCGGTGATTTCCAGTCGTGTCAACCCACGGACTCGGCTGCACACTTGTGGGAGGGTTTTTAAGGTCGTATATGTGTCGCTAGGATCACTAGGTTGTTATATTGCCTAGATCTGATGTGTCCCCTTAGTCGCCTTTTGCGACAAGCGCTAGTTGTTGGGCGGCGCTCGTTTCTCACAGAGACGGCGCGTCGGAGCAGTTTAATATTCACCTTTGTTGTGTGCCAGGTCATAAGGGCATTCCAGGGAACTGTAAGTCTGATGAAGTCGCTAGGCATGGAAGAACAATACCAATGTTACCAGGGTCAAACCACGTCACTTTTCAGACGATCATCATTTGGACGACAGCAACAGACGAATGGAAGAAATTGTTGCATATTTTATAGGTGTCAATAATAATTAATTAATTAATTAATATTTCTCTAATAGGGTTCAATTGACAATTGACAGTTAATGAAAAACCCTCAGCGGAGCGGCGAAACCTTTAGCGGCTTAACCCCTCCAGAAAGTGGAGTTTATCAAATTAATCGCTTTGAGCGCGCCACTTACTCCAACTGTGCGCAATTTTTTCCTTTCGTCGGTAGATATCATTCAAACGATGATCGTCTAGAGTTACGTGATTAGAGCCCAGGAAAAGGTACCTTAGGTATACGAATTGTAAATTTTAATTAAAGCTGAATGCTATCGAGGGAACAAGTCTTAGATGAACATATGAACATATGGTACAACGTGTCTAGCAACAAAACAGATTTGGCCGAAGCTAATAGGCAAGGATGTAACAAGGCTCGGTGTATACTCAAATGATTTCTGTAGAAGCTGTATGGACGAAGAAGAGGAGGAAACTATTCTCCATTTTCTTCGTACATGTCAACTTACTCGCACAAAAGAAAATTTTACTCAGGAACTTTCTACTATAACGACCTAGGAGATCGGATAAAAACAGATATTAGAACTCTTCTACGCTTCACCGGAAGCTTCAATTGTTTCAAGGAGTAGGTATAGGAAAAGTTTTCATCAACCATTTGGTATCACAATGGATCTATCATTGGTCAAAGTGTGTTGGCTTTAGCTGGCAGCCACTTCAACCTAACCTAACTGTATGTTAAAGAACGAATTAGGTAATTATCGACGAAAGGCTATGAACAACTTCTATGCGATTAAATAACGTAACACAAATAATCGATACAATACCGAGTCCATTGACCGGATGTCTTTATTGAGAGGCAGCTAGGATCCAAGTGACCGAGAGAAGGAAAATTTGTTTGTACATTAATTTAGCAAAGTAAAACTGTTATACAATGTAAAGAAAGCACAACTTGCGTTATATGAATAGAATTTATATAGCGTAACTTATGTGTGATTTGACAAATATTTACTAATTAGAGAGTAGAATTTAATAAAAGATATTTAAGGATGAATAATCTTTGAAAAATTTCTAAGCACTAACCTTACCTAACCTTAGGCAGCATACGATAGTACTCATCTTCTTGAGTTCTACAAAATGAAGATTGATTTCAAGATCGCGTGAAAACTGATGCCGCAGTGCCGTGTAAAATTGAAAGTCTTGTCACGAAGTTGATGATCTACAAATCGCTGATTGTACCAGTACTGCGGATTGTTGGGCTCAAGCATCGCGAGTTGCAGATCATGTTAGTTATCACAGTTAAGTAATTGTAAACCTCAGCGTATTCTATGTGGTGCTTGCCAGAGTAACTGCATGTTGCGCAGTTGCAATTTCATTGATTGCAGCGCCATCTGCTGAGAAAATAATAACAATCACACAAACATTTCTTCTCCCTTTACGCTTACAACCGTCTATCAACGGTGTAATCAAATTTGTTTACATTGTATGCGCATGGTGTTTTGCGTTATTAAATATAATTGGGTCAGAATAGCGACCATTCCGTTCTTTCACTACGCTAATCAGATTATGAAATTCTGTTTACATTTACGAACCATTCATACACATTCTGCTCACATCAATTCAAAATTGTAAACTACTAAGCCCTTTGTTGTCAAACACAATGCGTGCTGTGTTCGTGGGATTACCATTTTTTCAACATAACGCAAGCGTCATTCTCGTTAAAATCAGAATACCAGCCGCCCTCTGACACTCACAGCAGTTTCCCGTCTAATCCCACCTCCAAAAAAGTCTGATCGCCGAACAAAATAATTGTTGCGGTGTCATCTGTGTGTACTGCTCCAAGACGAATATAAATTTTCGGACGCGAGCAGCTGTCAATCATAACATTCAACACACAACGATTTATTTACTCGTCAAATTGTTTTGTTGACGCGTTCTTATGGCGGCGCGTAGTATCTATAGTTATCCGCTTTCGATGATCTCGCTTCTACACGTATTGTTGTTGGTGGCAACTCCATACGTAAAATTAGGCTCTTAAATTGACCGTGTCTGTGAGTGTAGCGGATAATGACGTCATTCTATCGTTTCGATCTCGGAATGGAGTGGAAATGCTTTTTGAATTATCACAGTTTGTAGGGATGGTGCGGGCGACCTTAATTACATTAGCATCATCATTAATAATCATAGTAATAAAAAATAAAAAATAGTAAACAAAAACAACATGCATATTATACGGGAGGTTATTGTTTCTCTATTTAGCGCGATTACGTGAGGAGTGTGAAGTGGTTCCGGACGAGATGGAGCTAAGAGTGAATTGATTGTCGACTTGGAGTTTTTTTCGAGGTTTTGTGTGCAAAAGATGAAAGTTATATCTTTTTCGTTGGCTCCTAAGATTATGTGCTGAAAATTCAGCAAAGGGAGGCAGCGCAACAATTGTATACTTGTTGGTGTTTTGCGTCAGGTTGCAGAGATCGGCTTGAAAATAAAGGAGCGCGTCGAAAGGGACTGGGAACTCCAGTTTGTTGAGAAATTGTTTTTAAACATCAATTCTTCACATGGCAAGTCTAGGTCTATTACGATTTGCGTACCGCCAAAAATTTGACATCGGATTTTCATAGATCTCGAAACAAGAGGTATCAACAATCATTCTGGTTCTATTTTTTTGTAATTTAGTTAGAGCTACTTTTATTACACTCTACCTCAATACTATTAATTGAAAATTAGTAAAAATAATAAAAACTTAAATGTAGTGATTGATTTATATACTCCCAAAGTAAATACAATTGCTAGCTTGAAATTGCTATTATAAAAGAATGATTAATCTTAAAAATCAATATTCAAACAAGTTATCAAACAGAATATATAAATGTTATCGTCTTGATAGGAATAAGAGAAGAGGTGGTGGTGTTGCCATTGTTATTAAAAGGAGTATAAAACACAAAGTACTTCCAATTATGAAAACTAAATTGATCGAGAGCATAGGTGTTGAAATACCTTTTACGAATGGTGGTTCTATCAAAATGTTTGCAGTTTATTTTCCTGGTGGTGGTGCTTCAGTAGAAAAGCGCTTAACATTATATGGCGAGTTACGTAAATTGATCAGTATAAGTGATTTATATCTAATAGGTGGTGATTTTAATTGTAGGTATAGTAATTGGGGTTGTCTTAGAGCAAACTCATGGGGAAATGTTTTAGCAGACCTAAACACTAGACATCCCTTTCATATTTTATATCCTCCTCTTCCTACATACATTCCTTCGGACAGTCGGAAAAATCCGTCGATTTTGGATATTTATCTAACTAATATGCATGAATTGTTCACTCAACCAGTGGTTTTGAATGAATTAAGTTCTGACCACTTGCCCGTTAAATGTAGTGTTCTTTTGACCCCTGGAAAAAGCTCCAATATTGTGTATGATTATGAAAAATGCTAATTGGAATAATTTTAAGACAAAAATGCGACAAAAATTAGCAAACACACAAGTGCATTTACTGAAATAAATGTAAACCAAATTGACGTAGCCGTTAGTTTATTCACTACCTCGGTGCTAGATAGTATCGATCAAATGGAACTCGAAACTCCAGAGTCTAGACAAAAATAGCAAACCATTCTGGAATATTGCAAAAGTTATTAAAAGAAAGAATTGTACCATTCCAGCTTTAAGACAAGGTAACACTCTTATGTTGTCTAACGCTGAAAAGTCGAATGAATACTCTAGCAAATTTATTTATTTTATTTTATTTTATTTATTATATTTATTTATTTATTTTAACCACTCCATTTCAAATAATCTTGTAAGCAGCGTTGAACAAGCAGTGGAACACTCCCTTGATATGATCATGTTATAAGCATCGATAATAATGAGACTATCACTTGTAATGACGTTTTATCTCTCATTCTCGATCTGAAAAAATTGAAGTCTCCTGGCTTTGATGGGATAAAAAATATATTTATCAAGAATCTGCCCAAAGTTGGCATAAAATTCCTCCAAAATCCTTTTAACTGCTGTATGGTAATAGGATACTTTCCAAAAGTTTGGAAAACGGCAAAAATAGTTCCTATCTTGAAGTCAGGGAAGTACTTAAGTTTACCTAATAGCTATAGGCCAATTAGCTTATTAAGTTCTCTAAGCAAGTGCTTCGAAAAAATAATAAAAAATAAAGTTTTTGCTCACCTTAACGTGAATAATATATTGCCTTCAGAACAGTTTGGCTTCAGACCACATCATTCTACCATACATCAAATTCATCGCATCACGAATCATATTAAGATGAATTTTGCCATAGGAAGAAGCACGGGTATGGTCCTTCTTGATGTCGAAAAGGCTTTTGATACAGTATGGCACAATGGTCTACTGCACAAACTTTTCAGGTTAAATTTCCCAATGCACCTAGTCAGAATCGTTCAATCCTTCTTATCGGGCCGTAGGTTTATAGTTATTGTAATTAACTTACTTTCTAATGAGTTTATTTTAGAAGCTGGTGTACCCCAAGGTTCGGTGCTTGGTCCAATCCTCTATAATATATATACACATGACTTTCCTAGACTAAATAACTGCGAGTCTGCTATTTTCGCAGATGATACATGCATTTATTCCTCCGATTTACTTGGTTTTACCATTGAAGCCAATTTGCAATCGGCCCTAAATGCAGTTAAAATATATTTTGATAACTGGAAGATCAAAATGAATGCTTCAAAGACTCAGGCTATCTTTTTTACGAGAAAAAGAAAAGCCTGTTTCTTACCAAACAACAGACTCACTTTAAATAACAGAGGAATGGATTGGATGACCAGTGCTAAATACCTTGGGGTATACTTAGATAAGACTCTGACATACAGGAAATTATAAGAAAGGTGAAAATCACAATTAAAATAATGTACCCCTTTATAAATCGAAAATCAAAACTAAGCAATGAAAACAAGCTCATAATATTTAAAGTTATTTTCCAGGCTATCATGTTCTATGGCTCACCCATATGGGGTAAAAGCGCCATGAGCCACATTCGTAAATTGCAAATAATGCAGAACAAAGTGCATAAAATGATATTAAATCTACCTTGGTACTTTTCAACTGCTGAATTACATGAACTATCTAATATTGAAAAAATACCCGATAGGCTAGCAAGATTGAATGAACGTTATTATTGGTCTTGTAGCTCATCTGATAACCCCTTAATATCAGGTCTGTTATAATAATTAACTTGTTTATTTATTTATCTATGTATTTATTTATTTATTTATTTGTCTATTTATTTATTTATTTATTTAATTATTTATTTATTTATTTATTTATTTATTAATTTATTTGTTTTTTTATTATATATTTATTTATTTATTTATTTATTTATTTATTTATTCACATATTTATCTTCATATATATTTATTTATTTTTTATTTTTTATTTACAGTTTATTTAATTATTATTTATTCATTTATTTGTTTATTTATACATTTATCTCTATATATACATATATATTTATTTATTGGTTTACTTGTACCTTAGTATATTTATTAATTTATTGTTTTTGTTTGACCTGAAATCAAGGCTCGTCACGTTTATGTCCCACCACAACTTCTCTCCTTCCAGGACGAATAAAACCCCCACGTTTTAATGAAGGTTTTTTTATTCTCATATCTTTTTCCTTCAATACTAATTTAGATCTGTGATACTTTCTTTTGCTAACTTATATAATATTTTCAGTAGTAAGGTAGAATGATACCATATCTCTGCAAATTATGCAATTGATGTTTTTAAAAAAAGAATGTTTAATTTGGCTGAAATAAAATCATAAATCATAAATCTTAAAAAAAGAAAAAGCAAGATTTACAATATAAGCAGTTTCGCAGAATTAATAATGATTTGGAACCTTATAAGAATATTGCAACATCCGGTTGCAGAAACAGTTTGAATTCTTAAATAAGTTCCTTCATAACAAATGTATATTTTCCATTGAATCTAGCTTAGAAACAAATAGTAAACATTTTTTGAGTTTCATCAATAGAAAAAAAAGCCTACGATATTTTTGATTGCGTCATAATGGTGGAACATCACATATCAATTATACATATATGACTGGTTTGTGAAAAATGTTCAATAAATTTGTACTGCTAGTTTTGCAATTATTTTACATACTTCTAGCAATACCTTTTTAAATAATTATGTCATAATAGGCAGTCTAAATATATTAATCTCGAACTTAGAATAAGTGCTGCCTAACCTGAAACCCGACGAATGATCAGGTGTTGATGGCAACCCTCCAATTATACGGATAATACACTGGTCGACAATGGAAAATACTCAGACATGTTGAATACTGTTTTTCATAATACTTGACCTGTAGATAACGTGAAATGTAATGTTTTGCTAAGATCATATACGATGACGCTTTTACCTTCTTAATACAGTGCATTGCAAAAGTATAATCAAAAAAACTGTTTTGCCTAGTTTGCAAAAGTAAAAAAAAAACATTTTTTTATTGCTTAAAATCCCAAAAAAAAGGGGATAATTCTTTTCTTCTAATTACTTGATTACTTCTTCTTCTTCTTCTTCTTCCTTTTATCAGCGAGGTTATGGTCCGAAAATAAGGGAATATAAACCTCCCTCTTCACTGCATTTCTACTGTTCCGCCTGTGGGGTTCGCCTATTTGAACTCAGAAAATATCGGAAGGCTTGCCGATTTTGGATCACTCGGTTACTGATGCCAATGAAATGCCGATGTCGTCGCATTACTTGATTACTGATCGCATAAAATAAATCAATAATAATGGGCCTGTATCCGTTTAGAGTTTCCTGTAAAAGGTCTTTTATAGTGTGCGTTTATACTTTTGCAAGGCACTGTAGTAACGTGCATCGTTTAAATCAGTTTCTCTGTGTGCAATTTAAAAGAAATATATTTGATTAACAAATTGTATAGGTAAGACTCTTTCTATCTTAATTAGTCGTTCTTTAGAAGTGAAAAAACGCCTGATCTTAAATCTTTTCTTTTTATAATTTGCACGCATTCAATGGGTTATAGTAGCCTTCAAATGCTTTTACATAGTGTGGGTGTTGGAAACGATAGATGGAGAGACAGAAAGATTGGTGTAGTGTTTTCAAACTCAGATATTTATATTTCAGAGAAACTTCGGGGGTGGCGTCCAGATAACCGGGGAGATTTTTTGTTATTCTTGTGTTTGTTTCTGATTCACAGTATTTTATTCCCCACCACCCGGGGCATGTAGCACAACACGACAGCACTTGTAGGACAAGTGAAATTCGACAACAAAAAATTGTGTAACACAAAACGAAAGTCCGTGAACACTTCGAAAATTGTCGGGATGATGAGATTCGATCACAGCTTTTCACAGAAAGAACTTTGGTTCAATGGGGACAGGGGATTTGGATATTGTTAAAAGATGACAAGTGTATTTTTTATGTAATATCTTTGGAAAGGCAGAATACAGATATTGAAATAAAATAATATTTAATTAATTTCATAACATTTTGCCAAAATACGTCCCTTATATACACCCAATTCTTATTTTAAGGAACAACATTTAGGCTTTTTGCCAGGTTGTGTATTTCCTTCCATTTATTACATTTATTTCCTTTTGTTAAGACATCACCGAAAGCACAGAAAAGTACATATTTTCCTTCCTTATTTTAGTTAAAATATATTTTTTTTTCTTCTCGAAGAATGCCGACAAGTCAAGGGAAATTTATTCTTTTGACAAGAACGGTTTACGTTCTGTTACAGAATTAGTTTGTACTTGTGTTGCGGATCTGCATTGTGATTGATCGGAAAACTACTGACTGCTCAAAATCTGACTTGGGCAAGTAGCGTAACAATTAAGTTCGTGATGAAGTGCTTGCTTTACTTCCAAGCGTTGACCCCCAAGCAACTATACGTTTAAAACCGTATACGTGTTAGCTAAAATTGCAAGTGGGGGTTGTCTAGGGTCTGATTCTAGACTAGGTAACGTGGGTTGGAAAAAGATTTCATGCGATATAGACTGGATATTTTGGGGGTAAGTAAAATCACATGGTTAGAAGCGGGCCAACACCAGTCCCCAACGCGTAACACTGCACTACTCTATTCTGAAAGACCATCCGAAAGTCCACGGTAATATGGAGTCGGACTGCTGCTAACAACAACAGCACGCATAGGCCTAATTTCCTGGCACCCTCATGGTGATAGGATTATGATGGCCAGATTCCGGACTAGAGTATGACGCGTCATCATCATACAATATTATACCCCAACGGAGGGTTCGCCGAAGGAGGAGAAGGAGAGCTTCTACAATCTCTTAAGCGCCGTCTTCAACACAACACCAAATGTAGACATTGTCATAGTGATGGGGGATCTTAATGCCAATGAAGGCAACGGCAGCGAAGTGCTCAAACATGTAATCGGAAAGCATGAACTAAGCAACCGCAATGACAACGGCGAAAGGTTTGTGGATTTCTGCAATGCCAACAAAGTCAGTTGGCTTTCCAGTGACAGACAAGCAACCTCCAATCAAAGTGACCATTTTGCAATCTGCCGCCGCTTTAGAAGTAGTCTCCTGGACGTCCGAAATAGGCGAGGGCCAGATGTGGGGTTACTACGGGATCACCATCTTATGATAGCTACTTTCTAACTACGTACTGCTGCAGTTCGAAGATCCCACGACAACACGAGAATGTCCAGGTTCAACATCGATAGATTAAGTGATCCCTCAGTGCGTCAACAATTAAGGGAGCACCTTTCGCAAGGTGTGGAAGCAATCAGCAGCTCACTGATTAGCAATGTGCTTCGTGCAGCTTTGTCAACGGAGATATTCGATGGACTCTTACATCCGAACTTAAACATCTTGACTACGCTGACGATGTATGCTTACTCTCTCATAGAATTATGGACCAAAGACAGCAGATGTGGAGGCGTGCGTCGTCTGGCTGAAAATTAATACGGCAAAAAACTAAAATTATCACCCCTGAAACAAACTTTTCGGCTCAAATATGCATTGCTGGATAACCGTTAGAGAGAGTAGATGATTTCCAGCGTCTTGAGAGTATTGTCTCGACCGATGGTGGAACCGAACTGGGTATATAGCCAACAGGATCGGCAAAGCAAAGTCCGCGTTCGGTTTGTTGTCCAAAATATGGCGAAGCAATGCCAAAGTTTGAACACCAAGCTAAGGCTGCTGCGCTCCAATGCTGAATCTGTGCTGTTACATGGATGCAGCATATGGAGAGTGACCAAATAGATCGTACGTTAATAGGTTCCTGCGTAATATCTTAAGGATTTTTGGGTCAAATCGTATCTCTAACGAACACATTTACGAGAGAACGGGTCAGGAACCAATAGGCACAACCATCCAACGATGGAAGTGGCAGTGGATTGGTCACACGTTTCGAAAGGGTGACAGTTCCATAGCAAACCATACTGTGCAATGAAACCCTTTAACACAGGATGGCAGAAGGCCTGTTGGAACATGGCGCAGAACAGTCGAGAAGAAGGCGCGTCATTTGGGGAAAAGTTGGGGAGAGCTGAGACACATTACCAGAAACTGTACACTATGGCGCGTAGGCGTAGTAGTGGCCCTAGGAACCACAAGAGGATATAGGATATTAGTGTGAATGAAAGTGTGGCTATCGATGACGTTAACACTACACCATTGCCATACTGCATTTAAACAGCACGTTTCGGTTATTATTTAGAAAAAAGGGTGTCAGCCCTCGATTTTGATGAAATTTTAATATGTGATAGAAGGCATTTTTCTGAGAATTTTGATGTATATGGTATATTTAAGATCGGACTTGTCTAGTTTCGAAGATATAATCCTTTAAATTGCCCATACGGGGGTTTTATAAATAAATACTGATCGACAGTTTATCATTCTCGTTACTTGCATAAAGAATGCTTTTCCATTTGGTATTAGAAACCCTTGCTTTGCGGATTGGTTTAGTAATACACAGTGAGATAAGATTTAAGCATAGGTAAACTTTTTTTTTTCGTAGTGTACGATGCGTCTTTTAGTGTATAATTAATATGTTCTGCTTGCTTTTTTTCACGTCGTTGGTGAAATGTTGAAAGTTAAGCCGTATTCTTTTTGGCACGGGCAAGTACTTTCAGGCACTCATGTTGTCCGCGATGGGGAGATGATTTTTCCCCGCGTATGGGAAGCATATTCAAAGCACTTTAACTTTATATTTTCACAAACCATCATCTTTTTGGATTTTCTTGCTATGGATTATGAATATTTTTAATCGCTCTTATTACTATTGGCTCGAGACAGCCCTTAACTGTACTTACTTGAAATTCTGAAACAATTAGTAGCCCTAAAGAAACTTTCACCTCTTTCACTTGTATTCTTAACGTAGTTTCGTCATGTTTGCAGACCACCACGATCGATTGCTCTTTCTCATCTAAAGAAAAATCTTGTTACCGTGAAAGTTTCCAAAAGATTGTTTTTATAATTTATGCGGTGTTAACCACTTGCCTGCAGTTGATTTTCAATGCCATTGTTTATTGATTTATTTCGTCATCAAGTGCTTCATGGTCTTTGGGTCAGTTCAACTGACCGTGAATACGTTCTTGCACCGGAACCTCTGGTCTGGTATTCTTTTGAAAACGGTAAACTTGCACCAACGTTATACGCATAACTTATGTAGCAGTACCTACAAATATTTATGGAAATAAAGTGTTAAAAACCTTGATCTTTTGTAGTTTCATAGATCGTGACCGAGAGTTATACGTGAAGTGTTCAATGTGCAATCAAACATGAGATTCTTTGCGGAAGGGAAAATCAAGTATCTGTCCGGCGTTTTGAATTGATGCGGATATGGCTGATGTTTTGCTTGCAATTGAATGCCGCGCAGCTTGAAATGTCATACAGCTTAAGATGATGACGCCTGATATTGTCGTTTGAAGGCTTTATTCGGGTTATGATGTACTGTTTTAGACAGAGTTTAAAATACCCGCTCTATTCCGAGAGGAGAAGGCATTTGTGTATTTATTTCATTCATTCATTCATTGAACTTTATTGAGACAGATAAATCAATTACATTCGTTTCTTAAATCTAAAGGTTCATTTTTGGCGGACTTAAAGATATGTCTGACTGAAACTATACTTTAAACAAAATGTTTTCTATAACTATACAAGGGTTAACCTATCTAAAAGATATCAATGTTAAAAGTAGAAAAAGAACTACGTACATAGGGAGCATAAGTCATAAAGATTCTTAAAGATAAACATAGATTTTATACCATCCAAAGAAATTTTACAATCTTATGCATATTAAACAAAGGTTTATAAATTTGTTGGTTGTGTTCTTTTTCAAACATATCATCGATATCATCCCCGAAAGTTTTTTTTTTTTTTTTTTTGGTTGCGCCTGGAGGTGCAGGAATCTTCAAAAGATACCAATGGTCCGTACCATTGGTTATGCCCGATTCATATATCTGACAATGCCATCAGTGCTAGTCAGTATATGCCTACGGGCTAAACCTCACCCCCTCAGAGAGGCACTATGAGAACCGGCTGCGCGTACTCATAGTAGTAGGAAATTCGTTCCTCTCATATTTTCATTTTTTGTGATGACTACGACTAAGTTGCCTTAACGAGTAGTTTACGCTTCTGTAGTGTTAATCGCGTTAGGTAGGTAGCTTTCCAGTGAAGGCACCTACTAATACCGTCATTACATGCGGTTTTTCCTTACGGCGCTAGGTCGAAAGGTCTTGTTCTTTGTAGTCGGCGCTCAAGGTTTGTCACGTCCATAGTACGGATTATTTCATTATTGCAATGAACATGAAGACGGGTACGAAGTTTGCGAGCAAAGTTTGTTACTTCGTCCCTCACGGTAGCAATTCCTAGATCTCTGTGAATATGACTATTCCTTATATACCAAGGAGCATTCACGATTGCTCTTAGCATTTTATTTTGAAATGCTTGCAGTAGAGCCATATTGCTTGGTTTGTATACCATATGTCCAAGACGGTTTTAGCACTTGCTTATACAGAAGCAGTTTGTTGTATACGCTTAACTTCGAGTATCTTCCGAGTAGCCAATACATTTCTCTAAATCTGATTTCGAGCTCTTCGCGCTTCTTTTTAACGTGTGGTTTCCACTTAAGTTTTGCGTCTAGGGTCATTCCTAAATATTTTGCCTCGTTTGCGTAAGGTATTTGTACCGAGTTAATGGATATAGGTACGTTGTTTATCTTTCTTAACGTAAAATTGACATGCGTTGATTTTGTCTCATTGAGGACTATTCGCCAGGCTTTTGTCCATTCGCATACATTGTTCAAAGCTCGTTGGAGTTTTCCCGTTGATGATTCGACTGACTCATCCGTTACGAGGATAGCCGTGTCGTCTGCGAACGTTGCTACAACGGTCCCTTCATCTTGTGGTATATCTCTTGTGTAGAGCAAGAACAGGATTGGACCGAGAACACTTCCTTGTGGAACACCGGCGTAGATATCTTTGAAATCCGAATATTCACTCCCGTGTCTAACACGGAAAAGTCTGTTTTCAAGATAAGATTCCAATATTCTGTACAACTTTTCCGGTAAGATTACCCTTAGCTTATACCTTAGGCCTTCGTGCCATACCTTGTCGAAGGCTTGCGATACGTCGAGAAAAGCGCTAGACCATATTTTTTTCCCTTCTAGAGCTTTTTCAATCTCGTTCGCTATTCGATACACCTGATCGATTGTGGAATGTTTGACCCGAAACCCGAATTGATGATCGGGGATCAAGTGTCTTTCTTCAATTACTGGTTGCAATCGTTTCAGCAGAAGTTTCTCGAAGACCTTAGATATTATTGGCAGAAGTGAAACGGGTCTATATGATTTCTTGTCATTTGCACATTTCCCCGGTTTCGGAACCATAATAACTTCGGCGACTTTCCATTGCCTTGGAACATATAATAGTCTTAAGGAAGCATTTATAATGTAGAGCAACTTAACCAGCACTTTTTTCGGTAGCTCTTTCAAAATTTCGCCAGTGATTAAATCATATCCCGGAGCCTTGTTATTTTTCAATTTTTGTATTGTCATTCGAAGTTCGGACAGGGATACGGTTTTTACTCTAAAGTTGTCGGGTGCCATATTAACATTCGGATCTTCGATCAACGGTTGTCCATTGAACGGCTTGAATGTTTCCTCTAAGTGATCGGCAAATAATTCTGCTTTCTCTTTATCTTCTTTTGCCCATTCCCCGTTAGCTTTCCTAATTGGCGGCGAGTGCATTACAGGTTTCCTTATGGACTTCAAGGCTTTCCATAGAGAGTAGTTTGAATACTTATCAGCGGTCAGACCCTCGAGGTAAGTAGAAGTCTCGTGATTTTTTAGGTCCTGCAGCACCTTTTTAAGCTTGTTACAAAGATGGTTCAGATAAGTTTTATCCGGTGGCGCGCGGGATTGTTGCCATCCACGTTAGTATCTTAAGTAGCTGTTTCATATTCATGTTTTTTGATTGTCTTGCGAGGTTTGAACTCGAGCTTGCTCAATTTGTCAAGTATAATTTTATTAACTTTGGTTTGCTCCTCAAATTTTTCCAATATAATGGTAAATATTTGGCTAACCGGATCTGTTGTAGCTGATCTTAATTTGTTTTCGTTTGACGCGACTTGCGCGTACGATCTCGCGTCAACCTGTGGCGGTTTTTCCGCTGCACTTGGACCAGCGACGTTCTCTTGCGCAATTTTTTTATTTCCCTTTATCGGTCGCTTCGTTTTGACTGGCTTAGCGGTCTTGGGCTTATCGGTTTTACGATCTCTTAAGCTTGGGTTCGGGTGTATCGGTTTCTTGAGAGTATCGCGCCTTTTTTGAAGCTCCTTTGCTACTTCACAACCTCGATAGTTTGCTGGGTGCTTGCCTTTACAGTTTAGGCAGGTCGCCGGAGCCTGCTTATTTAAGTCACACCTTTCTGATAAGTGGTTCCCGGCACATTTTACACATTTCGGTTCTTTTTGGCAATACGACTGGGTGTGATTGAAACCTTGACAGCGTTTGCACTGAGGTATCGATCGTGTATTCGTACGCATAGGCTCGATTTTAACTACGATATTCAAAATACTTTTTACGTTATAAATATCGTCTATATTTTCGCTTCTATCGAAGGTTAGCATAAAGAGCGGAAGTCCATGCTTGACCAAGATTTCATTGCCTTGTTCCGTTTTCTGCTTTATCTTCTTTAAGATATTAATTGCGTCGATAATTTTCAAGCCTTTTCCTTTAAGGTCATTTATAATGTCATCTTTAGTGCACGAGGGGTGGAGACCCCTTGCTATAACACGGAGTGGTCTTTCTGATTTATTTTCGTAGGTGAACCACTGGATCTTTTCCGCGTTTAGTTTTTTCGATATTGCTCGGTAGCCGTCAGAGTCAACTACATTAATTTTCCAATCATTGTTTCGGAATGACGTTACTTTAAATTCCGATGTCACAGTTCCCTTAAGAAGGCAATGCAATTTATTGTAGTCCGTAAAGCCGACGACGTTTATTGCAGGCGGGGGACGTAATTTGTCGTGAGTTTGTTTCTGTTTCAAGTCTTTTTCTTTGTCTTGTTTTCGTGGCTCGACTTCAGGTGAAGAACCGGCTCTTCGTTTTTTGCTGGGTCTTTTCTTTGAGACCCCATTTGTTTCGCGTGCTAGCTCTTCTTCATCCGTGTGATATTTGGGACTAGCTGCACGGGGTGGGGTAATTTCCTGTTCTCTTTGCAAAAGTGAATTCTTTAACGCCTTGTTTTCCTCTTTTAGTGATTCTACCTCTCTCTTATACTCTTGGTAGAGTAGATCCATTTTATTTAGCTTAATACGGAGTTCATTGTTTTCTTCCTCAAAGCTATTACATTTCACTGAGTCCCGTTTCTCTTGCGCTTGCGCTTCCGGCGGACTTCTTTTTCCGGAGACATTCGGTCTTGATGGTGGAGACCGAGTTACCCTTGAATTTCTCAAAAAGGGGTTTATTAAATGCAACAATTGGATCTCCCCAGAATCCGTAGAGCCTACCTACGAAGAGGGTGGATTTTCCAGATAACCTGGACTGCCACCTGGGGTACTATATCTATTTGTTTTACTCATTGCATATTATGTATACATTTTATCCCCGGTATACGAAGGGTGGATTTTAGTCGCCTCTTACGACAGGCATGCCTACCTCGGGTATATTCTGGCCCCTACCCCGAAAGTTTAGGGAAGATGCTCTTTCATAGAATGGTACGGAGTGATTCCTACTTGCATCTGGTCTTAACAGAGACATAGAGTGGCCATTTAGCAGGTTTAAGGGAGATAAATAATAGTTGTCATCTACACTTTGGTCGATATTAGAATCGGTTAAAGATCTAACATTTGGGTTAGGATGTGAACTGATTCGTTCCATCTTTTTTAAGAGAAGTTCAATTTGGTATATCATTAAAGGTGTCACTTTTGTTGATTCATATATGACTTTATTAGAAAACCATTTTTTGTCCGGTTTTCTGAATTTTCCACAGCAAAATCTCAGCAATTTTCGTTCAAAAATTTCCATTTCCTTGGCTACAATTGGAGAAATTGTAAACCAAATTGAAAAGCCGTACGTGAGAATGGGTCTAATTAGGGTCTTATAAATACATCAGTATCTTAGTTTTCCCCGCCATTTGCTTAAAGTTTAGTAATGGTTTCAATGTCATAGATACTATTTTTGCCCTATTTAGGACTTTTCTTGCATGCATATTAAAAGAAATCGGTTATGAAAATTTAAACCTAGATACTTAGTTTCACAACGCAATGGTATCAGACTATCATTTATTTTCAAGGAAAGAGATTTGCTTTCCTTGACTGCTAGGTAGTGTCCTTTTCCACTGCCATTTCTAAAACACGTAAGACCACATTTATCAGTGTTGATTTTGAGCCTCCACTTTTTAAAATAATTTTCAACATGTGGAAGTTTTTGTTTAATCTTATTAAGGGCCTCACTTGGCCGTATATCACTAGCTAATATAGTGGTATCATCAGCATAGTGGATAGATCCAGGCTCCTCTGCGATGGGATCTGAAAGAGGGAAGTCCTGGAGGTAAATGTTGAATAAGGATATACCAAGGATTGATCCTTGCGGAACGCCTGAAGACACGAGGAAAAAGTCGGATTTCTCGGAACCAATAATGATTGACGTACTTCGGTAAGTCAAAAAGCTGTATATCAATTTTATAAGCCAATCTGGATATATTCATTTCAATAGCTTGAAAATAAGACCATCATGCCATATCGAGTCAAAGGCTTTTTCAAGGTCAATATCCAAGCATACAGTACATTTTTTATTCCTCAGGTTTTGGATTATTTTATTCTGAATAATAAGTAATGCATGTTCAGTTGAACTTCCTTTTCTAAAACCAAATTGGTTATTCGGAATAATGTCTGCTTCTTCAGAAAAGCAGTTGTGTATTTATTTATAATTCTTTTTTCTTAGTTTAACAAGTTTACTTCTTTTGCCTTGTGAGTAAATAATCATAGCGAAGTAAATGATTTATTTTTTTATTTTTGCGAAGATGGTATATTTGTGTGACTTGGTTAAAACTGTAAAGAAGTGGACGAAATCGCGCTCGAATTTGTTCTCTAAAAGTCTTGTTCTCTACTCCTTTCATCCCAAATTGACTCTGGCTTGACCTTACCAAAAAGTAAAGAAATGCAGTTTGTGTTATTTTGGGCGCCTGGGGTATCCTCAATCAGAAAATTGCTTTCTCATACAATAAAATATATGCTTTATCCGTATTCTTAAAGAAAACCCAATTTAATCATTAAAGTTACAAAACACTTTACGCATCTACAATATATGATATTTATTTTTATGATATTAAACTTTATTTCAAAGCAAAACTAGGAGCTGAAAATCTAACAATTACTGGAAGTAAATACATTTAAGAAAAAAAATTGCATGAAATAGTAAAAGATACACTCAGTTGTCAGGTGCCAAGAGGTGTTTGTGAATATTTAACAGATAATGATGTTTTTTTTTAAAACCGTTAATGGAGAAAATTTTCACGCTACAGTTCATTTTGGGCCTCAACCAACAAGCATCTCCATTTAGCTCGGTCTATAGCCAATTGCTTCCAGTTGTCCACCCCAAGTTGGTTGAGGTCCCCTTGAACTTGTGCGCACCACCTACAGCGAGGAGGATGCTATTGCGTCTTTCCTCTGTCCATGTTTCAGTGCTGGAAAGCAGGACTGGAATGATCCGGGTCTTATATGGAGTTACTCGAAATAGAGCTTTATGTTTTTTTCAGAATTTATAGCAGAGCCAAAGTGTACCAACAAGTTTTTTCACGGTCCCACCTCTCGCGACTGTTTGACAAACATCCGAGAGCATTGTTGTCTTGAGAAAGCTTCTCAAAAAAAATAACCCTTCGGATACGGCACTAAACTGTAGGTTCCTTCCATTCGTGTAAAAAATAAAACGCCCACAACATGAGTGGTTGCGAGAAGCAAGGCCCTGGCACTTAAAGAGCCGTTGCGCCAAATATTTATTTATTTAAGGTAGACAAGGTCCCTTACTACCTCGAAGTTGTAGCTGCCCGTTGTGACGTTCTGCCGATTGTCCCTTCTTGTTAACAGCATATATACTGAACCCCCCACATACGCGGTCTCAGCATATGCGATATCGCTTATACGCGATTAAGCTTTTCCGAAATTCCCTCTACATGCACGGTCCTCCATCGCCATCCTAGGTAGATAATCTCTACATCTATAAAAGAGAACGCATTTTTTCTGTTTGTCCGCGAATAGGGAGTAAGTATGTAACTGTACCTCAACAATATATATATCAATCGATTTGTCGTAAGAAGAGGAATAACTTAGGATACATTTTAGTATCCTGAATCCGTTATTGGGCTCTTAAACTCATTTTATATGTTTTTTTTAATGACAAAAATAATTTTTCTATGCTTTACACACATATGACTACGAAATGGCTGAACTGATTTGAATATGACTTAATTCCTCGATTAGTACATTTCCTACTGAAGAGATTGAGCTATAAATCATTATTCTATGATTCTTATAACAGAAATAATAAGCAAAAATAAAATTATTTTAGATATAAAAATATCGCAGATATGCGTGGGTCATTGCAATCAATGGCCCACCAGTGGAGTGCACGCATATTAATGTTCATCAAACAAACTACATCGTATAAAAGGAAGTCCCCAAAACGTGAATGACTGCGATTATCTCGGGTCCCACTGAAGGGATTTGGATGCGGTTTTCACTGTTATGATCTGCATTTGCCGGGGAAGATTCTATTGAAATTGCTCTACCACTTACTTACAACATTTGTGTGTGATCTCTTCTGGAGCAAACATTGAAAAAAATTATTATCAGTGCCAATGTCAAATCTAAGACATTTTAAATTTTATTAATTAGGATATGTCAACCCTTCTTGCAATAAAGAGATTTGGCAATATACGCGACCATATGTACATATAATACATATGCATGTACAGAGAGAAAAATTGCAATATTTTTCCATTTTATTAGATGAGATGTTGTTGATCGTTGGATTTGTCTACATTTTAGAATGTTTTAATAGATTTAAAATTAATTATTAACAGGGTGGCGTAGGCAGTATATTGCAAGTTGAATACTCATACTTCAAGTTTATTTTCCTACCTTTTAGAAGGTGTTTTTCGAGAAATACTTCAGGTAATTATACGTGTTTTTCAAATGTAATAAACTGTTTCATTGAAACGTGACTGCATATCTGTAAATAAAATACTCTGTCCGCCGAATCAGAAGAAGATAGTTGAATATCGTGAAAAGAGTCAAAACTAAAGACGGTCCAATGAGCGATGGAAATGGAGACAGCACTTTTCAGAATTGCTTAATCCCAAACAAGCCATGTCATAACGAAGATGACAGAGCTATGCTCGAGACTTTGGCGATCAAATCGCTTCAAGTTGGCGAATCTACCGATGTGGATGAAAGCGGGCCAGAAATGCTAAATGCTTTGAGTGAGTGAGTGAGTGCAATGGCTCTCACGTGTTCTTAAAGTGCCATAGGAATGCGGTGAAACACCTGATGATTGTTCCTCTTTGTAAAAGGGGGGACAAAAGAGATTGAATCAACTAAAGGTAGTATCTCTTTTAAGTCCCCGTGGAAACGTCTTTGCTAAGGTGCTAGAAATGCGTTCCATTCCTCAGCTCTGGCTGAGGATAGTTTGGCGGATGAGCAATGGTTTCGGTTTTCGACCCGGCAGAAGCACAACCGACCAGTTATTCACTCTTAGAATGGTTCTTGAGAAGACCTGGGAGTATGCTGAACCTGTATACACCTGTTTTGTGTATTTGGCGAAAGCATGTGTTAGGGTTCCTCGAGGCAAACTCTGGAGTTCCTTATTAAGGGCGACGAAATATTTATATACAAACTGTAGAAACTGTGTTCGGGTAAATGGCGGTAAATCAATACCCTTCACTGTGGGAGTTGGACTCTGCCAAGGGTGTCTTTCGTCAGCTCGCCTCTTCATTGCATATATGGACTGGATGCTGCAGCGCAGCTGTGGCAGAGAATGTTGCAAAGTGGGGGTCTTAAGGATTAGTCATCCTCTCTTTGGGGATGATTTGGTCATCCTTGGTCCTTTGTCGGAAGTATTGATTGTTTCTATAACGCCTATTCAGTACACTCTGCATGTTTGTAGAGTCTCAATGAAGCAGCTTGATACGTTTAAGTATCTCGGGGTCTTATTCACGAGTGATGGAAAGAGCAATGTCGAGTTATTCTGTAGAAATGGTCAAGTTGGATCAATTTTGAGAGAGTTTGGTCAATCTGTTATAAGGAGGGCCGAAATTACCTATAGTGTTCAAACCTAATTATCGGTTTTTAACTTGGTATATGTGCCAACTCTCACCTACAGTCGCGGATACAAGCTGCTGAAAGAGGTTCCTTCGCGGTGTTGCGTAACACCAGAGTACGCGAGGCATTCAATGTAGAGCAGACACTTTCGAACAGAAGGATTTATGCTTTGACAGTTTCGTCGCGCAGAGCGTGTCCCCAGCTGGTTTCCAAGACGTGTCATGATTGCCGCACCATCAAGTTAGCGACCCCTCGGTAGGCCTATAAATAGATGGTTGGATCAAGTCCGACATCTCTCTTGGAGCCGTCAAGGGATTTCTCCAGATGGTTGGAGTCGACGGCAGAGGTTCAAAAATGATGGAGAGTGCACCTAATTATCCTACCCTCGCGACCCTCATAAAGGATTAGCGGGTGAACTGTTTTAATGACAAAACGGAGAGTGCTCTAAAGAAGTGTACTTGAAATCGCACATTTAAAGACCCAGTGAAGCGGGTACAACCAGCTAGTAATAATTAAAAGAGAAAAGCCACTTTTTAATGGTATGCAAGAAATCTGTTTTTACTGTTTAGCATCTAAGGCTTTCAAGTAATAAATTAAACAGTTGAGAGGCAGTGACAAAGTAAAGGCGTGAAAAGTGAATTTTTGTTTTTTGCTATTGGTAATGTGACAACACATTATACATTCTTCAGCTTTGCACATCAAAACCCTTCTCCTTACTTTAGCTGTCAAAGAATTCACCGTGTATTTTAATAATGTGTCCCCGCATTAAGGAATAAAATAAACTAATGGATACATTTTAACTATGAGGATATTTCTAAAACTACCCGTGTTAATTTGATTGACTCTAAAATGTCATGTATTCGTAAGTTCTACATATAATTTAATTGAACCAAAATACTTATATCTAATACTTATTGTTTAAACGAATTTTTCGATTAATGTGTTTATATATATTTTTTTCTTTTTAGGTAAGTCCATCGAGCTTGGAAAAAATCGAAATGCAGACATTGTGTATGATAAGAATTTGATTAGGATTTCACCAAACTGAGTAATTTACGATGATAAAGTCGTAGAATTTTGCTGATCGTAGATATGTAGTACAATACATACCTCACAAAGCTGGTAAGTTGGTGCTCTAATCGGTTCGAGCCTAAGAATGTCATAGTACATCGAAGTTATTTAGAGCGCTTTATGCGAACGAGATTATATGTACGTATGTATGTGTGTACATAGCTATTGTTCGTATTATCTATATATCTAGCTCACAGAGTGTTATTCTGTTCGTCTTTATTATGGTATCTATCCTAATCGGATAGTCTTGGGAATTTACGGCTTCCCATATACATATATTAATATTTGCACAAAATTAAGCGCAATCTATGATCAAACAATGGGAAATCATTTCTTCCTTTAATATTCTACGCCAAAAATAGAATTCCAATGCCATCATAGTATAGTTTTCTTGCTGTATTCAATAGGACACGAAGCTTTGAAAGCCGCATCCATGGCTGTTTCGAGGGTCCTAATTTTGGCGTCTAGTTCCTCGACTGATTCAATTTTCAGGTCGGGTATTCTATGAAGTTTTGATTTAATAACCTGACCAAACTTCTTCCAGTCAATTCTCTTAGAGTTTCTAAGTGGCTTGGGAGCCTCGACCTCGAGGCACACGTTGTAAAGAATCCATCTGTGGTCGGAGAAGGACATTCGATCGGATACTCGCCAGTTTACTACCCTAAAGCTATCATTGTTGGTTTTTAAAGTGATGTCTAAAACTTCCTCCCACCCTTTGAAACTGTTCGTACTCGGAAAAACAAAAAGTGGTGTGTTACCCACGTTATAAACAGAAAGGTTGGACATCACTAAAAAATCAAACAAGGACTCACTGCGTTCGTTAATTTCAGAGCTGCCCCATAATGTCTGCCCGACATTTGCGCCGCAGCCCAGAAGCAGATTGTCATTTTTTGCCGTTGTCTTCGATGTTAATTGGCGTACCTCCTCTGCCGGTGAGAGCTTATCACGATCCATGTAAACTGAGGATATAAAAAGAGTTTTATTTGCAACCTCCAATTTAAGTACCGTTAAATTGGCAGAGCTAAAATCAGGATATAGAAATACATTCAGATGTTCTTTAGCTAGGATGCAAGTCCTAGGTTTATTACTTACCTGGTTTGTGGTCTTGTAGAAAATATTGTAACGGTTGTCCTTGAGCCCTTTTATGGATGAACTCTTCACCCATGGTTCCTGTACAATGCCAATATCTATATCCTCCTCGCCGAGGAAGACAAGCAAATCATCTGACGCACTCTTCGAGTGGTGCAGATCAATCTGGATGATGTACAGCATTGGTGATAGGTGGAATGATGTCGACCCCCAGTCCTCCGACATCCTGTCGGAACCATCGATTTCGCCTGAATCTTCATGAGGACCAGAGGGGCGGAAGATCTTGAGTTTAGTATGCCTTAAACGCAGATTATGATCGGTTTTTTCGAGTGGCACCAGGCTAGTCTCGTTGATCAGCAGCAGGAAAGAGGAGCTATTTTTCTGAGGTTCCTCTGCCTTGATGACTGCCAGAAACTGCCGAGACTGCCGGAACCGCCAGATTGTGCAGTTTCAGTCATTGCAGAAGCCTTCCCCCATCAATCTGCATATTGGGCAGCCAGATGCGGGCCCTAGGTCTCCTGGGGATATCATTAGCGGGGATAAGCTTAAGCTTCAAGCCCTCCCAGGCGTCACTAACCTTAGTGACACACTTGCTAAGGAAATCCTTGGAAAACTGGTCCTCGCATCTGATGACCCGATAACCCCTGACCAACTCGGCGGAGTCGAAGCACGGCAGAGGTCCGCCAGGATTTCCCAACAGGTAGTCCATGACCATACCCGATAGTCTGGCCTCTATACTACCCCACACTTCACTGACCTTCTTACCATCTGAAGAACGCTCATCCACGAGGACGACCTGCAGATGGTCTATTACCACCTCGCGTTGTCTGAGTAGGGCAGGCCGAGGATGTACAGGGTTGATTTTGTGACGAAATCGGGGTTTTGACAAACTTGGACCTTTTACCTCGCGATTGGTCTCATCCAAAGACCTGTTCCGCTTGTTTGGCTTGGAGTCCTTCTTCTTCCGTTGTGGATGTTTTTTTTTTTCATTGCGGGGGGGGTTTTAGTCTGATGTATTCGACTAGTGCCTGTTTGCATTATCCTGCTCAGCATTGATTGTATTTCGCCGGTCTGATTCTTTCCTTTCTCTTTCTAGGGTTCTTAGAATCTTCATTATGCGCATTGTGCTCCCAGCGACTGCGTCCCATGCCTCCTGGCTTTTGAGCATTTCGCCAACGATGTTTTCTGGCGTCAGTGGGTGGCCGAGTTCACTCCTTAGTGCATTCCTTTCGTCAAGGAATCTTGGGCATTCAAAAAATATATGTTTCGCGTTTTGCGTTAAGTTGAACTCAAGTTCTCCATGTTGTCTGTCGAACCATGGCTGGATTTGGTGTATGAGCCTATGGGTCCACCTGCCTTTCTCAGAGGCATTCCAGCGTTCTTGCCATTCTCTTAGGCTTTCTGCTCTATAGAGCCGGTTTTCGCTGGCCTCGTTTCTTTCTCTTCTTGCGCAGTACTGACGTTGCTGTTCTACTGCCAGGATATCTACAGGGAGCATTCTCGCTACCACGCAAGCTGCATCGCTAGAAGTAGTGCGAAATGCGCAGCTAGCTTTCAATGCACATATTCGATACACAGATGTGATATGTGATCTGTATGTTTTAATTGCCATGGCCCCGGCCCAAATTGGTGCGGCGTATAGGATTATAGACGTAACCACTCTAGCCAGCAGTAACCTACGGCTATGTCTTGGTCCTCCTATGTTGGGCATGATACGCGCGAGTGCGGCACTTGCTATTGCACCTTTTCGGCCTACATACTTAAGGTGATCTCTAATGAAAGTCTCGTATCTATCATGACACCTAGGTATTTTATATGCGGTTTAGATGTTATTTCATGGCCGCCGACTATAATGGTGAGAGTTTCTACCTTCTTTCTACTACTTATCAGGACTGCTTCAGTTTTATGCTCCGCCAGTGTTAGACCAACTGAGGTGAGCCATTTTCGTATTATCCTTATTGTCGCATTGCTTATCTGTTCCACCTCCTCCAACAGTTTAGCAGTGACAATAATGGCGATATCATCAGCAAATCCCACTATTTTTGTTTCTTTGGGTATAGGAAGTCGCAGTATACCGTCATACATAATATTCCAGAGCAAAGGGCCAAGGACTGAGCCCTGTGGTACTCCGCCTGTGATCTTATATTCCTTGGGGCCGCGGTCTGTATTGTATACCAAGATTCTGCACCTGAAGTAGTCAACAATAACGTCTATGAGGTATTGTGGAACTCTCATCCTTCTGAGCGCTTGTAAGATGTGACTCCAATTTGCCGTATTGAAGGCGTTTTTTATGTCAAGAGTTATAACCAAGCAGTACTTTTTGGAACCGCCTCTCCATCTTCTTCCCTGTATAGCCTCTTGTGCCATTTTAACTACCACATTGATTGCATCTGTTGTTGAGCGCGCTTTTCGAAAACCGTATTGGTGTTCTGAAAGACCTCCAGGTTCTTGAATTGCTGCCTCTACCCTGTTACAGATGATTCGCTCCAATATTTTGCCAGCCGTATCTAACATACAGAGCGGGCGGTATGATGAAGGTTCATTTGGTGGTTTCTTACCTTTGGGAAGAAGTACTAGGTTTTGCCGTTTCCACTGATCCGGGAAGACTCCTTCCTTCAGGCACGAGTTTTAAATGTTAATAAACTTTTCTGGGCTTACTTTTATAGCTGTCTTGAGTGCTATATTTGGGATACCATCTGGTCCAGGTGCTTTTTTATCTCCAATTTTATTGCAAATCTCGATTATTTCTTCTTTGGTTACCTCTCGGATTGTTGGTGCCTCTACTATTGGATCATCCGAGAATGCGTTCTCTTGTTGCTGAGGAAATAGTCCGACCACGATGTTGTGTAAGAACTCTGGGCAGGTGGAAATCTGTGGCTGGCACCTTTTCAATTTTTTCATGACGATTTGGTAAGCTTTGCCCCAAGGATTTTCGTCAGCTTCATCACACAGCTCGGCGAAACACTTCCGTTTGCTCTTTAGTATAGCTGTTTTTAGTTCCTTTCGAGCCACCCTGTAGTCTTCTTGCAGTTCACTGGAGACGGCCCTCGCTCTAGATCGCGTATACGCCCTTCTCGCTCGATGACACTTGGTACGTAGATGCGCGATTTCTTCATTCCACCAGTAAACTGGGGGACGATGTTCCATAGCCTTTCTTCTCCTCATTGTGGCGTCACATGCCCGTGTAACCTCGTTTATGGCCTGCATTGCGTTACTGCCCGCACGACCCGTCAGTACTGCGTTTCTGTTGAAGATACATGTGAATGCTTCCACGTCGAAAGAGTCTGATTTCCAGCCTTTTTTCTGGGGTAGCCTGGCTAGCGGTGTTTGTCTTCTTGCTTCCGGCAGTACTTCACATATTATCGCCTGGTGGTCGCTATGAGTATAGAGGTCACTGACTTCCCACTTTGTTCTTCCTATCAAGGAGCTACTTACGTATGTGATGTCTATAATAGAAGCGCCGCTTCCTCTGCAAAACGTGGGTTTATTTCCGCTGTTTACTAGTACCACGTCTAGGGCTGTAAAAGCCTCCAGTAGGGATCTTCCGCGTCTGTTCGTTTCTTTGCATCCCCATTCAGCGGCCCATGCATTAAAGTCGCCAGCAATGATCGCCGGTTTTCGATCTAAAGCATCGTTTACGAGTTTGTTCAGCAGCTCTTCGAACTCTGCTATCGAGAGGCTTGGTGGTGCATAGCAGCTATAAATATATATGCCGTCGATTTTTGCCCATATAAAACCATCTCCTGATGTTGGCATTCTCTCTTGGAAGGCGGTTTTCCCACAGGTCCATATGGCCGCTTTTCCCGTAGTGTCCGTTATCCACGCGTTTGCATCGAATTCTTTGTAGGGCTCACTAAGGATTACGACGTCTACTTTTTGTTCGCGCACAGATTGTATGAGGAGATCGTTCGCAGCTTCGCAGTGATTGAGGTTGAGCTGTTTTATCTTCATATAAGGTGTTTCAGGTCTCTCAAGGCTTTTTGGAAGGCTGGGCATTTGCCGCTTCCTGTGACATGGTTGCTATTTGTGTCCTTTTTGTCACAACACAGCAGGCATTTTGGCTCTAGGGCACAAGATTTTGCGGTGTGTCCACTCGCACCACATCTAATACACCGGTCAGAATAATCCACCGCACTTTTGCATGCTCTGGCAGTATGTCCGAAGTCCATACATTTGTAGCATTTTGTTGGAGTGATTTTTTCCCGTATTCGGCAGACCACCCAGCCAATGCGCACTTTGCTGGCAGTCATCAGCCTCTTAGTGACTTCCGCTGGCAGGCTCACTGTCGCTATCTGTGTCCCTAAGTAAGCTTTTCGCAGAGACTTTATGGCACTTGTTCCGACATGGTACTCTTTGGATCCCTCTAATTGCTTGGTTAGGGCTTCGCAGATCTCCTCCTTCGTTGTGATTCCGTCCAGATCTTTGACTTCTATGAGTACCTCGTGCGTTAGGGTTTTCACTTCCGCTTCTGTTCCCAAGGCCTTTTCCACGGATGCATGAAGCTTAGTCGTTTCCGTTGTTGGGAGGCTCCTTAGTTTTAAGAGTAGGTCTCCTTTGGCCGTCCTCCTGATTTGGTTGACCTTTTGGCCGAGATCTCTCAATTCAGGGTTGTCCTTTACCTTGTGCAGCATTTCTGCATAAGAGAGACCATCCTTAGCTTTAATCACTAAAGCATCTGGGCGCGCTTTCAGCCTTTTTTTGGTACTTCCTCTTGGCTTTTCCCACTTTTCGGCTTTCGTGTTATGGGTTTCCACCTGGACGGGTTTTTCTTTTCCTATCGGGACCACGGTCTTTTTCTTCTTCGCGGCTGGGAGCTGCTGGCTCGTAATTTTGCTTTCCCGCCTGCGTTTGGGCGTTTGTGGTCGTATCTCACAGCTATCTACCGCAGGCTTTGACGCCTCAGTGGTCTTCAGGACTGCTGCTCGGTAGTTTAGCGGTTTTGACTGTATGGTTTGTGTAGTCTTATCCTGCCTTTCAACGTGTAAATGTTCTTGTCGTTCGTTTTCAGGGTCCAATGCCTTTTCATACGTGGTACGAATAGAACTCACCAGTTTACGAATCTCGTGATGCACGTTGTTCTTATCCTTGATGAATTCAGCAAGTTCGGCTATTTTTTTGCCCAGTACAGTCATCGTATCACACTTGCCTATCTCTTCATTGGAGCGTGGGTTGTTTTGAACCTCAGCTAAAGCTATGGTAGCAGTATCCACGCGTACGATTTGGGGCGATATTATCGCCGCCTGTTCCTTTTCAAGCGGAGTATCAACTGGCGATCGAGCCAATAGTGCTCCCCTTCGAAATGGGTCTTCTATGGTTGGGGTTTTTGGCTCCCCATTTTTTTGGTTTTTTTCCGTTTCTTTTGTAATTTTTATTTGATTTATTTTGGTTTGTTTAAGTTTGTTCATTTTGAATCCCACGAGTAAGGGGGAATTGATATCGACCACGCCATAGCCCCCTGTAGCGTGGTAATGCTTTATTTCAACCAGAGGTCACCAGGTATCTGGAGGGCTCCGTTAGAGATGCTGTATTGATTTTACATCCCCAGCACCATTCAGGCCTCAGCACGGGTCGCGTAACACCTTGCCTTCGGGATAGGACACTTATTTAAGAGCGGCGTCTACTCGCTCTGTCACAGATACTTCACAGGGCTCATGTGATTTTTTCCCTCACACCCTCCATTCTGCCGCTCGTGGTCGGGGACTGCTTATTGGTTATTCGCAGCTAGCCTACATATCTGAAGGCCGTTCAGCTATCCGCCACCTTGCTGACCCCCCTGGTAGCCTAAGCGTGGCCCCAGGCTGTTGTGGATGTTAAACAATATAATATGTAATAGTGTATAAGTGGATAAATAAACAAACAGGAAAAAAAAATGTTGTGGATGTTGTTGTTGTTTCTCAAGATGCGCGATGTACTCATCGACCACAGCTTGATACTTGGCCTTATCCGCTGCGTCCTTCTCATGAACGATACCAGCTGCTTCGTTTTTTGGCAACCTTGTCAAGAACGAACCGAGCCATGTTGTACATGCTCTTCATGATGGCGTCTGGGGTTTTATTTTTCTTCGACGAACCAGCGCCACTAACCATAGTCTCTTTGGTTTGGCTTTGTGGTGTTTATTGTTGTTGCTGTCTAATGAGCCGCTCTCTGTACGCCAGAGGGAGTACTTTGCCTTGTACTTGCTGCGGGTGAAAGGAAGACTGGAGGCTAAAAGCTCGTCTTCCGATGAGGAGGCAATGTCGAGCATCCCCACAACAAATTTTGTATTATTTTTTTGTTTTTTGTTTTCTATTTTTTTTATTTTTTGTCCCACTAGTATGTCCGGAAAGATGAGTCAGTCCTGGCAGAGCCGACATACCAGGATAAGGCAATTATACTACCGACTTTGCCTGGGCATCGATAGGGACCGTTCGCGACCAGCACTGTTTTATCACCAGCCGGCCATGCAGCCCTCGGCACGAGTACCTACACACCTTAGCTTAAGTGAGAATTTATGCAGTTGGAAAAAAATTTTCTCACAAAACTCTAAAGATGCATCTGGATCGGGTCCAACATCTGGCTTATTGAATCATCGGTGCAATACGGACGACCACTGCATACGCAATGGAAATGATCGTTGACATTCTCCCATTGGACTTACTTATTAAGAAAGTGGCGGCATCGACGGCACTTCGCCTGCACCGAGATCCCAACTGGCACTGGACTGGCGCGGTACTATCTGTGGACATAGAGAAATTCTGGATCTTATAAAAAACAAGATGAATTAAAGAGAATGCGTGTTACTGACAGGTATTGCAAAAATTCGAATCGGCAATAGAGCACTGTGATATAAGTTTGGGGAAATGTACTTCAGATTATCATGTTGTTTCATGCGTTGGATCACCTGAAAGAAGGTCAGGTTGTTGGTAAAAATATTACTATAGTACTAGACAATCAATCAGTGATTAAACGTATGGAACAAATAGATATCAATACATCGTTGGCATTGGAATGTGTTCAGAAACTCAATGAGTGCTCACTTCGAAATTAAATGGGTGAGAGGGGACATAGGGACTGAGAGTAACGAAAAGGCGGACTCTCTAGCAAACCAAAGGTCAACTTCTGAGTTATCTGGTCTAAAACCATTTCTCAATTGGCAGGGGAATGGTCGAGCACCTGATCAACAACTGGGCCGCGACGGAACACCGGCTGACACCACTCGTAGAGAAGTTCTAATCCTGGAGCGATGAACACTTAAATGGGTGTTTGCGTTATCTACAGATCATGGCAATGATGGGTCTCCTGGAGGATGACGCATGTGAACTATGCCTGGCGGAAGTTAAGACGGCGGCACATACTCGTATACTGTGTCAATGTGCGGCACTAGCCAGCATAAGAAGGGAGGTCTTGGGATGCCACAGGGTGTAACCCTAGAAGATGAACCAGACTCCCGTTAAACAGATGCTAGCGTTGACCAGGAATTAAAGCCAGAGAAGAACTGTGGAGAAATTCAGAGAGTCACTCCGGCTAAGACGGACCGTGGTAGAGAGACGTAAAGGGACCCAACACGGTGGTCTGATTTGAAAATCTCCCAACGTATATACATATGTATGTATGCAGTTGACTTATTCTGCAGTACTCTTATGAAATACTTATTTCGATTTGCGATTATTAAATTGTCCTTTTTTATACTCTATTTCATAGGGTGACACATAGTTAGTAACAAAGAGGTAGACTTCATAAAGTTGTGCTTAACAACTTAACAACACATTGAATACTTAATATTCTATAACATTTACACTACAAATCAGCAACATTAATCGTTATAAAAATAAACGTTCATTCATAAATTGAACTTGAATTGGGGGTATACTCGTATGTTAAATTTTAGTTCTAAGGATTTTCGTAAGTGTTTTTCTGTAGTATTTTCCCTTACATTTATTTAATATGTTATTTATTATATAAAAACAATTGACAGGTATATCAACCACGCCTAAGGCCTGGCTATTCTACCGTCGACCATATATTCGCGCTAAGATGTATAGCTGAGCCCTTTCTGATGAGAGGTAAGAAACTTTACGCGTTCTTTGTAGATTTCAAGGGAACATTCGACACAGTGGAGCAACGGTACTTATTTTATAAGTTGTCTGGAAAGGAAATGTCAAGGAGAATTGGGAGAGTCATGGAAAATCTAAGAAACCTGAGCAGCTGTCTGGAATGATGAAACTAATGCAGAATGCTTCCAAACGAAATCGAAAGTGCACACTAAGTACTCTACTTGCCCTTTTCTTGAATGAAGTAGCAGGTTTCTGCCTGAAGCTGCGGAATTTGAAAAATGTGCAATAAGGCTTTGCTTTTGCGAGATCGTGTTGTTAGTGTATTTCCCCGAATCGATGCAACTTATGACCAACCGGCTTTATGAATACTGTGAATTATGGAATCTCGTGGTACCGCCACTTTTCATAAAAATTTAAAACTGCAGGTCGATTGTATACATAGTACATACATATAGGTATATTGAAATGCCCGAATATGTCGAATGAAGCTTCCCAAAGACAGTTGCCCTCAAAGCAATGTTGGTACGGTGAATGGGTGAAGCTGGCTGGTGGCTGTGGATTAAGCAGAATACAAACTGAAGAGCAATACTGTACCAGATAATCGCAAACGTTGATCCGTTTTTTTTTAAAAGAGGCATCAGAGTTATTGCATAGAATTATCTGTAGCTGATTAAACCACAATCTGGATAGGATAAACGATAATATTTTCAAGTAGTGTTTAGCACTGGCAAAATACCGACTATGGATACATAAATTGAGGGGAGAGCTTCTACAGATTAATTACATACCACATAGATTGGATTTACCTATTTTTTGTAGTACATATATGCAACTTTGGGTAGAGCGAAGACATATTGCATTTGTTGGCAGATGCCCAGCGCTACGAGAGACCAAGCGGCATTTCTTTGGCTGAACAAGTTGAACGTGACTAAATTATCCCATTTTTGTAAAATAGCGCTAGCGTATCCGGAAAGAATAATAAATGAATATTGTCTTGGAAAATTGTTGTCTTCATCTTTCTATTTCGGCGAGGTTATAATTTGCGCTCAGGGGATCATAATCCTCCAACTTCGCAGTGTTTCTTTTGATCCGGGTTCGCATGTTTGACCTCAGAAAATATCGGCAGGCCTCCTGATTTTGGATCACTTCGTCACTGAGGCAAACCAAATGCATTTGTGTGATCTAGGAGTTATTAGGCCAGCCTCTCCTTCACGATATCAGTAAAACGTTAGTTGCCTTTCTGATGGGGTTTAAATTAGCTTGTTCTTCTTCTTTTTCCTTTTATCAGCGAGGTTACGATCCGAAAATAAGGGATCATAACCCTCCCACTTCACCGCATTTCTACTGATCCTTCTGTGGGGTGCGCCGATTTGATCACTCGGTTACTGAGGCCAATGAAATGCCGATGTCGTCGCATTTGTCTGATCCAGGCGTTTATAGGCCTGCCTATCCTACATCGCGATGTCTTTTGAACGTGCATTGATATTGCCTTTTTAACGGGGTTCAAATGATCTCTTTTTTGAACGTGGCAATACCAGCTGAGCCGGTCGCGCTCTATTTTTTGTACGATGGTTTCCTTGATGTGAAATCTTCCACGGATCTTCGAACTTCTTATTCGATCAAGCTTTGTCACTCCTGCTGTCATGCGAAGCATCTTCATCTCAGCTGCCGTTAATTTACTCTCATACGTTTTGTACATCGTCCAACATTGTGAACCGTATGTGAGCGCTGGACGCACAACTGTGGTGTAGAGCCTTCCTTTCAACTTAGGTGGCATTTTTCTGTCACAGAAGATAGCGGAATTTTCTCACCACTTCATCCACCCTACGCTTACGCGATGATTGATGTCGTCATCACAAGTTGCTTTGCTATTGATCAAATTAGCTCTTCTTTGAAAATGATAATAACAGCTGAGCCAGTCGCGCTCTATTTTTCGCGAGAGTGTTTCATTGACGTGAAGGCTTCCACACATCTTTGAGCTCTTTACATGCGAAGCATCTTCATCTCAGCTGCCGTTAATTTGCTCTCATACTTTTTGTACATTGTCCCGCATAGTGAATCGTACGTGAGTGCTGCATGTGCAACTGCCGTGCAGAGTCTTCATTTCATTTAGGAGACATTTTTCGGTCACAGAAGATGGCGGAATTTTCCCCCCACATCCCGATTGATATCGTCTTCACAGGTTGCTTCGCTATTGATCATAGATCCCAGATATTTGAACTTTTCGCACTTGGAAAGTTTTGTTCCATTGAAATAAATATCTAAATAATATAGGCCTGAGTGGATCAGTGAAAAGGTCGAATAAGTATTCAGTCTTTTTTCGACTAATACGATACCCATTTCCCTCCAAAATGTCCATCCATACGTCAAGTGCTCGTTGCAGGGACATAGATCCTCACTTATGATGGCTTCATCGTCAGAAAGAATAACTGGTGCACTTTGGGATCCGTCACTTTACCTTCAAGCAGGAAGTCAAATACTGCAATAAGCAGCAAGTGGCCTAAGACGCTTCCCTGGTTCTTCGATTACTCCAGCGGGGCATCTTACTTTTATCTTTATTCGTACATGTCCATGATCATCTGTACATAGGTTCCTGGAACACCTCCATGTCTTAGAGTCATCCATATCAGAGGTCGTGGTTGTCAGTCGAATTCTTTTTCAAAGTTAACCAATACAATATGCAAATCCTTTAAGAAATCATTGTGTCTTTCCATTATTATCCTTTGAGGGCAGTAGATGTGGTTGCTGCTGCGCACTGTACTACAGCCCAGTTAGCACTTAAGCGCCGTTTTGAATACCCCAACTCACGTAACCTTGTTTGTTAGATTGTGTTAGTGATGTTAAAAGGAAGCGGTTTCAAATCCGATGATACTTTTATCTGATATTTCCTTAAGGTTGTCGAAAAAGGGTTTGCCTAGAGTTCGATGCAGTGCTCTACTTAAAATCGGACATCCGCAGAAGAAGTGGAAGAGCGTGTCTTTCTTGTTTACATTTTTACAACTGCGTCAGTGTATGTTAAAATGGATGCCAAGTCTAGACACATGCGTCTCTACTGGCCAGTGACCAGTGCTTATCGCTACAATTCTTGCAGCGTCTGTCCGAGTTTTTTTCTCAAGTTCTTGTGTTTTGGCTCAGTCAGGGCGAACCCCATGCTCGTCAATTCGTTGGCTCGTTCATTCTCCTCTATGTTGGTATGACCTGGCACCCAAAGGAGACTGATGTTGGTCCGGCAACCTAACGATGAGAGCTCTTCCCTACACTGTTCCGCCAGCTGGAAAGACGATGTTGTTAAGTTCTGGGCCTGACTATCAATTGAAATGGCGATATTAAGTCTGCTCTGGACGGAAAGTCGACTGTAAAGCTGTGTTGAAGATTCTGTTTGAGTATGGTGTAGTCGGTCAGAGTTTTCTCCACCGCACCCTGATTCTCTGAGTTTGACCGCACTACATGCCGAAATGTATTTAATATATAGTTCAAGTGACACAAGGTACAGAAGCACATTCAGGACTTCCTATTATCTTTATACTTTGGATTGTATCTATGGTTGATTTACCTTCGACAAACCTACACAATCTTAAACTACATATACATAAATAAATAAACAAAAGAAAGAACAGGAGAAAAATCTGATGACGACATTATTCGTATTCTCGTAACACAGTGTTGTGGGATCTTGGATTTAGAAAAGCTTCTAATTTGATTACAGATTCTAGAACGTAAACGTGAACAACATTCTAAACAGATAATCGAATTTGCCTTAAAAATTTACTTAGATTAGTTGCGGATAATATTCTCACGTTCTTAATTTTCATAAGATTCACAGAATAAACAGAGATTGACCATCACTTCCTAATAAAATGACAGAATTTTGTACATAAACTATGCCATGTTTGCCTTCATTGTTATCGCCTTAGTGTGACAAAACATCTCTGGCAAAGCACGTAAAACACGTTGTAAATCCAAATTCGAAAATACTTATGTACAGATTTTCTGTAAAGCATTTTCATCCCCTCTACAGGAAGAACAACGATGTCCAACGTGTTTGTGTAAATTTAGTGATCAAACAAAATCCCTATCGTATTTCACTATAATGCACTTGGTAGCAAATTACCATTCATTATGCCATGTAAATGCCTAGGACAGATATTTTCCTCCTTCCTTCGATACGGCCATTTATATGGCAAATAAAGCTCGACGGTAAAAAAAAACACAGGACGAAATTGTCCAATGAATATGGACAGCAAACTGCATCCAATTATAAATCGCCTTGTCCTTTGTCCAATCTACCGACGTGATTCAATGTCGACAACGTGGAAGCAAAGCGAATCCATTTCGAGATGGTAATAGTTTAATGTTCACATAAACACTACGAATGTCCTTCTTAAAAGCTTCCGGATTTATTGTGGTTATCGTCGTTGTCGTCCTTTGTCGACTGTTAGAGCCTGAGCAGGATTCAAATCGTGTTTCATATCATGTTATTGAGTAATAACATTATGGAGTTATGTCTGGTATTGTGCGCCACAACACGCTCGAATTATGCGATATCCGCATTCATGTGGGGACTTTGGATTAAAACTGTCATACAGGCAATGGAAGCAGAACCCAATGGGTGACGTGCGAGTATGTGCTATGTATCGATGTATTGCTGAGCATAATAGAGTTTATTGGCCAACAAGGATAGCTTGCAAATAGATTTCTTGTGTGCAAATGGTCATCGCAATTGCCACAAAACACTGCATATCCTGTGTGTACTTGGCCCAGGAAGAATCATCCTGTGAAACTTGACATTTAAATACGGTTCCTTTGCAAATAGTTATTGGAAGAAATGCACTCGTAGGCTTGAAAATCACTTGCCGTCTTTAGTGAGTGACAGTAATTGATGGCAAGATTGCAAAATGAGAAGACTTTTGTAGATGAGGTTGTTAAAGTTATCAGTTGAGTGTCAACAGGTTGACCCATGAGTATTATAAATTACTAGCTTAAACCCCGCCCGCTTCGCCAGGCACACAAAAATGTCTAAGTTTTTTAATTTTTTTTTTGCCTATTACCTTTGTACCGTAATTATCTATTATACATTAAAAAAACCAACTAAATTGCTTGAAAATTACGGGCAGTAGAGGGAAACATACGCATTTTGCCACTTTATAATAATATAATATAATATAATAGAAGAAGATGAACAAGTTTAACGAACTATTCATAGTGTATTTGAACGGTGGTGGTGTTTTTAGAAAGTACATTAAGTGCTTGAGGCTCCATGTTCGAATACCAGAAAATACCAAAAAGTTGTTTCACGGTCTTACCTCTCGCGAACGTTTCACAAATATCCGAGAGTACTGTTGTCATGAGAAAGTTTTTGAAAAACAAAATAAAAACTGTATTCGAAGGGCAATAATTGTATGTCCCTTCCATTCGTGCGAAAAATATAACGCACACAACACGAGTGGTCGCGAGAAGTTTGAGAAGCTTTCTCGTGACAACAACACTCGCGGATGTTTGTCAGATGTTCGCGAGAGGTGGGAGCGTGAAAAAACTTATTGGTGTTTTGTGGGATTCGAACTTGGAACCCCACACGCAGTGATCCTACACTCCAACCACTTGCGTCATGGCCCCCACTGTGCATATGTTTACTTCACAAATATCAGAACAAAACTGACAGTTGTCGCCATTTGAAAAAGTTCTCATCTTCCGATAGGGTAAAACATTTTGAGCTATCTTGTGTATCCATTCTTCATCTTTATTCTGCCCAGGTGCATGTTTGGCAGGGCTGCCAGAACTAAATAACCTTTATGCACCTTTCGGGTTACTGACAACTATGTTTAGACGGTCACACAATAAAGCATAATAAGGTTATGTCACTATATTTGTCGCCGCTTAGGAGATCTTTTTTGTAAAGATCGGGCGAGCGATACTGAGGTTCCACACTACTTTTGTTCGACTAAATTTTACGAATGAGTTGAAGAATGATCCTTACCAAGCCATCCTTCCCTGCTTTAAAGAATTTGGTTGCTGGGCCAACAGCTTGGGTAGCTTTATTGGACTTAAGTTTACATTTCAGTATCCTCCTCACTTGGTTGTGGTCTGTCAATTCTCGTCTACTTTGTAGCAGAATCAAATACTTTCGCATGCGTTTCAAGTCTTTATTTATTGCTTTATATATTGCACAAACATCAATTCTCATAGTTATGCAATGTTTTAATTTAAGCATTGCTGGTGTATAGTAGTATTTATAACGCTTTCAGTAAAAAGAAGAAATCGATCTCCAAAATATTTCGTCATCAAAATATCGAAAAAAGCAATAAATAAAATGTTACCCTAATTTGGAAAAGCCCTATATGACATTATTAGCCCTGATATGTAAAATAGCTGTTGCCAGTATTGCCGCGGAATAAGTAAGTAAGAATTTACTACATTTTGGTAAGTGAGAGTAGTAGAAATTTATATTAAAAGTGATGAGCATTAAAAGTAATATGAAGCTTTCCAGCAGATTTAAATATTTAATTCATACCTATTAAATCTTTCCATCCTCCCTTAATAAAAGCTCAAACAGAATTGGGCAGTGCGTTTTAGCGTTTGAAATGATGAATTGAACTGAAAGTGCTTTTTGTTCATAATGTCGCATCTAATTCAACATTATGATGCAAGAGGAAATTTTAATCGGTATTTGACGCTTAAAGTGTGGCTTATATGATGTAGCAAACTTACGACTTCATGAATTAGAGTGATCGATTATAAAAATCTCCCTAAGATGTTACATTACAATAACGCTGGCTGTTGTTATAAGCATATCTTTTCCTTTGAAGATTCTGATCTATGTAACTATCTGTCGACAGTACTTGATTGTCAGCGTTCCCTAAGAACTACATATATAACTACTATCATCGATAACCTTCCATTTTGGCATTCTAAAGACCTTTTGAGTATATCTTTCTGTGTTCTTCATTTAGTCTCACTTCGCAGCTTTGAAATTACTTTGATTGTATTATAATAATAAAATTCATTACAAAATTTTATAAAGAAAAATTATTAATATTTTTTTAATTTGCTTTGTTCATTAATAACAATACACACGGCTCAAAAGAATATTCGAGAAGTATACGTAGCTGGCTTGATTCATAAATTTGTTGATATTAGCACCATTAAACCATCTAAATACGAGTATAGTGTGATGTGACGTTGAGTGCAAATTAAACTTTTCTAGTTATTGAATGAGTCGTGTTATTAAAAACTCTCGTGGAATATTAAAATTATCGTATTTCAAAATACTCAAGAAATTAAGAAATGTTGATAGAAGTCAGTTGATAATAAAGGCAGTGGAACATTTTCTTTTTTGAATTTTTGTGCGCACAAGGGTTTGTTACTGCCCTTCAAATATTAAGATACTGCGTTTGCGGTAGGAAAGTAAGGAGGAGATAAGAGGAGAACCGCATGCTCATTGGTTTTAAATGATTGTGGGTTATAATGAGAGAGAAAAAAACAGGAATATCCCAAAGCATTCAACTTCCGTGTTTAACGGCTCAGGAAATAATCTATGTATTTCACAGTATGTTCGAAAATAGGATGAACTGATGAGCATTCAGGGCATGACGAGTATTGCGAGAGAACTGTTGAAGCAACTGGCTATTTCGCCGGAGCATTGTTTTTTTTTTAAAGTGATAAAATAAAGAGAGCCATGAAACATTTATGCGGTGTTCGAGCGAGTCTATTGACTCCGCAATGCTTCTGTTTCCTATTAATTTTAACTCATTGTTTTTAATTCGATCCGTCAGGTGCATCGATGCTACTTAGCTGCAACTGAGACAAAACACACCCTAGCTCAGTAGCGGATATCGTGAAAGATGTTCGGTTATTGAGTGGTAGGTTTTCAGTTTAAGTGCCAACTATAGCTATAATATTTTTTGTAATAATGCGGTCGCACTCCACCAAAAATCAGCTGACACATACTCGATTTTTTTTTTAAAGAAGGTGAAAATCTCGAAAGACACTATGGGGTTAAAAACCCAGAGTAGTGTGGGACCCTAACCGCACGAAAAACACCCCCTTAATCATGACCAATCAGAGAAAGATCGACAAATTTTAGTTTCAACGTTCAGTTGCGTTTGAGAAGGTATTATAAATTAAATACGGGTTCTCATAATTGTCAGATTATAGGTTCGTGAGGTTTAGTTCTTCTTAATCTACAAATATTATTATATATCGTACATTTAAGACGTTTTTATCTCAGGATTAATATGCACCTGCAGACGCTCGTTGTGACGGATTGCGTTCTTTTTAATTACTTCCGTCACATGATCACTCTGCAAATCACTATGCAAGTCATTATTTTTAACATACCATGGGGCATTTACTATTCCCCGAAGGACTTTGTTTTGAAATCTTTGTATTATTTGCACATTTGTTTTCTTTGTACAATCCTATAATTGGATACCATATGTCCAAACAGGTTTTAGTATCTAATTATGTATTAAGATTTTATTCTCAATGGACACTTCTGAATTATATCCTAACAACCAATAAAGTTTTCTATATCTAATATTTAGCTCTTCTACTTTCTTTTTCACATGTTCCTTTCATTTCAGTTAAGCATCCAGATTCATACCCAGATAATTAGCTGTGTAAGAATAACGAACTACTTGATTATTAATAAACACAGGAAGATTCGTTATTTTTTTGTTTGTAAAAATGATATGGGTGGACTTTGACTCTTTAAGTTTATTTCGCCATCGTTGCGTCCAATCACATATCTCGTTTACTGAATTTTGAAGCTTTTTAGTTGCTTTAGCTACTCATCCATCAGATGATAGAAGAGCAGTGTCGTCTGCAAATGTGGCTATCATCATGTTATTCGCATGTTTTATATCCCTAGTATATAATAAAAAGCTTTCATCGCATCCTGTCTGATCACAAGAAGAAATGTGGGCAATCGTCCCCCATGGTGGAATGCAGAACTTAACAGTCTTCGCTGCACAAGCAGGAAACAATTCAATAAAGCCAAACGAATAAGGCTACCACTGGACTGGGAGATCTACAAAGAAAGTCTGAAGAACTTCAAAATAGAGGTTCGGAAAGCTAGACGCAGATCCTGGCGCGGTTTTCGTCAGAGTATTGACAACACGTCTCAATCCTCTTGACTGCGAAAAGTCCTCTCCAAAACACCAACTATACCTAGTGTCCTCATGAATCCCAATGGATCCTGGGCTGAATCGGACGAAGCATCGCTCAACCTGCTCATGGACACTCACTTCCCCGGCTGCACGCCTACCCCCAACGATGATCGCGCCCTGGTGAAGATAAGCTGAAATGGACAGTAAACAGTTTCGAACCATTCAAATCCCCGGGACTGGATGGTATTTTTCCGGCCCAGATTCAGACGGCCTTCAACATAGTATGGCAGTATCTTTCCTGCATTCTGAAGGCTTGTCTTGAGCTCGGAACAACACCAACTGCCTGGACCGAGGTAAGAGTGGTCTTTATACCCAAAGCACTGTTGATAGCACCCTACTATCCCCTACCAATAAGGTAAATCTGTCGAAACGGCTTTGCACTCCATCATCCACCCTATCGAAAAATCACTCCCAATCAAAGAGTTCACCCTAGTGTCATTTCAAGACATAGAGGGCGCCTTCAACAACCTTGAAAGAAATTCGATTACCAGTGCCTTACGTAGGCTCAACATCTGCGAACCCATTTGTTGTTTCATAGAACACATCCTAAAGAACAGGGTAATAACAGCATCCTTCGCAAGTAGCACTGTCAAGCGACATGCACATCGAGGCACCCCTCAAGGGGTGTACTGTCTCCACTATTGTGGAATTTGGTGCTCAAAGAGGCCCTTCTAAAGATCGAAAAAACTGAATGCAATGTTATTGCCTATGCAGACGATGTCGCCATTCTAACAACAGTCAAATAGCCGCAGACACTGGCCGATGTCATGCAGTCTGCTCTTAATGAACTGCTCAGATGGACCTATAAATGCGGCCTCTCCGTTAACCCGACGAAGACCGAAGCTAGTTCTATTCACAAGAAAACACAAGCTACCTGACTTCACTCCGCCCAAGATAAGGGGATCCACCCTCAAGCTTTCAAATAGTGCCTTAGGCCTAAAGCTTGACCGCAAGCTTATTTGGAAAGAGAATGTCGTCGAACGGGCCAGGAAATCGCTGGCCGCCCTATACATCTGCAAGAAAGCAGTAGGCTACACTTGGGGCCTTAAATCAAGCATCATGCACTGGCTATACACGTCGGTCATTAAACCGATTCTCATGTATGGAGTATTGGTATGGTGGTCCGCCTTGGAGAAGAAATCCAACCTATCCATAATGGAAAAAACTCAGCGAGTTGCATGTCTCAGCATTACCGGTGCACTGAGAACTTCTCCCACAGCGGCGCTCCAAACCATGCTCCACCTGCTACCGATTGACATCATCAGTAAACAATCGGCAATAAGACTGAGAGGCTCCAAGCAGTGGAAGGAGCAACACACGGGACATGCCAATATGCTTTCGATGCACCGTCATCTTCCCAATTCCACTGACCATCTGCCCACTGCATATGATTGTAACAAGGGCTACACGCACTCGATACCGGACAGAAGTGAGTAGACGCAACGCAATGTCCTTTACAACGAATCGCTGTCAATCTTCACGGACGGGTCCAAAACCAAGGACGGAGTCGGTGCCGGAATTTTCTCGGAAGATCTGGACATACACCTCTCCTTTAACCTTCCAGACTACTGCAGCGTTTTTCAAGCCGAAATCACCGCAGTTCGCAAAGCCGCTGACTGGCTGGCGGTTAGCACACTATCAACACCTGATATTGTTATTTATGTCGACAGTCAGGCAGCCATCAAAACCATCGCATCCAGCACTACGAGATCTAAGGCAGTGAAAGACTGTCGCATATCTCTTAACGAGATAGCTGGTCAGTACAACCTCACCCTTTGCTGGGTACCAGGTCACTGTGACATACCGGGGAATTGTGCAGCCGACGAACTAGCACGACAAGTCTCCTCTGGTACAGATAGCATCAGCATCACCGACATCGAAGCGCCAGCGTCTTATGTTAAGTACCTTATTCAAATTGATGCCGAGAAAGTAGCCAATCATCGATGGCAACATCTAGACCAATGTCATACCGCCAGACAGCTCTGGCCGATACTCAGTAAATCCCTCTTGAAAATAATAAATGTCCTCACTGGACACTGCATCATAGGAAGACATGCCCAACGATTAGGTATCCTTCATAATGATTTCTGCAGATTTCAACATCAGGAAGGCCACTCTGGGTGAATACTTCTACAATGATCTTAATGATCTCGGCAACGTCTGCACGGCTAAAATTCACGACTTCATTCAACGAAGCAAATGGTTCCAAGAGTACGAGGGTGACCCACCCGCCTTACACATCGGCAGTACAATGGACCTACTTTCTGGTCTAAGTACATCCTCATCGAGGGCCGATCCTAATCCTATCCTATCCTATATAATAAATATAAAGTGGGCCCTAGAACACTTCCGTGTGGAACAGCTGCTTGTACGCTGAACCACAGCGAACTCTAAAGAATCTATTTGCTATATAAGATTTAAGTATCTCATAATATTGTCTAAGTAAGTCCCTATGAAGTTTATACTCTAAACCCTTATACCAAACTTTATCAAAAGGCTGTGCAATGTCTAAGAATATTGTAGAGCAAACTTGTTTTTCTTCTAGTGCTTTTTCTATAACATTATTTATAAGATGCACTTGGTCTATTGTTGAATGTTTATTTCTAAACCCGAACTAATGGGTGGGAATAAGTCTTCTTTGCTCTATGATTCTGTCTAGTCTTTTAACAAGCAGTTTTACATATAATCGAAAAAAAAATATTAGAAAATAAGAATCGGACAGCGCCCATGTTCTAAATGTGCACATGTTGTAAATACCACCTGAGTTTCAAACCAATACAGAAAAGTTAATCTCTTTCTTATCTCTTTTCTTCATTTCCAATTTATGCCATGCTATTGTATTAAAAGAGAGTCCTTTAGGTCTATTGGAGATATGATCTCTTTAAGAAAAAAAGCTTTTCTTAACACTTGTTGCCATCAACGCCTACGTACTAACCACAATTTTACTTTATTGTATTGGAGTAAGTTTTGTAAACTGTCGAAGCAGATTGAAACTGATTTTGAACTGATCAAGTGGGAGATGAATGCTTTGAGTGCCGCTTGCCTGTAGGTGAGTATGTGAAAGGTGGCACTTTTGATGGCTGAGTGCAGGTTTATACTAACAAAAGTGTCAATGGCGTACAGCTAGGCCTGCAAAACACTGGGACTGTTTCCAATTGGTTTCGCAACTTTGTGATTGGGTCCATAGAATGAATCTTGAATCTATTTCTGATCCATCGGTATACCACACGATTCCCTTTGGATCAAGCAGCGGTCCACCATTATTCTATGTATCACGGCTTGGGATCACAATCTCAAACTTTCTACCAAAGCGGAGTGATTTTTGCATAAAGTTAGAAACCGAAATAAATCCATGAGATCCAGTCAATCACAGCTACTATTTTCTTCCAACTTTCGAACTAACTCAGTGCACAGCGAATTGCCACTGCCAATTGACGGATATATACAGGTGGGTGAGACCGATTATAGCCTCCATAGCTGCCGTAGGTCAGGTCTCTAATCTATGAAGTTTATAAAGCTTGTTAATGGTTGTGACTTCGTTTCTTTGTGTACACTAGACGCGTACGTTAGGATGGTTCTAACCGCTGTGGTATATAACCAGAATGTGACCTTTGGGGACAGACCTCAAGTTTTGCCATACATTCAGCTACATGTTGGCATGGCCGTTGTCCCATCGGCAAAATTATGATTAATATGGGAGTTCCTGTTCATTTTTTTTATCTAGGACAATTATTAGGTACTTTACTTCGTCAGAAAAACCAGTGGTTGTACCATTTAGAGGCAGTGAACCAAGGTTCAGAACTCTTCTTCTTCTTGTGTTGATAGATAGGCCCTCGTCAGCATACCAGTCCGAGACTACAAGGAATGCGTCCATGAGTTGACACAGTTTGTCTTCATTTTTGCCCTTGATTATGATCATTAGATCATCTGAATAGCCTCTAGCTCTGTAGCCTAAGCTATTAAGTTTACTCAGTAAGCCATCCACTACGAAAAACCATAAGAGAGGTGGGAGGATGCGCCCCACCTTGGGGACAGCATTTTGCTGCTGAGACCGTCACAAAGACTTCTACTGACGTAGATATTATTATGCGGCTATCGAGCATATCCAAACCCATCTGTTTGTAGATTGATCGATTCCCCTGCGTCGCATGGAGACCGTGAAGGTCGCCTTCCATGGATCGACCTTTCCCTTATGCATATTGACTAGAGTGCAGAGGTATTGTCTTTTCATGAATGCCTCTAATATGAATGTCTAGTAGTCTTTCCATGGTTTTCAAGAAAAACAATGTCAAGCTGATTGAACGGTAGGATTTGGGTACTATGTTAACTTATGACAAATTTTCTAAACGTCGAATCAAAGAACACCTCTTTTATTTTGTACAATTTCTCTTAAACTATCCAACGTCCAATTTTTATTTTAAGTAAAGTAAAAATATCAGGATTAAAAATACGTTTAAGAGTTTTGTTTACCAATTTCAGGTTCGAGGTTACCATAGTTTAGGGAGTAGGTATGCTTTAAGGTGGACTTCGTCGATTTGACGAAGCATGACTTTAGTGTGCGTAAAATATGCAAAACCATCCAGGGTTAAGTAAGCTAATGATGTTCCAACGCAGATATTACTTTCCTCATGGCAGCACACTGCTTGACTCTGTCAGTACAGCGCCCTTGAATAAATTTATCGTTTAGTATTGATGTGATCAGAGTACTCTGAGCGAGAAGTCGGATTAAGAAAGCCGAATATACGGACTGTATTGCTTGAACACTTTTGCTGCAGCTGAGTAAATTTCCATTAAGTCCATTCGTTTGTTTTTCTCAAACTGTACATACTCGAAAAATGAAAAATAGCAAGGCAGTAATTGATTCATTCCATGTCAGTGTAACTAAAGACATGTAAATTTGAGGAAAATGCACCTGTAAAAATCTTGCATAGAAATTAGGAGAGATCCGAAGTTTCCCTAAAAAAAAAGATAATAACATGAGTCACTAAAAAGTAATAGGAGAACATAAAACAGGCAAATCATATGGGTAGCTCCGACTGCAGCACTTGTTGTTCCAGCCAAGAACCGTGTTTTGTCATAAATAGTGACACCTGACACTAAGTGCGTCAACTTCAGTTTCGTACTATACCTTCAGCTATTTTGAAGTATACATATCAATGTGAGTAGTGAGAGCTAGACTGTTGTGTCTTTGCTTATTAGTCACAGCTGTTTCCAGTGTGTCTAATCATCTGTAGACCTAAAACAAAATACCAGTGTCAAGAAAACATGTCAAACGGTATCTCTTTTTATAGCAAAAAACACTATATGAGAGGCGTATCTCTATTATTACTCAAACCTGTAAAGTTTGATTTATTAATCTGATGTGTGAATATTTTATTTTCATTTTCGATAATTTTCTTTCAATTCAAACCATGTTTTCAATAAAGTTAATAAAAGTTTCAATTTAAAATGCATACAAAATTATTGCATCCACGTGATGTGAAACGTGTAATTTATGTAACTTTTCCTATACGGATATATGTATGTGATAAATTTGTAAAAATTGTCGTTGCTTTCCAACGGCAAAGCTGTCACCATGCTAACAGAAATGCCGCAACTGATGTGCTGGGTTTCGCCCGACCAACACCGCGAAACATCTGGAACGGAGCTCTAAGAGCAAAAGAAATGGAAGAACATCGGCTTCTCCAAAGGAAGAAGAAAACACTTGAAAGGCCCCCGATCGAGAATACTGAGAACTTATATTCCAGGAGCAATGTACGGAAGTTTTACCAAAAGGTAAAAAGTACGTGTGAAGCAAAACCCGTACAAAAACCTAGGGAGATGAAAATGGAAACCTCGTAGTAGGATCACTGCCGGTACTGAGAATATAGAAAAACTATTGTACGCCTGCAGGCTATATAATGGCGACAAAGACCAACATCCCGTTGTTAGGCAAAATGAACCATTCAACAAAGACGATGATAACCAAATTTCCGTCCACCTGACCAAACGAAGTGAGAATAACAATGTCCAAGCTGAAATCCAACAATGGTGCTGGACCTGACGTCTTTCCGGCCAATTTTTTCAAGGCAGCTGATGATGAATTGATAGAGAGCATACACCAACTCCCCTCCAAGACTTCGTCAGCGGAGTGTATGCCTGATGAATGGAATCTCAGCATCGTTTGCCCGATCCACAAGAAAGAAGATCCCTTCCACTGCATACAAGATCTTTTCTGCGATATTGTGTGAACGCCTAAAACCTTTTATCAACAGACTAATTGGTCCTATAAGTGTAGTTTCAGGCCAGGAAAGTCCACCGTTGATCAAATCTTCACATGATGATGGAGAACGCTCGCTGCTCCATCAAGTTCGGTAATGACTTCACCGAGACATTTGATGTCAGAAAAGGTTTTAGACAAGGTGACGCGCTGCCATGTGAGTTCTTTAATATTGTACTTGAACGAATTGTGCGGAATTCACAACCCAACTCCAGAGGCACAATCCGTTGAAAGTCTGTATAACTGCTGGTATACGAAGACGATATTGACATAATTGGAAGAACTCAGCAGGATGTCACCGTTGCGTTTACAAGCATTTAAGAGCGTCCAAAATGGGTTTAGCGATAACGATAAGCAAAGTATATGCTGCTAACAACAAGGGACAATCAACACCGACGAAGTGGACAGAAGGTCACAGTGGGCAGCTACAACTTCGACGTAGTAATTGAAAACGACACCAGCACGGAAATCAAACAAAGAATAACTCTTGCCTATCGCTGGTTTTTATTAGCTAACTAGCTGATAGTGCTCGACTTGTTTCGCCCGCATTTTAGTTGACGGTTATTTAATCGTTGAAACATAATTGCCAACTGAATACAATACCAAAAATGTGTAAACTCAATTACAACTTCCCCCATGGGAATCACTACCAGTGCACGCACAAACTTATTTATTTTAAAACCATTAAAAATTCTAAAATGTGGACAAATCCAACGATCAACAAATCTCATCTAACAAAATGGCAAAATATTGCAATGTTTCTATGTCTGTATATGCATATGTAAGCATACGTACAAATGAACGCCTATATTGCCAAATCTCTTATTGCACGAAGTTTTGATAGCACATACATCCTAATTAATAAAATTTAAAATGTCTTAAATTTGGAACTGTTAATGATCTTTTTCAATTTTTACTCTAGCCAACACACGTGGGCGTCATGGCGCAAGTGGTTAGTGTGCCGGATCACTGCGCGTGAGGTTCCATGTTCGAATCCCAGAAAACACCAACACGTTTTTTCACGGTCCCACCTCTTGCGAGCGTCTGACAAACATTCGAGAGTATTGTTGTCACGAAAAAGCTTCTCAAAACGCTCTTCGGATACGGCACAAAACTGTAGGTTCCTTCCATTTGTTTGAAGAAATATAACACACACAACACGAATGGTTTCGAGAAGCTAGGCCCAGGCACTTAAAGAGCTGTTGCGGCAAATATTTATTTATTTATTTTATAGGGCATCATATGACCAGCATGGAAGTCTTTAGTGAGACTGGCCTAGGAAGTGAGAATCCAACAGACCGCCGTATTTGTAAGAACGAGAGTGCGCATCTTGGGTCTCTATGTCATAGGAATCGGTTCAATCCAATCCCTTATTCTTTTCGAAACTAGTACGCAGATTTTAGGTGTTTTTAAACTGAGATCTTAAGAGCGCTTAGGATGAACTAACCTTTATCCCCCCTTTTTATTTCATTTCATCATTCCCGTCGAGATTCCATCAGTCATCGATATTCTGCCAAACCACTCCATCTAAGCTTCCGGCTATTTTCTTTGCTTCTCCAATTAACATATTCAACTCAATCGACTATATGTCAAACGAAGTCATCAAAAAAATGTGTCCAGAAATAGACAAATATTCGAATAGATGGATACAAATATCTAAATGCAAATTTTTTTTTATATTAAATATGTATTCATAACTAATTTCGCAGTTGAATACAAAACTCAACTCAAAGTCGGTCCATTCTTGGTTACAGTGAAAGTTGTTATATTCAATTAGCTAGACCATACTAACTGCCCCCGCAATCGCCAAAGTATGTGCGTAGGACACAGACATAAACAACCTCCAGCTCCAAATCAAATAGAAGTTGCAGCAACTAAATTTGCATATCCGCGAGGTGATTATTTTTATTTCCAGTAACTAGTTGCAGATGGAGCTGTGTAACGAGCCAACCCACACTTGCAAAATCCAACTAAAAGCAGTTCAGTTACCCTCCAAAGAAACGCTACTTTCGATTGAATCTATTGATTCACTGGAACATCAAACGAAGTTGTCATCTAATTAGCTCGCATTATTTTCACACAATTACTCTCGCCAAAAGATTACCATGAAAAGCTCAAGCTGATATTAAATTGTTAAAAGATCTGTGTTGAGTGAACAATGGCTTTCGTCTAAATGTGGCAACAATATACATGAGGGCGTATGAAGAACAACACAAACAAACTAAATCTAAACACAACATCGAGACAAAGATTGTATCTGTATCTGCGAGTGCGCGTAGATCGCCTCTCTCACGTGTGTAGTGTAGTAACACACTTTTGATTTTGCCAATTCAAAGTCGAATATGATGATCGGCAACGATTGGCACGACCAACTCTGGTGGTTGGAGAGTCTTGACAAGTAGGTATCTCAGTTGCTAACAAACGTCGTCGTCGTAAAGGTTCGAGAATCGCGAGTCGGAAATTTGTTAAGTGCTTTACACGTAAAGTTGTGTTCAACATCATCGTCATCATATGGTGTGTCTGACCTTCAGTGGACGCAATTAAAGTGGAGAGTTCAACACTTTTGTAAAGCGCAATGTCATTCTTGCGAAATATTCGAAACTCAATATCTCGCGGTAATAGTTCAACGCGTGACAGCACACCAAACAGCCGCCGTTCATCATCAATTGAAAGTAATCCCAATCGGAGCGATGCATTGGAGTTCAAGCGAGATGGGTTGCAAAGAAGTGAGACATTCACACTCGAGGATGACGAAATGACAACGACGACGACCACGACGAAAGTGAAATCTTCGAAAAAGGAGAAGGTTCTCAGCAAGTTTAGTACATTCACCAAAAGGAAGAAGTCTCCAGCGCCAGTTGTGCCTGCTGATCAAAACCAGAAAAATACCTACTACAAGTGGAGATCAGGAATAGTAGCAGATCCGGCTGAGGCTGCTCGGGATCCTTTTAATGTTCTGTATGAGCAGCCGTCGAGTTTAAAATCAGATCTATCAGGGCACTCAGAGGGTAGCAGTCGAAAGCTGGCTCCCATTGACTGTTCCACATACCGGAAGAGTCGCATTCCAAGCCATCTCCGTGAACAACTTGAGCAATTGAAGAATCACCCAGAGATTTCCGAAGAAATTGAAAACGATCCGGATAAGTTCCGCACGATCACGATCAACAGCTTTCGCAAATCGTTTCGCGATAAATTCCTCGCAAAGCAGAATGAGGTTCCCTACAATCCAGCGTGGTTCGTGGAAGTTGAACCACCGCCAGGAGAATCCAAGGCCGATCGAGACAAAAGTAAGGACGCACGACCGGATGTATTTGTTTTTGAAAATGAAAATTATCGGCCAACATCGCGATCGCCAGTGAGAAATAGGTCTCCTCTTCGTAACAGATCTCCTGTGCGAAATAAGTCACCAGTTCGTAATGAGTCAGCGGTTCGAGCTACTGCGCGATCCTTAGTCAAACGGAATGACACATTTAGAGTCGAGCGACCTCTGACGGAGCCATCGATTCGTATAGAGATAAAAAATTCCATAACTCCCAATCAGCCTGGTAGGATGGTGCCTGTTGGCGTAGCCAAGCCAATGCCATCACAAGCAGTAGTTCAGCCTTTCCGCAGTAATCGCTTTGAATCAGGTGGTTGGAATCAGCAGTCACCAGCTCGTGTTGATCATTTCAAGTCAGGTCGCTACCAGACCTGCATTCACATAACATCGAACGATCCTGTGGTCAATAAAGAACCAACTCGCATTCAGATCTCTGGAAATGCACGATCACCATTACGGTATATTACCACAAGAAAGCCGGATCCTCCAGCGAAGAAGCAAATATACTTCGGGGATAACATCCCAAGGGGAATGCAACCGCCCTCCAAATCACGACAACTCATTCAACATCCAGATGTTTACTCCTACTCACGTCCAGCGAAACCAACATCCGGATTGATCAATAGGAACGAAGCAAATCGCAATTCTATGACGCAAGCTGTGCCCAGGCGTTCACGATCTCCAATTAAGGCACCATGGCGATAGTGTGTTTGTGTGCACAATAGTGGGTGGAATGAGGAACACTCCTGATCCTGATGTGTTAATTATATCAGCATTTAGATTCGACGGATTCCGGTGTATTAAGCTAAGACTGTTTACTTGACAATAATTCCTTTTGAGATCTTGCCATTTACTACGAAATTATTACTAACTGTGAAATGGAGAATATAATTATTTTTTATTGTGAATAAAAAAATATTATTAACAGAACATAGTTTGAGTTGTAATTGAGAAGTTGGTATCATCGGTGGTTCTGGTGGTGGAGCCGGTATCTTTCGCCTACACACCGGCGGATGTTGTGGGTTAAGATTCGCGTTGTCTGACATCTGTTACGTGTGAACTGTTACCGCAGGCAATTGAACTTTTGCTTTGTTTTCTAGATTTTTGTTGATTTTCTTCTTAAGCAGAATAATGTCTGTCAATTATCGTAATGAGATCATTGGGAACTAGTTTTTTCTTTTCTATCTACGAGTATACCTCGTTTGCGGTCAGTTGTTCTAATATAGACTTGCCTTGCGTAAGCTTTATATTTTTGGGATTTTTCACATCTCCAAGCAAATCGAATTTATTTTTGCAATGTTTGGTTGTGTAATTCAGCAGTTCATGGATTGACAAAGAAACATGGGATTTTTGTTTTTATTTTAAAAACATTGGGAATTTATACAAAAAGATTTTGGGATTGTGCTTCCTTGGTGAATTTGTGTACTTTATCACATACTAGACATGTGCTTCTTCAAATTGATTCATCGAGTGCGGATTTATAATATCTACCATTTGTGATGCTTTTGGATGCCTTGAATACAATTACGTGGTTGCACAACATACGTTGAAAAGGCCGGACAGAGAGAGAGATTGGTGTGTATTGTGAAACCCAGGTGATATTAGGTTTCACAATAATTCAGGAGATGGATAATTGGAGAAAATAGTTTTATTAGTTTATCGTTGCATTATGATTCATCGTATATTTTTCCCATCCACCTGAAGTGAATGATTTAATTATCATTGCGTATGATACATTTTCCAGCTATATCATCACCTTTCTGCCAGTTTTTGCAGTAAATTGACATAAGCTTTCGCAATCAATCATAATGTCTTAAATGCAGTGCTAGGAAAAATGCCCTCGTTTTAAATTTTTTTTTTTTTTGTTAATTTTAATATACTAAACAAAAAATCGACTTTACTTTTTTTACATATGTCACAACTACAAATTTATAATTCAGCGGGGTTTTACTACTAAATAAAACAGATTCAATTAAACAAAATTAGAAAAATAGATAGAAATAAAGAAAACTCTATTAAAGTTAGGCGAAATATGGTTTCAATTGTATCAATTGTTCTGAATGGCTTATTTAAAATATTCACACGTCGGAAGAATTAAACAAAATTTCCAGGTATGAGCGATAATACGGATATGTTTTTTAAACAGTGTTGGTGTCTTGCTATGAAAAAGATGCAATTCGAAGTTTTTTCTGACACCGAAGTCTTGTTTTACGGATACAGATTTATTTGCAAGGCGTCGATTATTGTGTTTCTTCCTTCCACACAGTAATTTGTATTTAGTACATTGCATCCTATTCATTTTATAAGATGCCGATTTTAAGGCAATGAAGTTTAGTTTTCATGCCTTTTTTCATAAAGGGAAATGTGTACCATCATTGTACACGCCACCTAGCGAATACTGACGGTAAGAATAAATTTCGTCTGATGAGAATACTATTAGATGTATATACAATGGTACTATACAATTTAAAAATTATGGTTTGGCTTAAAGCCGTCGTCCGATTGATATTTCTTTTTATATAAGACAATGAAAATAAACATTTTTGTTGAATTTAAAATTCCAGATTCTTGAAATTCTTATTTTTTTTTTTTCAAAAGTAGTTATCTCTTATGCGTCTCCTTATATGTACATACTTATAATACGTCCCATGTTCTCCATTTAAAATCTTGATCACCCTTTCTGCAGTATATGTACGCCATAGAATATCCAACGGATTCCTTTAAAAATAGGACATGATGCTATAAATTGGTATACGAGTACATCTTCTCTTTTAAGTTGTAGATATCGCATAAGACCGAGAGCTCTGGCCGGTACTGTATGTAATTGAAGTATAGCAATTCCCCCGTTATTTTAAATATTGTACTGATCATATCTGGAATCGTTCAAAAAATACACGAATATATATATACTAAATTTATGTATCATCATTAAGAAAATGATTAATTCTGGTGCAGTATGCCCGATGAATGGAACCTTAGATATAATTTGTCTAATGAAAGGAGATCATCTGAACTACAGAGGTTTAAGTCTTCTCAACATCGCATATAAATGTCTGTCGTATTATATGAATGCCTAAAACCGATCGTTAACAACCTGGTAAGCACTTATCAGTGCGGTTTCAGGCCGGGAAAGTCCACAATTGACCAAATATTCACACTACGCCAGATCTAGGAAAAAACCCACCACCCAACCTATTCATCGATCTGAAAGTTGCCTATGATAGCATGTATAAAGGCGAGATATACAGAGCTATGCCCAGTCTCGGCACCCCTGCCAAGCTTGTTCGTTCGTGCAGGATGACGATGGAGAACTCCCGCTGCTTCATCATAGTCGGAAAGACTATCACCGAACCGTTCAATGTCAGGAAAGGTCATAGACATCCGATGTCTTTAACATATTACTTGAAAGAATAGTACGAAACTCATAAGCCAATATGCTGAACTATTATATATGGCCTATACAAGGACATCAACTTAGCCATAAGAGTTCACATACAGCGACTAATATGGCTTTATAGCGGATGTTGGATGTTCTCACTGACATGGACTGATCGCTGGGTGAAAAATTCGTATTGTACCTGCTGTGAGCTCAAATTACTTTTTTGAGACCATATTCGTAAGCATCTTTGTAACTCCTCATGTCCCATTTCCATGACTTCGTCGCTCCGCTAAGGGTATGTCAACAACTGTCAGGCAGACTAAGTCTATTCGAGAACAGTTTTGTGCGGGCCAACAATGGGTTAGTGGTGCGCTTCGCACGATTCATTTACTTAAGCTCAGTTTTCCGGAGTGGTTTAGCCGCTCACGCGACTTCGTCGTTCTGCTAAGGGTATGTCAAGAACCGTCAGGCAGGCGCCTGGGGCTAAGTCTATTCATCGCTCCGCTAAGGGTATTCATTTTGGTGTATACAAATACAAATATTTGACGCAACAGCTCTTTAAAGTGGCAGGACCTACCTTCTCGCAACCACTCATATTATGTGCGTTATATTTTTCACATGCATGGAAAGGTGTATGGTCGTCTTTTTTTTTTTTTTTTTTAGACCTGCGTTGGAAACTTTTGGGCGATTGTTCGCATAACATGTTGACATATTTTCACTTCTTTTGGCATTTAAGGTGATCCTTCACTATAAACAATAGCCCAACATACAATATAAAAATGCGTAAACGCCCAAATGAAAGTGAATATTCGCCCAAAATATTTCAGTTTTTTTCGGAATTTGGGCTATTTTGTTTTGGGCGGTTATTCGCACAGCCGTCAAGTGAGTGCCATCTCGGCCCTTTTTTCCCATTTTGCCGGCTGATAGGTGATTTTTTTTTTTTTGGTGTATATTTATAATTTTAGTTAGTTCAAGGTACACCTCTCAGAAAGGTAGAACGCTTTATAAAGCGGGTATGCAATACAGTTGTGATTTTCACTCGACAGGTAAACCAACATATTGGCCGATTGATAGAATTAAGATACCAGATCTGATCGATTTCATTGTTGTTAAAGGCATATCTGGCAACTGTATACAAGTTGAAGAAATCTTTGATCATTCTTCAATCATTATGACGATAAGCGAAGCTTTGATTAAAAAAGTAGGACCGGCCAGATTAACCAGGGCGAAAACTAATTGGGATGACTTCAAAAAAGATATTGTAGCAAATATCGAGCTGAGCGTATCACTTTAAATGCCCTATGAACTTGAAGCTGAAGTTGATCGCTTTGTTGAAATCTTACAGTATGCCTCGTGGAGGAATACTCCCAAACCAAAGAAAACGCCGACCAGTTACATTCAAACTTATCCGCAGGAAGTAAAAGAGACGATTAAGGGGAAGAGAAAGGCGCATAAAAAATGGCAACAAACTCGGGCCCCGGAACATAAAGCACGCCTTAACCGTTTGTGCAACTCACTAAAAAAATCTATTAAAGACCTTAAGAAAACAAACTTACTTAGAAAGTTTAGCGGCAGAAAAAGATTCAAATCACTCACTTTGGAAGGCTATAGAAGGTATTAAAAAACCTCAAATGCAAGCCGCACCAATTAGGAAAAATCAAGACGAATGTACCAGGCATGACAAAGAGAAAGCGCAAGTATTTGCCACTGACCTGGAAGAAACTTTCAAACCGTTTGATTGACAAGCTCTTATCGAAAATACAAATACGTCGTATATGGCCAATAGAAATGCAACACTAACCGAACGAAGAAATAAAGAACTTAAACCTTAGAAAGCTCCTGGATACGACCTAATTACGGGAGAGGTTCTTAAAGCAATACCAAGAAAAGCTCTAATTAAGCTTCTGTTTATTATAAACGCCGCGCTTAGACTAGAATATGTTCCCAGTCAATGGAAAGTCGCCGAAGTCATAATGGTTCTTAAGCCCGGAAAACCGCCGAATGAAAAAACGTCTTATATACCGATTTCGCTTCTTCCAATTATATTCAAAGTGTTCGAGAGAATACTGATTAGGCGAATACAGCCGGTAATAGAAGAAAGGCATCTCATTCCGGATCATCAATTCGGATTCAGAAGTAAGTATACTACAGTTGAACAAGTGCCTAGAATATACGTAACACGTCATGTAGTCGAAAAATGTTTGGAAGAAAAAAGGATTTGTTCAAGCGTATTCCTTGACGTCTCTCAAGCCTTTGACAAGGTCTGGCATGAAGGCTTAAAGTTTAAATTACGACAATTTCTGTCAGAGTAACTATATAATATTTTGAAGAACTACCTTACGAATAGATTATTCCGCGTCAAATGTGGAAAGGAATATTCAGATTTTAAGGAAATAATGGCTGGGTGGCACAAGGAAGCGTTCTTGGTCCAGTTTTATATCTATTATACACTCGGGATATACCGCAAGTAGAAGGCAATGAGCTAGCTACATTTGCCGACGACACTGCTATCTTGGCAGTAGGTAAAACGTTCAAAGATACTACAGAAAAACTGCAGGAAGCTTTGGATAGAGTAAATGAATGGACAAAGATTTGGTGAATCGCACTCAACGAGACCAAATCTGTTCATGTAAATTTTACTTATATAGGAATGACATTTGATGCAAAGCTGATATGGAAAATGCATGTGAAGAAAAAACGCAAAGAACTAGACAATAAATATAGAGAAATGTATTGGTTACTTGGAAAATATTCCAAGCTCAATATAGAGAAAAAACTGCTTTTATAATCAAGTGCTAAGGCCTGTATGGACATATGGTATACAACTCTGAGGATGTACCAAAATAAGTAATATTAAAATTTTACAAACTTTTGAAAACAAAGTGCTAAGAGGTATTGTAAATGCGACATGCCCATGGTATATCAGAAATAGCGATAACCACAGAGATCTTGGCGTTAAAACAATCGAAGACGAAATCAAAAACTACGCGAGAAAGCATAAAAGTCGACTAGAAAGTCACGTAAATATTACAGTCCTCCAAGTTTTGGATGAACAAAAGTTACTACGCCATCTACAAAGAATCAAACCTGTAAACTTAGCGCGATAAGTAACCGCGTCTAAACTGTGGAGCTAGCAGGAACTTCTAATGGGAAAGTACCTGCAAAACGTCCTTATTTCATGAAATTAAAACTTCTTGATAAGTCCAATACTTAGTTGTAGTAAAAATTAAAACAATTTTGTTTTGAAGGGAGGTTTTTTAGTGGGTAAGAATCCCACACTACTATGAGCACGCGCTGGCAATCCTCATAGTGTCTTGTTGAAGATTTTCACCTACCCTCGGAAAAAGAAAAAAAATCCTTAAAAATCACGTGTCACTATGTTCGTACACGCTAATCTCCGAAACCACTCAACCGATTTTAATGAAATTATGTAAATGTGTATGGTTGGTTCCAGTTTGAAAGGTAGGTTAGTTTTGGACCTGATAGGTGGCGCTGTTGTCGAGATCTAAAATTTTTTAAAAACATTTTTCGACGAATAACATTTTTTTTAGATTTCCTATCCAAAAATGCATACAACCACAAATTTTACCTTCCGTAAACCCCCACACTTCAATAGGGGAAAAAAGGGTTATTGTTTCATTGTTTCATTTTCTGTGCTGATTTAAACGTTTCCCTGATGCGACAATTCGATTGAAGATTGGTTCGCTGATTATTCTTTTTCGTAATTTAAACCCACCAAGATTATGCAACGGCACACGTTTAGTCATCAAATGTATCACAGGAAATGTTATTGAAGCAATCATTTTGAACAGAAAGGGAGAAATCGTTCTGTTGCCACATATCCCAATAATACCGTCGAAGACTACAATCCCATACAAACGGCTTCAATTTCCGATTCGTTTGGGATTTGCAATGATCATCAACAAATGACAAGGGCAAACAATGTCCATTGGTGGCCTGGAACTAGAAAATCCATGTTTCTCCCATGGCTATGGTCTGTGGCAGGACAACGTCTGCCCGGGACGGCTAGTAATTTAATAAAAAGTAGTTCTTCAAAAATTCTGTTGTGCATTCAATAAGTACAATATCATTTTTCTAGCTCTTTTTTTGGTGATCAATGAAGTTATATTGTGATTAGGCAAATATTTATAAGACTTGAAAATAAAAGCGGCTCAATAAGCCCCACTCTACTCGAATAATAATTACGACCATATGGTAGGTATATTGAAGTTATGGCTACGTTTCTGAGATACCATATGTATGACTTATTGGAAACTAAGTTTTATGTGTATACTCTTGTTTGTTTGTTTTATTGTAGCTATAAGGATACATTATTTTCTTAAGTCTATATTGCACAATTTACAAAGATATGGTATAACACTACCTTACTACTGAAAATACTAAAACTATTACAACAAAACATATATTATAAATTCGAGTTTTTTTGAAGGAAAAGCTACTGAAAAAACCTTCATTAAAAACTAGATACTGAAGTGGAGAGAAGATGGGGCGATGAAAGTCATAAGCAGTACTTGGTTGAAATCAACCTTGAATTATGAAGTGCTTATACATATATGTAACACTTAATGTAAATAAATAATTTTAATACATCTAAGAGGGACAGACAGAGCAATTGAATGTATGCCAAATAAATATAAATAAATAAACAAGGAAATGAATAAATAGCAACATATAAATAAATAATGACATAAATATGATAAATAAATAAATAAATAAATGAATAAATAGATAAATAAATAAATACATAAATAAATAAATGAATAAATAAATAAATAAATAAATTAATAAATAAATAAATAAATAAATACTTAATAAATTAATAATAAATAAATGAATTAGTAAATAAATAAATACATAAGTAAATAAATATAAAAAAAAGTAGATAAATAAATAAATAAGTAGCCTAACAATAAATAAATAGAAATTAAGTAACAATAAATAGGTTAATGACTTAGTAAGTAAATAAATAAACATATAAACGAATAAGTAGATACAAAAAATAAGTTAATAAATATATAAATAAATAACAGCTCATAGAAAGCTGAATAGACAATTTAATATGTACTCAAATAAAGTGTATGCTAAGTACCTAGATTTGCAACTAAGTGTTTGTCAGATGATATGCAAGTGATATTGTAGCGATCGCTTAGTTTCTGTATTCTAGGTAACACCTGTTCAATTTTCGCTAACGTGTGCAGCTCGTCTGTGGGAAATAGCCGTGGTAGTTTTAAGAAAAGTTTAAGGAGTTTATTCTGGCTTATTTGAAGCCTTCGAATGTGCCTATATGCAGAGTTACCCCATACAGGTGAGCCATAAAACATAATTGCTTGAAAAATAGTTTTAAAAATAATAAGCTTATTATCGTCACTAAGTTTAGACTTTCTGTTAACGAATGGGTACAAGATCAATGTCGTTTTGTTCACCTTATTGATGATCTTGAATATGTAAGCCAAAGGTTAATGTTTTATCTAGATGTACACCAAGATATTTAGCGCTAGATTTCCACTCGGTCTGTGTACCGTTTATTATAAGTCTGCTGCTTGGTAAGAAACAAGCTTTTCTTTTCCTGGTGAAAAAGATAGCCTGGGTCTTAGAAGCATTTATTTTTATCTTCCAAGTAATAAAGTACATTTCTGTCGTATTTAAGGCGGATTGTAAATTCGTTTCAATATTGAAACCAATTGCATCCGACGTATAAATACACGTATCATCTGCAAACATTGCTAATTCGCAGTTTCTTAGGCGTGGAAAGTCTGATATGTAAAGACTAAATAGAATTGGAGCAAGGACTGATCCTTGATGTACCCCTGCACCAATAAGGTGATCATGTGATGTCCAGTTGTTAACGGACATCTTGAACTTACGACACGATAAAAAGGACTGGATTATTTTAATTAAATAAATGGGAAAATTTAACGTCATTAACTTGTGAAGCAAGCCATTATGCCAAACAGTATCGAATGCTTTTTCTACGTCGAGTAATACCATACCGGTACTATTTCCTAAAGCAAAATTATTCTTAATGTGATTGGTGATACGATGGACTTTATGAACTGTGCTATGATGGGCTCGAAAACCAAATTGTTCGGGCGGCAGAATGACTTTGAATGCCCTTGCTGATGGAAGGTCATGGGTAAAGAATTGCCAGTTTTTGGATCTTAAAAGTGCACACGTTTGATTGTAGGTGTCGATGTTTTCACAGTTTATTTTAATGCCTATTGACATTTTTTTAATGCTATAATTTTGCATATTGACTTCACTTAATAAATTGTGCACATTTTCATTTGTCTTATGTAACACACAAATGGATGGAATCTTCGACTTTTTATTGCATACCAGTGGTATTATTAACTCGTCACATTCAATGTCCTCGACTGAGTCGTCCGGGTGGCATTGCAAAGGCGCAAAATAATTTGCCCTAGAGTTTTTTTTCTCTAGAGCTCATCTTTCGATTTTTAATGTTTGAAGACAGATTGTCTTCAACACTGGTTATACGAACTCTTTTAGGAATGGTGTTATTCTACAAGTACCGCACAGAAAGAACGTCTAACTAGTACAAAGCGTCGATTGGTACTGTATTTGTATACTCTAATTCCACTTTTTCGACTTATCTGTATACTTTTCTTTCACTCCATTACTGGGTTTTGGTAACCCTGCTCTATTCTTGAAGTCATTTCATAGGTCATCTTGAATTCGTTATCTTGAAATTTTTTTTAATGCTATTAGTAAGTGATGCTAACTGTATTTTAAATGGCATACTAATTACTTACGTGTGATACTATATAGAAATAATAAAATTGTTTACATTTTCGAAACAACGGGTATGAAGTTCCGCATTTCCATTTGAAAGTAAAAATGTTTCCAGTAAGAAAGAAGTAGATGCTGTGGTCTATGAATTTAATGATCTCATCCTTAAAGCCATAAATGACTCTGTACCCAGAGTTATAAAAAAAAAATCTCAAAAAAACTTCCGCCTCATATACAAGAATTAATTAAATTAAGAAATATTCAGAGGAGAAATGGCAAAGATATCGGCAGCTAGTATTTCGGGATAATGCTTCATACCTAACCCAGCTGATTTCAAAAAATTACTTCAACTACGTAATACGGATTGGAATAAAAAACTAGTTTATTTAGATAAAAATGTAAAACCATTTTGGAATATAGTAAGAATAGTCAAAAATAAAAACAGGCAACTTCCCTGTTTACGAAATGGATCAAACTGTTACTACACAGATGACTAAAAAGCCAATGCTCTTGCGCTTACCTTCTTAAGTAGCCACCGTGTGTCAGCAAGCTTAGGTGACCCAATTACATATGCACTGGTTAGCGACACTATCCAGGCTTTTAACATGCGGTGCACAAACACTCCATTTAACTCACTGAAGATGATCTGAGATTTCACATCGATAATGAGAAAGTTAAAAAATCGGGTGGATTTGATTCAATTAAAAATTTATATCTAAAGCATTTAACGAAAGCTGGAGTGAAGTCTTTGATGCTTGGAAAATAACTAAGGTAGTACTTATACTTAAAGCAGGAAAACCCCCTGATAATCCCTACAGCTATAGACCTATAAGCTTGCTGAGCAATGTAAGTAAATTATATGAACGAATTCTTAAAGAAAAAATAAAACTAATTACCGATTATAACATGTATCCTGACGTTCAGTTTGGTTTTAGACCACAGTATAGCACCTCCCACCAAGTACTCCGTATTTGCAATTTTGTAAGAAAAAATCGTCAACATGGTAGGTCTACGGGGCTGATCCTTTTGGACATTGAAAAAGCATTCGATTCTGTTTGCCACGATGATCTGTTATATAAAATTAATTACAACTTTCCTCCGTTCCTATACAGGTTAGTGTAAAGCTTTTTGTCAGGTCGTTCTTTTAAAGTCCTTGTCAATAGTAGCGTCCCTAGTATTATTCATTGTGTCGGTGTCCCGCAAGGTTCTGTTCTTGCTCCACTCTTATACAATTTATTTACGTCCAATTTTCCAGTTTTGTTTAACTGTGAAGCAGTCATTTTTGGAGATGAAACTGCAATACTTTCGTCTCACGAATTTTCTCACAACGTAGAGACAAATCTTCGAAATTCGATGGAAGTATTAAAAAGTTATTATAGTAAGTGGAAAAATAAGCTGAACGGCGACAAAATGCAAGCCACATTTTTTACTCGAAAAAGAAAACCTTGCTATCTTCCCAGCAGCCAATTGCAAATTTATGGATCGTCAGTAAACTGGAGCAATTCTGTTAAGTACCTATGTACTAGACACCAAGTTAACCTTCCACGAACATATATCTACAACCTTGCAAAAAGTCGATATTGCAATAAAGATGCTATATCCCTTCATAAACAGAAAATATGCCCTTTCAAACCGAAATAAATTCTTCATACACAAAGTAGTCTTTCAAGCGTTACTCCTATATGGATGTCCGGTATGGGGAAACTGTACACATTGCCAAATTCAAAAACTACAAGTGTCGCAAAATAAACTCCTTAAAATGATGCTTGACCTTTCATGGCACCGAATGTTGAATTGATATCTGCGAGAATTCAAAAACTTATGGAGAAATTTAAAAATAAATGTACTTTTGCTGATAATCGCTTGGTAAGCGATTTAAACTTGTTATATGTCTGCTAATTATGAACATTTATGTTTTAATGCTTATGTGTATCAGATTATGTCTATTTATTAGTTTCCTTATTTATTTATCCAACCTCTTTTGTATTATTTATTAATTGTTTACCTATCTGTTTATTTATTTATTTATGTATTTATCTATTTATTTATTTATTTATTTACTTATTTATTTATTTATTTATTTATTTATTCTTTAATTTACTTATTTATTTATTTACTTATTTATTTATTTACTTATTTATTTATTGATTTATTTATTCATTTATTTATTTTTTTATTTACTAGTCTATTTTTTTTTTATTTTATTTATCATCGATATTTGTTCATTGATCACTCTATAAAGAGTCACTTAAATTGTTATTTATTAATTTGTCCATATATTTATTAGTAGAACAACTACATGCTTTTTTTTAGTTTTTATTTATCTATTGTATTTATTTATTTATTTATTTTTTTGTTTCCAATGGATACTTTTAGTCGCATCTTCCTCCACATTTAAATTATGTTTCCTAATTTAATCTACAGTAAAATGAAAATAAAATAATGTTTCAGTAGAAAGATATATACAATATCATATCTTTGTAATGCAAAATGTGTGGTAACAAACCTGTGTACAAGTTTCTTATGGGAAATAAAGATCTATCTATCTATTTCAAATAAATTTAATAAGATAACAATCTCATTTTTTATTACTTAATTGTACATATATGTGCTTATAGTCAATTTTCATCTGCAATCCGAATCGATATTTTTAAAACTCGTCAAAAAAATTCATCAAATTCAATTGATATACAATATTTCCAAATCTTAGTGTTAAAATACGTGTCAAGAGAGTGATTTTAGTTCAAAGTTATTAAATAAATGAAAAGAAAAACTCTAAAACTAGTGTGTACTGTACACCAAGGTCGAATGTTCACATATGAAACCGACACAAACTTGTTTTACTTCGAGTGTTGTCTTTTTAATTACTTTACGGCGACTTGAGTGTAATTAAACATTAGCATGAAATAATGGCAAAAATTGGGATTTCTTTTTATTTTCTATCATGTAGTTGAGTAGCAATTACGATACAGAGAGTTCCCATTAATGGGGGAATGTTCGCGAATATATTATTATAATGGGAGATGATTTCTTGCACATATTTGTGCACTTTAAGGTACACATTTATATACATAGTATTGTAATAAATTCCGACTGAAACATGTTTCCTTTACATTAAATCGGATTTTGATAAATTGCTTTGAATTCTTTTTTATGGTGGCAGGGTGGGATTTCCTATTTTTATAATAGTTACGAGTTCAGAGTGTTACATATATTATTTCTGTGTTACGTAAAGATAAATTAAGTTCTCTAGAAGTTCATTAAGGTTCATATAACAAACGCATAAAACAATAACGTAAATCTCAGTGACTAGGTTTCGAGTGTCACCCACAAGAACCGCAATAATTATATACTAATAAAAATGTTATGAAGTTTATTAGTTTTGCACTCACAAAAAACAAAAACCTGAAATTGACTTCGCCATTGGCATATTGTGCACACACACAATTCACCCTGATTGTCGTTGACGTTTGTCGCTTTTCGACGATTGCCGCTTTATTCATAGCTACGACCTGCTGACCGTTAAACATTACTTAGCAATTTGGTTGTCGTGTAGAATACTATCACAACTCCTTCACAGTGAGAAAGTTATGAAAATGGATTCGTGCTACATCTGAAGAATAAAATGACAATCGTCGAAAAGTGACAAACGCCAAGGACAATCAGGGTGAATATTATTAAAAATGAAATGAAACGATAAAAGAGTAATTAAAGAGTGAACAAAGGTGCTTTTTATGGAAGAGTTTCAAACCAATTGATTAAAATCAAGTCATGGAGTCAAAAGAAAGTTAATGAAAAGATAGGAAAATGAATATAATGAGGTGATGATTGAGATTTTCACGAATCCAATACTTGTCCTATAGTCATAGGTGCAAGTAAAATTAATCTTCTGTACGTGAATGCATGCTGTAATATAAAATGAGATACAAAAAACGATGCATGAGATGTGGTGCACAACTAAAGTTGGAAATCAGGATGATGATGGTGTGAAAGTCTTAGATATAACATGCAGTAGCACTGGTGGAGGCACTCCATTAATACTGAGGTAGTAACTCATTGTATTGTATAGTTCGAGAGATTTTCGGCGAACCATCACGAACCCCACATGCGGATCAGTAGAAATGCGGTGAAGTGGGAGGGTTGTGATCCCTTATTTTCGGATCATGGCCTCGCTGATAAAAGGAAGAAGAAGTTCGAGAGATTTTCGAGCAGACCACCGAAATCAGGTGATACCCGAAATAACCATGACCTGCAGGTAACGCTAACACCCATTTCAGTGTTCTTCGCTCCAGGATTATAGTAGTAGTAGTAATAGTACTTTATTTCAAAAAATATAAAACACTGCTCAACGCGCAGGGAACATCGACTGCCTTCCAATACGCAATGCCAAACATCTATTGTGAGTCCCTGGATAAGCTATTTGATGAAAATGAACTGTTCGAGGTACTGAGGGAGGCAAAACGAAACAAAGCTCCGGGTGAAGACGGGGTCCCATATGAGTTTTTTCAATATGCCTCATCATCCTTTTTGGAAAAATTATTGATATCCTTTAATCGTACGTACAACGCAGGAAAAGTACCGAGTGCATTTCAGAGATCAATTGTATTCCCTATTTTAAAAAAGGCGATCCAAATGTAGCGCAAACTATAGGGGAATATCTTTTATGAATGCAGTTACAAAAATCTTCACTGGCATGCTAACAGCAAGACTATCAAAATGGGTAAATGAGAACGGAAAACTATATCAGTTCCAAGCGGGGCTTAGAATGGGTTTCTCAACCGTCGACCAAATTTTCAACCTGACCACCATAGCTCAACAATACCTAGACATTCTTTATTGATTTCATAAGATAAGATAAATAGAAACTATCTGTTCTATAAGCTAGCCAACATTGGCTTATCATTAAAGTTTGTAAATATACTACAGGAGTTGTACAAAAATAATAAGTCAGCGATATGGGACAGTCAAAAATTGTCGGGATGGTTTGAATTGGAAATGGGAGTTAAGCAGGGTTGTCTTCTAAGCCCTCTTCTTTTCGCACTTTTTGTGGATGATATATTAGACATACTACCAGCAGGCATATGTGTAGATCAGCTATTAGTAAGGGCACTGCTTTATGCAGACGACATTGTAATTCTTGCATAATCACCAAGTTCGTTGCAACTTATGATCAACAAAACTGAAAGATATTGCCATGCCAACTGCCTGCAAATAAATACTTTTAAAAGCAAGTTATTAGTATTTCGTAAAGGTATAGGCCGCCTCTTGAGAAACGAACGATGGACCTACGGTGGAGAAAATTTAGAAGTAGTGAGGTCCTACAAGTACTTGGGTATAACTCTAAGCCATAACCTTTCGATGAAACATCACCTTGAACTCAAGCTTGTAGAAGCGAAGAAAGCTTTGAATTCAACGTGGAGGGATCTTATTTCTAACCCCAAAGTTCACATACTAGCAAAGGTGAAAATATTTGAAGCTGTAGTGCGTTCACTAATGGCCTATGGAGCGCAAGTCTGGGGATACAGGCTGTATGAAGAAGTTGAAAAATTGCTTAGATTTTTCCTGAAGAAGCTACTACATTTACCGTCGAACACACCTAACTACATACTGCATATAGAGAGTGGAATATCACCATTGTTTATATTCACGCTGGAGCTAAACATGAAATACCATATATATTAAATGTTTTGAGCGGAGATGACGATAGACGACTCAATAAGATTCTTGCGAAGAAAGTTCTAAGAACCAAGTCGCAATTTTACAAAGAGAGGGAGAATACTGCTTTCAAGCATAATATTAATTTAAGAATAAGCGAATCTAATTCCCCAGAATGGACAAGTGCTCTTTATAAATTTGTTTCTGATGTCGACTTAGCGATGAAACGCGACTCCATTAATTCAGCCAAAAATTCAAGCTCGCGTCTAATATATAGAAATCTAGCACATAACCAGATTAACTACATGAACTCCAACCTTAATATCCACCAAATTTCATTAATTCTGCGAACAAGAGAAGAACTTCTAAAGTGGAATTATATGCCACATCGCAACGATCTCCCATTAAGATGTGGGTTATGCAATACATGGGAGGTAGAAGACACCGCTCACTTTGTAGGTAACTGCCCGATTCTGAAAGACATCAGACGAACACTTTTGGGTGCAGAACGTTTAGAAACTAGCGAAGTAACGAATCTTTTAAATGGTAGTGACTGGTATGCCCTAATAGCATACTGTTCCACTGCATATAATTATAGAAAAAGAATCATTGAAGAAAATTTTTGATCTTAAAAAATAAAAAAAAAACTAAAAAAGTAGCTATGCACATAAATTGATGTTTTATTTTTTTATATACTTTTTGATTATTTTTATAATTGATATCTTTTGTTTGTAAATGTATTCAAGAATTAAGTTGTTGTCAATCTACGGCAGACGGCAAAGCCATTGCTTAAATTGTAATATTTTGTATTCAAACTTATATTTTTTGAAATAAAGTACTATTACTACTATGCTGCACGATTAAAACTTCTCTAAGGTGGTGCCAATCGATATTTTAACAGCCATTTTTGCCTGCCTGCAACTTTCCACGGTTGACCACCTTCTCTGGTGTATGATGCGACTGCTTTCGAGAGTGCAATCTTGGATGCTGCAATAACTCGGGTAGAGATAATTGAAGCTTTAAGCGGACTGAAGGATGGAAAGGATCCAGGATCGGATGGAGTTCCTGTAGAATTTTATAAATATGGTACTCCTAATCTAATAAATCATCTCCAGCGCGTTTACAATAGTATTCTTGAAAGTGGCATAATTCCAAGCCAGTTCAAGGACGCATTTATTTTTCCAATCCACAGGAAAGGTAATATATCGGATCCATCAAATTATAGAGGTATCGCGTTCCTGAACTCATCCTATAAGATCTTCACTGCAATTCTGTAACGCCGAATGAACAGATGGATTACTGAAAATAAATTATTGGGCGAACATCAAGCAGGATTTAGGCCGGGTTACTCCGCCATTGACCACATTTTTGTCCTAAGGAGCATTGCTGAATCTTTCCTCAGGAAAGGGAGAAAACTTTATGTTTTTTTCGTCGACTTTAGGGCAGCATTCGACACAGTAGATCGGGATGCTCTGTTTTATAAGCTGTATGGCATGGGAATGTCGCGGAAGTTTGGCAGAGTGATTCAAAATCTCTACAGCGAAACACGAGCAGCGGTGTGGAATGGTGAACAACTTTCGGAATGGTTCAGGACTAGATCGGGAGCCCATCCGCTTTTGCTCTGTTCGTCGAGGATGTGATCCACTGCCTTCCTGCAGGCATTGAATATGCTAGTCACCGAATTAAGGCCTTACTTTTTGCAGATGACATCGTTCTACTAGCACACACGCCGGAATCTCTCCAGATGATGATCAATAGACTGCACGAATACTTTACCTTATAGAACTTGCTGGTGAATCTAGATAAATCGAAGGCAATGATTTTCAGGAGAGGCGGAGAAAGGGCTTGCGCAAAAGAAAAGTGGTACTACAATGGCTTAAATATCAGAGTGGTAAATGAGTACAAATATCTCGGTGTTTATTTCACGAAGAACTTGTGCATGAGACAACATTTAAAGGAGAAGCTTTTGAAATCCAAAACTGCAATCGGCTCGACGTGGAGGAGATGCTTCAAGGTTTATGAAGCAGTGGCGCAAGCCATTTTATTCTATGGAGCTCAAATGTGGGGCTGTAAATATTATGAAACTGTAGAGAAGTTACTGAGGTTTTACGTCAAGCGAATATTTCGACTTCCATCAAGCATGCCCAATTATATGTTAATGCTGGAAACAGTATTATCGCCATTGTTTATTAAGACACTGAATCTACAAGTCGATTACATCTTAAGGGTCCTTAATATGAACAACGACCGACTGCCAAAGAAAGCAGCTCTCCACGCAATTCGAAGTAGGACCAGCTGCTGCAGAGAATGGTTGGAACTCACAAATGGCTGTGGCATAGAACTGAACCTGAGTAGCGCTGTGTTCGCCGATTGGAAATCCGAACTTTATCGGCTTATCGCATCGGTGGATCTATTTCTGGAAGATGACTCAGGATCTGTACGCAGGCAAACAAACAGTCGATTATGTCACAACCTGCAGCTTAGGAATTATTTCCGGGATGAACTTAGCGTGGATGAGATATCTATGATTTTTAAACTTCGGGGTGAACTTCTCCATCTTAACTACATCCCGCATCGCGATGAACTTCCTGTTTTATGCTGCTTATGCAACTTGGAGGAAAGGGAGGATATTCTGCACTTTGTTGGCAGGTGTCCAATCCTGAAAGAAATAAGGAGGAGCTTCTTCGGCAGCGATACTCTTGCAGACACACAAACAATGGCCCTGCTCAATGAGGTAAAAGTTTCCAAGCTTTACAACTATTCTAGACTTGCATTAGGATACCGTAAAAGGATAATTGATGAAAACCTTTAAGTTTATTTATCATGTTATTTTGTATGATTCTTTTAACAAATATTTTACCGCAAACTTTGAAAAAAATAATTGTAATTGTTAACCAGACAGACGGCATTGCCATGCATTTTGCTTCTAATCTAATCTAATGTAATCTCTGGTGTTCCGTTGCGACCTAGTTGTTGATCAGGTGTTTTACCAATTCCCTGCCAATTGCAGCAAATGGCTTGGGACCAGAGAAATCCGAAGTTGACCATTGCTTTGCTAGAGAGTCTGCCTTTTCGTTACCCTCAGTCCCTACGTGCCCTGTCACCCAGAGCAGAGTCATTTCATTTCGAAGTGAGCACTCATTGAGTTTTTGAAGACACTCCAATGCTGTATTGATATCTGTTTGTTTTATGCGTTTAATCGCTGATTAATTGTTCAGTGTAATAGTTTTACCAACAACCTGCCCATCTATCAGGTTATGCAACGCATGCAAAAATTTAATCATCTCGGCTTGGTAAATTGAGGTAAATTTCTTCAAACTAATATGGCAAGCTAGTTCTACTTCTTCAGAAGAAGTATCGGGAATGGAACACTCTTTCTGGGAGTGTTCCATTCCCGATACAAGTTTTGTAATACCTTTCGGTAACACACATTCTCATTATTCCATACATGGGCATATTCGACTCTTAAATCTCGCTCTTATTAAAAATAAGATCCAAGGTTTTCCTATGCCATCGATGTCACTGCTTTCTTAATAAATAAGTCCAACGGCAGAATACCTAGGATCACTTCGAACCGAAAGATGTCAAGGGCTAAAACTTCAGATCGTTTTTCTTCCTTGCGAAGATGATTAGGTCTGCCTTTTCCGCATTTATGGAGAGCATTTGTCCCTGACATTACTGCTTCACCACTCGTAGAGCATTCCTTATGGTGTCTGCTGTGACATCCATGAATTTGCCTCCTGTCATTATTACTATGTCATAGGCATATCCCACAATGTGCATGCCAGTCTCCTCAAGTTTTTTTCAGGAGTCCACAATTATGTTCCACAGAGTAGGCGGTAAAACTCCTTCCTGTGGGCAGCCTCTGCTAACTCTTCCTCTAAGTTTTGAAGCTCCCGTCCGAATATTTATCGCCCTATTTGTCAGCATATTGTTCACCCATCTCTGGGTTACTCTGCGTTTTTCTAAGGCTAATCTCAGATTTTCGATTCATATTTTGACAAAGGCTAAAATGTGCATTATTGTGGTCATTGCAAAACCATCTCTTGCGCAACGCGTACAAACTGGTGTATCGCTGTTTCCGTGGACCTGCCAGTTCTATACGCATGTTGTCTACTGTTCAAAGGATCCACTTTCAGTGCAGTTTTCTTCATATGATCCACCACAATCCGTTCCGCTTCTGCCCTGTCTATTCTGTTTGCTCCTTGTTTCCTCGTAGCTCGGGGCTGATCTGACTTAAAGCTTCCCGTAAATTGCATTTCCATGAGGATCTCATTTGTACGATCCAATGTCTTCACTTTCTCCCCCGGTCTGTCCCGAATGAGTCCGACTTTGGAAACTGGATCCCTGGAGATAATTTTCTGAAGTCTATTGACCTATGATGTGCTTCTCATATTCGAGCAAAATTCCCTCCATGACTCCCTTTTGCGTCATCGTAAAGTTCCTTTTAACTCCTTTTTCTTCGCCTTATACTCATCCCATGATTCTGGGTCGTCTCTTCTCATGACATGGTTAAATGGTTTCCTCATCTCCTTCTTTAGAGTTTCAAGTTCCCTACACCACCAAGGCGTAGGGTCCTTTTCATCTATCAGAGTTTAAATACACGTCTCTTGGCATGCAATTTCAACAGCTGATTGTAAATGCTTCAGCTGCGACTCTACATCCCAAGTTCTTTTCGGTATTTTGGTTACCCTCCCAATCAGTTTATCCCGTAACACTTCATTGCATTTTAGCCTATTCGTGTTCCTGGGAATAGTAGCCCATTAACAATTAATGTTGATGGTGGCTTTCGATCTCGTATCAAATCTTTTGTCAAACTTGGTATTTATTCCAACATAGCCCATAGTGTAAAGGAATAAATTCGCTCTCTCAATGAAAAATTAACCATAACTGGTTCAATCTGTGAGTTCATCATATAATATAAATTTGGCGCAACAGCTTATTAAGTGCCTAGGCCTAGCTTTTGCAACCACTCATGTTGTGTGCGTTTTATTTCTCGTACGAATAGAAGGGACTTACAGTTTTTTGCTGAATCCGAAGGGCGTATTGGTATTGTCTTTGAGAAGCTTTCTCGTGACAGCAAATACTCTCGGATGATAGTCAGACGTTCACGAGAGATGGGTCCATGAAAAAACTTTTTGGTGTTTTCTGGGGTTCGAACATGAAACCTCACGCGCAGTGATCCGACACACTAACCACTGTGCCACGGCATTCATTGTTTCAATGCATTTCTGGTCATACGTTCATGAATGCATTCATTGAAATTTTGATAAGAATTTATGAAATGAACCAAGTTCTTTAACTTTTCTTACACCCTTCTCTTTTAGATGCAGTTGTCAAATCATGAAAGAAGTTGTGGAACTCGACCACTTGGCATTGACCCTAATACTCTTGCTTCGTCCCCACCAACTGCCCTCAAATTATCCATGTACCATTATTTATGGTATCCTCTTCGAAGGAAAAAAAAAGATTTTTTGTTTATTTCAACTGTAGGGATTCCAAGCAGACTGTAATTTGAATTTCTCTTCACTAATGCCCTTTTTTTCAACCTTCATTTATTCCTACTCATATGCTGCTTGTACCGCTTCCAGATTTACAAAATATAGGGGTGTTCTAAGATAGAGGATAACTTTCTTGAGCCTCTGAAGAACATTTTTGTCAGTGAATTGTAGCGTCGTCTTAAGTATAAAAGCAATACTTTTTCAAAGCTACAATTTAACTCTTCTTGTCCACAGAGCAACCGAAATCTTTTGACACAGGCAAAGCTATTCTCGTGTATGCGGAAAAATACTGATAGCTTGCCACAACATTTCCTTACTTTACTGCATCGACTTGTACTCGTATGAACAAGGTTTCATAACCAAAAATGAAATCAGTATACACCAAGAATTATTTCTCCATTTAGGTGGAAAATCCTTTTCCATCCAGCACTTATCCTGGCACGAAAGCCACATAATTTTGAGTGCACTGAAGCCCATAGGAAGAAATCAACGTTCAGTTTTTATTTCCTACCGAACCGATGCGCAACAAAAAGCCATTCACTTCTACTGCTTTACAAACGCTGCCAAACGCAGAAGAGCAACGTTTGTGTTATCCTTCATTCTGTCCTTTACGAGGAGAATATCCTCGCCTCAAGTTGAGTTTGTTTAACTCGAACGAATGCTTTTTCCAGGCCGATTGCATCAACTACTTCATACTACTGTGTGACTGTGTATGTGTGTGATGAAAACAAAAATGAAGGAAACCCAAAGAAAACACAATAATTCGCTTGGAACAATGCCAAGCAACATCGTTTCGGAACTACACAATGAAACGACACGGCTCACATGGGAGAAGCGACGAGGAACAATGTCCTTTAGTACTTCGCTCATACATTCATTTGGGTGTTTCCTATGAATGGCAGGGTGATTCCTTTTCATTCTTTTTCCTCCTCTGTTTTTATTTTTATTTTTTTTTATGTGTTAACTCGCTGCTGAATTTTCGCCCTCGTACCCAACCCAACCCGACTTTGGTTTTGAAGTGACGTCATCGTTTCCAACTGAAGTGGATGGATGTCCTTTTACACCTTTAGGGGATTCCTGCTTTGCTTTGATCCGCCGAATTTCAAATTGAATCGATTTCAAAAACTGACTGACATTGCTTTGGATGGGAGGAGGTAATATGACAAGAAGTGAACAAGGACGACAAACTACAATAGTATAAATAAAAAGGGGTGAACATGTTGAAGTCTTGAAAGGAGAAGTAGAGACTAATTTATCAGTGTGTTGTGTGTGTGTATGAAAAGTTGCGACAACTTGAATCTGGAAGATCGATTGTCGTCGCCGAGGACTACTAGTAGCAAATTTACAATTTCTGTTTTGCTGCATTGCGGAGTGTACGTACACGGATGCAAACTGATATCACACTGTGCTATCTCACATTTCAGTCGTTATGCTAATGGGTGTGGAGACTGCAGATGGAATTTATTTTTTATGAAGTCGTTCAGCCTTCCTGAATGATCAATAAATATACTTGAATATGCATCTACTCGGTTCACAAATATATCGTGCTGAACCTACTGGAGTACAACAATGGAATTTCTGCTTATTAATTTGCTAATGTATTTATCCTGTAGATAGTACCTACATGTATTGTAGGAAAAGCGCATATTCTATGCTTCGTTAGTTTTCGTTGCACTGCTTGGCTAGCCGGTCAACACGTTCGCTGCCGTATGACCCGCCGGCGGGTCATTCTGTTGATCCTTGAGGTGCCGTGTGCACGTCCGGCACTCGGCACCTTTGTTTTTTCTTCTCTGGAACGTAGCTGAAAGTATTATATTTAATAAAAAAATGGAGGTTTTTATGCGAGTTTTTATTTGTTTTTATTAAAAAAAAAAAAAATTAAAAAAATAGATTATGAATTCAGTGTAGGTAATAAAAAAAAAACTAGCCATAACTTAAAACTAATAAATAAATATTATTTAAAACATTTCAAGCAGAAAGAACAAGAGACGCGTTAGATTGGGACTTTTACAAGGCATCCCTAAACATATACAAAAAAGAATTAAGGAAAGTCAAAGGTAATTCTTGGAGACTCTTCTGTGGTAAAAGAGAAGAAGCCTCTGAGGCATCTAGGCTGGGGAAAATTCTCTCTTCAAATCCAATAACATACAGTTATCTTAAGAAAACCGATGGGTATTGGACGACTTCAAGCGAAGATTCGCTAAATTTACTGCTTGACACTTATTTCCCAGGCAGTTCCCAAGTTGTTAGCAATATGGTTTTCAGCAAACCACCTGCACAAAAAACAAACTCCTCAAAACTGATTACATAGAGTAAGCTTCAGTGGGCACTGCACAGCTTCAAACAATATAAGTCCGCGAGACCAGACGGCATTATACCTGCCGATTGCAGAAGACATCGGACATACGAGTAATCCTGCCGATGCTTGAGACAATTTTTAGAAGTAGTCTAGACCTGGTATATATCCCAAAGATATGGAGAGAAGTCAAAGTTGTCTTTATACCCAAAGCGGGTAAATGCTCTCACATAAATTTAAAAGATTTCAGACCGATAAGTCTATCATCATTCCTCTTAAAAACATTAGAACGACTGATTGATATCCATATACGTAACAGAATTGATAAGAAACTATTATCGGTGGCCCAACATGCATATTGCAAAGGCAAGTCAGTGGAGACGGCATTACACTCACTGGTGCGTAAAATTGAATATTCCTTGTTTCATAAGGAGTATACAATGGTTGCCTTTCTGGATTTAGAAGACGCTTTCAACAATGTCAATGTATCAGCGATAGCAGATGCACTTTCAGACCTGAAGGTCGACAGCTCACTCTGCGAACTAATTAATCTACTGCTTAATGATCGGATTATCAACTCTAAGCTGGGTGGGACGTTTACCAGAAGGTCTGCCAGTAGAGGCACTCCGCAAGGTGGTGTTCTATCCCCCCCTTTTGTGGAATATGGTGATCAATGAGCTATTGATAATCATGGAAGGCAAGGGATGCATGAAAAACCGTCATAAAGCTAAAAAAAAATAAAATTTTATTTTCGAATTGGTAGCTTTTCAATGTTGACATTTATAAAATAATAACAACTCATTGTTTTATTTTAAATACATCTTAATTTAATTTCAGTGATCTTGCTCCTTAAGCCTTAATTTTTGAAATAAGAATGGGAAGTAACGCGAGTTACTGGATTTGTGTGACGCGAGTTACCATACATACATACATAAATAAGTAAATAAATAATAATAATAAATAGATAAATAAATAAATAAATAAATAAAATATTATTCTAATAACATGTAACTAAATAACTAAACAATACAAACAAATAAATAATAATAAATAAATGTATAAATGTATATAATAAAATAAAAGCACAATTTAACAGAAAAATAAATAAGTACATAAATAAATTAACAAGTAAATAAATAAGTAAATAAATAAATAAATAAGTAAGTAAATACATAAAAAAAAAACAAATGAACGAATACGTAAATATATAAACAAACAAATTTATAAATAAATGAATTATGAATAGGTAAACATATAAATAAAAAAAAGCAAAAAGTATCTAATAGAATAAAGAACACATAATAATAATAATAATAATATACAAAATAACAATAAACAAATAGTTATGTGGACAGAGACAAGAAAAAAAATATGTTCAAACATTTAATTGGTTTATAAGAGGATTATCTGAAAAAATACAGTTTTGTAAAAATTTGTCTGTTAGCTTAATGATTCTATCGGAGATCAACTCAACATTCGCTTGGAAATGAAGATCCGAGGTAGAATGGTATCTGGGTAGGCTATGCATCATTTTCAAGCAATTTGTTTTGCGACACTTGTAACTTCCTTTTATGATATATTGCACAGTCTCCCCACACTTGGCATCCATAAAGTAGTATGGCTTGAAATACTACTTTATGGATTATGATTTTGTTTAAGTTACTTAGCATTGAATTCCTGTTTATAAATGGATAAAGCATCTTGGTAGCAATATTCACTTTATTAATTGTGTTCGAAATGTGTTCTCAGAAAGTCAGTTTTTCATCTAGGTGAATTTCCAGATACTTAACACTTGGTTTCCAATCGACTCTTACACCACACACGTTAAGCGCATTGTTGGGCAGATAGCAACTCTTTCTTTTTCGGCTGAAAAAGATTGATTGCACTTTTTCGGCATTAAGCTTGATTTTCCAGTTGCTAAAATATTCAAATAATATTTTAATCGCATTTTGCAGGTTAGTCTCAATATTGAGACTAAACTCATGCGATGAAAATATGCCCGTGTCATCAGCGTAAATAGCTGTTTCGCATGCTGGGAGCCTTGGAAAGTCAGAGGTGTAAATATTGTAAAGCACTGGACCGAGGACTGAACCCTGGGGTACCCCTGCGTAAACGTGCTGTAAAGATGATGCTTTGCCATTGACGTAAACTCTAAAATGTCTATTAGTCAAAAAACTTTGTATGGTTTTGACAAGATACAGGGGAAAACCGAAGTCAATCATTTTGTACACAATCCCATTGTGCCAAACGGAATCAAAAGCTTTCTCGATATCGAGCAAAACTAAACCCGTGGATTTGCCTAACGCACGGTTCCTTTTGACATGCTGGTATATCCTGAGCACTTGATGAGACGTGCTGTGATGGCCCCTAAACCCAAATTGCTCATCAGGGAAGATACGTCTGTCAATAATAAATGCCGTAAGTTTCTTTTTAATTACTTTTTCGTAAACCTTGCTGAGGCAACTAAGTAGACTTATTGGTCTGTAGCTATCTGGATTTTGAATTTGCTTCCCAGCCTTCAAAATCTGCACCACTTTCGCAATTTTCCAGGCATTCGGAAAGTATTGAAGCTTAAGGCATGCATTTACTAGAAAATTCAAGAATCGTGTCCCTGATTTTGGCAATTGCTTGAGATATAGGTTTTTAATGCCATCAAGACCATCTGACTTCCTCAGTCGCAAACTTTTCAGCACATCCACGATTTCCATTCGAGATACTCATCTGGGGATGGGTCACGACTTTGGCAATAAAGCCTATCATAGGCTTCATTAACTAAAACGTTGGTGTTTGCATCACCAAGGTGCTGGGATACAGCATGGTTCTTGATAAAGGTTGAACCAAACGTCGGCTTTGTTGATGTCCGTGTGAAAAACATTACCAGAGCTTTGTAGACTAGGAATTCTCCTATTCTTACTCTTAGCAATCCTAACTGCATTCCAGAATGGCTTTGCATTTTAATCTAATAAGCTTAGTTTCCTATTCCATTCTTCGTTCCTGTGACTTTCAATTTCTGTAGAAATGAGTTTATTTAGGTACCTCATCTGGTTGCGAAGGAATGGCAGACGATACCTTTGCCATTGTCTCTTTAGAGAATTTCTAATATGTATGAATTCAAGAACACGATCTGGGATCTTAGTAAAAGTATTATTCCTCACTGTTTTTGGGGCACTTAAGTCAACCGAACAATGTATATGTTCCGAAAAAACTTCAACAAGACTGCCAATGTGTTCATTCGTGGAAACATTATCTAGGTCTGTTGAAATATTTCTGAGTCTCTACTCCATTTCTCAACGAAATTGTGCCCAGGAGTTACCATACAATTTTCAAATTTTCTTTCTTGATTTCAATTCTACATAATAAATTACATTTGTTGGTAAATATCGCAGAACATTTTGAGCAAACTATTCTCGAAAAACACAGTGTCCAAAAATTGTAACGAAAGTTACCAACATGATGTTATTTCATTTTAAAGTGAATGTTTAGTTATCATAAAATGTTCGTTTTTAACTAGCTTTGGAAGTGGTTATCTTATCTTTTAAATACTATAAAAGCAAAGTCGATTTGCCTTGTGAACACCGTTTCTCGAAAACTACTAGACGTAGGTACTTGAAATTTTGCACAGTTATTCCTTATTTTGCCTAGATGCCAGATAAGAAGGGTTTTTCCGAAATTCAAGGTCTAAGTTCCATAAAGGCAGTTAAGATCGAATTTTCCATCTGAAAATATTGATTCCACAGCCGTAGCTCAGTACTAGCTCTCCGGATTAAATAAATAATAAATATGTGAATTTAGTAAATTCGCCGCTGATTCATTAACATATGTATAAAACATCCTTCTGTGTTGTCCTGAAGCTGAGCAATGCTAAAAACAATTAATCAAATCATCGCCCACAAATTTCCTTCAGTGGAGACCACGGCCAGCAGCCATGCAGCAGTGGCTATCGTTGCAATAGTATGTGTATGTGAGTATATGGGCGCGCTGTTTTGAACTTTAGTGTGTGATCCCTTCTAGAGCAAAAAGCGAAAAAAATTATTATCAGTGACAAGTCCAAATCTAAGACATTTTAAATTTTATTAATTAGGATATGTCTCTGCTATCAAACTTAGTGCAATTAAGAGATTTGGCAATATACGCGTACATATGCACGTACAGACATAGAAACATTGCAATATTTTTCTATTTTGTTAGATGAGATGTTGTCGATCATTGTATTGATCATATAATTTGTCCACATTTTAGAATGTTTTAATGGTTTTAAAATAAATTGTTTGTTGTGAGCGGGTTTAAGTGCTCTGGTGGCGATTCCCACGGGGGAAGTTATAATTGAATTTATACATTTTTGGTATTGTATTCAGTTGGCAATTATGTTTCAATAATTAAATAACCGCCAAATGAAATGCGGGCGAAGCAAGACGAGCACTGGTCAACTAGTTAAGTCTAAAGGTAATATAATTTAATAATATTTGGCGCAACAGCTCTTTAAGTGCCAGGGCCTAGCTTCTCGCAACCACTCATGTTGTGTGCGTTATATTTTTCACACGAATGGAAGGAACCTACAGTTTAGTGCCGTATCCGAAGGGCAATTTGTTTTGAGAAACTTTTTCGAGACAACAATACTCTCGGATGTTTGTCAGACGTTCGCGAGAGGTGGGACCGTAAAAAAACGTTTTGGTGTTTTCTGGGATTCGAACTTGGAACTTCACGTGCAGTGATCCGACACACTAACCACTTACGCCACGGGGCCCACTAATAATATAATATAATTAGCATCGTTTAATGTTGAAAGTGAGATTAAAATTTCAATCCATTATCTATAATTGTTCCGAACGTAACTCGAGTTACCATGGAACAATATTTTCATGAAAAATCCATACGGATTGGGTTAGTAGTTTTAACGTAATGCGCGTTTAAATAAACAGACAAACAGACGAAATGTATTATTTTATTATAATAAACTATATGTACTGATGATGTTATTTTGAATTTTTTAAGTTGGAAAGGAATAAAAATTATATTAAATTGAATTGAATTGAAAAAAAAAACACATTGTAACTCAAGAACTATAAATGCAATTGAAATTTAATTCACATTAACTCAAATGTTAAGCGTAAAATTTGTTTTTCTACTTTCTCACAAGAAGGATGTTACCAGTTGTAATGATTTCTTTTAGCTTCATTCGTTTCTCTTTTGCAGTCAATCTTTTTTCGTACCAAGTCCGTTGAAATCCCAACTCGAAATTTGGACTGAAGCTTCAAAATTTATAGCCACACGATATGAATAAAAATAAAAAATTAAAGTATTATTACTTGAGTTATTTTACGATTAAGTATAAAACAGATATCGTTAATTAAATAATGATTTTTCTCTTAAGGCCCACAGTTTAGCTGATTAAAAATAAAAAACAAATCCCCTTAGTAATAAAACAAACAAACACACGGATAACACGTAGGTCAACTAACTCGTAGTTAGGGACAACTAGCTGACCGATGATTGTATTCAAATAACTTCAAATTAGAAACCCTAATCAAATTTTAGTAAAAACGGTCGGGATTAGGATATAAAATAATAAAGTTTCAATCAAAATCACCACAAAAATACTCCAGCACACTAACCACTGTGCCATGGCCCCTACTAAAAGTAGCAATAATGTATCAACTTCTTCCTTTTTTCACAAATTCCTCGCAACCAATCCTGCAAAATATGATACTTGACTCACATCAGCTTCAGTAGTAACCATATGTACGTTGATCCAGTTCGCAGGGTGTTCGTCAGACCATCTCATGCAAGCTGGGCAATGTGTCGTGGAAGACCCTATAAACACAAAATTTTAATGAAGGAGGTGGCAGTGGATTGTTCGCCAAGGATGACCGGATATTAAGACTGTTATTCCTCGTATAAAATACTACAGACTGGTAAAAGTAAGATTTTCCCCTCATTAAGAAAACTAGTGCGATAGATACTCGTACACAAAATACAAAACTACATCCAATCTTTCGCAGAACCCACTTTGTCTTTATCTCTACCCTCAAACTAGGTACATATTTACATTCACTTTATTTAAATGCTCAAGTTAAAAGACGCCTACAGTATAAACTGTATAAAGGTTTGTATACAAAAATGTCCAATCAATTTGATTATAGCTATGTGCATACAAATTATCCAAATGCATGGAGCCGTATAAAGCCAACTAAAACTGGAGACTTAAGAAGAACTTCAATGCATTGAATTGGCGAATTAGAAAATGTGCCCGCAGAATGTTCTAAAACAAAAAATTAGGAAGCAAATTAAATCACTTGATTGGCCTTGTTTTCTGTATGTTTGAAGTGAAACTTTAATATTTGCAATGGAAATAGGCGGCACTTATCCATGAAGTTGAAACAGCAAAATAAATTAGTTCTGACGCGAGAAATATTCATTTAGGTCAATTAATGATTTTGTGGAATTTTTTTTGCAGAATTTCATTTCATTTTAGAAATTTGAGAACAAAGGTTTACAATCAACTGGAGACTGTTAAATAAGAGTATATTATACAACGTTCTATTACCTCATTAGAACGATATTAATGGATGAAGAGTAGTATTGTTCATTAATCAATACATTATGTTCATTAATTTTAAATTTAGGAAGAGAATATTAGAAAACAATTTAGCAGAAATAATGATACAAGCAACTGTATTAGATCTAATAACAGTGCGAACTATTACTGACTTATTTTTCTCTGCACCATTTATCCAGATACCAGTAATGTTGCTGTGAATCTATTTTTTGTATGTGTGCTCGTAAATTTGTGCTTTCATTGACTATGACCGCATTCCTTTTGAAAATTATAAAAAATGCACGATGGAGTTCGTTAGCGCTTATATCAGGATCCAGTCGAATCTTTGGTAACGCAGGTGCTCCGGAAAGTTTCAAAAGGGCCATCATTTCCCCTTTGCACAAAAAAAAAGAGAATACGATAATCCACCAAACTACAGAGGTATATCCTTTTTAAATTCATCGGCTAAAGACCAAACTGCTTTAATTTACAATAGGCTGACACAATGGGTCGGAAATAATACAGTGTTGTTAATATAATTATTATGCTATAGACCCAACCTATTTGACTATAGACCAAATATTTACGGTAGTTAATACAGCCGAGTTTGACAAAGATGGCAACACGACATTCGTGGGCAAACAAGGGACATCGGTTATAGATTACTGTCTATTAGCAGGTGAGTGAAATGTCTGCGTTACGGATCTGGAGGTTTAAATGAAAACTTTTTGGAATCACTTACCTATTGTAGTTACTTTTGAGTGTACTCATACTGCTACCCAACTCGAGAAAGAACGAAGTATGGCACCCAATCTGGTATGGAGATTTGCTAAAGCACCGATGTATAGTAGTCTTTTGGAGGAGAACTTATCGCTGCTCAGGAATCAAGTATCTGTAGAATTGAGGCTAGCATTAAGGATTTTCATCGACCTATAGAGGCAATAGGCAAAAGTGGCAATATTTAAAGCCATGGTATGGCTCTGAGTGTGTAAAAGTCAGACAAATTTCATTTAAATTGTTTAATTTACTTAGAACTAGTAATTTGTTTCCCGACAGACTGACCTGCTTGCTTAACGGTATTATGGAGTACGGTCTTACCCCACAACGGCTAAAAGAATCTGTAATCTTTCTCATTTTTAAAAAATGTGTTCATTGGATTCTGGAAACTATCAGGGGTATTTGATTCTTAAACGAATCCTTTAAAACGTTTACTATGATGCTGCAAAGAAGATTGCATGCGTGGATATGTACTCCTAATTTAGTGAAGGAATTTTAAGCAGGTTTTAGGTCAGGATACTCAAGGGTTTACCTAAGGTGCGCTGCGCAGCCTTGCCTGAAGCCGGACACTTGCAGAGGAAGTGTAAAATTGTTTCTATCTCCTTAACAATATTGCAGCTGCGATAGTGTGCATTAAATGTAATGCCTATTCTGGCCGCATGAACCCCGATGGGCTAGTGGCCAGTACTAACTGCGAGAACTCGTGCGATATCTGCACAGCTTCTGTTTAGTAGATCTTGCGTTCTTTTCCGGAAGTATTTGGGCCACATCTGCCTGAAGATGACACAGTTCCGCACCCCCTACCATCTGCTATCAGCCTTTAGCAGATAATGCGCGAAGATGCCTCCCTGAAGGACCCCCAACGGGGCGTTCACCTCCTTTGCTAAGGAAGCATCAAGGGCAGATCCCTGCCTCGCGAGTTCATCAGCTCGCTCATTTCAACTACTTCTTATACTATGTTAAAATATTTAGATGGTATTCTAAATGCTCTTGAGTGCTCTCGAATAATAAAAAAAAATTAGAGTGTATAAGTTGTTAGTAAGGTGGGCAAAATCGCATCATCACCTCCACGCGGTGCCCGCTGGATAGCTATCTGATAGTGAACTAACGATGAGCGTATGCTGAGTCTGACGATATATGTGCAGCTGAACACTCAGACCTGCGTAAGCACATCTGGGTGAACTTCAGCGCGCATATGTCTAACCGGACGAGGCATCTCTTGTTGACCTGATCGGCTGAAATATGTGTCTCAGAAGTCTAGCAAGAGGTCCTCAGAACGAGGACGTGCGGCGGACGAATTCTTTCGATGGAATCAACGGTGACGTCTACAGACCAGCGGATACCTTACTGGAGCTACTTCAACATATTTGGAGCTGAGGTCTGTAAGGATTTTCAATACTACGTCAGGTTATTGAAAAAAAGATGGTGGCGGATGAACCCTTAATGGGCCAACGGCAGCGCTCATATCCCCGAAGTGGGTTACTGACATCGGTGTATCCGGCCTCTTGTCCTAGGGGTACAAAAAAAAGGATCTGGCCCTCCAGGTTGGGGGTTGTGCCGTCGGGTTAACTTCCCTACCACGTAAAAAACCTTTGGTTACGAAGCAACCAACAGCCTCGGATACGGATGATCTTACTGTTGACGACCCATGCAAACGTAAAAAGGACAACGATCTTCGTGTCTGCACATGGAATGTTAGGTCCCTCTACAAACCACGTGCAGCCGAACAACTTGCGGAGGCCCTAGAGTGTCTCAAAGCAGACATTACCGCCATCCAAGAAGTGCGATGGGATGGGCCGGGCAAAAGGAGTATGAAAAACTGCGACATCTACTACGGCGATTGCTACAGACAAAAAGGACAGCGTCTATTCGGGTGCGGATTTGTCATTGGAGACAGACTTAGGCAAGAAGTCTTGAGTTTCCGGCATGTGAACGAGCGCATCATGGCTATCCGTATCAAGGCTAAATTTGCCAACATTAGCCTAATATGCGTTCACGCCCCTCACGAGGAGAAGGACGACGCGACAAAGGATGACTTCTACCAGCTCTTGGACAAGACGTATGAGCAATGCCCTAGCCACGACGTTAAAATTATCCTAGGCGACTTTAACGCAAAGCTAGGAAGAGAGGAAGTCTTTAGTAGCGTGGTCGGAAAGCACAGCCTGCACGACAACACTTCCGGCAACGGACTCAGGCTAATCGACTTTGCGGCGGGGCGAAACTTTGTTGTAGCTAGTACGCGGTTCCCACGTCTCGATATTCACAAAGGAACATGGCTCTCCTTTGATCGAAAAATCGTCAACCAAATCGATCACATTGCGATCGACGCAAGGCACTCTTCCAGTATTCTGGGTGTCCGGACTTTCCGAGGAGCCAACGTGGACTCGGATCACTACCTAGTTGTAGCCAAGGTACGGATGCGGATATCCACAACGGAGCGAAATCAACGAAATGCTGTGAGGAAATTTGACGTCGAAAAGCTACAATCGCAAGAGACCGCCAGAACCTTTGCCGATCGTGTTTCTTCTAATCTCAATCTGAGTCCTATGCCGCCAGCAGCAAATGCGGAAGACCAGTGGCAGCGTTGCCAACAAGCCATCAGAGATGCCGCCTCTGATGTACTGGGTTTCTCTCGCCCACCACAACGAAACCCCTGGTTTGATGAGGAATGCCGGCAAGCACATGCAGCAAAACAAGAGGCGTACAAAGCGGCGCTGCATAGAAGGACTAGAGCTGCTTACGAGCTCTACGTGCGCAGGAGAAAAGAGGAACATCGACTTCTCAGAAAGAAGAAAAAAGAGCATGAGAAGCGCTCGATCGAGGAGATTGAGGGACTTTATTGCAGGAATAATGTTCGAAAATTTTACCAAAGGGTAAAAAGAACATGCCAGGGTTTCAAAGCCAGAACAGAAGCCTGCAGGGACGAAAATGGCAACATAGTAGTAGAATCGCAGTCGGTGCTGAGGATATGGAAGGAACACTTCTGCAGACTGTTAAACGGCGATGATGACCAATATTCCGCTGTCAGGCAGAATGAGCCATTCAACAGTGACGATGGCAGTCAAAATTCCCGTCAACCCGATCATAATGAAGTGAGGAAAGCGATATCTAAACTCAAATCCAACAAAGCTGCTGGAGCCGACGGCCTTGCCGCTGAACTCTTCAAGGCAGGAGGAGATGAGTTGGTAAGGAGCATGCACCAGCTCATCTGTAAAATCTGGTCGGACGAAAGTATGCCCGATGAATGGAACCTCAGCATCGTTTGCCCGATCCTGAAGAAAGGAGACCCTCTGAACTGCGCCAACTACAGAGGTATAAGTCTCCTAAATATCGCATATAAGATCCTGTCTGCCGTACTATGTGAACGCCTAAAACCGATCGTCAACAACCTGATAGGTCCTTATCAGTGCGGTTTCAGGCCTGGAAAGTCCACCATTGACCAAATATTCACACTACGGCAGATCTTGGAAAAAACCCATGAATATAAAATCGATACGCACCACCTTTTCATCGATTTCAAAGTTGCCTATGATAGCGTGTATAGAGACGAATTATACAGAGCCATGTCTAGTCTTGGCATCCCTGCCAAGCTCGTCCGTTTGTGCAGAATGACAATGGAGAACTCTCGCTGCTCCATCAAAGTCGGTAAGAACATCACTGAACCGTTCGATGCCAGGAAAGGTCTTAGACAAGGCGACGCGCTATCATGCGATCTCTTCAACATAATACTTGAGAGAATTGTACGAAACTCACAAGCCAACCCAGGAGGTACAATCTTCTTCAAGTCTGTACAACTACTCGCTTATGCCGATGACATTGACATAATCGGAAGAACTCAGCGGGCCGTCAATGGGGCATTTACGAGTATTGAGATCGAGGCAGCAAAGATGGGTCTAGCGGTCAATGAAAGCAAAACAAAATATATGCTGTCTACAAAAAAGGACACCCAACATCGGCGTCTTGGGCAGAACGCCACAATAGACAGATACAATTTTGAGGTAGTAAAGGATTTTGTCTACCTAGGCTCTATGGTCAGCTCCGCAAATGACATCAGTGGAGAGATCACACGGAGAATTACTCTTGCCAATCGTTGTTTCTATGGGCTTAAACGGCAATTGAGTAGCAAAGCCCTATCTCGAACTACTAAGGTAACTCTTTATAAGACATTAATCATCCCAGTCCTGCTGTATGGCGCAGAGGCATGGGCTTTGAAAAAACCGGATGAGGATGCCCTTGGTTATTTCGAGAGAAAAGTTCTTCGAGCGATCTTTAGTCCCGTCTGCATAGACGGTGAGTGGAGGAGAAGGTACAATGCCGAACTATACGGCCTGTACAAGGACATCGACTTAGCCAGAAGAGTTCACATACAGCGACTAAGATGGCTGGGTCATTTAGAGCGGATGGAGCCCAACCTTCCCGCTAAGAAAGTCTTCGAATCCAACCCGGACGGACGGCGCAGTAGAGGACGACCTCGCGGTAGGTGGTGCAAACAAGTGGAGAGGGACCTCAACCAACTTGGCGTGCGCAACTGGAGGCAGCTGGCTCGTAACCGTGCTGGCTGGAGAGGTTTGTTGGTTGAGGCCCAGGTCCACCCGGACTGTAGCGCCATCTAAGTAAGTAAGTAAGTTGTTAGTATTGTGTATAAATACTTATATAATTACAAATAAAAAACAAAAAAATGGCTGCCTTTTCGTGTAGTTGTCAAAAGGAGCTATTACAATTGATTTTAAGTTTGCGTCCAAAGTTATCAATGTCCTCAATACCTGTTAGTCGCGTTAGTAGATTTATCTATATAAATTGTTATTGGCGCTATTACGAGTAAGGCAGGAAATAAATGGGAAGACTTTCTGCAGATAAGAAAATTTTAAATTCCTAATCTAATCGGTTCTATTCTTTTATTTCATTACAGGGCGTGATAATTAGAGAAGTTGACGAAGGTACTCGTTGCGAGGAATGCAAAGCAGACTGCGTCGGATTCGCATCGCACGAATGGAGGTATGTATAATTTCCTTTTTTTTTGTTAAGAATAAAATAATAAAAATGGATGGCATCCAAGAAAAAGAGATCTATTTTCTGAATCTGCATAGCATTTGCCACCAGTATTTTGTCTGCAAAAGCTCTTGAACTAATATTTAGGTATCATGTGTAAAGGACGCAATTGTCGGCATTTTGCCTGAACCCCGCACATGAAAATCATAATTGCAGAACAATTTTGTAAGAAAAGTATATTAAATCGCTTAAGAATATATGTGGATGACTTCAAATTGCGAAGGATTAACGAATAATGGACAAGAGAGTTACATACTAAAGGTTAACGGAATAAATGCTCGCGACTATAAGGCCAACTAAGTAGTAACTTTTTTTTTGACTCAGTCGTTACAGAAGAAAACGAAGTGGCATTTGAAAAAGACTGAAAATGGCTTTAATCGTGGCATTACAAGTTTGTGAAGAACATATATACGAGGGTGTTTCCAAAATTCTAGGAATTCATTTATAAAAGCTTTATTTTTTTGTTTCCGGATTAAAGAAAGGAACCCAGGTTTCAGCCGTTGTTATTAACCGATGCCAAAAAGTGTCCCCATAAACGGCCAATAACTCCTGTAGGTAACGGCTCGGTTCAGTTTTTGTTCTGGGCCCAACAACGGGATACCCAACGTCCTGAAATCTTATTCGCTCCCAAATGATTGTGCAGAATTTCATGAACTTGCCGCACACCAACTCCCAACTATTTAGCACTAATCTCTCGAATAGTTATTCGTTTTTCTTCCATCAACAGGTTTTCCACAGAAACGATGTTTGTTTCGGTGACAGAGCTGCTTGGGTGGCCGATTAAAATCTTTAATAGATTTTTTTATTTAAAAAAAAAAATCACTATTTATTTTTTTCTTACTCGAACAAAAACTGAACTAAACTTTAACTGCGAATTAAATTGAACTGGACTATTGAAGAAATGCCACGATTATTTATATTAATAAATTAGCTTATCTTGCAGTTTACAAGATGCACATGCATAGGTAGCATGATGAATTAATAAGAAGTGTCAAATGAATTTCTGTACTGTAATACGAAGAATGTCGTCCGTCGACAAATCCATGTACGTGTAATATAAGATACTTGTTAATGCATTCGTTAGAGGAATGTGTCAATGGTGCATTTTTCATGAGAAAATGATTTGGATTGGGATGTAACTGCCGCTATGGGGATCGTCTTCGAGTGATCTCCTTCCGGCCTTAAAACGATCAACCCAACGGTAAACTGTACTTTTCGATTCTGCAGAATCACATCAATCGCATTATAATATCAGGGGATTTAACTTCCTCTTTTCATAAGAAAAAAATGTCTAGCTCTTTGCGATTTTACGGCATTTTCCATTGTTCAGATTTAGTGTGCTGAAAAAACACCCGTACGCTTTGACTACAAAAACAAAACTGATCTCTTACCAGCTTGTGTGGATAAACAAACATGTAAGAACATGTTCAAGTGCTGTTCAGTTTTTTCTGGAAATGAGAGAGCGATTTAGAAACGCACCTCGTATATTCGTCGTTACATATTCCCGAATCTAAGATATATGGATTCAAAGCTTACGAAATGTTGAAATATACATACCTGCTCTGTGAACGAACTTCATTTCGCGTTACGTTCCATAACTTCAAATGGAGGGAAGGTACAGCAAGCGTTTTTATTTCCTATTACAAAAGACCTACAAGCACATAAAATTGCATTGCCTGAAATTGAATAACACATATGTACATATGATTAATAGTTCGAGGGCTAGTAGAATGTTACATTTTATCAATACTTTAAAAACTAAAGAAAAACACAAGAAAACTCTTTTGTTGTGCCACACACAGAAACACGTCTTCTTTATTCGAATATTCGTTCAGAATTGATCAAAATGGTTTTGGGTTTTTGAGAGAGAGAGAGCGATCCCACATACACATACACAGGACCAAAATGATGGTGCACAGTCGACCGCTCATGCAATGATTCATTTCATTCATTTTTAATGCAATTCATTATTTCTTACATGCTAACAAAAATGCTTAAAACTAGCTTAATTAACTTATGTGACTATCTTATTCTACCTTACTGACCCCTTGCGGGCGCTCTAAGCTAAACTTAACTCTTAACCTATGTCTTTCGACGTAACCTAACTTAATGAATTTATTATATCTCAACTAATGATTAAATACTAAGAAAAGTGGTTTTTGTATAAAAAAAAACTTAGTAAATGGACTTTTTTTTTTGTTATCAGATAAAACTTATAACTACCTTAAAAATAAACTTAAGCATAATCAACTGGGCATCAAGAACTACTACACCAAAATCTTTCTCTCTCTCTATCCTTTCTGACGCCCGCACTGTGTGTAAACATGTTAAAGGTACTCATAACCCTTTGAGTGCGCGTAAATTATAAAAAAAAAAAAACGAAGCTAACTTAACTACGAAGTGTAATTAAATACACTCTTTTTTTTTTAAAGTCAAGTGCTGTGCTGTGCTGATTTTTGTTTTTTAATTTTTTTTTTTATTTTTTTATTTTTATATTATACAAACTTAAGACTACCTTAAAACTATGTAAGCCGGCCATGGCAATAAAAAAGACGACCCGCTCTGCCTACATTACAGGCTAACCCGGATTAGGGGGAAAGCGACGACGGCGTTCCCTCTTCTTCTCTAAGCCACCAAAATTGGTCATGCTGCCTACTAACGTCTTCAATGTCGCGGTTGGAAACCGCCCTACTGTACCGGAGACGCTCTACACTACTCTGTGCGACGTCTCGGTCGTAGTTGAGTCGCCTATCCACAGCTGTTCTGGCGACGTGGAAGATTAGCGGCACCGCTAACTTATCCTGGATCAGACCTCTCTGATCAAGGTATAGGAACGCTTCTGGTGTGATAAAGCCGTTAAGGCGCACACTCTCGTGATAGAGATTGTTGCGGTAATAAGCCCCAAAGATCAGGCTATTCATCGAAATCATTGCTCTTGCAATGTGCCTTCGAATCATCTTGATCAAGAAATTATCCACTCTGATCAGATTCGCTCTGTTGTACAGGACCTCATTAGGATAGAATTTTATGTACTCAGACTCTGGTGTTCTATACAAACGAAGGCAAGCCATCTCAAACACCCGCATCTTTTCCAATAAGCTTGGCCCTACGTTGAACCACACGGGACATCCATATGCGAGCATAGGCCAAATGAGGGCCATGTAGCAGATTACCTTCACCCTTGCATCGAGTTGGCTGCTATAAAACAGTCTCTTTGTAAGGGCGAAAGCAAATTTGGCTCTGGCCAGAGCAGCATCTATCTGTTTGTTAAAATATAGATATTGATCTAGCCAGACCCCAAGGTATCTGACTACACTTCGACTCGCAAGTGGTTATCTGTGCTGTCCCAAGATAGAGAACTTTCGCCAATTCTTTCTGGTGTCCTTAGAGGCCCCAGACAACGGCGTTCTGAACAGGATGGTCTCCGACTTCTGAAAGTTAATCTTCAACTTCCAGTCGTCGCAGTATCTCTTGATCTTATCGAAGTCACGCTGCAAGAGTATTGCAATTACCTCAATCTTAGGCCCTGATCTGTACGCGACCAAATCGTCTGCATACGCTATGGCATGGTGAAGTGAACCTATGAGATCGCTCGTGTAAATATTGAAAAGGATCGGCGAATTAACCGCGCCCTGTTGCAGACCATTTTTTACTTCAAAAGTTCCAGCAGACGTCACATTGCCATTCTTCACAATGAACTTCTTACTGGTGAGCATGTCATAAAGTATGTACAGCAGTGGTTTACTTATGCCCAGCCTGCTCAACTCGTAGAAGAGTCCCTCTAACCATACGGTATCGAAGGCCTTCTCCAAGTCAATCAGGCAGGCACCCGTGCATTGCTTCTTGCTTTTGTTCCATTGGATATCCAATACCAGTTTAGACGCCGCATGTATGGTATCATGCCCCGCCTTGAAACCGAATTGATTATCCGGAATTATGTGCATGTCCTCAGCCCATTTAGTCAGGGATAACTTTTTCGAATACCTTGCTGATGTTCGGAAGTAGACTTATCGACCGGAGATTCCCCGGATTGGAACTATCTTTATCCCTTTTGGGAATGGGCTGCACCACCGCTGTTTTCCAATGCGCTGGATAATGGGCATTATTCATTGCATTATTAAACAGGATGGTTGGCGCTGGCATATATTCCTACACCTTGGCGAACAGTCAGACTAGCTTTCATACCGAAAATTGGTAAGGAAGACTATTCGCTCCCCAAGAGTTTCAGACCTATAAGTTTGACATCCTTCTTACTGAAAAGTATGGAGAGACTGGTAGAATTTCACGTGCGCAAAGTTGCTTTGAAACTGCATCCACTATCGGAGATGCAGCATGCCTATCAGCGTGGGAAATTCTGCGTGACCGCTCTTCAAAATTTAGTGGCCAGAATTGAATGCGCGCTTGATAGGAGAGAATACGCGATGGGTATCTTCATCGACATTGAGGGTGCTTTTGACAACGCGACTTTTGACTGCATGTGCGACTCTGCCAGACAACACGGGGTAGATGAAACATTAGTGTTGTGGATTAAAGCAATGCTAATGAATAGAACTTTGGTAGTGGATGCGGATTGTGGCCAATATGTTATGACAGGGGTAAACAAGGGCTGTCCGCAAGGTGGTGTTCTGTCTCCATTGTTATGGTGCATGGTGGTCGACTCTCTGTTGAACACTCTAAATAGTTCTAACGTCTACGCCCAGGCATATGCGGATGATGTCGCCGTACTTTCTGTCGGGCCATGCCTGGCGACGGTCTGTGCTAACGCGCTGGACATGTTCGATGAATGGTGTACTAGGAGTGGGCTTTCGGTGAATCCTCTTAAGATTGAGGTTGTTCTTTTTACGAGAAGGAGGATTTTGACCGGTCTGACTCAGCCAGTACTAAAAGGCGTCACCATTCGCATTTTCAATGAAGCCAAATATCTAGGAGTGATTTTAGATAAGAAACTTCATTGGTCCAAACACGTCGAGTCGAAAACATCCAAGGCGCTCTCAGTCTTCTGGCAGTGTAAGGGTGCTTTTGGCAAGACTTGGGGCTTATCACCGAATAAGGTTCTCTGGATCTACACGGCTATGATAAGACCATTCCTCGCATATGCGTCGGTTGTTTGGTGGAAGGGGCTCTCGCGTAAATATGTGGTTGCCTTTTGTGCGAAACTCCAAAGAACGGCTTGTCTCGGCTGCTCGGGAGCTTTTCCGAGTACGCCTGGCTCTGCTCTAGACGCTTTGCTGAGCTTACCTCCCCTTGATACTTATATCATGGGTTGCACTATCAAAGCCATCCATCGTCTTAGGCGAGGCGGTTTTTGGTATACTCCACACTGGAACTTTGATGAACTTGCGCGACACTTATCTTACGACTCCTGTCTTATGGATATGCCGTCTGATGCAATGACACCAGAACTCCAGCTGATGCGCAAATTCAGAGTCAACTTTCCTTGTGTCTAGGACTGGAATGGAATGCAGTCGTATTTTCACGGATGGTTCCAAAACCAGTCAAGGGTCTGGCGCTGGGGTCTTCGTGGAAGTCGACAACATTAGACTTCACTTCTCGTTAGGCAAATATGCGTCTGTTTTCCAAGCGGACACTTATGCAATCCTAATGGCCATGAACTATGTTGTGAAGAACAGATGGAAGGGACGTAGCATTTGTGTCTGTAGTGACAGTCAGGCTGCGCTTAAGGCCTTGCTTAACCCTTTAACCACTTCCAAAATAGTTCGAGAAACCAAAAACTCTTTGAACTCGGTCGCAAGGCTGAATTCTCTATCTCTTATCTGGGTGCCAGGTCACACTGGGATCTTGGGGAACGAGATCTCCGATGAGATTGCTAGACAAGGCTCAGAGGAGGCTTTTTCAGGTCCCGAACCCGCGTTGGGTCTTCCAGCGTCCTCGGTTAGGGCTTCCATTGACGATTGGGTCTCTCACGAGCACAATTGTGTGTGGCATGACTCTCCAGGTTGCAGGTTGACTAAACGCATGCTCCCGGACGTCTGTAAGAAATCAGCGGCATTCTTGCTGTCTCTCAGCAGGAAAGACTGTAGACAACTTATCGGCGTCTTGACAGGCCACTTTGCTTTTGCCAAGCACCTTAACGTGTTAGGCTTAAGTGACACGACAATCTGCGACGCTTGTGGAGAGAGCGACGACACCGCGGAACATTATCTCTGTGAGTGTCCGGCCTTTGCTCGTATCAGGTGGCAGATCTTCGGTGCGGATGTGGTGAGTGCTCGTACTGTAAGCTCCTCATCACTGAAGTGCTTGCTTTGCTTTCTTCGAAAGTCAAGGAAATTCCAATAAAATGGGTAAATCAGGGTTTGCTCTCTGGCAGTACAATGGACCAGTTGTGTCTGAGTGCTCCAGTCGAGTGTTTTCCTATCCCGACAAAAAAAAAAAAAAAAAAAAAACAGGATGGTGTAAATGTTCACCGCTTCTGGAGGAAGATGTCTAAGTACAATGTTGGGTATACCATCGATTCACACGGATTTCTTTTTCCTCAGTGATTCGAAGATCGCTTGGAGCTCTGCCTTCGAAATGAACGGGGGATGTACCCTTTCATCGGCGACTGCATTGTTTGCCATGTATCTTTCATTGAACACGGTGAAACCAGTGTTCTCAGATCGCCAGTGCTCCATGTCATTTCGAAGGTAGAAGTTGTGCACAAGGACCCGATTCTCCAGGTCGTGGTTCGGGCAAACACTATCATTCACCTTATACACGTCCTGGAAGGTCGCTCCTATAGCCTCTACCTTCTCCTGCGGATCTTCGATCACAAAGAAATTGTCATCATCAGCTGCGTTATCTGGATCTATACCTGCTGTCACTAGTATTTGTACATTGTTCGTAGTTCGGGGGATTTTAAGACGCGGAAGATCGTTTTGATTATTCCTCCGAAAGATCTTGTTTATTTTCGGGAACATACTCGGGTTGTTGGATTTTACAGCCCGAATTTTCCTGTCCCAGTGCAAATTTGCAGGAAGTCTGTAATTTTCTTTAATTAATCGTTATTTCGGCACTGAGTCCGCAATGGTCACTGTCATGCACAAAAGTGTGTAAGTAGTTTATCGTTTGTCGGTCCATGTCGATCAGTTGTAACCGTCCGTCGAACAGCATTAGATCCAGATAAGATCCGCTTCTAGGATACGATGGACTATCCGTCGCTTTTAAATCTAGTCGATACTCAACACTGTGTCGACCCCACCAATTGAGTAGTAGGTTTCCTCTAGAATTTGGTGTGTTATTTCCCCAATCTCTATGTTTGGCGTTTAAATCACCGGCTAAAATGTAAAAGTTCTCTTCCGACTCCAGCCTAAGTATTCGAAAAAGTGTCTCGAGCTCTGAAATAAAACAAGTGGATTGAGTAGCTTCAGGAGCATAGACAGCGACCATATACATCTTCTTTCCACTATGGATAGGGATATGCACGATACATGCTTCCAGCTCCCAGAATCTACGCACTTCAGCGCAGTACACTACTTTATGACGTAACTCTTTTCTAATGTTCTCCTCCTTGTACAGAGTTGGGTCGGTCTCTTCTTATAATATTATAACTACTGTGCCTCAACTTGTGTTTCTGGGATAGCTTAGTTTCGCCAACCAAAAGCACATCGGGAGAATAGTCCTCAAGCAACTTGAAAAGTACGGCTCTACGTTCGATCCTAATCAGTGAATTCACATTCACCGCAAGGATCTTTGAGGGTTGCTCCGCCATGTTCGTACCCATTACGATTGGTGGTGCGTTAGCTCATGCAATGATGTACGTGTATATGTGTGCAGATCTTTTCTCTCGATATTTAGAGAATATCAAACAATGTGCGAGATGTGAAGTTTTTATCTTCCGTCTTTATTTAAAGAAACTCTATGTTGCGAAAAGGACCTTTTTCACATGCGGTTTCTTTTATCGATAAATCCATAGTATGCTATCAGCATCGCAAGTGGAGACTATCACAGAACCCGATGGAAAGCGTGTTCTCATCGCATACCATCTATCGCCTACCTTATCGCCAAGCTGTCATTTTGCTTTCACTTTTGCCATTTCCACTGCAAAGCACTGATAGGTTTAATCGCTTTATTACTTATTCAAGGCTACAACGCCACCCGGATGCGTTGTAGCATTCCCAAGCAATAGCATTAGCAAGCGACTTTATGATCAAATATACTTTGTGAACAATTCGCCGACTTAACAAGGTCACAGGAAATGCTTAATGAGCGTCTTGATACCACTTTTTTTTTTTTTATATAGTTTGCGCGCACTCAAAGGGCTATAAATACCTTTAACATGTTTACACACAGTGCGGGCGTTGGAAAGGAAGGATAGAGAGAGAGAGAGAAAGAAGGATTTTTGGTGTATTGGTTCTTGAAGCTTAGTTGTTTATACTTGAGCTATTCTCCGGGGGCGGCGTCCAGATAACTGGGGAGATTTTTGTTATTATTGTCTTTTGCTTCTGATTCACAGTACTTTTTTCCCGATAACCGATGTCAAGGCTAGAATCTTGCTAGAATCATTCTGGGTTTCCCAATACAATAACATGGGTAGGTAGATTTATGGCTTAATATGTTTTATGATGCGACAAATTGTCGGTACAAGATCGAAAGAGGTACTTAACGTACTTTAAGTTATGTGTGCATGGTAAGGATGGATTGGGCAAATTGATGTATTGTCCTTCTACAAAAATTTCCAAATCAACTCCATCTTCCCACATTAAATCTTTCAATAAATGTGAAGCGTTCTTCTTTCCAAGAAGGGATCAACCTAAAACCGAAGTTTTCTCTTTTTCTTTTGCATTTCCGCCAGCTGCTTTAGCGCCTTTTGTGCAATGATGTTCTGTACGTATCTATTCGTTGCCATTGTCCATCATACTGAAATAATATTCGATGAAATGCCCACCAAAGAAAATCTGACAGTTCTTCTGCTGTCTGCGTTCTGCTTTTACTTGTGCTTTCTGCGATAAATTTATCGCCAATGGAGATGGCGTGTTAATACAGAATTTTATCCTGAATCATAAAATTATAGAAAGCGATATTGACGAAAACTTCACGCCGATCTTTTTTTCCAGATGACATTCTACGAGGAACGGGTGAAGACTTGATATGTTTTTGGAAGACTTGCATTTTCAGATTTCTTTGAAATGTTTCCTCTGTATCCATATCTATAGGACTAACTCTAACTCGCAGCACGTTTGCAGAGGTTGTGATGACTCGGACGTTGAGAAGGATACCATACACTCTCAATGCCATTGTCGAGGCATCAGCAGACTCCGTCGAAACCTACTAGGTGATTTTTCTTTAAAAAATATTAGAGGAATTGGCAAACATACCTATCTCGGTGATAGTGAATTTCTGCAACAAATCCGGTTGGACAAGATTCCTATTCGAGACGATTACAACCACATCAAACAAACAAGTCTAAGTATCATATAACTAAATAAAATTGTTTTTTTCTTCCCGCACTTCAACAAGAAAATATATACGGGTATCGCTAAGGGCCTACCTAGGCTTATGCGAGCCACCAGTCAATCTGTCGGCAATCCACCTACTTACTTACTTATATCCTTTAACCCCTCGGGGGGCATAGGGCGTCAACCACGCCTGTGCGCCATCGTGTTCGGAGTTCTGCAATTCCGCAATCCACCTAACCTAATCTATATTCATCAATCTTGAAAGTATATATGGGACTATATCAATATCCTCTATATCATGATTCTTTCCAGTTTCTCTCCAGTTCCAAAGAAGTGGTTTCAAATTACATATTACTCGTACATCTAATTTTTTCTAATGTAGTACGGCTAAGGCAGCTCGTAGAGATTCTTTCGTACGCATACTTCCTGCTAAACATCAACTTCATACCATATTTCAATATTCCTATCCGAAAGTCACAGAGATCAGCGCCTTTGCCGTTCCTTAGCTTCCTGATAGCTAAGTCAATCTCTTCCCATGGTATTTCTTCATCGGATTTTGAAGAGCCTGTGTTCTGTTTTCTTTTTTTTTTTTATAAAATCTCAGGGCGTGGTTGCGATAACTGGATTTTTCTATATCCGCTCATCCGTTACATTCTTACTGAGGTGGTGCTACAGTTCGGGGTGAACCTGGGCCTCAACCAACAACCCTCTCCATTTAGCTTGGTCTTTAGCTAATTGCCTCCAGTTGCGCACTCCAAGTTGGTCGAGGTCCCCTTGAACTTGTGCGCGCCACATACGGCGAGGAGGTCCACTACTGCGTCGACCCTCGGGGTTAGATTCGAAGACTCTGCGGGTCGGAGCGTTGGTGTCCATTCGCTCTACATGTCCTAGCCATCTCAGACGTCCAATACGCAGTTTTTTGACTAGGTCGATGTCGGTGTACAGCTCGAATAGTTCGTGATTGAATCTTCTCCTCCAAAACCCGTCAACGCAAACGTGACCGAAAATCTTACGAAGAATTTTTCTCTCGAAGCGTCCAAGGATATTTTCATCCTCTTTTGATAAAGTCCATGTTTCTGCGACGTAAAGTAGAACATGACAGTGCGTCACCTTATCTACGTATAAAACCTTTTTTGAGATCAAAGGTCTCGGTGAGGTCATTACCGACCTTGATGGAGCAGCGAGCGTTCTCTATCGTCATCCTGCACAGACGGACAAGTTTGGCAGGAATGTCAAAACTAGACATGAATCTATATAGCTCTTCTCTATAGATGCTGTCATAGTCTTGAGTTTTCTCCAGCATCTGTCGAAATGTAAAATTTTGGTCGAAGGTGGACTTTCCTGGCCTGAAATCACACTGATAGGGGCCAATCAGGCTGTTGATAATAGGATTCAGGCGTTCACGCAATATCGCAGAAAAGATCTTGTATGCAATGTTGAGGAGACTGATGCCTCTATAATTGGCACAGTTGAGGGGGTCTCCTTTCTTGTGCATCGGGCACACGATGCTGAGATTCCATTCATCAGGCATACACTCGTCTGACGAAATCTTAGAGATGAGTTGGTGTATGCACTCTACCAATTCATCACCAGCTGCCTTGAAGAGTTCGGCTGGTAAGCTTTCAATTCCAGCAGCCTTGTTGGATTTTAGCTTCGTTGTTGCTATCCTCACTTCGTTTTGGTCAGGTGGACGGAAATTTTGACTATAATCGTCTATGTTGAATGGTTCATTCTGCATGACAGCGGGGTGTTGGTCTTCGTCGCCGTTATATAGTCTGCAGAAGTAGCTTTTCCATATTCTCAGCACCGACTGTGATTCTGGTTGGGTGTCAAATCGCCCAAATCGGAAAAATGTCACATCGCCCAAAAATTATGGGCGATATGACACAACGACACATCGCCCAAAAATTAAAAAATGACAAAACGCCCAAGAAAGTGGGCGTTTTGTCAGAATTCATTAATAGTTTTGCTTTCCATCGCCCAAAACCAAATCGCCCAAATTGCGAAAAAATGCGGAAAAATGTCAAATCGCCCAAAAATCTTTTTGGGCCATTTAACATTTTTAATTTTGGGCTATTTAGCATAATGTCAAATCACCCAAAAATATAACAGATTTTGGGCGGATTGACATTTTCGTTAAATTGGGTTTAAGACTGCATTTGAAACGAATTGTAACAATTACATTAGCGGTCACAGCGCTTTCACGTCGCGTCCCCGCGCGGAGGACGGCCGGACGCGGCGCGATGCGGAGCGGTTATCGTTTCGCGTTGCGTTGCGTTGCGCCATGCAACCACGCGCGGACCCCCCTCCCCCCACCGAGCGGTTTTGTTTCCCTGTAACTGTAAGTGTGAGCCTGACAAAGCAATCAGCGCGATTGACGTCGTAAGTAAGGCTCAATGCAGCTTACGTTTTTGTTGGCAATACATCCATTTCTTCAATCCTTCATTTCCGATTATTAATGAATATAATATGAGCGCAGGGTCATACATATGTACCATATGTCAACATTTTTTTTTTTTGAAGAGGCGTATACATAAGTCCACAATGCATAAACAGTGCAATGTGTAAGGGGGGGCATGCTGCCCCCCTGCAACCCCCTGCTTGGGGTCACTGTTGGATTTGAGGTGGGTGCGAGGATGCGTGTATGCAAAGTTTTTTTATATCCATGTTTCGCATCCAACCTCGCACGCGCCTCAAATCCAACAGTGACCCCAAGCAGGGGGGTTGCAGGGGGGCAGCATGCCCCCCTTACACATTGCACTGTTTATACATTGTGGACTTATGTATGCCCCATCTTATTTGGCCGTTGTTTTCCTTGAGAGGTTTGTAGGTGAGACATAAGACCCAACATTTTATGTCCCAATGCGGTGGGACTTATGCCCCGAGGACTAATGTCCCTGTGCCCAAAATTGCGGAAAATAAATGTTTTCAACCTTTTTCAATTTGGTCGTCTTTTTTGACCTTCCTATGTGTTGGTATTTTCAAATTGCGATGAAATGCCCATTTCTGCTTTGGGTGATTTGACATTTCATTTCTTGGTCGATCTGTCATAGTGGTAAATCGCCCAAAAATCTTGGGCGATGTGACATTTTCCAGATTTGGGCGATTTAGTTTTGGACGATATGACACAGATCCGTCTTAAGATAGCCGAAACACAAAATCGCCCAAAATCACTTTTTTGGGTGTTTTGACATCATGTCAAATCGCCCAAAAAATAAAAATGTTAAATCGCCCAACCCGTTTTTTGGGTGATTTGACATTTTTTTAGTTTTTTGCATTTTGGGCGATTTGGTTTTGGGCGATTTGACACCCAACCGTGATTCTACTACGAGGTTTCCATTTTCATCTCTACAGGTTTCTGTACGGGTATTGCTCCTCTGACACGTTCTTTTTACCTTTTGGTAAAACTTCCGTACATTATTTCTGGAGTATAAACTCTCGATATTCTCAAACGCGCGCTTCTCATGCTCTTTCTTCTTCTTTTGGAGAAGCCGATGTTCTTCCCGTCTCTTTTGCTCGTGGAGCTCACGAGCAGCTCTCGTCTTCCTTTCTAGCGCCGCTCTGTATGCCTCTTGTTTTATGCAGCAGTTCTCGCCGGCATTCATCGTCAAACCAGGGGTTTCGCGGTGGTGGACGAGCGAGACTCAGCACATCAGTCGCGGCGTTTCGGATGGCATGTTGGCACGCGTTGCCACTGGCCTTCGACAACGCTGGCGACATAGAGGTGATTGAGAGATTTCGGGATACGCGTTCAGCGAAAAGTCTGGCGGTCTCATGCGATTGTAGCTTTTCGACGTTAAATTTTCTCACAGTGATTCTTCCTTGTTCCTCAGTTTGGGATATCCGCATTCATACCTTGGCTACAACAAGGTAATGATCCGAGTCTCTATTGGCCGCTCGGAAGGTCCGGACATCCAGAATACTGGAGGCATGCCTTGCGTCGATCGCAATATGATCAATTTGGTTGATCGTGACATGATCATTGGACCGCCATGTCTGCTTATGAATGTCGAGATGAGGAAACCATGTGCTTGCTATGGTGACATTTCGCTAAGTTTACCGACTGCCCTACCAAAGACACCCCTTTTTCCTACGTTGGCACTAAAATCGCCCAATACGATTTTAACGCCATTTTTAGCGCACTGCTAGGGAGCTCGTAGAAATAATCTTTGGTGGCAGGGTCCTTTTCTTCCGTGGGGCATGGACAAATATTAGGCTTATGTTAGAGAATTAGGCCTTGATCCGGATAGTCATAATACGCTCGATAACGTGTCGGAAGCTTAAAACTTCTTGCCTAAGTGTGCCGCATATGACAAATCCGCATCCGAATAAGCGTTGCCTGTTGCCTTTGTAGCAATCACCGTAGTAGATGTCACAGTTTTTCATCCTCTTTTTACCCGGCCCAGTCCATCGCACTTCCTGGATGGCGGTAATATCTGCTTTATAGCAGCCTAGGGCCTCTGCTAGTTGTTCGGCTGCACGTGGTCTGTAAAGGGACAGAATATTCCACGTACAGATCCGAAGGTCGTTGTCCTTATTCCGTTTGCTGGGGTCGTCATCAGTTGAGTCGTCCTTATTCCAGGCTTTTAGTTGTTTCGGAACCATCGATTTTGTACGTGGTTACGTAAGTTACCCCAACGGCACAACCCCTAACCTGGGGGGTCAGTTCCTTAATTATTCCCCTAGGACGAGGGGCCGGGTACACCGTACAACTTGATTGCTAGTAAAGGGCGATTCTTCAGCAATGTTCTTCTTATTTAAGAGCGTCCATAGATCAAAGAAGATATAATTGTACAATGAGAATAGAATAAGTTTTCGTCAATAAAAGCGAGTAAGGACACTTGCGATTTTGAGCTGACTTTGCTATGAACTATATTCATATATTCTGTAGATACGTTGCTGCTATAGTGAACGTATAAATTAATCTTATTTTTGTAATCATTCAAATGCTTAGACGTCATCCTCTAAATTACTTCTGTTTAGTAATTCTATTAGAAACTTCGTCGTAATTGACCTATTGCGTTTCCACGTCGAATGCCGCTCCCCTAAGTTGGCTTGGACGATGACGAAATCTTCAACCCACCCACTACACTACCAGACGACGTGAAGTCCGTAATGAAAGGGGAAAAGCTAGCATTGGCAACGGAAGAACATGAAGAAATCACGTCATCAAACAACAGGATGTATGGGTTTGCTCGCACATACCGAATCCATGTCAGCTATACGACATACATATATGTATCTGTTTTGCGGGGAGACGATGCACACCCACTTATTTGGGTCGATTTATTATAATACACACGGATGCCGTTGTCCACAAGAGCACAGTTGAAAACAATAATATTGACTTTCGCTCATGTTTTCTGCTTGCAAAATCATATCGTACACAAAGAGGATTTTTTTTCCCACTTGCAGGACAATGGTCAATAAATTGAACATACCGCTGATGCATTATGTTAACACTTTACAACGCACATGATTTCAAAGCGCGTTGTGTGTCGTCCGGTTTTTTACGGCTTCCGCGCCTGGTATACCTATGGCCGTTTGTTGTTATTTTAGTATTTTTCGTTAACGAAAGTGGCTAATTGACTTTGCTTCTGGCCAATTATTCGTGTCCTACATGTGACACTGAGAACCAGCAACTTGCTGATTTTATTCCACAGATAATTGACTCAATTCGTGCGCCCTTTGTATATTATGGATACGCGGAGGTGACTGTTTGACCTTTTGATGTTTTCTTTTGTTACCTGTTTACGTTTTTAATTTTTGGCCTAGCAGTAATAAGGATTTACGCTGACAGCCTTGTGTATCCTTGTTAAGCAAAGGAGGGTTGTAGTAATTCATGACAGTGTTTACTTTTGAACTCTTTCATTTGACATTCGCTTGGCGGAATGACAGTACTCGGTGCTTGGGGATAGTGCTATAAACGCGCTGTAATTTGTTTCTGTGATTGCCCGGCGGATATGTAATGTTTTTGCTTGGTCCGTTGCTCTCTTTACCGATTTGCCTCGATTTGAGAAGGAGAATTTTGCTAATTTTATTTTTGTTTTTGGTGTCTGGTGATGAAGGATGACTTAGAAAGCGGAAAAGGAGTGCCTTTAGTCATCTGGGACATTTTCTTCGCCTATTCGCTTAATTGAGTTAAAAGGTTAACATCAAACCGTTTATTATTGCACTCGTGGTAGTCGACGTTGTTGGCTTGACTCCTTTCCTTCCGTTCTGCTTTGGTGGCAGTTTGTCCTTGCTATAAATAATTGGAAAGTGGTTAATGTGTGACTTAAAAAGGAGTTTTTATTTTCTGTTTAATTAGCTAATGGACTTTTAACGTAACGACGCAAATGTTTTTGTTTTATATATGGCGCGGTTGATATCAGGTTTTTTTTAAAGGAAATAAAATAAATCTTTGACTTAAGTGATTTGCTGCGAAAAAAGGCGCATCAGAAACTTTCTGGTTTATTTTTTGTAGATTTATGTGTTTTAATTTTGAAAAGTCAAAGGCTAGTCAGAGCACTGAATACCAAACTGTTAGTCGAATTCCCTTACTCTTTATCGACAATTTTTAATGTACATATACAAAATTATTATTCCCAAACTAAATTCTAGAGATTTTTGTCGCTTTGAGTACTGGAACTTAACGATTATTTATTATTATTAACGATGTTTGTTGAAGGCTGATGTTTCTTTTCTTCACTATCTAGCTTACCTGATGTGCGGCTTTTGAGAGCGTGTCATGTCAGTAATTAATAGAACAATATTCGAATTTTTGCATCACTATGAGGCCCTTTCCGTTTTATTATACATACCTTTGCCTGTCTTTTCCATATCTGAGAAGCCCTGTTAGTTGCATCCACATTTTTGTCTTCTCCAAATGCAAAAGCACCTGCTGATACTGCCGTTACAACAGGATAGTCCGTATTGCGCTAAATTAAACGGTTTCGTTTTTTGTAGTCGGTGCATAAGGTTTATCATGTTCAGAATTTGAAGTGTGGCGATATTGCAGACGAAGGAGCTCTGTAGCTCGCGAGTAGGGTTTGTTATTTCGTCTTCGACGGTAGTCACTCGGTTTAGAGTAACGCCAAAGTTGTATACCATGCATCCATATCTTCCTCCTTTTATCAGCGAGGCTATGATCCGAAAACAAGGGATCACAGCCCTCCCACTTCACTGCATTTCTACTGATCCGCCTGTGGGGTTCACCTATTTGACCTCAGAAAATATCGGCAGGCCTGCCGATTTTGCATCACTCGGTTACTGAGGCCAATGAAATGCCGATGTCGTCGCATTTGTCTGATCCAGGCGTTTATAGGCCTGCCTTTCCTACATCGCGATGTCTTTGGAACGTGCATTGATATTGCCTTTTTAACAGGGTTCAAATGATCTCTTCTTTGAACGTGGCAATACCAACTGAGCCGGTCACGCTCTATTTTTTTACGATGGTTTTCTTGATGTGAAAGCTTCCACGGATCTTCGAACTTCTTATTCGATCAAGCTTGGTCACCCCTGCTGTCATGCGAAGCATCTTCATCTCAGCTGCCGTTAATTTACTCTCATACGTTTTGTACATCGTCCAACATTGTGAACCGTATGTGAGCGCTGGACGTACAACTGCGGTGTAGAGCCTTCCTTTCAACTTAGGGAGCATTTTTCTGTCACAGAAGATAGTGGAATTTTCTCGCCACTTCATCCACCCTACGCTTACACGATGATTGATGTCGTCATCACAAGTTGCTTTGTTATTGATCATAGATCCCAGATATTTGAACTTTTCGCACTTGGGAAGCACTGTTCCATTCAAATAAATGTCTGGAATAGGCCTGAGTGGATCAGAGAACGGGCAGCACAAGTACTCTGTCTTTTTTGAACTAATGCGATACCCATTTCCCTCCAAAACGTCCACCCACACATCAAGTGCTCGTTGCAGGGATGTAGGATCCTCACTTATGATGGCTCCATCGTCAGCAAAGAATAACTGATGTACCATGCATCCATATATCTAAGTTTAAGCATTTGCTTGTATAAAAGCGATTTGTTCTGTATGCTTACCTTGGAATATCTTCGCAGTGTCTATTTTTGACCTCGTTGCGTTTCTTTTTAACGTGCGTTTTCCATTTAAGTTTCCAGTCTCATTCTCAGATATATTGCCTCGTTTGTACATGATGTTTGTACGGAGTAAATGAAAATAGGTGGGTCGATTATTTGTTGGTAGGTAAAGTTAACGTACGTTGATTTGGTGGTCTCGTTAAGAACAATGCGTCAAAATTTGGGCACTCGAAAATTGTATACAAAGCTCGAATTCGTTTCAGACTCGAATTATCCCAGTATAGCTGAATCATCCGCGAACTTGGTTACAACGATGCCTTATTCTTTAGGTATATCTTGAGTTTAGAGTATGTTAGTTCAGGTTAGGTAGATGTGGCTGTCCTGACGGGGTCAGGACACACTTAGACCGCTTGGGTCCATTGTGATACCACATGAGTAATGACCGGTCGAGTCACCGGTAACCGGGGGAACCTTAACCTTTCTCATGAGGGTGTTGGCTGAGAAAACTGACTGAAAAGGGTAGAGAGGGTGACTGACTCAGTCAACCCTGAAGTCAAAGTGTACCGAGAAGGTATAGTGTGCTACAAGTGATGGGGGGTGATTGATTCAATCGAACCCCTTATACTGTGTGTGCAAGTTATAGGGGATGGTTTGGCTCGGTAGGGTGACTGCTTCAGTCAAACACTTAGTACCTAGTTCACCGTGTAGGTGGTGTGCATGTGAGTAATAGGGGGATTTAGTTTAGAGTAAGAACGGCACGAAAATCTGAACCTTTCGCTCCCAACTTTTTATCTAGTTACTACAAGTCATTGAAAAAGTAACTGAATAACTGTCTACTTCAGATCTGTGCAATTTCTACCCACTCACTTAATATTTGTGTTATTTCCTCTTTTTTTATAATTTTCGCACACATGTAGGCGCCGTGGTGCAATTGGTTAGTGTGTCGGACCACTGCGCGTGAGGTTCCAAGTTCGAATCCCAGAAAACGCAAAAAAGTTTTTTCACGGTCCCACCTCTCGCGAACGTCTGACAAACATCCGAGAGTATTGCTGTCATGAAAAAGCTTCTCAAAAACGCCCTTCAGATTCGGAATAAAACTGTAGGTCTCCTCCATTCGTGGGAAAAATATAATGCACACAACAGGAGTGGTTGCGTGAAGCTAGGCCCTGTTGCGCCAAATATTTTTTTTTTAATTTTTTGCGCACACTCAAGGGGTTATGAATACCTTTAGCATGTTTTTACATAGTGCGGGTGTTGGAAAGGATTGATAGAGAGAGAGAAAGATTTGGTGCAGCCGTTTGAAGCCCAGTTCTTTATGCTTCAGAGAAACTCCGGGGGTGGTGTCCAGATCACTAGGGAGATTTTTTTATGTTTTGTCTTTGCTTTTGATTTACAGCATTTTTTTTTTTTTGCGACCATCGACGTCATAGGCATATCAGTATCATATCAAAACAATGTTTCCAGCCATATGACTGCCCAGCTACTGCCAGTGTTATGCCTTTGGAATAGTGTTCACACAAGCTTTCGCAATTGATCGGACTGACTTTTATATTTTCCATGAGAAATAAATAAATGCTTGCTGACATCAGGATTTGAACCATGAACCATTATCGTGCCAATTGACGACATTACTACTACACCATTGCCACCTCTAAGTATGGCGTGTAAGTCATTGCAATAATTGCATACATCCGTATTTGACCGTCCTAGATTCATGATGGGCTTTCTTAAAAGGTAGTGACCAGAGATAATTTCTATCACTGTTCTTAATTGTGACCGTCCTAGTTTAAGATGATTGCCATTTTTCGGGCGATATAGTTTCGGCTTTAGATATTTTATAGCCCTCTATGCATATCCACCTTAGGCAGCCGTTTTATTTTTTTGTTATGGTTTTCTTTGCTACACACAAGGGTGTTTTACGTCATCTACTATGTCACACTGTAACAACTCTCCCAATTTTCTCGCCAATGCGTCAGTTATCCAATTTATCTCTATACCACTGCGCCCAGATATTCCATGGTTTTTCGTACAAAATGCTTTTAGCATTATGCGGCAATTCCAGACTACTTCTGCTTTGATGACACAGGATTCGAATGCATTAATCGTAGCCTAGCTGTTAATGCAGATGGTGATATCCTTGTTATATATTGATTACATTTCAAGTATCTCCGCGGTTTAAGTACTGCTGGAACATCTGCCTTAAACACACTTCAAGTGTCCGGGACCGATAGGGAGATTTGTAGGTTTAACTTCTGAAAGCGAATACCTGAACCCGTTCCCTCATCGGTTTGATATCCATTCGTACATATAAATTGCAGTATTACCTTGGAAATTCCTTAACGACCTGTGATTCGAATACCATATGTCGAAACAGCTCGCGCAATGTGTTCCCTAAATTCAATCAAACTGGAACTGTAGACGCCACCGTTGACTCCATCTAAGGAGTTCGTCCGCTACCATCTGGAACAAGACAAACTGCTCTCATGAGAAGTACTCTCTCCCTTTCTCTCGTCTGCTGCCTGCACCACTTTTTAACGGGGTTGATTAGCCAATTTACGATCAAAATACTAGGCACCCAGCGGTCACCAATGTGGAAGTGAAGAGTAGGATCTTATAAAATCATAGCCTCACCTTAACCAACACCGATACCGCAGCAAAAATAATGAGTAGGAGAGTAGAAGTTGGTAGGCTTAGGCTAAGTGAGAACTTTATGTTGCCATGTTATCCTCATGCACTACCATTTGAGCTGCGGTATTGCAGCCGTTAGCCAATGATTCGTTATGTGGTATAGCGCATTGAAATCTAATGCGCCAATGATGGAATCTCTGATTTATCTAAAAAACCAATAATAAATTTCCTAAGGAAATTATCTGCTGTTCTTGTAGAACCCTAATAGAGAGAACCGTATCGCGCTATTTCCAGTTTCGTCTGTAAATCAAGCACCAGAAGATGCAAAGACGTGTCCAGTGCTGTTGTGGGAGTAGTACGTGGAAATGGGTGTCTGGATAGGAAAAGAAACTTCGCTATCATATCCAAATAGGGTCCTGATAAATGTTACGTATAGAGATCTAGTAGGTATCTACGTCACCTTACATCTTTCGATAATTTCATGGACCAACGTTTGTTGAAATTGAATTGAATTGAACAATGTGCGTTCCAAAGTTATACTCTCTGTAGCAAATAGTATCAAAGTCACAGGTTGAACGGAACGGGTTTGTTATAAAAGTTTTAGGTCCCAGCAGAAGCAAGACGATAGCATATTGCTTACTGCATGGCACATTAATCACCTTTGCAGCCTTAAATGCACCCCTTCTAATTTGATATTTTACCCCTTAGAAGTAAATTTCGCATTTAAAGGTGAAATTTCACTATACTCCGTCGTGTCACCGCTAAAAACATCTCTAGACAGTGTCCGCCTAAGTCAGTCTTAACGAATTAGCAGTACTTTCATACTTATTCATAAAAACGTGTGACGTCCAAAGGTATACGCTTGAATGAAAACTCGTTTCTGCTAAACTAATAAACATTACGATAACTTCTGACTACAAAATTGTCTGAGACTAAAAATAGTTCAACGTATTTATCGTTAGCACGCTAAGACATTGCTCTGAATGCATGACTCCACAATGCCTTTTACAAAATAATTTTAGCGTTCTTTAGTAAATTTATTGTTTACCCTATCACTTCATTGGTCTTGATTGCAGGTGAATACAATAATGCAAATGTCTGTCAATAAAGTCGAAATTAATTTAAGTTTAAAATTGAAAACATTTTACACTATAGTCCGCGAATTTTAGACAAAAATTGGCCGAAACATCGAAAGAAAAAAACAAAACCGAATTCCAAGTTATTTCATCTCTAGACTCTCGACATCCGCTTTATCTTAGCTACGAACTGCATAAAAAAATTTCGGATTAAGGGGAAGTGGCGCAGTGCACAGTAATTATGTATCGACGTATACAGTTATCATTTTTCCAACGACGGTGTTTTCGATAATGATAATTTTGGCTTGGAAGACGCTGCAGTGGTTATTTAATCTAAAGGTGCGGTTGATTCCCAGGCTTTTATATGATAGTAAACTCCAGCTCCTGTATCAACATCTATTTAGGAACGATCCGTGTGACTCTTTACTTGTGACTTGACGATTCTTTTAGTCAAAACTGTCAGGAATTCTAATAGTGAATCTCTTGCCTGTTTCCAATTTTGCAATGATATTAGTCGTATAAAGAAAGTAATATTCTATTATTATACAAATTCTGTTTATAATAACATTCTACATGTGTATGAGGTCATCACAAAAATATATAAACTTCTCCAGTTGGCACAACTTGCAATACAACTTAATTAGTTAGGTGGCGCTACAGTCCGGGGTGGATCTGAGCCTCAACTAACAAACCTCTCCAGCCCGATCAGTTACGAGCTACCTGCGTCCAGCTGTGCATACCAAGTTGGTTGGGTTTCTTCTCCACTTGTTTGCGCTACCTACCTACCGGTCGTCCTCTTCTGCGCCGTCCGTCCAGGGTGGGTTGAAGTTCCAGGCTGGACCGTTGGGCTCCATCCGCTCTACATAACCCAGCCATCTTAGTCGCTGTACGAGTATAAAAGTCTTCTGGCTAAGTCGATGTTCTTGTATACGCCGAATAGTTCGGTATTGTACCTTCTCCTCCACTTGCCGTCTATGCAGACGGGACCAAAGATCACTCGAAGAACTTTTCTTTCAAAGTATCCAAGGCATCTTCATACGATTTTGACAAAGTCCATGCCTCTGCGCCATACAGCAGAGTTGCCTTAGAAGTTCGAGACAGGGCTGTATTACTCAATAACTTGCAATACAAATTTCTATATAAGGAATGATTTTTTAGGAGAATTTGATCAATGAAGAACAATTTTTTTTCCAGAGGCAGGAGACGAAACTGCGATAGTTATGGTTTTAGCCACCAATGCCATACCACTAAGCTATCCTACTAGTCTTCTGCAGAAATGTAATAATAAAGTTCAGAATGCAAACTTCCACAATATTTTTGCTTCCTTTACCGAACGATGTCCAACTAACCAGACTGCTTTAGCACTTATCAAATAAAGTCGACAGGATACAAATTGCTCATCCGATAGTTATTATTTTCGGTGACTTTTACATATACAACTCGACTAGCAACTACACTTTGAAAGAACTGGCACTTCAATAAATATGAAGACAAGTTAAGGCTTGGGTCATAGTAGGTCGACATTTCTATCTTTACTAATGACAGCACTTTACGGCTCTTGCAAATGCCCTTTTTTGGGCGAAGATGTTTATATGTTCATTGGAAGATCCTGTAGTCATAATAGTGGTAAAATGATTGTCATAATTTTGAATTATGATTTATTCACCGGTGTTTAGACTAATAGAGAAAGGTAAATAAGGAAAGGGGCGAATATTCTTGAGATGAAAATATTATCCGGAAAGAAGGGAGCCAGCAGAACCAGCGTTTGAAACAATATCCAACATTCAGCGTTCTCGGTTGTCTGAAGGCTTCTTAAGGTGCGCGAAAGACACACACATACGTCGGCAAATTGTGGGTACGTTAGAAGAATAATGTCTTGCATCACCCTGTTTGTCAAGAGTTAGAAATGCGGGTCTCTAAAGTTTGAAAGGTTCAACACTGCTAGAACACACAAGGGCTTCTGTAAAAGATTGTGTGTAGCGGATAAGACATTATTCCCTGGTAGCACCCTGTATGTCGAACGTCTGAAATTCATTTTTCATTCATTCATTTTTTAAGCACCTCTGTATTACTTTTACTAAGCTCTCTAGCTCATCCATTGACTTCTAGAAGCTGATGTACAATTCTTAGCAACCGAGTTGGGGCCCTTTTTTGGTCGGAAAATATTAATGCTCGCACTTGATAAATTACTGACTTTTACGAGTAGTATGCCAGTTTCCTTTACGAATATTTTCAACTTAACATTTGTTATTCCAAAACTCTAATAGCCCCATTCTATTATCATCTATGATCCATAATGTATATACAATAGGTCATTTGTTTGCATTCATAACAAAAACAATACGAGATCTTGCTTTTGATCAGGATAATTTTTCTTGATGAAGAAATTAGTTTGCACTATTCCCCACTAGGTTACACTTTTGTCGACAATTTGTGGGTGCTGTTGCAGTTTCCCTAGTTAGAGATGCTACCGATGTGTATTGCCTTTTATTCACAATGAAACATATGCTACTTGTAATTAAAATCTTTATTTGCATGTGTTCACGATGAGAAATCAAGAAGTTTTTGTGAACTGTCAGAAGGCCTTATCATTTTGAATTTCATATAGCGTCCTCTTGTTTGGAGTAGTGCGTTGCTACAATTTGTCAAACGCCCATTTTGCCAGGTTAGAATATGAAATACTTTTTACAACCGAATATTACTTTTTAATTTATATGTTGGAATAAATTAACATTCTCTTTTTGCATTGGAATTATGCATAAAAGGGCGCACTTGAAAGCAAATACTTATCCCAACTACTTCGTAATGAACGAATAATGAAATTAATAATTATTGAGTGAATATATGTACACCATTTTTAATGAACTGGTATCGGTTAAACATTAAGTCAAAACTGAAATGTACAATAGCCGTATTTTATTATCACCCAAGATCCATATAGATCACACGACGAAAATAAAACGATCCGGATCTGGATCAAGGAATTATTTTCCTGGTGTCTTGTAGTGTGCTTTGTAACCTACCAAGGAATAAAAAAAAAAATTCTAGATCACGAAATTGATCCTGATAGAAAGCAAGATCTCGTATTGTTGTTGTATTGCTTAGAAAAAAATGATCCATATGGATCATGAGTGATAATAAAATACGGCTAATATTAACTAAACATAAACAAAAATATTGGCAATTTTCTTCTTAGAAAAAAAAAAAAACTACTAGTGCAAAATCTTTGAATTTAAAAAAAAGTTAAGCGGACGCCAAAAGAAACAAATGTTTGTCTAGATGCATGTAGCACAAGAGGCAAACACAATTTCAGCACACAAGAAATCATATTTTGCAAGGAGTAACTGTCGAACAATTAGGTACCACAAGACAAAACTGAAATTGTTCCTTGATCTAGAGTGTTTTATTTTCGTTGTGATCTATGTACGTATACTACAGTCTGGTTCACTTGATTAAACGCACCTATAAATCTATCTGTCTATAAACCTCTTTAATTTTTTTAAATCTGTATTAAAGAGAAACAAATTAACACGCAGCATAGAGAAGACTCAATATTCAATGAAACAAATATGAATGCTTGCTTGGAGAGAGGATCGCAACGGTACTTTTTTATTCTTTTTTGTAAACTACATACTTAAAAACAGCCACATTTTTTCGATTCATTTGATTAGATTTCCATTTTTTTTTGCCGAGAGCAGGCGAAAAACCTTCTAAAGACACCATAAGGCCCGACCGCGCGTGCTTATGGTAGTGTGAGATTTTTACTCACTAAAAAAACACCTCTCTTCAAAATGAATACTACAACTAAGCCGACGCTTATCCAGCAGTTTTATTTTCGCTTACGAGACTCGTGATTCTGGAAAAAGGTGATCGTATGTGATTAAAAAGAAATGTAGCACTTTAGACAGGTTAAATTCCAATGAGAGTTCCTACCTTTTTCACGACCAGCATATACTATGACGCGAGGTCAAAAGGTTTTGTCCTTTGGAGACGACGAATTGAATTTTTCGCATCAAGTAGTTGAATGACGGTACGGTTACAATGGCCGTGAACACGATTAAATACAGCTACAAAATGAAATAAAATAACGATATATATATTCTGAACTCAGCCGTAAACCCTCGGGTTAGTGCTAGTTATATATTAACTTTGTAATTTACTTTATGAGTTAATAAAGTCATAATAATAATAAATTCTGAACTATTTTAAATGTTTTTGTTAATTGGTGTTACCTCCACTTTTCAAAATTACTTCGAAAATTCGAATTTTCATAGATTCTACAAGGATTTCAAGTGATCCAATGAAATTTCACCCCTAGCGGCTTTTATTGCTGCAACCAGCTATTCAGTGCTTTCGTACTACCTGCCTTCTCCACCCTTTGTATGACTGGGTGAGCCAGGAAGGTGTGACATTTTTCTTATTTTGTAGCTGTTATTTTTGAGGAATTTCGATTTTCATTTTTAACATGTATTAAGTAGTTAGTAGACTTTTATGGGGGTCGTGGGCGCCGTGGCGTAAGTGGTTAGTGTGTCGGATCACTACGCATGAGGTTCCAAGTTCGAATCCCAGAAAACACCAAAAAGTTTTTTCACGGTCCCACCTCTCGCGAGCGTCTGACAAACATCCGAGAGTATTGTTGTCACGAAAAAACTTCTCGATTCGCCGTTCGGAGTCGGCATTAAACTGTAGGTCCCTTCCATTCGTGTGAAAAATATAACGCACACAACAGGAGTGGTTGCGAGAAGCTAGGCCCTGGCACTTTAAAGAGCTGTTGCGCCAAATATTTGTATTTCTTATTTTTTTTTTTAGACTTTTATTTCACAAAAAAATCGTATAATAATGGTATAAAAAAGCTATGTCTGTTTTGGTTTGGCCTATGGCCATCTACCAGATTGACAAATTGATACATTTAAAAAATTATATATACAATAAGATGAGGTACTCTCAAAGAATAGATTTCTTAGAAATTAGCCTCAATGATACATTTCCTGTTGCGCAATGAATTTCTAACATAACTAAAAAATTGTTCCCATCCATTTTTCTCATTTAAAAAACTTAGGGTTGCATCCATATCAAGGGGTGTACTCCGAAGTGTCTTATACGGAACTTCTTTAAAATCGGGCAAACACCGGGAAAGTGAAATACATTCTCTCTTACTTTCATGTTACAAAGACTACATAAAATTGGAAGCCCTGGCCTGTGTGGTATGAAGTTTAGATCCAATAGTTCGCCTTTAATCTTAAATATGGTGCTTATTTTTTCGGTTGAGTAGCAGTTCAAGAAATACTTGTAGATTTGCCTGTATGGCGAGGGTTGTGCATCGTTAGAATATCTCTCATATAAGATGTTACCCATTTTTCTTAGAATAATATTCGATTCTGCTCTTAGAGTGGAAGGATGTTCCTCAGCTACATTGCTTAGATATATGCCACTATCGCTTGCTAGCCTCTCCCATTCACGTACTAAGCCACTTCTCATTCTTTGATGTGTGTGAGAAGTTTTCTTGTTAGCCTATACTCATTCATCTTCATAACTCTTACCACATATTCGAAATGAATTTAAAAAAAAAGTACATTTGTTTGGCCCTTAATATACTTTGCTGCTCTTCAGAACTCAGCAGAAGAGGTTAAGTTGTTAATGGTGTTAATATTTTAGAGCTTAAAAGCTCTCTTTTTTCTTTACAGATGCGTTTGAATTCTTTTGTTGCTTCCCCATAGAGATATTTAAAATTGTTAAAGTTGTAAGTTCTTATTAATTTTAACAAACTGAAGGATTTATTTCTAGCTTTCAAACACTCTCTGCCAAACCATTTTTGCCTGTAACTAATATTATATCTTGGTTCTCGTCGTGGCGTTTATTATTATTTTCGTGAGCATATCAATATCTGGCGATGAATCCGATAAATTCAGGTTGCGAAGTTCGAAGTTAAGGTTGTTTCGAAACATAGCTTTTTTACTTTCGTTCCACACCAGTTTCGGTAAAAGTTCTAGCTTCTTCGTTGCACCTACGAGTACATTAGTGGAACTCGTTGCTTTGCACATAATCTCTAGTGGTATGTGGTCCGAGAAAGTCTGTAAACTTACACGAAAATCGTTTAGAAAATGGTTCCAACTACAAAAGATGAAGCAATAATCAATTACTGAGCAAGCTGTTGCACGAATAAACGTCAACTCCTCACAAGCGTCGCCTTCGCAGCTTCTATTCAAAAGACTGCAGTCGAAAGCATGGTCAAGCCCATGTATACTGTTGCAATTTTTGTCACAAACTGGATCTTTACATTTGCGGTTTGGGAGTAAGATTCGCGGATGATATCCACTTACAAAGCTATTTAGCATCGGACCAATTCGGCTGTTAAAATCTCCTAAAAGCATAAGATCAATTGTTCCTAAATTCAGTAACAGGTCGTATAAGTTGTCATAATTTCGTTGCCAATGATTGCAGTTTATGTAAACAGAAAGTATAGTGAGGACATTACTGATGATCGTGATATCCAAAACGTGCGAATCACCTAATTTTGTAAACTTAACATTCATGCCATTAAGATCTCTACGGAAACCAAATAATTCGCCACCACTTCCTCTTTCAAATTTACTCGATTTTACTGCATGCTTCCATTTTAATTCGTAGTTTGGAAAAATACTTTTAAAACTATTCACTTCACTTTCTAATATAATATATATGTTTCAAAAAATAGAAAAATGTAAAAATTCATAATATAATTTAAAAACTCCTTAACAAGTAATTTACTTTTCAATCCAGCTAGATTATAAGTTAAAATTCTAAAATTCATATATATGAAGTATATAAAGCCATTTCAGTACGCAAAAAAAAAAAAAATTAAATCCATGTCATGAATGGAAAATGACGTCATCAAGATAACGTTTTTATCCAGACACTCATGAAGGCGAATTGAAAAATTCTCTATGCACCTCTCTAACATTGCTGTTGGAATCGCACGAATTTTTCCTGTGATAGCCGCTGGCAATTCATCAAGTGCACGGGATTTTTCTGTAAAAACCCTGGCTTTTAAGTAATCTCCTAACAAATAATCACACGGAGACAAATTCAGTGATCTATCGAACCACTCAACGTCTCCTCACTGTAAAATGAGGCGCTCGGTAAAATCATTCAAAGCTCCATGGCAACTGAAGAGTGTATACATACCAAAGCATTAACCTACCCAGCGGCGTAGCTATAGCCGTTGCCAAAAAGTTCACACTTCCTTGGCGCATCCTGTTATACTCGTATGTCGGTATTACGACAGCATGCAGATAAATCGAATTTTATTCGATGAAATTAATAATTTCATTTAACACTTAATGTGAATACATTGGATGTAAAAAAATTAGTTAACTACAATATTTTGTAAGTACTAAAAGTTTAGACAAAAGCCGTTTCTAAGTGCATTTATGCGCATTCATTTATTTATGGAGTTCACTGTGCAAAGCTTCGTGCAAACTTGAAAGCTTTGAAGATTTTTCTATTCAATAGATGATGGCGCCACTGAAAAGTACGATAAATAAATTACGTATACGCCATGATTTCGTTGATGATATTAAACAAAAACCTGTATCGGTTAGCAGAGATTTTTTTTTTACACACGAGAAGCAGAAAGCATAGTCACAGGTTGTTCATTTTCTACTTGATGTATTCCTCTTCAAGGTGGATGCATTGGTTTCGGATTTAATTGAATAGAATTCTAGATTTCTACTGTGGGTTAGGCACTATCTTCTATTTTATCTAGTGTTGGTTGCCAATGCATGTTTTTCAGATTCATAACATGTGATTAATCAACAAGTTTGACAACTTTGCTATGAGGTAGAGTCTGGTCAAAGTCTAATCCTGTGGAGATGGCTGGTCAGCACCTGTAAGTATTCTTAGATGTTTCCTGCTTCTTTTTCTTTTTGGTGTGTTCTTCATTGATTTACTGCATAGGCTAGTTCCCTACCAGGGAAAGGCGTTGATGCACCAATCTGGGCTATTTCGTCAGCCGTTATATTACCGGAGTGACCCTTATGTGTCTCTCTAGAGCTAGATTTTTTTTTTATATCATTAAAAGGGTAGTACAGTAAGATAAGATCTTTTATACTACTTAGTATTTAATTTAGAAGATTTTGAATAAATATAAGTACATATTTGGCTTAATAATAAAATCTATTACAGAAGACATTAAAAGAAAGTAATTAGGGAAGGATAAAAGTAGTAATTGTAAAAGTGAAAAAGAAAACGGAAAGAAACAAGTTAGTTTAGAGGTGTAGAAGATGAGAAGTGAAGAAGTATTTCACTTCCGAAACTGTCAGGATTAGAAATATTATATTTCTAATTTTCGGCGGTAACGAGTTCCATATTTTGACAGTGTGAACACAAACGCGGAAAATTAAGATATTGGTAAATATAAGGGACACTGCTAATCGTTCTTATTGAACCAGTGAACTTTAGTTTGCACAACAGATACAGAGGTCACTTATTATGAATGATTTTATGTAAAAACATACAGTTCCTGGCATTAATAAATTCTTGCACAATGCAACTCAGTAGCATTGTAGAATATAGCGAGATATGGTGATATCTACGAAGTCCATGAATATACCGAACTGCATCATTAAAAGCTACATGTTATTTTCGCTGAGATGAGAAACCAAGCGAACAATATACAACCTCAGCATAGAAGATAAGAGGTAAAATAAGGGTTGGTATATGTTTTTGACGTGTTTTTTGAGGAGTGAAATATGCCGTTAGCCACAGTTTTCGGAGACATGCATATTTGATTTTTCCGAAAGCCATATTTTAGGTAAGAGGTTGAGGTTGAAAATCGCATTTGAGATTGGGATTATTTGAGACTTTTTAGGATTTAATTGTAACCCATTAGATAACGACCAAATATATATTTATATATATGTATGTACATATTTTAGATCCTTGTTAAGTAGAGAAGCAAGTTCTTTTAAGTTAAAGGGTTTGGCTAAATAAAGTTGAACATCATCTGCATATAGATGCACTGAAGAGTGCTTGTCTACAGATGGAAGATCATTTATAAATATGCAGCTTTCATTTCATAATGGCTGGACCTAGCGCCTTTGAGCAGTTAGGCTGTCAAAGAATATGAAAATGGTTTTGCCATGGGTGTAGAATGGAAGTTTAGTTTTGTGCACTGATTGAGAACAATTAATCCCAGACTTAAATCATTGGATGTAATATAACTTCGACACACAACACAAGCACCCAGGATATACAAAAAATGCTTTTTTATGCAGACGTTCCACTTTATCTGCAAAACCTCTTGGTGGGGAATATGATAAGGTATTAATCAAATATCACATAAAAGGTGAGGTACGAGGAAATCTTCCTTTAATTTCCAAATTGTCGCATACAATATGGTGAAGCAATACAACTATACTAAGCTTATAGTACTTGAAAAGTGACTGCGTCCATCACGAAAACTCTCTGATATTTAAAAAAGCTTCACTAGGTTTATCAACAAATTTCATAAAGGTAAGCATTTGAACAATTTATTTCTAATATATGCTTAAATAAACCGCATACATTTAGACCGAAACGGGGGTTCATCAGGGTTGACAGTCTCGCATGGGTTGTTATTGGTGAGGTACAAGTTAAAGTGATGCAGGTTAAAGTAATACTTTACACTATTTAGTCATTTTGTCTGATGCCCCCTTAACACTACAACTTTAAATCAACAGCTGAAGCATTTCTGCAATAAATGCATGCTGCTGAATCTAAGACAAATCTAAGATATGAGGAGATAGTGGATGATTGTGAACGAGCTTAAGTATTTAGAGTTTATTATAGCCTACAACTGAACGCTCGCTAGCATATTACATAAAATGCTATAAAAACAAAAACTAAAAGTTACACCATGTAGAGTAAGTCATTCTGGATTAAGCACTCGAATATATCTCCATTACCAAAATTTAGAGTATTTAATGCCATCATCAACAGCTGTCTATGCCACGCGAGTGACGTAACAGCGAAGTAGATGCGATCCATTGAAATTTCTTCGAATGAATATTCAAATTTCCATCAATAAAACCAAACTATGCTATCTATGTGAAAGAAGGCCCCCCTTAAATTTTCTTGAGAAAGATAGATATACATATTTATTTTCGCAATAAGTTTACAGTGGGGTTATTGTCGCACAATTTACACAGGTACAGAGATTTGATATTTAATAGTTATATCTTTCTACTGAAATATTAATTTTAAAATCTGAAGCAAGTCGTGAGTAAGAGAAATAGAAGAAATATTTGGAGGAAAAATGCGAAAGAAAAACCTCCAATATACAAAAAAAAAAGAAAAAAAGACAAAGATAGTTATAGATAAATGTATAAATAAATTAGTTTATATGTAAATAAATAAATAAATACATCAATTATTAAATAAATAAGTAAATAAATAAATAAATTAACAAATATATAAATACCTAAATTTAGAAATAAATGATTAAATAAATAAATAAATAAATAAGTGAATAAATAAATAAATAGATCAATAAATAAATAAATAAATAAATAAATAAGTAAGTAAATAAATAAATAGATCAATAAATAAATAAATAAATAAAAAAAATAGATAAATAAATAATTGAATAAATAATGAATAGATACATTAATAAGTAGATAAATAAATATTATAAAATGATGAAAAAACATTAATACATGAAAAAAAAAAAAAATCTAATAACAAGCGAGTGAAATAAATAAATAAATACAAAAAAGAAAAATAAATAATATAGACAAGTCAATACAATTATGTGTAAATCTGAAACATGCTTAAACATTTAATTGGTTTATAAGTGCATTATCTGAATTATCCTAGTTCCGTAAAAATGTATTCGTGAGCTTAAGAATTCTATCGGAGATCAATTCAACATTCGCTTTGTGGTGAAGATTTATAGTAAAATGATATCTAGATAAGTTAAGCATCATTTTTAGCAATTTACTTTGTGACACTTGCAGTTTATTTAACTGGCATTTTGCACGGCTTCCACATATTTGACACCCGTATAGCAGTATTGATTGGAAAACTACTTTGTGAATTATTATTTTGTTCACATTAGTTAACTTGGATTTTCTATTTATGAAGGCGTAAAGCATCTTAACGGCAGCATTAACCTTTTTAATCATTTTAAAGATATGTTCTTTAAAAGTTAATCTTTGATCAAGATAAATACCTAGGTACCTTGCACTTGGTTCCCGTTTGACTCTTGTCAAATTACATGTAATGTCAAATTAATTGCTGGGAAGAAAACAATTTTTCCTTTTTCGACTAAAAAAGATTGATTTCCAGCATTTAGTTTAATTTTCCATTTATTATAGTATTCGGTTACTATTTTAATCGCATTTTGTAGATTAATCTCAATGTTGAGACCAAGCTCATGCGATGAGAATATAGCAGTGTCATCAGCATAAATAGCGGTTTCACATACTGGTAACATTGGAAATCAGACGTGTAAATATTATAAAGTATTGGGCCAAGAACTGAACCCTGTGGAACACCTGCGTCGACTTGTTGTAGGACGGATGCACAGCCATTAATATATACTTTAAAAAAACGATTCGACAGGAAACTTTGGACAATTTTTACTAGGTACGGAGGAAAAGCAAATCTACACATTTTGTACACAACGCCATTGTGCCACACAGAGTCAAATGCTTTCTCAATATCTAGTAGTACTAGACCGGTTGACTTGCCCAACGAACGGTTTCTTTTTACATCTTTACATATTCGCAGGTGAGACGTGCTGTGATGACTTCTAAACCCATATTGTTCGTCAGGAAATACATGTGCGTCATCAACATTTTTCAAAAGTTTATTTTTTATAACTTTTTCACAGATTTTACTTAGACAACTAAGTAAACTTATGGGACGATAACTATTAGGGTTTTCAAAAGGCTGTCCTGCCTTTAGAATTGGGACTACCTTTGCGATTTTCCAATCATTCGGAAAGTACTGCAGTTTTACGCATGCATTTACTAAGAATGCCAGAAAACGTACTCCTACTTTGGGCAAATGCTTAAGATACAAATTTTTTATGCTGTCAAGCCCGTCTGACTTTCTCAGCTGCAAAGTTTTTAGTATATCCACAATATCTGTCAGAGAGATGTAGTCATCAGTAGATGGTACACAACTTTGCTGAGAAATGCTATTAGCAGCGTCACTAACTAGTGTATTTGTGACAGCATCACCGAGGTGCTGGGATACCATATGATTCCTAATAAAGGTGGAACTAAAAAGGTTGGCTTTGTCAATATCCATGTAAATGACGTTGCCAGAATTTTGGAGTCCGGGAATTTGCCGGAATTTTTAACTATTTTAACAACATTCCAACAGGGTCTCGCATTTTTATCTAAAGAGTTCAGCTTCTTATTCCATTCTTTGTTTCTATATTTGTGGACTTCAGTAGAAATAATGCGGAATCTGAACATAAAAACTCTTCTTAACTACTTTAGGGACACTTGAGTCTACGGAACTGAGAATGTGTTCGGTAAAAGTTTTAACCAGACTATCAATATTTTCATTACTAGAGACACTTTCTAAGTCGGTTGAAGTATTTCTCAGTTTCACTCTCATTGCTGATCTATAATTGGCCCAATTAGCATTTTTAAAATTGACGTAATATTGCTCCCTTTTTCTACCTGATTTTAGAATACGGCAAAAAACTGGATTATGATCGGAACTTAGTTCATTTAACGCAATTGGTTGTGAGACTAAGCTATGTGCGTTGGTTATAAATAAATCGAGAATAGATGGGAGGCCCCTCGAACCAGCAGGTATATACGTAGGACTACACGGAAACAATACAGAAAATGGAGACACTCTTGACAGACTTGAAAGCACATTTCCGAATGCGTTTGCTCTATTGCACCCCCAATCCCTATGCCTACAATTTAAGTCACCACCAGCAATATAGTCTTCATCTCTAATTAACAATTTTCGCAAGTCATTGTTCAAGTGTTGCCTTTTTTCGATCGATGAATTTCCACCTGGAAAATAAAAACATCGTACCGTCCTATCATTACCTAACCTTATCTCTACGCCTATATTTCTATATAACGAGTGCGTACAATTGGTAAAAGAGAATGGAATTGATCTACGAATGAAAATAGCTACGCCTCCACCCACTGGATCAATTCGATCTACCCGATAGCACTTGTAATCCGCGGTGGAAAGTTTTATGTTTGAATTTAACCATGTTTCAGTAACAAGCGCGATATTAATATTTTTATCGATCAAAAAATTTACGAACTCAATATGTTTGTTTTGATACCCCTGGCATTCCAAGTAATAATATTTAAATAATCAACTGACATATTACTTGACATGACTTGAGAAATATTAAAGCTAGCATTTTACAAATTGGTATGGTTTAACAAATAGTTCGCTCTCCTTGAACGAAAGATATATGAATAAGTGGCGCAACAGTTTCTATGACTGCAGATCTCTTATGGTCACGTGTAGCTAATATTTGCCTCATAATCACCGTTTGCGAATCCAGAACTACTTCAGCAATAAAGCTATGGCGTCAAAATGCTGGAACTGAACTACAGACCGCACATGTCGTGCTTGTACCCTTTTATACCTAAGTCTAAATGAGGCCATCATTTAGAGATTTGGTACGAATAAAGATTTGGATTTTGTACGAATAAGTCTCATATTTACGTCGCTTATAACCTGCTAGGGGGTGGCAATTAGCGAAACACAGATGGACGAGCGAGAGTAGCATGATTTTTGTAGTATATTTACGGAACAATACAAATACCCTAGATATACAAAACGTAAAAAAAAGTATTATATTTTCATCGATAATTTTCCATAATTTTATAGCTATACGAGTATGTTTTGAAAGTCATAAAAAATTAAGTATCCATCTCGTACAGAATTTCAAAATTTTGATCTCACCATCTTACGAACTTTTTTTTCAACACACATCGTTTTTTGATTAAGTTAAAGTTAAATCCACTGAGTGTTTTCGTCGCACTTATTGAATCCAATTTTGCTATCATACTGTATAGGAGAACAGTTTAAAAATATGGAAATACATATTCGAGCTGTTCCTGTTTAATATTAAGTAGCTTAGTACCACATCGCAATGAAAATCTGAAAGAAGTTTCATCATCAAATGCCAAAGACGACTGAGTAATGCTAATATTTACCAAACACGTTCCTGGCAATTGCGATTATTCTTCCAATGGCCACCCCCATCGGAGTAGGTGTTTAGTAAACTTTTACCTGTCTTTGTTTAGCCAATTTATACCAACGAATAAATATCCATCAGTCAGATACGTAATTGCTCCGTTCCACAGCATACAGCAAACACATCACTTGGCACTCTTCGAAAATAGAGCTCCACACCGTCGAAATTTCAAAATCATGGCACAAAGCCAAGTGCATCTTATGCATCCGGTGCGAACTATGATTTGCACCTAATCAAAAACTATTAACATCAGCATGGTTGTTGCCAGGCGCAACACAGATGCAACTTTGTGATGCCCGCCCGCCCGCAATTTAACACTGAGCCAATAATAATAATTGTAAATGTTCCTGTTTATAGCCAGTGACCGTCGAAATTATTTTCACTCCAAATAAACAAATCGAGCCCATGAATCAACCAAGTAACCCAACTAAATTATCTTAGTCTTAGATGTTATGGTGCGAATTACGAATTGCTAATTGCAAATTGAATCTGTCTACATTCATTGCTGATTATAGTAAGGTACACGACTGTGTCGCACGCAGTTGCAGCTACATATTTGTGCAAATTCGTACCTAATTTAGAAATTATTCGAATTTGAAATCTTAGCAAAATCGTTAAAATATCAGCACCTTTGAAAACTGGACAGCATAAGATTCTGATTTTCAGCAAAATCGATCAAAAATTCTTCTTCTTCCTATTTCGGCGAGATTATGATCTGAACTCAAGAGATCATAACCCCCGATTTAACTGATCCGCCTGTGGTGTTCGCCTATTTGACCTCAGAAAATACCGGCAGGCCTCCCGATCGTGAATCCCTTCATTACTGAGGCAAACTAAATATTGGTGTGGTTGCATTTGTGTGATCCAGGAATTTAAAGGCCTGCTTTTGTCCTTTGCAACGTTCATTGATATAGTTTTTTTAACCGGATTTAAATAATCTCTTCATTGAAAATGGCTGGGTCGGTCGCACTCTATTGAGATTGATTATTGAGTGAAATGGTTTCTTTGACGTGAAGGGTTCCAAGGATCTTCGAACTTCTTATTCGATCCAGCTTTGTTACTCCTGCTGTCATGCGTAGAGTTGTCATCTAAGCTGTCGTTAATTAACCCACATACACTTTTTATATTGTCCAACTTTGTGAACCGTATGTGAGTGCTGGACGCACAGTTGCGCTGTAGAGGCTTCCTTTTAGGGAGCATTTTTTGGTCACAGAAGATAGGGGAGTTTTTCTGCCACTTCATCCACCCGGATGAAGATGCTCCATCGTCAGCAAAGAATGCGAATGCGTTTTCAAAGTTTACTAATACAATATGCAAATTTATACTTTGGATTGCATCTGTGATTGATTTACCCGCGACAAATCTGCGCTGATCATCAGATAGTCGTATTATTTTTCACAGTCGGCCTCCTAATACCTGGTCAACGATCTTCATGGTGACATCAGCTTGATCGAACAGTAAGTATCACAGTTGCGCGTATCATCCTTCCGCTTGCAAGAAGGAAGAAGATAACTTCCCCTCCATTGATTCAGTATTGGATCGCCTCTCATAAATTTGGAGATGAGAATTATAAGCCATCTGAACCCGATCTATCCCATCTTTTTCCAGAACTCAGAGGTATCAGAGGGCATTTCGTCTGGCCCAACCGCTTTTCGTTTCTTTGAGTATTTGACCGCCAGACTAACTTCTTCGATTGTAATGTCTGGTATTTGTTCACAGTTAGGAGTGGCTCTTGAATATTATAGCCGGAGAATCTGTTCATTCAAAAGTCTTTCACAATACTGTCCCCACCTATGCAGAAATTTATCGTCATCCAGAAGAAGCTGGCCATGAGCATTATCAATGAACTTTGGCGAACGAATCTCCGGAGCATGTCTTCTTCTTTGGGCTGCTATTTTTAAGATCGAATCGATCAAAAATTAAAAGAGAGATAGCCAAGTATCGAAAATTGATCAGTCAGTTTAGCGCTTTTACCTAACTACTTAAATCGTCAGAGTACATATAGAGGAACAGGCAGAACTGCGGAACTCACTTTTTTGAAATTCTCTGATACATATTCACAGATAGATAAAAAAATTGAATTTGAAAATTTTCATGAAACCAATACTTGCCCTGGATCATTTGTGTAAGTAAAAATAATCGCTTTTTAATTTAATGCACGAAGCGCGAGGAATTAGAACAAAAGAGATACCTTTCAAGCGCTCTGTACAGTGCATGCGGATGTTCAAGATGCCTGCGATAAATCATCTTGAGCTGTGACTCAACGTTACACTAGCAATTAATTTAAATTGTTGTTTCTATCTCTGAGGTGGATTATAACGATGAGATAGAGTTATTGTAATTTTGGCAATCGATTTACTGTGACGACAATCTTCGAAGAGATGAAAGTAGTGCTTAGGATGTTGACTAAGTGTTGAAAAAGATTACGTAAATGGCGCTCGTGTTATTTTTTTTTTTAAACACGCGATAGATGTAGCACCCACTGAAATATGACAACAATGAATCAAACTAATTGCATGACAAATAATGGAGAGTAATGATGGATTCAAGTTGTAACGCGCTTTTCTAAAGGTCATATGCTCGATTAAAATGGATGACAGTGGTTGATATTCTGCGCTTAAATTGTATCTGTCCGATCTCAGACGGTTGACGGCGCACCTAATATCGGCTAAGCAACTCATCTACTGTGTGCTAGAAATAATTCATAGAAATCGTATAAACATTTCTTAAGTCTCTAGGGTGACATGGTTTATAACATATTAATTATGGTGACAGCTAACTGCCACTGGGTTTAATATAGTTCCACTGCAAATGTCATGAATACGAATATGACAAGTGGTGCTCATGTAGGAATTCTACGTACATACGATGCAATTACTTAGTACAGCCGCTTGTCCTTAGTCATCAGTGAAACAGTTTTCGCCGTACCTTATGAATTTGAAACGAAACTGGATTGATAATAATAAATAAATATTTGATGTAAATAGACACTGTAGGGCCTAGAACCATTCGTTTCGTGTGCGCTCTATTTTTCGCAGTGACGGAAGTGACCCACAGTTCTATACCGTGTCCGAACGCCATGATTAATACGTTTTTTTGTCTCGAATGCTTGCAAGATGTTTGCAAGAGCTGGGACAGCGAAAAACTGTTTGGTAGTATAGGTAGTAGTTATAATAGGTATTCGATGTATATACATATATATATATATACTTTTATGCAGCCTGAGACCTCTGATGGTATTCTATGGCTTTTACTAACCGAGGAAAAGAAAATATAGATCCTACCGAAGATATCACTGCTGTGGTTACTGCTAAACTATTGGTGGAATAAAGATTGTTTGACAATGGTTTATCCCGATTAGCTTAATACCGATGGAGCGTAAAACTTAAACGAAGTAGTTCTTATAAGCAGCAGGAAGAAGATTACATTACAGTCGACAGGGATACAATTCGCCACAATAGATAGGAGGTTTTTAAAGTTGGACAGATTCTAATGCGCGTGCTTCTCTAACGCGACTTATGGCCAACACAGGAAGGATACAACATAGCTGAAGACTACTATCGACCAGAGTAGTCACAGCACCTCTAGTCACGTTGCTTGCGTTGTGGCAAGAATACCTCCAGTAGACATGCTGACAGATGAACAACAACGTCAGTACTGCGTGAACCATGCAGAAAATTACATCTAGAAAGAAAGCGAAGGTTAAGGCAATGGCAAGATCGCTGGCATACATCTGAGAAAGGCAGGTGAACACACTGGCTTATGCCTGCTATGCACCCATTGATTGCGAGACTCCACGGAGAACTAGATTCCCGAAGGAAAATGAATGCTTTCACTAGCACGTGCGTAACTACATGCACGGTAGTAGTCTCTCCTATTCGTATCGCACGGACTGCAAAGAAAACGGCAAACAGCTTATTTTCGAATGGCCACCATCCGCAGCGCCGGAGCAAGAGAAGTTCTGGGAAAACTCGGCTAGCCACCAACCCCAGAATGCAGCCGTTGAGTGAATTACGTGCATAATAAAAGATCCGCGTGCACTAGAAAGACTGAGAAAAGATCCCGCCCAGGACAGTACAGACAAATAGGCAATCAGGGCCTAAGCCCGCCTGTAAAGGAATGCTTAAATGGTGGTAACACAGGGAACACGGGATAAGATGGGAGTTGGGTTTTAGTGAACACATATCACACTGTTTCTGAGTTCGGACTCAGTTTCTTCTACTAAAGATTTTCCGGTTTCTAGCGCAAAAAGAAAAATCCTTAGGTCTTATACCTAAGATGCAATCATCACAATTAGTTAGACTTCCTTGAGATGCAGCACTCTGAATTGAAAATGTTTAGTTCAGTCACATAGCTTCCACTGCAACTGTCAACGTTCCTATTATACGTTATCCCAACCCTCTAAAAAGTACGCACTCTACATGCTAAAAGCTATAAAATTGAAGTACATATGGTATAACAATATTTTCTGTAAGTGAGCAGAGTTCCATCATCCACAGTCATCCAATGGCTCCTGGTGCATTGGAAGAAGTAATTTCTGGTTCAACGCCATTTTGTACCTCCAACTTTGCTAAAAAACAACATGTCCTGCAACATCTATGCCTGTGTTATTTGTTAAAAAAGTTTAAGAGATTGGCCAGAGAGTTATGAGTACTTATGATACAGTGATTTGAATCACAGGTGGTATTAGGTTTCAAGAACGTTTTGAGTTACTCTAGTCGGAGGGAAATGAGCTTGCTGATCGATTAGCATTCATTTTAGAAATATAATATATATTAATAAATCAATCAAACTTACAAGATAATTGTCAAGTAATGCCCGATTTCCGATGTCCAGTAAAAAATATCTCAAGAACTATAAAACCTAGAAAGTGTAGAAGATTAGGGATCGTGTGTGCGATGCGGGGGTAGTTATTGAAGAAAGAAAAGCACTGTGTCCAAATACATCAGATCATAAACTTTATTCTGTAAACTTAAAATATTACTGGATTACAAATTTCAAATAACTAAATAATTAGATAACTAGAGCCTTATACGAAACCGCACACAACAGCCTCAGTGACGAAGACCAACGACTACTCCTGCTAAGTGCAAATACATAGTGCTGTGGGATTAGATAGTTAACTGTTGCACTAAGGCAAGCATTTGACTTTTCTCTTATACATTACGCTCTGTTGTATGGGTCTGCCAGTGGCTTAGAACTATTTATCGCCAAGAACTGTGGGCAACATCGGCGGAGAACACTACAAAAGCAAGGTGAAATTTTAAAAGGAGGTAGATCTCTTCAAAAATAAAGGCATGAATACATAAAAAATGGTATACTTCTTCCGGCTTGGTCACCACACCATCCAAATGACAAACGCACAATCCCACCAAATTTCTCAAAAACTAACAGGCTAATAGCGCTAGAATTTTGTCAGCATACGTAACAAGGTACAAGTATTCCCGACCTATAATGTAAGGAGTAAAAATAGAAGAAAATGAAACCTTTATTTTTTAATATATTGTCCCCGAAGCTGAGTACACCTTTTAAATCGTTTAATGCTTTTAAGCCGTCGAAAAAGTATTCCGAAGTTTTGTGCTCTAAATGGTCTAAAACGGCAGTTGAAATTCATCATAGCTGTTGAAGTTTTTTCCTCGAACGTCAGACTTCAATTTACTGAATAAAAAATAGTCGCTAGGGATCAAATATTGGCTATAAGGTAGATCAGAGAATCCATATGCGCGTATGGCGGCCTATGCAATAGTAGCGATATGAACTGCTGTTTTTAACTGCATAAAGGATTCGTAGCATCCAACTTGCGTTGACCTTGTTCATATGAAGATGATCATGTAGGATCTTGAGAATCATTATATATGATAACCCAGTTTGTATTCCAGTTTTTTTACTTTTCAGTCTTCGGTCCCTTAGAGCAACATTTTTTATTTAACATTTTCTTCTGTGACCACAGTTGATGGTCCATCTGAGCGAGGGACACCTTCTAGATACTTCTTTGTGCTGACTTGTTCATACGAAGATGATCATGTAGAATCCCGTGAACAATTGTATTCGATAACCCAATTTGTGTTGAAATTTCTTTACTTTTCAGTCTTCGGACACAGAACAACATTTTCTTCTGTGGCCACAGTTGATGGTCCATCTGAGCGATTGCCATTTTCAAGAGACTCCAGTCCACAACGAAAGCTCAGAGACCAGTCCTTAATGACTGTATGTATATGATGGTGGAGATTCCCTATAAACAGAATCCATCTCATCCCTTATTTGTTTTGGAGTAAATCCCAACTTTGTAAACATTTTTTATTACCGCACGATATTCAATCGCGCTCATTCTTAAAGCTCCCGATAAACTGCATTTCTTCAAACACTACTGACGAGTAACTAATTGACCTGAATTGCGAAGAGATCTACCTCTCTGCAGTTTCAGCTCTCAATGCCTTATATTTCTTGGGATATTATTGACTGGACGTCAAACATAAAGTGAAAGTTATTATACAAGTTTAATACAATGCAGTACTGTGTACCATTGATCTTTTAACCGGGTATAAGCTAGTTTTTTAATATTTGTCTCTTTTTTTCTTTCAGGTAAGTACATAGAAGTTGGGCAAAGTTATGAGTAACTCATCTTACCTTGAACCAGTACCTTAATCAGGTATAAACGGAGGACAGTAACACATGTAATACAACTATAACGGATCTGCAAACTTTTCAATGTGTATTACTTTCAAATCTGGAATTCAAATATAAGGACGTTTTCGTATTTATAAGTTCCGTTTCAAGCATATACGACATTGGATACACGGCTTTTTTTGTAGTTAACACACATATCCGATGCCGTATACACAATGAGAGCATTCACACTTATCCGGTGCCGGATACACGGCATCCAAAACTGGTTTGAAATTTGAATATTATTTTGGTGCCATAACATAAGGACAAATTCTAGAATTTGGCCTTATGACGCTTTCGGAAAGCGACATAAGGTAAATTCTAACACTTGGTTTTATGTCGTTTTTTAAAAGTGAGAAGGTAATTTACCTTCTCAAATTCTTAAGAACAAAATCTTCGCGGGGTAAAAGGAATTCACACTATTCTCCGCAGGGCTTATCCACTCACGCAACTTCGTTGCTCGGCTAAGGGTAAGTGAACGCGCCTATATCTTAACAGTATTTGTGTGATCCGATTCGTGGTAAACAAAATTTACATTATTTGTCGGTTCTTCGACTCACACACCGGACGGCTTTCGGCTTCACATATAAGTGCTCAGGGCGCATGTAATCAAATGTATATATGAATGCAACAATTAATAAAATAAAAAATGTGCATATAATTTTTACTTGTTTTGTTTTGCCGAATGTCGTTCGGTGTATGAGTCGAAGAATGTCCCATAGTGTGAAATCCTTTTAACTCGCAAATCGGTCCAACCAAGTACTGCTAAGATTTGCATAGGTACCTGCCAGACAATAAGCACTTACCCTTAGCAGAGCAACGAAGTTGGGTGAAAACAAGTTTTTGTCACTGAACAAATAAAATCCGCATTTGGTCTTATGTCACAAAATAATTTGGCTTTATGTCACTTTGTGAAAGCGATATAAGGCCCAATATTAAAATTTGGTCTTATGTCGCTTTCCGAAAGCGTCATAAGGCCAAATTTAAAAAAGAGGGAAGTCGTATGCTGTGCCGAATGGATAGTGTGAAAGCTCCCATGTAGTTCTGTACACTTCGGTGTTTCCGGCGGCATGTATCAGACATCCTGCTGGATAGAGCTGAGATTTGTCGGGAAGGAAAAATGCCGTGTATCCGGTGCCGGATAAGTGTGAACGCTCTCATTCAGTTCTGCACACTTTGATCTGGTGCCGAAATGTGTGAAAAGGGCATTAAGGTAACTAGGCGTTCTACTTTTCAGAGGACAGTACCTATTCCATTTAGAATCTCTAAAATATTATGTACGCTTTTTGTTTGTATGATTTTAACCTGTTTTGCCTTTATTCCTGTCCAGTTTTGGAATAAAATTGCAAACATTTGATTTTTTAATAATATTTGATAATTTTGTTGGTTATTTTAAAATAAGTTGTAAGCGCGGAAGGGCGTCATTGAAGCTTAGGGCTAATTAAATCGCCTATTACTCCATCCTACTAAGGTGTCTACGAAATTACTTTACGTTCATACACATTTGACGCATCAGCTCATGGAAAGCCTAGTCCTAGCTTTCCGCAACCACTCGTATTGTGTGCGTTGTATCTTTCGCACGAGTGGAAGGGATTTACAGTTTTATGCGGTATCCAAAGGGTAATTTTTTCAGAATCTTTTATGTGACAACAATACTCTCGGATGTTTGTCAAACGCTCGTGAGAGGTGGGACTGTTGAAAAACTTTTGGTGTTTTCTAGAATTCGAATATTAAACCTCACGCGCAGTCGTCTCACATACTAACCACTGCGGCACGGCACCCACCATGGAACTACGTTACTTCAAGTAAAACTAAGGGATTAAGAAAATTTCTTAGATTGAACAGCAATGTATGCTGTCAAATTCTTTTAGAAGTGCAGAACATGAAGCAATAATAGTGCAGCCAAACCGTAAAAAGAAAGCTATAAGCAAGGACGAGAGGTAAATAAAATAGCGTTTCTCAAATATGATCGGTTATCCTTTATACGACATATAAGAAATAGTGCGATAATGTGTCTAGATAATAGGGCCGATACTAATACAATCGGTAACGTGTTCGAAAGTGAACTAAGAATAAGGAAATTTTTTTTTTGCATTCAAAAGTGGTCAAATATAATTACAACTGGTTTAGTAAAAGATTAAGGAATATGAAACGGGATAAAATCGCAAAGTACCAGGAATTTAGATTCTATAACAGTGAATTATGCTGGAATACTTACCGCTAGACAAGAAATAACATAGTTATAAAATTGAACTGTTGAGAGCTAAGAACATAAATGTTAGAAATACAATTTTAAACGCACGGGATAAAAAATCTCTGTGGCGAGTAATCACGTCTCACGTCTTAAAGGAAAAAAAAAAAAAAAAAAAACAGATTATAAAAAATATTATATTCAACGGTGTATGTGTTAAAAGCATAGCTGAGGAGTTAAATAAATTGTTTGTAAACAGTATCTCGGGTATACAGGTAAATAATTCGATTCCGACTATTCAATTTATTCCCCAACCTGACCTTATGAATTCTACGTTTAAGTTTACGCATATTAACGACGCCGATATAAAAAGCATGCTAAAAGTAATGAACCCGAAAAGAGATTTTAACTTTATCAACACTAATCTGACCAATATTAGTGCGTTTGATAAATCAGTCAATGAGTTGCGGTGTATTTCCTGAAACGTGGAGGGAATCTTCGATAACCCCAATAGAGAAAATTAAATGCTCTGACAAGTGTGAAATCTTTCGACCAATCAACAAGCTCCCTGGTTACGAAAAAATACTGGAAAAAATAGTCCAATTGCAAACTGAGCAATAGGCATGTGAGACAGCTCTAAACCACGTAATAATCAGCTGGAAAGAAGAAATCGCAAAAAAGAACTACATACATAGTTGCAGTATTTTTTTATTTTAAAAGAGCCTTCAAGACCATCGACAGAAACATATTGCTGCACAAACTACGTGGATATGGAGCTGATGTGGTTTAGATCATTCTTTTGCGGCAGATCACAAAAAACCGTTGTTAATGATGCAATGTCTTCAAGTATCGCAACAATTCTTGAAGTCAATTTCTTGGAGTTACTCTTCATCATACGTATACATCAATGACATTAAATGTGCGCTTAAACATTCCCAGATCGTCCTCTTCGCCGATGATGCCCTTCTCTACATAAAAGAAAAAACCACCGACGAGGGTGTACAGCAAATACAGACAAAATGTGGGGTGTTCACGAACAGGCATACTATCAACTTAAACTTGGATAATATACATATTGAACAAGTAGAGCAGATTAAATACTTAGGAGTTTTAATAGATTCAGAATTAAAATTTAAATTACACATAGATTACATTGTTAAAACGGTATCCGAAAAGGTATATCTCTTAGGTAGAATACAGAATAAAATATTTGTAATGAGTGCATAAATATATATTTAACGTAATGATTAAATCTCATTTTGAATACTGCTGATAAGTTTTGTATCTATGTAGCGATTAAATGTTGCCTAAACTCCAGAGAATATAAAATAGATCTTTGAGAATAATATTAAAATGCAACAGATTTACTCCAATCGTATTAATGTTAAGTATGTTACAGTGGCTAAGTGTGAAACAGAGCATTTATGTCAAAGTTTTATGTTTTATTTTGAAAATTAAACATGAGCTCCTACCGAAATACTTAAGAACTCATATGAGATTTGTAAGCGAATCCCAACCATATAACCTAAGAAATAGAGAAGATATTGGGCTAGCTTTCTATCTTAATAATGTAACACAAAATAGTATTGTTTACAAAGGTTTTCAATTGTTTAACTCATTGCCCTATGAAATAAAAAGTGAAACTAACATTAATAAATATATAATAGAATAACATATATAAAAGAAAAAATAGTTAGGTTTGTCTCTTTCTTTTTTATGTGAAAAGCAGAGTTGTAACTGAATTTTAAGTAGTGGAAAATCCACTAAATTAATAAATAAATAAATAAATAAATAAATAAACAAATAAATAAATAGTAAATAAATAAATAAACCTTTGTTGTGAGGAAGAGTAGGACCAGGAGGCAACTGCGAACCCTATCTTCAATTACAGCATTTTCGGTGAAAGTATGGAGACATATTTACTTACTTACTTACTTAGGTGGCGCTACAGTTCGGGGTGAACCTGGGCCTCAACCAACAAGCCTCTCCATTTAGCTCGGTCTTTAGCTAATTGCCTCCAGTTATGCACTCCAAGTTGGTCGAGGTCCCCTTGAACTTGTGCGTGCCACCTACGGCGATGATTCCCTCTACTGCGTCGTCCCTCGGGGTTAGATTCGAAAACTCTGCGGGCCGGAGCGTTGGTGTCCATTCGCTCTACATGTCCTAGCCATCTCAGACGTCCAATACGCAGTTTTTTGACTAGGTCGATGTCGCTGTACAGCTCGTATAGTTCGTGATTGAATCTTCTCCTCCAAAACCCGTCAACGCAAACGGGACCGAAAATCTTACGAAGAATTTTTCTCTCGAAGCGACCAAGGATATCTTCATCCTCTTTTAATAAAGTCCATGTTTCAGCGCCGTAAAGCAGGACTGGGATGATCAAGGTCTTATATAGAGTCTCCTTAGTTGTTCGAGATAGGGCTTTACTGTTGAATTGCCTTATAAGCCCAAAAAAAACAGCGATTGGCAAGAGTTATTCTTCGATTGATTTCTGCACTGATTTTGTTAGAAGAATTTATAGCAGAGCCAAGGTAGATAAAGTCCCTTACTACCTCGAAGTTATAGCTGCCCACGGTGACGTTTTTTCCAATTCGTCGGTGTTGGTTTTCCCTTCTAGTTGACAGCATATACTTGGTTTTGCCCTCGTTTATCGCCAAACCCATTTTGGCCGCTTCCGCCTCAATGCTTACAAAAGCACCGGTGACAGCCCGCTGAGATCTTTCGATAATGTCTATATCGTCGGCGTATGCAAGCAGTTGTACAGACTTGTAATAGATTGTGCCTCCGGTGTTGGCTTGTGAGTTCCGCACAATCCGTTCAAGTACAATATTGAAGAAGTCACATGACAGCGCGTCACCTTGTCTAAAGCCTTTTTTGACATCAAAGGTCTCGGTGAGGTCATTACCGACCTTGATGGAGCAGCGAGCGTTCTCCATCGTCAGCCTGCACAGACGGACAAGTTTGGCAGGGATGTCAAAACTAGACATGGCTCTATAAAGCTCTTCTCTATAGATGCTGTCATAGGCGGCCTTGAAATCGATAAAGAGGTGGTGAGTATCGGTTTGGAATTCTTGGGTTTTCTCCAGGATCTGCCGAAGTGTGAAGATTTGATCGATGGTGGACTTTCCTGGCCTGAAACCGCACTGATAGGGTCCAATCAGGCTGTTGATAAAAGGTTTCAGGCGTTCACACAATATCGCAGAAAAGATCTTGTATGCGATGTTGAGAAGACTGATGCCTCTATAATTGGCGCAGTTGAGGGGGTCTCCTTTCTTGTGGATCGGGCAAACGATGCTGAGATTCCATTCATCAGGCATACACTCGTCTGACCAAATATTAGAAATGAGTTGGTGTATGCACTCTACCAATTCATCCCCAGCTGCCTTGAAAAGTTCGGCCGGTAAGCCGTCAGGTCCAGCAGCCTTGTTCGATTTTAGCTTGGATATTGCTATCCTCACTTCGTTTTGGTCAGGTGGACGGAAATTTTGACTATCATCGCCTATGTTGAATGGTTCATTCTGCCTGACAGCGGGATGTTGGTCTTCGTCGCCGTTATACAGTCTGCAGAAGTAGTTTTTCCATATTCTCAGCACCGACTGTGATTCTACTACGAGGTTTCCATTTTCATCTCTACAGGTTTCTGTACGGGTATTACTTCTCTGACACGTTCTTTTTACCTTTTGGTAAAACTTCCGTACATTGTTCCTGGAGTATAGACTCTCGATATTCTCAAACGCGCGCTTCTCATGCTCTTTCTTCTTCTTTTGGAGAAGCCGATGTTCTTCCCGTCTCTTTTGCTCGTAGAGCTCACGAGCAGCTCTCGTCTTCCTTTGCAGCGCCGCTTTGTATGCCTCTTGTTTTGCTGCATGCACTCGCCGGCATTCTTCGTCAAACCAGGGGTTTCGCGAGACCCAGCACATCAGTCGCGGCGTTTCTGATGGCATGTTGGCGGCGTTGCCACTGGTCTTCGGTACTTGATGCTGGCGGCAAAGGGGTGATTGAGAGATTTCGGGATACGCGTTCAGCGAAGAGTCTGGCGGTCTCTTGCGATTGTAGCTTTTCGACGTTAAATTTTCTCACAGTAATTCTTCTTTGTTGCTCAGATTGGGATATCCGCATTCGTACCTTGGCTACAACAAGGTAATGATCCGAGTCTATGTTGGCCGCTCGGAAGGTCCGGACATCCAGAATACTGGAGGCATGCCTTGCGTCGATCGCAATATGATCAATTTGGTTGATCGTGACATGATCATTGGACCGCCATGTCTGCTTATGAATGTCGAGATGGGGAAACCATGTGCTTGCTATGGTGACATTTCGCTCCACAGCGAAATCAATTAGCCTTAGTCCGTTATCAGACGTGGTGTCGTGTAGGCTATGCTTACCGACTGCCCTACCAAAGACGTCCTCCTTTCCTATTTTGGCGTTAAAACGCCCAATATGATTTTAACGTCGTATTTAGGACATTGCTCGTATGTTTTGTCGAGGAGCTCGTAGAAACATTCTTTGGTGGCAGGGTCCTTTTCTTCTGTGGGGGCATGAACACATATTAGGCTTATGTTAGCGAATTTAGCCTTGATCCGGATAGTCATAATACGCTCGCTCACGTGTCGGAAGCTTAAGACTTCATGCCTAAGTCTGCCGCGTATGACACATCCGCATCCGAATAAGCGTTGCCTGTTGCCTCTGCAGCAATCACCGTAGTAGATGTCACAGTTTTTCATCCCCTTTTTGCCCGACCCATCCCATCGCACTTCCTGGATGGCGTAAATATCTGCTTTATAGCGACATATTTTGTCTGGTTGACGATTTTTTGGTTTTCCTACACAAGGCTGGATTTCTTCCATGGAATTTGGGAATAAACCATTTACTGCATGTTTGACTTGAAGTTTTCATATTTCTCTTATGTTATGGTTAGTTTGGGGTACTAAACTAACCACAGTGAATTAGCTGTTACAAACATTTTCACGAGAGCCGGAATTCAGAAAATAAAGACAAGGTGGTCTTTCCTCTAACAATTATTATGAATGGCACATCAAGTACTTAATATCCATTTTTTCAACTCACTTCTTTATTAATAAATCGAATAAAAAAATTCCACTTATTGCGACACTTTAAAGAACTTACTGCATATTTATGAATTGAAAACGTGATACAAACGAAACATTTTTTTAAGAAATCAAGAGGGCGCTACCGTGCATAAGTTGTAGTATTACTATTTAAATTTTATTTATCTAAGGTCACACAACCGTTCGCTAACTTTGCTAAAAATGGGTCGTATGATGGAAGGGAGCACCAAACCGTCCACCCCAAAAGGAATTAAATTAAGAAAAATGTATTTAACCCTGTTACGTAGTTCGTATGACAGAATTCAAAAATTACCTCCTTCACATGTCTATCCATTAGTATTCTAGCAATTCCTATCCTACCACACAATCACTATATCTCACAATATAAGCTAACGAAAGCTTCCGTCGACTCTCTGCCTCTGTACGTAAACATAAACAAAATCTCATGCCACTGCCATCACACATTCGCACGTGGTCTCCGAAAATCAAAACACAACTCCCCCATCATTGGAAAACATGAACAGCTGTGTGGTCGTGCACTTATACATGTTGGTATACCGAAGACATACACACGTAAGCGCCACAAATACCACAGGCCACAGGAGCAGCACGTTAATTTTCCATGTTGGAAAACCACATGGAAGCGACGCGCTCGGTCGGAAAATTCATTCATAAACTTCTCCCACCGCCACTGGTTGAATATTATTGCCACCATCACTACCATGTGGCTTTGGTTAACAGTAGCTTATTATAAGTCTTTTGCTATTTGGCTAACAGAGAGAGAGAGAGACGAGTAGGTGTTGGTGGTAGCACCTTGATGCCAATGTACGAGTACATTTTTCTAACAGGGGCTATAGAGGACTGCACGACCGAGTGCTATTAAATGGTTTCAGTTGATTCAGTTGGCGAATCTTTAGCGGATGTTTAGATTCTTAGAAAAGTATTTGTTCTCATTTTTGTATCTTTAATATATTTCTTTGAGTTTCGTTCAGTGTATCTGCGAGTGAAAATCTAACGAATATTATTAATTGTAGAAGGTTCCACCCACCCCTGTGTTTGATGTTTGCTTTTCTCTTATTGCCTTTATACGACTACCTGCAGTGTCTGTGTTTATTTGTTTAAAAAAACATAATTTTTGCTAAGTGACAAGTATAAATCAAATCACATTGTCCTTATTTTTGAAACAATTAAAAAATTTGATTAAGTGCCCATAATATATATTGTTTTTTGGTTTGGTAAGAAATGCCTGTTGCATGTGTCAAGTGTTTTGTTTATGGCATCCGTATTTTTTATTTTCTCTTGGATGAATGAAATTCAAATGCAGTATAACTCGTTCACAAGATATAGATATAGAATCTCAAATTAAAAAAAAAATGATTTATTTATTTTCAAGCTAGTCATTTTGTTGGTTAGTGACCTTTTTTAATTTTATAAAATTCAATAGGTATGTATGTACATCTGAGACCATTGCACGACCTTGTTGTGCTGCAAATTATTTGCCAACTAAACTAGTGACATAGGATAGTCAGTGAACTATTTTATACATGTTGTTTGGGGAATGCAGTAGCATCCAAATACTGATACAATAAAAAGAAAACACTCAAGTTCGAGATATTTATCATATTGGGGTTTGCTTACTTGTTGAAGCACATTATAAGAGAGACTTCGACAATTTTTGTATTCACGATTTGAGGTTCTTGTATCAGGCTAACAAAAATACGCTTTGTTCCGTATCTATCTGTCCGTAGGCTTTAAACATTTTTCATCAAGATATGTAGCTAAAATCGTTGTAGCCCGAAAATGGTAGACGATAACAAAATGTTACCAAGACTTTATTACTTGCTTCAATGCGAGGAATATCACTGCCACCCTTACTTTTCTGAAACACTATGTATAAAAAGCTCTTATTTGGTATCATGCGAAAGAAAAATGCGTTGGTTCTTTGGGTGAAAGGTGCTCGCAACAGTGATTCCAATAAATCGCACACGTATATCATTTCTAAAGTAATACAACTCAGAAAATCGATTTTCAGTAACCATCATAACACCCATGTTAAGGGTAATTTTTTTTGTGAAAGATATAACGTTAAATTGAAATAAGACACATACATATAAATTAAACCTGAATTCATTTTTTTTTTATTAAAAAGATTGATTTACGAAATTTATTGTTCAAAAACAATTTCGAACATATCCGTATAGTATGTCTACCACGACTAGGTCTAAAAAATGGCATTCTATTAGTTAAATTTTCGATCACCTCTTCAAAGTGACTTCACATATCCCCATCAAAAATAATTTAAAGACGTTAAATCACGGGATCTCTTCTTAAAACAATGTTGTCATGAAATTTGTCTTTCATTAAATTAAATATATGCGTCGCTGTATGGCACGCAGTCTTGCTAAAACTTCCAGGTCTTGAGTCGCGAATATTTCATATAGCCGCAAAAGTAAATATTATGCGCTTAGAATTATTATGTGAACATTAAACAGTGTATGTGTGAACATTTTTAGAAATAAATTTAACAAAACAAGCAAAAATATAACAAGCATGACGAGAAAAACATTGGCGAACGATGGTCTTGTGGGATGTTTCAATTGGATATTATATGGGTGTAGACCAAGATCTTTACGCTGCAAAATTGTCCATGTAGTAGAAGAACAAAATTTATGTTGTTCGGATGACGAACAAATTGCTCAGATGAGCGATTGTATATTAAATTCACTAAGTGCTCTATAACTTTGGCAAACAGAGCATTGATTTTGAAAATAAATTTCCACAATTTGCAAACGTTGTTGCGGTGTAAGTCCTTACTACTCGTAAACACAAACGTCGAAAACATCTGCCAAGTAATAGCTATTTGTATCAAAAGTTCTATCACTCTAAAAAAAGACTCACCCTTTACCATTCATGAAATGGGCACTAATGAACCTTCATATTTCGTTCAGGTGACCCTAGTGCTACTCTTAACTTTCAAAGGAGATCATGCTACCAAAAAAATGAGGACAAAGAGGCCTACCATTTTTTTTTTTTTTATTTTATCTATAATTTTCATATTTTATGGTTATTCTTCAAAGTTTTCATAGTTAATCTTTCACAAAAACCCATTTTGTTTCTTATTGCCATTTTCCTATTCCAATTTCGAAGATAGTGTGAACCTATCTTAACCTAATCTTCTTAGATAGAAACCATAGGATAATCCAACGCAACAAAAAAACTTGAAATCGGCACAGATAACCATTATAGTTTTAAATTATTTTAAAATTTGTTTTTTTTTTTTTATTTATTTAAATTAAACAATTTTATCCGTGTAATTTACTCCGATTTCGGCTTCTACCTCGCAAAATGCTGCAGATATGAAAGTTCTATCAGCTTCCGAAGTTACGTTTGAGAGTGAATCAACCTCTATGTCATGGAAATATCAACTCATTATGTGTAACGGCTCAAAAGTTGCAGAGGCGTGCAGTGTAGTGTGCTATTATAGTAAAAAGTATGACTAAAAATGGAAATAATGGTAAAAAAGTACTTAAATTCAGTACATTTAATAATATTATATATGAGTACATCACCTTCCATATCAAAAATTATTAGATATTCAGAAATATTGTAGACATATCCTGCAACGGACCATATGGTACTTTATCCCTTATGATTTAACCATACTCGTACCATATTGAAATGAATGTGAAATTGTAAAATAAAAACGTATTACTTAGACGTATGTGCTTATTTTGAGCTTATAGAGATTGCACTAAAATCCTTTTTTTTATAGAAAACCCCCCAAAGGTAGTTGGCGTGATTCTATATAATGTATGAATGGATTGTGGAAAGATCAATGCCTTAATCTTTTGTTTAAAATACTTTTTAAGATTTACAAAGGTGTGCATGTCAGTGGGCGGATTTAATTTAATTTTTTACATTTGTACTACTTCTGGCTCTCAAAAGAGAATGCATGAAATTTAATCTTCCGTGTTCAAGATTTAAAGATGGGTGAGAGCGAACACGCCCAATTGATATACAAATTAAAATGCTGTGAAGTATAATAGATTTTTCTCCTTTTGAATAAAATTTGCCATAGAAACTTTTTTCGTGCGAGCAAAATTTGGTACGTTCAAACAATTGCCGCGCCCACGTGGCATTAAATTACTTCACTAACTTTTCAGCGCCCAAAATGAATATAATTTACATGATACAATACGCATTAATAAAACTTTCTACGTAAAGAAAATAATAGCGCGTTTTTGATAAAATATTTGAAAGCTTATTCAAATTTAAAACATTACTAAATGTTGACATTTTAGTACAAAAGCCACATGCACGTACTGATTTTCGGCAGTTTGAATAAAAATCTCAATAAAATTACTGGTTAACTATAAAAGATTAACTGTGCGGATTATAATTAATTGCAGCTTACAAGCCGTAATGATAATAATTGACAAATGAAGTAATTCCAGCTTTACATTCAAAACAAAAGTTATTTGTTTACTTATAAACATCAAAATGGCCAAACCATTTTTTTTATATTGGTCCTCTGCTCGCGACACTGTGCATTGGTGTATTGGGTCCATAAAAGTGTTCAGGACCATTCAAATTTTTAAGGACCATGTTGATTTCGTATAGTGCTGAAGAAAGAGTGTCCAAAGTAAGTGCGTATGTGTTTTGTTTTTGATTTAGTCCGAACATAGAAAGTGGTTAAGTACTGAAACCCGGATTCGAGCACAAAGAAGAAAGGTTATAGCATTCATGTTGTTTATAATTACTAGCATAACATTAGATAGAAGAAACTGAAAAGGTCGTGCGAACATAGTTACATCACTCTGCAACATATGGTATGTACGTATCTATTCTATACTTAGAGAAGACACTTATTCTGGTTTTTCAACTCGTAAAATCAAGGTTAAAACCATGTTGAAGACAGTTTATCGTGGTACAGTCTACCATGCGCTCCATACGCTGTTCGTATTAATGCAATTGAAAAATATTTGTCCAACGGCATGGTAAACACGATTCAACTTTCTTCTTTTTGGAGTATTGGATATACTAATCAAGCACTGAGGCGAACAAATCAGTTGTGCAACGAGGGAAGGGAGTAAGATGTAAAGGAGTTCTAAATTCAGCTTGTTGTCATATAGGTATCACATACTCGTAGGTCTGACTACAAAATTGTATACACTTGCCAAGAGCTCAGTTGCTTTGGTCTTATGCAGCAGTTTTCACCACTTGAGGATCAATAGAAACAGAAAATTAAGTTAAACATATGCAAGTGGATGTGCCTTGCGGGGTATAAAAACATTGAATTTATGGACAATATTATGACACTCTACAAACTATTAAAATGGCATATAATGGCTACAAACTAATAAATGGCAAATTGCTAAGGCATAATTATGTAGGCTTTCTCCTTAAGACTTTACAACTTTAGTGGTGTCATCTACTTGTTAAACGAGGCATCAGCAACACTTTGAAAGAAAAGAAAAGAAAAAAAACCCAGGCGACAAAACTGTAATTTTATCGATCATTTACGATATGTAGATAAGGCTGTTATTAACTCGGCTGACGTTCAGAAAACAGATTTCTTAAACTATGAGCCTCTAACATCATGTTATTATGTATGTTATGTGTCTTTGTCACTTCTTGCTGGAACCATATAATGTATCTATCTCCAAGCATCTCATAAAAGTCCTTTCTCTCTGCAACTACGATTCTTGTCTATTGGTTTTGACGTGTTGGACAAATTTATTCGCCTTAACATGAAACACCTATGTATATAAGTACGTACACAGCCATCACTTACTTTAATAATCCAGCACAATGCGAATGGAAGAGATTACTGCTCATGTGGAGCATGAGTACGTTGCAATTATTTCACAAATACAGAATTTCTTGCGGGAATACCGCACATGTACAACAATTTGCATTGCGCTGATGGAAGCCAAAAACAGATATGTAAATGTGAAACTCTCCTTGTCGACGGTGTGGCTGTGGCCTTGACTTTATTGCTAGCATTATTATTGTTACTGCTTCATGTGCACCTGACATGCATTTTTGTTTGCGCGCTCATGATGGATGTATGGGCGGCGAGTGTAAACGGACAGCGGTCGTTCACATTTGTTTTATATAAATTTTAATATATTCTTTCGCCCACAGGTTATATTAATCTTTATATCAGGTTGAATGTTCTGTGATATTGAATGAAGAGTAAACGAAGTAGATTTATGGGTTAAGTGAATCAGTTTCTATTCTATTCTTACAGTTAAACTTGAAATTTGGATCGATTATCAAAATCAGTTTCAAGTGGGTTAAGATATGATGGGGTGGGTTAAGATATGATGTTGGCATTTTGTCAAAACGAGCATACCTTTTAACGAATTCAGCACGACATTTTCAAGTGCTAACAAAAAAGAATCTTTACGAATATGTACATATGTACGTTAGAAACTTCAAAAACGAGTCTAGTAGATTTCTACCAGCTGCTCCTGGGATTTCCGTTTTTCTATTTCAAATCCCATTTCACTTTCATTTATTGAAATTAAAAAGAATCGCATCTTTTGAGTCTGTGCATAAATCAGAAGTTTCATTTTTTAAATAATTTAAGGTGTATTGTCTTGATTTACTTTGTCGTTACTCATGCACTGACTCAAAAGATGTGACTCACTTACGTACTTTCAGTTCATTCTGAAATTGTTCGTATTCTTACGTTGACGATTTCGCTTTCATTTTACTTCAATTTACATTAATATATCACAATTGATGTGACTGACTAAGGCCGAAAATGATAAAAATGCATTGAAAATCAAAATCTACGGATAAAGATATAAGGACCGTTGAAAAGAATCAAACAAAATTCTACCAATAACTCCTACGGCTTTTATTCTTCTATTTTAACTGTGTATTAATCAAGAGCTAAGCCCAAATTTCGATGTTTATATTTTTTTTTTTTAGATCAAATCAAAATTTGAATATGTATACGCTGAGAAATAGATAGTTGTTATTACTAAGTTACACATTCGAAAGGGATGACGGTGTAAATATTTAATTCTATCTTCAGCATTCATGACACACAAAGCATTCTTTAAACTGCGTATCAACAGTAATCTTTAGCACGTTTTTCTGATAAAATTAACATGATTTATTGCATCTCTAATCGCATTCAGATATTAGGTGGTGATTCGTGCAACGACATCGGCATTTCATTGGCCTCAGTAACCGAGTGATCCAAAATCGGCGGGTCTGCCGATATTTTCTGAGGTCAAATAGACGAACCCCACAGGCGGATCAGTAGAAATGCGGTGAAGTGGGAGGGTTGTGATCCCTTGTTTTTGGATCATAACCTCGCTGATAAAAGGAAGAAGAAGGTGGTGCTTCGTGCTGAAATAAGTTCAGCAGAAACGAATATGTCTATTGATACACGTACGTTATGTACTCAAGTCAACGCGATGATTGCGTTGCAAAATGATAACTTCAGAGGACGATAAATAAAACTAATAAATAAAATAAATATTTGGCGCAACAGCTTTTTAAGTGCCAGGTCCTAGCTTCTCGCAATCATTCATGTTGTGTGCGTTATATTTTTCACACAAATGGAAGGGACCTACAGTTTAGTGCCGTATCCGAAGGGCAATTTGGTTTGAGAAGCTTTGTCGAGACAACAATACTCTCGGATGTTTATCAGACGTTCGCGAGAGGTGGGACCGTACAAAAAACTTTTTGATGTTTTCTGGGATTCGAACTTGGAACTTCACGCGCAGTGGTCCGACATACTAGCCACTTACACCACGGCGCCCCAGAGAACGATATGGCTGAATAATTTAGTGCTTACCCACCATTCTACCTTAAATACAACCTTTCCTAGGCACTAGCACATCGGTGAACGAATGCCTGCATATGGAGAAAAGCCTTATACGACTTCAGATTTTGGAAAAATCTTTGTAAATATTGTAGTTATACAAAACGCCGGAGTAGGCCAACTTGCTTGGCTTGTTGGTTTGTACTCTTATAAGCAGCAGTGCTTCATAGATGTAGGGGCGGCGAGTGTTGTAGAGTGCACAATAATGTCGCATGTACTTGAATCTGTATGGTACTCTCTTGGAACTATTGCACATTCGACATTTAAAATTGAAAATATATATCTCTTTTCATAAACAAGTATTTTGAAAACGTTCTATGTTATATGTACTTGCATATGTAAAAGCTTGGTTTAATAATCAAACTGTTTAGTACATATTAACTAACAATAGTTAGGGCGAAACGCATTTTGCAGAAAAGGCAACTACATTCCTTATCAGTTTGGTTAAATATTATTTTAATCAAATTTAGCTGATAAATAACAGAGAAATATCCTGTTTCGAAAAGCGGTCGTTAAAAAATACCTTTATACGATTTCTTAGACTAAAAAACTTCGAACTCCATCTTTTAGCGTATGGCTTAACAAAATCAAATATAAAAGAAAAAGAAGTATTGAAGCCGTTTTCGAGAAAATAAATCGATGGCCGAAAAATAGCTATTAATATGAACAAAATCGTTGTAACCGTTTAATTATTTTTTTTTTAACTTGCGCGCACTTAAAGTTATGAATACCCTTAAAATGTTTTACGCAGTGCAGGCACTTAGAAAATATAGACAGAGAAAGATTAGTGTTGTGGTTTGAAACTCAGATGCCAGGTTTCAGAAAAACTCCAGACGTAGTGCCCAGATAACTTGGGAAATTTGTTTTGTTATTTCGTCTTTGCTTCTAATCCACAGTATATTTTACCCGACCACATAACGGCCTTTGATCGAAAAACTATCAACCAAATCGATCACGTTGCGGTCGACGCAAGGCACTCTTCCGGTATTTTGGGTGTCCGGACTTTCCGAGGAGCCAACGTGTACTCGGATCACTACCTAGTCGTAGCCAAGGTATGGATACGGATATCCAACGAAATGCTGTGAGAAAATTTGACATCGGGCGGCTCTCTGAATCTTAATCTAAGTTCTATGCCGCCAGCAGCAAATGCGGAAGACCAGTTGCAGCGTTGCCAACAAGCCATCAGAGATGCCGCCTCTGATGTACTGGGTTTCTCCCGGCCACCACAACGAAACCCCTGGTTTGATGAGGAATGCCGGCAAGTACATGCAGCAAAAAAAGACTCGTACAAAGCGGCAGAGGAATAAAGAGGAACATCGACTTCTCAGAAAGAAGAAAAAGGAGCATGAGAAGCGCTCGATCGAGGAGATTGAGAGACTTTATTGCAGGAATGATGTTCGAAAATTTTACCAAGAGGTAAAAAAAACATGCCAGGGTTTCAAAGCCAGAGCAGAAGCCTGCAGGGACGAAAATGGTAATATAGCAGTGGAATCGCAATCGGTGCTGAGGATATGGAAGGAACACTTCTGCAGACTGTTAAACGGCGATGATGATCAATATTCCGCTGTCAGGCAAAGTGAACCATTCAACAGTGACGATGACAGTCAAGATTCCGATCAACCCGATAAGAATGAAGTGAGGATAGCGATATCTAAACTTAAATCCAACAAGCTGTTGGAGCTGACGGCCATGCCGCTGAACTTTTCAAGGCAGGATGAGATGAGCTGGTAAGGAGCATGCACAACCTCATCTGTAAACTCGAACGAAAGTATGCCCGATGAATAGAACCTCAACATCATTTGCCCCATCTTGAAGAAAGGAGATCATCTGAATTGCGCCAACTACAGCGGTATAAGTCTCCTCAGCATTGTTTATAAGACCCTGTCTGCCGTATTATGTGAACGCCTAAAACCGATCATGAACAACCTGATAGGTCCTTATCAGTGTGGTTTCAAGCCGAGAAAATCCCCCATTGACCGAATATTTACACTACGGCAGATCTTGGAAAAAACCCATGAATAAAAAATCTATACGCACCACCTTTTCATCGATTTCAAAGTTGCCTGTGACAGCTTGTATAGAGACGAGTTATACAGAGCCATGTCTAGTCTTGACATACTATACTAGGGCCCTTGGTCGCACTGCGACATATAAGATCTATTGTGCCAGTAGTACTCATATAGTAGTCTTGACATCCCTGCCAAGTTCGTCCATTTGTGTAGGCATTAAGAGCGAATGGAGCCCAATGTTCCCCCAAAAAAGTCTTCGAATCCACCCCGCATGAACGGTGCAGTAGAGAACAACCCCGCGGTAGGTGGCGCAAACTACACTTGGCGTGTGTAACTGAAGGCAGCTGGCTCGTAACCGTGCTGGCTGGAGAGGTTTTTTGGTTGAGGCCCAGGTTCACCCCGGACTGTAGCGCCACCTAAGTAAGTAAGTACATGATGTCATGAGCATATCAATAATCCAACAGAATGAACAATTTTCACAGCCATATGACCAGCCTACTGCCAGTGTTATGCATTCGCAATAGTGTTGACAAAAGTTTGTACACATCTATGCTTCGATTATTTGGTCACGTAGTGTGTATGCCCCCAGATCGGCTACCAAGCCGTGCTATGATTGCAGTGCCATCATGTAGGCCTAGAAATACTATAGATGGTTGGGTCAAGTCCGACATGTCTCCTAGAGCCGTCTAAGGATTCCTCCTGATGAGTTGAGGTCAATGGCGGAGGATCGAGAAGGACGGAGAATCCACCTGAGCATCCTAGCCCTGCGACCCTCATAAAGGATTACCAGGCTATTGAAAATGTATGTATGTATGTACAGCTTACACAATTGATCGAACTGACTTTACATATTTCATGATAAATGAATGAATGCTTGCTGACATCAGGATTTGAACCATGAACTATTTGCGATGACGTTACCACTTCACAATCGCCATACCCAAAGGTTGATGATTTGTATTGACTTGCTATGAAGTTTTGATTATTCTTTATTTCGTTTATAAAATAAAAGAGGCATGCCACCACACAATTTACAATACAGAGATTTACGAATATCTTTCAACTGAAATTTTGTGTAATAAGTGAAATATCTAGCTTATAATAATTTAATTTTTCTTTGAAAGGAAACAACGAGAAAACCCTTCATTTGACAAAAAAAAGAGGGTACAATAAAATGGTATGGATTAGTTCCAACATATTGCGAAACATTAAATATGCAACATACAAATTAAAACATAATTATTATAGTGAATTAAAATAAATAACAAAAAAGGAATAAATTAATCACAAATCAGGTAAGTTAGCAACAAATTAGTGCATATTATATAAATAAATAAATAAATAAACAACAAAAATAAATAAATAAATAATCAAGTAAATAAATAAATAAGTAAATATATAAATAAATAAATAATTAAATAAATAAACAAATATATAAATAAATAAATAAATAAATAAAAAGATAAACAATTAATTCAATAAACTTGCTATGAAATGAAGCACTTTTTTTTTAATGATCTATTATTTAGTTTATGTGGCGCTGTGGCGCAAGTGGTTGGTGTGTCAGACCACTGCGCGTGAGGTTCCGTGTTCGAATCCCAGAAAACACGAACAAGTTGTTTCTCACCTGCCGCGAACGTCTGATATTGGTGTCTCGAGAAAACTTCTCAAAACAAATTCCCCTTCGGATGCGGCACTAAACTGTAGGTCCCTTCCATTCGTGTGAAAAAATATAACGCACACAAGATGAGTGGTCGTGAGAAGCTTGGCTCAGGCACATAAAGAGCTGTTGCGCCAAATATTTATTTATTTTAATTTTGTTTTTCATATGTTCTCTTGAATACAATATTGCCACTCTGATGAATATTTATTCCATTAACTGGTTTAATGACACTCCAATTAAAATATCCAGAAAGCACATGAGAAAATGTCGTCGGCGGTGTTTTGAAAATAATCCATCCAAATTGGGTAAATCTTTCGGCACGCCACTCGTAAAAATGGTTACACAAACGCCGTGCGCCACTACAATTTGTATGTGTGACAATGTAACAAGTGAATGCCACAGCGTATGCAATTTTTGACAACGACTGATGTTGACACAGCACTGTGCCATGTTAATTTAAATTGACATGACATTTCTTTCAGTCAAATTAAATTGCTCCTTTGCTAACTGCAATTGTAGATTTAATACATTTACATTAGACATAAAATAAAACAAAAATATTCACCCAATCTCACTTAACGCTAAGTAGTAATAAAGAAAACAAGGAAAACAAAAATGATTACATAAATAAGATTATCCAGTAATGAGGATAAATTAACACAATCGTTGGGTATCGCAACTTGGGGTATTATACATTGCTTTGCAAAAAAAAAACTTATTTTCATTTTTAAAAATAACTCTGCGCTATTTTTAGCGCTGATAGAAGTGAATATGGTTCTACGAATACCTGCCTTCACCTTTGAAATTCCAAAGTGTAATTACATGAAATTCTTTTGCGTAATTCATGAGCGATTCCAAAGTTTTTTTTTTTTTTTTTTTCATAATTTAACCATCGCTTCTGGTACATCACAGAACACATCCTCGCGTTGACGTAAATAAACAAATACAGAATGTGAGCAGAGAAAACAGAATAATTTTATTGGCCTCTGGCTAGATAATTCCTGGTGGTTGGAATTTTTATTCTGTATTTATTTGAGTGCTGTTGGATATCTCTTTCAGGCAATTTAAACGAAAATACCAGAGGAACATTGCCAATATTTAATACTTAATCCCCATCTGGTGGGCGCTGATTCAATGCTTTAAGGGCCCATATTTAACACAAAGAAACGAAGTCAATAATAGCGATAAAGTAGTGTTTTTTTTGTGCCTAAGGGGTTGTGGAAAACGCTACTGCTCACGAGAAACAGGCCCACTCTTTTTCAAGTAGTGTGACACTTGATACTCACTAAATAAAAAACCACCTTTAACCCTTTTATTCTACTCTGCATTGTCTTCTCCTGTGGGTTAATTCTTTCTTGCCGGTAAGGCTTTCATCAGGGTTACATAAATCTCACGAGGTCTTCTTCTTTATTAGGTCTTCCTTTCTCTTTTTTGATTTAAGCACTTTTTCTATAAAGGAGCGTACTTGATTCCAGCTCTGGTCACACATTGACATTTTTGTAACTATGTTTGCCGGGGTAATGACGCCGATTAGAGATTCTAGCGGCCTCCTTTCAGCTTTCTATCTGTTGCATTCAAAGAACGTGCGGTTTGCGTCGTCTAGTTCCGAGTCGCCATATTGGTAAGCCGAGCTCCCTGTTTTGCCCATTTTGTGGAGGTAGGCTTTGAAATAACCGTGTTGGGTAAGAAATTGGGTGACATAATAATTTACTTCCCCGTGTTTCCGTCCCTTCCATTCAGCGATGTTGCTGATCAGCCTCGCGATCCATCGTCCTCTGCTTTCTGAGCTCCATCTCTCCTGCCATTTCTGTTTGGTGAGCTCTCCTTCGCCTCCTAGGTTGCCGCTTCCACTCCAATTTCCGCCTTTTTGTCTTACAGATACTTCCTCTCTGCCGCAAGGGAATCAATAGGGGTCACTCCCGCGACTATGAGGACGGCTGGTTCCGACACCGTTCGGTACGAACTTGCAACCCGTAATGCCGCTCGCCTTTGTACTGCGGCCATTTGTTTCCTGTATTTCTTTTGTCATAGTGCGTCGGCCCATATTTCGTACCCATACAGGAGAATGACGTGGATAAAGTAGTGGTAGCGTCATCGATTCTAACGCTAATGATTCACGTTCAAATCCGTATGTCGAGAAGGTTTTATTTATTTCTAACTAGCGGGTGCCCGGCGAGCGTTGCTTCACCACAACCTTCAGGCAGGCGCCTGGGGCAACAACTGCCTGGCAGGCGCCTGGGGCTAAGTCTATTAGAGAACAGTTTTGTGCCAGCCAATAGTGGGTAAGTGGTGCAATCGTAAATATACAGGGTGTTCCAGTTAAGCAGTATATTCCTTTAAGAGGAGATACCTGAAGTTCCGTCGATTAAAAAATTGTATGGCAGGGGTAGTCTATTCTCACCACATTTGAAGTTATAGCCCATCAAAGTGGGCGACCTCTTATTTGGAGGTGTAACCACTTTAAACGCTATAACTTCTAAACTATTATAAGTACAAAAATAGTTTTATACATTTTGGAAAGACAATTTAGCGCATACAAGTTTCAAAAAAGTTATAGGTCCTTAAACTCAAAATAATGAAAATTTGTTGTTCCATTTTTTCACTTAAAATGCATTTTTCTCAAAATGTTTACTTAATATTTTTTTTTTTTATGAAATTTTTATCCCTAAAAAATTTCCTTAAAATTATGTTAAGCAACTTTTTTACGTACGATAAACAGAAGTTGTAGTAAAAGCCATTTTTTGTCAGACAAAAATGGTCAAACAAAATTAAGTGAGAATAATAAACTAACGTACCCCACAGGCGGATCAGCAGCAATGCGGTGAAGTGGGAGGGTTGTGATCCCTTGTTTTCAGATCATAGCCTCGCTGATAAAAGAAAGAAGAAGAATAAACTGACGTACCTATGAGCAATGTAGTTAACAGTTAATTGTCGAATAGGAAAAAAAAGCGTAACAAAGAATTATCACAGATTTGCAAATGTACCGTCATTTTGCTTCAACTGATTTACAATCGACATTTTGTTGACGATACCCAAATCGTAGAACACCATGTAGTCGGATGTTCACTGATGCGTATCAGCGCCTTGTTAATACTGGGTCAGCTGCACCAAATAAAAGGGAACGACATTCAGATGCAGCGGCGGCAGAAGTTGAGAGTGGGATTTTGCGTGCTGTGGAAGTTCAGCCTTCAGTCAGCGTCCGCAGACTAGCTGTGCAGTTGGAAGTTCCCAGAACCAGTATTCACAGAACTCTACAGAGTAATAGATTACACCCTTTCAATTTAACACCGGTATAGGATTTACTACCAGGAGATGCGCAAAGAAGAGTGGAATTTTGCCAATGGCTACTGCACAAACAAGCAGAAAATGGGCACTTCCTCACCTGACGAAGCGCAATTTACAAGAAATGGGGTAACAAACCAGCATAATATGCACCATTGGTCAGACTCCAATCCCCATTTAATTATGCACAACATCCTTTCAAAGGTAAGAATTTAATTATTGTGAACAACTTCTTCAAAATGTGTTGCTTATTATAAATGAGGTTTAGCGTAAATTTTTGGGTTGGATTAATAGGAAACACTTTAGTAGGCTCGCACGAATACCTGCCTTCACCTTTGAAATTCCAATGTGTAATTACATGAAATTCTTTTGCGTAATTCATGAGCGATTCCAAAGTTTTTTTTTTTTTTTTTTTCATAATTTAACCATCGCTTCTGGTACATCACAGAACACATCCTCGCGTTGACGTAAATAAACAAATACAGAATGTGAGCAGAGAAAACAGAATAATTTTATTGGCCTCTGGCTAGATAATTCCTGGTGGTTGGAATTTTTATTCTGTATTTATTTGAGTGCTGTTGGATATCTCTTTCAGGCAATTTAAACGAAAATACCAGAGGAACATTGCCAATATTTAATACTTAATCCCCATCTGGTGGGCGCTGATTCAATGCTTTAAGGGCCCATATTTAACACAAAGAAACGAAGTCAATAATAGCGATAAAGTAGTGTTTTTTTTGTGCCTAAGGGGTTGTGGAAAACGCTACTGCTCACGAGAAACAGGCCCACTCTTTTTCAAGTAGTGTGACACTTGATACTCACTAAATAAAAAACCACCTTTAACCCTTTTATTCTACTCTGCATTGTCTTCTCCTGTGGGTTAATTCTTTCTTGCCGGTAAGGCTTTCATCAGGGTTACATAAATCTCACGAGGTCTTCTTCTTTATTAGGTCTTCCTTTCTCTTTTTTGATTTAAGCACTTTTTCTATAAAGGAGCGTACTTGATTCCAGCTCTGGTCACACATTGACATTTTTGTAACTATGTTTGCCGGGGTAATGACGCCGATTAGAGATTCTAGCGGCCTCCTTTCAGCTTTCTATCTGTTGCATTCAAAGAACGTGCGGTTTGCGTCGTCTAGTTCCGAGTCGCCATATTGGTAAGCCGAGCTCCCTGTTTTGCCCATTTTGTGGAGGTAGGCTTTGAAATAACCGTGTTGGGTAAGAAATTGGGTGACATAATAATTTACTTCCCCGTGTTTCCGTCCCTTCCATTCAGCGATGTTGCTGATCAGCCTCGCGATCCATCGTCCTCTGCTTTCTGAGCTCCATCTCTCCTGCCATTTCTGTTTGGTGAGCTCTCCTTCGCCTCCTAGGTTGCCGCTTCCACTCCAATTTCCGCCTTTTTGTCTTACAGATACTTCCTCTCTGCCGCAAGGGAATCAATAGGGGTCACTCCCGCGACTATGAGGACGGCTGGTTCCGACACCGTTCGGTACGAACTTGCAACCCGTAATGCCGCTCGCCTTTGTACTGCGGCCATTTGTTTCCTGTATTTCTTTTGTCATAGTGCGTCGGCCCATATTTCGTACCCATACAGGAGAATGACGTGGATAAAGTAGTGGTAGCGTCATCGATTCTAACGCTAATGATTCACGTTCAAATCCGTATGTCGAGAAGGTTTTATTTATTTCTAACTAGCGGGTGCCCGGCGAGCGTTGCTTCACCACAACCTTCAGGCAGGCGCCTGGGGCAACAACTGCCTGGCAGGCGCCTGGGGCTAAGTCTATTAGAGAACAGTTTTGTGCCAGCCAATAGTGGGTAAGTGGTGCAATCGTAAATATACAGGGTGTTCCAGTTAAGCAGTATATTCCTTTAAGAGGAGATACCTGAAGTTCCGTCGATTAAAAAATTGTATGGCAGGGGTAGTCTATTCTCACCACATTTGAAGTTATAGCCCATCAAAGTGGGCGACCTCTTATTTGGAGGTGTAACCACTTTAAACGCTATAACTTCTAAACTATTATAAGTACAAAAATAGTTTTATACATTTTGGAAAGACAATTTAGCGCATACAAGTTTCAAAAAAGTTATAGGTCCTTAAACTCAAAATAATGAAAATTTGTTGTTCCATTTTTTCACTTAAAATGCATTTTTCTCAAAATGTTTACTTAATATTTTTTTTTTTTATGAAATTTTTATCCCTAAAAAATTTCCTTAAAATTATGTTAAGCAACTTTTTTACGTACGATAAACAGAAGTTGTAGTAAAAGCCATTTTTTGTCAGACAAAAATGGTCAAACAAAATTAAGTGAGAATAATAAACTAACGTACCCCACAGGCGGATCAGCAGCAATGCGGTGAAGTGGGAGGGTTGTGATCCCTTGTTTTCAGATCATAGCCTCGCTGATAAAAGAAAGAAGAAGAATAAACTGACGTACCTATGAGCAATGTAGTTAACAGTTAATTGTCGAATAGGAAAAAAAAGCGTAACAAAGAATTATCACAGATTTGCAAATGTACCGTCATTTTGCTTCAACTGATTTACAATCGACATTTTGTTGACGATACCCAAATCGTAGAACACCATGTAGTCGGATGTTCACTGATGCGTATCAGCGCCTTGTTAATACTGGGTCAGCTGCACCAAATAAAAGGGAACGACATTCAGATGCAGCGGCGGCAGAAGTTGAGAGTGGGATTTTGCGTGCTGTGGAAGTTCAGCCTTCAGTCAGCGTCCGCAGACTAGCTGTGCAGTTGGAAGTTCCCAGAACCAGTATTCACAGAACTCTACAGAGTAATAGATTACACCCTTTCAATTTAACACCGGTATAGGATTTACTACCAGGAGATGCGCAAAGAAGAGTGGAATTTTGCCAATGGCTACTGCACAAACAAGCAGAAAATGGGCACTTCCTCACCTGACGAAGCGCAATTTACAAGAAATGGGGTAACAAACCAGCATAATATGCACCATTGGTCAGACTCCAATCCCCATTTAATTATGCACAACATCCTTTCAAAGGTAAGAATTTAATTATTGTGAACAACTTCTTCAAAATGTGTTGCTTATTATAAATGAGGTTTAGCGTAAATTTTTGGGTTGGATTAATAGGAAACACTTTAGTAGGCTCGCACGTTCTTCCCCGAAGAGTTAATTCCCATTACTACCTGGAATTTCTTGGAGAACGATTGCCGAAGCTCCTTGAAGATGTTCCTCTCGTTCAGAGAAGGGCGATGTTCTTTCAACAAGATGGAGCACCTTATCACAGTAGCAGCGGAGTAACTTCGTTCCTCAGTGGATTGGTCGATTTGGCCCCAACGCTTGGCCACCCAGATCTCCTGATCTAACACCCATGGATTTCTTCTTCTGCGGTGCTATGAAAGAAAAAGTTTATTTTAGAGAAATGTCGAGTCTGGAAGAGCTCCAAGAAAAAATTAGTGCCGTTTCAGAAGAGATGAGAAGAAGTTTGCTGCTCGTTAATCTGTCATCCAAATGCTTAAACGCGCCCGAAAGTGCATTCAAATGGAAGGAAGGCACTTTGAACAATTGCTATAAACATTCCATAAACTGTTCTGTTTTAAAACTAATTCAGTAGGTTCTTTTTGACCATTTTTGTCTGACAAAAAATGGCTTTTACTACAACTTCTGTTAATCGTGAATAAAAAAAAGTTGCATGCTGTATTGTTGAACACTTTTATGTGATTTTCGATTCGGCTCAGATATTTATCTTACTTCATTTAGATCGATGCCTTTAAACCGTACAATGGTCAAGTGGTTTACGACAACATCAATAGGCTGGATTTACCATCTGACGATTTAACACTCACAAGTGCAACGCTAAGGGAACTCAAACATGAGATCGAGAATCTAAAACCTAAGAAATCTCCTGGTTATGATTTGATTACCGGAGAAATTCTCAAAGTTTTTCCTAGAAAAGCATTGATTAAGCTTCTCCACATTGTAAATGCTGCGCCCAAATTAAAACACGTGCCGAGCCAATGGAAGTCATTATGGTTTTAAAACCAGGAAAACCGCCAAATGAGGTAAAATCGTATAGACCAATTTCGCTTCTTCCAGTCATATCTAAAATTTTCGAGAGGATATTAGTAAGGCGTCTCCAACCGGTTAAAGAAGAAAATAATCTTATCCCTAACCACCAGTTTGGGTTCAGAAGTAAGCATTCGACGATTGACCAGGTGCATAGAATTACTGACGTAATCGAGAAAGCACTTGAAGAAAAAAAGATTTGCTCAAGCGTATTTCTTGACGTCTGGCAAGCCTTTGATAAGGTGTGGCATGATGGCTTGAAATGTAAACTACGACAAGTTCTCCCTGTATGCCTATTCCATATTCTAGAATCATATATCGGGAATAGACTCTTTCGTGTTAGATATGGAATCGAATATTCCGAGCTCAAAGAAATTTCGGCCGGCGTACGGCAAGGAAACGTTTTTGGGCCGCTTCTCTATTTGTTATATACTCGTGATAGACGAAGATGACACTATCCTTGCTACGTTTGCCGATGACACCGCTATCCTAGGAGTGGGTAAAACAATCGAAGAAGCGACTGTAAAACTGCAAAACGCACTGCATAATGTAAATGAATGGAGTAGGGACTGGCGGATCGCCCTCAATGAATCTAAATCTGTTCACGTGAATCTCATTTATAAGAAAACTAATGACTTGCCAATTTTTCTAAACTCAGCCCGAATACCTTTTGCAAACGAGGCCAAATACCTGGGAATGACACTCGACGCAAAGCTGAAATGGAATTCGCACGTGAAAATGAAACGCAAAGAACTCGAAATCCATTATAGAGAAATATACTGGTTACTCGGAAAACATTCACAGCTCAGTACTGAGAACAAACTGCTTTTATACAAGCAAGTGCTAAAGCCGGTGTGGACCTACGGTATTCCAGAGTTGTACCAAGAAAACAAATGCTAATATTTTACAAACTTTTCAAAATAAAGTGCTAAGAGAGATTGTCCAAGCAGCGTGGTATAGTAGAAACGACGATATCCACAGGGATCTCGGAATTCCGACAATCGAAGCTGAAACCAGAAGCTTCAGGAGAAAACATAGAAACCAACTAATCGGGCATATCAACAATACTGTCCTACAAATTTTGGATGAAAGCAATTTATTGCGCCGATTACATAGGACGAAACCTTTCGACTTGGCGAGATAAGGATTAACGGCGTCTAGATTGCGGAACATGCAGGATCTTTCAGTGGAAAGTAACCTGCCAATCTTTTTTATTTCGTGATAGAAAAATTGCTTGATAAGTTATTACTTAGTTGCGATATCTAACAAATTTATATCGAAGGGTGGTGTTTTTTTAGTCAGTAAGAATCTGACACTACTATGAGCACGCGCTTGCTATTCTAATAGTGTCTATGGAAGATTTTTCACCTACCCTCGGAAAAAAAAGAAGAAAATCTAGATCTAGGTCAGTATTTTTCGTTATAAATCAATAGGAAACTTTAAATTAAAAAAAAAAAAAAAACAATTATGGATTTTACACCAGATGAATCATTGTCTTCTTCGTTGTCGCTCTTATAATCCTTTCATTCTAATCAAAAAGCACTTAACTTGCTTGGCCGATTCAGCTGTCAAAATATAAATCTCATTTCAATCTGCTATTGGCATTGAAAATCTAAGATCTGGGAACAAAGTCTGTAGTGCTCAATGGAAAACCTCATTATAAAGTTCGTTTCGATTTTTTTGTACGACAAACTTGTACATATACATTTTGAGACCTGGCAAGTCTACAAGGAGAGGAAATGTTCACTAGAAAAAGTGGCTCGATATTATCAAAAATATCGATGCACAGATAATAGCAGGTGTTTGTCTTCGTATAAATATTCGACTAATCAGGTGAACCGATATTTATCGGGCATTGTATTATCTGAAATAAAGTCACGGATAATAACGAAAAAAATCAACAGCAAAAAGAAATTTATAAAAATAATTTTCGTAAACACCGAATGGCGTTTCTAAGAAATTATTAATATAGTTTTTTATTTTCGGTAACTGCGTCATATGAACTTGCAATTTGCTTTATTAGCAATTTTCCGAAACTTAGCGATCAATACGAAAGGATTAGTTAGCAGAATGCAAAATGACAGAAAAACTAGGAATTAGTATTTGAAAATCTTATTTACAAATGGAATTTATACCACGAAAAGAAATTAAAATGCTTATCCATATTTGACGTGAAATGAGTAAACTAAATGAAAATATTTACATTCAATTTATGTTTTTATGTTTCGAATTTGTTCGATCATAATACTGTTTCAACACGTGAACGAGATCGTAAGAATTATGCACATATCATGGGCGAAGTTATAAATATGTACATACATATCTAATAATTTATCATTTTGCCGGTGCGAATGTCTTGGGCTACCAACCAAACTGATGTATGGGGACTGCACTCTGTGTGTCCTGACATGTACGAGTACTCTTAAAGTCTCCAGGTTCAATCCGGGTTTCTGATTTTACTGACAGCGATATCATTTTATTTGGTTAACGCCAGACAGTAAGAGCACTATCAGATGATGACGCACAAATAGAAAGGATTGAGGTACGAGTAATAGAGAGCATTTCTTCTATGAGAAGTTTTTAACAACCCCTTCAGGTATATACATATGGTAGCTACTCGTATGTACATTTTTACAATTTTCTTTAGTTTGTAAATCTTCCCTTTTAAAAAGGATCTTCCATTTTTCTTACATTATTTTCAAATGAATATGTTGTGAATGAAGTGAAAATATTCGATTTCGAAGTGTTAATTAACTATGCCATTACCATTTTAGATAAAGAGTTCGACCTTTCCCCGCGAGGGGCAGAGGGGAATGGTAAATTAGAATAGTGCAAGAACTGAGGGGATATTTTGCTGTTTTTCACTACTGCCAAAATTATAGCCAAAATTATTAAAGAGAAAAGGTTTTCGATAGTATGAATATAGAGTATATGTATTGTTATAACACGCCTTAAATAGGAGAGGTATTCCGGAAAAATAGGTGGTGCTATTATCAAAGCATGTTATGAAGCCGCAAAATATCACGTGCCATATAGGAGCAGGTTATCAAAGGAATTTAAGAATCAAAGCAGTGTACAACAAGGCTGCACACTGTCACCCCTACTATTTCTGGTGGTTATTAGTGACATGCTTCGCAATTCTCTGTCGGTGGAATCCAATGGAATCTTATAATCTATCTTAAACACATCGTAAAGGATGTTCGCCTAGGGGGGGTTAAAAATCAACAAAAGACTAAATAACCCCTGAACATTACAAGTATACCTTGCTGGACAACAGACAGAAAGAGTAAAAAGCTCCCTATACCTTGGGAGTATTGTTTAGGTTGATGATGGTTTTTTTTTTTTTTTGTTTGATTGGGAGGGGTAATCTTCAAAAGACGAAACTCAGTACGTCCTGAGTAACAGTGTGGGACTCTTACCTACTAAACCCCCTTCCAACGACCGCCCCATTCCCCGCGGTACTGCCGTCAAGCATTTCATTGCGGGGGGGTTTTAGTCTGATTTATTCGGCTAGTGCATGTTCGCATTTTCCTGCTCAGCATTTATTGTATTTCGCCGGTCTGATTCTCTCCTTTCTCTTTCTAGGGTTCTTAGAATCTTCATTATGCGCATTGTGCTCCCAGCGACTGCGTCCCATGCCTCCTGGCTTTTGAGCATTTCGCCAACGATGTTTTCTGGTGTCAGTGGATGGCCGAGTTCACTCCTTAGTGCATTCCTTTCGTCGAGGAATCTTGGGCATTCAAAAAATATATGTTCTGCGTTTTCTACGCAGTCAGCGCAATGCGGACAGTAAGGGCTATTGTCGTGTTTATACTTATGTAAGTACGAACGAAAGCATCCATGGCCCGTTAGGAACTGCGTTAAGTTAAACTCAAGTTCTCCATGTTGTCTGTCGAACCATGGCTGGATTTGGTGTATGAGCCTATGGGTCCACCTGCCTTTCTCAGAAGCATTCCAGCGTTCTTGCCATTCTCTTAGGTTTTCTGCTCTATAGAGCCGGTTTTCGCTGGCCTTGTTTCTTTCTCTTCTTGCGCAGTACTGACGTTGCTGTTCTACTGCCAGGATATCTACAGGGAGCATTCTCGCTACCACGCAGGCTGCATCGCTAGAAGTAGTGCGAAATGCGCAGCTAGCTCTCAATGCGCATATTCGATACACAAATGTGATATGTGATCTGTATGTTTCAATTGCCATGGCCCCGGCCCAAATTGGTGCGGCGTATAGGATTATAGACGTAACCACTCTAGCCAGCAGTAACCTACGGCTATGTATTGGTCCTCCTATGTTGGGCATGATACGCGCGAGTGCAGCACTTGCTTTTCGGCCTACATACTTAAGATGATCTCTAAATGAAAGTCTCGTATCTATCATGATACCTAGGTATTTTATATGCGGTTTAAATGTGATTTCATGGCCGTCGACTATAATGGTGAGAGTTTCTACCTTCTTCCTACTGCTTATCAGGACTGCTTCAGTTTTATGCTCCGCCAGTGTTAGACCAACTGAGGTGAGTCATTTTCGTATTATCCTTATTGTCCACCTCTTCCAACAGTTTAGCAGTGACAATAATGGCGATATTATCAGCAAATTCCACTATTTTTGTTTCTTTGGGTATAGGAAGTCGCAGTATACCGTCATACATAATATTCCAGAGCAAAGGGCCAAGGACTCAGCCCTGTGGTACTCCGCCTGTGATCTTCTATTCCTTGGGGCCGCGGTCTGTATTGTATATCAAGATTCTGCACCTGAAGTAGTCAACAATAACGTCTATGAGGTATTGTGGGACTCTCATCCTTCTGAGCGCTTGTAAGATGTGACTCCAATTTGCCGTATTGAAGGCGTTTTTTATGTCAAGAGTTATAACCAAGCAGTACTTTTTGGAACCGCCTCTCCATCTTCTTCCCTGTATAGCCTCTTGTGCCGTTTTAACTACCACATTGATTGCATCTGTTGTTGAGCGCGCTTTTCGAAAACCGTATTGGTGTTCTGAAAGACCTCCAGATTCTTGAATTGCTGCCTCTACCCTGTTACAGATGATTCGCTCCAATATTTTGCCAGCCGTATCTAACATACAGAGCGGGCGGTATGATGATGGTTCATTTGGTGGTTTCTTACCTTTGGGAAGAAGTACTAGGAAGAAGTACTAGGTTTTGCCGTTTCCACTGATCCGGGAAGACTCCTTCCTTCAGGCACGAGTTGTAAGTGTTAATAAACATTTCTGGGCTTACTTTTATAGCTGTCTTGAGTGCTATATTTGGGATACCATCTGGCCCAGGTGCTTTTTTATCTCCAATTTTATTGCAAATCTCGGTTATTTCTTCTATGGTTACCTCTCGGATTGTTGGTGCCTCTACTATTGGATAATCCGAGAATGCGTTCTCTTGTTGATGAGGAAATAGTCCGACCACGATGTTGTGTAAGAACTCTGGGCAGGTGGAAATCTGTGGCTGGCACCTTTTCAATTTTTTCATGACGATTTGGTAAGCTTTGCCCCAAGGATTTTCGTCAGCTTCATCACACAGCTCGGCGAAACACTTCCGTTTGCTCTTTAGTATGGCTGTTTTTAGTTCCTTTCGAGCCACCCTGTAGTCTTCTTGCAGTTCACTGGAGACGGCCCTCGCTCTAGATCGCGTATACGCCCTTCTCGCTCGATGACACTTGGTACGTAGCTGCGCGATTTCTTCATTCCACCAGTAAACTGGGGGACGATGTTCCATGGCCTTTCTTCTCCTCATTGTGGCATCACATGCCCGTGTAACCTCGTTTATGGCCTGCATTGCGTTACTGCCCGCACGACCCGTCAGTACTGCGTTTCTGTTGAAGATACATGTGAATGCTTCCACGTCGAAAGAGTCTGATTTCCAGCCTTTTTTCTGGAGTAGCCTGGCTAGCGGTGTTTGTCTTCTTGCTTCCGGCAATACTTCACATATTATCGCCTGGTGGTCGCTATGAGTATAGAGGTCACTGACTTCCCACTTTGTTCTTCCTATCAAGGAGCTACTTACGTACGTGATGTCTATAATAGAAGCGCCGCTTCCTCTGCAAAACGTGGGTTTATTTCCGCTGTTTACTAGTACCACGTCTAGGGCTGTAAAAGCCTCCAGTAGGGATCTTCCTCGTCTGTTCGTTTCTTTGCATCCCCATTCAGCGGCCCATGCATTAAAGTCGCCAGCAATGATCACCGGTTTTCGATCTAAAGCATCGTTTACGAGTTTGTCCAGCAGCTCTTCGAACTCTGCTATCGAGAGGCTTGGTGGTGCATAGCAGCTATAAATATATATTCCGTCGATTTTTGCCCATATCAAACCATCTCCTGATGTTGGCATTCTCTCTTGGAAGGCGGTTTTTCCACAGGTCCATATGGCCGCTTTTCCCGTAGTGTCCGTTATACACGCGTTTGCATCGAATTCTTTGTAGGGCTCACTAAGGATTACTACGTCTACTTTTTGTTCGCGCACAGATTGTATGAGGAGATCGTTCGCAGCTTCGCAGTGTTTGAGGTTGAGCTGTTTATCTTCATATAAGGTTTTTCAGCTCTCTCAAGGCTTTTTGGAAGGCTGGGCATTTGCCGCTTCCTGTGACATGGTTGCTATTTGTGTCCTTTTTGTCACAACACAGCAGGCATTTTGGCTCTAGGGCACAAGATTTTGCGGTGTGTCCACTCGCACCACATCTAATACGCCGGTCAGAAAAATCCACCGCGATTTTGCATGCTCTGGCAGTATATCCGAAATCCATACATTTGTAGCACTTTGTTGGAGTGATTTTTTCCCGTATTCGGCAGACCACCCAGCCAATGCGCACTTTGCTGGCAGTCATCAGCCTCTCAGCCACTTCCGCTGGCAAGCTCACTGTCGCTATCTGTGTCCTTAAGTAAGCTTTTCGCAGAGACTTTATGGCACTTGTTCCGACACTCTTTGGATCCCTCTAATTGCTTGGTTAGGGCTTCGCAGATCTCCTCCTTCGTTGTGATTCCGTCCAGATCTTTGACTTCTATGAGTACCTCGTGCGTTAGGGTTTTCACTTCCGCTTCTGTTCCCAAGGCCTTTTCCACGGATGCATGAAGCTTAGTCGTTTCCGTTGTTGGGAGGCTCCTTAGTTTTAAGAGTAGGTCTCCTTTGGCCGTCCTCCTGATTTGGTTGACCTTTTGGCCGAGCTCTCTCAATTCAGGGTTGTCCTTTACCTTGTGCAGCATTTCTGCTTAAGAGAGACCATCCTTAGCTTTAATCACTAAAGCATCTATGCGCTTTCAGCCTTTTTTTTCGGCTTTCGTGTTATGGGTTTCCACCTGGACGGGTTTTTCTTTTCCTATCGGGATCACGGTCTTATTCTTCTTCGCGGCTGGGAGCTGCTGGCTCGTAATTTTGCTTTCCCGCCTGCGGTTGGGCGTTTGTGGTCGTATCTCACAGCTATCTACCGCAGGCTTTGACGCCTCAGTGGTCTTCAGGACTATTGCTTGGTAGTTTAACGGTTTTGACTGTATGGTTTGTGTAGTCCTATCCTGCTTTTCAACGTGTAAATGTTCTTGTCGTTCGTTTTCAGGGTCCAATGCCTTTTCATACTTGGTACGAATAGAACTCACCAGTTTACGAATCTCGTGATGCACGTTGTTCTTGTCCTTGATAAATTCAGCAAGTTCGGCTATTTTTTTGCCCAGTACAGTCATCGTATCAAACTTGCCTATCTCTTCATTGGAGCGTGGGTTGTTTTGAACCTCAGCTAAAGCTATGGTAGCAGTGTCCACGCGTACGATTTGGGGCGATATTATCGCCGCCTGTTCCTTTTCAAGCGGAGTATCAACTGGCGATCGAGCCAATAGTGCTCTCCTTCGAAATGGGTCTTCTATGGTTGGGGTTTTTGGCCCCCCATTTTTTTTTGGTTTTTTCCGTTTCTTTTGATATTTTTATTTGGTTTAATTTTGTTTGTTTATGTTTGTTCATTTTGAATGTCACGAGTAAGGGGGAATTGATATCGACCACGTCATAGCCCCCTGTAGCGTGGTAAGGCTTTATTTCAACCAGAGGTCACCAGGTATCTGGAGGGCTCCGTTAGAGATGCTGTATTGATTTTACATCCCCAGCACTATTCAGGCCTCAGCACGGGTCGCGTAACACCTTGCCTTCGGGATAGGACACTTATTTAAGAGCGGCGTCTACTCGCTCTGTCACAGATACTTCACAGGGCTCATGTGATTTTTCCCTCACACCCTCCATTCCGCCGCTCGTGGTCGGGGACTGCTTATTGGTTATTCGCAGCTAGCCTACATATCTGAAGGCCGTTCAGCTATCCGCCACCTTGCTGACCCTCCTGGTAGCCTAAGCGCGGCCACAGGGGTTGATGATGGTACGTTGTACCAAGTTGGATGTATACAGCCGAATAGAGGAAGCTAAAGCTGCTCTTGGTATGCTTCCGAAGATCTGGTGAAATAATACCATCAGCTTTCTGCTCAAATGTAGTCAGCATTTCTTTATGGGTACAATACTTGGAGGGTGACAACCATTGTCATAAGACAGCTGCAAGCTTTTCTTAATTTGTATTTATTTATTTTTGTCTTTTTTCGAGGCCTGGTGAAAATCTATCTATGAGGACCGTCAGCGCGTGCTCATAGAAGTGTGGTATTTTTACCCACTAAAATACCACCCTTCAAAATAATCTCGATTATTTTACTACAACTAAGTTTTTGACTTATCAAGCAGTTTTTCTTTCATGAAATAAGGACGTTTGGCAGGTACCTGCCCATTGGAAGTTTCTGCTAGCTCCGTAGTTTGGACGCGGTTACTCACTATCGTGCAAAGGAAATTTCTATCGTCCAACATTTGAAGGCCTGTATTATATACGTGTAGTATAACAATTTTTTTTTTTATAACGCCAGAGTTGTATATATTTGTAAAGTTGCGTTTTTTCTTTACGTGGGACTTCTATTTCGACTTTGCATCGAGCGTCATTCAAAGACATTCCTTTTTAAAAACTGTCTCAAAAGCATATTGCAAGTATTCTGGCGTAATCGTATCTCAAGTGAACTGTATGAGAAAATTGCGCTTTTGTGTAACTCACACTGCCCAAATGGCTTGACGGATTTAATTCAAGCTTATATTCGTAAGCGAAATCTGAATTTTTATTCGGTATATGACTTATAGGTGATTTTAAAAAAATGTAATTTTCTTGAAAACGGCTTCGTTGAAATTTCATGTCTTAGTCAGTTCATTTCCTTTAAAACCAATATCTGTACAATAGTACCAATATGACATATAAAGTTTACCAAGACAGTTTCTGGCAACATTGGATGATTATAATCAGATCGGAGGACACTATTTTGAAGATGGTATGCAAATAAAAAAATATGTTAACTAATAAATGCGCGCTCGAAGTATTGTATGCATGCATTTGAAAAAAAAAATGTAATAATTCAATTGAAATACAAATAACGAAAACAAATAAGAAACTGTTGTGCAAAAGAGGTGCTTCTTCGGTAACCGGTTTTACGTCTTCTTGACTGCATATTTTTAAATTCAATCATCGCGGTTACGTAATTTATTTTTTGGAATACTCTATGAAAACCACAAAATGTGGATGTAACCCTACCCGTCTTGATTTAGCGCGTGTGACTTCCGAACTCCATTTTAAAGTTCAAACTGGAGCGCATGGGTTAGTTTCCCAATGTGGCATCAAAAACTCATAAAATTAATGACAGCACGATGTTATTATGGCAACAGGTACATAATCAACAAAGCTCGATTTCTGTCACTCCCCCAGGGCTGATGAACAACAATAATTATAGCATAACACTAGCTAAGTGCATTGTCAAGCAAAAGCCTCGCAGTTCAAGCTTGACTTTGATTTTGTAGTTTAAAAAAGAAAAAAAAGGGTTTTAGCCATTTAAAAGCCGGATGAGAGCACATTTAAATTACAAAAAACTCCACAATTTGTAAGCGGCACATCGCTCTGCGATCCATTCGAATGCACGCGATACAATAATCGTCTGGCGTTGCCAGTCAACAGTTGTCATTCGGTCTGGCCGTGAGACGGACGGTGCTGTTTTTTTGTTTTTTGACACCACTACTCCCCTTGTTTATTGTAGCGACAACAAACCGATCGTTAATTTATGTTAATTAAACGCGAATGCAACCAACAGCGACAGCAAACACAAAACTATCGATCGAGTGTTATTGTTCCAATCGGATCTACTTAAGCCGCACGGGTTTTATACTTTTCTTTTGCGCGATCGATATTTGCAGTAATGTGCGCGATCGATAGATTGATTATCGGGGAGCTGAATTGAGTTTAATGATCGATTGCGAATGTGAATTGTGCTCCAGAGGGAAAGATGTAAACACTCACACGTCTCGGCGATGGCGGGATTGTGCATGTTTATCTAACCTAGATATTAATTTCGAAACGATGATTAAATCGATTGCTTTTATAAAAAAGAAAAAAAAAATACATAAATTCAACAAATAGTGTTTGTGAGAGTGTTTTTCTGTGCTCGTTTGATACCGATCAATTTAAAAGTGTTGTTGTTGTATTTATCTCCATCTTAATAACTCATAATACTTCGCGCAATTTTATTGCATGATCACCTTTACGCTTGGCTGAGGGGACCTTTGGATCATGCAATCAACTTGTTTGTCTGTATTCGAAGAAAGATTACGCGGGTGACTTATCTTTGGAAGATGAGAGTACAATGGTCAAAGCACCTATTTCGAATTAATTGTCATCTATTACTCAAGTTCACTCTACCTGTCCCCGTTTGTCATACAAGTCGCGCTGAGTTGGATAGAAAGTGATGGTAATAGGAATTGCACGTGTAGAAGGTTTGTTCGATAGAGGTGGTGCAGCATACATGTTGGATCCTAGTGCAGATAGGGATTGTCCAGAAATAGGTTGTCTCATCCGAATATAGGGGCGCCGTGGCGTAAGTGGTTAGTGTGTCGGATCACTACGCATGAGGTTTCAAGTTCGAATCCCAGAAAATACCAACAAGTTTTTTTTCACGGTCCCACCTCTCGCCAGCGTCTGACAAACATCCGAGAGTATTGATGTCACGAAAGAGCTTCTCAACTCGCCGTTCGGATTCGGCATTAAACTGTCGGTCCCTTCCATTCGTGTGAAAAATATAACGCACGCAACATGAGTGGTTGCGAGAAGCTAGGCCCTGGCACTTTAAAAGAGCTGTTGCGCCAAATATTTGTGTTTGTATCCGAATACAGAGCATGTCAGTATGCTAAGTTAAGCACAAATGGCTGCCGGCGCTCTGACACCTTGCATGCTTATACCAGAGTGGGTTTGTTGTGAAACTAAATGATTTTAGACTTACCTAACCTACCTAAGATCCGATTAGGGCCTTTTGGTGAAGTGTAAAGAGCTTATCGCACCGATGCTGCCGTAAGAAAATTCTTCATAGAATATTTCCTTCTTACAAAGAGTGCCGGGCATATACGGCGGAGATAAAAAAAAAAAAACATCCTCCTCCACATCTTCGTCCTTACAGTTCCTGCTATTTAATGAAATGACGCATATTTTGTACGGTTATGCATGCTTAAGCCGAGAAGCCTACTGGAGCTTATTCTTAGTCCGGATTTGTCTAGCATGGTGGCACTTAAGTAATTGGTTTCTTAATTGCATTCAGCTTTAGTTTCATGCTGCGAAAGGCATACTGGTTTTCCAATAGAATCTGCAAAGGCATGGCATGCCTGGTGGCTTGGTGATAATGGATATGTTACGCAGAATTTGATTTCCCACTCTCCACCAATGGCATTTTTACATGAGAGCAAGGCTTAAGTAGCTTTCTTAACATGTTCTACTTTACATTGTCCTCAGAAGGAAGGGTACTTCAATTCAGTGTATGATAGGCTGGGCATGAAATTTCGCATTTCACCTGTGAGAAGAACTGAGTTTTGAGGAAACTAATTTATGTTTGGAAAGACCATTTCATTTGTATCCATCAGGTTATTTAGTTGTTTCTCTGAGATATCTCCAACAACGTGGAATACACATGCTATAGTCACAAAACCCTTTTAGCATTATCTCTAGAAGATTCCAGAAAAGATTTGATATGATTTCACCTTGCAGTGTTCCTCTACTCACAGACTTTTCAGCAGATGTAGTGTTCACTTTAGTAATGACGTTCTTGATATACTGCTATATCAGTACATGAAGTAGAATGTCTGTCTTAGAGTTGAAGGGTGTGGATGCAGTTGCTTCTTGTATAACGTTATTAAAAACTCTCTCTTATCTTTTTAAGGCGCTCCTCTACCCTTCCCCTCCTCTAAAAATTTGAAATTAGTACCCTGACTGTCTGAAAGTATTGCGAAGTCTTGGCTGCGACATTTCCACTCGAGATCGAATTGATGGGATCTTTCGAACACATTAACTTCTGATTGATAGATTGCGTGTACTTAGTTCTGGGTTAGTACAATCCAGTATTTGACACAGTAGGGGTATGCGATACTTTACTTGAATAGTAGTCTTCCCATGGATACCCTTCTGATATGCAGTGAAGCCCACAAGTGAATGTTGTCAGTCTTGCGGAAAGAGTTAGACACATCTATTGCCATAAAATGAAATTACGCACCTTCCTGCCTGTCATTTCAATAACTTCTCCACTCAACTCTACTTCATGACAAATTTAATCATCAATTTAAACTTCCGAATTGATTCTTTATTACGTTCTCATGACTTCTACCCCTTGTGGGTAACCACAGTCAATGGGTTTCATTGAATACTTTCCGTGAATGGAAGTCCAATTAAAGCGCCGATCACGACCTGATGGGAGGTACCCCTTCAACGTGAAATTCATATACATACCTACGTTTGCTGGCGCGCTGTAGCACTACATATCTGTCCATCACTCTCTATGCAAACAACAACTGAAACTACTTGTCGATCGATCTGATCAGTCCACCGTCGATCGTTTCTTAAAGTACGTCTATGTGTGTACATTTCTCCGGCCTCCCCCGTATAAAATCATTATTTTTAAAGACTGATATGACTTAAAAGTATGAGTTCTTATCGTGTAACACACCCCTAATTCTATCCATCGATACACTTCACTCACACACAGCCAAATGATATACAAGCATCGAGTTTAAACATCGCTGTCGATATTTTATTTCGAGTTTTGAGATAAGAACTACGGCTTGACAGTACGTTTTGAAAATTTCATTCCTTCGCAGTGTTTCATAAGCAATTCCGTTTCCCAGTCTTATCAATTGTGTTGACGCGTGTTGTTTCCGCTAGTGTTCTCAGTCACGCTCTAAGAAAATATTTAAGTTTTCACCTGGGAAAACATACAAAAAGAAAAGTGAAAAGTACTCAGCAGTCGATCTTGTAAGTGATTCAGAGTTTCCGATTTTGAAAAATGCCTTTGATTGAGGATAGCAAATGCCAATGTGCTGAACGAAAACGTTCGAATGAAGGATACAAGCCGAAGCAGCCTTTGGATGAGTTCGAGGTTCAGCCGATCGTCATCCGCAAGACGCCAAAGTTTCCTACACGGGAACGTCATATGGCGATCCGAAGGAAAAAATCAACAAACATTCTACGCTGTATGTGTTGGCCGAAATCATGCTGTGCAAATGAGTAAGAAAATTCAAATCAATTTCATTTGAGACCATGAATGTGATAGGTGTTTGTTTTGAACTATTTCTGATTGAATATAAAGAGTGGAGTAATGAGTGTTAATTTTTCAGAGTAGTGGGCACAGTGTATAATTTTCAAGATTTTATAATCACTACATTCTCGTTATGATTACTAATAAAAAATCCGAAACATTGATAAGAAAGTTATGACTGTAATCATTTTTTGATTTATTCTAAGCTTGGTAGTGTATGTGAAGTAGGTGACTTACGAAAAATTATACCGGCACTAGAGCATGCACAATAGAGTTAAACTTTAGCGTTTGGTTGACATTGAATGCTGCCAGTGGACTAGAGTAGGTACTTTCTATAGAAACAATAATCTGCGTGTATTTTTTGCTACATGTGGTTCAGTTGATAATATGAAAATTATGATATGAAGAATATTTTTAGATACAGGCTCCATTTCGTTAGAGTCTACAGTCAAGTGCACACTCTCTGGGTTGGTACAGCGGTTTGTTTGACATTAATCATAACCGTAGCTCTTACCACGAACTGCTTACATAGATGTCATTCACCGATTTGTCGGATAGTTCTTTGATATCCTGAAAGAAGTTTTAAGGAATTTATTTTTTAAAAGATATGAGATCGTACTGTGACAAAGAAAGTGAACTTTCTCGCCACTGTCACCTTCTTCTTCAGCCAGACGAAGTGTTTTTCATATGTTACCGGAGAGTATTACGATGTCTCCTACAAAGGTAGATAATTATTTTATTTCTTTTTGTATAACTCTATCGGTTCTGTCTTTATTGCACAGCGGTCCTACTTCCCTACTGTAACACAAGCTCACTGAACTGTTGTCTGTCATTTGCCTTCACGAGAGATGTATTCCCTTCTTCATGCATACGTATTACATTAATAACTGTCCATGTTTTGAAAGAAATGCCATTAATAGCCTTAAAAAACTGCAATTTATAATAAACGCATGTCTAATGACCCGATATGTCCCACATCATTGGAAAATTGCTGAAGCAATTGTAATACCAAAGCAAGGAAAACCACCAACAGAAGTAACTTCTTACAGACCGATATCCCTTATACCAATTATGGCAAAGGTTTTTCATCGAAGAAAGAATTCTAATCGCGAATCATCAGTTTGGATTTAGAAATAAACATTCCACGATAGACCAAGTACACCGAATTACGGATATAGTGGAAAAAGCACTGGAAGAAAAACAAGTCTCTTCGGCACTATTTTTAGATGTTGCTCAAGCCTTTGACAAGGTTTGGTATGAGGGCCTTGAGTATAAACTGCATAGGGATTTGGTTAGTTGGTTGGTTTAGGATCGGCCCTCGATGAGGATGTACTTAGACTAGAGAGTAGGTCCATTGTACTACCGATGTGTAAAGCGGGTGGGTCACCCTCTTACTCTTGGAACCATTTGCTTCGTTGAATTAGCCACGCAGGCGTTGCCGAGATCATTAAGATCATTGTAGACGTATTCACTCAGAGTGGCCTTCCTGATGTTTGCGAGCGCAGGACAGGTGCACAGGAGATGACTGATGGTATCTTCTTCCTCTTCTTCTCCGCAGTTTCTGCAGAAGTCATTATGAGGGATACCTAATCTTTGGGCATGTCTTTCTATGACGCAGTGTCCAGTGAGGACATTTGTTATTTTTGAGAGGGTTCCTCTCTTGTTCTTCAAGAGTCCGATGGACCTGGATTTATTGAGTGTCGGCCAGAGCTGTCTGGCGGTATAACATTGGTCTAGATGTTGTCATCGGTGATTGGCTACTTTCTCGGCGTCAATTCGAATAAGGTACTTAACATAAGACGCTGGCGCTTCGATGTCGGTAATGCTTATGCTATCTGTACCAGAGGAGCCTTGTCGTGCTAGTTCGTCTGCTGCGCAATTCCCCGGTATGTCACAGTGACCTGGTACCCAGCAAAGGGTGAGGTTGTACTGACCAGCTATCTCGTTAAGAGATATGCGACAGTCTTTCACTGCCTTAGATCACGTAGTGCTGGATGCGAGGGTTTTGATGGCTGCCTGACTGTCGACGTAAATAACAATATCAGGTGTTGATAGTGTGCTAGCCGCTAGCGAGTCAGCGGCTTTGCGAACTGTGGTGATTTTGGCTTGAAAAACGCTGCAGTGGTCTGGAAGGTTAAAGGAGGGGTGTATGTCCAGATCTTCTGAGAAAATTCCGGCACCGGCTCCGTCCTTGGTTTTGGACCCGTCCGTAAAAATTGACAGCGATTCATTGTAAAGGACATTGCGTTGCGTCCACTCACTTCTGTCCGGTATCGAGTGCGTGTAGCCCTTGTTAAAATCATATCCAGTGGGCAGATGATCAGTGGAATTGGGAAGATGACGGTACATCGAAAGTATATTGGCGTGTCCCGTGTGTTGCTCCTTCTACTACTTGGAGCCTCTCAGTCTTATTGCCGAGCTGACAGCCAATTGTTTACTAATGACGTCAATCGGAAGCAGGTGGAGCATGGTTTGGAGCGCCGCTGTGGGAGGAGTTCTCAGTGCACCGGTAATACTGAGACATGCAACTCGCTGAGTTTTTTCCATTATGGATAGGTTGGATTTCTTTTCCAAGGCGGGCCACCATACCAATACTCCATACATGAGAATCGGTTTTATGACCGACGTGTATATCCAGTGCATGATGTTTGGCTTAAGGCCCCAAGTGTAGCCTACTGCTTTCTTGTAGATGTATAGGACGGCCAGCGATTTCCTGGCCCGTTCGACGACATTCTCTTTCCAAATTAGCTTGCGGTCAAGCTTTATGCCTAAATGGCTAGCGCTATTTGAAGCTTGAGGGTGGATCCCCTTATCTTTGGCGGAGTGAAGTCAGGTAGCTTGTATTTTCCTGTGAATAGAACTAGCTCGGTCTTCGTCGGGTTAACGGAGAGGCCGCATTTATCGGTCCATCTGAGCAGTTCATTAAGAGCAGACTGCATGACATCGGCCAGCGTCTGCGGGTATTTGCCTGTTGTTAGAATGGCGACATCATCTGCATAGGCAATAACATTGCATCCAGTTTTTTCGATTTCTAGAAGGGCCTCGTTGAGCACCAAATTCCACAATAGTGGAGACAGTACACCCCCTTGAGGGGTGCCTCGATATGCGTGTCGCTTGACAATGCTACTTACGAAGGATGCTGTTATTACCCTGTTCTTTAGAATGTTTTCTATGAAACAACAGATGGGTTCGCAGATGTTGAGCCTGCGGTTGGCACTGGTAACCGAATTTGTTTCAACGTTGTTGAAGGCTCCCTCTATGTCTAGAAATGACCTAGGGGGTTAACTCTTTGATTGAGAGTGATTTTTCGATAGGGTGGATGATGGAGTGCAAAGCCGTTTCGACCGATTTACCTTTTTGGTAGGCGTGCTGTGACGTGGATAGTAGGGTGCTATCAATAGTGGCCTTGATGTGTAGGTCCAGAATTCTTTCCAGAATCTTGAGAGAGAAGGACGTTCGACTAATAGGTCTAAGGTCCTTTGGGAGGGTGTGCGATGTCTTGCCTGCTTTGGGTATAAAGACCACTCTTACCTCGGTCCAGTTGGCAGTTGGTGTTGTTCCGAGCTCAAGACAAGCCTTCAGATATGCCATACTATGTCGAAAGCCGTCTGAATTTGGGCCGGAAAAATACCGTCCGGTGCTGGGGATTTAAATGGTTCGTAACTGTTAACTGCCCATTTCAGCTTATCTTCGCTGATCAGATGAGGAGGTGCCTGTGGGCGTGCAGCGTTTACCAAGGCGCGATCATCGTTAGGGGTAGGCATAGGGATTTACCTAGACAGTATTACGAAATACTGAAATCCTATATTCCAGATCAAGTCTTCCGAGTCCGATACGAACAAGCATATTCGGAACTAAAGAAAATTGAAGCAGGTGTTCCACAGGGAAGTGTCTTAGGACCAACCCTATATCTGTTGTATACCAGGGATATTCCTGTGGACAACAATGCCATGATGGCTACTTTTGCAGATGACACTGCAATATTAGCACGTGATAAATGCACTGTGAAGGCGACAGAGAAACTGCAGAACGCAGTCAATAGAGTAAGTGATTGGACGCAACAATGGCGTATCAAACTCAATCAGACAAAGTCAACTCACATAAACTTCACAAATAAAAAGATAAATAATCTTCCGATATTTATTAACAATCAAATTGTACCCTATGCCAATACAGCAAAGTACCTTGGAATGACTTTGGACGTAAAGCTAAAATGAAAAGAGCACATTAAAAAGAAAAGAGAAGAACTAAACTTTAAATATAGAAAAATGTACTGGTTACTAGGAATGTCTATCCAGAATAAAATCTTGCTATATAGAAAGTATTGAAGCCTATCTGGACGTACGGGATTCCATTATGGGGCTGCACAAAGAAAACAAATATTCAAACTATACAGACATTCCAAAACAAAGTCCTTCGTGGAATAATAAATGCCCCTTGGTATATAAGAAATAGCGATTTGCACCGTGACCTACAAATAGACATGGTGATGAAAGTGGTTAGAAAGCACGCTGTGTCTCACAATCAGCGTCTGCAAAATCACATCAACTCCGAGGTAGAAACCGTCTTAAATGTACGAGACAATATCCGGAGATTGAGAAGAACCAAGCCTCACGAGCTAATGGTATAAAAGCTATGGAAAGTACTTAAAATTTTAAACTTTCCTCAACGTGAGGAAAAAGAAAGAAAAAGAAAAATCATTTGTCGATCTTACATAGATTGGCCCTGATTAAGGAGATGTTTTTTAGTGGCGTTAGAGTCCTACACTACTTGGTCACCGAGAACTTGGTTTCTTTCGAGATTTTTCACCTCCGTTACACTTTCGTAAGGGCACAGAACATGGACTATGCTCCGAGCCTAGCTCACGGTTTTTACCGGGGTAGGTAACGCCGAACAACTGGCGTGTGTAATTCGATAAAAAAAAAAAAAAAAGATAAGTAAGTAATAAGTAACACAAACAGTTTACTCTGTGATTTGTCAGTTTATCCTTCTGGATATGTTTCATATCTACCACCCTTGTGGACAGCCTTATTATGTACATATATACTAAGAGCAAATGGTTTTCTGCCTCATAAGTGTTTCAGCAAATCTCGTATACACCATTATCTCACACACCCACTTTGCATCATTTCACACGTGGCCATTTGCCAGGGTCGTAGAGATATCTTCTAGTGAAGTGTTGTCGTAAAACTCTTCTGAAATATATCCAAAAATCGCAGATGGCATTGCTTTGACTTAGTACTCTTTCAATAGAGTTCGTTGCCTTGTACAAGGCAGTCTCCTTGGATCTGTTTCTGAGTTATTTTTTTTTTTTTGTGAAAAGCATTTCAAACAAAATATTAATTTTAAAACTTGGAAAAAACCAATGACAATACTTTTAATTGTTACACATTCCTAGTCGTGTTTCTGTAGCATATACCACACATGAATGTGATTACTGATAACTTGCACATGAGAAGTGTAACGGTCTCATCTAATGCTCACAACTGGCCACTGTAACAACCCTTCCAGAACATACATCGACAATTTCAATTAAGAGCTTGCCACAGCACAAGCATAACTTTAATTTTCGATTTAATCGATTTAATTACTGCAATTCAATTCGTTTGGGTACATGTCATATCTATTCATTGAGAAGCACTTAAACGAATCGTCCTTCTTCAACTTAACCCAGTGGCCTGCAGACCCACCGATAGTTGTGCCTTCACCTCCTTTATTAAGCTGCACATGGTTGCCTTGCGAAATTAATAAGTCACGAAACCCTCATAAAGAAACCAAAAACGCTGCAAAATAATGACAGCAACCAACCACAACAGCATAAACGACAAAAGGCGTACCTCGTCGCGACCACATGCATAATCAAAGCAGAACAATATAAATCATCACGTACTGTTGCCATGAAAATCTGCCATAAAGACGCTTTAAGTAGTCGTAAATTTACAAATTAGTGGTATATACCCCTAGTTCAAGAACTGTCTGAATAAAAGTGAATTTAAAGACGCTCCAGTTCACCTCTCCTCTTGCAAAGCAGACGGCCAATGGCCTCAGTCTGACGTCTTCAGCTGCACTTTCTGGTAGAGGCCAACGCTAAGTCTTTGGTGTGGCCCCATCGACTGCAAGGTAAACGCTTGACTTTGACATTCCAACGCGTGCAAAGGATGCCCGAGTCCGCATGACGAAATCACCAAAAATAGATATTCACTCAGTGAGTCTTCTTTTGTGGTCATGTGTTGCAGTGGGTGTGGGAGGACACCGACCGACTGACGTCACCACTCTGACCAAACGAAGATTTATCATCGAGGATATTATTCAAATAAAATTGTTGTGATGATTAATTTATCGCAGGTGAGGAATTGATTCAATTTCTGAACACAAACACATTTGCACTGCCAAAAAGAGTTATCTATGATTGTCCCTGGCTCACTGATGTGTTCATCGTACCATCATTGGGGTGGGATTAACGATATTGATGGAGTGAAAGTGATAAGAGGGAAAATCAATTGATGTGGAAGGAAAGTGATAAAATTATGAAAAGGTGGCCGACTGGCTGAGCAAACATTTATGGTGACGTTGATATGATTAATGAGAAGGTAATTCATTATTTTTCAATTGAATAAATAGGAGGGATGATAGTCTTTCAATGAAATACGCGTTCATTGTGGAAGGTTTAGGACTTCTGCTCAGGACTTTTTGTTGGCTTAGTAAATACGAACATAACTGCTGAATCTGTGTGTCGAATAGTGTCGAAGAGACATTCAAGGATGATATTGGCGAGGGTAATGCTGATTTGAGAACTGATAAAGGCGATGTACTCGTAGATGTCAGGAGTAGGATATACGATAAATAGAAAGTGACCCTCAATGAAATGCATTTAAGTCAACATACATGCAGATCCACTCTGGTATCACTGAGGAGCGAGGATTACAATTGGTGTGAGTCCATTATTCTGTGCGAAAGAAAACAAATGTCAGCAAGTTGTTCCAGCGGATCCTGCAAAAGCATCTCAAACCAAATATCGATTGATATTATTGAAGACTTTCGGGAAGTTGGAGAAGAATAGATAAAGCGTAAACCTATATTCGACGTTTTTCTGATTTTTGAATTGGGATTTTGTTTTTATTATTAACTAAAAAGCATATTCTTTAAATGACCGACACTTTAGGCCTTAAAATGAAAGGCATATTTTGTTTGGCTTTCCTAAGAAAATTGGACTGTACCTTATAAACGGCCTGCTAACTTCATTAAGTATACCTATTATCTTAAACGTTCTCAAAGAAAATGGCCAATTGCTGCTTGTATGGATATTTTAAATATTCCTTGTAGTGACCTTTAAAACCTGTTCAGCTGAATGGTACCCCTTCGCATACATATTACATCCTGATACGGGAAATGTGTCACTATATGTATAGTGCATATAGTAAAGAACTGGAATCCAAAAAAAGCAAGTCAGGCACAGGCATTTCTAGAACAGGGCTAAGGAATACACAGAGCGCAAAATAGAGTTTAAGTCCTTAATCAGCCGATCTAAAGTAAGTTGTGGAAGGAGTTCTGTGAGTCCATCTCGGATACTAGTGAAGCTTCCAGACTTCGTAAGGTGGTGGCAAATCTGACGGCACGTGGGCAGAAGTAGCGAGGAAGCTTTAGATAAATTAGTTGATGCTCACTTTCCAGGAAGTAGATCACCACTGGATTCTTCTACTTATGGCAACTCATATACTGGTATGTCAATAGGGGACGAGGTAGATAATCTCATTACATGGAAGAATCTGCGATGGGCTATCATGTCATTCGCACTGCTCAAAGCATTAGGCCCTAATGGAATTTTACCAACTATGCTACAGAAAGCTCCAGTCAAGGTCAGAAATGGGGACATTTTTAAATATTGTTTAAGGTCAGATTACGTATCAATGTCGTGAAGGGAAGTGCGTGTTATATTCATACTTAGGCAGGTAAACCAAACCACCGCCTTCACCATAAGGAATTTGCACTAGCAGCCTTCCTAGACATAGAAGGTGCTTTCAATAATATACAAGGAAGCGCCATCAAACAGGGCCTAGAATCTATGAATGTCGAGCATAGCATTACCAATTGGCTCTGCAATATGTTCGGCACTAAAAACATTAACTCCACTATCAGAATCAGTTCAATAAGAAAATCCGTTACCAGCGGGACCCCCAGGGAGGCGTTGTCTCACCCATCCTGTGGGTTTTAGTCATCTATGGGATACTTAAAGAACTAAGCAATACAGGCATAAGCGTCACTGTTTACGCAGACGACGTGGTGAGACATTAAGTGAAATGATGAAATCAGTTCTTAATAGTCTCGAAAAATGGGCTAGAGGTTGTGGACTGCACGTCAACCCGGATAAAACAGATTTGGTACTCTTCAGCAGGAAATACAAGATACCACCCTTCAAACTGCCTAAATTAGCACGGGTGGAGTTTTCCCTTTCGGGTCGCGGTAGATATCTTGGTGTTATGCTGGATAGGAAACTAAATTGGAAACTTAACATACAGGAAAGAGTCCACAAGGCTTATAATGCTCTCGAGATCTTTCTGTATCTTTTACCACTAGACCTACAAATCAAATTTCAAGCGAGCAACAGTGCGCTTCGGCTCATTAACGTTGGTCTCTTCAAGACTAATAATGTAGAACATAGCTCAATTCTCACGGAATCATTTCCCGAAATCCCTGACGAATCGGACGATATCCTTGGCACTTTAGACTTCGACACACCATACGAAGTAATGTTTCCTAGGAAACAGGATGGAAGTCTTCCTAGGACTGGCGAAGGAAGACAGTCTCTGTCCATAACGAGATTGCAATATACACATATGGCTCTAAGACCAGAGAGGACATGAGGTCAGGTATTTACTCGAGAGATACGAACGTACAGGTGGCTTTGAGACTTCCGGATACATGCGCAGTGTTCCAATCAGAGGCTCTAGCTGTACTTAAAGCTGCGGAATTACTTGAGATGAGATCAATATCCGACAAGAATATCGCCATCTACATTGACAATCAGGCTACGCTAAAGGCGCTAGAGTCTTACGTCACAAAATCTGAGATAATCAGGAATTGTACGCAGAACCGAGTCAGATTAGTTTGGGTACCTGGACACTGCGATATCGAAGGCCACGAGCAATCCGACGCGCTGGCCAAAAGAAGAGCGGGGCTTCCGCATAGTGACATAATTGGTAGTATTAAACCACCAGGGTGCGTTGCTGAGGGAATTATTCGTGATAGAATCATCGACACGACTAATCTAAGACGGTCAAACTTAGATGGTCACAGGGTGTCTAAAGCCTTGTAGCATGTATCAGAAAGTCTGAGGAGATCATAAAATTAGAAAGATCAGGGCTAACAACAGCGATAGAAATACTCTCTGAATACTAACGATGGCATCCTCTACGTGGTTGCATCCGCGGCTCTACCTGTGGTTCAAAAACATGTTATAGTTGTCGCATTCATTTGCCTATTTCTCAGCCTCAAAACAACAATCAAAAATGATCTATGGTCTAACTCAAATAAATTTGTTTACTCTTTAGAAGTCGATAAAATAAAATGTTTAATTTGGCATCGAATTGGTACCCCATAGAGCCCATATTTATACCTTAACGTGAGTCCATCCATAAGAAAGGAGACCCCCTCAACTGCGCCAATTATAGACAGATGCATCAGTCTCCTCAACATCGCATACAAGCTCTTCTCTGCGATATTGTGTGAACGCCTAAAACCATTTATTAACAGTCTGATCGGCCCCTACCAGTACGGTTTCAGGCCAGGAAAGTCCACCATCGATCAAATCTTCGCACTTCGGCAGATCCTGGAGCCCAAGAAGTCCAAATCGATACTCATCATCTCTTTATCGATTTCAAGGCAGCCTTTGACAGTATCTATAGAGAAGAGCTATATAGAGCCATGTCTAGTTTTGACATCCCTGCCAAACTTGTTCATCTGTGCTGGATGACGATGAAGAACGCTCGCTGCTCCATCAAGGTCGGTAATTACCTCACCGAGACCCTGTCAAAAAAGGCTTTCGACAAGGTGACGTGCTGTCATGTGACTTCTTTAATATTGTATAATACAATACATGCAGGGATTGTGCGGAACTCGCAAGCCAACACAAGGGGTACAATCTATCAAAAGTTCGTGCAACTGCTTACATACCCCGACGATATTGACATATGTAATTGGAAAAACTCAGCGGGCTGTCACCGATGCGTTTGCGAGCATTGAAGCAGAAGTGGCCAAAATGGGTTTAGCGATAAACGAGGACAAAACCAAGTATATGCTGTCAACGACGATGTTTTGTAATAATCGAGGAAAACGAGAAGCGAAACGAAGCCAGCATAGAAATTTAGAAGAAAAAAAACGAAAAAAACGAATGAAAAACCTGTTCAGCTGAATGGTACCCCTTCGCATACATATTACATCCTGATACGGGAAATGTGTCACTATATGTATAGTGCATATAGTAAAGAACTGGAATCCAAAAAAAGCAAGTCAGGCACAGGCATTTCTAGAACAGGGCTAAGGAATACACAGAGCGCAAAATAGAGTTTAAGTCCTTAATCAGCCGATCTAAAGTAAGTTGTGGAAGGAGTTCTGTGAGTCCATCTCGGATACTAGTGAAGCTTCCAGACTTCGTAAGGTGGTGGCAAATCTGACGGCACGTGGGCAGAAGTAGCGAGGAAGCTTTAGATAAATTAGTTGATGCTCACTTTCCAGGAAGTAGATCACCACTGGATTCTTCTACTTATGGCAACTCATATACTGGTATGTCAATAGGGGACGAGGTAGATAATCTCATTACATGGAAGAATCTGCGATGGGCTATCATGTCATTCGCACTGCTCAAAGCATTAGGCCCTAATGGAATTTTACCAACTATGCTACAGAAAGCTCCAGTCAAGGTCAGAAATGGGGACATTTTTAAATATTGTTTAAGGTCAGATTACGTATCAATGTCGTGAAGGGAAGTGCGTGTTATATTCATACTTAGGCAGGTAAACCAAACCACCGCCTTCACCATAAGGAATTTGCACTAGCAGCCTTCCTAGACATAGAAGGTGCTTTCAATAATATACAAGGAAGCGCCATCAAACAGGGCCTAGAATCTATGAATGTCGAGCATAGCATTACCAATTGGCTCTGCAATATGTTCGGCACTAAAAACATTAACTCCACTATCAGAATCAGTTCAATAAGAAAATCCGTTACCAGCGGGACCCCCAGGGAGGCGTTGTCTCACCCATCCTGTGGGTTTTAGTCATCTATGGGATACTTAAAGAACTAAGCAATACAGGCATAAGCGTCACTGTTTACGCAGACGACGTGGTGGGACATTAAGTGAAATGATGAAATCAGTTCTTAATAGTCTCGAAAAATGGGCTAGAGGTTGTGGACTGCACGTCAACCCGGATAAAACAGATTTGGTACTCTTCAGCAGGAAATACAAGATACCACCCTTCAAAATGCCTAAATTAGCACGGGTGGAGTTTTCCCTTTCGGGTCGCGGTAGATATCTTGGTGTTATGCTGGATAGGAAACTAAATTGGAAACTTAACATACAGGAAAGAGTCCACAAGGCTTATAATGCTCTCGAGATCTTTCTGTATCTTTTACCACTAGACCTACAAATCAAATTTCAAGCGAGCAACAGTGCGCTTCGGCTCATTAACGTTGGTCTCTTCAAGACTAATAATGTAGAACATAGCTCAATTCTCACGGAATCATTTCCCGAAATCCCTGACGAATCGGACGATATCCTTGGCACTTTAGACTTCGACACACCATACGAAGTAATGTTTCCTAGGAAACAGGATGGAAGTCTTCCTAGGACTGGCGAAGGAAGACAGTCTCTGTCCATAACGAGATTGCAATATACACATATGGCTCTAAGACCAGAGAGGACATGAGGTCAGGTATTTACTCGAGAGATACGAACGTACAGGTGGCTTTGAGACTTCCGGATACATGCGCAGTGTTCCAATCAGAGGCTCTAGCTGTACTTAAAGCTGCGGAATTACTTGAGATGAGATCAATATCCGACAAGAATATCGCCATCTACATTGACAATCAGGCTACGCTAAAGGCGCTAGAGTCTTACGTCACAAAATCTGAGATAATCAGGAATTGTACGCAGAACCGAGTCAGATTAGTTTGGGTACCTGGACACTGCGATATCGAAGGCCACGAGCAATCCGACGCGCTGGCCAAAAGAAGAGCGGGGCTTCCGCATAGTGACATAATTGGTAGTATTAAACCACCAGGGTGCGTTGCTGAGGGAATTATTCGTGATAGAATCATCGACACGACTAATCTAAGACGGTCAAACTTAGATGGTCACAGGGTGTCTAAAGCCTTGTAGCATGTATCAGAAAGTCTGAGGAGATCATAAAATTAGAAAGATCAGGGCTAACAACAGCGATAGAAATACTCTCTGAATACTAACGATGGCATCCTCTACGTGGTTGCATCCGCGGCTCTACCTGTGGTTCAAAAACATGTTATAGTTGTCGCATTCATTTGCCTATTTCTCAGCCTCAAAACAACAATCAAAAATGATCTATGGTCTAACTCAAATAAATTTGTTTACTCTTTAGAAGTCGATAAAATAAAATGTTTAATTTGGCATCGAATTGGTACCCCATAGAGCCCATATTTATACCTTAACGTGAGTCCATCCATAAGAAAGGAGACCCCCTCAACTGCGCCAATTATAGACAGATGCATCAGTCTCCTCAACATCGCATACAAGCTCTTCTCTGCGATATTGTGTGAACGCCTAAAACCATTTATTAACAGTCTGATCGGCCCCTACCAGTACGGTTTCAGGCCAGGAAAGTCCACCATCGATCAAATCTTCGCACTTCGGCAGATCCTGGAGCCCAAGAAGTCCAAATCGATACTCATCATCTCTTTATCGATTTCAAGGCAGCCTTTGACAGTATCTATAGAGAAGAGCTATATAGAGCCATGTCTAGTTTTGACATCCCTGCCAAACTTGTTCATCTGTGCTGGATGACGATGAAGAACGCTCGCTGCTCCATCAAGGTCGGTAATTACCTCACCGAGACCCTGTCAAAAAAGGCTTTCGACAAGGTGACGTGCTGTCATGTGACTTCTTTAATATTGTATAATACAATACATGCAGGGATTGTGCGGAACTCGCAAGCCAACACAAGGGGTACAATCTATCAAAAGTTCGTGCAACTGCTTACATACCCCGACGATATTGACATATGTAATTGGAAAAACTCAGCGGGCTGTCACCGATGCGTTTGCGAGCATTGAAGCAGAAGTGGCCAAAATGGGTTTAGCGATAAACGAGGACAAAACCAAGTATATGCTGTCAACGACGATGTTTTGTAATAATCGAGGAAAACGAGAAGCGAAACGAAGCCAGCATAGAAATTTAGAAGAAAAAAAACGAAAAAAACGAGTTTCTTTACTTATCCATATATAATACGTATACTTATTGTAGGTGTTACACTCTTCAGCGTCGAGATCCAAATGGACGAGAAATCGGCATAATCAGATGAATGTTAATAAAACTGTTATACAATGTTAACTCTTATACATTATGTACATAACAGAAATAGTGAGAACATAAGAGAAAAAATGAGTACTTAACAACACAATTGCTACGTTAATAATATGTATGTATGTTAATATTTAGAGAGTGCACTTAGCTTAAAAAATAATATTTATGCAAAAGTGTAAATGTGCACTGTTTGGCAAAATGAAACAAATAGACGAAAAATGTGAAATACAATTTGTTGACGGTTAGATGCTGCATTCATTCCTAAACATTCCGCCACCCCTGGAACATAGTTTCAGGACACAGGTAAGACTGCCAGCTTGTGTATGGGGCGAATTAGATGTCCATTAGTAGTCTTCAGCGTAACGACCTGCACATGAACGTCTTTCCCGGGATGTATTTCGGTAACTCGGCCCAAGGCCCACTTGCCCGGTGGTAAGTTTGCATCTTTGATGACGACGAGATCATTCATTTTGATGTTAGCCTGGATGTGCTGCCAACGAGGGCGATGCTGGAGCGACGTTAAATATTCCATATACCAGCGTTTCCAGTACCCTTGGACCTTAGACTGCAAAAATTGCCAGCATGTCAAACGATTTGCTGGTAAATCTAACGTTGGCTCCGGAACAGCAGCATACGATTCGCCTAAAAAGAAATGAGCTGGGGTTAGTGGGTCAATATCAGTGTCGGAAATCTGGCACAAAGGTCTAGAACTGTTCGAAAATCAGAGCATCTAAACCTATCACTCGACGAAGATGTTGTTTGACTGATTTTACTCCCGCCTCCCACAAACCGCCGAAATGTGGTGCCGAAGGGGGAATAAAATGCCAGGTAATTCCATCGCGGGCCAAAGAGTCTGCTACGAGGGAATTATGTTGTTCTGATAAGACTAGTTTATGCATCTCCGACAAAAAGCGTACTGATCCCTGGAAGTTTGTGCCATTATCGGAGTATATGTGTGATGGTTTTCCGCGACGTGCGACGAAACGCCGAAGCGCCGCAAGGAACGCGTCCGTAGTCAGGTCACTGACAAGCTCAAGGTGGATGGCTTTAGTCACTAGGCAAACAAAAAGTGCGATATAGCCTTTAGTGAACTGTGATTTACGACCCGATTTCACTTTTAGCGTTATCGGCCCAGCGTAATCACAACCACAGTGCGCGAACGGTCTACTTGTTTGAATCCGTTGTGGGGGTAGATTACCCGTCAGCTGGGTGGTGGTAGCTTTTCTTTGGCGAAAGCAGCGAACACAATCGTGAGTTAGTTTTCGAAGTAAGTTTCGACATCCGATTATCCAATATTCCTGTCGAATTAAAGCGAATAGTGTTGAAGTTCCAGGATGTAAAAAGCAATTGTGTGCATCAAGAGCGATGAGTTTTGTTACAGCATGTCCCTTAGGTATTATAATAGGATGCCTGGCGTTGAACGAAATAGTAGCCTGTTGGATTCTTCCTCCGACTCGCATGACGTTATCAGGATCTAGAAAGGGAGAAAGATTTGTGATTTTGGAATTTTTCGGGAAAAACCCATGTTTGTTGAAGTATGCTATGTGATCTCTAAAGCCCCAATCTTGCAACCATTTGATGATCTGAATTTTAGCGTCATAGATCTCAATTGGTTGCAGATTATCTGAAGATATTTGCGATTGCTTTCGGCATATAGCAATGAAACGATGTATCCGTGCGACTGTTCGAATTAATCTGTTCCACGATGAAATGCGTTTGGCGAGTTTGTCATATGGATGTTCGTCGTTTGTTACAAGGTATGATGCCGCTGCGACTTTCTTCTCCTCGTGCTTGCAGGTAGGATCTTCTTCAATATGGTCGACTAGTGGCCACTGTTCAATCCCTTTTCCTAGCCAATGTGGACCGGTCCACCAAATAGGGTGTTCAAGTAGATGCGATGGTGGTATACCGCGAGAAGCGCAATCAGCCGGATTGGACTCCGATTTAACATGGAACCATCTGTTTCTAGGGATTGTATTGAGAATCTCTGCCGTTCGATTACCGACGAAAACATTCCAACCTGGATGTGCTGCCAACGAGGGCGATGCCAGTATATTAGTCTTGACGTCTCCATTAGGCAGTTCGTAGCGCGAATAAATGACTGCAGCGTACGCAGAAGCCGATGCATCTGAAAACCCATGCAATTGGAGCGCTGAATTTGCCAGACCTATAGTACGAGGTATTTCGACTTTGGTAAGCATTACTAATTCATCACGATATCTGCTCCACTTCGCTGCTATTGGGTTGGGAATACGGTCATCCCACTCAAGTTTTTGATGCCACAATTCTTGGAAGATAATTTTCAATTGCACAACAGAGGGAGCGAGGAAACCGAGGGGGTCGAAAATGCGTGCAACATCTCTTAAAATTTGGCGTTTTGTGACTGGATCGTTAGGAGTGTAGTTTAAACGGAAGCTAAACACATCACGCTTCGCGTTCCAATATAGCCCGAGCACCTTTGTCCACGAATCCGCGTCAGTGTCTAAGCAAGTAATGGTTACGAACGAAGTATCTTGACCTTGCAGGAGTTCAACGCAATTGCTTTGCCATTTACTCAACTGCATACCGCACTTTGAAAGTAGTTCAATTAAATTATCGCGTTTAAAAATTGTTTCAGTCAACGTATCTCCACCTGAGACTACATCGTCCACGTAAAAGTCATTTAAGATGATTTCCGACGCGATAGGAAAGTCGTTTTTATAGTCCCTTGCAAGTTGCTCCAATGCCCGAACCGATAAAAATGGAGCACAGGATGTACCGTACGTCACGGTTCGCAACCGAAAATGTTCTAAAGGCTCAGAGGGTGACTTGCGCCAAACGATGCGCTGAAAGTCAGCATCCTTATCCGACACCCATATTTGACGAAACATTTTGATAATGTCTGCTGTGAAAACGAATTGGTGGCGACGAAATCTTAGACACACCGAGAATAGATTTCGTTGGATAGGTGGACCTATCATTAGTGAGTCGTTTAATGAATTGCCATTCGTGTCCTTGTAGGACCCGTCGAAAACGACACGAAGCTTTGTAGATTTGCTGTCTGGCTTTAGAACAGCATGATGAGGTAGGTAGAATATGTTCGAATTTGGAACTTCCGAATGAGGTATCTTTGACATATGTCCCAACGCGATATATTCATCGAGAAACCGAGAGTAGTTGTCGAATAGCTCCTTATTGTTGGAGAATTTTCGTTCCATCCATTTAAGTCGCGCGATGGCTCCATTTAGCGTATCAGCAAACAGGGGCAATGATTTGAAAGGAAGATCGACGATATACTTTCCCTTTGAATCGCGACTATGGGTTCGAAGAAAGTGTTCCTCGATGTCCAAGTCTTCTTTAGACACAATTGATTTCGGATCGACTTTCTCAATCGTCCAAAATGATTGTAGAATCGTGTCGATTTCAATAATCGAGTGATGTGAGATAATACTAGTCTCGATGTTGGATGGTAGTTGTCCAGCCAAAACCCAACCGAAGATGGTTTTTTGGGCTATGGGATAGCCATTTGTGCTATGTACGACCTCTCCTTGTAAAATTTCCCATGCTTTGTCGGCACCTAGCAATATGTCAACAGGGCTGGATTTGTTAAATGATCGGTCTGCTAAATCTAGCACATGCAAGTGGTCCCAATCCTCTATGGTAAATGTGTTTGTAGGTAAATTGGTGGTAACGCTTGATAGTATATACGTATCAACCGAGATACTAAATAAATCAGAGCATGTTTTGATTACCAGTGAAATAAGGCCTCTAGATTTACCAGCGCTGGTAGACCCAATACCACTGATGGGTATGCGGGCGTTTCTTCTTTTTAACCCGAGTGGTTGAATGCATGACTCAGAAACAAAAGAAACCTGCGAGCCTGAATCTATTAGGATACGCACTTGCTGATATTTACCCGTAATATCTAGGACTTTTCCAATTGCGGTTGGAAGTAAAGTCTGAAATACGCGATCCGCGGAGTTGACCGAGTGATTGTTGACTAAGTGCTGAGCTGCTGCTGATGTCGATGGACGATTTGAAGTGATGGTTTGACGAAGAGGTTGGTTAGTTTGATCGCAGTTGAAAGTATTAGGAATGAAGCGATTATCCGAATTTTGACTAGTTTGTGCGTTAACTAGGTCATCGTGGACCAAACTGTGGTGACGCGTGTTGCAGGTTTTGCACCGAAATTTAGATTGGCAGCGTGCTGAGGAGTGGCCGCTGCGTAAGCAATTAAAGCAGAGTTTGTTGACTTTCACGAATTCTCTACGAGCTTTAACTGCCATACCTACGAACGCAGGACACTGTGAAAGTCCATGAGAAGCACTACATGCATGCTTTTTACTACAGGGTTCCTTGGTCGATTGTTTTCGCGAACGGTCACCTTACAGCTTTCCAAAGCCTCGCACCGACGCTCCAAACAATCTAACAATTGATCTATGGTAGGATAGTCTTCAGCAATACTATCTTCTGACCATGCCTGACGAGTTTCAGGATCCAATTTGTTCATCAAAATATAAATGAGCCACGGATCCCTGTCAAACGAGTTAAGAGATGTTAGACCTCTCACAATTTCATCAGCTCCGTCTGATATTTTGCGCAGGAGGCTAACATTGGTGGTGTGGGTGGATGGTAATTCGGTAAATGCTTTTACATAGCTATTTATGATATAGCGTGGCCTATCATAACGCTTTTCAAGCCTAGTCCATGCTTGATCATACGTAGCATCGCATATTGGCAAATGATTTAAGAGACATAGCGCTTCGTTACGAAGGCAAGACTTCAATAGGTGGAACTTCTGGGTTTTGGACAGGTCTTTTTGATTATGGACTGCACCTTCGAACATGTCCCTAAATGCTGGCCATTCCCGATAGTTTCCAGAAAATGGTTCAATTCGAATTTTAGGGAGGAAAAGATCGGAACCTCTTTCCGCTGAATTACACTTTTGTAGTGTTTCCACTAACGCCTTCTGTTGGTCAGCCAATCTGCCTACAATATTCTTATTCTGCTCAACTGTCTCACGTTCCCTGCAGATAGTAAAACGGATGAGACGATTAAACATTTAGACTCGAACACTTCGAAGTCTGGGAGTGGATCTACATAACCTTCGGTTCCTACGAATTCATACATGCGGTTTTGTGAAGCACTGAACTCCTTCCACAATTCTTCTGCTTTAGTCAGACGAACCTTAAGGTCCGATAGCGTAACTGAATCAGCAATAGATTCCGTATATGTTGCGAGTTTTGTCAACGAACCCTTCAGGTGGCCGCGAGCTAGGCGTAGGGCAGGCAAAGAAGTGGTAGCAAACGAAATCGTTTCAGTCATCTCTAATAGCGAATGAATGTTACGAAACGAATGATGTTAGAAATAATGTTTTATGTATATCTGTTGGCACTTTGCTAAGACGAAGTTTTAAAGCAAGTACCTTTCACGGCTACAGGTCCACGTGGAGCGGTTTTATTAATTAGTAAAATGATTCAAACAACCGCAGGAATTTTGATGAATAAATGAACTGAAAATGTTTTAGAAATGCGAGTGCCTTTTTACACTTTATAAACGACGACAAAATCAGCACGTGGCAAATACTAAGAAGCGATCGCGAAATGTTCTTATACAAAGTCTTATGCCCGAAATAATTCAGGGATTTTAAGTCTTTCTAATTTCTTTGATGTAACCGAATGTTGAATTAAAGTTTTGCGAAAAATTAGCACTCTGTTAGAATCTTCAAAAACCTTCCGACTCGACTGTATTAACAAATTTAACAGATAGGGATGCGTTAAAACAAATCCATAAGATCAGCAACAATCCACATGGACGAACAAATCCACAGAAATTATAATATGTAGAACTATAATATGTAGTTCAGCACGAAATCCAAAAAGAAATTCTGCAACAAATCCACCAGTAATTTTGCAAGACATCAATTAATCCGGCTTGAATTTGGACCAAAATGTTTTGTAATAATCGAGGAAAACGAGAAGCGAAACGAAGCCAGCATAGAAATTTAGAAGAAAAAAACGAAAAAAACGAGTTTCTTTACTTATCCATATATAATTCGTATACTTATTGTAGGTGTTACACTCTTCAGCATCGAGATCCAAATGGACGAGAAATCGGCATAATCAGATGAATGTTAATAAAACTGTTATACAATGTTAACTCTTATACATTATGTACATAACAGAAATAGTGAGAACATAAGAGAAAAAATGAGTACTTAACAACACAATTGCTACGTTAATAATATGTATGTATGTTAATATTTAGAGAGTGCACTTAGCTTAAAAAATCATATTTATGCAAAAGTGTAAATGTGCACTGTTTGGCAAAATGAAACAAATAGACGAAAAATGTGAAATACAATTTGTTGACGGTTAGATGCTGCATTCATTCCTAAACAGACGATTTGGACAGAACGTTACAGTGGGCAGCTATAACTTCAAGGTAGTAAGGGACTTTGTCTACCTTGGCTCTGCTATAAGCTCTATAAACGGCATCAGCGCAGAAATTAAGCGAAGAATAACTCTGGCCAATCGCTGTTTTTTGGGCTTTTAAGGCAATTCAACAGTAAAGCCCTATCTCGAACAACTAAGGAGACTCTGCTCATCCCAGTCCTGCTTTACGGCGCTGAAACATGGACTTTATTGAAAGAGGATGAAGATATCCTTGGTCGCTTCGAGAGAAAAATTCTTCGTAAGATTTTCGGTCCCATTTGCGTTGACGGGTTTTGGAGGGGAAGATTCAATCACGAACTATACGAGCTGTACAGCGACATTGACCTGGTAAAAAAACTGCGTATTGGACGTTTGAGATGACTAGGACATGTAGAGCAAATGGACACCAACGCTCCGGCCCGCAGAGTCTTTGAATCTAATCCGGAAAGACGACGCAGTAGAGGGCCTCCCCCGCGTAGGTGGCGCGCACAAGTTCAAAGGGACCTCCACCAACTTGGAGTGCGAAACTGGGGGGAATTGGCTAAAGACCGATCTAAATGGAGAGGCTTGTTGGTTGAGGCCCCGGTTCACTCTGAACTGTAGCGCCTCCTAAGAAACTAAGTAAGTGAGTCCATCCTGTCGTTTAATCTTTATCTATTTTAGGAGCTGAGGAGAGCAATACTCGTAAATAAACAATTGAGCGGTTCATATTCATACCGTGGAGTTATCATATCACCAGTTTAGTCAAATCTTTACGGGACTCGAAGAGTAACTATTTTGAACTAACGCTGAAAGGCAATCGATGCATTGTTGTGGTATTTAATTGCGACATTTCGCTAATCACCCACACCACCCACACATTAAACGATTCATTGGAATTCATGGGAATAATAATCACCATGGAAAATCATAATGCATGAGTAAACCCGTTTTCTAAACATTTTGTTATTTTCACTTCTAAAACAGATGCCACCGATTAACGAGGAACTAAAACTCATTTTTGCTGGCCAGTCCGAACGTTTTACCGCATCAAATGAACTTTACCATGGATATCATGAGTATCGTAAAATCAACTAATTGCCAATTAAAAATTACCATTTGTATTAGTACACTTCAACCCAACGAAACTATGTACAACTAATAGTCCATTAAAAGTGATTTCATTGCCGATTTATTGATCGTTAAAAATTTGTTTGCTCTTGATCCAAAAATATTTAATATTAATTGATACGATATTTTTAGATGAAAACTTCTTTGAGAAAATTCAAAGAGAGCACTAAAGTGGCGGGATTTATTATAATAAATAAATAATAAATATACTTTAACTAGCACACGATTTTCTTTTTAGTTCATTGACCACAACATTTGTGTGCAAACAAATTTAGACTTTTCTGTCTTCAGATGGGTGAAAGACCTCATTTCATATTTGGAACTAAATATTCTATAGTTTTTGCGAAAAGTTTGACGAATTAACTAACACAACAGAAATCAATATAGCCGACCTGTAAAGCTAACACACGAATGCAAAGGCTAACGCTGGTACTCATAAATATCAACAATTTGCTATTTCCTTTCAACCCTTGTAGGTAGAGATGCGAAGAGGAAAACAACGGGTGTGTCTATGCCTCGGGTACGGACAGATGACGTGAGTACGTCTACAATGTTCGCCAAGAGATCGTTTTATTGTTATTGGTATCAGGAAGGAAGAAAGGTAGGAAATAAACAATAAAAAAAGAAAATTAAAGAAAGAATTTATTATGTCATTATAAGTTTATTGACGACAGGTCTGTGATATGAAAAGTAGGATGCAAGTGGCATGTATTCTAGATTGTAGGTTGAGGTGGGATCATGTCGCCTTATCACTGCGGCCACCATTGTCTTCGTCTTCGTTGAGCATTCTACATACTTGTATGTTACCTTGCTATCTCCATAGCCATGAAGTGTTTTTTGAATCGACAATGACCTGTGAGGAATCCTGTGGCTATTCGAATCTAACGCCTGAGAACGCAACCTTGAAGTTGTGTCTGAAGTGGAATGGCATGCATGTTACATCGAGATTTCTGACAAACGTTAAATCAATGCATGTATTGCCTACAATCGTCGATGGGGGTCTGGATATAGGATAGATTGAACTCGCTGGGCATGAAGTCCAGTAACCGGCCGTCATTAACACGAGTGGCCGACGCCGCAGACGCTTCTTTCGCTCCCAACAACACTTAAGTCTCTCATAAGGAGTTTGTGGAGCATCAAGTCTAACCGTATACGATTCATGTATTTCCACTTGGCTTTTCTACGAGTATAAGGCGACATTATCCCGATGTCTTTGGAACGTGCATTGATATTGCCTTTTTAACAGGGTTCAAAAGATCTCTTCTTTGAACGTGGCAATACCAACTGAGCCGGTCGCGCTCTTTTTTTTGTACGATGGTTTCCTTGATGTGAAAGCTTCCACGGATCTTCGAACTTCTTATTCGATCAAGCTTTGTCACTCCTGCTGTCATGCGAAGCATCTTCATCTCAGCTGCCGTTAATTTACGCTCATACTTTTTGTACATCGTCCAACATTGTGAACCATATGTGAGCGCTGGGCGTACAACTGCGGTGTAGAGCCTTCCTTTCAACTTAGGGGAAATTTTTCTGTCACAGAAGATAGCGGAATTTTCTCGCCACTTCATCCACCCTACGCTTACACGATGATTGATGTCGTCATCACAAGTTGCTTTGCTATTGATCATAGATCCCAGATATTTGAACTTTTCACACTTGGGAAGCACTGTTCCATTCAAATAAATGTCTGGAATAGGCCTGAGTGGATCAGAAAACGGCCAGCACAAGTACTCTGTCTTTTTTTTAACTAATGCGATACCCATTTCCCTCCAAAACGTTCACCCACACATCAAGTGCTCGTTGCAGGGATGTAGGATCCTCACTTATGATGGCTCCATCGTCAGCAAAGAATAACTGATGTACCTTGGGGTCCATCACTTTACCTTCAAGCAGATAATCAAGGACTGTAATAAAGATCAAAGGGCTTAAAACGCTTCCCTGGTGCATCCCGACTTTGATTGGGAACTCTTCGGTTACTCCAGCGGGGCATCTCACTCTTGTCTTTGCTCCTTCGTACATGTCCATGATTATCTGTATATAGGTTTCTGGAACCCCTCGATATCTTAGCGCCACCCATATCAGATCTCGTGGTTGACGGTCGAATGCCTTTTCAAAGTCAACCAATACAATATGCAAATCCCTTAAGGAATCACGATGTTTTTCCATTATGATCCTTATAGTTTGGATTGCATTTGTGGTTGATTTACCCGAGACACACTCGCACTGATCATCAGATAGCCGTATTATTTTTCGCAATCGGCCACCTAACACCCGCTCAACGATCGTCATGGTGTGTGACATCAGCTTGATCGAACGGTAGTTATAACAGTTTCGCGTATCACCCTTCCCTTTCTTTACAGGGAGAAGGTAACTTTCCCTCCATTGATTCGGCATTGGATCACCTCTCACAAATTTGGAGATGAGAATTCTGAGCCATCTGAACCCGACGTCTCCCATCTTTTTCCAGAACTCAGAGGGTATCTCGTCTGACGCAACCGCTTTTCGTTTTTTGGAGTATTTGACCGCCTCGACTGTGATGTCGGGTATTTCTTCACAGTTAGGGGTGGCTGTTGGAAAGTATAACCGGGGAAACTGTTCATTTAAAAGTTCTTCACAATACTGCCGCCACCTCTGCAGAATTTTGTCGTCATCCACAAGAAGCTGGTCATGAACATTGCTAATGAACTTTGGCGAACGAATCGCCTGAGCATTGTTCCTTCTTGGGCGGCTATTTTGAAGATAGTGGCACTCTTGTTCATATTGTGTCTTCGCAGCTCCTGGCTAGCCTGGTTTGCATCAGCAACCGGGGAAAATATTTTCTCCAGCTCCCGATACAGGCCCTCCGTACTCTCTGCTTGAAGCTGGGCGCACTTCTTCTTCGCTTTTTTCTTGCAGCATCTGTATTCCATTTCGAGGCGAACTTTTTCGTCACTATTATTAGAGGGGCACTTTGACCAAGGTTTGAAAGCCGCTTTCTTCTCATTTATCACTTTCTTAGCTTCATCACTCCACCACCATGTTTCTTTGGCGTCTTGATGGTGGGTGGCCTTTTGAAGCTCCTAGCAGTGATTTGGCCTTCTTTAAGCAAGTTTGCTGTAGGGAATCCCACATACTTTGTGCTCTGCACTCTTCATCCTCAACTCCGTTGATGGTGTGAGAGAGGTAATTTTTCATTACGAAAACAAAGCCTCGCCTTTTTCTTTGTCCAGATTCTACCACTTGATTTTCTCAGAGACCCTTGTTTGTTTGCTTTTCTTCGGTGTTTTCATAAAAAATTCTGTTAGCAGGAGACGGTGTTGCCGAGCGATTGCCTCTCCCAGGATCACTTTGCAATCTTTTACCCGAGGCTTCATGAAACTGCCTACCAAATGGTAGTCAATCTGAGTTTCATCTCCACCACTGCTGTAAGTGATCAGGTGTCGGCTTTGTTTGATGAACATGGTATTTAACACGATAAGACCGTGTGATTTGCACATGCTTAGGATGTATTCACCAGGAAGGTTCCTGGTGCCATTCCTAGTCCTCCATGGTAGTCTTCATAGTCTTCGTTTGATTTTCCGACATGTCCATTCAAATCTCCTCCAACAAACAGAAATTCTTCCTTTGGGATGTTCTTAAGGAGATTGTGGAAATCTAGCCAAAATGCATCTTTATCTCTCTGATTACACCCATAGTGGGGAGCATATGCACTGACAATATTCCACACCTCTCCTTGTATTACTAGTTTGAGAGACATCAAACGGTCGCTGGACTTCGAAATGCTCAAGACGTTTCTTCCCCCCTCTTCCTATCCGCCCGTGGCCTGAGAACCAGTATAAGGGTATTAATAATCCCTTTGGCACTGCCGCAAGGATGATACCGATTCCGTTCTTAGCCTTTTCCTCTCTTGGACACACAAGATATCCACCCACCTTCTATTCATCATCTCTTCCAGCTCGTAACTTCGACCGGTCATGCTTCCAACGTTCCAACTCGCGACCCTCAAATTGCGTCCAAGCTGTTTCATTATTTTGCTAGCCCCCGGAATCCGTATAGCTCCAACCCAAACATTTCTGCTCGGTCCAGGATCAGTACCAAGCACAGCACTGGTAGTGCCTGGCGGGGTAGTGCCTTTCCTTTTTGCAAGTATTACCATAATGATACAGTTTTGCAATACAATTTTTTGCACCATATTGCGATGGTGTTTGTTGTTTGACACGTGCATGCTCCTGTTTTAGTATTGTTTGATCTTTCTTCTATGACACCGGTGATCTCCAGTCGTGTCAACCCACGGACTCGCATGCACACTTGTGGGAGGGTTTTTAAGGTAGTACATGTGTCGCTAGGCTCACTTGGGTGTTATATTTCCTAGATCTGATTTGTTCCCATGATTTCTTTATCATCATTTCATACGAGTACCTATTATACGTATTTTTTTCTTTTGGTGCGCGAGTAGGGGTGAAAAGCTTTTATGGATACATGTAGCCCGTGCTACGAGTCATGCTCCACTCCATTACGTGCTGTTTTTCCCCTGCGGCATCGCCAGTCAAGGTATTCCTTCGTAGGGGCAGGTTTGACATTTCGTCACTTCTTTTTAGCTGCCAAAGCTGGCAGGATCTTTGTTTCTCGTTGGTCGTTCCTTTATATGCAGTTGTTACATCATCAGACTCGAGATTACTTTACTTGTAGTCTTCCAGCCTTCGCTCCTCGCCAACATTAATGAGGTCAGGCTTCTTGGGTTTACTTGCCTGCCAATTGCTCTTTCTAGGATGTTCCTGGACCTGGTATAATTTTGGCATTCCATCAGTACATGCTCTACGTTCTGCATTTTTCCTTCACAGTGCTAGCAGAATAGGTCGTCCACGTTCTTGTAAAGATACTCCCGGAAGTATCCGTGCCTCGATAGAAATTGTGTTAGGTAGTAGTTTACCTCCCCGTGCTTTCTGCTAATCCATTCATCAGATCAGTTTGTATGTCCATCGCCCTTTGCTTGTGATGTTCCACCTATGTTGCCATTTTGCTTTTATAGCTTCTATAGCTGGTTCCGTCATTGTGCTCGCTTTCATGTAGGGCCGCAGTTTTCTTCGCGTCTAGATCGATGGGCATTCGACCTAAAGATACGATTCTATGCGCCGAGTTCACCATATAATGTATGACTTACGATGCGTCGCTTTTTTTAGTTTTTTTAGTAAACTATAAAACTTTCTTACATAAGTACATATACATGTATAAAGAATGTAGAAGGGCACATGTGCGTATGGAAATAAACATACCCGCATTATAAGTAACTGCATATACCGTTGCCTTAAATTTTGAAATATGCCGTGCCATATATATGATTCGTTTAATTGAAACCATTTAGTGCCACCAAACTCATAAAACCAAAATGTCCATTCCTTTACTATCTACATCCGGTCAGTATACTCATTCCGATTGCAACAGTGCCTATATTTGCACATATCTACGAACCATTTACCAAACAAAATACTAAAGCCAAAATCCTTACATACAACCAACGAGTCCTACAGTATAGTTTTCTACTATATGTGTACACATCTATATCCATTTCATTTTCAATGACCAATCGACGGATTGAACACTAAAGTAAAAAAAGTCCATACCAAAAGGCATAATGCTTTTAGCACATTCAAAGAGGCGACAAAGAACTCAGAGTGTATCCAATAATGGGTGCCGTGGCGTAAGTGGTTAGTGTGTCGGATCACTACGCATGAGGTTCCAAGTTCGAATCCCAGAAAACACCAAAAAGTTTTTTCACGGTCCCACCTCTCGCCGTTCGGATTCGGCATTAAACTGTAGGTCCCTTCCATTCGTGTTAAAAATATAACGCACACAACATGAGTGGTGGCGAGAAGCTAGGCCCTAGCACTTAACGAGCTGTTGCGCCAAATATTTGTTTTGTTTTGTTTTTGTATCCAATAATGCGGGAAACTTTCGAGGTGAATGGCATATTAGCACTTTTAAACGTTTCCGATCATTCTGGGAATCTTTTCTAAAAAGGCCGAAGCAAAGCATTTTTTTCCAGATATAATCCTCATCTATCTCTACACACAGTGCCTCTAGTCAAGCACCAGATGGGTGGTCATTTACTGAGTTTTGGATAATTGTAAAAATATGTGTTCCCTGCTTTGTTATGGAGTTATCAAAAACTACCAATTCTTACAATTTTTCTTACATATTTATCAGTCTTCCTTCCTTTGCTTTTTGATGTAAGTATTTTTATCTCTCTAACTCGTTATTCTATAACTTTATACCTCGAATAATACTCTCCTTTAGTCCGTCTCCGTTTCTCCATATACCATATGAACACATCTCGATCTACAGGCTCAGCGTATGAGAATATTTACTTCAAATTTCATATCCGTGGTCTTCTAGTTTATAACCAGAGGCGAAGTCAGATTTGTTTTGCGCTAAAATATTCACTACTTTACTTAAGGTCGATTTTAAAAATTGCAATTGTTAAGTAAATACGAGTATATATGCAAAATTCTGATCAGTTTTGATGTAAATCCTTAAAATGTTCATGGTCTCACACGGCGGATGTAAGACCCATTCTTACATACGAGTATGTATGTGTATGATTCTGGTACGGTGGAAGCTACTCGAGAAGCAATACTAACTTTCAAACCTCAATAAAACCCACACGATGTGCGACGGAGTCATGGTGTCAATTAGAATAACACCAACAGCTGCACAGAAAACGCGCTCGGTTTCATTTCGCTTGATCTATACCGCAGCAGTCTGGCGGCCAAAACCTCTAAGACGGTGGGAAGACCAAATATGGTCATCGAACTCTTACGGTCATGCCGCCATATTATCCCAATATCGTTGGTAAAACGATTACTGTTTTCGTAGATAGCCAGGCAGCCGTTTAAGCTATAGACTCAGATACGAGTATAACTAGACGACGCTTGTGAGATATCTGAAGCTAATACGGTGACCCTCTGCCGAATACCAAGGCGTATAGATATCGCAAAAAACGCGATAAACTTGCAAGGAAGGGTACATCGCTACATCGCAGGGTCTCCCTTTTGTAGAGATCCCAATTAGCTCCTTAATAAACAAAACAGAAGATGAAGCCAACTGTCGAGCGAACCGATGCTGGACACATGTGTAATGGTTAGGATGCTATGGTGGGCCTTAAGCAAGAAGAGATTTATTTCTCTGTTGAAACTTAGCCGTCATAATCATAATACACGGGTGATCTCCGGCATAATAACTGAGCACTGTGCTATAGGTATCCATGCGAAGCGCCACGGTGTGCAGTACAGCGACTATTGCAAAAACTGCAAGGACAAGGAAGAAATTGAGTCTGTTCGCCACCTGCCATATCCGTCAGAAGAATGAAGACTCTTGGTAGTTACTTCTTCTCGAAACTGGAAAACTCAAGTAATGTTAAGCTGATTGATCTCCTGAGATTCGTGTCACTATCTGGGTGGTTCTAACAAAGCGGACAAATCTCTTACAGTGTTCCAGGGTTAAATAAATGAACACAATGAACCTAAACCTTTGGTCTAAGTAAGCAGTGACTACATTAGTCACAAGGTACCTAAGATGACGTCAAAACAAAAAATAATACAAAGGATCTAGAAAAAGCTACTGATATTTTCAATTTGATGAGCAGCAATGTTTGCAAGAGTGATGAAAGCTTTTGTTTTCGAAGTGTTAATATTCAATGCCACTTTGCTTGCAATACTACAAATTTAGTAGTATTTAGTGTAAATGCACTGTTCTATGAAAAGCAAACAAATATCTTTAGCATCTTTAAATCGTGCAGTTTCGGGTAGTACGGTCCTAATAGACCTGTCCATGTAAAACCTAGAAAATTGAATTCTATTTTTGAAAAGCTTGGCTTTTCATGTCGACTGACCTTATCACTGATATTACAAGTTTTTCTTCATAGCTTCATAACTGACACTTATTTATTGGCGGGAAGTGCTTCTTTCTTTGTTCGAGAACTTTTCGGATTATAATCTCGCCGAAATAGGAAGAAGAGTGAGTGATGAATTTCGTGAGAATCGACGTGATGGACCAGACGATGTTTACTGAGATATTGTACATTGTTATTCAGCTACAGGTTAATATTTGGCCTCTATGTGTTATGGATTAACATCAAAGGTAGAAGTGTTAGGTTTTGTTACTCATTTCTGAGAAGCAGTGCTTTCACAGAACATTGGGTAGATATCGTCTTCATTTCATGGATGGTCAGGGACTTGAGAGCAGGCTGACTATCCGACAATATTGCGATGTCTTACCTGCATTTTAGTTGAATTTAACAAACCCTTTGATCGAAGAAATTTCTACTTGAAAAATGCTTAGTAATCCGGTAAGAGACATATACAACGCCGTCAACTCGAAGCAATGTCTCCTGACGAATGACCTCGACTTGGCGCTCTATACGACTATTCATATTTCATTGCATTCCAACAGATAGATTCATTGTTGGTGGATCTCCTTATGGTGACGGCATTAAGCTCTATCTTTTCGAGAGACTGATTCTTATCTTAATTCATCTGAACTTGTGAGTACTCGATTACAATTTCAATAATACACTTCCATTAATAACGTTAAAGCCCAATTAGTAGTAGTAGCCTTTTGATAAGTGCTTATGAGTACATGAATCTTTGGTCTGCTGTAGCCTGCTAATATGTTTATAATCTGCTTGGAATCGAACAGCTTTATAAAACTGCTGAAAGGTAGTGAAGTCAAGTGCAATAGAAATACAGTTTTTTTCCAAAGTCATTGTACTTCCCTCTAACTCTCATATCCATTACCCCCATTATGGGCTTGATAAGGCTGTAGGGAATGCCTTCAGTAAATTCGTTTCTAATTAGGTCAGTTGGTATATCAGAAATGATTAAGACTAAATTATGGAAAGTAAGCAAAACTTATAGTTTACGTCAAGTTTTTAAGCCCTAAGTTTCATTTAGAGACTTTGCGAGTATACACTCTACAGAATTGTCAATCTATATAATTAAGAGCATATTTTAATTTTCCCTGCACAATGTCGTGTTTGCTTCAATTACGGGTACAAACGACTAGCACTGCTGAGTAATTTAATTTGATTCAACCCCATCCCTCCCCTGTTCGCAATATGAACAACGACACAGTATTTCATCCAGAAAAGTACACCCTCTGCCGTGATAGCACTACATTAGATTAAATGAATACTTTCACAATGACACCGAGGCAGAGAGCGAGATCAGCAGCAAATTACAAGTGGATATGTCACCACTAACTATGGATACTGCATAAATTTCCACATATTGTGGACACATTCTGGAGAACTGTTCCCGCAAATATGGCATCTATATCACTTACTTCTGCTCAGCTCATGTTACCCAACTCAGGCAACAGGTATTTGCCATATTTTCCACAATTTAATGCCCTTTCTAATATTATGGGGTTTCACACTAGGCCATTAATTTATTGCTGCACAAGCATAACTCCACCGACCGACGGAGGTAATTTACAGGCTAGTCCGGATCAGGGATGATTGTGGGAAAGATAGTCCCCTCCCCCATCGGAGCCAAGTGTTTGCACGGCTTCTTCGGGTGGCAGAGACTGGCGATGTTTTTCATTGAATAATAAATGACTACACTGATAAACACGATAAATGTGCGATTTTTTTGTTTCGGGTCATTTGTTAAAGACTTCAATTGGGAAAGCGATGAAGGAGAAGATGCGCACCCTGACAATAAAAAGCGTGCCGCCTAACAATTTATATTAATTTGAATATACACGTTGTTTTTGCTGTAGCGGCTGGCGTGGGGGTGGTTGTGAGGTATCTAACGGATACAGCATTGAAAGTATCAATCGGCACTCTTGTTATACGCTTTGAAGCCTTGAGTAGATACAAATTGAGTTTTTGCAGTTTTTTTTTTTTGTTCGGTTACCCACTCTCTCTGTGTACAAGAGTATCACATTTAAATGTTGGAAAAATAAATAATTAAGAGTTGTGCGACTGTGTGCGTGTTGATTATGTTTGAGTTTGAATTTTCTTTTGATTTTTCTTCTCGAAAGATAGTTTTGACGTAATTAGCAGAACATTACAGATTTTTTTTTGCAAGTAGGTATAAGAATAGAGAAAGACATTTTAAGTTTGTGGTTTGTTGATCTTGAAGGATCACGTAAGTATGCGTGGCATTTTCGAAGAAAGCTGATTTTGAAAATGGATCACACAGTCTATTGGGTTCTTTTCCATTGTGTTGTCTAGCATTTTGAATTGAAAGCAATTTTGTGCACTTATTGTGATACTGCGGGTGGCTTAGAGAAATTAAGATGGGGCCATATAAATTCGTATTTAAATTGTGAGTAGAAAGTGCTAAACATACGAGTAATATGCACTCGTATGTGCATGTATAAAGTTTACCTGTAAAGCTTACGGGTGGCCATTTATGTTGATGGCAAGCTGGGTACTGCAAATATTAACAAATATCCATATCTTTACACAAAAGTATTATCTACAACTTAATTTTGTAAAAATTTCATTGCGGTTTCCCTGCAATTTTTAGAATGTAAAATCCTGAAACGTCTTATCCTGACTTCTTTGTGGAAAGTATTGCACTAGCTGCGTTACTAAACAGCGATTGAATGCTTGTGCTCGTATAACGTGTTTGACATCACATGCATGGTATATAACAGGCTGACTAGATTTTGAAAGCTCCAAAGGATATTGCAAGCTTCTAGGAAACTGATACGAGTATGATTGTTTTTTTTTTCTTGTGATGAATGGCTATACTAGGTGACGAATGTCCTCTATATAAATCAATGTCTATGTCGGGTGATTTTACGTTGAGACCAGTTCAGATAGCCGATAAGCAACGCATCAATAACAAATTTCGAGTTTTCTTTTATCTCTAAAAACACGGGTGTATTTGAACTACACGCATCTAATAATACATGGATCTTAGACGGAGGCAGGTACTACACCCGGTTATAGTCATTGATTTGCACTGCCCCTAGAACCTTTGACTCTTCCATAAAAAAGTCAATACTGGGTCTAAAAATATTGACGGTCCTTCAAGCTGGTACGCTGGTGAGGAGGATCTTTGTCAACCCTTTTTGAATTCCAGCTCACGTGAAAATGCAGCAGATAATACCCATGGCAAGATTGGTGCATCGGAACCATGGCCCTGAACCATTCAAAAACCATAAAAATCGGCAGGTCTGGCTAACTAGTCAAGTCTGCATTTAGCGCTTTATTCCGAAAATTTTATAAAAATACAACCTTGAAGCTACAGAATCTTGACTGGAATACAGAAATCTTACTTACTTACTTACTTAGCTAAATATAATTTAGGAAGAGATCGTTTCGGAAGCGTGCTGCACTCTCTATATGCCAAAAAAAATTTCTTAACTCCCAGAGTTATGCTGAAGCAAAAGTAATGCCATAAATGCTTTATTTATGCGGTTCAATATGCTACTTAGAGAAGTTGAGCAGCGTGCTCTCCTGTGCTTGTAGTATAATATAATCTAGTCTGCGAAAATATTAAAAAACTTTTAATCAAGTAAATCAATCCTTTTACCAAAGGGCAATGTCGCCCTTTGGTACAAGGACTAGTCGTTGCCGTTTCCACTGAGATGGAAATTTTCCTTCTATTAGGCTTACTGTATAGAGGTGTGTGAAGATATCTGATCTAGTTTTGATCGCCTCCTTCAGAGCGAAGTTCGGGATCCTGTCTATCTCTGGCGTCTTGTTGCTTTTGATAGCTGCTGCAGCTTCTACGACTTCCTCAGTTGTGACTGGTGGTATCGCCTCCATTTCATCTGCTGTGACTCGAGATATTGTGAATCCATGTTCATGATGTGTGCGCATTTCGGTGCAGCTGCCGCGGCACTTTTCAGTTTATTCATGACTATTTTGTATGCGCTTCCCCATGGGTTGTGTTGTAGTTCCTTCCTGAGTACCTGAAAGGATTCACTCTTACTCTTCTTAATCATCTTACGGAATTGCATTCGCTTCCTTTGGAATCATCCTCAAAGTTCTTCATAATTCTCCGAGTCTCTGCCTCTTGCCATGTGCTAGCGAGGGTGGCGATGGTGCAGTGGATAGTGCGTTTGCTTGTTAATCAGTGTGAAAGTTCAAGCTCCTGCGGAGAATAACAACCAACAACAACCCAAACATAAAAGAAAAATGAATAATATTGAAGTTTTTCAAACTATTGCACCAAAACAAGATTATTGACTGGTAGTGTAATGGACCTCATCGAGTCTGATAGCTTCTAAAGTATCAATCATTGTTAGTTTGTAGACATAGGCAAGCGGCTTAACATTTCTGCACAAAAAACAATCCATTGGCTCAAAAATGCATGATTTTGGTGGACAATTAACTGCTCCGTTTCATAAGATGATGGTATCGCTGAAGTGCTGGGCTAATAAGACTTTGACCGACAGTATGGCATGTTGCGCCATCCTGTTGAAACCACATGTCTTCCAGTTTGATGTCACACAAATATGGAAACAAATAATTGTTGATAATCGTTCGGTAATTGGCTGCATTGACGGTAAAGTGAGCTCCAGCCTCATTTAAAAAAAAAAATGCGATGATGCTATAACATTTTTATGGATGTAAAGTCATTTCATGAACCACTTGTAAGTTATCTTCACTCCAAATGCGACAATTTTGCTGTAATGAATACCATTTAAGCTTGAAATGCACCTCGTCGTTGAAGAAAGTGTTGCGATCAAAAAACGATCCACTTTTAGATGATTTGGGGCCAAAGTATTGAAATCATGCTGGATGCATGCATCATGGAAATCATGCAAGATGGCCACTTGGTTTCAATTCTTGCACCAATTGGATCTTACACGCCTTTAGGCTAACATCTTTTCGTAAAATCGTTCACATAGCGGACGGACAAAGCCCCTTTTCTTGTGTACGACATGGAATCGATAGCTTTGGGTTCTCAGCGCCATTAACTTCTACACCGGCGATATTTGCTTTAAAACGCACAGTTCTCAATATTGTCGATGGGCGGATGTTCAGTAGATTAAATTGAATATTAAACTTTTCAATAACGCGTCGAATTACGTGATAACTTGGTGGATTGTGTGCACCATAAAACGGATAAAGAGCTCTGAAACATTGTCTAATAAATTTCCACAATTTGAAGGCATTGTAGAGGTGTAAGTATTTTCATGATGATTTGCCATAGTATACTGAACACAAGTGTCATCTTGAACGCATTCACATTTGACAGTTTGCCCTATTAGAAAAGTAGGACAGTCCCTTTATTTATTGACACTTTCTCTTTTTAAAAAGCACTTGGCCCGATTTACAACCGATGCAGTTTGCGCGGAATTGCTATCAATTGCTACATTTCTTAATCTCACCCTGTGGTTAATTTCCGGTAATTTGTAAATTCAATTTCAAGTAAACAATATGATTCTCGTCTGTCTTTATACACCACTGGATATGGTCGATGTCTCCAGTACCAGTATACGTCTTGAGTTGTTTTCGTGGTTGCCAAAATACGCAGTGCAACCCCGGGAAATTTGTTTTACATCGAATGAAAATATGTTGCCCTGAAGCTATCACTCTTGACATTGGAAAATTGATCAAGCAAATAATCAATAATATATGTGTGCGCTTGATTATTTTCTTATTAGATATTGAAATGAGTGAAATATACTCATTCATAACAGGATAAGAGTAAACAATTCCATTCCTTGACAGCAGTTTTCCGTTCCTGGGGTGATTCCAATGCTAATCGAAAACAATGTTGCAAAAGTCAGTTCGGCTTTAATGCAACATTCGTCAACAGCCAAATCAGTGCCATAATCAACGAATCAGTGAATTGTAAAAGCTCATACAAACAAATATTTGAAAAAGCATTTCAGAAACGTTTCAAAAACATTAAATAATGTTTTCAAAACGATGTCTTCCGGATGTTTTTGAACTGTTTGTTTAGTTTGGTTCTGCCTTAAGACAATTTTTGCGTTTGGGTGTTTGCGTTTCAACTCAGTTAAAATAGCAAACGCTAGGCGACGGCTGATAGTCTCCAATTTTCGTAAAGGATAGTTCGCGCTTTCTGGAAATATACATTCAATATCTGAAACGAGCTTTCATACTTTAAATGAAATATAGAGAAAATCATACAAAACATACTAAGAAAGTGTAGAAACAAGCTAAATTACATTAACAACCTAAGCGTAAGAATCTGCGAAAGCATAGCTCTCGTCTGTCTAACCAAGACAAATTCAATATTTGAAAAATATAATAAAAATCTGAAAATTTACAAATTAAATGTTAAATGTACCGAAATACAAACTACTCGCATCATCATTTTTACTTCACTAATGCCATAATTCACTCCTTTGCTAAAACTCGCAACATAGTGTGGTGTTCTTTTCATAATCCTAAAGCCCCCTAATAACTCCTTCTCACACCTACGAGTAAAGTGCTGACTTCAGAAAGGAATCTGACAAGCTTTTATATTTTCCAAATATCTATAGCGTGATTTATATAAATTTCTTTTTTAATTCTTTAAAGGAAAGGTCTCAGCTGTTTACACTTTCCGCATTCATGCGGAAGCTAAGGAGCGCATAGTACAGTAGTATAGTTACAAAAACGATTTGTGTTTTAAATTACATACTTTTTGTTCTTTTTGTGTGATATTTCTAAACCCTCCAAACAACTTAGAAAGATATTCCTTGAGATGGAGGAATCAAAGCGAAACACTAATGAATGTAGTGTTCGTATAATTGGTACAGAAAGGGTTCGAAAAAAATTGTTTCCTTCACCTTAGATTGAATATTCCAACGTTTGCGCGTTTGGGCATTGAAAACTGAAACTATAAGCACTTATGGTGTGGACTAAGAAAAAAAGCTTAAAGAAGATGAGTCTCAGATTTTCGATGTACTATGTGTTCGAAATAAATGTTTTTTACTTACTATCATATATTCCAATAATTCTGTATATTTTCGCTCAATACAAATTTGTACATCTTACAAGAAGGAGGAATGCTCAGGAGATTCGTTCGCCAAAGTTCATTAACAATGCTCATGTTTCCCCGGCCACATTTTCCAAGAGCCACCCCTAACTGTGAAAAAATACCCGACATTACAGTCGAAGAAGTTGGTGAGGCGGTCAAATACTCCAAAAAACGAAAAGCGGTTGGGCCAGACGAGATGCCATCTGAGTTCTGGAAAAAGATGGGAGACATCGGGTTCAGATGGCTCAGAATTCTCATCTCCAAATTTGTGAGAGGTGACCTAATGCCGAATCAATGGAGGAAAATTTACCTTCTCCCTGTATACAAAGGGAAGGGTGACACGCGAAACTGTGATAACTACCGTTCGATCAAGCTGATGTCACACACCATAAAGATCGTTGAGCGGGTATTAGGTGGCCGACTGCGAAAAATAATACGACTATCTGATGATCAGTGCGGGTTTGTCTCGGGTAAATCAACCACAGATACAATCCAAAGTATAAGGATCATAATGGACAAACATCGCGATTCCTTAAGGGATTTGCATATTGTATTGGTTGACTTTGAAAGGGCATTCGACAGACAACCACGAGATCTGATATGGGTGGCGCTAAGACATAGAGGGGTTCCAGAAACCTATGTACAGATGATCATGGACATGTACGAAGGAGCAAATACAAGAGTAAGATGCCCCGCTGGAGTAAGCGAAGAGTTCCCAATCAAAGTCGGGGTGCACCAGGGAAGTGTCTTAAGTCCTTTGCTCTTTATTACAGTCCTTGATTATATGCTTGAAGGTAAAGTGATGGAACGCAAGATACATCAGTTATTTTTTGCTGACGATGGAGCCATCATAAGTGAGGATCCTACATCCCTGCAACGAGCACTTGATGAGTGGGTGGACGCTCTGGAGGGAAATGGGTATCGCATTAGTTAAAAAAAGACAGAGTACTTGTGCAGCCCGTTTTCTGATCCACTCAGGCCTATTCCAGACATTTATTTGAATGGAACAGTGCTTCCCAAGTGTGAAAAGTTCAAATATCTGGGATCTATGATCAATAGCAAAGCAACTTGTGATGACGACATCAATCATCGCGTAAGCGTAAGGTGGATGAAGTGGCGAGAAAATTCCGCTATCTTCTGTGATAGAAAAATGCTCCCTAAGTTGAAAGGAAGGCTCTACACCGCAGTTGTGCGTCCAGTTCTCACATACGGTTCACAATGTTGGGCGATGTACAAAAGGTATTTTTTTTTTTTCCGAGGGTAGGTGAAAAATCTTCCATAGACACTATGAGAATAGCAAGCGCGTGCTCATAGTAGTGTCAGATTCTTACTGACTAAAAAAAACACCACCCTTCCATATAAATTTGTTAGATATCGCAACTAAGTATTAACTTATCAAGCAATTTTTCTATCATGAAATAAAAACGTTTGGTCGGTTTCTTTCCACTGAACGATCCTGCATATTCCACAATATAGACGCGGTTAATCATTATCTTGCCAAGTCGAAAGGTTTCGTCCTTTGTAGTCGGCGCAATAAATTGCTCTCATCCAAAATTTGTAGGACTGTATTGTTGACATGTCCGATTAGTCGGTTTCTATGCTTTCTCGCGAAGCTTCTAGTTTCAGCTTCGATTGTCGGAATTCTGAGATCCCTGTGGATATCGTCGTTTCTACTATACCACGGTGCTTGGACAATTTCTCTTAGCACTTTATTTTGAAAAGCTTATAAAATATTTGCGTTTGTTTTCTTGGTACAACCCCAAAGTTGTATACCGTAGGTCCAAACCGGCTTTAGCATTTGCTTATATAAAAGCAGTTTATTCTCAGTACTGAGCTGGGAATGTTTTCCGAGTAACCAGTACATTTTTCTATATTTGATTTCGAGTTCTTTTCGTTTCATTTTCAAGTGCGAATTTCATTTCAGTCTTGCGTCGAGTGTCATTCCCAGGTATTTGGCCTCGTTTGCAAAGGGTATTCGGGCCGAGTTCAGAAAAATTGACAAGTCATTAGATTTCTTGTAAGTGAAATTCACGTGAACAGATTTAGATTCGTTGATGGCGATCCGCCAGTCCCTCGTCCATTCATTTACATTATTCAGTGCGTTTTGCGGTTTTGCAGTCGTTTCTTCGATTCTTTTACCTACTGCTAGGAATGCGGTATCATCGGCAATTGTAGCAAGGATAGTGCCATCTTCGTTCGGTATATCACAAGTATATAGCAAATAGAGAAGCGGCCCAAGAACGCTTGCGGTACGCCGGCCGAAATTTCTTTGAGCTCGGAGTATTCGACTCCATGTCTAACACGAAAGATTCTATTCCCGAGATATGATTCTAGAATATAGAATAAGCATACAGGGAGAACTTGAAGTAGTTTGAATTTCAAGCCATCATGCCACACCTTATCAAAGGCTTGCGAGAGAAATACATTTTTTTAATCGGATCTCTTCTTTCACTTACTCGTAATGCCTTAGCCCGCGAACTTATAAGCCGCCCCTAGTACTTCAACCACATTTAAAAGCAATAAACCCAATTTTTGTTTGTTTTGTCTGTGTGCGATGAACTCTCAGACTACTAAACAAATTCTGATGCAGTTTTCACCAATGCATAAGCAATTATTTACGGAAGGTTTTAGGCTAAGTATCTTAAGAATTCACCAAAGAAGAGCTAGAGCATCCAACCAATCAAAGTTAGGTATCACAGGTAGTTCAATAATAAATAAAATTGTCGGTATCTTGAATGTTCGCCCTTTTTATGTAGGAAAAGTGATGATATGTTGCTGAGAGAAATGTTTCCAGGTCGAGTGATTTTGAGAAGTGGTGATATCTACTAGCTACCACGACTGTGCACTATAACCCACTTAGACTTCTTTTTGGGTCTCTGTTAAGCCTTTTGCCTATGCCAGTAAACTAGCAACATTTCACAACCTGGAGAAAAATGCCATTTCAATGTGGAAATCCAGCCCGATTTACACATGTGGAAACATCGTCGAAAATCGGATCTCTCGAATCGTCGTCTGCCAACGAAATCGTAGAAGCATTGAATGTACTGTAATCCACAATAAGCATAGTGTTCTTTTTAATTAATTTTAGAGATCGATCGCCCTTATTGAGCACCCTTTATTAAAGCTATAATTCTTGCACCCCAGGCAGCCGATGAATGATTGTCGGAAAATTGTACGAGAAAAAACATTTATCCATTAATAGGAACCGAACCTGCGATAGTCGAAAACATTGCTGCTTGTGGCCTTTCCCCCGCAACAGCAAGTACTAAACAACAGCAACAGCAAGTACTAAAGAAAAGCGATATATTCAGCGTCCATATGTATGAACATCAAAACCACCAGTATTTCAGAAAAGATTGTTCTGACATCAGCCCCGAGTAAGTAATCTCAGCATACTTGGTACAATGCCGCCAGCTTTGAGCTATTTTCCTTTTTTTTAACTTAAGAAATCCATAAAGAAATTGCGCCAAGAAATCTTAAATGATCCGCGAATTTAAAAAATATAATAATTTTGTGCATATGTATGTACGTATGTCAATGTGATAATTTAAATTTACCTCTCGTTCAATTTATCAATCTTACAATCTAAAACCCAAAACATTGATATACACAAGACCAAAACAACGAAAAAACGTACCTACATACATATGTATTCCTATATATTCTACTTTATTTTTTGTAGATTTATCTCAAATAGCGTGCCGGTAGTTTCTAGGAATCTACAAACACTAAACACCTGCTAAAACGTTTGTTATTCCTTGTTTGCACCGCCATTCTTGCCTCGCTTCGACTTCGTAGATGCTTTCTTTGTTTACAAATATTCACAATGGAAAGCTAAATTCCACCCTCACAATATCTCCATCTAAAGCTTCCATATGCTACTTGCCATTTTGCAGACACCCATGTATTATATCTCCATTCCCTCCAATTCATCTGCCAGATACACCACGTTGAAGCTTCTTCCAACCTGCTACGGAGAATTCTCTTCAAGTTCAAAGCTTCAAATTAGAGGCTAACCAACCTACCAGCTGAGGTAGGAGGAAACCCTCTCCGTGTGTGTGTCGGTGTCGGCAAACAAAAGATAAGGCTAGTCTATGACGACGACGCTGTCGGTAGTCGTTGCGCGATACAAAACAGCGAGAAAGTATCGAGTACTGTGTGTAGTACAGCAGACGGCCGATTAAAATACGGGCATGTGGGGGAAAAATTGGATTGGGGATTTGTCATTTGGAGCGCCTTCAGTTAGAATTTGATTGTGGAACGGATTGGTTGCCTGTTGTTTGTGCGTCCGTTGTCGTCGTTGAAATTGAGTGTGGCGCATTGTCGTGCATAGTTTGCAAGACAAGGACGCGTCTCTAGCGATTTTTCGTGCAGTGCACTGTTTCTGTAGATTGATACTAATGGTGTTGTAAATCAGTGTCAGTGATGCGATGCCTCTTTGAATTAAGTGATTTTGTAACACAAAAAAAGTATTTTTTTTTTTTAAATATTTTTTGATTTATTATCTTAACGCGGGCATCACGCTGTTTGATTGTTTATTTGTGTATACATTTTGCGCGCTCTGTGTGATGTACGAGTATCTATGACCTGGCGATTGAACATAACTAGATTTATGCGCTTTATTCCCCGAACAAGAAAGGGGTTGGTGGATTTGGAGCAACAGGTCTAGACATTGATGGGATGATATGTCTACTTAATCAAACTGATCAGCTGGAATGTAGGTGATTCGGTGTGGCGGAAATACATCATGATTCACAATTATACTGAATTCGTGTACTATCATTATTTACTTAAGCAAATGGCATGCTTAACGTAAAACTTCAAGAAGCAGAAGCGACTGATAGCTGTACGAACACAGCGTGGTACGAGGCGGCAAACTTCTGGATAAGGGAACATAAAGATTGCGAAATCTTGAACAGTACGCCGCGAAAGAATTATTGTTGACAACGCGTAGATTTTGCGCTACTCAGTGTGTTAGTGCTTATCGAAAGTTTTTTCTTCTTGCTCCCTTTTTTCGCGAATGCGATGTATAAATAAAATAAAATTGCGTTCCAATGATTAATAGTGTGTCAGTCCAGGATATTACTCAGCGAAATTGATTAGATGTAAATGGTTAATAAGATAGTTTAAGGTTACGCGCTATACCCTTGATAAAATTCTTTAAGTGTTGACTTACGAGGAAGGACGGCCTCTGTTTGCTTTTATCTATAAAGTGAGACTTTTTAATAGTATACAGTATGAAATTAATTGCTTTATATTAAATTGCACGCGAGTTGTGAATATCTGTGCTGTAAATGGATACATAGGGTAGATTCGACCTCATGTGTTGAATTTTGATTTATTCATAGTTTTCTTTGAAACCGTTCCCAAACCTTCTATAAATAAAATAAAATTTAGAAAGATACAAGAACTATGCGCGAGAACTCTTAGACCACTGAACCAATTGTAATGCAGTTTTCACCAATGCATAAACAATTTTTTGCGGAAGGCTTTAGGCTAAGTATCTCAAAAATTCACCAAAGAGGAGCTAGAGCATCCAACTAATCAAAGTTAGGTATCACAGCTAGTTCAATAATAAATTAAATTGTCGGTATCTTGAATGTTCGCCCTTTTTATGTAGGAAAAGTGATGATATGTTGTTGAGGGAAATGTTTCCAGGTCGAGTGATTTTGAGAAGTGGTGATATCTACTAGCTACCACGACTGTGCACTTTAACCCACTTAGACTTCTTTTTGGGTCTATGTTAAGCCTTTTGCCTATGCCAGTAAACTAGCACCATTTCACAACCTGGAGAAAAATGTAATTTCAATGTGGAAATCCAGCCCGTTTTACACATGTGGAAACATCGTCGAAAATCGGATCTCTTGAATCGTCGTCTGCAAACGAAATCGTGGAAGCACTGAATGTACTTTAATCCGCAATTTTATTAATTAATTTTAGAGATCGATCGCCCTTATTGAGGACCTTTATAAAAGTTATAATTGTACTCAAATTTCAGGTTGTAAGGTGGATTTTTTATTAAAAGGTCGGTTTAGTAGCAAATCTAACCTTACCAGCTCATAAGCTCTCTCATTCTCTGGAACGTCTTTGTGTTCAGGCATCCAGCAGATGCCTTCGGTTTCTGGCATAAATGGATTTGATTGCTGCTTGGCTGTCAGTGAAGAATATAATATAATACTGCAGCACTATCTTCATTACAACGTTCTGGCGCTTCTATAACTGCCAGAACCTCCGCCTAGTAGAATACATAACACATAATATTCATCATGACATGATTCTTACTAACATGAGTGAATAGAAACTTATTCTGAAGCCGATAATCTGGCTCGTAGTTGTCTGAGGAAAAATAAACAATTTTCCTATAATTACTAAGTATTTGGTTTCGTTACAATGCTTACCTTTGCAGCTTTGAACCGTTTTCGAATATATAAACACTACTTCGTGGGGCAAAGTAAGCATGTACCCATGCGTGTAAGTGTGATTCAGGTGTTCTATACTTCAACGCTTCATTATTAGTCCCAAGATCATTGTGGTACCACAGTAAAACTTCTAATTCTTACTGTGTTAGATAAGGTTAGTGGGTTGATATAACTAGAGAATCCACCTCAATCACATTTAGATCAGTGTAGATCTATTAATAGCAATGTGATGCCCATGGAGTGCTACAATTCCCATACAAGCGAGTGTGCCTATAACCTATTGGTTGTTAAACCAACCCGATTCTTGATTGAATTCTCTGTAATTCTTGAAATAGAGATGCCAGAGCTTCCTAGTAATTACACAAGATTCAAGTGCACTCCATCTACTCAAATTTGAGGTTGCAAGGTGGAATTTTTATTAACAAGTCGATTTAGTGGCAAACCTGCCGTTACCAGTTCATCAGCTCTCTCATTCTCTGGAACGTCTTTGTGTTCAGGCATCCAGCAGATGCCTTCGATTACTGGCATAAATCGATTTAATTGCTGCTTGGCTGTCTGTGGAGAATATAATATCATTCTGTAGCACTATTTTCATTACAGCTTCCCGGCGACTTCTATTACTGCCAGAACCTCCGCCTGGTTACCTACTGTGCAGGCAACTTATCGAATTTAGCTTAATCTATATTTTCTCTGTCATCCCCATCCCTCCCGATATATCGGGGCTGTCCTAATATTACAGTCTATGACTTAAAAAGTTCTGATTCAAAATTCAACTTTTCATACATACGCACTCATGTTGTGTGCGTTATAATTTGCAAATGGAGGGCAATTTTTATTTTTTATATTTGAGAAGCTTTTTCGTAGCAACAATACTCTCGGATGTTTGTCAAACGTTCGCGGGAGGTGGGAATGTGAAAATAAACTGAGAGTATAAATAACACTCGGCATAAGACTGTAGGTCTTTTTCATTCGTGTGTAAAGTGAAAAACACATCTAGCACGAATAGTTGTAAGAACCTAGGCCCTGGACTCTATAGAGGTCTATTTTGTGTAGAAGAGTTTGAGCGATGTATTCTGTGCTTTGTGTTAAAGATCAACGAGAATGCTTCGATTTAAGGCAATGACACTATTAATCCTGAATTCTGTACCAACTAATCTAATAGAGTAGAAACTTTGTTATCTGTTGTTTGGAGTCCTGTCCACCTTTAAGCTGCTTGGTGGTTCTATGAGCATTTGAACCATCACATCTATTTGCTACTTCCTACTTCCTTTGTTAGCATAGTACATCACTATATTTAAGATATTCTCTCACTATTTCCTTTTAAGGCAAATTCAGTTGTTGTTGGCTCTTATTTGGCTGCGTATTATAAACGAAGCAACCCAGTTGTAAAATCTCTTCAGAGTTTTCACAGCGCAGTCTTCATACACAGAAACATCAATAAACTCAAGTGCATATGGTATCCCGAAGCATGTTGATATCGTACTTCTTCTTCTTCTTATTTCGGCGAGGTTTTGATCAGAAACCAAGGGATCATAACCCTCCCACTTCGCCGCATTTCTACTGATGCGCCTGTGGAGTTCGTCGATTTTGTAATTGAGTATATGAAATACGAAACGTATCGCGGCTATCTAATCTACAACTTTTTCAATTGTTGGTGCAAATTAGTCAATGTTTTAAGATACCTATGGTTAATCTGGCAGACTTCATCCTTATCAAATAGTGCCTCCAATGGTGTGGAATGGATATACATTAGACCAGAAGATGTTTTCCGAAGGCACGATTTCCCATCGTATGCCTACGTCCGGCTCTAGTATCTCCTAGGCAGGTAGAACCAGTGCTTTAATAAAACCCAATTAGTGCTAATAGTTGCACTGCTTAGATAACATTCTTACGTGACCTGTCGAACCTGCTGAGTTCAAGAAAAGGAATACCTCTCATATTTTTATCGAAGCCCACATATATTAGAGGTTTGACAGATGCACGTTGTCTGTGTCTCGCTGTTGTCGGACATTTGGTGCACGTAAAGGGAAACAAAAATGCACTTTTTTTATCATTATAACTACGGCAATAAGTAGCGTTTTGGAGGATTTCTGCTTGCTATCGTTTTGGCCGTGCTAATGGCTACTACTCTAGCAATGAGTAAACGAGCCTCTTTTGGTTCTTTTAGAGTTTTAGACTCATGGTATAGTATCAATCACTTTTTTTAGTGACGTCAAATTGCCCTGAAACCCTGAAGGTTTAGCTAATAGCTTCTGCTGAAAGTCTCTATGAATACCACAGGAATATTTTCGAAAATTCTTACGATTTATCATACGAGTATATCGACGTTGACAATTGGCAATTAGCTTCAATATACTCGTACTATGGTCATGAAATTTGGGTAGTGACCGAAAGAATAAGATCGCGGATACAAGCTGCCGAAATAAGGTTCCTTCGTGGTGTTGTTGGAATAACTCGTAGGGATCGAGTGCACACCACCAGAGTACGCGAGGCGCTCAATGTTGAGCAGCTACTTCTCCGAACGGAACGATCTATGCTTCGATGGTTTGGTCACGTAGTGCGTATGCCCCACCGGCTTCCAAGACGTGCCATGGTTGCCGTGCCATCAGGTAGGCGACTCCGCGGAAGGCCTAGAAATAGATGGTTGGACCAAGTCCGACATCTCTCCTTCTGATGAGTTGGAGTCAATGGCGGAGGATCGAGAAGGATGGATAGTCCACCTGAGCATCCTACCCCCTGCGACCCTCATGAAGGATTAGCGGGCCATTGAAAATGTATGTATGTATGTATACTCGTACATATAGTTCCAATAATCCAGGGCCCTAATAACCTTGATCTTTGGGCACTGAAACAAGTGCAAATCACTGTTCCTAAATATTTGACTTTACTAATAGTAACATATATGACTTTTTCGCATGCTTAGGCTGTAGCTGGTATATTCTCGTACGTCTAGTTTTGTGTATCTTTCGTATCAGGTTTTTTTTCTAGATTGCCTATCAAGGCTGGCTGAAGGTCAGAAATGTTTTTTTCTCTTCTATTATTATAATGAGAAATTAATTTTATATGTCAAACAACTGCCGGTGGGAGTTAATAAAAATTAAATTCGTTCCAAATGAATTATTAGCGATGTTTTATGAGGACGTTTCGCTGAGTTAATATTTTATTATTTACCGATCGTAAAAAGAAAAAATATGTATCGCGTATAATTTGTAACTGTCTGATGGATGGCTTAAAATAAATATGCGAACTGATGCGATTTGTTTATTATAGCAAAATCTTTATTTAGCTTTTGTATCCCCTGTTTGAATATTGATCCATAAATCAGCTTACAATGTTTTCTTGAAAGATTCGATTCCATAATGTTGTGGCAGCGCCCCGAGCCTGTCCACAGATACCTATTGATTCTGCTCTTGTATTTATGAAAACTAAAAGTTTCTGGAAAAATGGACGTGTTGCTCTCTAGCGGACTGCCGTCGAATTTTTCAGAACTGCCATGTAGCAGTTATGCAAGCTTCATAGCTTGGCATTTCCTCGGAGAAAACTATATAAACGCCCGTCTTTTGATGAAAATTGGATGTTAGTGTCGGATCTTCTTTAAATCGAATCATTCCTCTCTGAAAGCCGCAAGGACATTTACTGGGAAATGATTTAGGGGCGAGCTTCAATGTGAGAGCTATACTCAACCCCGGATTCAGTTTATGCATCGTGTAAAAGAAGTAGTTGTGAAGTACATAATTCGCCTTTGCGAGTAGCTCGATGTCATAATCGCTGACTTTGCTATCCATTGTAACGTTTTGTTTTGTTAGCAGCATCTTATCCTCATTTATAACAAAAACCATCTAAGTCCCTTCTGCTTTGATGATAGCAAAGGCGCCGGTAATTGCTCCCTTCGTTCTACCGATGATATCATTATCGTAAAGCCGAGTAGTTGTACCGACTTAGAAAAGTGAATAGTGTTTAATGTGTTGGCCTAAGAATTTCGGGCAACCTTCTCAAGTGTAAGCTTGAAAATGCTGCATGACTTGTCTTAGCTCCCTGGTGGTAAAAAAGAAGACTTTGGTGGTCGTGTCCCGGCCATGATGAAGCAACGATTATTTTCAATAGTCATCCTGCACAATCAAATGAGCTTAGTAGGTACAGCCCAATTCGACATGGCGTGATATACCTCATTCTTATTAACACTATCATACGCGGCCTTGAAGTCAATGAACAGATAGGTAGTACCAATTTTGTGCTCTCCGGTCTTCTTCATAATCTGGCGTAAGGTCGATTGTTGATTTTCCGGGCCTAAAACCACACTGATAGGGACCCATCGGTTCATCGACACAGGGATTTAAACGCTGACAAATCACACCAGATAGGATTTTATATACAGGGTGGGCCAACTACAAGTTTATTTTTAAAAATGCAATAAAATGAACAAAATGAAGATTTTTCCGTGTATTATGGCTTTATTAGTAAGAGCAAACATTCCCATTAATTATGGAAGACAACGTCGTTCAAATGGCTGCCTCGGCTGGCCTCGAAGTAGCGCATTCTATCGCTCCAATTTTCCAAGACCTTGTTGATGGTTTCGGGCTGTAGCTCACGGATTGCTTAGATGATATTAGTCTTAAGTGCTTGAATCGTTTCCGGATTATTGCCATAACATCAGTCCTTCACGGTTTCCCACAAAAAAAAATATTCAAAGGGGTCAAATCGCAGCTCCGATGCGGCCAATTGACATCGCCAAGACGGTTGATAACACGATTTGGGAATTTGATGCGCAAAAGACCGATTGTGGCATGGGCTGTGTGGCATGGCGCACCATCCTGCATGAGCCAGAGGTCGTCCAAATCCATGTCTTCAATTTCAGTTAAAAAAAAAGTCGTTAACATGGCTCTGTAACGCCCACCGTTGACCGAAACGTTGTTCCCAGCCTCATTTTCGAAGAAAAATGGTCCAATGATGCCACCACTCCACAATCCGTACAAAACTGTCACTCTCTGTGGATGCATTGGCTTCTCGATAATAACGTGCGGGTTTTCCGAGTCACAGATGCGGCAAAAATACTTGGTTTTGCCGTCATTTATCGTTAAACCTATTCTGGGCGCTTCTGCTTCAATGTTTGTAAACGCACCGATGACAGTCCGCTGAGTTCTTCCAATAACATTAATATGGTCGGCGTATGCAAGCAGGTCTACGGAGTTTTGATAGATTGTGCCAGTGAATATGCGTTCTCTCTCGTTATTCTTCACAGACAGACAAGTTTGACAGGGATGTCAAAACTAGACATGGCTCTATATAGATCCTCTCTTTAGGCGACCTTGAAATGGTCCTCGGTTTTCTCCAGGATCTGCCGAAGTCTGAGGATTTGATCTATAGTGGACTTTCCTGGCTTGAAACCGCACGGATAGCGTCCAATCAGACTCTGAAAATTACTCCTTAGCCTATTTTTATTCAAGTGTGTGAGAATGCTCTTAATCCACACAAGGCCCTCTATGTCATACACTTTTATTACAGTTTTCCTCTCCACTTGCATGTAATCAAATCTCCATTTTCTGGCTACTAAATTTCAATTCGTATACCGTTGTAGAGCGCTTGGACAGTATCAGTTTCGAAGGTGAGCCCTCGCTTGATTCATCCAATAACCGCTCCAAGTAGAAACTCTCCGAGGAACACATTGGTTTTTTAACAATTACTCTAGCAAATAAATCTAGTAGGATGGTGGCTCATTAGTAAAGAAGATTCATAAGAAGAATCAGCACAACTACGTACATAATTGGTGTTTGAAAGTAATTTTTCCGTAAAAAGTTTTCAAAATTGTAGTACGTGGTTAAAATTTTAACCACTTTGAGATGTCGGCTCCGAAACGAAAACGAAAAAAAATTATCTCAACCTCCCAATCGTATACCTTTTATATCACATATATAATTTGAAGACCTTGTAAATTACAGTAATTACTTTTATGTAAACTTTTTTTTTCGCCCTGTAAATAACTCTTATCTGACATCCACTTGCATATCTCTACAATATTTCTATTTCCTATTTTGTTGTCATAATCGAATAATAAGTGCGTAATTTATTTAACAATTTGCTTTATGTTTAGGGTTATTACAAAAAGCTCATGCCAATAGAACAACCATCAATGCCATGCGGAATTGATTGAAAGAATTTAGTTAATAGTACTAAGCATTCCAACATATGTAATTTAGCAGTAGTTCTTATAATGTTTAGCATATTAGTTTAGACCACTATTTTAAGATAATAGCCACCGTATTGACGATGTAGTTGTACGACTAAATTACATTCTTAAACTTTATCTGCCGTATCTATTTTAAGAGACCATTTAGTAGAATTTTTTAGAGTCGTACACGTAAGGGCTACCCCTTCTTTCATGAAAAGTTTGAATCTAAACTGAGATGGGGTGCGTTTCTTTGCCACATGAGATATACCTGTGCAGGCAAAGAAAAATGTATGATTCATTTTGGTAATCAATTGAGCATCCCCCTCACTAGCTGTGGGGTATTCTATTATAGTCTAGAAGCAAGAAACGAGTTGGAGAAATCGCTAGTGGTTAGTTTTGGCTGAACAATAGCATTTCAGTACGAATACGAATATCGAATATAAAAAATCGTATTTTTCCTTCGATATATATATGTATGTATATAATGAATCGATATTAAAATCCGACTATCCGACTATAAATCCGCTAGCAATATTGTCCTTATCATCATTAGATTTATCTTACGTAGAAAACTATTGGTATGCTTACATTTGTTACATGCTTGAACCGCAAACATATTAAAGTGCACATTATGCATTATTTAAACTTGCTGTTGTTCCAAGTTGTTTGTACTTTTAGACTCCTTCTTTGAAAGAAAAGTTAAAAAAGGTCCTCCTAAACTACTAATTTGAAGAAGGTACAGATCTGAAGGTTCTTTTACTTCTTCTTGGTACAGATATGATAAAGCACAGGCAGAAATTTTCAAGTCATGGTTCAATATTGAAATCAATGAACAGTGATCAGGACACCAGATTCATTATATATTTTTTTTTTTTTACAGTGTTTTTTTTCCAATTTCACAAGCACTTTTTCTATAGTTCGAACAAAGTACAAAATATAAAAATTCCCGTATATCAATATATGAGAATTTTTTTCCAAAGAATCATTTCAACTCTGTTAAAAAGACAATATCGAAAGAAAGACAGTCCTATAAACGCCTGAATCACGCAAATGCAACGACACCAGCATTTGATTTGCCTCTGTCCCGAAGTGATCCAAAATCGATCGAATCGATATTTTTTGAGTTCAATCAGGCGAACCCCACAGGCAGATCAGTAGAAATGCCGTGAAGTGGGAGGGTTATGATTGCTTGTTTTCAGATCATAACTTTGCCGAAGTAGGAAGAAGAAGAAGAACTTTCGATATGCTGACCCAATATTGATATTGTTTTAACTATCACGATTCGATATATGGTATATTAGTACTCTTTTCAATATGTTCATCCTTACATTTCTTCTTCTTCTTCCTATTTCGGCGAGGTTATGATCCGAAAACAAAGGATCATAAACCCCACACTTCATTGCATTTCTACTGATCCACCGTGGGGTTCGCCTATTTCACCCCAGAAAATATAGGGAAGGCCTCCTGATTTTGGATCACTTGCTCACTGAGGCCAATGAAATGCCGATGTCGTCGCATTTGTGTAATCCAGGCCTGCCTCTCCTACCTCGCGATGTCTTTGGAACGTTCATTGATATTACATTTTTAACAGGGTTCAAATGATCTCTTCTTTGAACGTGACAATACTAACTGAGCCGGTCGCGCTCTATCCTTCGTAAGATGGTTTCCTTGACGTGAAGGCGCATCTTCGAACTTCTTATTCGATCAAGCTTTGTCACTCCTGCTGTCATGCGAAGCATCTTCATCTCAGTTACCGTTAATTTACTTTTATACTTTTTGTACATCGTCGAACATTTTGGACCGTAAGTGAGCCCTGGACGCACAACTGCGGTGTAGAGTCTTCCTTTCAATTAGGGGGTATTTTTCTGTCACAGAAGATAGTGGGGTTTTCTCGCCATTTCATTCACCCTACCCTTACGCGATGATTGATGTCGTCATTACAGGTTGCTTTTCTATTGATTATAGATCCCAGATATTTGAACTTTTCGCACTTGGGAAGCACTGTTTAAATAAATGGCTGGAATAGGCCTGAAGCCATTTTTGAAGTAATGCGAGGGAAATGCCTCCAAAACGTCCACCCACACATGTCCATCCTAACATGTTTCCTACATACCAATATTGAAAAGTTCTGGAAATAAACCAGCTGCTGTTTACTCTGAAAAAAGTTAATTCCGAGCTTGGCACTTGCACTCCCTTCTGCGTCAAACTTCAGAGAAGGGTTATTTCGGATTGGCTGAGTTTTTCCAAGTATACTCCTGGCTCTACTCTTGATGTATTGAAACTACTCGCACCTCTTCTTGGTACTTATATCATAGGCAGCACTAAAGCGGTAGTAGATAGCTTAAGACGGTGGAATTTTTATTTATTTATTTATTTATTCAAGCTTAATGCAGCGAACTTAAAGCTAAACTTAAAACTAACAAAATTGGCGCTTAACCTAACTTAAACTTAACTTTACTTAACTACACTTAAACTAAAGCTTAAAAACTATTAGGAGGAGTTATAGTATTGAAGGTCGTTTTTTAAGGAGGCTCTCCTAGTGTGAAAGTCAAAAGTAGTTTGAATGCGATTAGCTCCATGGAGCATTCTGGACATTGGTTCATGATATCCATAATTGGTCCGGTGTGGAGAAAGGCGAAAGAGAGATGAGGATCTGAAGTTGCGTGGGTTGGTGTTGAAAGAGATCAGATGTAGTAGCGCGGGGGAATCAATGTTACCAGCTAATAACTGATGAATAAACAAGATGTCAGCAACTTCCCGACGTTTACCGAGAGATGAACTTGTGATGACACTAGAACTTCGGCTGTTGTGCAAATTTAAAGCGAGACTTTTCTTGCATTCAGGACCGGCACCGCCCTGAATCTAAGCCAGTAATGAAATGTAGTCGAATTTTCATGGATGGCTCCAACACCAGTCAAGGGCCTAGTTCTGAACATTTTCTCTATTTGTCTTGCCTTTGCTCGCATCAGGTGGCAGATCTTCAGTGCTTACGTGATGAGTACTGCTACGAGTACTGTAGGAGATTGCTTTGCTTTCTACGAAGAACAAGAAAATTTCAGTAAAATGGGTCGAACAAGATTTTTCCACCTGCAAATATGATGGAAATTATTATTTGAATTATAACAATGATTCAATGAAATTGAAGTCACAGAGCGTTTCTCACAGGCTCCATTGACAGTGTCATATGCTCTTCGTGGAATTAAAAGAATGAGCCATAAAAGAGACAGAATTGAACGTATCGCATTTGCTTTGCAAACATGTTCAGGTAAAAATTCCTGCGTTAATTTTTTATTTTTTTTTTAAGTAATACAATAATAAAACAGTGCTTTTCTTGCTAACAATCACATTTTTGAACACCATGTTTTTCAATTTGCCACTTTTCTGGAATAATTACGATTCAATTAGCAGATTGTAGCACTAAGTGATCATGTAAAGCAAAACGAAATTATAAATGCAAATTCACGTAGTCTGAGAATATGTGTCACATTTCGGATGCACTTGCTAGTACATTAAACAAGCTAAAGTATGTGCCTCATACAAAGTCAAATATGTATTTAGCATACACCGCAAAAACGAACTAAGTTACAAGACGGTCTCCATGCTACCAAAAGTATCCCCCACTATGTGATATATTAAACACGATTAGCACAAACAGCTGCCGGAGAGCGCTCACCCGCTTCGTCTCCACTTCTGGGGAATAGACATAAGTAGATTCTGCTCACCACAATTATTTTCAATTTGTCGCCAATAAAAGAAGAAGAACCGTACATCTGATTTCGAAAAATGGGGCTTCAACTTACGCCACGCCACTCGAAGAGAAACCGTACCCGACGGATTTCTAGACATTCAATTGATATGCGATAAACTTCTCATGCTGAGTTTTAAACTCGAACAGAAACCCCATAAAATACAAGCATTATCGCACGCATTTAACCCCGAGTTTAATTTGGTTTCGATTTGTTTTTTGGTTCTGATTTTTATTTGATCGTAAAATTTAAATAAGAAATAAAACAACGACGGCGACGACACTGATAGTAGAGATTTGGGCACTCAGGTGAACCTTGAATGCTATAAATGCCTGCTTTAGAGTTTTTTTTTTTTAAATCATTAAAGTACAGAGATTACCAATTGCGGGATGGTAATTGCTCGTGATAACAAGCTCTTTGGCAGTCTGAGGCAGCGAGATAGTTTATATAAATATTTGTTCTGAAAGGCCCCAGATTATTTTGCAGTAGGATTAAATGATAAGGCCGCTAATGTGCTTGTTTGGCTTCAAAAGCATATGATATGGCGCTCATAAAACAATTTTGTATTGTTATTCCTTGTTCGGAGTTTCATGGACTAATTATTTCATAATAAGACTGTTTAGCCAGTTGTTTGCATTAGTATTCTGCCAAAATAATTATTGGTGTTGTGATTCCAATCTGCTTCGCGAAATCCACTTTTCACAATTTTCTCTGTTAAAATCCCTTTTTTTTAAATCTTTATCAAATTTAAGTGTCTCAAATTTGTCTGTTATGCACACTTCTTTAAATAGCAGTCCTTAAACCATAATTTATAGCTGCATTTAAATACACGACTAAGAGTGTTCCGCAGGAAACCAGTGAGACCAACAGTTTGCTTTCTTTAAAAAGTGAGATTTTACCGCAAAACACCATATTTCGTTGGAATAATTTCAAAAATTCTAAAAAACAACATAGTAAAAAGAAATCCATTATTTTTGCATGAAATTGAAGGCTTTATTTAGCACAGTTAGAATGATCCGACTTAGGTCAAATATGCGCCGTTTTGTTCGATAACTTGTTGCCATTTTGAAGGTAATTCCATTATGCCTCTCTTATAGAAGCCTTCGTCCCTATTGACAAAAACTGTGATATATGGGTGTTCCTTAGGGCTTTTAGTAGCATGTAGGACATTTATTAATCAGTTAGATGGTGAATAGGTACATATGTATATGTCATTAATATAAAGCTTGGCAAGACATTCACAATTTTACCATACTTCGATTACGCAAAGTATGCCTTCTATAATACTCTAATTTATTAATCGAATTCTAGAAGTGAAATCGAAGTTTTTGGAGTGCTAACACCAAGACCTCAATTTTTTTTTAATCACAGCACAAGGTGAACATGAGAGATAATGAGTCAGTTTGCGAGCACGAAGCAGGGAATCAATTTTATGAAAGTAAGTCTGTGCCACAGGCTTAGATCCACCCTTTGCCAAATTCTCGCCCATTTTGCCTTCTTCGTAAATATCTTTCTTGTTTAACTTTTTCGAAAAATCATCTAACACTCGGCACTCGGCAGATCTACGTCCTATGGAACGTACCCAATGGAATTCACGCCACAGTAGGTGATCGATTCATGTCCACTTCATTGAATTATTGTGGCTACAGCATCCGCTCAAACCTACTTAACATCACCAGGTTTAATATCGACAGGCTCAAGGTTCCCCAAGTGCGCCAACAGTTCAGGGACCATCTTGCCTTAGAAGCAGAAGCAATCAGCAGCATAGAGAACATGGATGATCACTGGAGTGCTGTGAAAAATGCTTTTGCGACTGGGGCACGCACGTATGTCGGTAAAAAGCAGAAACACCACCGCACATGGCTTTCTACAGACACCTGGAGACGAATCGATGAGCGTACAGCAATCAAGGCTCGGATTGCAGCGGCCTCAGCAGTAGAGAGAACCGAACTTGAAGCCCAATACCGTGCGAAGAAGAAAGAAGTGCAGCGTAGTGTGAGACGTGACAAACGTCTATATATCAACTCACTGGCCTCAAGGGCTGAAGAAGCAGCGAGTAGGTGCAGCAGTAGGACTGTGTATAGCATCACTAAGGAGCTCATCGGTGGTCGAAACTCCAAACAACATCCAGTGAAGAGTCTAGACGGTAACCTTCTGATTTCGGATGAGGATCAGCTCACTAGATGGAGAGAACATTTTGCTACAGTGCTAAATCACATAGACGATGGCGGTATGATCTTGGATTCGAATGAGCAGTTCGAAGCAACAAATTCCCGAATTCGCACCGCACCTCCCAGTAAAACCGAGATAATAACAGCAATCAAGTCCCTCAAGAAGAACAAGGCGGTGGGTATTGAAGGCATCCCTGCCGAGCTATTTCAAGCGGCGCCAAATACATCGGCAGATTTGCTGCATCCCCTAATACGGAGAGCTTGGGATAGTGAACAATTTCCACAGGAGTGGAAAAGGGGGATGATCATTAAACTTCCAAAGAAGGGAAACTTGATGGATTGCGGTAACTGGAGAGGTATATGCATTCTTCCAGCCGTGGCTAAAATAATAGCTAAAATAATTCTAGAACGAATTAAAGAACATTTAGATTCAACTCTCGATGTCGAACAGGCAGGCTTTCGCGCTAGATCCTCCTGCATTGACCACATAAACACCTTACGGATAATTATTGAGCAATGCGTTGAGTATAGGTCTCCGCTACATTTAATGTTTATCGACTTCGAGAAAGCTTTCGACAGATTGAATCGAGATGCTATCTGGTTGGCCTTGCGCAGGAGAGGCATCCCAGAAAAACTTATAGCTATTATCAAGGCTACATACGAGGGCGGTAAGTGTCACGTCGTGCACAATGGGAAGGTGTCGGAGGATTTTGAAGTCCAAAGTGGAGTACGTCAAGGGTGCATACTGTCACCACTATTGTTTTTGGTGGTTATCAGCGATGTACTCCGTGCAGCATTGACGGAAGGCAACTATGGAATTCGTTGGACTATGACATCTTACCTTAAACACCTAGACTACGCTGACGATGTTTGTCTACTTTCACATCGGATAATGGATCTTCATCTGATGGCCCAAAATCTATAAGCTGAGGCAAACAAAGTGGGGCTAAAAATAAACATAGCCAAAACAAAAGCCCTGAGCACTTCTTCTAACAACCGCGCTCAACTTAACATTGCCGGACTGGAAGTCGAGAAAGTTGATAACTTTCTTTATTTAGGAAGTGTGGTCTCGGCTAATCGCGGTGGCACCGAACTGGATGTGTGCAGCAGAATCGGGAAGGCTAAAGCTGCGTTCGGAATGCTATCTAAAATCTGGAGAAGCAATGTTATCAGCTTAAGAACCAAGCTGCGACTGTTCCGCTCCAACGTAGAATCAGTGCTGCTTTATGGGTGCAGTACTTGGAAGGTGGACACCATTAACACACGGAAGCTGCAAGTCTTTGTAAACAAATGCTTAAGAATCATCTTGAGGATTTTTTGGCCGAACCGCATCTCTAACGAACAGCTTTATCTAAGAACGGGCCAAGAACCTATAAGCATTACTATACGAAGAAGAAAGTGGCAATGGATTGGACACACCCTACGGCGCGAAGACAACTCCATTGCGAAATACGCCATGCAGTGGAATCCGCTCACCCAGGCAGGCAGAATAGCGGGACGCCCTAGGCAAACGTGGCGCAGAACAGTTGAGGAGGAATCGAGCTCTTTAGGAATGAGTTGGAGGCAGCTCAAACGCGTTGCAGAACTTCGAACACGATGGCGCGCAGGCGTGGTTGACGCCCTATGCCCCCCGAGGGGTTAAAGGATCTAAGTAAGTAAGTACAGCATCCTGTTGGCTCGAGCTGTTCTTTCTAGGCACAATTCGGCCAGTAGGTCCTTAAGACAATACAGAGATATCTGATTATAAAGGTGTGCAGCTTACGAGTGAGAATCACCTTCCAGGTATCACAACCAAACAGCAGCACTGACTCAATATTGGAGCTAAACATTTGCAGCTCAAAACTTATGCTAAAAGCATTGGTTTTCTAGATTTTTAATATTCTATTGCCCATATCCAGTTTAATGCCATCGTCCTTTCTCGAGCGGTGGAATGTGAAAGATATTGCTTTTGTTTCAAAATACAAAAAATACAAATATTTGGCGCAACGGCTCTTTTAAAGTGCCAGGGCCTAGATTCTCACAACCACTCATGTTGTGTGCGTTATATTTTTCACACGAATGGAAGGGACCTACAGTTTAATGCCGAATCCGAACGGCGATTTGAGAAGCTTTTTCGTGACAACAATACTCTCGGATGTTTGTCAGACGCTCGCGAGAGGTGGGACCGTGAAAAAACTTTTTGGTGTTTTCTGGGATTCGAACTTGGAACTTTATACGTAGTGATCCGACACACTAACCACTTACGCCACGGCGCCCACTTGCTTTTGTTTCGGCTTCCGACCATTTGATATATGTAAGTCCATATCCAATAAACGTCGTTAATGGATAATAATAGATAACCCATGAAGCGGGCTTTTATTATCGAAGAACTGCTCTTTGATGATCGATAATATGTTAAAGTGGTCGAAACAGGTGTATACTTAGAGAATGCCTGCTTGTTCGACATTGAAATTTGAATAATGATGTTTTTTGATCCGATCCGCAACTATCATGGCTAGTATTTCACTAGCTGCAGGAAGACCGTAAATACGTCCTAATTACTTTATTTTATCAAGTAACCTTTTCTGTAATGTTTGGCAATCCTACCCTTCTTCTTTTAGTTTTCCATGAATTCTATATAAGAGCTCTGTCGATAGATGCTTTTAAGCCACACCCAAAATCTAGACTATTTACTGGGTGTAAACACGGCCCTACTGTCACAGCTCATTGCTATCTTCTCAACATGTGATGCGAAGTCGTTGATTCGTATTTGATTATTGATTTTAAATTCGGATGTACAATTTCCAAGTACAATTCATTACTTCATCTCACATTCCATAGTAATAATGCACTCAGCATGCATGTATTTCAGATTTACTCCATCTAGAATTTATCTACAAATTGATACTCATAATTAGCAATATTTACCCAGGCCCAAGGTATTTTCATCGACCATTAACAAATACCATATGTTTTACGATTTATCAAACCCAATTATGGTTGGAATGTTTTGCTAACCCCATACAACTTACCCCTCACAATATCCATTAGGTCACTTAGCTATCAGTACTGGCAGTTTAAAATGAAGGTAGCTGATAAATGTCAACTATAATAGTTTCGATGATGTCATACCTTAAAAAATGTGAATGACTGCTCCTTGTATAGATTAGAAAGGTAAACTAAACCATTGGAATGGGAAAAGAAACTAAATAAAAGGTAGAAGAGGAATGTAGCCCTTATCAGTGAATTAGAGCATTTCCACAATGACTACCATGGAAGAAGGTGATGAATAGAATGGATTTGAAACGTGATGTGGAGTTTATATTTGGAAAGAGTGATAATAATTTAAAATGAGCTCACCACAGAAAGACTTATGTCGATGTCGTTTAATTGTAAATACATTTATTTACCGATTTTTAAAATAAAGGGTACCTATTCTGTCTTTGTTACCTGGACTACAGATAAGTTTAGGTTATCAACAAAACCATATACTATTCAATGGAATTTCTATGAAAAGGTGATTTAAACGTAAAAATGAAAAAAAGAAGATGCAAATTTTTCTAATTTCGGTCAGGAAAAATAGACTTACTTCAAATTTCCGTCCAATGATAAGGTTGGGTGGAGGGTCAAATAATGTCGGACTACCACTGCGGCTTAGAAAGATCTTTTGTATTTTCTTCTTAATCAAAATTGATATTACATTTATGGGGAAACTGACTGTGGGTCAATCTGGACGTCTGTTATTCGGTCTGCAGCCTAAACGGCTAGACGGATATATTTGAAACTCCATATCTGGGGTATATAGGTTTATACCCCAATATCATCGGAATTTTCATTACAACTCCAAAATAAGCGACCGATGTTGCAAAATTGCAATTTCCTCGAAAGTGATTTTAACGATTTTGTTTGTACAAGGTGACATTCCAGATGTTTGGCTAGAAGTTTGATCAACTCTACTTATTGATAAATTTTTTAGATTTGGCTTGCAAGCAGTATAAGAAAACTTTTTTTTGGCTTATAAGATACTGTGAGCAATTTCAGAACTTGTTCGAATGAAAGAGATGTAAGAAACATTGGTACGTCCATCTGACTTCATCCAAGCCATTTAACATAAATCATATAGGAGTGATGATAGTGGATTTTTCACCGATTTGAGATGCAGGCTTACTTTGCAGAACTATGGTAGATTCACATAGTACGCATATAGAATAAGTTTCGGTGGAAAATGCATCTTAACATTCTACAGAAATGGCTGTGCGAATATGTTGTGATTCACTGATTGGTATTAAACAAATCGTGAAAATCTTCCAAAGATACTTTCGAATCTGTATTCTCTCGCACACCAGAAGCACCTTTTAGAAGTTATCTTTGATCTTCATGATACAGCTACATGGTTATTCCCCCATGGCAAGGATATCAATACACATCTCTTATTTATTTACTACGAGTATACCTAGAATAACGCAGGCTACATCTTACGATGTTATATGAAAGAGAGAACATCATTAACATTGATATGCTCAAGACGCTATTTGAATAGCAGCTCGTAATAGCTTACGCATATACTGCGAATAGTAGCAGATTTTGATGTGATTTTGTATTTCGGTGACATATGTTACTATGTAAAACTACGATATCGCCCGTAAATGATACGGTCTCAGCTTCCTCTGATACGGGTATTTTAAGATCCTGGTCGATCTGCAGCCCGTAAATGTAAAGAAGTGAGGTAGAGGTGGCCGAATTTAAAACGGGAAATATATTTTGGGGGTAAACTGTATATCAAATCGTCAATATTGTAGGAATATTCGTAGGGATACCATTGGTGGAAAAAGTAAAAAAAAAAATTTAAAAAAAAATCGGGGAATAAAACAAAATAAAAACACAGACAGTGAATATAACTAACATATTTCTTAACATGAAAAAGAAAATACAATGCCCTTGTTTTCAGCCTTTTCGTGTCTCCTTAATGTCCACTTGTACGCCTACTGACTCTTTTTCATTCGCAGTTTCAAGTTTTTCAGCAATTTGTCGAAGGTTGGCTTGCAAAATGTTGAGGTATTCTTCTACACATGTAAATAAAAACTTACATACATATTTGGCACAACAGCCCATGAAGCGCCTAGACCTAGCTAATCGCAATCGCTCGTGTTTTTCTTTTCTTCTTCCTTTTTCAGCGAGGTTTTGATCCGAAAACAAGGGATCATAACCCTCCCACTTCACAGTATTTCTACTGATCCGCCTGTGGGTTCGCAACCGCTCGTGCTCTGTGCGTTACATTTTTCGCACGAATGTATGGGATCTACAATTTTGTGCCGTATCCGAAGGGCAATTTTTATTTTGTTTTGAGAAGCTTCTTCGTGACAACAATATTCTCGGATGTTTGTCAAACGTTCACGAGAGGTGGGACCGTAAAAGAAACGTTCGGTGTTTTGTAGGACGCACAGTAATGAAAAAACACTAACCACGGCGCCAGGGCGCCCTAAATAAAAGGCAGATTGCATACTAAACAAAAGTATGAGCCAAGCTACACATAAGTCAAAAATTACACAGAACACTTTCTCCATCCCCTTGCAATGCCATCAGAACAATTTCGCATTTCCAGTCATCCAGACATCACACTACTTTTTCCTGCACCCAATATTCACTCTTCTTTGAAATAAATGGTTTTCGAATGGCTTTCCTTTCCTTGGCATTCCGAAGCATTGATTCGATTTCGAACTGGTTTGTAATTTTGACGTTTAATCCATTTCCAATGCCTTCTGCAATTGCACAAGCTGTCAGTCAGTCTTTTTTGACTTCTCTTAAAATAGCCTCATCCATCCTGGTGATAGTTTTTCTTTTGGTGCCTCTACCAATAGCAATACAATAGATGCTGCAGTATTTTCTTTCATATTGAGATTTTTACTTTATTTTTATAGCCTAATCCTTTATGAAAATTCAAAATTGTTCACCTTAACTCCGATGATAACTTCTTTGCCTCCTGAATAAGAGTAAGAAGTTCGAAAATCGGTGGTAGCCTTTACATCAAAGAAACCATCCCACGAAAAATTGACGCGATCGGTTCAGCTAATATGGTATTTGTATGTAAAAGAAGAAATCACTTAAACTCCGTTGACAGGGCAATATCAATGACCGTTGCAAAGATATCGCGAAAGAAAACCATGTAAACTCCGTGAACACCCAAATGCAACAACATCAGCACTTGGTTTGCCTCAGTAACGAAGTGATCCAAAATCGGGAGGTCTCCTGATATTAACTGAGGTTAAACAGGAAACCCTACAGGAATCAGTAGTATGTAGAGACGATTTTGGAAAAGTGCAATTTTCTCACAAACATCTGCAACGATTTTTTTCATATTTTATATTTGGATTTTTTTACATGTTAGTGGCCACGCCCATATGGCGTGTACGCACTACAACCAGATAGCTCTTTTATGCTAGGGCCTGCTATAAGGACAGCAGTACTTCTACTCTCCTTATGAAAGTGATAATTACAGCTGCGGAGGAGTTTCTTAAGTCTGTTGGAGATATGATCTCTTTAAGGAAAAAGCTTCTCCTAATACTACACAAGGGTTCAGGTCCAATGAACAAATCAGAGATCTGCAGTTTCACTGCCGCCAACGCCTGCATGGCCCGGTACATACCACAATTTTTCTTTATTGTATTGGACCAAGTTTTGTAAACTGTCGAAGTAGCTTAGAACTGATTTTGAACTGATCAAGTGAGAGATAAGTGCTTTGAACGGCGCTTGGCTGTTGGTGAGTATGTGGATTATTGATTAATTTACACACATGTCATCATATAATGTACCCAGTTTGTTGTTAAAAAGTTTATTTTATTGATCAGTTTTCGAAAACTATACTACTACTTTACTACTTCTCTGCATTACTCGAGATATGCAACGATATAGCCATTTTAAGCTTTGGAAAATTGTTCAAATATTTGTTTATTTTTCTACGAATTGCTGGAAAAGAGAAATTTTAAATTTATGAAATCAAATATGAAGCAATTGAATTATTTAACAAAAGTATGATCTGAGATTGCATTATTTAACTTTGATACAATTTTTACATATTCTCTAACACCTATCACAGAGCAAATATGTCTTGCATGGTGTTTCCTACCGTCTTCCCTTTTGAAGAACTCCTTACTCCTCATCAAAAGATCACACGAAGAATACATATGTATTGTATATATATCAAAGGGTTGTAAGATTTTTACAACTTGACTTCTAGTTTTGTGTTATAAGCCACTTTAAAGGTTCATTTGTTGAAAGTTACGACAGCCTATAAGGCTCAATTACCATAAGCTTATGCGTATTTATTGTAGTTTTCATTTCAAATATGTAATTGCAATCGAAACTCTCTGATCACTAACCCCTCGTCATTATATTATGTACTTTGCTTTGGAGCGTACAATGACCCAAATGTATTCCAAGGAAAAATTGTTCAACTTATCAAGACTTCTTACACTCCTGCTTTTCAAGAATCATGTAATTGTTGTCAATAGGGGGGCCCTTACCTAAAATCGCTTGAAATTCATTGCTCTCCTGTCGTACGTATCATACTTAAATTGATGATTCCTGACATCTCGTTTCATGTGATAGCGTTTGTGGTAATATCCATTACGCGCTGTCACAATTCCATCACTCCGTCCCGATGTGATTGACATTTTATTTTACGGTCACACCTGTTTTCCCATTTACAGCGCCAGCTAATGGTCTGTGGTGTTTGAAATTTCATCATCACATCCCACCCACCGACTTAATTTTAGAAAAAAAAAAGAGTTTGCATACACCACCCAACCTCTATCACCTAAATGACTAAGAGATTTGATTTACGATACATGAAATAAAAATTTAAAAATAATTTTACGATCTAATTCTAATCTACGCATTCACACCTCAGTCAGAGAAAATAAAACACACAACGTTTAACCGATTGCCGAGGAGTTCATCCAAAAACTACCCCACAGCTTCATCTGCTACGACAGCAGATCACCATCTATCAGTCTGCCCCGCAAATTAATAAATGATTAATTAATTATTCCAAGACACATTGCGCTCAGCATATCTCAGCGTTCTAATAATTCATATTAAATAATTTTTTTTTTTAAGAAAATATTTTGTTTAAAATTAGTTGTATTCCTCAAATGCTGTCCGAAGATCGATTAGATTCTGATTCAATCCGCACCTCCGCATGTGTCAAATTGGAATCCATAAATTTACTTATTCACCTGTTTGTGCGCATAAGGAAAATATGTTTTGTTTTTGAAAACGATTATAATTTTCCCGTGCTTAAATGAGCTGAGGGGTAATGAAATGAAATATTGTGTTGTTTTTATCTGTTCGTGGCTTTTGTTTGCTATTAGGGCGGTGATGTGGGGAATTGTTGTTAATTTAGGAGGCTCTCTCATTAAATTGAAATCAATTGTTTATCTTATTCGGTTTTATCAGAGAATCAGACCATATGGTGGTATTTTTAGACAATTATTGTGCACACCTTTTGTTTAGCATTGATTAGTAAAACAAGGAGCTTTAAATTTATTCAATATTCGTCTTAGAAAACAAGCAATAGCAAATTGTTTTAAATAAATTATTTATCGTCAGCCCTACACTTTCTCAAGGAACTCCAAAATCTATTTTATATTCCTTAGGAATTTTTTCTTTCTATTTGTTTACTCTACTATGGTATATTACTTTTAATAAAGATAGCATATAGATGTAATGCCCCGAAATCTCTCAAAATATGTATGTATATATGTATATACCATATATACATACATACATAATCCGGTCCTCTTGTACCCTACGGTGTCGAGGTTCTGTCTCTGGTTTCCGTCAACCTTTCTTTAATAAATTTTCTCCATTTCTTCCTGTCTCTAGCTGCTTCCTTCGCCGAGTTCCATCTTTCTCTTGCATCTTTTAGTACTTTCTCTAGCGCGTTGTTCCATGTTGTTCTGTGTCTTCCCCTTCTGTTCTTCCCTTCAGTTCTAGCCTCCCAGAGCCTCGTCTGTTGTCTTCCATTCTAACTAGATGTCCAAACCATCTCAGTTTTTGTTCTTCAATAACTTTTTTCACGGATTCCACATTTAGCTCTTTTCGGATGTCTTCATTTCTTTTTCTGTCGATTCTATTTACTCCTATTACTCTTCGAAGGTATTTCATTTCCATGGCCTGTATTTGCTTTTCTTGTCTTTCAGTAATGATCCAGTTTTCTCCTCCATGCAACAGTACTGGTAGGTACATAGACTTGAATATTGATATTTTTATGGCTCGAGTTATTTCTTTATGATTTTTTTTTTTTCTTTATATTTTTTCTGCAACACTGCGTACAGCCTATTTGAAGATTGGATCCTTGCCTTCAATTCCTCCTCTAAGTTACCTTTGCTGTTAATAACGCTTCCAAGATACTTATAATTTTGAACTTGCTCGAAGGTCACTCCGTCCACACTCACGCTTATCGTCCCTGTTCTATTACTTACGACCATCACTTGAGTTTTCTCGACATTGAGGTGCAGATTTTAAGATTCCAGGACCTTCTTCCATACTTGTAAGTTTTTCTCTAATTTTCTTTCAGAGTTTGCCCATAAAGAGATGGGTTCTAGGCGCCTATATCCCACATTAAAAATGTCCATCCTTTCCTGACACTGTCTGATTGGATCGTCCATGGCGCAGATGAACAAACGTGGGCTTAGTATACTCCCTTGTCTGACTCCTTCGGATGTTTCAAATGCGTCAGACATCCTATTACTGGTTCTTTGTACATTATATGTCTCTTTATATATACTTTTAATTGCCTCTACAAGTTCTTCTTCCACTCCTTTATTTCTTAGACTCATCCAAATTTTCCTTCTACTTATTGTATCGAATGCCTTCTTCATATCTAAAAAACATATGTAAACATCTTTATCTTTGGCTAGTTTTTTCTCCAGATCTTGCTGCGCTGTGAAGATATCGTCTTGTATACTATGTGCTGGTCGAAATCCGCTTTGTACATCCGAAAGTTGTCTTTCCACAGTCCTTCTTAATCTTTTTTCGAGTATTATTTCGTATACTTTGAGAGCAGTGGTAAGCAGTGTGATGCCTCTGTAGTTCCCGCAATCCTTTGCATCTCCTTTCTTATATATAGGCAGAATCACTCCATATTTCCATTCCTGGGGGATTTTCTGGCTTATCCATATCATGTTCAGTATCTTTCTCAGTTCGTTCTCTCCATCTTCTCCGAGGTATTTAGTGTACTCTGGTGCAATTTCGTCGATTCCTGGTGTCTTTGCCAGTTTAATTCTTTTGAGTGCTGCGGTTATCTCTTCTTTACATATGTGGCTTTCTCGGTGTAACTCTTCCCTGTGTGTTTCATTTGTCTCCAAGATTTCTTCGGAATCCATACTTTCGCCCAACTCCTCTGAATTCAAAAGTTCCTTAAAGTGTTCCTTCCATCTGCACACGATTTCCTGCTCTTCTGTCAGCACCCTTCCATCTTTTGCTTTAATTATTTGTGCATATAATTTATATAAATATACATAATTGTTAGAATTCGTCTGATCCCTTATGATTTAACCACGCCCTTTTAATTTTTTTTGTTTACACTTATACCGCTTCGAACCCTGGGAAGCCCATATGAAATTTTATCCTCCTAGTTAAGTTTTTTTTAAACGTCATGGATATACCCATGCACATATTATGGACGAAATGTTACCAAAACTAGTTTCCTGATATTTTGTTATAAATGTTTTTTTCTTTCAGTTTCTAGTAAAAAAAATTGCAAAAAAAAATATTTTTCTTTAGAGTGGGCGTGTCAGTGAGCTGATTGCAAAAATGCACTTGAACTGCTGTCGTCTTTCAGAAGCTCATATACGTATATGAAATTTCATCCCCTTAGCTCGAAATTGTTGGCCTGAAAATATGTAACATACGGATATACTAACTGCAACGGATCAATTGCCTCGGCTGTTGGTGTTGATCATATATGATATTTATACACTTTATGAGGTCTATCGAAAATGTTCTTGGTTACAAATTAATACACCCCTATGAAAAATGTTGCAAGAGTTCCTATGAGTTGAGAATTTTATTACTATCACCGGAAGTGCTTTCCAAGAAACTGACAACCAGTTTCACATATTCAAACTGTCATCGAGTAAATTAAAGTAAGTCCACTAACCCGAAAGAATATGGTATGTCTATTCCAATTTTGCCATACACACTTCTTTACAGACGAATACAAACTTCCGTTTCCAAGACACGTTTCCAAGTGGACACAATTCCGTTCACATTTTTGTTTCACTCTTCTGTCGCTAAATAAGTTTCATTTCAATATTAAGTATCAACAGCCGAGTCAAAGACAAGTTCTTTTTCCCTCGACCTCCATTCCGTACGTATGTGATTTTGATCTTGAAATAATAATGCGTAGGCAAAGACTCAAACTTCAAAACTTCACTTTATTGGATTACTTAATTTACTATATATATAAGTTAATGGATAAATCCTCGAGAAGGGATCCGTGGTAGACTCCGAGTTGGGCGAGGCACACCGAGCGAGAGGCGGAAGAAGGAAAGCCAAAAGATCCATCATGGTTGAAGGGATGTGTTGATAAACTTGCAAACTTCGAAACGTCCTACACTTCACATCTTTAAAGGTGGTTATGCAATGTGCGTTGCAACAGATCTAAATCTTAAGATTCAAGCTAGAATAAGAGATTCCTTGACTTTTGCACACCTACAAACGTTTGTTTTCTACTGATAAGAAGTAACTCTGGTCTTTCCAGCTTTAAGAAAAGACCCAGCGAAAAAGTGGCAAAAGGTAGGGAAAAATTAAGGACGTTTACATCTTTCGAGGAATTCTAGGCATCAAGCACCTCCCTTTTGAAGCTTCAGTATTTTGCTGATCCCAACAAAATACTGGTCTGACGTGCACACCAAGCATATATTTTTCAACTTATCAGATTCTTTGACTTATGAAGAATAGTGGCTGATTTATTGGCTTATGAGTTTCGCACTCTTTTTTTCCAGCATGTGACTATAAATCAATCGGATAGCGAATAGCACTGTCTGTAATCTGAGGCTTCCCTATTATGTATGCATATATTCCGACCTAGACGGGGCAATAATTGTTTTTCAGCGCTTCCTATATTAGCAAACGTACTTAGCAATGACACAAAACTGTGCGAGGTGCAGTATACCTCATTTCGATTTACGCAATTATGTATATACAGATCTTTCCAGGACTTAAGAGGATTTGGAAATTTAGCCGACTTCTGATTTCTTAAAACCATAACAGCGCTAATATCCCGGCCAGTTTGTTGGCATACGAATTTAGGTGCGCAAATACTGCTGCGCTGTATTATTTTATATTATATTACTACTTATCTGCCATCGTCAGATAAGCTAGTGTATTCTCTGTTATATCCTGTGGATATAGTGAAACTTTGTTTTAATGCAAATTGCGAACGTGCTCCGCCCATCGCATCATACTCCCTTGATCACTGTTGTACCAGTTAGTAACTTTAAAGGGTCTCTCGCAGTTCGTCGACAGAACAATGTATGAACATTTCATGTCAATACGTTTGTAGAGATTGTCAACATATTTATCAGTCCTTTTATCCGAAGCTTGTTTTGATTTTATCACTCCTTTTGTGAGAAAAGGGCTTAACTAGTGGGTTACATGACCGCTTTTTGGCTTATCCAAATGGTTTTACTCGTATGCTCTTGTTTTTGGCGGTACTGGGCGGTATAAAATTATGCTGAAAATAGTTTCCGTGATAGCCTGTCATGTTGAATGACACCATTTGACATTTTTGCTTTAATTTTTCAATATGCGGGTAACTTACCATATACTCATGTTTTCTATTTCCCATAATTGCAGATTAATTCCTTACCATATTTTTTTTCTTATTTCAGTAATGATTGTTAATTTAAAACGCCTTTTAAAACATACTATAGGTATATTTTACAAATCCATTGAGACCTTTAAAACTATTTTTCAACACTTATCTGCTTAATTTGAAGTATGATATGAGTGTTTTCGAGCAGATCAAATAAATTGAAATAACTTCGTGGTTAAAAATGTTATTAAGAAATATAAAAGAAGACAAGCGAACTTCACCTTACTTTGCGTCTACAATGTCACTTAAAAGGTTCTACACAAGTATTTGGAAACGACGGCTCCCCGAAAGGTATGAGATTTGGTACTTTGGCTTGTATCTTATAATACCGCTAAATGCAAGTAGTTTTGGAAATGGATATATTTTTTGTGTATTTTAGTCTTATAGTTCATCCAAGAAGTAGATTCAAAAATTGCATTGTATGTGTATATTAATTAAGTTTCTTTGCAAGCTTTACCAAATCTTGTTTTCTGGACCAAAAGCTTAAAAAAGGATTGATTGTTTGACTTAGAGTCGCTTGCATGTACAGAGCACATGCATGTTTACACCAAAAAGTTATATTGTGGTACAGTGGGATCTATCGCTACACTAAACTACCCAATTAGCAAATGCAAGTAGAACCACTCTAAGCTTGTACCTCTGCGGTGGAGAATGCATCAGAACAAATCTCATATAAACATTTTATTGAATAGCCAAGTCATCTTAAAAGCCCTCAAATACTTTACTACTAAGCTGGTTTGGAACTGTCTAAAAACTCTGCTGCAACTTTCTGCTCATAATAAAATCACCCTCACCTTGGTCGCTGGTCTCAAGGGCATCACTGGCAACAAAGCTGCTGACTAGCTATCTATATGCAGCGCCCAATCTCATTTCATTGGCACCGAACCCTTCTGTGACTTACCTGTCAACTAAATAAAGACCGAGCTAAATAGCTGAGAACAACATAAAAGACTCTCATACTGGGGCTCGTAACAGGCTTAAGGCATGCCAAGAAATGTGTCAATTACTTCCTTAAACAACAACTTCAGACTTTGCTTGGAAGACACCGAAACTGCCGAACATATTTTGTGCGAATTTCACTTTCAGAAACGGTTCAGCTCTCAATCTGACATCGTCTCCTTCTCAGCTCAGTAGTTTCTAAGTTTCCTTCGTGAACTTGATTTTAGCTAGGAAATAAACTCACGCAAAACGCCATTCAAGGAGATAGCAAAAAAGATCTCAATGAAGTCGAAGCGATTAGATCGACAAAAAAACCTCTTATGATTCAGAAAATATTTCTGATTTTAATATACATATGTCAGGTCAGCGATGTAGTCGAAGAGATGCGATCAGATATGGAATTGATGGAATTTGTTTTTAAGAGGGCTGACCAGAAACCAAGAAAAGGATTGAGACGGAAATATTTTGAAAATACTTTTTGGTATATAGTCCTCTAGGATAGTTCTTTCATCAGTTTTTCCTCCAATCTTATTCATGTTGCATAGTATTCCCCCTATAATGATATTTTTTTACCATATTTCAAGACTTACTATCAACACATTCAATGACCCCCAACAAACACAGAGCTAGCAATGTAGTAGTCTCGCTGTTCATTAGCATTTGCAATGAAAGAGCAATGCCTTTTGTATGTGAATTTTATCGACTGCCAATATTTACATTACCACAAATTCACATTTAACACTAATTTCACGCCTTAACCTACAGCCGTATGTAGGCTAATAAAATTATACCAAGGCAAAGTAAAATAAGCAATAAAAAGAATAAACACAATCTTCAACACCCACCCAATACCTCTCCGTCGTTCCCCATGTCATGGTCATTCCCTCTACACCCCTGCCTCTATTGGTAATCATTCTAAATTCAATTAGGGGTTATTAGAATAGACGATACGGTTTCTATACAAACACTGACCGCAATTATTCATAAAAAACGCAAGAAAAACAATCGTCGAGGCAAATAATAACAATAAATTCATCAACTTTAAAGTTACACCTTTCCATTCTTATTCCCGATTTAGTCGTTTTCTATTTTTAACTCCTTAAACAAATAAACACAATTTTTCAAAAAAAAAATATTACTCCTACGCATAACAGAAAAAATAAATAAATTTAGTATTTAACTTTTTACCGGCATTTTTATTACATTCGCTTTGAAATGGAAGCGTCTGACGTCGTTGCTGGATGTAGATTGGAGCTTCTTCTGAGAAAATCGTCGAACGAATCTCCTATCGAACAATAATTTCAAATTAAAGAAAACATTATCCGGTGAGTTTTCCAAAAATCATTAGCGCACACAACAAAACCGATAAGAAGGGAAATTCAAACATCACAGAGATATCCAACGATCGACCAGCCGCCGATTGTATACGCAATAAACAATCAAATTCATTTGTTGTACTAGTATTTACTCATTTCGGACAGAATGTGATTTTGAAAATAGATTTTCACTCTGCAGTTGAGACGAGGACGCCATTCGGTTAAAATCAAACAAAATCTATTGAATCGGTTAAATAAAGGAAAATAAAGGTTAAAAATAACAGTGAACTACATATATATGAGTACATAGTACAAGTTTAGTGATGAATTTTAGTGCCATATAGCTTCGAATTTGAGTTTCGAATGTGTGACAGAAAATGGTGAAAATGATCGACTTAGACCGCCATTCCGAGTGTCCCTTGTGGGAGGCTATGGCAGGACCACAGATCCCCTGGACTGGAATGCGATATGCTTGCCTAAAAGTATTGCATGCCTATTGTAAAGTATTTGATAAACAGGAATTATATGATCTCATTGTAAGGTAAGCTGTCGATTTATATATTGGATGTTATTTGAATAGTGTTTTTAACTGCAATCTTTTTTACAAAGCATGTTGTGAAAGCTTAGTAACATCAACAAATACTCAAAATTCTGTTTATTAAATTCGGAATCGTCAAAATTGGACTTTGTCCTTATCGGCTCTTTATGCGTGGCTATGCAGTGGCAAAACAATATTTCGTTCATATCATTGAAAACCTATTGATAGAAACACAGAACAGGAATGGCTCCTATTTTATTTCAGCCTTTGCGTCATTTTATACAGCGTCAGCGAATCTACCCAAAAACAGTTTCTGTAAAATTTCGCTTTCAATTGAATCGGAGTTTGTCGTGATTTACACACTGACTCAAAAGATGCGACTCTTTTACCTGTTTTCTTTTGAACGTCCAACCTGAAAGCCCTTGAATCGCAAAGAATAAAAATAAATTAAAATCTATTAGTAATGTCAAGGAAATATCAAGCGAAATTCTATCGACGAGTCTTACGGCGTTTGTTCTTGCATTTCATCTCCTATCTCGCTTCTAATTACGATGAAATTCAGAAAGAATTACAGTTTTTGAGTCAGTGTGTATATATATTTGAGCTTAACACTTTAGTTCGTTTTTTTAAACGCTATCAGTACTGCTTAAAGGCAAGAATTTTGTTACGAATATTACTTTGTACTGAGAGAGAAAAACTCAAATCTACTACTAAGTAATATCTAGCTTGTCACAGTCATCATTTATTTATTTATTTATTTATTTATTTAGCTTAATACAAGCAAGCTTAAATCTAAACTTAAGAACTAACAACGAGGGACCTTAACTCTAAGCTTAACAATTTTTTTTTTTTTTTTTTTATTATAATTTTTTTTTTTTTTTTTTTTTTTTTTTTTTTTTTTTTTTTTTGGGCCCCAGGGGGCCCACACATTTTTTATTAAACTAGGTCTTAAAATCTATCTTAAAAACTAGAGAGGGAACTGGGACTGGTTAGTTCATGAAGAGGTGTACAGGGACTTTCTAAGGGCGGATAGACTCGAATGAAAGTCTAGGGTGTTCTGTGAGTTATTTGCCAGGCGTAACATTCTGGAAATTGGTTCGAAATTTCCGTAGTTGGTGCGGTTGTGAGGGAGAAGAAAGAGCGGTACGGACCTGAGGTTTCGAGGGTTAGTGCGAAGGGAAATCATTTCCAGTAGTGCGGTGGAATCGATCATACCGGTTAATAATTGGTGCACGAAAAGTATGTCAGCGACTTCGCGACGTTTTGTAAGGGTTTGCAGGTTAATCAATTTTAGCCGGTCTTCATAGGGAGGTAAGATATAGTTGTCGGCCCATGGGAGACCGCGTAAGGCAAACCGGATAAACCTACGCTGCACAGCTTCGATTCTAAGGGAGTGTATGTTGTGATAAGGTGTGTGGTGCGTGGTGTTAGTTGAATATATTCAAATTGTTATCAAAAATATGGAAGTATTATAAGGTTATAATATTTAACTATAAAATCGATTGGCAGTCATATATAATTTATTCCCCATACAAAATTTAAGAGCTACCTGCCTGAAAAGCATCGGTTTTCAGACCTTGAAAGCAGATAAAACTACATATATACGAGTACGTATCAAAGCCCCAAATTCCAGTACCAAATCCTCGGTCAATGTGACCACAAATACAAATATTTGGCGCAACAGCTCTTTAAAGTGCCAGGGCCTAGCTTCTCGCAACCACTCATGTTGTGTGCGTTATATTTTCCACACGAATGGAAGGGACCTACAGTTTACTGCCGAATCCGAACGGCGATTTGAGAAGCTTTTTTAGACAACAATACTCTCGGATGTTTGTCAGACGCTCGCGAGAGGTGGGACCGTGAAAAAACTTTTTGGTATTTTCTGGGATTCGAACTTGGAACCTCATGCGTAGTGATCCGACACACTAACCACTTACGCCACGGCGCCCACGGTGACCACGCAGTGATGCCAGGCAATGTGGATAACATTTCCAACAATTGAAATAAAATTCTTCCGGTGTGAAGAAAAAAGTTCCCCAAAATATATTATTTTACTTCTATTCTAGATAATATGAGGCCCATTGATGGAATGTGAACAAATTTATTTAATAAAGTACACAGAATCGTAAAATCACAAGAAAGAGCTTAACTTTCTCCCCAACCCAATACATTTCTAACTACCGAGAGTGTATGCCCGTGGCCAGACTTGATTCTGTGAAGCCTGACTACGTGCATATATTATACGGTCTTTAACCAAAGATGCGTTTAGACAAGATTTTCTGGCTACTGACGAGCCCTGCCACCAAATCAGGCATTTTGGAATAAATGCCACAAATAATTTATATTATTTTGATGGAATGTAGCACATATTAACTGGCAATAGTGACGTTTAACAACTTTTAACATTATACACCGATGTCACGACATTACGATTTTCCCCTGCATTTGCATTTTAAAAATGTACGAGTACATGCATTTCTGTGGATCCTCATAACGATTTTATGTTGCCGCATGTTGATTCCAGACATCCACAAGCACCCACAAGCTCCTGTAAAATTATTTGGCATCGTGACGTACGAAGTAGGTATCGTAATTTAAATTTATCGATAGTTTTATTGATCAATATCATTTTATTATTTAAAGAAAAATGACATAATACCATATGCTATAATTTGAACAATCAAAATCCGAAAATGGCTGACCTTTTGTAGCTATATATTGGATTTAAGAATCGTCTTGTAGAACCAACACCAAGACACTGTCGAGGCTTTGTTAAATTTTGCAAACGTCAAACGTCTTTATCAATATGTTGTACAGGTAGCATGTGACTCTCAGCAATATGATAAAGAAGAACCCACATACAAGTTGACGTTTTTAAAGTCAATCTAATCAAGAGAATCGTATCACGTTGGAAGAGTTCAGATCTTTGAATTCAAGTTATAGTTTTACCTATTTGATACTATACTACAATAATTTGAGTACCTGATTTTATGATCCATTCTGCATCAACGTTGAATGACTTCTGTGGGTGAAATAAAATCGATACTGACGTCGCGTCGATGGCAAAGTAAATTTCTTTTAAAATATATTATTATATATAATTTAGAAGATCACAATTCTATCTATTTTTTTTTTAACTAACTTCCAGTTGTTTATTTACTTCAAAAATAAGTTTGCATATCCGTAAATTGAATTTGTTGCTTGGAGTCACGATCGCGAGTCATTTGTGGTATGCTTACTTACACTTTGCCATTGATATATGTGCAGAGCGCATCGGGCTACGCAGAACGACTGCGACAGGCGCTACAGGGTCAAAGAAGATATACAGCCTATCTCCACCTATCCCCTGCTTTGCGAGTACCTTGCTTTATTTAAGGCTCTTAGTAGTCGATCCTGCGACAATCTAGAACACCTACATAACGTTGAGCTGAAAGGCATCCAAGGTTGATGTCGGTTTGGGTGGCTGTTCCCGCTCAGCCGCGACACACTTAGGTCAAAACCATTGTGATGCCACTATGGAGAAAATCCGGACTACCAGCACCGGGGATCTACATGGAAAATTCCCAAGAGAATGAGACATGAGGCAGGGCAACCGGTTTCGGTGTGAACTCATACCGAAAAAGTATGATTCGCCGTTAGACATTTAACCAGTTTGATCTGGAAACGAAGCTTTTTATTTTGGTTAAGTCGAGTCTAGCCAGATCGTTAAGATCTTCGAAAAAATGTTCCCTTATGGTTTTCCTTCTCAAGACCGATCGGGCAGGACCGATACACGGAAGTGTGTCATGGTTTCCTCCTCTTCCTCGTCTCTGCAGCTTCTACAGAAATCGTTGAAGGGAGCACCAAGTCTTTTGGCATGTCTGCCTACCAGACAATGCCCCGTGAGGGCCCCAATTATCTTTCTTAGATTATTCTATTAATGAAAATAAGTCTACTGGTTTTCCTACAATCCAGCTCTGGCCAGATTTGTTTAGAAGAAACCCAGCACAGCGATACATCGCATCTGACGGCGATCTCGTTGAGACATCCACGGCATTGCTTTACCAGATTGAATCAAATTATTGGAGATTCCAAGACTTTTATCATAGTTTGACTGTCTATGTAGAAAAAAATAGCGCTTCACTCTATCGAGTTAATTGAAAGCTAGGTCGCGGCTTCACGGACTGCTGTGACTTCTGCTTGAAATACACTACAGTGGTCCGGCAGTCGTGTGGTTATACAGATATCCAGTGCACTGGACTAAACTCCCGCACCTGTTCCAGACGGTTTCCTGGATCCATCTGTGTAGATCTCTATCGCAGATTCGTTTAGAATTTTTCCCGATTAGCAAGCTAGGAATCCTGGTATTATACTTGACGTTAAATTCCAAATAGGGGATAATGTAGTCCGAATCTCTAGGAATAGTGCTATGGCCGTTTAGGATTCTTGTGTGACCCATATCTCCACGAGCCGTAATGCTGCTTTGGCCGCCATCAGCTTCACAAAGATATCAACTGGAAGAGGATGGAGCATAGTTTCTAGTGCAGCTGTAGTAGTGGTTCTAAAGGCGCCCGTTATGCAGACGTAGGATAACCTTTGAATCTTCTCAAGTAAAGCAATGTTGCTTTCCTTGTCCAGTGCCGTCCACCAGACTAGTACTCCATACATAAGGATGGGTCTAACGACTGCCGTATATAACCAGTGAACAGTCCGGGGCTGAAGACCCCAGTTTGGGCCTTTAGCCTTCCTACATGAATAGAGGGCAATCGAGGCCTTTCTAACACAGTCTTGAATATTCAGTTTCCAGCTGAGTTTTTTTTTTTTTATCGAGAATAACCCCCATATATCTGGCGTGATCTGCAAATTGCAATTCAATACCATTGAGTTTTGAAGGAGTCATATATCGTATTTTAAACCCTCTTGTGAATAAAACTTGTTCAGTCCTGGACGGATTAATTTCGAGACCGACACTATTTGTCCACTTCGCGAGTTTATTTAGATCAGAATCTATCAGGTCTCTAACTGTAAGAAAAAATTTCCCTAATATCGCTATCGCAATGTCGTCCGCGTAGGATATGATACTGAACCCCTCTTTACCAAAGATTAGGAGTATCTCATTCTCACTACCATGAGCCACAATAATGGTGATAATACTCCTCCTTGGGGGGTACCCCTGAGCACCGACCTTCGGGTTAGACAACATCCCAGCTCAGCATGGATGGGCCTGCTTTTAAGCATTTCTTCGATCCAATAACAAAGATAGTTGTCAACCTTCAAGCTAAGAAGTGCAGCAGAAATAGGTTCTAACATCCTAAGCTTCATATCTCTATTCGGATGGTTTTAAACCAGCAGCTACCCTAGTCTACGTGAGCAGTAACTGTAGTTATGGGGCATACAATGTCCTACATTAATGTTATAGGGTTATACCTACACTTCTCTATCGCACACCATACCTCTCCTGCGCAAAACCTATCTAATAAAATCGCTGTTCACACTGTCGAAGGCCTTCTAAATAAAAGGTAAAGCGGCGACCTGTATTCGATGGATTCCTCTTTGTCATTCAGTTGTTTCACTGCAGGATCCCTTAGTCTGTCGGTGTTGCACCTAGCTTCGTGGGAAAATCCGCTGGTACGGACGGCTGCAGTTCATAGGCGGATGTAAGCTACCATAAGGTGGTGGTCACTCGTTTTCGATGTTAGCTCCGCGCCTGTTTCGGGCATCCAAAATACAATTTATAAAATAGCGGCTGCTCGCCATTTGATCAATTTGGTGGGTACTTCGTTTCCGTTAGCATAATGATCATCAAGACTATGTCTGCCCATAACATGTCTGAGCGCTACATTATCATTACCCACTTTGACATTGAAGACGCCCATCACGATGACAATATTTCCATTAGTTGTTTCATGTAGAAACTGTCTTTTTCTTCCTCAGCTGCTTTATTTGTCGGAGCGTAACAACACTGGATGACAATGATCCTCCTTACTCTTATTCTAAATCTGGCCATCAAAATTCGGTCACTAAAAGCTTCCAGATAATGGGGCCCTTGTATGCGTATGACGACAGAATCAAACCTGCGCCAGATTTGCGCACTTCCGGACGGTTTCCCCAATAATAGGAGGATGGTGTTACACGTTGTTGATTAAATCTCAGGACCCTCCTTCCTTGAGTCAAGGGGGATTTTTCTTCCCAGAAACCAATCTTTGTCCGGAAACGAAAGCTATAAATTGTAAACATATTATCAGCTTTTATCCGAGGCATAGGAGCTGTTTGGAATACAAGTTAGTTTCGATAACGCAGAATGTTAGCCCACGTTACCTAATCCAGAATTAAAGCATTAGGCCACCTGCACTTGCAACTGTAGCCCAAACGTATAAAAATGTATACACATGATTAACCGGGAACCACCAGGAGGAAGTAAAGTGAAGCCAGCACTTTATTAAGTACTTGATTGCTGCGCTACTGACTCAAACCATGTTCTGAGCAATTAGTAGTTTCCTATGTATCCCATGTATTATATACAAATGTGCCATAGTAGGTATATTTCTTACTTATGTCCTATATCCCCTTGTGGGTCCTAGGACCTCTACTACGCCTACGCGCCATCATGTACGGTTTCTGGCAATGAGTCTGAGTTCTCCCCAACTTTTCCCTAACTGCCGTGCCTCCTTCTCGACTGTTCTGCGCCATGTTCTCCTCGGACCGCCAGGTCTTCTGCCATCCTGAGTTAAAGGGTTCCATTGCATAGCATGTTTCGCTTTGGAACTGTCACCCTTACGGAACGTGTGACCAATCCACTGCCACTTCCGCCGTTGGATGGTTGTGCCTATTGGTTCCTGACCCGTCCCTCGTAAAGGTGTTCGTTAGAGATACGATTGGGCCAGAAAATCCTTAAGATATTGCGCAGACACCTATTAACGAACGTTTGCAGCTTTCTGGTGATAGTAGTGGTCACTCTCCACGTGCTGCATCCATATAACAGCACGGAAATCAGTTGGAGCGGAACAGTCTTAGCTTGGTGTTCAAACTGATTGCATTGCTTCGCCATATTTTGGACAACATCCTGAACGCGGACTTTGCTTTGGCGATCCTGTTGGCTATATCCAGTTCGGTTCCACCATCGGTCGAGACAATACTCCCAAGATACTGGAAAACCTCCCTCTCCACATCTGCTGTCATTTGGTGGAGGTCCATAATTCTATGGGAGAGTAAGCATACATCGTCAGCGTAGTCAAGATATTTCAGTTGAGATGTAAGAGTCCATCGCACTCCTCCGTTTCCCGTCGACAAAGCTGCATGAAGCACATCGCTAATCACCAATAGGAATAATATTGGTGAAAGGATACAGCCTTGTCTTACCCCACTTTGGATCTCAAATTCCGCAGACAATCTTCCCCTGTGCAGAACGTGACATTTTGAGCCTTCATATGTAGCTTTGATAATAGCAATTCGTTTATCGGGAATACCTCTCCTGTGTAAGGCACGCCAAATAAACTCCCTGTTGACACTATCGAACGCCTTCTCAAAATCGATGAACAACAGGTGCAGTGGCGATCGATATTCACAACACTGTTCGATGATAATCCACAGGGCGTTGATGTGGTCGACACAGAAGGATCCAGAGCGGAAACGTACTTGTTCGGAATCGAGTGTGTCTTCGAGATGTTGTTTCCGCACTCCATTAAATTTCCTTTCTTAGGAAAGTTGACGATCATACCCTTTTTCCACTCGTTAGGGAAGCTCTCAGCTTTCCAAGCTCTCCCTTTAAGTGGAAGCAGAAGCTCAGCCGTTGTTATGGGCACTGCTCGTAAGAGCTTTGCTGGAATACCGTCAAGTCCTCTCGCCTTGTTGGTTTTGAGTGCCTTGTTCGCGGTAGTGATCTCATATTTACTGAGAGTCGTGGTGCGTATTCGGAAACTTTTCACCTCGGGCATCTCAGTCTGATTTGGGAGCATATCGCGAATACACGGTTCAAAACCGTAGCAAAATGCTCTTTCCATCTCTTGAGCTGCTCCTCATCCGAAATGAGCAAGGAGCCGTCTAGGCTTATCACTGGATGTTGGCTGGAGCTGCGACCACCTGTCAGCTCTTTGGTGATTCTGTAGACGGTCCTGTTGTCGCACCTCCGTGCAGCTTCTTCTGCTTTTGTAGCCAGCGCGTTGATGTAGTTGCGCTTGTCATGTCGCACGCTACGCTGAACTTCTCTCATCTTCATGCGATATAGGGACTCTAGCTCGCTTCTCCCTGCTGCTGGAGTAGCTGCAACGCGAGCTTTCAGCTGTTTCGTTCGTCAATCCGTCTCCAGCTATCCTGGGAAAGCCACGCCCTATGTCTTCCCTGCTGATCCCCTTCCCCTGATCGACCGACAATTCTTTCAGCACCAGATGTAAAAACATTTTTCGCAGCACACCAATGGTCTTGGAGGGTTGTGGGCATTGAGCTGCTGATTGCTTCCACACCTTGCGAAAAGTGTTCCCTTAATTGTTGGCGCACTGAGGGATGGTTAAGTCTATCGATGTTGAACCTGGGCATTCTTGTGTTGTCGTGGGATCTTCAAACTGCAGCAGTGTGTAGTTGGAGAGTAGCTATCATAAGATGGTAATCTCATAGTAACTCCACATCTGACCCTCGCCTATTTCGGACGTCCAGGAGACTACTTCTAACGCGGCGGCAGATTGCAAAATGGTCAATTTGGTTGGAGGTTGCTACCTAACTGACTTTGTGGCAGGTCTTGTGCTCAAATATTGCTCCACCTATCACAAGGTGGTTGGCATTGCAGAAATCCACAAACCTTTCGCCGTTGTTATTGCGGTTGCTTAGTTCATGCTTTCCGATTACATGTTTGAGCACTTCACTGCCGTTGCCCACATTGGCATTCAAATCCCCCATCACTACGGCAATGTCTACAATTGGTGTTGTGTTGAAGACGGCACTTAAGAGATTGTAGAAGCCTCCTTTTCGTCCTCAGACGAACTATTCGTTGGGGCGTAACACTGTATGATGGTGACGCGTCGTACTCTAGTCCGAAATCTGGCCGTCAAAATCTTATCACCATGAGGCTGCCAGGAAATTAGGCCCTTGCGTGCTGTTGTTGTTAACAGTAGTCCGACTCCATATTCCCGCGGACTTCCGGATGGTCTTCCAGAATAGAGTAGTACAGTGTTACGCGTTGGGGACTGGTACTCGCCCGCTTCTAACCATCTTACTTCACTTACCCCCAAAATGTCCAGTTTATAACGCATGAATTATTTTTTTCCAATTGGATGAATCTGGCATTGTAAGGACGCCCTATGTCTTCCCTGCTGATCCCCTTCCCCTGATCGACCGACAATTCTTTCAGCACCAGATGTAAAAACATTTTTCGCAGCACACCAATGGTCTTGGAGGGTTGTGGGCATTGAGCTGCTGATTGCTTCCACACCTTGCGAAAAGTGTTCCCTTAATTGTTGGCGCACTGAGGGATGGTTAAGTCTATCGATGTTGAACCTGGGCATTCTTGTGTTGTCGTGGGATCTTCAAACTGCAGCAGTGTGTAGTTGGAGAGTAGCTATCATAAGATGGTAATCTCATAGTAACTCCACATCTGACCCTCGCCTATTTCGGACGTCCAGGAGACTACTTCTAACGCGGCGGCAGATTGCAAAATGGTCAATTTGGTTGGAGGTTGCTACCTAACTGACTTTGTGGCAGGTCTTGTGCTCAAATATTGCTCCACCTATCACAAGGTGGTTGGCATTGCAGAAATCCACAAACCTTTCGCCGTTGTCATTGCGGTTGCTTAGTTCATGCTTTCCGATTACATGTTTGAGCACTTCACTGCCGTTGCCCACATTGGCATTCAAATCCCCCATCACTACGGCAATGTCTACAATTGGTGTTGTGTTGAAGACGGCACTTAAGAGATTGTAGAAGCCTCCTTTTCGTCCTCAGACGAACTATTCGTTGGGGCGTAACACTGTATGATGGTGACGCGTCGTACTCTAGTCCGAAATCTGGCCGTCAAAATCTTATCACCATGAGGCTGCCAGGAAATTAGGCCCTTGCGTGCTGTTGTTGTTAACAGTAGTCCGACTCCATATTCCCGCGGACTTCCGGATGGTCTTCCAGAATAGAGTAGTACAGTGTTACGCGTTGGGGACTGGTACTCGCCCGCTTCTAACCATCTTACTTCACTTACCCCCAAAATGTCCAGTTTATAACGCATGAATTATTTTTTTCCAATTGGATGAATCTGGCATTGTAAGGACCTTCGCTTCCCGAGTTGAGGAGCGTTCTTACATTCCAGAAACCTATCTTTGTCCGGGCACAATAGCCAAAAGTCGTCAACAGTGATCATTCCTTATCCGAGGCATAGTGTCGGTTTCTGTAGCTACTGGTTTCAGTAACGCAGGTTGCTGACCCACGTCACCTAGCTGGCCCACGTTTTAGCCCACAAGCCAAGTTTTTGGCAGTCAGTAGTTTCCCGATCAATCGCAATGCAGGTCCCCAATATATATATATATTTCTTACTTAACCAATTACATATTTTACATATATGTATTTATACAGAAGGAATTAAATAATTGAATATTCCCGCCCTTTTTTTAAATATCTTTGAGCAGTTTTGGCAATATACTCGTAATATATTATTAAGTGTTTAGTGAAGAAAGATAGCTAGTCTGTCCCTCTTTTGAAAATGTCGTCTTGCTAAAAATATGTTCGTCCAAAGTCCTTTAAAAGTGCTGAACATTAAAGTGATGTGGTCATTTGCTACCTATTTATTTGCATGTAGATGCATTGTCCTCTGTCATTTCAATTTATTGATTTGCCTTTATCTGAGTTACATACATTTCAGTGTCAAATATCGCACCGTGAGATGACAAATGTCGTAACTGCCTTTAAATGTCTTTCTCCTTCCTTGTACTCAAAAGATGGTGACTGTGACTGGTGCAACTGTGTTCCAAGAATTTTATACAGTTCTGAAACTAGTTAAGTCGGGGAAACAATTTCAGCTTTGTATAAAATAACACGACTCTTGCAAATCTTAAAAATCCTGAAAAGATGTGATCACCTATTCGAAATCTTACATTTGCTCACAAACGACAGATTGTATTTCCAAAATACATAAATCTACTCTCATCCAATCTTATCCTCCTAAAGAGATTATATTTTAAGAAATATTTTAAAAGTTCATTTGAAAATAACGTAAAATAAAGTTCTTCTAATCGCCACCAGACTATTTTACTATAGACACAAACCATGAAAGCTCACCCATTTCCCAGTATCTTGAAGCTGTGTTCATTTTTAAAAGTAAAAGCTAAAGCTACTTACTCAACAAGTAACTAGATGAATAGCAATGTCCCTTCTGTTGAGACTATCATCACACGACATTTAATCCTTTCGCTTGGTAACTCAATTAAGTCCTTTTAGTAGATATAACATCAGGTAGAAAATAAACCCCCTTATTTTGCTTCATTAAATTCTCCAACCGGATCATTTAACACCGAAGTGTGTCACCGGTTTGTTTGCGGTGTCATTACTTCGTCCTTAAATGTTTCGTAATCAGTTTGAACCCGAAAGAATATACACACAGTGCCTTTGAAACTTAATACACACTTGGGTGGTCTTAATTAATCTCCCCTAATGAGAATTCCGCCATCCCTTTCGCTGACCATAGTATTATAATATTGCAACCACTAATTGGAATGCCCTCAGCAAGGATATTAAAGTTTTCGCTTTCGATTTCATTACAGAAAAACGTGTCAATCATGCAAGTGTCCGCGCGAAGCGCATGCCATCTACCAGGAACAGGTAACATCCGTACGCGAACGTCTTGGCTTCAAGAGTATTTCGCCAACGCACTGGGAATCAGATCCACGACAGTTGGGCTACACCTGGGTACCACCAGGTATAATGACATCATCGAAGGTTCAACGTTACTTTGATAAGATCCCTCAGGAGAAAGTTCCTAAACTTGGTTCAACAGGAGAGCGCTATCGTGAACAGCAAATAATGTTGCAGCTACCGAAGCAGGATCTCTCGTTGGACTATTGCAAACATGTGGAACCACAACATCGTGCCTCATATGAAGATTTCGTTGCGGCCAGAAACGAAATTGCCTTAGACATTGGTATGTAACCGTAATTTAAGATTCAAATACACCATTTCTGAATTATTTATTTATTTCTGTGACTGCAGGCTACATTAAGGATGCTGCGCAGAGTACTCAGTGTGTACATTGTGATGAACGTATTCCGAAGGGAGATATGGCTGTGGTGGCGCCGAAATTCGTTGACAGTATGATGTGGCATCCAAAGTGTTTTACTTGCAACACTTGTGATGAACTTTTGGTGGACCTGACCTACTGTGTTCACGACGACAAGATTTATTGTGAGCGCCATTACGCAGAGACATTGAGGGCGCGTTGCAACGGCTGTGATGAAGTGAGTACTTGCCTTATAGACTTTTTTTACTAAATATATTTTGAGTGTAGTTGTGAATTTAAATTTAAAAATAAGTGGTATCAACTTAGAGGCGACGGTGTATTACAGTGAAACTTACGAGTGCAAAAATCATAATTAAGTATATACATAACACATATAGAAGTTATGATAGTTATATAAGTTATACGGAAAACCCCAAAGGCGGATCAGTAGAAATGCGGTGAAGTGGGAGGGTTGTGATCCCTTGTTTTCGGATCATAACCTCGCCGAAATAGGAAGAAGATGTAGAGTAGACTTACTAGTTATAGATACAAGGATACGTGGCAATTTCTGTTTCTGAAGAGATATTCTGTTGAAGGATCACATTTCGTAGTTGTCGTTTTTTTTTTTTTTGTTTTTGTTAACATGGAACACATTTCAACCTTCAGGGTATTCTATCATGTTGTAAAATTTTCTTATTTTTTTTTTAGCTGCATAATAAGTTCCTGAAATCTTAAATATTGATGTTGCCAGGTGAGGCTATTTTTCACGATTTTATAATACTTTAGGTAGTCTACTCAAAATTATGCGAATATATATACGAGTACAGTGGGTTTTTGTGTTCCAGGAGGTTTTTTTTTTTTTTTTTGACTAACTATGAAATGAAACACAGTTTTTATTTATTTTATTGACCGATTATTTGGTATATAACAATTATGTATGGAATATATTGAGCAAGTGGCTGGCGCGGCGCCATATTTGGCATAATATTTAGGCACATTTCGGTGGTCATTTTACCAATTTCTTCGGTATTGTGGTTGTCCTTTTTGGCATAGACCTTTCCCTTGGAGTATCAGGGAATCGAGGGGGCCGATCGATATCATCACTGTTTGATATTATGTGGCTGGGAAATGATGTGGCACCGTCCTGTTGTAACAACATGTGTTGTAGGTCCAATCGATCTAATTTGGGCACTAAGAAGTTTGGCATCATATCATAATAGCGATCACAAGTAATAGTTACATCATTGCCTCTTGCGTTTTAAAAAATGTGGCTCAATGATTCCGCTGGGCCAATTGGCGTACCTTACAGTAACTCTACGAGGATGTTATAGTCCTTGGTGTATCAATTACCCATTTTCAGTGCTCCAAAAGTGAATATTTATTTCATTACCAAAGCCACATACATACATACATATGTCCGAATAAGCTTTCGTCACTTATGATGATTTTTTCACAAAAATTGGAGTCGTCAATATGGAGTCATTAAGTACTGAAGATGATATTGTTCAAACGTTGGCCCCCAGCGTTTATGCACATTTCAGTTTTTTTTATGGCATTTTACATCACTTTTCTCAATACGTCCGGCGCTATTTCTTGCCTATTGTAGCCTTTGAGAGCTGCGAGAGTCTGTGGCTTGGTCACATAGACCAACGACTTTGAATGACCCCAAAGAAATAAGTCTGGAACGATTAGATCGGGTGATCTTTCGGGCCTTTGCAAATTATCAAAACGGGAGATAACATGACCTGGAAAATTGCCCTTCACTAAAATCATTGTGTCACTCACTGTGTGTGCAGTTGCACCATCTTGCTGAAACCATATGTGCTCTAATCCTAGTTCATCCAATTCGAGTATCAAAAATGAATATAACATAGATAGTTATAGCGCTGCCAGCAACGTCTTCACACAAATTAGGGACCAATCACCATTTGAACACAGCGCATGCGACAGTAACTTTTAGTGGATGTAACATTAATTAATTTTGATGGAAAATCGTTCCCTTCATGGTTGAGGTTTATGATGGGCTAGCTGTATTTCAGATGGGCTCGGTGGTCTGCGGGCAGCAGCTAATTTTATATCTGAGTTTTATACGCAAACATTCACTAAATACGTTGCAGATACCGCCTGAAAATGCCCAATTGCGTGGTCTGTCGTCTCGTTGATGTTTCTGGACACTTTTCCACATCCTCACACACATTGGTCGGAACTGTTTCACATTCACCAGAACAAATTTGTCACTCAAAATTGTATTCACAATTAAAACTAATATGAATGGTTTCATAAACATTGTTAAACAAAGAAAACGATTTCTTTCAAAATAAACTGCAACCTTAACTAACCAGTGACTTAGCTCAAATATCTGAGTGCGTGTGTCTGATAGTTTTACAGATCTCAGTCACGATCTAACGCATTGCTTTAAATGAAAATAAAATAATTTATCTATCATCTCGAAGTAAGGGGAGAGTCTTGAGTGATTGCTCATTGATTCTGATGTGAACAACATTGTTAGTTAAAGACCTAATTGACACTCCTAATTCAATATTGACGTTTTAAGTGAATTCTGCTGCGTGACATGTGTCAATATTGAAGAAGAATCTCTTCAACTAAGTACTAGAACTAACAGCTTGCGTGTCGTTCACATATATCACTTCCCTGATAAACGATTTAGAAGGGCATATGCCATATATAATCTCGAATTTTATTTCAAGGAAACATTGCATTACACTGATTAACTGGAGGCATTCAAACTGCTTAGACTCAGAAATTATTATCCCTAAGGCGGGGTTAGCGACTACGTCAAAGTGAAATGTCTCTAGCAATTATCAAACTGAAATAACGTTCGTTTAAAGTTTTTTAATTGCTTCCCTGATGGCGTAATTGCTGAGGTGTGGTATCCTGTAACAAACTAGGATATCGATAATGAAAGTATAGACTTGCTGTTGGTTCAGGTTTTATGGTTACGACATTGACTATGGGGTTTGCACGAAAGAAAAGTCATTTTGAAGTTCAACGTTATTACGTTACAAAGACGTTAGTTTTTTTTTAATTACATTTCAAGGACATTCGTGGATTTCAGTAGCAAATAAGTCTTAAACATAACTTGTGCACGTGCATGAAGAATGCGTTGTTAGCGCAATAGCGGAAATAGGAAGAATACTTCCTCAAGGGGGTCGAGTAGGAATATCCAAATTATCTTCTTTAGGATTTCTCTATGGTCTCTTATAGTGAGACAGAATTTTCGTGCAATTTATGCAAAGTGGCGATTGTGTCACAGAGCAAACCTTAAGAAAGAAACTATTAATGGCGTGGAAGAAGTGGAAAAAAACGTTGAAAGTGGCATCCAGGCTGCATACAATGCACTCAACACAACCACAAATCATAGCGGAATTGTGTATTACATACATAAATAAGTCTGAAGCACTAGCGAAAGAATTCTCTAAGCTCGGACTCAATATTTGGTATCAGTTTAGCAAAACTTTTGTACTGGATCAACACATCCTTTTCAGGAAGGAGTGTAGAACTATTGTGGGTTAACTACAGAACTCATCGCATGTGGTTATCACATAAACTTCCTACGTGTGTACTTCCTTTACCAGTAGTCTGGTATGAATTCTTTTTCCAGTTGAAGAAATTTGGCATTGTAAGGTCCTTCGCTTTCCGAGTCGAGGAACGTCTTTAAATTCCAGAAACCTGTCTTTGTCCGAGTACAATAGCCAAAAGTCGTAAACATGTGATCATTCCTTATCCGAGGCAAAGTGTCGGTTTCTGTAGCGGGAAAATGTTCGGTAACGCAGGTTGCTGACCCACGTTAGCTAGTCTAGAATCAAGGCCCTAGACAACCCGCACTTGCAATTTTAGCCTACACGTATAAGGGTTTATACGTATAGTTGCCCAGGGCCCAACACTAGTAAAGTGGTAAAGCAAGCACTTCCTCACGAACTTGATTGTTGCGCTACTGGCCCAAGTCAAGTTTTGAGCAGTAAGTACTTTCCTGATCAATAGCAATGCAGATCCCCCACTACACACATCTTTAAAGTCGTCAGTTGAACTAAATGTTTTAAATGCAATAGAGTGAAAATTTTGTTATTATTAAATAAATAAATAAATTCATTGCAACGAACCTCTTTAGTATATTTGGCTGAAGACCGTATTAAGCTCTACTAGGTGAAGATTACTGCATGCTAGCCCGTGTATTCACGCCCCTTTCTTCGTAATTCACTGCACTTTCCTAAGACTCATTTCATTTCATTAGCAATTTCAAAATCCCAAATTGCCCATACTAGCCGTTGTGATGGCGGAGCGCTTTTCTCTCGATTAGCCGCGTGCAATCAATCTATTTGCAACGATATTCCGCTTTGGTCATAGCACGTAATAGAACGTTTCTTCCATCACCGGTAGTAGGTTGATAGGAGAGGGTAGTATTGGCAGACCACAGCTTAACTGGAAAAAATCAAAACCACAATCATCTCCTTAAACGTCAACACCACAGTGGCATTAACAGCGCAACTACCAGCATTCACCGTGGTCTATTGCTACCGATTTTATTAAGTATCGCATTGTGAAAGATGAAAATATCCACACCTCACTTCAAACCCCCTCATTCCTTTTTTTCTGTGATGCAGCACCCGGCGCCGGCACAGGGAGGTCATATCACTTTGGTTATGGTTTGGTCTGGGTTTTGGTTTTCCTTTCGCCACAAACATAATAGCGACTTAATTCGACTTAGACCGGACAACTGTGACGACGACGACGACGAAGACTGCGATGGTTCGGTATCTCTCGGGTGATTTGTGTTGGCCACTGAACGACTTTGGTACATTGTTTCATGTGCCGGCTGTTCCAATTGCCGATGAAACTACCACCATCGTGCCACTGCTGCCGTTTGCGCGCTACGACAACTGATATTATGCTTTTACTAACAAGTCTCTACTCAGTTTGGTTAGATGAGGTAATAATAAACTACACAGATATATTGATTCACTTGAAGTTGGACGGCGATGGTGGAGGGTACCAGTAGTTGGGTCGGATGTTTGTAACCCGGCGCAGACACTTGTGCAGAACCTTGGAAAGTTTTCGCTGGATAGGTTGAGTTTAGTTTTCGAGCGCACTGCCAAAGATAATGAATATTTGCAAATTGGTGGAAGTTTATTCTCATTATATCAGTGAGGTGGATTACTTGCGGGTGAAAATATCGGACGTAGTTTAAGTGACATGGATTAAGAGAGAGAGCAAGAATTGCGGTTAATGTTTGTGAATAAATCGTATTATCTGGGTGAAACCGATGCAGTTTATTTCGGAAACTATACTCGTACTAATGCGATACACTGAAGTGTCAGCATCTTCTTTTAATTAATGACACGAAGGAATCGCAATCGAAAATGGTGCTTTTGTCCAGCAATGTGTTAGAAAATACTAGTGTTTTACTTGAATTTGTTTTGAAAAGTTGTTAACCCTTGTCTGATAAATAAAATGGTGCTGTTTCGGTTAAGTTTTTTAAATCAAACAAGTTTCAAATAAAGTAAGTGTGTTATCAAACTAAACTTAGTTACGACGGTGCAACAATATTAAAGGCTTTCATTCGAAAATTTCAATATATTTCATGCAAACTAGTTTTATATGCAATGCATTTGCCAGAGACAAGTGGGTATGGGATAGACTTAATGCACTTAATCGAATTGCCAAATCCGGTTATGAATTTGGGACATAAGTTGCGGCGAACTAATTCAAAACGATGCATTGAGTTTTTTTCGCTTAAACTAAAAACAACTAGCGAATACCCGGCGTACACTGCTACGTCTCGAAAATAAGATGCATGAAAATTGGTACCGCTCAATAATCGTTGTATGGGGAAGTATCGAAAAAATTAGTCCGAACCCCACAGGCGGATCAGTAGAAATGCGGTGAAGTGGGAGGGTTATGTTCCCTTGTTTTCGGATCATAACCTCGCTAATAAAGGAAGAAGAAGACCGAAATAATTAGTCCGACCGTAGTTAAAGTACCCTAAGATTTGTTTTTGACATGTAACTCATACGTGGTAAAAGTTTCATTACGATCAGTGGAGCGGCTGAAGTGCCCATTTGGAACAAACAAATAGACAGAGTTTCATTTTTATATACTTGTATAATATATACGTAAAGAGACAGATGTTGAGCCTTAATACAATATTTGTTTCCCTTATTCGATATATATGTAAGTAAGAAATCCAATAAAATTAGGCCAGTGTATTGATACGGATCTTAAGTTCTTCATAAAGTTCTAGGTTCTACTTACTGGCGTACACGATCTTAAAACTAGAGAACTAGTTGAACTTAAAGTATGGGGAACAAATAGTAGAACTTAAGTTTCGGGTTGTCCAGAAAATTCTTTCATCGAAATAAAACAATTGGTATGAGCACTAAAAAGAACTCCATCAAAGGATACTTTCTTTCTCTTTCTTTCCATCAATTTCAAAATCCCAGCCGCATAGAATTCGTCTGGCTTAGGTGAGAAAATGTTATCTAAATATAGTTCAACAGCGCAAAAGTCTCCAAATAATTGCCTGTTCCAGGAATTCTGCAAAAACCGAAGTAGTCCGACGAATGTGTTGGATGTACTAAGATTTCACAACCAATCTCCAGGAATTTTTTTCTGTAGATGAACAAAGATACGTGAGGTCTAAGTGTAACACAAGACCCTTCCTTTTCGCTAATCCGCATCTTGTGTTGGATATTTTGGTGCAAGTTCTCCGATTCACATATCTTAATTTATAGTCTGATTGCATGGGAAGCAGCCACAGTACAAGATTCCTTTGAAAGCATGTAGATATAAACGCCTCTTAATAAGGAACTTACAGAAGAATCCCACCAGATACAGAGCATTGCCTCCTTTGCATGAATGTTACGCTTCGGTGTTTGTTCTCCTGAAGTTATCATAGACAATAAACTGTTCATCATTAGCTTCGAAAACGATTTCATTTTGTTTCGCTACCTGAACTTGAATTGTTTTCGAACAGTACGTTGGGAAGTACTCCGCTAACTCCTTGTCGTTAGTTTTTAATTGGTCTTAATTTGGACCTTCATGTGATCGTTACCCACCACTGAAGATCTTTCAGAATGATCCGCGTCTTCTAAACTAAAATCTGCAGCCCACATTTTTTTCTGTTGAATTGGTCACTAAATCTTTCTTAACATCTACTTTGTATGCTAAACTTAAGACTACGAACTATATAAGTGAATATTCTTAAGTAAATGGCCTACTGAAGGGTTCTTAGTATTTATACTATTCAGATTATATTTATACAGCCTGAAATTTCGGAAACCACCTCCGAAATGTTGATTGACCAACATCATCTTACTTACTTACTTAGGTGGCTCTACAGTTCGGGGTGAACCTGGGCCTCAACCAACAAGCCTCTCCATTTAGCTCGGTCTTTAGCTAGTTGCCTCCAGTTGCGCCCTCCAAGTTGGTCTAGGTCCCCTTGAACTTGTGCGCGCCACCTACGGCGATGATTCCCTCTACTGCGACGCCCCTCGGGGTTAGATTCGAAGACTCTGCGGGCCGGAGCATTGGTGTCCATTCGCTCTACATGTCCTAGCCATCTCAGACGTCCAATACGCAGTTTTTTGACTAGGTCCACGTCGCTGAACAGCTCGTATAGTTCGTGATTGAATCTTCTCCTCCAAAACCCGTCAACGCAAACGGGACCGAAAATCTTACGAAGAATTTTTCTCTCGAAACGACCAAGGATATCTTCATCCTCTTTTAATAAAGTCCATGTTTCAGCGCCGTAAGGACTGGGATGATCAAGGTCTTATATAGAGTCTCCTTAGTTGTTCGAGATAGGGCTTTACTGTTGAATTGCCTTATAAGCCAAAAAAACAGCGATTGGCAAGAGTTATTCTTCAATTGATTTCTGCACTGATTTTGTTTGTAGAATTTATAGCAGAGCCAAGGTAGACAAAGTCCCTTACTACCTCGAAGTTATAGCTGCCCACTGTGACGTTTTGTCCAATTCGTCAGTGTTGGTTATCCCTTCTTGTTGACAGCATATACTTGGTTTTGCCCTGGTTTATCGCTAAACCCATTTTGGCCACTTTCGCCCCAATGCTTGCAAACGCACCGGTGACAGCCCGCTGAGTTCTTCCGATAATGTCTATATCGTCGGCGTATGCAAGCAGTTGTACAGACTTGTAATAGATTGTGCCTCCGGTGTTGGCTTATGAGTTCCGCACAATCCATTCAAGTAATATATTGAAGAAGTCACATGACAGCGCGTCACCTTATCTAAAGCCTTTTTTGACATCAAAGGTCTCGGTGAGGTCATTACCGACCTTGATGGAGCAGCGAGCGTTCTCCATCGTCAGCCTGCACAGACGGACAAGTTTGGCAGGGATGTCAAAACTATACATGGCTTTATAAAGCTCTTCTCTATAGATGCTGTCATAGGCAGCCTTGAAATCGATAGAGACGTGGTGAGTGTCGATTTGGAATTCTTGGGTTTTCTCCAGGATCTGCCGAAGTGTGAAGATTTGATCGATGGTGGACTTTCCTGGCCTGAAACCGCACAATAGGGTCCAATCAGGCTGTTGATAAAAGGTTTCAGGTGTTCACACAATATCGCAGAAAAGATCTTGTATGCGATGTTGAGGAGACTGATGCCTCTATAATTGGCGCAGTTGAGGGGGTCTCCTTTCTTGTGGATCGGGCAAACGATGCTGAGATTCCATTCATCAGGCATACACTCGTCTGACCAAATATTAGAAATGAGTTGGTGTATGCACTCAACCAATTCATCCCCAGCTGCCTTGAAAAGTTCGGCCGGTAAGCCGTCAGGTCCAGCAGCCTTGTTCGATTTTAGCTTGGATATTGCTATCCTCACTTCGTTTTGGTCAGGTGGACGGAAATTTTGACTATCATAGTCTATGTTGAATGGTTCATTCTGCCTGACAACGGGATGTTGGTCTTCGTCGCCGTTATATAGTCTGCAGAAGTAGTTTTTCCATGTTCTCAGCACCGACTGTGATTCTACTGCGAGGTTTCCATTTTCATCTCTACGGGTTTCTGTACGGGTATTACTTCTCTGACACGTTCTTTTTACCTTTTGGTAAAACTTCCGTACATTGTTCCTGGAGTATAGACTCTCGATATTCTCAAACGCGCGCTTCTCATGCTCTTTCTTCTTCTTTTGGAGAAGCCGATGTTCTTCCCGTCTCTTTTGCTCGTAAAGCTCGTCTTCCTTTGCAGCGCCGCTTTGTATGCCTCTTGTTTTGCTGCATGCACTCGCCGGCATTCTTCGTCAAACCAGGTGTTTCGCGGTGGTGGGCGAGCGAGACCCAGCATATCAGTCGCGGCTTTTCTGATGGCATGTTGGCAGCGTTGCCACTGGTCTTCGGTACTTGATGCTGGCGGCAAAGGGGTGATTGAGAGATTTCGGGATACGCGTTCAGCGAAGAGTCTGGCGGTCTCTTGCGATTGTAGCTTTTCGACGTTAAATTTTCTCACAGTAATTCTTCTTTGTTGCTCAGATTGGGGTATCCGCATTCGTACCTTGGCTACAACAAGGTAATGATCCGAGTCTATGTTGGCCGCTCGGAAGGTTCGGACATCCAGAATACTGGAGGCATGCCTTGCGTCGATCGCAATATGTTCAATTTGGTTGATCGTTACATGATCATTAGACCGCCATGTCTGCTTATGAATATCGAGATGAGGAACCATGTGCTTGCTATGGTGACATTTCGCTCCACAGCGAAATCAATTAGCCTTAGTCCGTTATCAGACGTGGTGTCGTGTAGGGTATGCTTACCGACTGCCCTACCAAAGACGTCCTCCTTTCCTATTTTGGCGTTAAAATCGCCCAATACGATTTTAACGTCATAGAAACACTCGTAGAAACACTCTTTGGTGGCAGGGTCGTTTTCTTCCGTGGGGGCATGAACACATATTAGGCTTATGTTAGCGAATTAAGCCTTGATCGGGATAGCCATAATACGCTCGCTAACGTGTTGGAAGCTTAAGACTTCTTGCATAAGTCTGCCGCGTATGACAAATCCGCATCCGAATAAGCGTTGCCTGTTGCCTCTGTAGCAATCACCGTAGTAGATGTCACAGTTTTTCATCCTCTTTTTGCCGACCCATCCCATCGCACTTCCTGGATGGCGGTAATATCTGCTTTATAGCAGTCTAGGGCCTCTGCTAGTTGTTCGGCTGCACGTGGTCTGTAAAGGGACAGAACATTCCACGTACAGATCCGAAGGGCGTTGTCCTTATTTCGTTTGCTGGGGTCGTCATTAGTTGAGTCATCCTTATCCGAGGCTTTTGGTTGTTTCGGAACCATGAGTTTTTTACGTGGTAGAGAAGTTACCCCGACGGCACAACCCCCAACCTGGAGGGTCAGTTCCTTTATTATTCCCCTAGGACGAGGGGCCGGGTACACCGGTGCCAGTAGTCCACTACGGGAGTATGAGCGCTGCCGTTGGCCCATTAAGGGCTCCTCCGCCACCATCTCTATTCCAACATTGGAAATTCCTTACCGACCTGTGATCCGAATACGTCGAAGAAGCTCGCGCAAGGTATTCACTAAGTTTAACCTAACTGGAATTATAGACGCCACCGTTGACTCCGTCTAGGGAATTCGTCCGCTGCCGCCTGGAACAGGAAGAAGTGCTCTAGTGGAAAAGCACTCTTCCCCCCCTCTCTCATCTGCGGCCACCAAGAATCCGCCAAACGGGGTTGGTTACCTACTTCTTGGATTAAGGTACTAGGCACCCGGCTGTCACCGCGTGGAGGTTGAGAGTAGCAGTTGGTAGGCCTCAGCTGAGTGAAAACGCTTGTGTTTTCATATGATCGCATGCACTACCGTTTGACCAGCCAACCAACATAATCCCTTCCATATATTTTGCGTGCATGACTGCGAACCGTTTTCCCCTTCTTTTTTTTAAGAATAACATCGGATCCCAAATATATAACTTTTAGTCATCCATCTTCGAAACGCAATAAAATGTTACTTTCTTCTTATTAATCTCAAACGGTATGACTGTCGTCAACAGAGGTCTCAAACATACACTGCAAGCACGCACAGAACTTTCCAGACAACCCAATGTCTAAGCTGTGCTCAAGAAGTTTTTAAAGCTATTCAGTGAAAGTGATATCTGAAGAATGGCATTTATGGAATTGAAACTCTTGGAAAACGAGTTTATTTCAATAATATTTGAGATCATGAAAGTAGTTCTTTCCGCCAGATTTTTGAAGGAAAGAAATACTTTCTAATTTATGCCATTAACAAAAATTTCATATTCCAGCCTATCTACAAAAAGTATATGTATATGATGACACCACTTCTCAGCCCACTAAGCCTTGTGGAGCAAGGGTACAATAAACGAGAACTGGAAACGCTTTAAGAATATTGAAAATAATATGTCCAATGCTGGCGTATGGTTTACGTTTCAAATTAAGCACGGCGTTTTCCATAATAGTTCCAGCTTAGGTGTTGCATAACATCTTAAAACAGCAAGGTGTACCTGTGCATCTGCCTAAGTCTGGATTTCGATCAAGGGAACCTACAACTTGCTTACGGCAAATTCCAATTGCAAATAACCCTCTAGTCTCAGAAGTCTTAAAAACGTGCGAACTTAATAAATAACTATTCTGGAGGACTGTAAGATTTCATTACATAATTCTAAGAACCTCTTCTGTAGCTCATGCTCGATACTTTGTACCTTTTTTTAGTAGCTTCTTCTTTCAGAGTCTCATATTAAACCTTATCATAGTCAAATTTTTCAAACAACTAACAAAATTTATATTATTAGGAGGAGAAAAATGTCTCATAGCTTACGCAGATGAGGTCGTTATTATAGTCCAGGAAATATTTCTAGACACATCAAGTGATATAATGGAGACAACTCTTACAAGGCTAGCTAAGTGGGCATCGCACGTCTATCTACAACTGCTGCTTTGCATTAGAAAGTCCAAGGTACCACCCTTCAAGCTTCGAAGGCTAGCCAGGGTGGGGCCGTCTCAATTAGACTGAAACTGAGTATTTATAACTGAATTGAGGAAATGAGTTAGAATCGAAACGAAAGACGATTGAGTTTGACACTTCTTCTCCTATGCGTGAAGTTCCTTTTCTTTTCATTCTCTTTCTTCTTTATCTATCTGTCGAACTAGATCTTTCAATCCGCATTTATATGCGAAATTTCAACTCGATCCCAGAAAATTTTGTAATCGGATCGTATCAATCCTATTTCAACCCGATCTGTTAAATATGGTACTCGAAGCGAATTGAATCCGAATTCAATTCGTAGTAATCGACATCAACCTAAGCTTGTAGTTGACTTATGAGCATGTGCTACTCATCCATATTTCACTTATACATCTAGTCATCGCTCTCTCATCCATATGCAAACACACATTCAAACTTACGCGCTGGCTCTGGACTTTCACTTTCTAGATGATAGCCCAAATAATGGCCCAGATGAATATCTTGTGGGTTTCTAGAAGATACTTTTATTACGCGAGATGTAAAACGTTCGACCTTTACCAATTCCCTTCTGTCACTTAAATAACTAGGAGGCCACCTTAGCATTGAAGAGTGAAAACCCAATAATTTAAGCTAAGCTAAAAGAAAAGTGTAATGTTCTCTATCAAAAGCTTTTATAAAATCTATGTAAAGTATGTACATCAATTTATAAAACGAATAAAATAAAATGCCAACAACACGCGGTGTTCCCAAGTGGTCCTTTACTTAAGTATTAACCGCACCCGATCCTGCTTGATTTCGATGATCGGATGAGCGTGGTTGATCATTTCGGGTTGGGTTCGATATCCCGCTTTTTATAATCCCGCATTTAAAATCCCGTTTTTATAATCCCCCTTTTTATAATCCCGCTTTTTATAATCCCATTTCTTAAAGTCCCTTTTTTTAAATCCATTCTTTTCCAATGAAAACTAGTTGTTTCATTTAAAAGAAATCGCGGCTTGGGGCTAAGTCTATTCGAACAGTTTTGTACCGGCGAACAACGGGTAGATGTAGATGTATATGACAGTGAGGTGCAAGTGCAAAAAACCGAGTAAGTGGCGCGCTTCGCGAATCATTTCCATATTTAAACTCCGCTTTTCGGAGTGGTTTAGCCGCTCACGCAACTTCCTCAAGTCAACAACTGTCTGTCAATTTGATCAAATTCTATAAAACAATAAAATAACGAAAATTTAGTTTTAAATGCTTACGTTCAAATAGAAAAGCGGGATTTTGAAAAACGGGATTATAAAAAGCGGGATATAGATACTCTCCCGATAGTTTCATGTTTGGTTTTTGTTCGGATTCACTAGTCTCGCTAAAGAATGTTCGCTTTACAAGTGCTTTCTGCATGAGCCCGCAGGCGATCCCATCCACCTTCAGTTTCATATAATCAGCATTGTTGACTGCACAATGGATGGAAAATGAATTAATAATGCCGAACTCTTCATTTTCAAGGCGCCTACAATTACAGCAAATACGCAGGAGAGTATGACCAAAAAACAGGTAATAGCCTGTTTCAGAATTAACAATTCAAATTGATACACAAATTTCTCCGTCATAATTAGCTTATTGTCGGGTACTCCCAAGAATGGATCTTTATGTAGCAAGGGTTAAAGCGTTTGTAAATGCTGTAGGTATACTCAAATGATGTTCATGGGAATGTGAATATGTACGAGTATGCATACTCGTATGTCTAAGCAATTCAAACTCGTTTTAAACATTATGGTTAGGCCATGAAAGATTCGGCTGAAAAAATGAATAATTTCATATCACTTTCCATCTGCATTTTGTGTTTTGTTTTTCCTCAAAATCTGAATGCAACAGGGACACACACGAGTTGGATACCAGCCAAAGATCTATCACTTGTTCGAAATTTGAAAGCAAAGCAAATAAGCGAAAATATAATTAGCCCCCAGTCCTGTTAGAATCGAATGTTAATATTTTTTTAATTGGGAAATTTTAAAAACTCATCCAAGTTCTATGTGTCTTGGAAGGCTAAACATGACACATCTGAAAGCCCATGTGTCATATTCGGGAAATAAGTAAATCTTTTGTAAGCCAACTTGACAATAACATTGCCAATCAATCAGTTTAAATCTGAAAAACAAATTGATTTCAGCATGCAGACATTTCAAGGTAAGCCGTCAGTCAACACCATTGTGGGCAAAGGTACACTTATTTTATCACTAGTGTTCAGGTGATAAATAGAAATCACCTGCAGCTGCCTTACTTGGCCAACCCTTCAGAAGTATGGGATGCCATCAGTATTTGTCGGTGAATTTAACATTTTAACGGTTGCACTTAATTTTAGTCGACTATGAACTATTTTTATAACTGCAAAATAACGTATATATTGTACTTTTGAGGAGCTGGGCTGGGCGCCATAGCTTTTTCGAGACTGCACTCGGTCAATGTTTTGTTTTTTTTTTCGGATTTAGCAATTGCACAATGAATGAGAACATGAATAAAATTAGTGGGCCACAATCGCAATAGATTTGCGTTCAATAATAAACACATGTAAATTTATTTAACACTTTGGTCGCTCTTGAACTTTTTATGAAAACTAAATTAAAATATTATTTTTACATTTCTTGTGACTTAAAATGTGACTTACATCATCAGAATGCGACAACAATTCACGATCGAACTCATAAAATTTGAGGTGCGTGACACTGGGTGCAATGGCAGTATTGCAATACTTTATTAGCTGCTTATGCCCGACAGAGATGGGCAAAAATGTTACTTCTCGTTCACGGCTGTGATTGCTACTGCCAGATCACAGCGAAAAACACCTGCGATTGGAATCACAATTGTAGCTTTAGCTTAAATTTCTTTACAAAATTCTTCAGTATTCAAAGCGTTCCAGCTTTTCTAAGATTGAACGGATTTATTATTGATGAAATTCGTATAAATGTGAAGCCCACGTGGAAAGCCCCTTTTTATCAATGTACAAGCCGATACCCAGTGCGCTCCGCGGCACAGAAACTAAATGCGTGACTGAAAGATGTGTGTGGCAGTTAGTTGTGTTCTTTTTAGATTCGAACTTGCGCAACACCGTGATTGTGATTGTGATTTTGGATATATTGTTTTACAGCGGAATTGGAAATGTAATTTTGGTTATGTTTACGCTTTACAATAATAACGTGTTGGAATTTTCTTCCATTAATTAATGAATGCATTTGATTGCACTTCTTGATAGACAACATAATGTTGATTTTAACGCATATTTTTTTACAAATAATTCTAAAATTGTAAATTAACTTTGTGCGATTACGCGTGAATGTGTCGATTTTGCCAACTTCAGAAATGTCATTTCATTGTTAGCTGTCACCGTGGAGTACCGTAGTAATAATTTTGAGATTTTGGTATTCAGCGCCATCTATCGGAAAATTTGAAAACGTTTAATTTACGTGCAGTTCTCACTTCATAACAAATATATTAGGGGTATTCACGCTTCTTTGAATCAGGTCTTTTATCATTGTAAAAATGTATCATTTTGCTACAATACAACAAGAAATACACTTCCCCGTGCACGGACGGGTTAAGAATATCACTGCATCGCCCCCCCCCCAACAACCAGCGCTTGTCGTAAAAGGCGACTAAGGGGGACAAATCAGATCTAGGCAATATAACACCCAAGTGAGCCTAGCGACACATATACTACCTTAAAAACCCTCCCACAAGTGTGCATGCGAGTCCGTGGGTTGACACGACTGGAGATCACCGGTGTCATAAAAGAAAGATCAAACAATACTAAAACAGGAGCATGCACGTGTCAAACAACAAACACCATCGCAATATGGTGCAAAAAATTGTATTGCAAAACTGTATCATTATGGTAATACTTGCAAAAAGGAAAGGCACTACCCCGCCAGGCACTACCACTGCTGTGCATGGTACTGATCCTGGACCGAGCAGAAATGTTCGGGTCAGAGCTATACGGATTCCGGGGGCTAGCAAAATAATGAAACAGTTTGGAAGAAATTTGAGGGTCGCGAGTTGGAACGTTGGAAGCATGACCGGTCGAAGTTACGAGCTGGAAGAGATGATGAATAGAAGGCGGGTGGACATCTTGTGTGTCCAAGAGACGAAATGGAAAAACACCGGGAATCGGGCGCGTTTCTTGGACGTTAGGACAAAAGATTACAAGATGTTCTACTACGGAACGGAAAAGTCTAAGAACGGAATCGGTATCATCCTTGCGGCAGAGCTACTTGGTAACGTCTTGAGCATTTCGAAGTCCAGCGACCGTTTGATGTCTCTCAAACTAGTAATACAAGGAGAGGTGTGGAATATTGTCAGTGCATATGCTCCCCACGATGGGTACAATCAGAGAGATAAAGATGCATTTTGGCTAGATTTCCACAATCTCCTTAAGAACATCCCAAAGGAAGAATTTCTATTTGTTGGAGGAGATTTGAATGGACATGTCGGGAAATCAAACGAAGACTATGAAGACTGCCATGGAGGACAAGGATATGGCACCAGGAACCTTCCTGAGGAAGACATCCTAAGCATGTGTAAATCACACGGTCTTATCGTGTTAAATACCATGTTCATCAAACAAAGCCGACACCTGATCACTTACAGCAGTGGTGGAGATGAAACTCAGATTGACTACCATTTGGTAGGCAGTTTCATGAAGCCCCGGGTAAAAGATTGCAAAGTAATCCTGGGAGAGGCAATCGCTCGGCAACACCGTCTCCTGCTAACAGAAATTTTTATGAAAACACCGAAGAAAAGCAAACAAACAAGGGTCTCTGAGAAAATCAAGTGGTACAATCTGGACAAAGAAAAAGGCGAAGCTTTTGTTTTCGTAATGAAAAATTACCTCTCTCACACCATCAACGGAGTTGAGGATGAAGAGTGCAGAGCACAAAATATGTGGGATTCCCTACAGCGAACTTGCTTAAATAAGGCCAAATCACTGCTAGGAGCTTCAAAAGGCCACCATCAACACGCCAAAGAAACATGGTGGTGGAGTGATGAAGCTAAGATGCTGATAAATGAGAAGAAAGCGGCTTTCAAAGCTTGGTCAAAGTGCCCTCTAATAATAATGACGAAAAAGCTCGCCTCGAAATGGAATACAGATGCTGCAAGAAAAAAGTGAAGAAGAAGTGCGCCCAGCTTCAAGCAGAGAGTACGGAGGGCCTGTATCGGGAGCTGGAGAAAATATTTTCCCCGGTTGCTGATGCAAACCAGGCTATCCAGGAGCTGCGAAGACACAATATGAACAAGAGCGCCACTATCTTCAAAATAGCCGCCCAATGAAGGAACAATGCTCAGGAGATTCGTTCGCCAAAGTTCATTAGCAATGCTCATGGCCAGCTTCTTGTGGTTGACGACAAAATTCTGCAGAGGTGGCGACAGTATTGTGAAGAGCTTTTAAATGAACAGTTTCCCCGGCTATACTTTCCAAGAGCCACCCCTAACTGTGAAGAAATAGCCGACATTACAGTCGAAGAAGTTAGTGAGGCGGTCAAATACTCCAAAAAACGAAAAGCGGTTGGGCCAGACGAAATACCCTCTGAGTTCTGGAAAAAGATGGGAGACATCGGGTTCAGATGGCTCAGAATTCTTATCTCCAAATTCGTGGGAGGTGATCCAATGCCGAATCAATGGAGGGAAAGTTACCTCCTCCCTGTATACAAAGGGAAGGGTGATACGCGAAACTGTGATAACTACCGTTCGATCAAGCTGATGTCACACACCATGAAGATCGTTGAGCGGGTATTAGGTGGCCGACTGCGAAAAATAAAACGGCTATCTGATGATCAGTGCGGGTTTGTCTCGGGTAAATCAACCACAGATGCAATCCAAAGTATAAGGATCATAATGGAAAAACATCGTGATTCCTTAAGGGATTTGCATATTGTATCGGTTAAATTTGAAAAGGCATTCGACAGACAACCACGAGATCTGATATGGGTGGCGCTAAGACATCGTGGGGTTCCAGAAACCTATGTACAGATGATCATGGACATGTACGAAAGAGCAAAGACAAGAGTAAGATGTCCCGCTGAAGTAACCGAAGAGTTCCCAATCAAAGTCGGGGTGCACCAGGGAAGCGTTTTAAGTCATTTGCTCTTTATTACAGTCCTTGATTATCTGCTTGAAGGTAAAGTGATGGACCCCAAGGTACATCAGTTATTCTTTGCTGACGATGGAGCCATCATAAGTGAGGATCCTACATCCCTACAACGAGCACTTGATGTGTGGGTGGACGTTTTGGGGGGAAATGGGTATCGCATTAGTTCAAAAAAGACAGAGTACTTGTGCTGCCCGTTCTCTGATCCACTCAGGCCTATTCCAGACATTTATTTGAATGGAACAGTGCTTCCCAAGTGCGAAAAGTTCAAATATCTGGGATCTATGATCAATAGCAAAGCAACTTGTGATGACGACATCAATCATCGTGTAAGCGTAGGGTGGATGAAGTGGCGAGAAAATTCCGCTATCTTTTGTGACAGAAAAATGCCCCCTAAGTTGAAAGGAAGGCTCTACACCGCAGTTGTACGTCCAGCGCTCACATACGGTTCACAATGTTGGACGATGTACAAAAAGTATGAGAGTAAATTAACGGCAGCTGAGATGAAGATGCTTCGCATGACAGCAGGAGTGACCAAGCTTGATCGAATAAGAAGTTCGAAGATCCGTGGAAGCTTTCACATCAAGGAAACCATCGTACACAAATTAGAGCGCGACCGGCTCAGCTGGTATTGCCACGTTCAAAGAAGAGATCATTTGAACCCTGTTAAAAAGGCAATATCTATGCACGTTCCAAAGACATCGCGATGTAGGAAAGGCAGGCCTATAAACGCCTGGATCAGACAAATGCGACGACATCGGCATTTCATTGGCCTCAGTAACCGAGTGATCCAAAATCGGCAGGCCTGCCGATATTTTCTTAGGTCAAATAGGCGAACCCCACAGGCGGATCAGTAGAAATGCGGTGAAGTGGGAGGGCTGTGATCCCTTGTTTTCGGATCATAGCCTCGCTGATAAAAGGAAGAAGAAGAAGAAGACAACAAGAAATACACTGACTTTGTTACACTTTTACACTTTAGCAATGCCCAAACCCTATTGTTACGGAGAGTGTAAAAGTGTAACAGCTGAATGCAACATATTTTTTTGACAGCTGGTTGTCGTTTGGTTTTCGGAATTAATAAAATAATAATAATAATTTCTTTATTGAATAAACAACAAAAAAGAATTACAACTTTGACATGTCTATCGTCTGTTGATGAGTGTTGTCCTTAATTAAATTTACAATCTCGTATAAATATTTAAATATTATGATTTATATATATGCTTAGAAGTTGAATTCATCAATGAGTAGTTTCCTATACCAAAAAGCATCGTTTACAAATTTGTGTAGCCTCCTGAGACCCAAGACCAAGTTATGTATTTTTCATTAACAAGACCTTTTTTTATAACTTAATACCGCCTATAATTACATAAATTTCAGTCAAAAAAAAATTACCACCACCCCGTTGGGAATAGTGGGGTGGTATCATCAGTGGTACTTTGGATTTTAAATAGCTTCAAAAGCTTCAAATTGACTTATTAAACTTGAAACTTCGAGTAAAACATGGACAGTAATGTTAAATATACAGTTTAAGTTAAATATTTAAAACAAAACATAGCAAATAACTTCATAAACGAATGCTTACCCTTGCGCAAAGTCGACATGGTGACGTAATTTAACAACTAGAGGAATACCAGGTGGCTCAAAAACAAGATAATGGTTCTCCAAACTGTCCCCCAAAAGGTTCTACCGAATTCCAAAAGATGGCGTGGAAAAAAATTCTAAACTAAACGTATCACTGGTGATACCGGGGGTCTCAGGAGGGTAGTTTTTCTCAAGAATATTTTTTTTGGAAATATTTAGCTCGTTGTTCTACTAGTATTGGGCATTTTTCCATAAAATGAGCCATGGTTTCCTCCTCGTTCAAGTTACATAGTGAGCATTTTCTGGCCTCTCCCCTTCTGTATTTGTTTGCGTTCAGTCCAACCAGTCCTGTTCTGATTTTGAAAGCCATGAAATTTGCGAGTTTTTCAATGCGTCATTGAAGTATGTATACCCTGTATGGTAGTTTAATTTTGCATACAGACCATGTGTGCTATTTTGTGCCTCGTCCAGATTTTTCCTAATTTGCTGAGTTCTCAAAGATTCTAGTATTGCCATTGTGGTTTTGCTCCATGTATCTGAGTTTAGATCACAACTACTCCAGTCTACGCCTGCATCACCGCCGATTTTCTGTCATTCTTTAAACCAATATGTTTTCCTTTCTATAACTTTCTTCGATAGTATGTAGGGTAGGCGATGTACTTCATATCGGAAAATAGTTTTTTGGATGTACTCCATGTGAAGCTTTAGTGTTGTCAGACGTAATTCAGGAACTCCCGTTTCAAAATTCAGCGCATAATTTGGGGTGAAATCAGGCAATTTGAAAAGTTTTTTTTTATAAAGTATCTCTGGATCTTATCAACCTCATCAAAGCTACTGAATCCCCATATCTGGGCCGCGTAGCAATAAATAGACGGTGTCATTTATTTAAATGGAAGGAATTGGCCGAAATATGGACGAGGAAGCAAATTGTGATTTTATAAACGGAAATCAGCTGATTTTGACATAAGCTATAGTATTGCTACAAATATGAAAGAGTGCGTTCACTCTTTGGTGTAAAAAAATACAATTTCACACTTTTACAAGACCAGATACAACGAAGTGTGAATACCCCTATTTGAATGGTTGGTTTTTGAATTTATAGCGCTTAAACGAGCAGGGTATTTTTATTTATAAAAGAGTACTTGTAGATTACAGACAAATGATTAATTTGGACTTAAATCTATTTATTCATTACTTTGTCCAGGGATTATTCATATTGCGCACATTGATCACTTTGCCATGACATATATTTTAATATATTATATGCGAGTAGATCTCCACTTTTGTTTACAGTGGCTCAAACATAAAAGCATTTCGTATTCAGAACTGTTTACAATCAAAAAAATAAACACAATCTGAACGTAAAGAGGCGATTTTAGAGTGCCAGGTGCGGATTACATCTGGCTGTGTAACCAATGAAAATCCCGAATCTCAGATATTTTAGCTTACATGTGTTCTGCATTTTAGTGCCGAAGTGGTTTTTGCAAAAAAAATGTTATAAAAAGACATGGTCGGTTTTCGAAAATTCACTATTTCTCGTATATTTCTCAGTCTACTTGGCTCAAAATTAATATGCAATGCACATCAGACTTTTTTTTGCTTATTTAATCCTTACGATAGAGAGAACTTACTGAGAAAGTGAACTGTCATTCTATCCGCTCTTTTTGACATTTACGTTCAGTAGAGTTTGGCAAATCATCTTGAATAAACTAATGCTTAAACAACGCTACTAAATTCGCGAAACTTATAGACGACCTCGTGATTCTTATGGCGACACAATCGTCCATCTGAGCAAGCTATCCTTTGAACTGTAAATAAATTTCGTACCAAATATTCGGTGACTGCTCTCTAGATCAAATTGTAAGCCGAACCGTTATCTTGCTTCAACATTGTGGTCAGCGTTGACACTCATTTTTGCCTCAACGGGTTTGTTAATAAGCAAAATTGTCGCATATGGAATGATACTAATTCACAAGAGACCCTATAGACTTCATTGCATCTACAAAAACGCTCTGTTTGTTGCAGTTTCCATGCTGGTGGCATCATCAGGCCTTATTTCTTCAAAAATTAGGCCGGAGCTCACGTTACTATCAATGGAAATCGTTACCATTGTTTTTGAATCCGGAATGCCTCGCTAAGTTGTTTTTGTGTTCGCAATTCTAGTGGGTCATTCTATGCAACAAAAGTTATAAAAAAAAGAAAACATTTGTTTTTCTATCTATATTGCTGTAGATACATTGAATCACGTCTAAATTGATACCACTCCTCGCGAAACTTCCCCGAATTCCTAAGCTAAATGTCAACAACGCGCAAGCACAGTCCGCCAACTGTCACCAACTGTGGTGCTGAATGAAATTTATATCTTTTTGTCCGTCACTTTCATAAATAAACAAATCATCCCGGCACCATCTAGAATCTTATTATAAACAAAAACAAAAAAAAAAATCACGTCTCATTGGCCAAACCGGCAACAGTCTGTATCCCATTAGACTTTTGAAGTACTCGTACACAAATTTATTTGTAATTTTTTTTTTTTTTTTGGCAAACCTCGAAATGCATTTACTAAGTCCTTGTTGTGTGGGTGTTTCTTATATTTAAACTACACGCTCCCGATCATTAAGAACAGCTATGCATCCTCAAATTAGTTGTGCATCTCCATCCAATGGCATTGAACTACATAGTTTCTCATAAAGAAAATTCACCACGATGTTCCGCGCAACATTTGAGAATGTTGCAGCAACAAACTAATAATAAACAAATAATTTGTATTTGTTTTCAAAATCAATTTAAAATTAAATAAACCGTTTTTTTTTATGGATTGACTACAACAAGCTAAATAAATATTGAAATGAGTTCGAATAGCTCAATTTGGAATAAGTGTCTAATAGATACACCGGGCGGCAACATTCTCCCAGGAGTGGTTGTGGTCTGGTGGTGGTGGCTCACCCTCTCTTGACGACATTTCTACCACGGATCGTGTCAACAAAGCGTCTTTTATTATTGTATTTAACTGTCTGCTAATCTTATTATATCGCGATACGCACTGCAGCGGTTCTAAAATCGCTTTACACGGGGTGGTATTCTAATTGTTGCATTGCCTGCACTTACGTGTAGTTCGATAGTTCGCGTGTGTCACACTTCGATCTAAATTTGTCACCTTTAGAGTAAACATTTGTGTGTGCTCTTAATTTAGATACTTGATTTTTTTTTCCTAGTTTTTGTGGCGTCGGGTCAGTACACGAAAATATAACAATACGACGTGACGGTCGAGAGATGTAATTTATAATTCCCACCACCACCGCTGCTGTATCTGTACATTCGAAATGTCATGCCAGTAGTTAGTATCCGACGAGTGTTTCTACTTTTCTAGTGATGATGCGGTTTTCTTATTTTTGATTCCACCTTTTCCCGTACGTGATTCATGCGCGCCGCCAACAAACAAAAAACCAAATCAGTTGCCGCGATTGAGATGCAGTAATTGATTAGTCGCAAATCGATCGATAAAAACGAATCATCTTGCAGAGGAACCGCCTCGCACTTCTGCTGCACAAAAAAAAATCGCATATTCCGAAAAATTCAAAATTCCTCAAAAAATGTGGTAAAGTGTGGTGAATAAAGCGAAAGAAAAATAAAAAAAATTAAAAATAAATTTTTAGCTACGAAATTCCTTAGATTTTTCGAACGATTTTTAATTTATTTTTTTGAAATTTTTTTTTCGGTTACGAAATTTTTTTCTTGGTTGTTCGTGGTTACGCAAGCGAATCTGCGAAGTGTGGTTTTGCCAAGAGGTGTTGCGCGAGTGTGTTTTCGTGTGAAAAATGCTCCCCGAGGTTGGTGAATTGATGTTTTCCCTAGTGGTGGGATACATGGGCGCACTGGAATTCCTTTATGTTGTCCGGCACCTGTACCACTGGTCTTTTCGGCATAATCCCGAAATGCGTGACCTTAAGGGAGAGGCGGAGAGCTTACAGGTGCTTCAAGATCATTTGAGGAATTCAATCTCAGATGCAGGTGATAAAGAAACGCTGGGATTGAAAGCTATGAAAGATGGTGTACTGTACAAGGATGGTTTTCGTGTTAATGCTGATCAAAAGGAAATCGACGAATTGAAGGAGAAAGTGAGAAGACAGGAACAAACGGAAGAGAGGAAAAGAGAAATCGAGGCTGAACTGGCACGTCAGAGGAAAATTGAAGAAGAGACAAGGAAGCAGCTGAAAGCAGCCGAAGATGAACTGCGAAGAGTTGAAGAAGAGAAGGAGAGCGAGCGTTTGAAGGCGGAAAGGGAGAAAGAAGAGAAAATAAGGGCGGAGGAGGAAGAAAACATGAGGAAGATCCTTGAAGCTGAGAGGAAATTAGAAGAAGAACACCGGCGTTTGGAAGAAGAAGAAAATGCAAGAAGGTTGCTAGAAGCTCAGAAGGAGGAAGAAGAAAGACAACGGTTGCAGGACCTTGAAAAAGAAGAAAATACACAAAGACTTTTAGCAGCCGAAAGAGAACAAAGGGAGATACAACGCCAGCGAGAGCTTCAGGAAGAAAACGATCGAAAACTCCTAGAAGCTGAAAGAGAACGAGAAGAGAGGCACCGCTTGCAGGAGCTTGAAGAAGAAAATACCCGAAAACTTCTTGAAGCCGAAAGAGAAAGAGAAGAAGCAGAGCGGTTGCAGGAGATCGAAGATGAAAAAATTGTCCGAAAACTTCTAGAAGAAGAAAGAAAACGACAAGCAGAAGAAGAAGCCGAAAACACCCGCAAACTCCTTGAAGCCGAAAGAGAACTGCAAGAAGAACAACGGCGCATTGAAGAAGAGCAAACCCGTCAAAGAATTGAAGAAGAAGAAAACTACCGAAGACTTCTGCAGATGGAGAGAGAAATGGAAGAAAGAGAACGTCAGGCGGATGAAGAGAAACAAGCGTTACTAGAGCACGCTGCTGCTTTGGAGAGAGAAACCGCCGAAAGACTGCTTGCAGCTGAAAGAGAAGCTGAACTTAAACAACGCCAAACAGAAGAAAACGAAGAGAATATGAGAAAGCTTCTTGAAGCCGAACGTGAGCTTGAGCTAAAGAAGCAAGAAATGGAAGAAGAGGCGGAGAGTCTTCGTCGCCTCCTAGAAGCTGAGAGAGAAATGGAAGAGCGTCAACGAAGAATCGACGAGGAAGCATTGCAAAAATTAAAGAACGCTCAGGAAGAAATCGAATTGAGGCAAGCGTATGATGTCGAAGGGGAGGTCAGCGAAGAGCTCCTTGTAAAGAAAGAAATTGGTCACGCAGAGCACTCACCAACACCCACACAAACAGTTAAGACGCAATATGGACAAACTGGTAGTGACTCCCCGAAATCCAAAACTTTACTCTTCCCTGGTGTGTCTGAAGAATCCTCTTCAGCAGAACCCGTTTCGAGTAAGCAGTCATCCTTCTCCACCCAGCAATCATCCGAGGCACTCCTTCCCGAGCTTCAATTCGACGAATACGAACGACAAGCACCAGATGGCGGCGAGGATATGCCATCACTACAGTACTCTGATGATTACCTAAGGTCACTGGATGGCATCAAGAATAAGCCTTTGGTGCGTGAAGATGGCTCTGGCCGTAGGAGAGCTTTTAAGAAGCGACGATCCAGTGGAAGTTCGAATTCTTCACGTGAATCGAGAGCGTCACGCGAAGAAGAACTGAAGATGTTCACCTCTCTGGAAGAGGAGGAGTTGGAGAACATTCGCAAGGGTGAAACCGACTACGAAGCCATTAAATATACAAGTGAACCTAACCTGAAGGTGAGCAAACAGCATCGCCGTCACAAACGTAGTCCGGCAAAGGACGCAAAGCGTGATGCCAATGATGCAGCGAAGGGATCACTGGAAATGCTCGATGAAGAGGATTCCAATCCATGGGGTGACGTTAAACCGGAGCACTATAAAGACACCGAATTTTGGAAGCGCGAGAGGAACACATCAATCGATGAGGAGCACGATGAAACTGATGCCAAGCAGCTAGTTCAATCACGCAGTCTATCGGCTGTGAATGTACCAAAGATGTCTTCCTTCGAAGAGGCCACCCAAAGTCAGCATGTAGAGGCCATGACTATTTTACAGAGACAAGGATCAAAGGATCCGGTAAGATCTCTGATGTAGAGGCGCTTGAAAGATTTTAATTAAGCTTTGTTTGTGATTCTAGGAACCTACTGAGGAGCCGGACGAGGAACATAGCACAAAGAACGTAAGTAAAGTTGCTGAAACTAGGCTATCCCCAACTGGAAGTAATTCCTCACCCGCTTCTGCTTCTGCTTCTGTATCACCTGCTTTAATTTCCCCCGAACCCGAGCGAGAAAACTCCCAAGAAACGGAAGACATCGCGGCTAGAACACCCTCACCCACCGGCAGTGGCTTGCGAAGAAGTCCACGTGTAGATGAGATGAAAGTATATAAAGAACAATGGAAGTCAGAGGAGCGCAAAGCTCGCGTCGAAGCTGGAGAGAATCCCACCATAGAAATCGATTATGCCTCCGATGACGAACCAGTGCCGGAACCAGAGGAGGAGTATCTAATGGAAGGAATCAGTGACTTCTATGATTTTAATGCATCGATCAATCCATCAAGATCAAGGTCAAGATCTCGTTCTAGATCAAAGACACCGGCAGTCAATCGCTCAGTAAGTCCTCATCAACGTCGCACACCCTCCCCGCAAAATTTATCCCATAATCCAGCCACAACAAAGTCCCGTAGTCCCAGTCCCGATCCTGCTTCATATAAATTCATTTACCAACACATCCTTCCAAACCTCGCTGCAGATCAACAGGATATCGATGGTTTGAGTGACTTTTACGATTTTAATTCGAAGCTTAACCGAGAAGCCCTTACGGGGGTGACGACAAAGAGGTCAAATGAAGTTCATCGGACATCGGTGGATTATGTGATTGAGGATTTAAGAGATGACAAACTCAGCGCGAGCGGAGCGTTCCCAAAACAGATCGACGAACTGCGAAAGACACCAACAACTCCGGACTATGAACGGTCCATTTCGGCCGAGTGGCGGGACATACAGAAGCTCAAGGAGGAGCTCTTGAGTGGAACATTCAAGCGGTCTACTTATGTTGGTGAGTCTATGGACTTCTCAGATCAATTTGAAAACCTTCGCGAGGAAGCCAGGACGTTTCAAAGGTCTCGCAGTAGAAGCCGATCGCCCGGACCGGATGTTGAAAAGATGGCAGCAACGGTACAAGCTAAAAAGAAACTGCAGGAGAAAATTCTGGATGACATCACGAAAACGTCCGAAAATTTAGAAGCATTTTCTTCTAATATAACAAAGTCCTATGTAGACCGTAATAGAAGGGCATCCGATACGGCTTTAATTCAAAAACCAGAAATTCTCTTTCAGATTCAAGATTTGATTCCGGAAAGTGATGAGAATTTAGACGTGGTGGATGTTATGGAAGCCGATGATTACCATCACTTTAGGAGATTCTCGCTGAACCAGGAGGTTCCGCTTGAGCAATACCCAGACGACTATGTGATTGAAGTGAAATCTATGGTAGATCTTAGGACGTGGACCGCCGATATAGATTCTTCCAATGCCGAGGAAAGTATAGAGAGTTTGGAGGGTGAGGCGAACGTGCCAATCGAGTCTAAGGAGCAGAAACCCCATGAAGATATCGTTGAAGAAGCTTACGAATCAGATAGTGATGACGAACGCCAAACTGTCGTGGAAGTTGAAGATGAAATTGATGAGGACATCTGGGACTACAACGAACGACCAGAGGAATCCCACAATGAGCAGTCGGAATGCGAAGAGGCTGACAGGGAAATAGACAGATATGCTGGCCGTCATGCGGATGACTGGCGAGATGTCGAAGGAGCCGTTGGTGGAGTGTCAGACGAGGACTCCTTTCAAATCGATCAAATTTACGATGAAGCCATCAAAAATCGAAAACCCTCTGGAATCCTACGGGACTATGACAGCCTTCTCCAAGGAATTCAAGTCTCTGATGAAGACCGGCTAGACGAAGAGACCAATCTTGAAAAGGATAACGTCACAAATGGAAATGGTAGCAACAGCTTGTGGTCCCCACGTAGCCGTTCAAGCAGAGCCAGTAGTGGGGAGAGCTCGAGAAGTTTTTTGGAAAACGAAAGAAGAGACAACGAACATGAGCGAAGATATTTGGGTGATGCGACAATGTCAGCAATAGCTTCCACGCGTCTTCGATCTCGGTATGGCATTGTACCATCGACATCATTTACCACAACTTATGACGATGACACAGAAATTGACATCAATTATGTTCCCAAGAAGGAGTACAATTGGAGAAAAAACTTCAAACTAGATGACGAAGCTGGAGAAGACAATGAGAACCACGTGCAGTACTTGGGCGCCAGAAAGTTTAGTCTGGGTGGTGAAAGCATAACATTGTTCTCACGAAGTCCAGAGCATTCAGGAGAAGAGGCTGAGCTACAACAAGTGACTGAAACTGATGAAAACGCTAAAGAGCAGTTGGACGAAGAAATGGAACAGGAACCCGAGGAATTGGCAATCGAAAAGTCATCGAAAAAGAAGAAAAACAAAAGAAAATCAAGAAAAGGTTCCAAGGGCAGTATTGGAGGAAACGACGATGAAGTAGAAAGTGCTTCTCGAAGGAATAGTATCATCCCTGAAGATGATTTACCGAAAAAGAAGTCACGAAGGGAGTCAAGGGGAACTATTGCTGTTATTGCTGAATCTCCAGCAGATGATGATCCTTTGCAAGATGGAGAAGTAGAAGACACCCAGCCGAAGAAAAAGTCCAAAAAGCGAAGGAAAGCTAAACAAGAGATTCTTTTGCCGACATTAGAAGTAAGACTACCATCACCTGAGAAGAAACCGCCGCCACCCTCTGTTGCTGCAATTCGAGCTGCACTTACTACACCTCCAGCCGTAGTCAAACCTTCATCAGTGTCTCTAAGAAATTTCGCGAAAATCGAAGAACCACAACGAGAAGAAAAATCACCAGCTCCGCTATCAGAATCTCCGAAAATCGAATCTGAATCCAATCCGTCCAACACCCGTACCTCAGTCAGTCCTCAGCTAGCCCCAATATTAGCTGCCATACCAAGCAGTGAGCCACCCCGCTTACGATCTAAAACTCCAGAGCCATCAGAGACACCATCATGCACGTTAGACGAACAAAGTCTTACTACTATTCCAAAAACCGATCAAAATCAAAGCAAGGATGCGCCCAAAATCACGTCCGTGCCGGATACGTTTGTTTTAATCAAAGATGGTGGTTTGTACCCCTTGTTCTAAAAGAAAAAAACTAAAATTTGTGATAACAATGCTACACCGCTTCTCACCTGCAGCATTAAGCACTCCAAAAAAAAAACTAACAGCAAATTTGGAAATCCCTCTACTTACAAAAAAATATTTATTTTTTTGCTTAAATACAATTATTTGCATTAAATATTGTTTCTTTTATTTTTTATTTTTATTTTTCTTATAGACACGCAAAGACTAGGTATTTCCGCAAAATCCCACACCCAATACATATATACATACAAAATTGTACTCCATTTGCTGTGCGAGCCAAAGCTGTCCAATTCAAATCACTTAGACTTTTTTTTTATTTTGGCTTATACTCGTAGAAAACGAACTTGTATTGGAATTCTTATTACTGTAATAGAGGTGCCAATTACTTTCATTTTTTTAAGTTGTTTGTTTGATTTTTTAATTTATTTTTTTGTTTTTGTAAAAAAAAGATGAAAATAAAATATATTTCACATTAAATAAAAGACATTAAGAAAAATGTTTCACTACATATATACTGTTTTTGTAAGATCCCCGATTTAGGTGTTTTTTTGTATCCTTTATAAGCTAAAAAGAACCACAAAACGCATTGAGTGTATCTACTTCGACTAATCAGTGCCATCAGTTCATCAGAAATCACTCAAAACTACGAGTAGATAGATACGCTTATTCGCATTGGTTTCTGTCAGCGATAATTTGAATTTTCTTCAAAAATACTTTTCGATGAGTAATTCATCAGGAAATTGGTTCGTCCAAACAAGTTTGAGCACTTACTTGTATGTAAGCAATTTTTTATATATGCTATTCCTTGTTTAATGCTGAAAAGCCTGTTCGCAAGGTAGGATTCTAGAATTTTGAATAACTTTGTCGAAGACTTGAAAGGCGTCAAGAAAAACCACGAGGACATATCTTTTTCTCCTCTGGAGATTTTGGTATTTCATTGGTTATTCTATAAGCCTCGTCAATTAAGGAATGTGTAAATGTTTTTGGGCCCAAATTGGTGTTAAGGAATTAAACGTATTTCCCCTATGACCGGATGTAGGCGCTTTTCAAATACTTTTAATATTGCCGTCAGGATTGAGTACCTATTATTTGGAATGATTTCTCTGTTATCACAAGTATGTTTTTTTGCTTATGTCAAAAATTACACATGTTCTAATGGAGCAACATACATTGAAATGAGCAGTAAATCATTTGAGCAAAAACACGAGAAAACAGTTAAGGCATAGACAGGATATAAACACATGCAATCAACTGAGAGCGCCTACATTAACTCAGCCAAACACACAAAAAAAAAAAACGCTTGAAGCATGCGAACGATGACTATCAATATTTATTCTTAATTCAATCAGTTTCTGTGAAGTGCAGCTCAACATGTGTGACGCTGAAAAGTTATTATTTTTAATTGAAACTAATAAAGCATGATCCTTAATAACCCACACCTAATTAAGCAAGCGTTTTCGTTTTGCTCATTTGGTGTGGGCTAACAACCGTCGTTTTTGCTTTGTTTGTTTCTGTTCTATTTGGTGTGGTCTCAGCCTTAGTCAGTACACAAAAATGACTTACTGACTGAAAATTGCCGCAGCAACTCACTTTTTGATAAGAATCAGCAGAAATTATTTCTCTCATCAAGTACTCCTATAGTCAGCGATTAGTCGGAGTAGATGCACACGTTGATTTAATATTTGTCTGTTTTGAATTCATACAAACCTAGGTTTGTTTCAGCTTCGATGTTTCGACGTTAAAAAGATATCAGTATTAATGTTTTTTTTTATTATTGCAGACAGTGTTAATAGGCGATATTATCCCCAATTTCCAAAGCCCAGATAGGGCTTCAGTGAATGGTTTGCTTGAACTGATGTTACTTTGCATTCATTAGCTCTGATTGAAGCTAGAGAAGCCATTGAACAGTAATAATCTCCATTGACCGTAACATGAGCTCCAGCCTAATTTTTAGAGAAATAAGGTTCGATGATGCCACCAGCGTTAGAGCCGCATCAAACTGTGCATCTTTCTAGATATAATGTTCTCTTGAATATTGGTCTCGTTCCGTAAATGACAATTCTACTTATTAACAAACCCGTCAAGCCAAAAATGAGTCTCATCGCTGAACACAATTTTGCGAGAAATCTTACAACAATAAAGTTCATCTTGTAACGGTCTATGTTGAGATCTTTGCGCAAAAAATTCTATGTTGTGGACGGGCCAACCCAATTACTGCGACCAGCGACAAATTTATACATTTGATAGTGTTGTTCAAGCGTGAGTCTATTCATGATGATCATGGGATCATGTGTCTCATGACTTTAGAAAATATCGGCAGGCCTCCCGACTTTAGATCACGTCGTTACTGAGGCAAATAAAATGCTTGTGTCGTTGCATTTGTGTGATCCAAGAGTTTTTAGGTGTGCCTTTCGTTCGCGATGTCTTTGCAAGTTTGATTGATATTGCCTTTTTTCAACGGGGTTGAAATGATCTCTTCTTTGAACACGACAATACCAGCTGATCCGCTTCAGCGGAACTTCGAACTTCTTATTCGATGAAGCTTTGTCACTCCTGCTGGCCTGCGAAGCATCTTCATCTCAGCTGCCGTTAATTTACTCTCACACTTTTTGTACATCGTCCAACATTGTGAACCGTATGTGAGCGCTGGACGCACAACTGCGGTGTAGAGCCTTCCTTTCAACTAGAGGGTATTTTTCGGTCATAAAAGATAGTGGAGTTTTCTCGCCACTTCATCCATCCTACACTTACGCGATGATTGATGTCATAACTGGTTGTTTAGCTATTGATCATAGATCTCAAATATTTGGACTTTTGGTACTTGGGAAGCACTGTTCCATTGAAATAAATGTCTGGAATAGGTCTGAGCGGATCAGATAATGGGCAGCACAAGTACGCGGGCTTCTTTGAACTAATGCGACACCCATTTCCCTCCAAAATATCCACCCCTACGTCACGTGATTTTTACAGGGATGTAGTATCCTCACTTATGATAGCTCCATTGTCAGTAAAGAATAATTGATATACCTTGGGCACCGTCACTTTACCTTCAAATATTATAGATAGTCAAGGACAGCGGTAAAGAACAAAGGACTTAAGACGCTTCTATGGTGCACCCCGGCTTTGATTGGGAACTCTTCAGTTACTCCAGCGCGGCATCTTTCTCTTATCTTTGCTCCTCTGTACATTTCCATGACCATCTGTACATTGATTTTCGGAACCTCTTGATGTCTTAGCGCCACCAACATCGAACGGTAATAATCACAGTTTCGCGTATAACCCCTCCCTTTGTACACAGCAAGAAGGAAAATTTGCCTCCTTTAATTCGGTGTTGGATCACCTCTCATGTGTTTGGAAATGAGAATTCTGAGCCATCTCCTATCTTTTTAGAGGATATCTCGTCTGGCGCTACCGCTTTTCGTTTTTTGGCATACTTGACCGCCTAACGAAAAATTCGACTGTAATGTCGGGTATTTGCCCACAGTTAGGGGTGACTTTTGGAAAGTATAGCCGGGGAAACTGTCCATTCAAAAGTCCTTTACAATAATGTCGCATTATTGCGTTGTAGCATTATTAATAAACTTTGGCGAACGAATCTCCTGAGCATTCCCGTTCATTTTGTGTCACCGCAGCTCCTGGATAGCCTGGTTTGCATCAGCAACTGGAGTAGATATTTCTCCAATGCCCGATACAGGCCCTCCGTACTCTCTGCTTGAAACTGGCCGCACTTCTTCCTCGCTTTTTTCGTCTGTATTCCAGTTTGATTCGAGCTTTTTCGTTTCTGTTATTACAGGGGCGCTTTGACCAAGCTTTGAAAGCCGCTTTCTTCGTATTTATCACTTCTTTAGCTTCATCACTCCACCACCACGTTTCTTTGGCGTGTTGGTAATGGCCTTTTGAAGCTCCTAGCAGTGATTTGGCCTTCTGTAAGCAAATTGGCTGTAGGGAATCCCACATATTTTGTGTTCTGCACTCTTTATCCTTAGCTCCGTTGATGGTAAGAGAAAGGGAATTTTTCATCGTGAAAACGAAACCCACGCCTTCTTCTTTATGCATATTATACCACTTGATTTTCCCAGAGACCCTTGTTTGTTTGATTTTCTTCGCTGTATCCATACAAATGTCTGTTAGACGCTGTTTCTGAGTGATTGCCTTTCCCAGGATCACTTTTACCCGAGGCTTCGTGAAACTGGCTACCAATTTGTAGTCAATCTGTATTTCACTACCACCACTGCTGTAGGTGATCAGGTGCAGGCTTGTTTGATGAACATGGTATTTCACACGATAAAACCGTTTGATCTGCACATGCTTAGGAGGTTTTCCCCAGGCAGATACGTGGTGCCATATCCCAGTCCTCCGTGCCAGTCTTCATAGTCTTTGTTTAGCTTCCCGACATGTCGATTCAAATCTCCTCCAAGAAAAAAAAAACTCTTCATTTGGGATGTTCTTAAGGAAATTGTGAAAATCGACACAAAATGAATCTTTTTTCCCTTTAGTGGGTGCGTTTATGGGGAGCATATGCACTAACAATATTCCACACCTCTCTATGCATCACTGGTTTGAAGGATATCAAACGATCGCTGGACTTCGGAATGGTCAAGACGTTACCATGTAGCTCTGCCGCAAGGATGACACCGATTCCGTTCCTAGCCTGTTCCATTCCATAGTAGAACATCTTGTAAGCTTTAGTCCTAACGTCTAAGAAACTCGCTCGATTTTCGGTGTTTTTCCATTTTGTTTCGTGGACACACCCGCATTCTATGCACCATCTCTTCCAGATCCTAACTTCGACCAATCATACTTCCAACGTTCCAACTCACGACCCATAACGTTCGTCAAACTGTTTCATTACTTTGCTAGCCCGCGGAATCCGTATAGCTCTGACTCGAATAATTCTGCTCGGTCCAGGATCAGTACCATGCACAGCAGTGGTATTGCCCGGTGGGGTAGTGCCTTTCCTTTTAGCAAGTATTTCCATAATGTTACAATTTTTGCAACTTTCTTGCGATGGTCTTTGACACGTGCATGCTCCTAATCTGATCTTCTTTTATGACACCAGTGATCCCCAGCCGTGTCAACCCACAGATTCGCATACACACTTGTGGGAAAGTTTTTAGGTTGATCTCACTTGAGTGTTATATTGGCTAGATCTGATCTGTCCCCTTAATCGACTTTAACAACAAGCGCTATTTATTGGAGGGCATTGCAGTGATATTCTTAACTCGTCCCTGCACGGGAGTGTCGGACTGTTAGTGCTATCGAAAAAGCTCCCAAACACAGAGTATATTAGCATCGGAGACGGAAGACCGTCGCTTGCCGATACCAATTGGTGTACCTTTCAATTGCATACGTGGAAAAAAACGTCTGATCAGCAGCGAATAACGCCGATCTGTGTTTAGAGTGATTGCTGTACTATCCAAATAATTGCTGAATAGATAATCAATTTCATCTGCATATACCATATGTACATTCTGTACAGTTTACCAAAAACCAATCGGTTTTAAGTATGTGCGTTTGATAATTCTTCGGCACTGGATTTGCCTGGGTCAAGAGCTCATCAACGAGTTGTTAACAATAAATTCATACTATGCATATGTCGAATCACCAAGTCGACGGAAGACCATCGCTTACCGACAACAATTGCGTACCTTTCAATTGTACGAGTATACGTGGAGAATAACGTCTAGGTTTCCTCTTTTTGAAACTAATTGGGAATGAATCCCGCCGATCTCTCTATCCTTTCCAATACCCGCACTGTGGGTAAACATTTTAAGGGTATTCATAACCCCTTGAGTGCACGCAAATTATAAAAAAGATGCCGATTCTAAGAAAGTTTAATGGATTTAATATACATACATAAATTTAAGTATTTATCCTTTGCCCTACGAAGAATTAAATATGATTTGGTACAGTCGATTCTCGCCTCGTCTCCTTAGACTCAATGGTTCCTCATCAACTAAACAATACACCAAGGCTAACCAATTAAATTAAAAAACAAGCGGAATAGAAGAAAGTGGCAAGTGGAAAGTCATCAGCCATTAGCTCCTGGTACATAGCTTTTTGACAGTGATTTTTTTTTAAATTAGAATAAAATCTAAAAACGTACACGAGAATAGATCAGATGACGAAAACAATCTCAGAACAGTCAGAACTACTTGACAGATGGTTAATTTGGCAGGGGTACATTTTGGGCACCTGGTGTATATATGTATTATACTATAGGCATGTACTTCCGAAAACGTAAGGCAGCATTTCGGTCTGTTAATACATTAGCTTAAGTCAATAAGTTATTTGTGGGTGGCCACTATTGTATTGACATTTTATGCCTGTGCTCAAGAATATGGTATTTCAAGTTCCTTAATAAATTTATATATTGCAACTGAAGTTGAACTTCTTTTGAAGCTCTACTGTACAAAATGTATAGTGTATGGTGATGAATATATAGTATGTATCTGGTAGACCGCTTAGCCATTTTCATTATAATTCATTTATTTATATATCTCTTCGTAATCTTATTATGTAAATAATTGTACTCAGTAAATTAAACTTATCTATCTATCTATCTGCACAAAATGTCTGAATGTATGATTTATGACCAGATTTTGAGACATATAGATTTTTTTTTTAGTTCAAGTCACAGACAATTTTAGAAATACGCGTTTACATAATAAATAACATACCTCGATGGCAAAAATTAAAACATATTTTTATTTATACATATACAACATGGAAATAGTTCTAGCAGGACAATGTCACACATTGAATGCAAACAATAACATTATTGAGGAAAAAGTTTCCAGATCGCGTTATCTCGAGAACAGATGATGTCAATTTTAGAGCTGCGTTAAATCTCTGGCCCATGTTATATCGTATCCTGCCGCCCTGTTATATCAAGCCGGCCGAGTGCTAAACAACCTTCCAACATCTAACCACAATATCGCTATTTTTTCGGATAGCCAGGCTGCCATCAAGGCCATTGATGCGGTAGAGCAATGCCGGTTCGAATTGAATCAACAAAGCACTCACTCGAGAATCACTCTCATCTGGGTCCCAGGGCACAGCAACCATGAGGGTAATGAGCGTGCTGATGAGCTGGTCAGGCGAGGGTCGGCCCTTAACGGCTCTCTAGCAAAAAGAGTCGACATTCCGCTTGATGCCGTTAAGGGCTATATTCACCTTCACTTCCTCTAGCTAGCCAATCACGGATGGAACAGCCTCACCAGCTGTAACATATCTAGAAAGACGTGGCCCAGTTTCAACAAGCCCAGGTCAAAAGAGTTACTAGGCAGACCAAGACCAGTTTTTGCCAAAATCGTAGCTATTATCACAGGTCAATGGCCAATTGGAGACCATGCGGCTAAGCTTGGTATCACCCACAACACCTTTTGTAGGAGCTGCAAGGATATTAATGAGAAAGAATCTCTATGTCACTTCCTTTGTAGATATCCGACCCTGGCGAGGATCAGACAACAAACTCTTGGCAAACCCTTCTTCGAGGATCTGAGGGAGATAGCGGAGAAGAGGATTGGAGAACTAATACTCTTCCTGAACTCCACGGGCTGGGTTTAAACTTAACATCCCTTTTTAACTAACCACTACAGTAGGTATTCGTGTATTCGTGGTAACAAAACAGCGCACCCTAAGCGCTAATTGGGTTCTTTTGGACCGCCACTTTACCTACCTACCTACCTATATCATACCTTTTACGTACAACGATGACAGATTAAATTGTGTACTTGAACATTGCGGTATAGGCGGAATTAAGGTAGCCAACGAATTAGGAAAAAAAGAGGGAGAGATGTCCCTGAGCAACATAGTAGGTAAAATAAGACCGCTCTTGTATGTAGTTTAAATAAAATCGTAAAAAAACGAGCCTAAGATCGACAAGCATAGAAGGACATAAAGTATCTAATACCCTTTGACAAACACTAGGTCTGTGAAGAAACCGGGAAAAATCTTAAACTCGAACTACCTGACTGTCAGACTCGGATGTATACAGTATATTCCACATGCTCGTATAGTATGTGTAAGGCAGTTAAGTTTTCATTAACTTTGAGAAGGCAGATTCTATTAATCACAACATGATTTGTAGACAGCGATCTTATACAGTTTTTACGGAGTCATCACCTGCAGACATACTCTGAAAAATGTGAAATAATGGAGCGTCTAAATTGTCCCTTTCCCACATTTGACAATATAAAATGGTGATCATTTGATATTTTTATTTATTTATTTATTTTAATACATTTTTTTCGAAATATCATATAAACAGCAACGTTGAAATCTAAATGAACAAAATTAAAGAACTTCCCACTTCAAAGTACACATTAGTAACGCTGATTGGGATCACGCTATCCATCATCTTTCAGGTAAAATAACTTTAAACTCCATACCCGTCATCAAATACCCGACTAACTTACTTCCTCGTGGAATATATATTTCTTTAGTTTTCAGCACTTACATAGACAAACAGTCCCTTCGATGCCTTACATAACACGAGTCTAATGAATTATTCGTTCATCTCTGGTATTTTTTTTAAACTAAAATAACCTCACTTTATTGAACCAAGTGTCCTGTGAAATGCGGAAGATGATTGTAAACAAACAGAACGCCCTACCGCAATCTTCCAGATCGGAGAAGAAACTATCCCCCCGCCGTGGCATGTGAGTATAATCGGGTGTGCACTGCAGCACTTTAAATGCAAAATGACAATGTACTAAATATTCTAAAAATATTCTCGCCACTCACGTGGACGAGTGCCAAATATTGAAAAATGCAGTGCACTGACATGGCGAGCACACCAAATGCATACCATCTGCCATACCGCTACAGCTCTTTACACTAAGAACTGCACATCGTACTAGGCTCGAGTCGAGATGAAGATTTATTGCGACGGTCGTCGCGAGGATTTGTGTTTGATCACAATTCTTCACATGGCCTAATTCCACGCCTACTCACTTATGTGTTGCTTTAGATTCTATCCTAAATACTCGTAGATCATAGATTTTTGCTATACGTCACTTTAAATTGAGTTTGACCAAGAGTCAAGTTAGTCATAGAAATTGTTTTGTGCTCGGTACGACTTGCACTTTTGTGTGATATTAAGTTTTGACAGTTTCTGCTGTCCCAAATCGTGAGTGACATCGAATAGTGTTTAACATTTGAACGCGATTGGTGCCAAGTTTATTTTTTATGGACCTTGCACCCTCAATCTATTGTAGTCAGTTGTTTCGCGAGTGCACAGCTCTTTTCTTTTTAAGAACTTTGTTTTCTTGTTGATTCTTATAGAATAGTTTGTTTGAATAAGGGCTTTTATCTGACCGTCTACGACGTTCTGTTTTGGAAAACGATACAATCCCTAATAGGCAAATCCTAAAATTGTTGTTCAAATACTTTTTTAATCAGTTCTTGTTTTGTTTATTTTAACGAAAATGAAATCCGATATTTTTCAAATATTTAAGAGTTGCTACTTAAAAATAGTTGGCCTAGTTTTGAATTATATGAAATCATTGCTTGCCTTTTCCGGGTTAGTAACCTCTTGAAGCAAATTGCTTTTTTTCTGATTTGACATTTATTGTTCTTGAGCATGTTTCTTGTCGACATTTTAATCTGACATTTCATGACACTTTAAAATTTAAGAGATTGTCTTCAATTCTTATTATTTAGAAAACCCAAAAAATGTGTGCCGTACAACGTTATCTGTTCGTCTGACTGTACCTTGAGCGGCAGCCTAGGCACAGATATCTTTTTAAGCAAAAGGGTACCTTAAACAAATTTTTAGACGTACACTTTTTTTTATTTGGTCATCAGTTGATTTAAAATATTTACGGGCAGACCTATGTACTATCATAGTTAGTTCGTTATGGACTTCTAGAAAAAAGTAGGAAATCTTAAACAGATCCTATCCGAAATGAGCCAAGAATAATTGCAACCATAGAACGAATGCCATAAATATTTGTTCGACTACTCTTAAGTTTCTTCTGAAGGTAATAAGAAATTATGCATCGACATATGCATAGTTTCTTTTGTTAGTGGTTACACACACACGTACATGTATATTCGAATTCATTTACCCGTGTACCCTCCTTCATACTTTGGATGGACTTTCACTGATGTTGTAGGTGCTTTCAGTGGATTTTCACAATGCCAATAGCGCAGATTACTAAGGACTGCTATATTTTCCAAAAAATATAGTTTTCCAGCAACACGATAGCTTCTGCGTAATCCATATTGAAAAACCACACCGTTCAATTACTGAAATGGTAAGCTCGCACAGCAGATGCCAACCCAATTGAAACTAATAGACCACTTATAATAAAACTGTTTTTAAAAAAGAAATTATTTGAACTCTAGAATTAAATATAGTCTATCCAAAGTTAAATTTTACTCTGAATTCTAATGCGCACATATATTGTATTGGCCAAAAGTAAATCAGCCCTTTGTGGGATATTGAAAGTCCTTCATATGTACGAGGAAATGACTTCTTTGAGATCGTCTTTAATTTGTAATTTATAACTTTGAATCGATCATTATATAAAAATAGAAAAAAAAAAATTAAGTCTTGATTGATCTTTCTTATTTAAGCGTACGGTCGCAGGATATCGACAAAATTATTCATTTTTTTCTAGACACATGAAGACAAATTTATAAGGGTGGAAATTGTGCAGTGGGTAGTATGTTTGCTCGTTAACCGATGTGTGCAGATTCAAACCCCAGCGGAAAACAACAGTCATCAGCCATGAATCAAAAACAACAGAGTATACCATCCCGCGTTCAATTTTGTTTCCCTTCTGCGGGTATCATCATAGGCGCATAGCGAGTATGCAGGTTGTATAGAAAAAGTTTATTTCACTATGTTTTATTTTTTAAATGGTAGTTGTTTGTTGAAATACTCGCAGTAATTTGAAAAAAGGGCGAAACAAATTTAAATAGTCAAAGCAGGCAACATTTCATGTTGTAATCCTTTTAAATACTATAAAAGCAAAGTCGATTTTCCTTGTGAACACCGTTTCTCGAAAACTGCTAGACGTAGGTACTTGAAATTTTGCACAGTTATTCCTTATTTTGCCTAGATGCGAGATAAGAAGGGATTTTCCGAAATTCGAAGTCTAAGTGACATAAAGGGGGTTGAGATCGAATTTTCCATCTGTAAATATTGATTCCACAGCCATAGCTCAGTACTGGCTCTCCGCATTAAAAAAATAAAAAATATGTGAATTTACTAAATTCGCCGCTGATTCATTTAAAAATGAATGTATAAAACATCCTTCTGTGTTGTCCTGAAGCTGAGCAATGCTAAAAACAATTAATCAAATCCTCGCCCACAATTTTCCTTCAGTGGAGACCACGGCCAGCAGTCCTGCAGCAGTGGCTATCGTTGCAATAGTATGTGTGTGTGAGTATATGGGCGCGCTATCCCATGATTATATTTTGATCTTCAGTGTGCGATCTCTTCTAGAATTAAAATCGAAAAAAAAAAAATTATCAGTGCCAAATCTAAGATATTCATGTCGATTATTGAATCCGGCGGATTGATTGCGGAGGGATCTCATCCGAACCGTACCTAATCACGTTCTCTGTGTGATCCCATTATAGAAACCGCCGGATGAACTACATTATCGGTCCACAAAAGCGCATTATTAACGACTTCGAATTCACCCCTTTTTCTGTCAAATGAAAATATTCCTCAACAAATAATTCAAAAAAAGCGAAATATTTTGAAAATAATGAAAATCATTAATCCAAGTTGAAGGATATCTCTTTTTATTAATTTTTTTCTACTGCGGTTGTTCCATGCGTTCATTGTGCCTTTTTATTTCTTCAAGCAGTGGCTGATGGATTGCATTCTCTTTTCTTTGGTAGTCACTCAGTCGATCTATTGACCGGTAGACTTTTTTCAAACAAGAATTTGTTTCCCCGGATTGTTCTCTAACAGTTAAGAGCAGTTCGGATATTTTCTAGTACATTTAGTTTTTTCTCGACGGTTCCTAAGCCTATGGACGTATTGCTTTTGTCATCCGATGTTTCAGTTAGCAAGTTCATTTCACTTTCAAGAGACATATCCATATCTTGTGGCATACTACAGATAGAGGCAATGGTTTTTATTTGTGTTCCATAACTCTTTGCCTCAAGTAAACCTTCCATGCAGTCTTTCAAGCAAATGAGTTTAATTACATCGTCTTCCAAAGGGGTGAAATGAACTTTATTGTTTTTCCCACCACCTGTAGCTTTCAACTCACGTTTATTATGGGGCAATTTCTTTCGTAAGGATGACTTGTAGTCCGCCCAAACCTTAATTCATATACGTATCTACCTTTCCATCTTCATATGTATATTAAACTTACTTACTTAGATGGCGCTACAGTCCGGGTGGACCTGGGCCTCAACCAACAAACCTCTCCAGCCAGCACGGTTACGAGCCAGCTGCCTCCAGTTGTGCACGCCAAGTTGGTTGAGGTCCCCCTCCACTTGTTTGCGCCACCTACCGCGAGGTCGTCCTCTACTGCGCCGTCCGCCTGGGGTGGATTCGAAGACTTTCTTAGCGGGAAGGTTGGGCTCCATCCGCTCTAAATGACCCAGCCATCTTAGTCGCTGTATGTGAACTCATCTGGCTAAGTCGATGTCCTTGTACAGGCCGTATAGTTCGGCATTGTACCTTCTCCTCCACTCACCGTCTATGCAGACGGGACCAAAGATCGCTCGAAGAACTTTTCTCTCGAAATAACCAAGGGCATCCTCATCCGGTTTTGTCAAAGCCCATGCCTCTGCGCCATACAGCAAGACTGGGATGATTAACGTCTTATAAAGAGTTACCTTAGTAGTTCGAGATAGGGCTTTGCTACTCAATTGCCGTTTTAGCCCATAGAAACAACGATTGGCAAGAGTAATTCTCCGTGTGATCTCTCCACTGATGTCATTTGCGGAGCTGACCATAGAGCCTAGGTAGACAAAATCCTTTACTACCTCAAAATTATATCTGTCTATTGTGGCGTTCTGTCCAAGCCGCCGATGTTGGGTGTTCTTTTTTGTATACAGCATATATTTTGTTTTGCTTTCATTGACCGCTAAACCCATCTTTGCTGCCTCGTTCTCAATACTCGTAAATACCCCATGGACGGCCCGCTGAGTTCTTCGGATTATGTCAATGTCATCGGCATAAGCGAGTAGTCGTACAGACTTGAAGAAGATTGTACCTCCGGTGTTGGCTTGTGAGTTTCGTACAATTCTCTCAAGTACAATGTTAAAGAGATCGCATGATAGCGCGTAACCTTGTCTAAGACCTTTCCTGACATCGAACGGTTCGGTGATGTTCTTACCGACTTTGATGGAGCAGCGAGAGTTCTCTATCGTCATTCTGCACAAACGGACGAGCTTGGCAGGGATGCCAAGACTTGACATGGCTCTGTATAACTCGTCTCTATACACACTATGATAGGCAAATTTGAAATTGATGAAAAGGTGGTGCGTATCGATTTTATATTCATGGGTTTTTTCAAAGATCTGCTGTAGTGTGAATATTTTGTCAATGGTGGACTTTCCAGGCCTGAAACTGCACTGATAAGGACCTATCAGGTTGTTGACGATCGGTTTTAGGCGTTCACATAATACGGCAGACAGGATCTTATATGCGATATTAAGGAGACTTATACCTCTTTAGTTGGCGCAGTTCAGAGGGCCTCCTTTCTTCAGGATCGGGCAAACGATGCTGAGGTTCCATTTATCGGGCATACTTTCGTCCGACCAGATTTTACAGATGAGCTGGTGCATGCTCCTTACAAACTCATCTCCTCCTGCCTTGAAAAGTTCAGCGGCAAGGCCGTCGGCTCCAGCAGCTTTGTTGGGTTTGAGTTTAGATATCGCTATCCTCACATCATTCTGATCGGGTTGAAGGGAATCTTGACTGCCATCGTCACTGTTGAATGGCTCATTCTGCCTGACAGCCGAATATTGGTCATCATCGCTGTTTAACAGTCTGCAGAAGTGTTCCTTCCATATCCTCAGCACCGACTGCGATTCTACTACTATGTTGCCATTTTCGTCCCTGTAGGCTTCTGTTCTGGCTTTGAAACCCTGGCTTGTTCTTTTTACCCTTTGGTAAAATTTTCGAACATCATTCCTGCAATAAAGTCTCTCAATCTCCTCGATCGAGCGCTTCTCATGCTCTTTTTTCTTCTTTCTGAGAAGTCGATGTTCCTCTTTTCTCCTGCGCACGTAGAGCTCGTAAGCAGCTCTAGTCCTTCTATGCAGCGCCGCTTTGTACGCCTCTTGTTTTGCTGCATGTGCTTGCCGGCATTCCTCATCAAACCAGGGGTTTCGTTGTGGTGGCCGAGAGAAACCCAGTACACCAGAGGCGGCATCTCTGATGGCTTTTCGGCAACGCTGCCACTGGTCTTCCGCATTTGCTGCTGGCGGCATAGGGCTTAGATTGAGATTAGAAGAAACACGATTGGCAAAGGTTCTGGCGGTCTCTTGCGATTGTAGCTTTTCGACGTAAAATTTTCTCACAGCATTTCGTTGATTTCGCTTCGTTGTGGATATCCGCATCCGTACCTTGGCTACAACTAGGTAGTGATCCGAGTCCACGTTGGCTCCTCGGAAAGTCCGGACACCCAGAATACTGGAAGAGTGCCTTGCGTCGATCGCAATGTGATCGATTTGGTTGACGATTTTTCGATCAAAGGAGAGCCATGTTCCTTTGTGAATATCGAGACGTGGGAACCGCGTACTAGCTACAACAAAGTTTCGCCCCGCCGCAAAGTCGATTTGCCTGAGTCCGTTGCCGTAAGTGTTGTCGTGCAGGCTGTGCTTTCCGACCACGCTACTAAAGACTTCCTCTTTTCCTAGCTTTGCGTTAAAGTCGCCTTGGATAATTTTAACGTCGTGTCTAGGGCATTGCTCATACGTCTTGTCCAAGAGCTGGTAGAAGTCATCCTTTGTCGCGTCGCCCTTCTCCTCGTGAGGGGCGTGAACGCATATTAGGCTAATGTTGGCAAATTTAGCCTTGATACGGATAGTCATGAGGCGCTCGTTCACATGCCGGAAACTCAAGACTTCTTGCCTTAGTCTGCCTCCAATGACAAATCCGCACCCGAATAGACGCTGTCCTTTTTGTCTGTAGCAATCGCCGTAGTAGATGTCGCAGTTTGTCATCTTCCTTTTGCCCGGCCCATCGCATCGCACTTCTTGGATGGCGGTAATATCTGCTTTGAAACACTCTAGGGCCTCCGCAAGTTGTTCGGCTGCACGTGGTTTGTAGAGGGACCTAACATTCCATGTGCAGACACGAAGATCGTTGTCCTTTTTACGTTTGCATGGGTCGTCAACAGTAAGATCATCCGTATCCGAGGCTGTTGGTTGCCTCGTAACCAAAGGTTTTTTACGTGGTAGGGAAGTTAACCCGACGGCACAACCCCCAGCCTGGAGGGCCAGATCCTTTTTTTTGTACCCCTAGGACAAGAGGCCGGATACACCGATGTCAGTAACCCACTTCGGGGATATGAGCGCTGCCGTTGGCCCATTAAGGGTTCATCCGCCACCATCTCTTTTTCAATACCCTGACGTAGTATTGAAAATCCTTACAGACCTCAGCTCCAAATATGTTGAAGTAGCTCCGGTAAGGTATCCGCTGGTCTGTACACGTCACCGTTGATTCCATCGAGAGAATTCATCCGCCGCACGTCTTCCTTCTGGGGACCTCTTGCTAGACTTCTGAGACGCATATTTCAGCCGATCAGGTCAACAAGAGATGCCTCGTCCGGTTAGACATATGCGCGCTGAAGTTCACCCAGATGTGCTTACGCAGGTCTGAGTGTTCAGCTGCACATATATCGTCAGACTCAGCATACGCTCATCGTTAGTTCACTATCAGATAGCTATCCAGCGGGCACCGCGAGGAGGTGATGATGCGATATTAAAACATACTTTTTATTGCTTTTCATCATTTCCAAGAGAAAAATTACCAACTGTTACCGTAATACGCAGCTATTTTGATGCGTATTGAAAACGTCTGACTTTGTATGGAGTGCGAATCGTTTGCGGTTTCAATAATGCTTACTTTCTGACACTTCCTTACCGACATTCGTTCACTTGCTAGCCGACGTTTTCAATGATGGGGAATAGGTGCGAATCGAATGAGATCCCTCCGCAATCAATTCACCGGATTCAATAATCGGCATGATTGTGTATTTTATTACTTAAGATATCCATGCTGTCAAAACTTCATGTAATTAAGAGACTTGGGAATACACGCGTGGGTACATACATATGTACATGCATATGCATGTGTAGACATAGAACTATTGCAATATTTTTCAATTTTGTTAGATGAGATGCTGATCGTTGGATTTGTGCACATTTTAGAATGTTTTAAAGAATTTAAAATAAATTGTGTGTTGGAAGCGGGTTTGCGTATGATCTGGTTGGGTTCCCACGGGGGAAGTTATAATTGACTTTACACATTTTCGGTATTGCATTCAGTTGGCAATTATATTTCAATAAGTAAATAACCGTCAACTAAAATGCGGGCGAAGCAAGGCGAGCGCTGGTCAGCTAGTAAATACTATAAAAGCAAAGACTTGTGACCTTGTGAACACGGTTTCTCCAAAACCATTGCGCCTAGGTACTTGAAATTTTGCACAGTTATTCCTTATTTTGCGTAAATAGGAGATAAGAAGGGATTTTCCGAAATTCGAGGTCTAAGTTGCATAAAGGGGGTTAAAATCGATTTTCCGTCACTAAAAGGTGATTATACAGCCCTAGCTCAATAATGCCTCATTTTTTTTTTTTATAATTTGCGCGCACTCAAAGGGTTATAAATACCTTTAACATGTTTACACACAGTGCGGGCGTTGGAAAGGATAGAGAGAGAGAGAGAAAGATTTTGGTGTAGTAGTTCTTGAAGCTCAGTTGTTTATGCTTCAGAGATTCTCCGGGGGTGGCGTCCAGATAACTGGGGAGATTTTTGATATATTTTTTGTCTTTGCTTCTGATTCACTGTACCTTTTTCCCGCTTACCGATGTCAAGGGCAAGTCACTATCAATAGAGCGAATAATTTTTCCAGCCATATGACCAAGCTACTGCCAGTGTTATGCCTTCGCAGTAGTGTTCACACAAGCTTTCGCAAATGATCGGACTGACTTTATATATTTCATGAGAAATAAATAAATGCTTGCTGATATCAGGATTTGAACCATGAACCATTAGCGTGGCAATTGACGACGTTACCACCACACCTTTGCCACCCCAATCGGGTTGAAAAATAAAAAATAGGTAAATTTAGTAAATTTACTGCTGATTCACTTAAGGTATAAATCATCCTTCTACGTTGTCCCGAAGCTGAGCAATGCAAAGAATGTATGCATGTACAAACATAGAAATATTGCAAAATTTTTGAGATGTTGATCGTTGAATTTATCCACATTTTAGAATGTTTTAATGGATTTAAAATAAATTGTGTGTTGAGAGCGGGTATGTGTGCTGTGGTGGGGATTTTCGGTATTGTATTCAGTTGGTAATTATATTTCAACAAGTAAATAACAATCAACTGAAACGCGAGCGACGCAAGGCGTGCACTGGTCAGCTAGTTTTTTCATATTTTCGTTTTTTTCAATGTCGAGTTGTCATACAGTTCGCAGCTAGTGCGAAAATACATGCGAGACTTAAACAATTTAATCATCAATACTGGTCCCCATGACAATGGACTCCTTTAACAAAAAATAAACAATTTCTTTGTTTAGTTTCTTGATGATCGTCTTAGCTGGACTAGATTCTGGAACATCAAAATCAGTTTCTAGCGGATTCACGCGTAAAGTGTGCACAAATCCTTTCTTCGGGTTTCGGCTTTGAACACCCAAGAAATTCACTCTTAACTGTTTATGTAAAATAATCAATAATTGTTTACAGACCCATGTTATATTTCAAATTATTTTAAAAATCCCTTTTCAGGAAGTGTAGACTGCAACTAAGAAATTGAATTTATATTTTCGTCCACAAAGATGTATTCACTGCTTTTGATAATTTATTAGCTTTAGGAAATGCGTGAAACTCAGTATTTGATGATAATATATTTTCTGTGTTATTTTCGCACCCAAACACAGCCATGTTTTAATAATATTATCATACTAAATCCTTTGCTTTGTCAAATCAGCGTTTTTACTTCAAATAGTACACTTACAATATACAGCACTTGCCACTTCAAAAACTTAAATGACGATAAATTACTTACGTATTATGCAATTATGTATCTAAAAAACGAATATCCAGAAATGACCTATTATACACTTACCTAAAGATCTCGGATGTCGTTAAGTAATGGCGGCCATGCACAAGGCGTAATCCATTGTATTTGATGCATGATCAGAAGCCACCCGAGTATAAAAAGAAAACGAATAACACCGAAGTTTTTTCAACCACTATGCCAAAGAAAAGTTCTTATCTGATAGTACAATGGACCGGAGAGTCTGAGTTCTCTTGGATTTGGATGGCCTGCGGTATCGGCGTTGGCTTAAGTGAAGCGTGGATTAAATTAAATACATATGTACATACATATCAAATGTTTCTATAGTACATACAAGTAAAATTTAGTTAACTTCGAAGTAACTACTAGACCGATTTCAATGATTGATCTAATTTTTTTAAAACACTTTTGTTTTTGTTTACGCTGGGAAGTGGTAATCTTCAAAAGACGAAACTGAGCCCGTAATCAGTAACAGTGTGGGATTTTTACCCACTAACCCCTTCTCCCTTCTTCCCGTGTTTCCTGCGGTACCGCCAAGCACCGTCTTGGCATTTCATCGTAGGATGGGGAGAAGCCAGCCTAATTGCGATCTAGTCACTCGGACGAATAAGCAATTCTTTCCTGACGTCTACGTCGTTGAATGAGATCCGCCTCTGGTGTCTCTTTTTATTCGGATGTGCTATGTTATGTATATACATATATACATTTTTTTTACACTTCTAAATTAAGTTAAATCGAGAGGTTTTATTCTTTTAAGCCTTCGTAATTGACTTCCATTATTCAGAAGTTTTCTCGCATATATGTTAAGTTTATATGCTCTTCTAGCTCTTCTTTGTGTTTTTTTGCATTGTTTTAGAATTTCCGAATTTACACTTTCTACCTTCAGGTCTCGATGAAGGTCCGTGTTCCTTATGAACCAAGGTTAATTTACTATATTTCTAAGTACCTTACTTTGGAATCTTTGTATTATGTCTACGTTTAGTCCATAGTTGGATTCCATGTGTACGTGTTGATTTCAGAATTTGATTATATATACGAGTACGCACTTTAGTTCCAAGTGCGTTTCTTCTTATCAACCAGTGCAATTTTCTATATTTTATCTCTAACTCTTCTTTTTTACCTGTTTTTCGATCGCAGCTTTGCATCTAGTGTCATACCTAAATATTTCGCGTATTAGCGTGTGGAACTATTCTTTCGTTTATAATGATTGTTATATGTTTAACCTTTTTATTACTAAAATCAATATGGACTGACTTGAACTTATTCAATTTGATTCTCCATTTTTTAGTCCATTCACAGATTTTGTTAATGCATATTTGGAGTTTTTCTGTGAATTCTTCATTAGTTCTCGCTTCAGCTAGTATTGCAGTATCATCTGCAAATGTTGCCATAGTACGGTTTTCTAGCTCCAGAATATCACTAGTATACAATAAATATAATATAGGGCCCAGTACAGTACAGTACTGTACATGAAGATAAATCTGTATTCATACACCGATATTTCCAAAGTTAACTACTGGGCCCATTCTGATAACTAACCACCCAACACGTAAATATTTTTGGACCCAACATGACCACTCGGGCCAAGGTAAAATTGGTCCAACGTTCGAACCCTCTCTTACGTCCAATATCTTGCAAATGGGCAATATATATACAAAGTAAAAAGTAAAATTTCTTAAGCCACGGAAGAAAAAATTTGCTCAAGTGTAGCGAGAAGTGGTACACACTAACTAGTTTGACGTAATTTGTAAACTAAATTAGTTTAGATATGTATATGCTACGAAATCACATTGAAGGGTTTTACACGAAAAAAAAGTGCATATAACAGTTTTACTTTTACAAATCTTCTGTTTTTATGTATCAAAGTAACACCTCTACAGATCTCGAAGAAATTGCAACATTTAACTTAGTTTCGAAAAAGTCCCACGCACTAATTTTCTTATGCTTAACTAATTAGAGAAGTATGTAAAGTATTAGTAAACTAAAAGAGAAGTATGGTTTCATAAATAAATTGAAATCTCTTCTCCGAATCAATAAGACTGAATAACGAACCTTACTTTTGAAGCCGAATTCGCTGTTTAAGCCAAAAGTAAGGTAGTAAAAGAGCTATAAGTAGGGCGAGACTGACAGTCAAAACTATTTATAAACTCAAGTATTTAAATGCCAAAATAATTGAACCAGTGTCTAAAATTCATTTGGTTCAAAACGTTTTCCAACGTAGCTAATTGGCTCCATAAACAGTTTCAGCGATTTCATTGTATGAGCCAATTTGAATAAGAAATACGCAAACGCTTGGCAGGGACCCAAGCAGTTTAAGCATAGCTTATAATCAAAATAAAGAAAATAAAGGCTAAAAAAATTGTTTGTTTCTTGCGATAGTTTTGGTTATTTTGAGAAATACATAATGTTGGTAGGATAGCAAAAATGACGAAAATCGATTAGCACTGAGGATTCATAAATACAATATAACATACAGATAAATACGTATATTTACTATTATTTGTGGGAAAATTTGCATATTGTATTGGTTGATTTTGAAAAGGCATTCGACGGACAACCACGAGATCTGATATGGATGGCACTAAGACGAGAGATTCCAGAAACATATGCACAGATGATCATACTTACTTACTTATATCCTTTAACCCCTCGGGGGGCATAGGGCGTCAACCACACCTGCGCGACATCGTGTTCGGAGTTCTGCAACGCGTTTGAGCTGCCTCCAACTCATTCCTAAAGAGCTCGATTCCTCCTCAACTGTTCTGCGCCACGTTTGCCTAGGGCGTCCCGCTATTCTGCCTGCCTGGGTGAGCGAATTCCACTGCATAGCGTATTTCGCAATGGAGTTGTCTTCGCGCCGTAGGGTGTGTCCAATCCATTGCCACTTTCTTCTTCGTATAGTAATGCTTATAGGTTCTTGGCCCGTTCTCAGATAAAGTTGTTCGTTGGAGATGCGGTTCGGCCAAAAAATCCTCAAGATGATTCTTAAGCATTTGTTTACGAAGACTTGCAGCTTGCGTGTGTTAATGGTGTCCACCTTCCAGGTACTGCACCCATAAAGCAGCACTGATTCTACGTTGGAGCGGAACAGTCGTAGCTTGGTTCTTAAGCTAATAACATTGCATCTCCAGATTTTGGACAGCATTCCGAACGCAGCTTTAGCCCTCCCGATTCTGCTGCACACATCCAGTTCGGTGCCACCGCGATTAGCCGAGACCACACTTCCTAAATAAAGAAAGTTATCAACTTTCTCGACTTCCTGTCTGGCAATGTAAAGTTGAGGGCGGTTGTTAGAAGAAGTGCTCAGGGCTTTTGTTTTGGTTTGCCTTAGCTTCTAGATTTTGGGCCATCAAATGAAGATCCATTATCCGATGTGAAAGTAGACAAACATCGTCAGCGTAATCTAGGTGTTTAAGGTAAGATGTCATAGTCCAACGAATTCCAGAATTAGCTTCCGTCAATGCTGCACGGAATACATCGCTGATAACCACCAAGAACAGTAGTGGGGACAGTATGCACCCTTGACATACTCCACTTTGGACGTCAAAGTCCTCCGACACCTTACCATTGTGCACGACGTGACACTTGCCGCCCTCATATATAGCCTTGATAATAGCTATAAGCTTTTCTGGAATGCCTCTCCTGCGCAAGGCCAACCAGATAGCATCTCGATTCAAGCTGTCGAAAGCCTTCTCGAAGTCGATAAACAGTAAATGTAGCGGAGACCTATACTCAACGCATTGTTCGATTATGATCCGTAAAGTGTTTATGTGGTCGATGCAGGAGGATCCAGCGCGAAAGCCTGCCTGTTCGACATCGAGAGTTGAATCTAAATGTTCATTAATTCGTTCTAGAATTATTCTACCTATTATTTTGGCTACAGCTGGAAGAACACATATACCTCTACAGTTATCGCACTCCATCAAGTTACCCTTCTTTGGAAGCTTAATGATCATCCCCCTTTTCCACTCCTGTGGAAATTGTTCACTATCCCAAGCTCTCCGTATTAGCGGATGCAGTAAATCTGCCGATGTATTTGGTGCCGCTTGAAATAGCTCGGCAGGGATGCCATCAATACCCACCGCTTTGTTTTTCTTGAGGGACTTGATTGCTGTTATTATTTCAGTTTTACTGGGAGGTACGGTGCGAATTCGGGAATTTGTTGCTTCGAACTGCTTATTCGAATTCAAGATCATACCGCCGTCGTCTAAGTGATTTAGCACTGCAGCAAAATGTTCTCTCCATCTAGTGAGCTGATCCTCATCCGAAATCAGAAGGTTACCGTCTAGACTTTTCACTGGATGTTGTTTGGAGTTTCGACCACCAATGAGCTCCTTAGTGATGTTGTAAACAGTCCTACTGTCGCACCTACTCGCTGCTTCTTCAGCCCTTGAGGCCAGTGAGTTGACATGTTGACGTTTGTCACGTCTCACACTACGCTGCACTTCTTTCTTCTTCGCACGGTATTGGGCTTCAAGCTCGGTTCTCTCTACTGCTGAGGCCGCTGCAATCCGAGCCTTGATTGCTGTACGCTCATCGATCCGTCTCCAGGTGTCTGTAGAAAGCCATGTGCGGTGGTGTTTCTGCTTTTTACCGACATAAGTGCGTGCCCCAGTCGCAAAAGCATTTTTCACAGCACTCCAGTGGTCATCCATGTTCTCTATGCTGCTGATTGCTTCTGCTTCTAAGGCAAGATGGTCCCTGAACTGTTGGCGCACTTGGGGAACCTTGAGCCTGTCGATATTAAACCTGGTGATGTTAAGCAGGTTTGAGCGGTTGCTGTTGACGGATGCAGTACGAAGGCATAAATGAGCTACCATAAGATGGTGATCTCGTTCTTGTCCGACGTCAGCTCCACGTCTGTTTCGGACGTCCAGGAGACAATTTCTAAAGCGGCGACTGATCGCAATGTGGTCGATCTGGTTGGATGTTCGTTGCCTATCAGTAGAGACCCAACTGATCTTATGGCAGGTGTTATGCTTAAACAGCGTACCTCCGATGACTAGGCGGTTGGTATTGCAGAAGTCCACAAACCGCTCACCATTGTCATTACGGTCTCCCACGCCGTGAACTCCCATCACGTGCTACGTCGCTACCCACCTTGGCATTGAGATCTCCCATTACCATTACGATGTCCCCATTAGGCGTTTGGTTGTAGGCGGCGCCTAAGTGGCTATAAAAATTATCCTTTTCATCCTCAGTCGCGTCTAGAGTCGGAGCATAACACTGTATGATGGTGATTTTTCTAACTCTACTCTGGAACCTAGCCGTCAATATCCGGTCACTATGGGGTTTCCAGGATATGAGGCTACTACGTGCTGCTGGAGTTAGCATGAGTCCTACGCCAGAACTCCGTGCACTTCCAGCTGGTTTACCAGAGTAGAGCATCACAGTGCTTTTTGTTGGGGAGATGTATTCCCCAGCATCGTACCATCTTATCTCGCTCAGCCCTAAGATGTCGATTTTATACCGTGCGAATTCGCGCTCCAATTGGAGGAATCTGGCGTTATAAGGCCCTTCCTTGAGTGAGTCCAGGAGAGTCTTAACGTTCCAGAATCCGATCGTTGTCCGTGTCCGATAGCCAAAGGTCGTCAACAAATTATCCGTCCTTATCCGAGACGATTGTTTCCGTTTCGGAGCAAGATTTGTTTTACGGTTGCGGCTCGCTGGGCCACAGACCAACCGCCACTTATCCTGTTTTTTGGCACAGGAAGCTCGCCATTCGTCCTCTCCCGTTAGCAATTTCCGAATAAATTCCCAGATGACACCACGAGGAGGTGGGAGTAGGGCTTACTAACAGAGCTGCTAGGTTTTCGGCTGCAGTGGCTCCTACTCGTTACTTAGCGGACCAGCACCTATCGGGAGATGCTGCCCCTACGAGGCCTTTGTTAGTCGTTTGCCATCCCGATGATGATCATGGACAAGTACAAAAAAGCAAAGACAAGAGTAAGATGTTCCGCTGGAGTAACCGAAGGGTTCCCAATCAAATTCGGGATCAGGGAAGCATCTTAAGTCCTTTGCTCTTTCTTGCAGATGCAGTCCTTGACTATCTGCTTGAAGGTAAAGAGACGGACCCCAAGGTACATCAATTATTCTTTGCTGACAATGGAGCCATTATAAGTGAGGATCCCTGCATCGAGCAGGGGTTTTAGAGGGAAATGTTCAAAGAAGACAAAGTACTTGTGCTGTCCGTTCTCTGATCCACTCAGGCCTATTCCAGACATAAATTTGAATGGGGAACAGTGCTTCCCAAGTGCGAAAAGTTCAAATATCTGAGATCTATGATCAATAGCAAAACAACCTGTGATGACGACATCAATCATCGCGTAAGCGTAGGGTGGATGAAGTGGCGAGAAAAATACCACCTAAGTTGAAAGGAAGGCTTTACACCGCAGTTGTGCGTCCAGTGCTCACATACGGTTCACAATAACCTTCATCATAACCTTGCCGAAATAGAAAGAAGAAAAGAAGCCTCATTTTGTGTCTTTGAGCAACATTTTTTATTTCATCTTCAACCATTTCAATACCTAGATCTCTATGCAGATCAGCATTTTGTATGTACCAAAGTACATTAACTATGTTTCTCAGTACTTTATTTTGGAAGGTTTGGATTTTTTTTTTGTAAATTTGTCTGGCATGCGCATGCCAACAACTGGAGCCCGTATGTCCATACTGGTTTCAGAGCTTATAAAGCAATAACTTATTGTAGTTGGACAGGGATGAATATCTCCCCATAAACCAATACATTTCATTGTACGAGTAACGCATTTTAGTTAATCTCTCTTTTTCTTTACATGCACTTTACAGTGCAGTTTAGTGTCTAGAGTCATAGATATTTGGCTGTATTTGAATATTCCACTGAATTGTCACTTATGTATACTGGAATGTATGGTATATTTTTATACATAAAATTTACATGGACTGACTTTAGGTCATTTAATCTGATCTGCCATTTTTTAGTCCATTTCGAAATATTATTTACTGCCTTTTGAAGCTTTTTTGTTGCTACTTCGGCAGTTTCTCCCACAGCAAGTGCAGCATATCATCTGCAAAAGTTGCTATAGTGATTTCTTCACTTTCTGGTAGATCAATGGAAAAATGCTTTTAATAATACAACTTTCATTACATCACATTATATTACAGATATACTTTATACATTAGGATTTTTCGAATTTCTGTGCATCCTCAAAGCACTAAAATTGTAATGATGTGTGAAAAGAGGTACGTTTTTGTTTAATCACTTAAAACTATTGCAACAATTAGGTGATTCAAAATAAACTTTAATTCACCATTACTCAATGGTTAGCTCCCTTAAGCACGGCATATGAATATGATTCATAGCCAAATTTAAAAGCGACACAATATTAAAATAAGTAATATCCCCGAACGTAAAACGTGTACATCAAGTGCTTTGTATATAATTTCGAAACCTATGCACTAATTCGTCCCGGCAATTAAATTCATTCACTTTTATTTTGCAACAAATAAAAATAATAATAATAAAGTGCTGTGAAATTTAAGACTCACTCGCCACCGCATCACCTCTTCTTCACCTCGGCCGGCGTGGCTAATTTTGCATTCTGCATCATATTAGATAATTTTGTTTTCGAAATTTTATTTCAGACCGTTTTTGATGGTCCATGTCGAATATCATCTCTCCATTCGACATTGTGAATTTTTGGTAAACTCAATAATGGCTCGTATTTAAAAATTGCGCTCGGCACAACGAAGTTAGTTCACCTAAGCAAAAACAAATTTATTCTATTTCGAGGAACATTAAAAGTGCCCGGTATAGTCGTAGTCATTATATATGTATGTATGTAGCGGACGGATGTTGCATGCGTTCCGAAAAATAGAACAATTCATAGGGGGCGTTCGATTTGATGTTTAAAAGACGCGGTGGGTGATTTCTAGTGCCAAACACCAAGTTGAGGATACTAATTTGACTTGCTTGTGGTTGTAGATACTGCAGAAGTTCACACATGTAATTTATGAAACAATTAACTTGAACGATGCTTTTTGTGTTTAATCTTTTCAAGCAAGCTATAAATGAGTTTAATTAGATTGTATTGGATTGGTTTGTGTTTAATGAGGTATTAGCTGGGATGTACAATATACATCGAACATGCGTCAATTTTCGGGTATTTTTGGATATGGCTGGAACCGATACTTGTTTTCGGAAGCTGTAAGCTTGCACGAGTTTTATTTTTGTGGTTAAGTTTATTGGAATTTATTTTAATTTAACCCGAAGTTCTGTATTCAATTCGTCCACGACGCCACAATTCCATATCGACTAATGTTTATTTTTTGGCGTATCTTATAGAACCGTAAATTGGTAGGAAATTTACTAATCCTGATCATTTGGGTTCATTCAATCCGCGGCACAATACGATGTAGAAATTTGTCAGTCCATGCCGTTCATACAATTCTTAGGGCGGGCTCTTTCATGACACATTAGACTGGGATATACCACGGTAGTTCTCTCGAGTGTGGTGCGTATATTTTTAGCGCCAATGCAGCAGTGAATTTACTGGCCGTCGCTATTTATGTTAAGTGGAAGTATATTAAAAACGTTCTTGCTACGCTTTACTATCCAACGTTAAATTTAACCATTCTATCGCATTGTGCCGTTTGTGCAGCACTACTTAGATGAGCACCCGAAATCGCAATGTTCAGGACTTTTTCTTAGCTAAGCTGATTTTCAGTCCTACTTGTTTGCCAAGAACTGGTTTAGGTGATACTCACAATGGATTTGCAGCATACGCACCTATACCTTCCACAGGGGTATTCCCGCGTCTTTACCGTTACCTTCTTTTGACATTTACCGGTTTTTGCCGGTCGCGTTAATTTCCTCTACATCGCTGTTGATGCTGATGTTATTTGTTCTTCAGTAAGTCTATTGAAGATAAGTTTGGTGTCAGCGTAATCTGTTTGCGGCAGTTTGGAATGCACAGAATAACATTGACTGGAATGGATTAGCGCCGCCAAATAATCCTGTTTGTCGAATTACTGATGTGCTCCACTTCTTATAAGCAGCTCAGCAGTAACATTGATATCATCAGAGAAATAAATATATAATTTTTATCAAACATATTTTCTCTTATAAAATCAACCAAACAAATCTCTATGAAAAAACAAAATGTTTGTGAGCTGATTATACATGAACATGAGTTAACCTCTCATTTCTGTGATTCAGAAAATCGAAAGTTTAAACAAAGTTTCACAATGATATTTTCTGACTACCCTAATCATTAGTTAAACTATATTCGTGCAACTGGCGTTAAGGAGCTCAAATGGAACGATTTTAGGCCCGACTACAGCTATGGCCCTTATTTCTCCGTGTAGAATCACGTTCTGAAATTAGACATCTAATTTAGACATGTATTTAGGCACGTATTTAGGCATGTATTTAGGCACGTATCTAGGCATGTATTTAGGCATGCTAGCGAATGTAAATATTTTCGCGAAGAAAGACATGTAGTTTATTGCCTAGAGATCTTTGGCGTCCTGTTGGTAGTCGCATGAGCCGCTGGTGTCTCGAGACTTTTTCTCGCTACCGGTTGCATTTTTTCTCAGTCGGCTTACATTGAACCTTTCGGCAACAAATATTATAGTCCTCATTGACCAATCCAGCGTAAACCGATTTTTGGTATCTAATTTCAAGATTCGTTCATCTAACCACATATCTTATTTTGACAGCAGTTTTAGAACTCGTCTGATATAGTTTTTCGCACGGATTCAGAAATAGATCTCTTAGCATTTTATACCTTCTTTTCTCTGAGTGTATTCTTCTTTTAGTCATGATCTTCTTATTTACTACGAAGGACCTGGCCCTAAATAGACACGCCTCTCTATCCGGCTCGGTCATAGTCAGTAGCTAGTGCAGGGTTATCTTAGTTGCTCGAGAGAGGGCTTTACTCCTGAACTGCCTTTTTGGTCCAAAGAACTGTGATTGGCAAAACTGATTCTTCGTTTATTTTCTGGGCTGGTGTAACTGCTCGAATTTATAGTGGAGCCTAAATAGAGAGAGTCCCTCAAAGTTGTAGTTGCTTACCGTTTGTCCTTTTTTGCTGACAGTATATATTGTATTTTATTTTGCTCTCATTTAGCATTAGCCAAATTCTTGCTTCTTCTCCCTCAACATGCTCGTCTTAACCCTTTTTTTTTGACTCATCGACCTTGATGGAGCACCGTCATGATCTGGTTGCCATCGAACTTTAACTTTCGCCAATAGATTTTTTTTTTTTTTTTCCGAGGGTAGGTGAAAATCTTCATAAGACACTATGAGGATCGACAGCGCGTGCTCATAGTAGTGTGAGATTCTTACCCACTAAAAAACCTCCCTTCAAAACAGACTTGTTTTCATTTTTACTACAACTAAGTATTCGACTTATCAAGTAGTTTTCGTTTCGCGAAATAATGACGTTTTGCAGGTACCTTCCCATTAGAAGTTCCTGCTAGCTCCGCAGTTTAGACGCGGTTACTTAACGCGCTAAGTCTAAAGGTTTAATTCTTTGTAGACGGCGAAGTAAATTTCTTTCATCCAAAACTTGGAGGACTGTTATATTAGCGTGACTTTCTAGTCGACTTTTATGCTTTCTCGCGTAGTTTTTGATTTCGTCTTCGATTGTTTTAATGCCGAGATCTCTGTGGATATCGCTATTTCGGATATACCATGGCGCATTAACAATACCCCTTAGCACTTTGTTCTCAAAAGTTTGTAAAATTTTAATGTTACTTATTTTGGTACAACCCCAGAGTTGTATACCATATGTCCATACGGGCTTTAGCACCTGCTTATATAAAAGCAGTTTGTTATATATATTAAGTTTGGAATATTTTCCAAGTAACCAATACATTTCTCGATATTTATTATCTAATTCTTTTTGTTTTTTCTTTACGTGCGTTTTCCATTTCAGCTTTGTATCAAGTGTCATTCCAAGATACTTAGCCTCGTTTGCAAACGGTTTTTGAACCGAGTTTGAAAAGATCGGCAAATTATTTATTTTCCTATAAGTAAAATTTACATGAACAGATTTGGTCTCATTGAGTGCGATTCGCCAAATCTTTGTCCACTCATTTACTCCATCCAAAGCTTCTTGCAGTTTTTCTGTAGTATCTTCGACCGTTTTACCTACTGTCAAGATAGCAGTGTCGTCGGCAAATGTAGCTAGCTCAGTGCCTTCTACTTGCGGTATATTACGAGTGTATAATAGATATAAGACTGGACCAAGAACGCTTCCTTGCGGCACCCCAGCCATTATTTCCTTAAAATCAGAATATTCGTTTCCACATTTGACGCGGAATAGCCTATTCGTAAGGTAGTTCTTCAAAATATTATATAGTTGCTCTGGCAGAACTTGTCGTAATTTAAACTTTAAGCCTTCGTGCCAGACCTTGTCAAAGGCTTGGGAAACGTCAAGGAATACGTTTGAACAAATATTTTTTTCTTCAAGAGATTTTTCGATTACATGTGTTATTCGATGTACTTGTTCAACTGTAGAATGCTTACTTCTGAATCCGAATTAATGATCAGGGATGAGATGCCCTTCTTCTATTACCGGCTGTATTCGCCTAACCAATATTTCGCCAATAGATGGTATTATCTCTAACTCGTTTTTGTTAACAAGGTCTTTTCGAATCTAACCCCGAGGGACGACGCAGTAGAGGGAATCACCGCCGTAGGTGGCGCGCACAAGTTCAAGGGGACCTCGACCAACTTGGAGTGCGCAACTGGAGGCAACTAGCTAAAGACCGAGCTAAATGGAGAGGTTTGTTGGTTGAGGCCCAGGTTCACCCCGAACTGTAGCGCCACCTAAGTAAGTAAGTAAGTAAGTCTTTTCGATATTCCAAGGCAGGCGATGGTCCTGTTTGTTGACCTGCGCGATACAGTGGAGGCATTACTGCCCAAACTTGCTAACAACAGGTAGTCATCCCCCTCTAGAGTATCTGTTCTCTCTGGGCTAAGCGCACCATAGTCCGACTAATTTTTGGGGGTACCTATATTAGAAATATGATCGGAGAAATCATCCTCGAATACTTATCGGCTTCACAGCCAAATAGCAACTAAATAGAACAATAGCCTATTGCGAAATACTATATAACGCATGTTCCATCAATTGGCACGCGTTGCTTAATCGTGCTTTCTCTTTTTATATACGAAAACCATCTATGAATTTGTAACAAAGAACAAATGAACGATAAAAATACAAGACTCTATAACACAATGGATGTTTTTCTTTTTCCTGTCAACATAAATTTAAAATCAGGCAAGTGTGCCGAGAATTTAGAAGAAAATCGAAAAAAAATCACAACGATATCATCTGAATTTATGACTTATCACAAAGAACCTATTTTTAGTTTAGTTTTTTTTTTATGTAAAAAGTTTTTTTCTTATTAAAAGTTGTAGTTTTTTTTCGATCGTGCCTACGAAGTTCAAGTTCAAAAGAGTGGGCGGATGATTTTGCGGAAATGAAAATTCAATGGAATACAAGAAAAAACTATTTATTTATATTTTATTCGCACCAAAAACCAAATCGTTTATTTAAATTGCTTTAAAAACATGAAAATGATAGAAGCAATATAATATATATAAATAAAAAAAAATACGTGGATCTATATTATACAACATCTCTGCAGGAGAAAACACATCTGCAAAAGATCTAAAATAATTTAGATACAATTTTAATTGAATTTGAGTTCCGCTTGTAAGTACACATTATCGATTCAAAAATAGCTTAAATGAAAATAAATTATAGATGCCTCTACGTCAGGAGAAATATCGCTATTCAATTGGCTATAAATTCTTCTTTTGATTGGCCTTTCTACAATCATGGTTTTGATAATTAATGAAAACAATTTTGAATTTAAACGCTTGGGTGAATGAAACTTTAATTGCTGGCCGAAATCTGGTTCCAACTTATTTTCGTCATTTTTAAGTAATGCAAGAATATATTTGGAAAGTTCTAACCTAATTCTAAAATAGCACATTATCTTCAGCTTTAATTCTAGAGCCTTTACGAGTTTATATGAAGACAGTATGAACCGACATACGTGCGCAAATTCAGAAGCTCCGAAAACAGTCCAGGCACTTTTGAAGAGGTAACTTAAAACTAGAAAAGGATGTGCTAGCAGTCTTTGTAGAATAAATATGAGAAGAAAATTAAGAAAAACAAACCACGAGTAGTTTCCCTTTAAAAAATTCTGTGGGCAGTTATTAGAAATTGAAGAAAGCGTCTTTTGAAATGACAACACGACCCCAAGTTGAAATCACTTCGGCAGTCTGACGGTCCCTAGACTCTTTTCATGCAGGAGGTCAAGGATGTTCTGCGTAAGGCGCACTCAAAGTAGTGCAGACTGAGCGGAATGTATAGACCGAAGCTTCTGATTCTAGGACTTAACTGGAATATTGTCTAGCAACCAAAAAGTCGAATAGATTTTCCCTTTCCGCCCTTGTATGCAACGAACTTGAGCACTCTTCAACTCTTCCCCAATTGCCGTAATTTTTTCAATTTTAACTGTTCTGCCATGCATTCCTCGATCAGCCTGGTCTTCTGCCATATTGAGTTATCGGGTTTTCACTGCATGGCATAGTTAGCTATGTAGCGATCACCCTTTTGAAGAGTGTGACCAATCCATTAAAACTTTCATCGTTAAATGGTTTTTCCTATTGGGCATCATTAAGCCCCCATTTACAAACGATTACATCTTTTTTGTGCCGATAGGAGACATGAGTGAAGAAACAGAGGTTTCGTCATACTCCGATGGGTGAACTGGATAAATGACGAGACATGGTGCGGTAGAAGTACCAGTCAGGCTGCACTCATAGCACTCTAGATCCCACAAATTATTGAAGGATTTCTCTATCATATTTATAATAGATTGTAGGTTAGGTTAGGTTAGGTATGTGGGCTGGCAGGGAGAGACGTTCTCTCTGCCTTTCCCCCAGAGCAATACTTTGTGCTATGTTCCAAGAACCCTGAGTATTTTCCATAGCACTAATCGCTTTCGGGTGGCCATAGCTTCCTGGTGGTGGCGCAAGTTTCCATGGAGGTCCATCTTGTGTTCGCCCCTTTATTGGCTTTATTCCCTGCAACGAGCTTGAGTGTGCAAAGCAGGAAACACACAGCGGGGTCAACTTGTTCTAGTAGGGCTGCTGAGCCGATTATTGCTAGCTCGTCGGCTTTTTCATTGCCTGCGATACCATCTGTGTAGATGGCTATAGATTCGGCGTTAGGTTAACAATCGCTTTTCCATTCATCCCTGCTAGGGTAGGCGGTAGAAAAAGGCCTTACAAAGTCTAAATATTGCATCATGTAGTCCGTTATGGGCATGAGGTCAAAGTAATCAAGTAGGATCATCGAGTGACCTATTCTATTTGGTTTCCAGTTTACAAATACAAATATTTCGCGCAACAGCTCTTTAAAGTGCCAGGGCTTGCTTCTCGCAACCACTCATGTTGTGTGCGTTATATTTTTCACGCGAATGGAAGGGACCTACAGTTTAATGCCGAATCCGAACGGCGATTTGAGAAGCTTTTTCGTGACAACAATAATCTCGGATGTTTGTCAGACGCTCGCGAGAGGTGGGACCGTGAAAAAACTTGTTGGTGTTTTCTGGGATTCGAACTTGGAACCTCATGCGTAGTGATCCGACACACTAACCACTTACGCCAAGGCGCCCAGTTTGCTGACAAGCTAATTCTCATGGCATTAATGGCTGTTGATGTGCGTATAAAGATGTCTAGCGGTAGCAGGTTGAGAATAGCCTCGAGTCCTGCGGTTGGGGTTGTCCTCATTGCACTGGTAGTGCCAATGCACGCTAGTCTTTGGACTTTGGTGATAGCCCTTAAGTTGGTGGTTTTGTTGACAGCTGTTCACCATACTAGATTGCCGTAAGTCAGTAGCCTTATACATCCATAGTATGATTTTGGGGGTTTGTCCCCAGGTTCTCCCAAAAATTCTACTACATGAGTAAAAGGCTATTGTTGCTTTCTTAATTCTTTCCTCTATATTTAATCTCCAATTGAGCTTTTTGTCCAGTATGAGGCCTAGGTATTTTGCGCTATCGGACAATCTTAATGGGTTACCATCAACAGAAGGCGTTCCAAACTCTGGTATTTTTATTTTTTCATTCATTCATTCATTCATTTTCAATGGCCCGCTAATCCTTCATGAGGGTCGCGGGGGCAGGATGCTCAGGTGGACTCTCCATCCTTCTCGATCCTCCGCCATTGACTCCAATTCATCAGGGAGAATCCCTAAGCAGCTCCTAGAGAGATGTCGGACTTGATCCAACCATCTATTTCTAGGCCTTCCGCGAAGTCGCCTACCTGATGGCACGGCAACCATGGCGCGTCTTGGAAGCCGGTCTGGGGGCATACGCACTACATGACCAAACCATCGAAGCATAGATCGTTCCGTTCGGAGAAGTAGCTGCTCAACGTTGAGCGCCTCGCGTACTCTGGTATTGCGCACTCGATCTATACGAGTTATTCAACAACACCGCGAAGGAACCTCATTTCGGCAGCTTGTATCCGCGATCTTATTCTTTCGGTCACTACCCAAATTTCATGACCATAGGTGAGAGTTGGAACATACACCAAGTTAAAAACCGATAGCTTAGCTTGAATACTAAGTTCGGCCTTCCTTATAACAGATTGGCCAAGCTCTCTCAAAATTGACCCAGCCTGACCAATTCTACAGGATAACTCGGCATTGCTCCTCCCATCACTCGTGAATAAAACCCCGAGGTACTTAAACTTCTCCACCTGCTTCAGTGGGACTCCACTAACATGCAGAGTGCACTGAATGGGTTTTTTGGAAATGACCATTACTTCCGATTTGTTCACGTTGATCTTCATTCCAGCATCATCACAAACGGCTACAAACCTTTCGAGTGCGCGCTGAAGTTCGGTTTGAGAGGACCCAAGGATGACCAAATCATCCGCAAAGAGCAGATGACTAATCCTTAGGTCTCCCACTTTGAAACATTCCCCGCCACGGCTGCGCTGCAACATCCAATCCATATATACAATGAAGAGGAGAGGTGACAAAACGCTCCCCTGGCGGAGTCCAACGCCCACAGTGAAAGGTATTGATTTAACACCGTTTATCCGAACATAGCTTCTACAGTTTGTATATAACGACTGAAACGCCTTTAACAGGGAACCAGCAATCCCATACTTCTGCAGAACACTCCAGAGTTTGCCTCGAGGAACCCTATCATATGCTTTTTCCAAATCCACAAAACAAGTGTAGACAGGTTTGGCATATTTCCAGGCCTTCTCAAGAACCATTCTGAGAGTGAACAACTGGTCGGTTGTGCTTCTACCTGGACGAAAACCGCACTGCTCATCCCCCAAACTGTCCTCAACCACAGCTCTGGATCGCTTTTCTATTGTTAGTAAAAAGTACTAGTTTGGTTTTTTGAGGATTAACCTTTAGTCCGCAGTTCCTGGCTCATATGTTAAGTGTATTAAGGGCTCCGTCAGGTTGTTCGCTAAGGGTAAGCAGGAATTTACCCGTTGCAAGCAGCACAACGTCATCCGCGTAAGCTGTAGCTCTGACGCCGCTGTACATTAGTTGCTGTAGTACCTCATTAAGAACAATCACCCAAAGCAGTGGGGAGATTACCCCGCCTAGAGGCATATGATTCAAGCTTTGAACCCTTAAGTTCGGTGGTTTTGTGTCTTTCCTCGAGCATGCTAACAATCCAGTTTATTCTCTGTAATTGTTGTTATAACTACTGCTGCGTGCTATGGTCGTACACCCGGAAAGTGCATTTTAATGAGCAATTCTAGGGATTCCGAACAAGATACGGTCCAGTTTCCTTCGGGGTTATTTAGGGAACCCAGAGTTTTCGATTCTCTGAAAAGGATTTTCCTCAATCTAGCCTTTTCTGTTGTACCCTTTATCTCGTCACAAAAGCGCTGTCACGACTGTTTTTTGGCTTTTTGCGTTGCGCTCTTGAATTTCCTCTGACTGGCTTAGTATAGTTCACAGTCCGATTCAGCTCTCGTTGAGTTTGCCAGATTCAAGAGTTTCCTTGTTTCTCTTCTTATGCTGGCTAGTTCTTTGGTCCACCACCGAGGTGAGACTTTTATCTTAAGTTTAGATACGGGGCAGGCCTTCTCGAAAGCCTCTTTGAAAACAGCAGTAATTTCCTCGGCTTTCCGGTCGATGTCCGCAATCTTGCAGTAGATTCTTTTTCTTCCGCACATCGTATCTGAAGATAGTCCAGTCGGTCTTCCTAGGGTTCTATGGGGTTTGGGAGAATCACATCTATCATTAAGATTAAATTGAATTAATCTGCGATCGAAATAGGATTCTATTCCCCAAGTATTCCAATTGTCCATAGAGAGGGTATTCGAATTACTTGCTAGTGTAATGCCAATATAAGATTGTAAGAACTTGCGAAACAAGTTTTCTAAAGTGAACCGAGTTTGTACTATTTGTATCAGCCAATTGGACGTTATACAATCTCTGACACGCAAACATAAAATGGCTCAAAGTCTATTTCTCTAAGTCCGAAACCAATAATTCGTGTAAGTTTAGCAATCTAGATCGAGAAATGATCTAATTTGGTTTCTTGTAGAACCACAAAATGTTTTGGAATGCGAATCATCGGGATACCTTCTTTTGAGTCATATCTCGAATGCGAGTTCTTCAGGGGCTTAAGTGCAATGGACCACTTTTGTGTCTGAATACTTGGGATAAAGTGCCTGCCATTTTCAGTCGCCATGTTGAAATACAAATATGCAAGTATCTTTATTTGTATTTTTTATTTGTTACTTTGGAGTTGAATGCAGTTTTATATGAATATGAATTATGTAAACGCTATTAATGTAACATTGTATTGAGTAGTAGGCTGTCGATTCAAGTATAAACCATACCCATTCAATTTTTCCAGTATTAAACTTAAATAATTCATCTATTCAACACCTAGAGTAATCCGGGTACTTGAAAAAATTCTGTGAATTAAATACCAGTGTAAAGAAAAAAAATTACTTCGAAGTTCGGATGCCACACACAGAATATGCAATGAAACCTAATACCACCTGAGTTTCAAAACTACGTCACTTAAAAGTTATGTCGTGCAGTTAGGTTAGGTTAGGTGAGGTGGCTGTCCTGACAGGGTCAAGACACACTTAGACCACTTGGGTCTTTTGTGATACCACGTAGAGTTGGGACCGGAGAATCGCCGGTTACCGGGGGAACCTTAACCTTTCTCAGGAGGGTGTTGGGTGAGAATAACTATGCCTGAAGTGGCTAGAGAGGGTGACTGATTCAATCAACACCCTAAGTCGGTGTGTACCGGGAAGGTACAGTGTACAAACAAGTATTGGGGGTGACTGATTCAATCGAACCCCCAGTACTGTTTTGTAAGTTGTATTGGGAAGTCTGATTAAACCGTGCAGGTGAAGAGATGCATACGCGATGCATATGCAACTAAACCAATTGGATTTCGTTATGAATCTGTATAAGTTTATAATGTCTATGTTAGACAGGTCACTTAAGTCTTCAAAGAAGTATTCCCCTAATATTTTCTTTCTCAGGGTAGCTAGCGCTGGGCATGTGCCGAGGAGGTGGAGATTGTTCTCCACTTCCTCTTCATCTCTACAGCTTCTGCAGTAATGCTGGGACTCCCATTCTAGTGGCGTGTCTACCTAACGAACAGTGTCCTGTGATTATTCCTACTGTGAGGCTTATGTTCCTTCTATTTAATGAAAGGAGTTTTTTTGGTTTCTTTGCGTCTAAGAGAAGCCAGATCTTTCTGGTCGATACGCACGTAGACAGATTACTCCGTCTGTTGTTTACAGTAGCTTGCGTTTCGTTAAACATATGAAGTTTCATCGTTTGTATAGGAGGTACCGGTACCTCTCTGTTGACAGCTAGAGGTAGTACGGTGCCTTGTTTAGCTAGTTCATCTGCTTTACAATTGCCCGGAATGTCTCTGTGCCCCGGGACCCAGCACAGAGTGATATTGCATCTGTCCGCAATCTCGTTAAGAGATTCGCGGCAATGTTTGACCAACTTAGATCTTATTGTTGGCGTTTCCAGAGCTTTAATCGCTGACTGACTGTCTATGTAAAGGACGATACACCTACCATCTATCGGGTACAAAGTGAGTCTGCGCGCTGCTTCACGAATAGCCGATATTTCCGCTTGAAAAATGCTGCAGTGGTCCGGAAGTCGGAGAGCTACGTTTATCAGAGGTACTTTCGAAAAAATACCCAAGCCTGTGCCCTCCGATGTTTTGGAACCATCTGTATAGATTTCGATTGCGGCGTCATTTAGAATGGTACCGTCATCCCATGCGGATCTGTCATGGATCGTGGTGCTATATTTGATGTTGAAATCAATAAATGGGGATATATAATCTGTTTCTCTGAGATGGGAGTTTTGTAGAATTTTCATGTGGCCGATTTGTGAACTTGACCACTGGAGAGATTCTCTAAGTCTTAGGGCTACTTTAGATGCTACCAATTTCCCAAAGATATCAATGGGAAAGATATTGAGTAAGGTTTCGAGGGCGGCTGTGGGAGTGGACCTGAGAGCCCCTGTGATGCACCTACATGCTAATCGCTGTACTCTTTCTATAGAAATTGTGTTGCCCCTTGTTTCGAGTGCAAGCCACCAGACGAGAACACCATAAAGCAGGATTGGTCTGACCACCGCCAGGTACAACCAGTGGACTATATTAGGTCGAAGACCCCATTTAGGACCTATAGCCTTTTTACAGGTGTAGATGGCGATTTCTGTTTTCTTGGTACGATCTAGAATGTTCTGTTTCCAGTTAAGTTTACTATCTAGGGTCAACCCTAAGTATTTTGCTGTGTTTGTAAAGCTGAGTTCCGTGTTTCTAAGCTTAGGAGGAGCTATGATCGGGATTTTATATTTCCTAGTAAAAAGTACTAGTTCAGTTTTGGACGGATTTACGTTAAGCCCAACACTGTCCGTTCATTTCGCTACTAAATTCAGCGCCGAATTCATTAGATCTCTTAGGGTTTGGGGGAATTTACCTGAAATTGCTATAGCGATATCGTCAACATATGCTACGACCTTATAGCCTTTATTTTCTAGTGAAGTGAGTAGCTTATTCTCTACTAGTATCCAAAGTAGCGGAGAGAGAACATCACCCTGGGGAGTGCCTCTATGCGCTTACCTTTTGGTTGAGCAGTACCCAAGCTCGGATAGAATTTGTCTGCTGTTCAGCATTCGCTCTATCCAGATGCGTAAGCAGCAATCAACCTCTAGGTTAGCGAGCGCTCCTATGATGGATTCTGTATTGACGTTATTAAAGGCGCCTTCTATGTCAAGGAAAGACACCATGGTATATGGTATTCTTTAACGGCAAGAGATTTTTTAATGGTGCCTACTAACGAATGTAGAGCTGTTTCCACTGAAAAGCCTTTCCGGTAAGCATGCTGGGAGTTAGATAATGTTTTTACCTTGAGTTTAAAACGAATATAGTTATCAATTAGCCTTTCTAACATTTTTAGAAAGAAAGAGGAGAGGCTAATTGGTCTGAAATCTTTCGGGGTGTAGTGTGAGGTCTTGCCGCATTTCGGGATGAAGACCACCTTAAATCTTTTCCATGAGGATGGGGTATAGCCGAATTTAAGGCAGCTATTGTCGTGCAGTTACTTAATTGCATTTAAAGAGTTATACTCTTAGACGTAATAATATTAGAAAATGGTGTACGCACCAGGCTGTGAAAAGCATTACCCGGTGAAGCCGAATTTTATAAATCAACTTATAGCCAAATCGTGATTTCTATAGGTCGATGGTTTCGGTCGCCAGCGCCATTTTGTTGAAATCACATCTCATCCGGATCAATGTCAATATGGTCCAGTATCTTCATTGACGATAATGCGAACTGGGCCCGCTATTCCTGAAAAATAAGGTCAGATGATGCACCAGTGTAGAAATCACATTAAATGTTTATTTTTCTGAATATAAAGATATCTGCAGGTTCTCTTCTGAATAACGAAACCAAAAATGAGCATCATCGCTAAGCACAAATTCACGATAAAACAACAGATCCCCTTGCAACTGCTCTACAGCCCAATCAGCGAAAGAATGACGCATATGATGGTCTCGTGGCTTTAATTCCTGCACCAGCTAGATCTTATATGGGCGTCGGTCAAGATTCTTGTGCAAAATTGTCCATATAGCGGACAGACAAAGCCATAATTGCAGCTTCTTCTTACATACTTTACTTATGTTCTGTATCCCTTGTGTGTACTAACGCCTCGACTAGGCCTACGCGCCATCGTGCACGGTTTCTGGCAATGTGTCCCAGTTCTGCCTTCCTTCTTCTCCCATCATGGGTTAAAGTGTTCCATTGCATAGCAATTTTTTTAGCCATGGAACTGTCGCCCTTTCGGAATGTGTGATCAATCCACTGCCACTTCCATCGTTGAATGGTTGTGCATATTGGTTCCTGACCCGTTCTTTGGTAAAGGTGATCGTTAGAAATAAGGTTGGGGTAGAAAGAACGTTTGCAGTGCTAGTAATGGTCACTCTCTACCTGCTGCTCCATATAACAACACCGTCGTCGAACCATCTCGAGGTATCCTCGGAAAGCCACAACCTATATCTTCCGTGCGATCGACCGAAAACATTTTTCACAGAACACCAATGATCTTGGATGGTTGCTGACCTGCTGATTGCTCCACACCTTACGAAAGATGGTCCCTTAATTGTTGGCACACTTAAGGATTAGTAGGTCCGTCGAATATTGAACCTGAGCATTCTTGTGTTGTCATGGGATCTTCGAGCTGCAACAGCGCGTAGTTGGAGAATAGCTATCATAAGATGGTGATCTCATACTATCTCCACATCTGCTCCTCGCCTGTTTTGGACGTCCAGGAAACTACACCTAAAGCGACGACTGATGGCAAAATGATCAATTTGATTGAAGGGTGCTTGCCTGTCGTTGGAAACCCAACTGCCTTTGTGACAGGTCCTGTGCTCACACATGGTGCCTATCACAAGGCGATTGGCATTACAGAAATCCACAAATCTTTCGCCGATGTAATTGCGGTTGCCCAGTCCATGTTTCCCGATAACCGTTTGAGCCTTTCGTTTCGTCTCCATTTTGGTGTTGTGGTGTTGAAGGCGACGCTTAAAAGGTAGTAGAAGCTCTCCTTCTCGCCATCCGTTGGGACATAACACTGTATAATGGTGATGGGTCGTACTCTTGTCCGGAATCCGGCCGTCGTAATCCTATCATCATGAGGCTATTGTTGTTAGCAGCAATCGGACTCCATATTCCCGCGGACTTCCGGATGGTCTCCCGGAAAAGAGTAGTACAGTGTTACACGTTAGGGACTGGTACCCACCCACGTATAACCTTCTTATATCGCATGATTTATTTTTCCAGTTGGAGGAATCTGTGAGATCCTTCGCTTCCCGAGTCGAGAAGCGTCTTCACATTTCAGAATCTTATCTTTGTCAAAAGTCGTCAACGGATGATCATTTCTTACCCTTGTCCGAGACATAGTGTTGGTTTCGGTAGCGAACAGTGTTCTGTGTTGCAAGTTCTTGGCCCACGTTAGTTTCCCAAACAGTTGTAATGCATATCCCCAGATGCTTCTTCTTGCGCACTTTCGAAGACAGCGGCGATATTCTCTTAAGTATCCAGAATCCTTTGACGTGTTGGTATCATTGCCAAACATAGGGAGTGTGTGGTATAATATCTATCCACAGTTCAAGTGCTCAAAATATAAATATAATCCCCGTTTTTTTTTTTTTTTTTCAAAATCTACTGCGAACACATCTTCGAAAAGGAGAAACCATGTATGTTCTTAGTCATATAAAATCTCAAGCATCAGCTTCCATCGCAGTTATTCGTGTTGTGCCTCACAGGTATTTTTCATTTTGAAAGTGTCCTGAAATCTGAGGCCTCAAAAGAGCATGGCGGTTGCAAATCTCACTGTTCTTATTTACACTACTGTCTTCATATTCACAACTCAACCGCCGGAAAATACAATAGACTCGCGCTGTTTCCGCGATATGGCTCTATTCCTTTGGCATGCCTAGAGAGTATTCAGATGCTTTGCGGATGTAATGTGTGTATGCGTGTATTACGTATGCTGCTTTTAAGACTTCTACCTTTGAACTGAGATGTATATAACCTCGACCTTCTCCTGCATAACCGCGCGACAACCACCGGCTGTCTGAACACAAAATATTTTTTCTGTGGTTAAACCGCGGTTTCTGCCGTTTCTTTTCGGGCCCTAAAGGCTGTACTATAATAGAAGAATGGTTTCTCGTACGACCACTTCCGAAACAGTGCGAATACAAAGGATTTGTATTGTGTGACCATAATAGCTTTTTTCTTCGATTCGTTCAATTTCGTTCACTTTTGATCACTTACGAAAGAGCGAATCCATTCGTTCTTTCATATGAAAATTTAGCAGTTAAACAGCTATGAATAGCTATGAACCACACAATTGCTTCCGAATACATACGCCTATTATGGGCTACTTTAGCAAATTGACAGTACTTAGGGAAACTTAACGTAGAATTATGACATTAGCTTCCGATTCCTTCCGACTATTGTAGTTCAGCCTTAAGCCATAGTCGAAAGCCAGTATTTAAAAGCATTCTCATGGGAGTTATATTGTCGGATGCTAATGAGACGTTTGCCTGGAGTGGGATTGTGAAAAAACATTGCCACATTCTTTTTTTTCTTCCCAGTGCTCTAATAAGCTTCGAAGTGATAGAGGCTTCTGGACGACAGTAACATATACATAATATTTCCAGTCCATTTATATTTAAAGTCTTCATGAGGCACTATGAGACCGTGTACTCATAGTAGTGTCAGATTTCTACTGACTAAAAACACCCTTCCCTTCGTTTTGTTTACTACGACTAAGTTAGACCTTATCAAGTAGTTTAAGCTTCAGAAGAGAATATTCGCGTGAGGCAGGTAGATTTTCAATAAAAGCACCTGCTGAAACCGTCATGACATGCGGCTTTTTGTCTTATTGCGCTAATTCGAACGGTTTCGTTCTTTGAAGTCGGCGCGTAAGATTTGTCACATCCAAAGTTTGGAGTATGGCACAGTTGCAATGGCCATGAAGACGAATACGAAGCTTGCGAGCGAAGTTTTTTATTTCGTATTCTACGGTAGCTATCCCTAAGTCTCTGTGGATATCATTGTTTCTGATATACCAGGGAGCGTTCATGATTATTCTTATAATTTTTTTTTGCAATGATTGTATGAGATTCCTATTAGTTGGTTTGGTACAACCCCAGAGTTGTATACCGTACGTCCACACGGGTTTAAGCACTTGCTTATACAGAAGCAGTTTGTAATATACGCTTAGTTTGGAATATCTTCCAATTAGCCAATACATTTCTCTAAAACGATTTTCGACTTCGTCACGTTTCTTTTTAACGTGAGGTTTCCATTTAAGTTTCGCGTCTAGTGTCATTCCCAGATATTTAGCTTCGTTTGCATGCGGTATTTGTACCGAGTTAATGAAAACGGGAAGGTTGATTATTTTCTTGTAAGTGAAGTTAACATGCGTCGATTTGGTCTCATTAAAAACAATGCGCCAAGTTTTTGTCCACTCACAGATTTTATCCAAGGCTCGTTGGAGTTTTATGGTTACTCACTCGATTGAACTTTCGTCCGCGAACGTAGCTACAATAGTGCCTTCAGTTTGTGGTATGTCCCGAGTGTACAGCAAGAATAAGATAGGCCCAAGGACACTTCCTTGCGGAACTCCGGCGGCGATTTCTTTAAAATCAGAATATTCAGTTCCGTGCTTGACACGAAAAAGTTTGTTTTTAAGGTATGATTCTAAGATCTTATGAAGTTGCTCCGGAAGGATTCGTCTTAGCTTATAATTCAATCCATCGTGCCAAACCCTGTCGAAGGCTTGAGATACGTCAAGAAAAGCGCTAGAACAAATCTTTTTCTCCTCAAGGGCTTTTTCAATTTCGTCGGTTATTCTATAAACCTGGTCAATTGTGGAATGCTTGATTCTGAACCCGAATTGGTGGTCAGGTATTAGGCGTCTCTCTTCAATGACCGGAAGAATCCGTTTCAGTAGGAGTTTTTCAAATACCTTCGATATTATTGGTAGTAGCGATATCGGTCTGTACGATTTTTGTCATTTGGAGATTTCCCCGGTTTCGGAACCATTATGACTTCTGCGACTTTCCATTGATTTGGAACGTATAATAATCTAATATCTAATCATTTATTAAATAAATAAAGCAATTTTAATAGTGCTTTTTTTGGTAATTCCTTGAGGTTTTGTCCGGTTATTAAATCATAGCCAGGAGCTTTATTATTTTTCAGGTTTTTTATTGCCTGGCAAAGTTCTATAAGTGACACACTTTTTATTCTAAGGTTGTCAGATGTCGTAGTCGTACCGGTAAAATCGTCTACCAATGTTTCTCCATCAAATGGCTTAAAAGTCTCTTCTAAGTGCTCGGCAAATAGATCCGCTTTTTCTTTGTCACCTTTTGCCCATTCGTCGTTGTTTTTTCTTATCGGTGGCGATTGTATTTGCGGTTTTTTAATTCTTTTCACAGCTTTCCAGAGCGAGTAATTAGTGGTTTTTTCGGCGGTTAAACCTTCAAGATAAGCTGAAGTCTCTCGGTTTTTTAGGTCTTGGATCGCTTTTTTAAGTTTATTGCATAGGAAATTCGAGTGGGTTTTATGCTGGGGAGCGCGAGTTTGTTGCCATATCTTGCGTGCTCTCCTCTTTTCTCGAATAAGTTCTTTTATTTCCAGCGGATAATTAGCTTCATTGCATGGGACTTCTTTCCTCCTTAAAGGTGTATTTTTCCACGCGGCATTCTGTATAGATTCAATAAATTTACCGAGTTCATCTTCTATTTCAAAGGGTGTTTTGAGCGATACATTTAAGACAATATTTTCTTCGCAATCAGTTCTAAAGTCGCGCCAGTTAGTTTTTTTTTTAGTTAATCTAGGCACACCTTCTACTGTCATTAGTCGGTCACTTATTGTCAAGATTACCGGCGAGTGATCTGAGGAGAGATCAAAGCTTTCCTCTACTTTCGCAAAATTTGAAGCTACTCCTTTTGCTACGAAGAAGTCTATTAGGTCCGGTGTTTTTGCTGTATCAGCGGGCCAATACGTCGGTTTCCCCGTCGAAAAGAAATCAACCCCGAATTGCATACCGGCTTCGTACAGAAGTCTGCTTTTCCGTGAATTGGATTTGGAACCCCAAAAGGTGTGTTTTGCGTTGAAATCGCCACCTATAATGAAATTCGGTCCAAGTGAGTCAAGGAGACGTACAAAGTCGTTACTTGTTAACGTGCATCGCGGAGGACAATAAATGGACGCGATGTTGAAATACGAGTGCCTATTCTTAACTCGAACTAAGCTTGTTTGCGTTGTATCGATTTCAATCGTCGTATTTATGGAGTGCTCAATGCTCAATGAATATGGAGGATCCGCCTCTAGCTCTTCTGGAAGGGTGGTATTCGTGATAAGCACGATACCCTCTTATTTTTACTCCGGATTCCTTTGTCAAATGAGTTTCAGAGATCAAGCAAATGTCAATGTTGTCGTTCCGTAAGAATACTTCTAATTCGGCGTTTTTTTGTAGAAGGCCGTTTGCGTTCCATGTTAAAATTTTTAGTAACTGATTAATATTCATATGGGATTTCTTTTTTGGCGAGGTTTCAACTCGAGCTTGCTCAATTTATCAAATATGACTTTATTGACCTTCGTTTGCTCCTCAAGTTTCGCAAGAATTATAGAGAAGACTTGGGAGACTAGGTCTACCGTAACACCGCTTTGTTTTTTTTCTAGCGACGCAGCTTGAGCATATGTTAGCGTCTCTGGAGATTGTGGCTTTTCCTTTGATTTTGCCGAAGGAACCTTACTTTGCTCGACTCTCGTCTTAACTTTGACGTGTTTATTGACGGTCGTTACCCTTGGCTTAGCAATTTCACGACTATTTTTAACCGGTTCTGCGTTCTGGCGTTGAATATTTTTAAATGTATCTCGCCTTTTTTGAAGCTCTTTTGCCACTTCGCAACCTCTATAGTTTGGTGGGTGCTTTCCTTTGCAGTTAATGCAGGTAGCCGGGGCCTGCTTATATAGATCACACTTTTCCGAAAGATGGTTATCAGCACATTTTACGCATCTCGGCTCTTTTTGACAATACGACTGTGTGTGATTAAAGCCTTGACAGCGTTAACACTGAGGTATCGATCTCGTACTCGTACGCATAGGCTCAATCTTGACTACGATATTCAGAATAGTTTTAACGTTATAAATATCGTCTACATTTTCACTCCTGTCAAAGGTAAACATAAAGAGCGGAAGTCCATGCTTGACCATGATTTCCTGGCCTTGTTCCGTTTGTTGCTTCACCTTTTTGAGAATATTGACGGCATTAAGAATTTTTAAATCTTTAGCTTTGAGGTCGTTCATTACGTCGTCTTATGTGCACGAAGGGTGGAGCCCCCTTGCTATAACACGCAGTGGTCTTTCTGACTTATTATCATAAGTATACCACTGGATCTTTTCCGTGTTTAATTTTTGTGATATTGCTCGGTAGCCATCGGAGTCATCAACGTAAATTTTCCACGCATTGTTCCTGAGTGACGTTACCTTGAATTTCGATGTCGTCGTTCCTTTAGGAAGGCAATGCAGCTTACTGTAGTCCATTATGCCAACGACGTTTATTGCAGGCGGAGGACGTGCTTTAGCTTGAGTTTGTTTTGGCTTCGACTCATTTTGCTTGTCTTCTTTTCGCGGCTCGATTTCGGGCGAAGAGGCGGCTCTGCGTTTTTTGCTAGGTATTTTCTTTAAGACGCAACTCGTTTCGCGTGCAAGCTCTTCTTCGTCCGTGTGATAATTGGGATTAGCTGCGCGGGGAGGGGAATCTTCGCGTTCTTTTTGTAAAAGCGAGTTCTTTAGAAGCTTGTTTTCCTCTCTCAGCATGTCTACCTCTTTTTTGAGCTCTTGGTAGAGTCGATCCATTTCATTAAGCTTACTGTGAAGTTCGTTATTTTCCTTCTCAAAGCTTTTACATTTCTCTGAGTCCTGTTTCTTGTGCGCTTGCACTTCCAGCGGACTTTTTTCCCCGGAGACATTCGGTCTTGATGGTGGAGACCGAGGTAGCCTTGAACTTTTTATAAAGGGGTTTATTAATTGCAATAATTGGCTCTCCCCAGAATCCGTAGAGCCTACCTCCGAAGAGGGTGGATTTTCCAGTGAACCTGGACTGCCACCTGGGGTATTAAATCTTTTCGTTTTACTCATTACATTTTTTTGTATACACTTTAAGCCCGGTATACGAAGGGTGGATTTTAGTCGCCTCTTACGACAGGCATGCCTACCCCGGGTATATTCTAACCCCTACCCGAAGGGGGTCCATTTATATGCTAACAGTCTCAATTTTGAATTATTAGCTTTAGTTCAGCATCTTGGTTATGGCACGTATTCAAAAAACCATTGTTTATCGTCCATCAGAGGCCTTTAATTAGCACAACCTAGAACTTTGATAATTACCACAACACTTTCAACAAATGTGATGTGATGCACTGTTGGACAACACCACCAAATTAACAAACTGACCATGAAACTGCAAACTGTCCCTAATTTTCAAAAATAATCTATGCATTCACATCTAAATACCTAGAACACCGTGCGTGTCATCAAAGTGACAGCTTAAGACCATTAATTTTCAGCTAAAATTCTGCAAAGAATAATAATTTTTTTTGGCAAACAAAAGAATTTGCATCTTTCATCATAAAAATCTCCCAAATGCACCGTACAATGTGTAATGACTTGCGACCCGCAGACCGCATTTCTCAAGATTCAAATGTACTCTTCCTTCAGACGAATTGTATCTCAAAAGACTGCAATTCAATTCTGCATGGCATCACAGATCTAAAATTAAATCCACTCAACACACAATGCTCTGAATCTGTATCACTTGCAGTCAATTAGTTGCTCCAAATGCATATGAGTATATCTGACCCAATTTGTGGGTCAATTTGGGAGTAAGTGTGAGTCAGAATTTCAGATCGGAGGCGACAAATCACACTATTAGATAATCGATAGAAAATGTTTGCATTCAACGGTCGTGAACCGTATTTATTTTACTGAATCCTCAAGGCACCTCGAGTTCCAAAACTATTTATTTATTTTCGAATGTTAACAATTGGCCTTCGGTAACAAATAATAGTTCCCACCCGGTGTGTGTGCCGGGAGCATTTCCACCGCAAATCGATATTTTTCTTTTTTATTGCCAATGTATGGTTCCATTTCCCTCAGCATTAACAATCTGTAAAGTTCTAGAGAAAATGCGTACCACGTTGTTATTTCTCACTTTTTCTCATTAATTTTTTGGTCAGTTGGCGGGTCGTGTGCACAAAACTTGAAAACAGATTCAAAAAAAAGGCGGAAAAAAATTATTTTAAATTGTATCTCTGAGATATTTATGCGGCTTTCATTTGGTTATAAAGATTATCTTCATATGAATTGCGTATGAGTTTGTATGTGTTCTAGGCCACCTTGAATCCGTTGAAATACGATTTTCCAGTGAGCAGACAGGTGTGTTCCTAGGCAGCTTTTGTTCTGGATTTGAATTTTATTGAATGATCTGACCTCAGCGAATGATTGCCGTCTCGATCACTGCCTACACATTTGTTGGTTGCTCTCGCAAATGGTTGTTAAGGGGGCAGACACCTTTTCCGACAACAAGCTCTCAGTGTTCCGCTGAAGATTTTCACAGATCACCACCATGTAATGGACAGGCAGGGGGCTGCCGCGCCACTCAACATGATTTGTCTTACAAAACACATTTGCTGAGATTCTATGAATAAAACAGCGGCGAAAAGTATCTACACACAGCAGCTCGCTAGTGCACGAGAGTTTCCTTTCGAGAGAGGGAAATCCACGCAAGGGAAAACTCTGATCTCGAGACTGATTAAAAGCCGAACGCATTGTGCGCTAAGATTCTTGGAGCGTATACTCTCTTTTCGTGGTCGCCTATCTCTTCGACTCATTTTTTTGGTTCTTGTGTATTCGGTTTGAGATATTTTTATAATTATATCGAAAATATACACATTTTGTGTGTTTGTTCCTAATTGAAAATATTCGAAAGGAAAATTCAAAAAAAGCCCCACCGCCGCCGCTGTAGCCCAAGCGACGAACAATATTCAAATGCATTCGAGGAAAATCTCAGATAATTTTCCACAGTTCATATTTTGACTCGGGGAAGTTTAAACCGTTCATAGATTCGCGTTTGGAATTCCGCTTCTTTTACATTATTTTGTTGCCTTGTGTGCGGTTCCTTGTCTCTATTTTCGACAAATTAAAGCAATAACTTTGCGACGAGTTGCTTTTGCATTGCAAATTAAATTTCGAGTAACAGAACACGAATATTTTTGAAGTTTAAGAGAACGAAAAGGAACGCAAGATGGCTGATGTCGATGTAATGCATACGGTGACGGAAGTGAAGAAATCGCGTAAAGTGAAAAAAACGACCAAGCGCCGAGAATCGAATGATCAGGCTTCAGAACTTCAAATCACTGAAGTCGATCAAGTCACCGAAGATATTGATAGGGGGTACGTGTCGTTTGTAAATGGGGGGATGGAAGTTCCTGTTTTCTGAATGTGCCTGCAAATGTGCGAATTTCAGATCGTATTTTGGATTTTTCTCGTTTCTTCGGTTACTAATTTTGGGCCTATGGAGTTTTGTTTTTGTGCTACAAACAGAGAGGGAGAGAGAGTGGAGTTGTTATGCAACTGACAGTCGGCAGTGCGTTTACAAAAATTGTCTAAATAAGTGGGGTTTTTAAGTATTGGGGTGAGGATTTTCTTAACATTAACATTTTGGATGGAAGCCTTTCTTTGAAAATTGTGAATGGGTATTTAGAATATAGCTGTTCTAGTTTCAGTAAAGTTATAAAATAATGGTCTGTGTGTGTAAAGAATGTTGATAATTTTACTTTGAAGATACTTTTTTTTTTCTTGTTTTCAAATTGATTAAATATTTCCTTATATAGCACATCTGATTTTTACTTAAATCAGTCTACAATCCATTAAAAAGTATTAACCTAAAGGGGAAATGATTTATTAAGTTGTATATGTAGATCGTTACCTATGTACCTATAGATCCCTTTCTAAGATATTTCGAATTCGTTTGGGTTCGAACTTATGAAAGTGTAGAGTCTTGTTGGTGTTGTCCAACCTAAATATGGTAATTTCGATGAATCAGTGTTCGTGTGCTCGGATTTTGCGAAATTTAGCTGCCGAAAGAATGGCGGTGTCTATGTATGCTGCCTTACTGCAAAACTGTTGAACGAATTTATTATTATTACATCAAAGGCGATAAGATATGATGGAGTGCTCGGAAACCAATTTTAATTAATTACACCGAGTATTCTGAAAGGCGATATTATAACTAATTTGTGTAAAAATCTTTCATGTAGCATTTATAGTTTAAGAACTAGGAGTTGGTGACAGGCAAACGAACGAGTGAGCGAAAACTATAATACATAGGTTTTGGAGTTTTGTTACTTATCCCCCGAAAAGGGTTCCCAGCCAAAGGTCACCATTCCTAATTTTATAATATTCTTTCGTGCCATGCATATCATTTAGATCTGTTTGTGTCCATTTTATTCGTACTGAGTTTTGGTTTGGTTTGACAATATGATCGATCTTCCCATCTTACGTGCGCCAATTGAGTGTTTCCCATCGGCATGTTTTTGGAATTCGGAGTCGTTTCGAATAGGCAAATCTTGACGGGATATAGAATTCAGTTGATCCAACTTTAACTTTAATAGCTGGTATAATTACACCTTTCTTATACTTTATAAAACTCTGTGCGAATAATTTGAATAATAAAATATTTGCATTCGCAATGTATGTATCGTAAACATATCAATTTATATGGGAGTGTAATTGCAAAAAATCGGTCATCACTACGTGGGGACATATGCGACCGTCGCGTCGGCTTTATAATAAATTCTGGCGATAGATAACTTGCCTATTTGTTCTGATATTTCCCCTCTTTTTATGATAGAAATAGTAAAATAGGGACATGTGCCTTCGGATGGGAGAAGAAGTAGAAGATTTTATGTAATGTCCTACACGACTTACGACTGTGTTCATAAAGGAAGGTTCATATTCAAACGCTTAAATCCTACATGGCGCTCATAATTCGTAAGATATGTCTTCTAAAGCCATATTGTTCTTACATGAACACTTTTGGTTCGCTCCTAATTGCTCAGAAGCATATCCTTCGCATTATGTGTAACAAGAATCGCTTAACAAATAGTTGGCCTCTTTTTCGCAATTTACGTATCCTACCACTGAGGCATCTTTACATCTTTAAAGTTTTAAGAGAATTTTTTAAAAAAAGTGGTAATATTCCATCTCGAAACTCTGCAATATACAATTTACGGGTAAATAATTTGGCACTTGTTGATATACCAATTGCACATAGATCACACTTTATGAACTTTTATCTTGTAACCTCACCTAGGCTTTTTAATAACCTTCCGATATCTATAAGAACAAACCACAACTTTCACTCATTCATTAAAAATGTCAGAACCTGTCTCTTTACTATAGACCTTTGTGAAATTGAAATTTAAATTAAAAAAAAAAACAAAAAGTACATAAACTAACATAGAAAGGATTATAGTACCCCATGTCAGTTATTTTTAGTAGCCTAATATAGTTAACGGTCATTCAACACTAACATTAATGTTATAGAACGGCCTCTATTTATTCTTATCCACTTATCTCATATTGTATTGAATAATAAATTTATAATTAGTGTAAGTGGCAAATGAATAAAAATAAATTGAATTGAATTGAATTGTTCTTTAAAGTTATAAATCTCAGTGAAAAGATAAAGAGATAGGGTGTAAGAAATAATCGAGAAGATTAAGGACTAATCCCACAGAAGCTATCAGGATATTATACCATTGCCACACTATCAGCAATTCTTTGGGATTGTGTATCCCATCATTATATATTGTATGATATATATACGTATATATCCCTAGGGTTAAAACACGAAGCTCTTGCAAACGATAAGCACTCGAACGGCTTTTCTAAATGCTCTCTACAGGTTTTCATTTCTCCGGAGTTTGTCATTTAATACTTACCCAACCATTTTTGTTCAGAAATCCGTTCCTTGTAGTGATTTTTTATTTTTTTTTCTTGAAAATGGTAGAGCCGGCTGGATTGAAAGGCTCACTTGGCTATCTGGATACTATACCATTGTCCTACTATCTGCAATTATTTGATGAAAACGATAAGCACTCGAACGAGTTTTCTTAATGCTCCCTGCAAGTGTTCATTTCTCCGGAGTTTGCTATTTAATACTTACCCGACCTTTTTTTTCAGAAAACCGTTCCTTGTAGTGAATTTAATTTTATTTTTATTTATTTATTTTTTTCTTTTCTTGAAAATGGTCACCCCGGTTGCATTGAGAGGCTCACTCGGCTCGATGCTTTTATATAGAAACATATTTCTATACACATATTTTCATTTATTATCTCTTCCAAATGTTTGCTAAATGACTTGTATGGTAAAGTGCAAAAACAAATATAAGAAAAACACCAAGTTGCCAAACTCTCGCAGACGTCTGATAACTCAAACGTATACCATAATTGTCTTAAAAGAGATTCTCAATACCGCCTTTTGGAATAAAAATGAAGGACCTTCATTAACGAAAAAAATGTAAAACGAACAACAATACTGATAGCGAGAAGCTATCCCGTGGACCTTATAAAGATCTGTTGAGCCAAAATACCATATCTATTCAGTTTTGTTAGTAAATTTTGCTTCAGAAGGAATTGGCTCTATGGGCACGTTGTTACAATATATAATAGTAAGCATCTCTAATCAAAAAATGCTGAAGAAGGTATGAGCAAGGTATCGACTAGTCTTAATTAGAATGTTGTTCGCCTTCTACCACTTGTTTTTGCATTTACGTGTAAAAAGTTTAACCTACTCGTCAATGGCGACTAACGCTTCTCTAATTTTTGCGACCACCGCATGGCTATGTTAAAAAGTGTTCTCAGTTTATTAAAAAAACTTCCCGTTTTTCAAAACTTTGCAATTTTCATTTATGTAATTATTATGGATATGGCCAAAGAATTTGAGATCATTATAATCACCCTACTTTAGTGGGCTCCTCAATCATGAAAAGTCTCTGCTTGAGGTACAACTCTCTTCCATCCTTCGCGGTCGCGAGCAAATTCTTTTCAGTTCACTATAGCAAGTCTCTTGGTATCCACGATCGCAGGATCTTCATAATGGAGATTCAGTCTTTTTTTCGTCGTCTCGAGCCCGGGGGCTGGAATTCAAAAACTTTCTTCGTTTGAGGTCTAGCCAATGTAGTGGTCGTTTTCTAGCTGTATTCACATTCACATCTCATTCCATCTTATAGAGTTCGCGATTATATCGTATCAGTGTAAAGAATGATGCTTTTTTTTTTATTAATCATATTTTATCCCCCACTCGCCTTCCCCGCACTCGAAGCCGAATATCCGAAGAAGTATTTGTTGTTCAAAGGAACTTAATTTCTGAGCTGCTTTCGTGCTCATAGTCCACCACTCCACTAGTGGAGCATTAACTTCGTCCTTCGAATTATAAGTTTTAAACTCAGCTAAAACAAAGTAGCAGCGGTTTACTAGGGTCAATCTTCGTCGATGGTGTTGTTTCTGGAATCTACGTTTGGTAGGTAAAGTGGCGGTCCAAAAAGAACCCAATTAGCGCTTAAAGTGCGCCGTTTTGTTACCACGGGCTCGTGTCTACCTGTTGTAGTGGCTAGTTGAAAATGATATTAAGTTTAAACCCAGCCCGTGGAGTTCAGAAAGAGGATTAGTTCTCCAATCCTCTTGTCCGCTATCTCTCTCAGATCCTCGAAGAAGGGTTTGCCAAGAGTTTGCTGTCTGATCCTCGCCAGGGCCGGACATCTGCAAAGGAAATGACATAGAGATTCTTTCTCATTAATATCCCTGCAGCTCCTACTAAAGGTGTTGTGGGGGATTCCAAGCTTGGCCGCATGGTCTCCAACTGGCCAGTGGCCTGTGATAATAGCTACGATTTTGGCAATAACTGGTCTTGGTTTGCCTAGTAACTCTTTTGACCTGGGTTTGTTGAAACTGGGCCACGTCTGCCTAGATATGACACAGCTTGTGAGGTTGTTCCACCTGCGATTGCCTAGCTGGAGGAAGTGGAGGTGAATATAGCCCTTAACGGCACCAAGCGGAATGTCGACTCTTTCTGCTAGAGAGCCGTTAAGGGCCGACCCTCGCCTGGCCAGCTCATCAGCACGCTCATTTCCCTCATGGTTGCTGTGCCCTGGGACCCAGATGAGAGTGATTCTCGAGTAAGTGCTTTGTTGATTCAATTCAAACCGGCATTGCTCTACCAGTTTTGAAGAGATGCAGACTGCATCAATGGCCTTGATGGCAGCCTGGCTATCCGAAAAAATAGCGATATTGTGGTTAGATGTTGGAAGGTTGTTTAGCAGGGGCAGGCTTCTCGAATCGCAAGAAGCTCCGCTTGGAAAGCGCTAGCAGAGTCTGGGAGACGGAAGGACCTTGATATATTCAGCTGGTCAGAGAAGATGCCTGCGCCGACTCCGCAGTCCATCTTCGAACCGTCCGTGTATATCCCTATATCATAGTTGCAGGTAACGCGTCCGTTCTTCCATTCTTCTCTGGAAGGGAATTTTGCTAAGAACGATTTTCTGAAGTTGAGTTTGGGTATCGTGTAGTCGGTAGAGGGCGCAACCAGTTCACTAGGAATCGTCTCCAGGACCTTGCCGTGACCATATGGCCTTGTAGTCCAGCATCCACATTCCCTGAGCCGGAATGCGCTGCATATAGCTGTGTCTATGATGTGTAGTTCGAGAGGGATCAGATGCAGGATCACACTGAGAGCATCTGTTGGACAAGACCTCATTGCTCCTGTGATACCCACGCACGCCGATCTCTGTACTTTTTTTATTCTGTCGATATTGTACTTTTTGCTCAAAGCTGGCCACCAAACGATGGCGCCGTAAGTAAGAATTGGACGCACAACGGCTGTGTACATCCAAAGGGTCATCTTTGGCTGGAGTCCCCATTTCTTACCGAATGTTTTATTACAGGCATAGAAGGCAACGCTTGCCTTCTTAATTCGCTGTTCTATATTGAGTTTCCAACTAAGTTTCGGGTCTAGAACCGTGCCTAGGTATTTTGCACTGGAGCAAAGCGAGAGAGGCTGACCATCTAGTTTGGGGGGGGGTGAATGCCGGTACCTTGGTTTTGGTGGTTAACAGCATCATTTCAGTCTTCTCCGGATTTACTCCTAGGCCACAGCTCGTAGCCCATGAGTGTACCTTATCCAGAGCCCTCTCCATGAGTTGACTTATCGTGGAGAGGAACTTTCCTGATACTAGTATAACCATATCATCCGCGTACGCAACCACCTTAAAACCCTCCCTATCAAGTGGCACCAAGATTTTATTGATTGCCATTAACCAGAGCAGGGGGGAGATGACTCCGCCTTGTGGAGTTCCTCTGTTTACCGTCTTAGTTGTACTACTGTTGCCTAGTGTTGCTTGGATTATACGAGTACTGAGCATAGAAACTATCCATTGGCTAATAAAGCCGTCTACACCTAACTCGGTGAGAGATTCCTGAATAGATTCAGTGAAAATGTTGTTGAAGGCTCCTTCTATATCAAGAAATGTGGCGAGAGTATATTCTTTGTAGTGAAGAGTTTTTTTCCACTGTACGCACGACCTCATGAAGAGCAGTTTCTGTGGACCGCCCTTTGAGATACGCATCTCAATCTACGTTTACTTCAAAACTTTATTTGGCTGTTCTTCAGTGCACATAAAAGCTTGTAAAATAACTCACTGCGATTGCGCAATGATGTCGATGTCGTCTGCGTATCCCAGGTGCTGCACAGACTTGTTAAAGATAACGCCTTCTGAGTGTATACCTACTCTGCGACATTTCTGCTCCAACATAATATTGAAAAAGTCGCATGACAGCGTGAAATTCAGTATAGATTTTGGGATAAGTCTGATGAAATATTTCCAGTCTGCAGAATGCCACAGATATTTTTGAGCGCAATTGAGAGTTTGAGTATCTGACTGAGGATTTGTCTGAATGACGGCAGTACGACTTAGTGCTTTGGTAAGTTTCCGTTTTAAATGACGGCTGATGAACATCATATTCTGAGCTCCCATCTACGTTAAGACCTATAGATCTACGTTAAAACCCACAGAGATACTTTACCACCTCAAGAATATAAGGAGAAAAGGAAAATTATTAGCTAGCACATTATTGCCAGAAGGCTATCGTATGAAATCTTATTTCAACTCGGTGGAGAGTGAATTGATCAGGAGACTGTGCTTTGTTGTATACGAGTAGATATGAGAATCTTTTTTCGCAACCGTCTACTTATCTGCTACCAAAAGTGGTTTTGCTGTCTTTTCCGATGGGCCTTTCAAGAACTCTTACTTTTGTTGTCAAGCAGCTATTAAACGCGGTTATAATTTTTCTAGTCTTTGAAATAAGGAGGAATGAAACTTAGAATGCCCAATCAATTATTAAAATAAATTTTTATTTAATGAATAATTATTTTGGTTTTGAGAGTTTCCACAATTTCTCATGAAATTCGGACTCGAAATCTAAATAAAAAGTAAAAAATAGTACGCTTCCATCGAACTAAAATGCATGGTCTCAGCAAAATGCAAAGTTTTAACATAAAGTTAGAATTTCTCTATATAGGTATTTCTCACATTTAGAAACTAGGATTTTATCTGAAATACAAACTAAATTACATTTCTATCTCATTTTCAAACGCTGACAAAAATGAAAATAAACAGCTGTTATTTTTTTTTTTTTTCAGCTTTTAGTAGGTTTTTAGTATTCTTTTTCATAATAATCCTCACTGATTTCAAAATGCTTGAATAGAAAATTCAAGTAGCTGTGATAATGGAAGGACCTAATAGTGAAGGTTATGAAACATACGGGACCTAGGTTTTCTTTTTGAATTAGCTTATGTCTAAGAGTTTAACTATTTTAATGCAGTTACACGGCGTACATTATAATTAAGGAGAGGAGATACGAAAGGGTTATTTTGGGTTTAGCGGTCTGGCACTCAGATATTAGTTCTCAGTTCATGCCTACTCGATGGGTGGTGTCTGAATAAATCGAGGAGAATTTGCTGTACTTTTTACATTCGGCTCTAATTTCAAGTATTTGTTTTAAGCAAATGTTGAGTTACTCTAGGTAAAGTACGATCGAATCATTAAAAGATTGGTACTTGAGCCGACAACCTACCTACAGTAACCAAACACATTGTCACTACATCAAAAAATGTCTGATACCAAAGTACTTTCCGATAACAGCGTCTCTATAAGGGTTCTAATTAGTAACTATCATAAATTCAACTATGGCTGTCATATGCATTTCAATAAACTCAAATCTGAGATGCAGCAAATATTTTCGATTCATGAAGATGTAGGATTTTTTAACTAAGTCGTTTTCTAGAACATTCTGAATACGCGGAGAATTTTTTTATGTTTCATGTAAAATTTGTTTAATTATATTTTCTTAAATTTTACAAATTTCTGAACACAAGTACAAGCAAAACTTTCAACAAAAACAAAACATTAAAAATAAAAAAGTAAACAAGCAATAAAATGAACAAAGAATTTAAATTGAAAAACAAGAAAAACCAAAATACGCCATTCACCAACGACACGTAACGCCCCTCGACTAATTCAAAGGTACCTATTTCAAATTAAATAAAAATATATTTAAATCACTCACAAATTCACAACTATTACACATTTTAATAGTTCTGTAAGGAAATTCCATTTGTTTTTGAATAAATAAAATAAATCTCATTTTGTATTTTCTATTTTATAGTTAATTTTCAGTGGAGAATATACAAAGGCAATGAACAAGGATTGGCACTCTGGCCATTTCTGTTGCTGGCAATGTGATGAGAGCTTGACCGGACAGCGGTATGTCATCCGTGATGATCATCCTTACTGTATTAAGTGCTATGAGAATGTCTTCGCTAACACTTGTGAGGAGTGTAGTAAGATCATTGGAATTGACTCGAAGGTTAGTTAAATCATACATTTGTGTCAGAAGTTTTAACTTATTTTCATATCAACTCGCAGGACCTTTCCTATAAAGACAAGCACTGGCACGAGGCATGTTTCTTATGCAATAAATGTCGCATATCATTAGTTGATAAGCAGTTCGGTGCCAAGGCCGATAAAATCTACTGTGGAAATTGCTATGATGCACAGTTTGCATCACGTTGCGATGGATGTGGCGAAGTATTCCGTGCTGGTAAGTTTTATTATTTAAATAATATTGGATGTATATATAAATAAACAAGCGTGCGTAGATTTTTAAGAAGAACGATATTTTTTTCTCTTTTCACTGCTTTCAAAATTGTATTCCTAATTTTTATTTTGTTTTGTATTTTCTTATGGTTTTTTTATAACTACCAACTAATTATAGAGGGTAAGTGGTAATATTTTGTTTTTTTTAGAAAAACAAAACAGAAATTTTTAAAAAGTTTAGCTAACCTGTTATTCAACGTGCTTCGTATGTGGTTAAAATGTAAAGAGTTGTGGAAATAAATTAGCATGCATTGATGTTATAGTAAAATAGAAAAAAAGTGATATAAGGGATGAATAATATAAGTTCGAGATTTAGAAATTAAGGCAGTATTTTGAAGAATTTAAAGAAAAATAATTTGCAAATTCCTTCCTCCCTCTTACTCCCTCCAAGTGGTTGCGAGTTTTCCAAAAAAAATATTAAAAACTGATTTGCACAATACGAGTATGCCTCAATATACCATTTGTGTACATAGTTTGAAAAGGATGAGTATGTATGTTATCGGCATCGTCAACCCGGCACTAAAAATGAGTTCTATAGTATGAGACTCATCAATTACATAAATGTTAGTATGTCACAAAAAATGTTTCTGACATTATCACACATTTTTGAGAATATATGCTCTATTGTCTGCCGCTTCTAATCCAAGGCATCCAATACGCTGTGTTTTTTTTTTATTTCAAAATTTGCGCGCACTCAAGGGGTTCTTCTTCGTTTTATCAGCGATGTTATGATCCGAAAATAAGGGATCATAACCCTCCCACTTCACCGCATTTCTACTGATCCGCCTGTGGGGTTCGCCTATTTGACCTCAGAAAGTATCGGCAGGCCTGCCGATTTTGGATCACTCGGTTACTGAGCCCAATGAAATACCGATGTCGTCGCATTTGTCTGATCCAGGCGTTTATAGGCCTGCCTTTTCTACATCGCGATGTCTTTGGAACGAGCATAGATATTGCCTATTGCGCGCACTCTAGGGGTTATTACATCAAATGTTATTTCATAGCGCGGACGTTGGAAAGGATAGGTAGAGAGAAAGATTTTTCGTGTAGTGATCTGAAACTCAGTTGTTTAAGTTTCAGAAAAACTCCGGGGGTGACGTCCAGATAACTGGAGTGTTTTTTTTTTGTTTTGTTATTTTTGTCTTTGCTTCTGATTCACATTATTTTGTTTCCACCCACCGATGTCATAGGCATATCAATCATCTAACAGAGCGAACAATTTTTCCATCCATATAGTCAAGCTACTGCCAGTGTTATGCCTTTGCAGTAGTGTTCACACAGCTTTTACAATTGATCGTGGCTTTATGTATTCTATACTTCAGTTTTCGAAAAAATAAAATGTTAAGTTACCCGGGCTGGATGACTTCAAGTAATTTTTTATTTATTTATTTATTTTTTTTTTTTTTTTATTTTTCGATGTAGATTTGCATTCGGAAATTCTGCCTACTACTGTCAGAGCTTAGGTGGAATCAGAAAAGTATTATCTTCGTATAATAACTGCGATTCCTGCAAAGGTAGTGAATTATTTGAAATAGAGGAAAAAAATTATGAGAGTTGAACAGATTTCTGAACATTTTGGGTATCTGGCATGGCATCCGGTATCTTTTCAAAACTCTCTTTAAGAAAGATTTCAAGAATTGCCTATCTGGCGCTGGTTGGAATTTGTTTGCTAAGGATTTCCATCTTGTTTCCTCTTTTCTATGTCGAGGTCTATTGCATTGAAACTCGTCCTTTTTCGAAGAACTGTCATCAGCTTCTTCATATGCTAAATGATGGGTGAATGCGCTATTCTTAGGAAGTATAGATTGCAGGTAATTAGTGTTCTAGTGAAATAATTTTTTAGGCCGAAACCGAAACAAAATCGCCAGTTGAGTACTTAAACTAATTGGACTTCAAATAGGAACCCTGGTGAAATTGTTAAGCACCATCTCTGGAGAACTTACCTTTTACGGGTATATTGCACCAAAAAATGAGTGATATATCTAGTTTGCATGATAGCCATAGGCTCGGGAATATTTCCTCCGTAACCGAATCTTAGCCGAAACTGAAACTGAACCTTCGATTGGACACTACAGATTGGTTAACATTTTTCCATTTCTTTATTCTAGCTCCTTTCTGAAAAAATGCAAGACATTCGTCTGTTCGGATTGCCCAAAGATGGAGAGTGTTTAGTCGGCTGTAATCAGACACAATAGCAATAAGGCATTCCCAATTCAAAGATCCTTTCTTAATCAGTTTACAAGCTGTATAGTCTCATAGCGTGTGATGGGAACCCGAAATCCCATTGCTTATAGATTTTTTAGCAGAAAATTATGTCGAAGTGTTGTGACCTACACTACTATTATCAAGTATTGGTTTGGAGGGAAGCTTATTTTTTAACATGTCTGCCTTGACCTATGGTTTTTAACCCAAATCGAAAGGAAAAGTAGAACGTTTTCTATTTGCAAATTATGTGTACAGTATCTGTAACGAAAGCACATTCCAATAGACATATTCGTACCAATAGATAGAGACATCTCTGTTCCTCATACGGATAGAGATACTTAGTTGTACTAACCAAAATTATAATGCATTACGCGTCCTTCTTTTAAGCAGGTGCTATATTTATTAGAGTTATAAATATGTAGGTCTTGAAAAACAAAATTATGTGCCCGAACATTTATTAATTCATTGAAACATCAAGCACAGGCACAGGACAAAATAATAATCTTCGCCTACCCATGCTAATACGACCCAATAACATTTTTTGGCAGCTATAAATTAGAAGGCAATATAGAATTTTAAGTGCTTTATGGGAGGGCAATTAGCCCTTAAGTTGTATGTTATTAAAATGGAATCAAAATTAAAAGGGGGCTTTTGAGAAACAAAGACATCTAAGGTCAGCCTTTTAAATCGTTGGAATGCAATGGATTATACAACTATAGTATATTGCCAAGGATATATACGCAATGTATGTATGTATAATATCTTTGCATAGATGTACATATGTACGTATATGTGAGATCTATTATGAGTTAACAATAAACAAGCCCACCAGTAAATTAGAATTAGATGTTTTATGTATCAAAACATTTTACTGTTTTGTTTGTCAGTTTTAATTGATTTGTTGTCGGCATTACTAAAATATTTAGAAAGTATTTTTAATGATTAATATGTATTTTTAAGCCTGTCATTAATATAAGTTTGCGTTATTTGTTATCCTGAAAAATGAGGTCAATTTTCCCTATTCAGATTTAATAATATCTATGTTCTAGTAGACAATATTTATGGAAATGTATACAGTTTGCTTACAATACGGTCGTGAACCGAGAAATGACTTTATATAAAACCCTTTTAGGTCATAACCTTAGCCATGCAAATTCTAGCTTTATTAAATAAACTTAAACCTGATGAGTTAGACAATTACAATTTCAAAAAAACCAAAACCGTAATCCCTTCAGTAGCGTTAAATTCTCAGTAGAGCGGACAAACACTGATATCAATTTTAAATTATTTCCCTTTTTTCTTAATGAAAGACTAAAGAAGAAGAACGGGACCACCTACTTACATACTTACTCAATAGGGCGTTAACAACACCTGCGCTCCGTTTTATTCGGAGACCTGTAATGCGTTTAAGCTCTTTCTGTCTCATCCTTCAACTATTATGTGCCACGACATACTTCTCTCTATGACTATGTTTAATAAAAGAATTTCACTGCATATCGTATTTTGCAATGGAATCGTCTTCACGTCATAAGGTGCGACCAATCTACTGCTTTACTGCTACTACTATCTCATCCGTGTGGTGATGCTTATGCTCCTGGTCCGATATCTGATAAAGCTGTTCATTATACAATCTTCTTCTTCTTCTTTTTCCTTTTATCAGCGAGGCTATGATCCGAAAACAAAGGATCACAACCCACCTACTTCAACGCATTTCTACTGATCCGCCTGTGGGGTTCGCCTATATTCATTGTTCATTATACAATATATACAATAAAGCTAAAGAATCTTAAAAGTGATGCGTAGGAATCTGTTAACGAAAGTTTGCAACTTGCGAGTGCGAGTGACCTTCCATGTACTACATCCATGAAGACGTCGAAGCGGAACAGTTGCAGCTTAGTTCTAAAAATATAGCTTCTTCGGATTTGGCTTTCCCGATTCCGCTGTATACATCCAGTTCAATGCTATCACGGTCGGCCGAGACCACACTTCCCAGGTATACAAAATTTTCAACTTTCTCGACCGGCTACCCTGTAATGCTGAGTTGAGGGTGGAGGTTGAAGTGCTCAAGGCTTTTGTTTTGGATATATTTATCTTCAGTCCTACTTTGGTTGCTTCGGCTCTCAAATCGTCGACCATTAACAATCCATCATCAATGATCCTTTATGAAATCGGTTAGCGTCTACGCTAGTCTACGTCTACGGCGCCGTGGCGTAAGTGGTTGGTGTGTCGGATCACTACGCATGAGGTTCCAAGTTCGAATCCCAGAAAATACCAAAAAGTTTTTTCACAGTCCCACCTCTCGCGAGCGTCTGACAAACATCCGAGAGTATTGTTGTCACGAAAAGGCTTCTCAAATCGCCGTTCGGATTCGGCATTAAACTGCAGGTCCCTTCCATTCGTGTGAAAAATATAACGCGAACAACATGAGTGGTTGCGAGAAGCTAGGCCTTGGCACTTTAAAGAGCTGTTGCGCCAAATATTTGTATTTTTTGTTGGTCGATTCGAAATAATCTTAAGATAAGATCGTCCGTGTGACAATAATAGCAATAAACTCAGGTTTGGGAGTAGTGGTCAAGGATAACGTCTTTTGATGTCCTCCCATGGCACACCCGCCTGAAATTTTATATCGCAGAATTTTAATATCGCGTTGTTTTCTGGCTCTATTGATCTATAGACATATGTACATATTTTCGAATTCAAATTCTCTTATTTACTTTGATTATGGAAGTTTTCTAAAATCTTTGGCTGAAATGGTTTTTCTCAGTGTATGGGAGCCTTTGTGATTTTATCCAGGTTACCCAGTTCGTCCCGAAGACTTCAATATCATCTTATAGGTGATTTGGTATGCTATGGTGAGTCATAGTCAAGTGAATTCAAATTTAAGGTCACCTTCCTATCGTGTCAACTTTCGTGTAAAACATGCTTGAGAATTTGCATACTAATTCCGAGAATTCTTTCATAATATCTAGCCTCAGTCATGAATCATGTGGTTGTTGTTAGGTGGCGCTACAGTCCGGGATGGACCCGGGGCTCAACCCACAAACCTCTCCAGCTAGCACGGTTACGAGCCAGCAGCCTCCAGATGCGCACGCCAAGTTGTTTGATGTCCTCCTCCAAATGTTTGCGCCAACTACCGCGAGATCGCCGCCCATCCGGGGTGGATTCGAAGACTTTCCGGGCTGGAACGTTGGGCTCCATCCGACCTAAATGACCCAGCCATATTAGTCGCTGTATGTGAAAGCTCTTCTGGTTAAGTCAATGTGCTTATATAGGCCGTATAGTGCGGCATTGTACCTTCTCCTCCACTCACCGTCTATGCAGACGGGACCAAAGATCGGTCGAAGAATTTTTCTCTCAAAATAACAAAGGGCATCCTCATCGGGTTTTGGCAAAGCCAATGCCTCTGCGCCATACAGCAGGAGTGGGATAATTAGTGTCTTATAAAGAGTTACCTTAGTCGTTCGAGATAGGGCTTTGTTACTCAATTGCCGTCTTAGCCGATAGAAACAACGATTGGCAAGAGTAATTCTTCGTTTGATCTCCCCACTGATGTTATTTGCGAAGCTCACTATAGAGCCTAGGTACACAAAGTTCGTTACTACCTCAAAATTATATCTGTCTATTGTGGCGTTCTTTCTAAGTCGCCGATGTTGGGTGTCCTTTTCGTAGACAGCATATATTTTGTTTTGCTTTTATTGACCGCTTATTATGATTTTGACTGTCACTGTGGAAAATTTGTAAAAACCTAAATAAAATATTCTGCGTTAACGGCCCACGAAGGGCTATATCTGTATCAACAGTTTTTTGTGTTTTACGCGATTCGAACCATTCTGCTCAGTATTCCGAAACCTTGGAATTCTTTTGATGTACGTATCTGTATAGACAAACACCGGATTTAATCGACCAGTGGTTTTGGGCCAAGAAGGTCCTAGGCCTATCTTCTTGCAATCACTCGTGTTGTGCGCGTTACATTTTTCGCACGGATATACAAGGGACCTAGAGCTTTGTACCGTATCTGATGTGCAATTTTTATTTGTTTTAGAGAAGCTTTCACATGACAACAATACTCTAGAATGTGTGTCAAAGGTTCGCAAGAGCTGGGACCGTAAAAAAAGCACATTTAGTGTTTTCTGGAATTCGAACATTCCTTTTTTTTTTTTTTGCCGAGGGCAGGTGAAAAATCTTCCAAAGACACCATAAGGCCCGACCGCGCATGCTTATGGTATGTGAGATTTTTACTCACTAAAAAAACACCTCTCCTCAAAATTAATACTACAACTAAGCCAGTGCTTATCCAGTAGTTTTATTTTCGCTTACGAGAATCGTTATTCTGGAAAAAGATGTGATGTATGTGATTAAAAATAAATGTACCACTTTAGACTGGTTAAATTCCAATGAAAGTTCCTGCCTTTTTCACGACCTTCATATGCTATGACGCGAGGTCAAAAGGTTTTGTCCTTTGAAGACGACGAATTGAATTGTTCGCGTCAAGTAGTTGAGTGATAGTACTGTTACAATGGCCGTGAACACGATCTTTGTGTTTATGCGCAAATTTTGTTATCTCTTCGACGACCCTGGGAATTCCCAGATCCTGATGAATATCTTCGTTACGTACATACCACGGTGCGTTAACGATCGTTCTAAGAACTTTATTTTCGAAAGTTTGTATGATGTTTCTATTGCTTTTCTTGGTACAACCCCATAGTTGTATACCATACGTCCACACTGGCTTTAGCACTTGCTTATATATAAGCAGTTTGTTATGTAGGCTCAACTTCGAATGTTTTCCGAGTAGCCAGTACATTTGTCGGTATTTGTTTTGAAGTTCGTCGCGTTTCTTTTTCACGTGCGATTTCCATTTGAGCTTGACATCTAGAGTCATTCCTAGATATTTTGCTTCGGTTGCGTATGGTATTTGAGCCGAGTTTAGATATACAGGCAATCTATCCACTTGTTTGTACGTAAAGTTGACGTGAGTAGATTTGCTTTCGTTCAGCACAATACGTCAAGAATTCGTCCAAGCGTGGACTTTATTAATAGCATGTTGAAGCTTTCCGGTTGCTGCTTCAATGGTATCTCCCGTTGTCAATATCGCCGTATCGTCCGCAAACGTGGCGACGACACAGTTTCTTTCTTGCGTGTAGAGTACATATAGAAGTGGGCCAAGGACACTTCCTTGCGGAACTCCGGCTGCAATCTCCTTGAAGTCAGACTAATCGTTTCCATGCTTAACACGAAAGAGTCTCTCGGTGAGGTACGATCGTAAAAAAGAGTTGCCGTGGCAGTAGTCGTTGCAATTTATATTCCAAGCCTTCGTGCCAAACCTTATCGAAAGCTTGTAAGACGTCAAGAAATACACCACAACAAATCTTTTTTTCTTCCAGAGCTTTCTCAATCACGTCAATTATTTTGTGGACTTGGTCAATTGTAGAATGTTTGATTCTAAATCCAAACTGATGGTCAGGAATGAGACGTCTTTCGTCGATTACGGGTTGTAGACGTTTGGAAAGTAGTTTTTCAAATATTTTTGAGATAACCGGCAATAGGGAAATAGGCCGATATGAAGAAATCGAACATTCCTGAACCTCACGCACAGTGGTCCTACACACTAACCACTGCGCCACGCCCTGCACCCTTTCGCAGATTGGAATACTTTTTTTTTAAAGTAAAAGAAATCTACATAAATGCATGTACACTGAAAAGTAATATCTTTTAGGACTTAGTTAATTTAAAATTGTTTCTTTTCTTTTTATTCCAAATACTTTGGGAATTATCCGTAGTTCACTTGGAACTAAGTTCATAATTAGCAACGCCCCTATATTGCGATTTAATTCGTTCGCAGTTCAGAACTTAGTTCATTGTAGAGTTGGGATTTAACAAAAAATAAAAATACAAATATTTGGCGCAACAGCTCTTTAACGTGCCAGGGCCTAGCTTCTCGCAACCACTCATGTTGTGTGCGTTATATTTTTCACACGAATGGAAGGGACCTGCAGTTTAATGCCGAATCCGAACGGCGATTTGAGAAGCCTTTTCGTGACAACAATACTCTCGGATGTTTGTCAGACGCTCGCGAGAGATGGGACCGTGAAAAAACTTTTTGGTGTTTTCTGGGATTCGAACTTGGAACCTCGTGCGTAGTGATCCGACACACTAACCACTTACGCCACGGCGTAAAAATTGTGGGAGTTGGTTCATATGAACTAAGTTCCAAATTTTGTGAGGAGTTAGTTCATTGGGAGCTAGTTCGTAGGACCGTATTTTGTATCGTAGTGTGTATGCAGAATACAAAATGTAATTCCGTTAAGTTCTTTTCTGTCGCAAGTGAAAATAAAATGGGTGTTTTTTCCGAAATTAACGCTTATAAATTATCCCTTACTCCGAAGTGATAACTTTAAATTATTGGTCCTAGGAGCTGCACTACAAACTCTAAAACATTCGTTGAAAAGTGTTATAATAACTTCTTGTACGACCTTGAGTAGTTAATAACATGTAACAAATAAGCATTCGAAAATAACTCTCTTCTCTCTCCTATTATACAGTTGTTACAAAATACTAATAAAAAACAGATCATTAAAAGCCAATCCAAGTTAGCATACCCCAATGTTAGAAATAAATTTCAAAGTCAAAATTTACAAAACATTTCATGCTGCCCACTTGTCTGGCATAACACAATAATGAAATGCATTTACGGTTTCTATAGGTATACGAGTAGCTGTAACGATTTCTAACGCTTATCTCGTGTTCAGAACCTGTTATCAGATCAATTTGTCTTCATTTCCCCCAATGTCAGATGAAAAATCACTCTTGTACGCATTTCAATACAGGTTCCGCGCCGCCTCATTTTTCTTTTTGGAACGCGACGGCGATGATAATCTGCAATCACTTGTAATGAACTTGTTTAATAGGTTGGCTGGCATGTTTAGACGTTTTTTATTGACTCGACTATATTCAAATAAAAATGAATTTTTACGAAACGAGTACAAGCAGAACCGTGCACCGTTTTCCTGGTTTCCTGCAGGTGAAAAGAAGTTCCATTCGAATTCTTGTTCCCGACTCAAACTAGTGTTACGATCTCTTTGGCTTGCCCATTACGAAATCACTTACATGTGATGCATGTGACACGGAAATTTAAGCCGCAAATCCTCTGTGTAACAGTGCCCTTAAGTTTTCCGCCTACATTTCTTAATGCAAAACCAACTTTTTAATCCATAATAAAAGAAGAAAAACAAAAACTATCTCAAGGCGATTCGTTGAAGATGAGTCTTTTGTGGCATACCGCTTACATCATATCCCAGCAGCGTGGCATCGTGACAACCTACGTCATGAAATACAAAACCAGCCAGATCGTCGAACAGCCTCTAGTTTTTCTTCTTCTTGTTTTGGATTTTATTCGCAACAAACAGCAAAATCAAGTGAATTCGTTGTTTTTTGAGAGAGGAATATTGCGTCTGGGTGATTGTCTGTTGCCTGAGTTAAAGCAGACATATTTCCTTCCTCACTTGGTGGCAACACGAAGACGCCCACTCTTCGAACAGAGCCAGTCGAAGGTGAAAGAAAATTTATTTTTGTTTATTTATTTACTTTTTATTCATATTTTTTTTTTTTTTTGTTAAATTGAAAATTTCGACGAAATTTATTTGCTTAAATATGACTACAGTGAGTTAGCCTCTTTTCGCGGTTTGTTCCAACTTCCAACTGGGGAATGGGTAAAAGTAAACTAACTGCTCGACTGCGTGTGGAAGTAATGGGAAACTTGTCCTTAGACCAGCAGACAGTTGTTGCAACTTTCGAGGACATCTTCATGAGTGTAGGCTTATAGTGAATGGATTTCTACTTGGTTTGGTCTGACATAAATACAGTCATTAAGAACACATTGAGCTACAGACACCATGTGCTTTGAGAATGTCTGCTATTTCGTTTGATATTTTGTGAATGAACACAAATATTTGTGTTCCCATCTTTAATTTATATTCTTTTTCGGTGAGGAGAGTGGTAATTTATATGACAATGGAAAGGAGGCCTAGCAGATGGCACGTAATTCAGTCGAGCCTTTATTTTTAGCCCACTGGAAGTAAAACAGAAAATGATAAGTATACGCCGCAGTAAAGAGTATACAAATAAAAACGTGTACATTTTAAAAGTTGTTGAGGAATATTCTTAGTAAAGTGCGGGGATGAAGATCTCTTCCTGCACCATACCGAATTCAGAATACATTTTTAAATTTCTTTCGGTGCCTTTGTCGACTGTTTGCCAAGATCGTTAAAAAAATATTCTCCCATGGCTACTTTTCAGGATCTACTGAGGCTTGGGGCCTTCACATTTGAAGTGAAGTATGTACATAGCCAACAGTCTCCTAAAGATATTCCTTTAAGTAAGGTCGCTAACAAGTTCGCCGGCTATGAAACCTGTAAGAAATGTTCTAATTTCCTTGCAGGGGTTCCAAAGTGTACCCAGACTACGGAAACTGTATTGCACTCGTTTAATCGTCTGCTGGTATATTTTACTGTCTATCTTTTATTAACATCTTTTAGCTGCTAAATTGTAAAGATTTCATAGACACATAGACTATCCGGTTTGAGGCAGAATTAGCGCCATTTTTTAAACAATCGTTATTTCTGAGCCGAGAGGGTTGCTGGCGTTAATGTAGTGTACTAGAATCGCTAATTCAGGTAAATTTGGGGACAATAACTTATCTTTCACATAAAAACGCCTCCTGTCACTCTTATGGTCTTAAGAGAAGCAAAAAATAAATATAATAAAATACCAAAAAGAGGCCCAACACCGTGATATGGTTCGATATCTTCGAATGAGATCTCATATGAGATTGTTAAGCAAGGCTCAGAGTAAGATTTATCAGGGCCCAAACCTGTGATGGGTCTTCCTGGGTCCTCAGCGAACACAATAGTGTGTGGTATAAATCTTCAGGATGCAGGCGGACGTCAACTTATTGGCGTCTTTATAGGCCACTCCGGTTTTGCTAAACATCTTAATATGCTAGGCTTAAGTGACACTATAGTCTGCGACGATACTGTGGAATATTTTCTTTGCTTTTGTGTTTCTTTCGCTCATATCCTCATCTTTGCAGTGCTTGGTTGTCGTTGTACGAAAGACAAGAAAATTTCAGTAATACAATGGGCAAGTTGCATCTGAATCTGAAAAATCTGAAAAAAAAAGATTTAAAACTCCATGCAGTAGAGTACTAGATTCCCAAATTTTTATTGAAATGCTACTACATATGTAGTAGGATGATTATCTTGACTCAATCTTTTACATATAATTCAGCTATGAGCTGAGTTTACTTCGTGATTTCTACTGTACTCGCAAGTGGACTGCAAAGATGACTTGCCATGATTGCACACACCAGGCACTGGTTATTACAAAGTTGCCTTTGAAGGAAAGATGTATATGTGTTATCGCAGCTCTTTTAAGACAGATACTGTGTAATCTTCCATTTGAATAGTAGACATTGTCATTGGGTTAAAAATAGGTGGGTTTTGTGAAAAGAAGATATGCTTCTCTAAATTAATGCAGACCCTCTGTGGCGTCTATTGGCGAAAGTTCGCGGAGCAAGCAATTGTTCATTACCTTCAGGATTGAATCTATCCAGAAGTTTTGACGAACCATTCACAGGCTTACCAGATACTTTTTTAATACCGTGATGGAATTTACATCTATATTTGGTATATGGACACCGTAACTTTTACAGATCCCATCTTCGCTCAGTCTTATCTGTTTTCATATGATAGTTTCCAGCATTATACCCTGTGACACAGACCTGCTTTAGATAGGAATTTTCTATCTTTCTGTATTCGAGTGTTATTTTTAGGTTTGTTGTACAATGGCCATAATTGCCTTGCTGTACAGTTAGAGGTTGCTACATTACCTAAATAATTTCCTTAATATCTGAGTATACAACATTGTACTCGTTTTTCAGCTGCTTTATTGGTTGATCATGAGGATGTAGCTGCAAATGCCGGTTTATAAAGTTTTAATCACATAATGTTTATAATAGGTTCGGGTCCTGTCGATTGTGAAATTCGCACTAGACTGATTGCTCTGATGCACATCAGCCGTTGTATTTTTGGGTGATGGTTTTTCTGGCTACCCACTGTCATACCAGACTTCCAAAGTATATAACATATACGAGTATGTATTGCCTTGCATGATTTTGGAACTAGTCTAATGCACTAGTAGACCGCTAACGTTGTCATCTTAATTCTTTCGTCAGTGTTCAGTCCTCAGTTCAACTTTTCGACCAGCTATACTTTCAGAGATCCTGAAAGGAGAAGAGATAGTATTTACATTTCGATATTTTTATCATGTTTATGAACAGCATCAACTCCGTTTTCTATGGGTTAAAACCCAGTTCACATTTTCTGGTCCAAGTGCTTACAACCTTCAAGCTTCTTCTCTAAGTTCGCTGAGAACAATGCTGTAGCAGCTGCTACTTATATCAGAAATATGTTTGCCCTAGTAAGACAAACCGGCGCCAAAACAAGTCATCGGAAAATGTAAAACTAATCATACTCTCGAGCCAAATTAAAAACACATCTCAAGCCTTCCTATAGCGTCATAAAATACTAAGCTAACTTGATTGTTGTTTTATCTGTTATTTAAGTCCCACGCCCAAATTGGACAAATTGTTGTTATTCGCACCTCAGTAGTTGACATAAACAAGTACGCTCAAAGTCCCCATCTCATTATACATAATTCCAATGTATAAATTGCACTGCGTCTTAATAATTCATATTAGCATTCTAATGAGAAAGCCTTCGGTCTTATGGCATCGCATGAGCAACAATGTCCATACAATGTGTGGGGCGTGTAACCTTCCCGCAAACATTCTCTTAAATACCACATACAACTCGCTGTGACGGATAAGGTTGTTGCTGCTGCTAGCTGATTGTGCAATCTTAACAAAGTCAATGTCAAACGCAGCCTATTCGATTAACCAAACAAAATCCGATTGAACCTAGCATCCAACAGAAGCGTAGGTCGTGATTATTTATTTGCTACCGTTGTGTGGGCTCGATAGCGCTTGATATCTCATTCAAGCTGCACATCAATACTTAAGATTGATTTACGATTTGAAATAAGATGCTCAATCTGAGTAATCACATTTCTTCCCAAAAAGGGAGAGAGTAATAAATTCTGCCATCTAGAAAATATTATAATCCATCTACCGCCTGAATTTCTATGCAAATTCAATTAAAAACAAGTGTATCTTGTTTACAATTTTATTGCCCATTGTTGAGTAAATGTGGGTCTCAAAATATAAAATACTCCCACTGATGGTGGTCGCTTTAAAATGCATGAAAACGATTAGCTTCTAAAAGCCTGCTGCTGCATGCGTCAATCAGCTTGGCATCCCACTCAATTTGGAAAACCATAATTAAATTACCAATTTATTGTGGCACATTTCAATTCTTCTATTCCCCCTCGATCGAGTAACTTCTTTAAAGTGAAACATAAATTAACTACAGCCACGTGCTTAACGTTCGAGGGTGGCTCCCCGCAATGTTTATGAGTCTGAGATCATTTTCTTCTCACAGGCTTCAATGCGCAGATATTAATTTATACAAAATATTTTGTAAACACTAATTTTGATGGTTTTTGCCGGACGGCTACACCTCCACTTTTCGATAAATCAAAGAAAAATCTTCGAGAAATTTTTTGGTCAAAAATCATTTGCACGTTGATGTGGTCTGGTGAGTCATGACAACCATGACGTCTTCAATTGTGAATAACTTTTTTGGAGGTGAACAATTGGAAAACAAATACTTAAGTTTCGTGGACCGGACTTAAGATACGGAAATATTGACTAAGATACACTTGAATGTTGTTTTTATCGTGGCAATGAAATTCTTTTTAACCAAGTGATAATTTATTCGGATGTAAATTTAAGCCACTTTGGCGGTCGTGAGGAGAGTGATGATACTAGATTTATTACATGTCATAAAACTAGTACGCGCTGGTAGGATTTCAAGAGTATGCCAATCTGGACTGAAAATCACTGTTAGAAGCAATGGTCTCTGAAGCATACTGAATCCTATCTTTTGAGAGTGAAAGAAAGTATGAATGTGTCATTTCTGTTCATCAACGGCTGGTTGACTTTAATGGCCTTTGAAAAGAGTATTTGCTGCACCTTGACTCTCACTTAACTTAATAGCGCTTAGTAATTTATTGATTGTTGAGTGTTCTCTTTGATATCTGCCATACCTAATTACCTACTGCTTAAGTAGATGATATACTACGGAGAGCGTTGCGCTTGAAGTAATATTGAAACGTTTAACTATAAATCTTATGTGAATTGGTAGGATAGATGGTTTCCAAAGCCAGGTAATTGATGAGTTAATGTTTTTAGTTCATGATTCGTAAGACTGTTTTATTTTACTTCCACCAGAATAAATAATGTGAGCAGGCAGCATTATCGTCATTAGCATAAAAAGTCATAGTGGATGTCAGGGATGTGCGTTTCTTTTTATTTCTTTTTTGAGTTAAATATTCAACTAAAAGTCATATTGTAGCAAAGCAGCTTGTGGGCGCGCCGCAGTGGTTAGTGTGTCGGACCACTACATATGAGATTCAATGTTCTAGTCCTAGAAAATACCAAAAGTTTTTCACGCTCTCACCTCTCGCGAATGTCTAACAAACATCCGAGAGTATTGCTGTCATGAGAAAGCTTCTCAATGGAATAAAGTATTGTATATACCTGTTTCTCTGTCGACTGTTGTTATAATTGAATTGGCGACCTTATTTTTGCTTGAATGAATAAATTGTAGAGGAGTCACGTGCTCTTCGACTTAGTGCCCGGAATGGGTCTGGAGCACTTCGTTCACGTTAGTTTCCCTTAAAAACTTGAGAGCCTTCTACATATAATATAGTTGGTCTATAAATGAGGAATGTCTTTCCCCATAGAGGATTACTTTATTGAACGTACGCAAAATACTGGGAATATTCAGGGGCTCATTTAGTATGCTAAGAGATACCATCATTTCTTAACGAATGTTCGGTCATTCTAGTATACTTGGACCTGGTGGATGAGATACAATGACATTCTTCCTTGGATTTTTGGACTACATATATCCATGTTTTTGTATACCTATTAAATTTCCGGGTTGTATCGTTTTGGTCATTTGCTGAATCCGCAAATATAACTAATCATCTAACGAAGGTTTTTTTCTGTATGTTTCTTTGCTGTTCACCATCTAATACTCTACATTTTCGAGCTCAGTCGTCTCGCCAAACTGATGTAGCAGCAGCTTGCAAAAATGTTGCTATTTTCGGGAATTATGATTAAGTAAACTCCTTAACTATTTCGAGCTGTCGGCTTTTAACGAATTCTTATAAAAAATAAAGAAAACACATTTTCATAAAAAGTAGGCGTGTTTAAGAGTGTTTGTGGGCGTAGTTAAAATTATTTACATAATTTATACTACTTTGGACGCTAAAAAGACACTTTGAACAAATGCTATGGAAAACAGAGAGTAAGAAAATTACTACAATTGTCGCTCAGTCAGTTGATTAATAATCTCATCCCAGTATTGATTAAATGCATTCTATACATTTACTATACTAAAGGCCGTTTCGTTTGTTACATTTAAGGTTGTTAAATGAAAAAGTAATAGTTTTGTTAACCCTAATATGCCACAGCTTTCAAAACTCTCACCAAAGAAAATGATAAATGCCCCTCTATAGGCTAGGTTAGGTTAGGTTAGGTAAGTGGGCTGGTGTAGGGGGATAGAAAACCTCCACACCACACTCAGGTCAGTATAGACCCATTGTGATACCCATGGGGGGAAAGGAGATAGAAAAGAGAATCCCTTCCTCGTGGAAAAAATACCGTCTTTGTAAATATCCTAAGGAAAGAATTTAGTACTTACTGTGCCCTAGATACAAACCATCCAGAGGATTTGATGAAGTTTGCGATGTCATTTATTGGTCCGTTGTCCAAGGATCTTAGCTCTCAAATGATAGAGGCCTCGGCAATGACAGAGAAAGTGGGCGGTGTCCTACTGAGCCTCCTCGTCGCCGCAGCCTCTACAAAGGTCTTCGTTAGTCACACGTAGTTTTTTCATGTGGTACCGCATGGAATTATGCCCCGTAATGACTTCTATTAGAGTAGAGAGGAATTTTCTATGCCTCTGTATGAGTCTATTGGTTCTTACTCTGTCAAATGCAGGCCACAGCTTCCTCGTGGTGACACAAGTATCTAAAGAGGTCCACCTATTGTTAGCCTCCGTTATGGCTTTGTTTCCTGCTTCGAGCTTAAGGGCGCAAAGCGGGATGTACACCGAGGGGTTGGATTGGTCCAAGCTTAGTGCTGAGCCTCCTCTAGCCAGTTCATCGGCTTTCTCATTCCCTGGTATGCCTTCATGACCAGGGACCCAGCAAAGCTTTACCTCGTGCTGTGTTCCAAGAACCTTGAGCTCGTTTCTACAACAATATTCTATAGCAGATATTGCTTTTATCGCCGCCTCGCTGTCGATGAAAAAGGTGATATCCTCTCGTGGTATTGCCCTCATCGCAGTCTCATGGGCTGCTATTGTAACTGCTAGGACCTCCGCCTGGAAAACGCTGCTGTAGTTCGAAAGCCGAGCTGACATGGAGAGGCCAAGCGTTTCAGAGAAGATGCCTGCGCCTACACCTATTTCCAATTTGGATCCATCGGTGTAAACAGCTAAGGATCCCTCGTTAGGCATTCTGTCATTTCTCCAGTCTTCCCTGATCGGATAGGTGCTAGAAAATGGTCTTGTGAAGTCTAGGTAAGGCGTTAAGTAGTCTGTATTAGATACACTGCCTAGATATCTCTGCAGGATCGTGGTGTGACCCATTTCATTTGGTCTCCAGCTATCTGTTTGGCTTAATCTTACGGCACTATGAACCGCCGATACTTGTATAAAGATGTCTAGGGAAAGCAGATTGAGAATGGCCTCGAGTCCTTCTGTAGGTGTCGTTCTCATCGCACTGGTTGTGGCGATGCACGCTAGTCTTTGTACTTTTGTGATAGCAGCTAGGTTATTTATTTTGCTGGCTGCCTGCCACCATACAAGGCTGCCATACGTTAGTATTGGCCTTACTATAGCTGTATACATCCATAGGATGATTTTGGGGTTCGGCCCCCAAGTCTTCCCGAATATTCTATTGCACGAGTAAAAAACTATCGTGGCTTTTTTAACTCTTTCGTTAATGTTTAGTCTCCAGTTCTGTTTCCTATCGAGCGTCAGGGCCAAGGTGTCTCGCACTACTGGAGATACTCAGGGGAGTACCCCTTACGGAAGGTGTTACGAATTGTGGAATTATTCTTTTGTTAGTGAAAAGTACTAACTCTGTTTTCTGGGGATTAACCGCCAGCCCACATCTCTCCGTCCAGGAGTCAATGATTTCCAGCGTCCCTTCGATTTGTTCGCTCAGGGTCGGGAGAAATTTACCTGTTGCTAGCAGCACAACATCGTCCGCATAGGCTATGGCCTTGACACCGCTGTTTCTCAGTTTAAGAAGGACTTCGTTCAGGACAATTACCCACAGCAGTGGGGATATAATCCCTCCTTGAGGGGTGCCTCTTGACGCATTGACTTCAAGCTTAGTACCTCCGAGTTCAACTTTGATATGTCTTTTCTTTAGCATATTGATGATCCATTTTATCGCGGAATTGCGAATATTAAGGTCCGTTAGAGTTCTATTGACCTCGTCTGTTTTGACATTGTTAAATGCTCCTTCAATGTCTAGGAAAGCGACTAGTGTATATTCTTTGTTTTTCAGTGATTTTTCTATTGAGCCGACAACACAGTGCAGCGCTGTCTCTACTTTAGGCTAATTGGCCTAAAGTCCTTCGCAGTAGCGTGGCTTGCTTTACCGGCCTTGGGTACCCTCTATAGACTAAGGCCACGTACTGAGCGACGCAAGCAAATTAAAACATATGAAATCGTATAGTTGTAGCCACGTAGTTTGCAAGCGATGACCTATTTTTGTAAGCGATAGAGCGACGTCGCTCTATTCAATTTTGTTTTAATTTTTTAGTTCATCTCTGAACGATGAAACATTTTTCGTTGCCTCAATTGTTAATCGGCTGAAATTTTTTTTTTCAACCATAGAATGAATTTGTAAATCTGAACACGGATTTCTAGTAAAAGACTATGACGAACCGCAAGTGACAAAGACATTTTCACAACTAATCGCTTAATTGCTGGCCGCTCAGCCTGGCCTTAGCCTGAGGACATAAAACACTACTATGCCATTCATGGCACACCCAATTAAGCTCGAACTAGATTAAGGACTTTTTTAACTATTACTTATAACTTTACATCTGAGTCTGTTGTGAAAACAGTCCTAATGATTTCGTTCAAATTTCATGTTTGAACTAGTTTTGAAGTATGTTCTTGGATGGAAATCATGTCTTTGACGAAAATGTGTACTAAACTTTGCTAACCATCCTTTTTCCTATCGGCTATTTTTTTGGTTTTGGTTTTAAACTATAATAAAAGCGAAGCAAAACATGACACACAGGCGGTGATAAGCATGCCTCAGAAAATAATAATAATGGCGCAAAATTATAGTCACCGTATTTTAAATAGGTTAACTGCATACTAAGTAGTATCATTTTTACTCTAAAACCAGGTCCTAACTTCGTATCTAATTATAAATATTTTTAGCCTACCTACAACTAGTATCAGCTTTCGAACGAATCCGCTATGAATTTTAGTCAAACAAACCCAAAAAACTATACCAATGTAGAATTATCCACGTATGAATGTAGTTGATCTGATATTAGGTATACTGTATAGTATCTCGACGTAATATCAGATTCTAAGCTCCGCTGGAAACAAAATATTGACAATCGAAACAAGAAGATCTTATATGCATGTTAAAGAGCTTCGGGCAAACATGATTAAAACCAAAAGTGGTATACTGGTTATAAACTAAGAGACCCAGCTTAACTTAAGTTTCGAGAATAAATACTATCCTGAGAGCGTCATAAAGATTCAACAGACAGGCTGCTTGGAAGTGACGGGATCAATGAGATCAACATCAAATGATACTGAATCTTTCACCATTAGACATATATTGCTGGAGCTCAGCAGCTAAAACTGCACCAAGTCTAAGCGAAGCCTCAATTATAAATCGATGGAATACCAATCTCGAAACCCCAGACGAAAACGGACTACATCATTCCAATCTCAGATTGCAACCGGAGATTCTCTATCAGAATTCATAGCAAGCAGGAGTGGTATGAGTGGAGAGCTTCTACCGAGGTCGAACTGAGTATCTACACCAACGGATACAAAAGGCATTTGAGAAGAATGGCGCAGCGATTTTCAAGCCGAAGTTCCGCAATAGAGCAAACTATGGAATGACTCTAGAGGGATATACTTCAGGAAAAATAATCAGTATCTATGTAGGTAATCAAGCTGCCATAAAGATTTTGCAATCAACATCGGAATCATACAAACTCACAAAACTTTGTAAAAATAAACTGGGCGAAATATTAGCTCAAGGTCACTCTGCTGGGTAACGAAAAAAGAATATCAGATATGAACCCCTCTTATGGCCTAATCGGCTAGTACACCGCTCAGCACCTTATGCAAAAAAGTAGACATAGAATCCATCGAGAAAGCTTCTAACGATTTTGTCGATTAAATACATGTGCTACAGCTACTCGTATATTAAAACTTAAAACTTAAAAATTAGTCGAAAGGATGTCTGAACTGCTGTCGGCCTTTTGACTGGGCACTACTGTTGAAGCTGTGGGAGCAGAGAATCAATGCAATGTATTCCGCACCAACTGCTCTGCTCTAAACTGGCCCTTTTTTTTCTAGTAGTGAAAAAACGCTAATGCGCACGAGAACCAGTTCCGCTCGGTTTCAAGTAGTGTGAGACTACTCCTTCTACTCACTAAAAAACCACCTTTAACCCCTTTTCAACCTAACACCATCCACTCCGGACCCAGCTGAAGCTCGACCCGGAAGTCATATATACTAAGGAAGTAGTAAAATATCTAGGAGTTAGGATAGATATGAAGCTCACGTTCTGGGAACAAATTAAATCCCCATCCCTTAGAAATAACGTTACTCTTGGAAGTCACTTCTTTTCAGAGCGAGTTGATCTACAAAACAATCTCCTGAGATTCATATATTTATATGGGTTGTTTAATTAGCGGTTGAAATACATATTTTAAGATTGAGGTTTTTAAACAATGGGCCAAAGTGAGCCATTGACATCTCCGGGAACAAGGTCACCGATTTACCAAACCTGACCTAACCACAGCAGATAGTAAAATAATAAATTGAATGCAAGAACATCGATTATTGGATCATTCTTAATTCAATTCTATCCTAATTTGACTTAAGTAGTTATGCCTCGTGCCGACAGATATATATATATGTATATCTTCCTATGTACATATTGGTACAAACAGCCCATGAAGGACCCACTACATCAAAATATTGGTCAACGGTAACACTCAGGTTTTATGGAGATATTCCAGGACATAGGACATAGTTACTGATCGTGTTCGGAATTGTCCTGAAACATTTTCAACTCGATTCGGTTACAGTAGTGATGAAGAGGGAGATTTAGTAAGTTTAAATTTGCTGTATATACTGGATTGAAAGTTTGCTTGGATTGTGGATTGATTAATCCACTACTGTGGACAGTAGTACCACAAATACGAGAATGTCCTTTAGCCATACGCCTAGGTACATCTGTGCACATCCAAAGGTTATATACATACTCGTATATGCTAAAAGTTTTATGATTATAAATATAACAAAACGTACAATAAAATCTATTTATACGAGTACGTGTTTTTAATATACTTTTTCGGTTGTGGTACAAGGACGTAGACTAGACAAATATTCCCACATCACGATTATTACTAAAAAATAAACATTTTGCTTATTTAAGGCTATTTAGAGGTAAACTTAGCCAAGTTAAACCATCCAGCTCACAGCTTCAAAGTTGCAACACTTCAAAGCATAAAATTAATACTCGCACCATTATTTTCACACGAGCCATGAACCGAATATAAACAAAGAATCCCGCTCCTTTATAAACTATCTTACGAATTTCTGCTTTCATTCATTAGGTGCCAGTGTATCAGCAGTATTTGGCAAGAGCCACAAAAAATTTACTTAATGATTTAATTAAGTTTTCCCTGCGATTTGTTTACAATCCACGCACAATTTATAGCACTGCTTATTGCTAATTTTAAGAACACCATCCTTCGGTGAATTGTTTTTTTTTTTTTTTTTTTTTTTTTTCTAACAAGGAAAGCGCATTCTTAATATACACACCCACCTGCGCGCTACTGGTTTATTTCATTGGCACTTTAAGTTTATGCCATTACTTCTGGTTAATTCCTTGTAATTATTGTCGAGTGAGTAGCACAGGCAGCAAAGGCGGACAAACCTGGAAGAAGGCATTTATCGCTGGGGTTGCATTTTTCGAGGAAGAGTTGGGTTTCATAGTCCAAAAAAGAAAAACGTTTAGCTAAGCCTTATATCTGCCACTAGCGACTAGTTTACGAAGGCTTAAGTAAGAGTATCTCTAACTACAACCGTAATGTGTGGGGGAATCGAACCACTTCCGTTGCTGGCGTCGTCGTCGGTTTGGTGGAGGCATGTCTGCTATACCCGCCGAATTGGTGTACCTCAGTATCTGGCGCTGTTGTCTGTTGTATGAACGTTTGAACGGTTAACAGAGGAGAATTTAAATTCAGTATCTAATCGGCATTCGATGTGAACGGATAGTGTGTGTTTGTTTGCGTTATAAACCGTGTTGTGTGCAATCTCGTTCTCGATTGTGTCGCGTGCCTTCCCTGGGCGAGCGAGTGACAAGTGTAGGATAGTCTACAGACAGTCTGTGTGTGTTTTAGGCTTCCTGATCTATTAGTAACTTTTATTCGACAAAAAAAAAATAATTGGTTGCCCAAAAAGCAGGGGTACTATGCATTGTTAGAGTCTGGGTCTAATCTGAGCGGGCTTAAGTTGAACGAAAAATTTGTGTCACGTTCTTGAGCCTATTCTTTGAGTTTGGGCAAAGAGGTGGTAGCACTTTCTTTCACCTCTATTGTCTAGAGATACTTTTGTCGCACATGGATATTCATGCCTGTCGCGAAGTTATTAATTCAAATGAACTAATCGCTGATGTGTTGAGTTTTTTTTTTTCTTGTTTCACTTTGTTTATCACTCACAGAATGTTTTATCTGTTTATCTTATCTAGATATCATGAATTCTGTGAATAATAGTTTTGCAGCAGAAGGCGCAAGTGTTTTTGTATTTAAATTTAACGATGGAAACATCTGTTTTGATTTTCTGCTTTGAAATTTGATTGTACTTGTGTTCTTTCTGAAGTTTTTTAGTTCTGAAATTCGCAGCATAGTGTCATTGATTGAGTTTAATTGGAGCAATGTTTTGTTTACACCGTTCAGTTAAATGCGAGATCGAATATCAGTTATTTCAAAGATTTTGTTTATGGTTAAAAAAAAAGAAAAAAAAAAAAACTCGATCTATGTTTTTGAAAACAGTGCAGTGGAGCATAGACTTTTTTTTATTGACATTGACACGCTTTTACTGATGAATAAGCTTATAAAATTTGAAGAAATTTTTTGAAAGTAGGTACTATGCGGACATTTAATTCACACAAACCTGCCTCGGAGTTAATATTTAGGTAGCTCCTCCAACGTAGCTGAACTTCCTACTTGTTTAGGTATAATACATTGCCACAGATTGGACGTATAACATTAGACAATATGTCTATACTTGGTGTTGTATTTGATCGTAGAAATGTCAATATTCAGCACCCAGATAAATAGGCTATAAATACTGAAGTACATAGGTTCTATGTCTTCGAAGAAATGACTTTGCCGTCTGTAAAGATATGATTTGTAAAATAATCCTACAGTATATTAAGTACTAAAGCCATTATAGGTCTTACCAGACTTACCAGATTAATCGGAAGCACATACGAGCAAAGTGATCAGACCTAGAAATGCCCGTAACACAGCAGTTTAGATTGATTCTGGAACTAATCAGGACATATTCCACCTTCCACCACTCAGCCTGATGAAATAAATTATATGCATCAATTACGAGGAGTAGGAATAACACGTGAAGAACTTCCTTTGCCACTTACCGGGTTAGAACGTGAGATCTTTTCATCCAGATACGGTGACATCTGATTAATAGGTTCAATTACTTCGCAATTTGACCTTATTGAGACGGGTTCTTTGCTGTGTAAGCTCTTTGCTGAGAAATTATTTCATTGTCTGATGTCGTGTAGTGAATGCTGATTTCTAGCGACGGATTTTTATGGCTAGTTTTTTGTAGATATTCCTTATCCTTTTCAGGGCTTGAATCATAGCGCTGTCTGTAATAATACACAATAGTATTGTATTTTATTTGATGTCATCTGAAGACGACAAACACGTATGCATGATGGCCTATAATTCAGTACTGAAACCAGAAACTGGTTGAGCTCTATAAGCTCGTCCTATCGGAGGAAGAGTTTTCCCAAAGAGGCCATTCTAATGCGGGCGAAAGCGAGGCACTCACAGATAAAATTTAAACGCGTTCCAGCCGCCTCAAGATAACACTCACACAGGTCCGAGTTTCTTATACACATGGTCTAAAGATGCTCGTGTAAGGGACTAAACCCCACTCAGGCTCTCAAGCCACATCTGTTTACTCCGAGCAGATAATTAATGCTGCCCATTATTGGTCCATCTGTCACCCTTTTCGATTGTTGGCACGGATTTTGGTCCGTGGCAGTCATTTTACGTTTGTAAACTGTTTGTAAGCAGTTTTCTTTCATCTTCACAAAGCTACTTTTACATACCTAGCCAGTTCAGCTTAACGACAGCCTCCTCCACAATTTTAGAGGAAATCATTGCGGCAGACCAGGCTTTGATAGCAGTTTGGCTATATGAGCCGATGTATAAGGACTTGCTCTTAACTCATCCATCTTAAAGCATCCTCTTAGTGGTCTAGTTATCGCATTGGCTACTCAATTTCACCCACGAAAACACGGACAACACCCCGCCGAAACTGGCATTTGACCGAAACTTCCATACGAGCATACCTAAAAGGTATGAATGGGACGAATCTCCCCCTATTGATGGTAGTTCGGTTCACTTCCTTACTGATGGCTCTAAGACCGAAGGTGGGGTGGGTTTTGATATTTTCTCCGAAAATCTCAACCTGGGCATCTCGTTCCGCTTCCCTGATCATTGTAGCGTTTTTCAGGCGGAAAACATGACGATTAAGGAAGCCCAGTCCTGGCTGACATGTAATATACTATCTGTCAGGGATATTAGCATTTTCACTGACAGTCAAGCAGCAAGCAAGTCCCTGGAATCGTGCTTCTTCACTTCCAAGGCCGCCTTAAACTGCAGTTTGTCTCTAACGGAGATGGCAGAGCAGTTCAACATTCAGCTATGCTGGGTACCAGGCCACAGGGATATTCCAAGAAACCGCAGGGCGGACGAGCTCGCCAGACAGGGTACATCTCTAAAAATTCTGCCTGATAGGCCAGTCTAAGGTATGCCCCTCGCTACATGTAAGCATTTACTTAAGCTGAACGCTATTAGCAAGACCAACTACAGATGGGAAAACAGCTCAACGTGTCACATTTCGAGACAGACCTGGCTTAAGCTGGACCAGAAACGTAGTGCCGAGTTGGTTAAGTTTAAGCGATCACTGATCAGCTCTTTTGTTGGTGTCCTCATTGGACACTGTTTTATAGACCAGCATGCCAAAACACTTGGCCTCTTCTCCAATGACTTCTGCAGGAGCTGTAGGGACGAGGAGGAAGAGGAAACTATCCTTGACCACCTATACACTTGTCCAGCCCTGTCGCATAAAGGATTGCTTCATCTAGGAGCCCCCTTCCTTATAGATCTCGGCGATCTTACGTCGTTAGGCGTCATGAGCATCCATCGCTTAATCAAAAGCTCGGTTTTATTAGTGAGTGGCCTAATGGTTGATCCATGGTATCACAAAGGACCTTTACTGGTCTAAGTATGTCTGCACTCTCGTGACAGCCTAACCTAACTCTTATCCTTAAGCGGATATGCGCTGCCTTTAGATGATAGCAGTGTATTTAGTTAATACTTGAAGCTCTGATAATTACACCTTTCTGATAATTACTTGAGCCCTGTTTAGCAAAAAGTTAGATTTTACAAAAATATGAGAATAGAATATATTGGCATATGCCTATAAGAAATTTCTTCTTTTTTTCTGATAGAAATTTCTAATCGCTTATTTTATCTGAAAAATGCTTCTTGTCCCAACTAATTCTTCAGTCTTACCTTATAGCCTAGGCTTAAATAAACTACAAAATTCTATAAATATCAACTCTAATCTAGCAATTGATTGAAGTCGTTTTACTCGAATTTTATTCGAATTTAAAGCTACGTCAAAATACTTAAATATGTTTAATTTCTCTTAATATCTAACGGATTTAAAACTTCCATTTCTACTGACCTAGAAAAAAAATAATTTAGTTACACATTATTTTAAAATCTCAGAATTCTAAGAGAATATTAAAATTGCAGAAATTAATTTATATATAGCCCAATTGAATATCGCTGTGGAAGCCATCAAAATGGGTCAATATATTGATTTCATATATGGAGGTAACATTGTTTATTCATGCAGCTTGTCATAAATAAACAAAAAGACGAATATAATCTCAAAGGAAATACGTATTCGGAGCAATGACATTCGTCAGCAGATCGGTGTTAATAACCGAACATTAAGTATCAATTTCATTAATCATTCGGCCTTTCTCGTTTGCGAACTTATTTCCAATAGCATTGTTTATCAAAAATTTACCGACTCACTTCGGATACTATTGTCTCAAATATTAACGGCAATCTAAATGTAAGGAGTACCTAAACAATATATAGGTTACTAGCGGGTACCCGGTGTGTGTTGCTGGGCCTAACAAAAAAAAAACAACTGTCAGGCAGCTCCTGGGGCTAAGTTTATTATAGAACCGTTTTTTTTAGTACTAAGGTTCTTTAATACTAAAGTAGTGGACCGATTTTGACCAAACTTCACAGGAATACGAGTACTATCAGGCCAATACCAAAGATTGCCTCAAAATGCGAGCTCAATCGGTTCGGTAATTTCGGAGTCCATAGCATACAAACATAGGTACACACATATTATACAATACATAGCTACATCTTAATATATAAAAATCACATGTCACTATGTTCGTACACGCTAATCTCCGAAACCACTCAACCGATTTCAATGAAATTTTGTCAATGTGTATGGTTGCTTTTTGTCTGACAACCATCCGAGAGTATTGTTGTCACGAAAAAGCTTCTCAAATCGCCATTCGGAGTCGGCATTAAACTGTAGGTCCCTTCCATACGTGTGAAAAATATAACGCACACACCATGCGTGGTTGCGAGAAGCTAGGCCCTGGCACTTTAAAGAGCTGTTGCGCCAAATATTTGTATTTTTTTTATGGTTGCTTCCAGCTTGAAAGATAGGATAGTTTTGGACCCGATAGGTCGTCCTTTTGTCGAGATCTAACTTCTTTTTTTTCTTTTTTTAACAACAATTTTTTTTTTTTTTGAGATTTCTCATCCAAAAATGCAAACTTTCCTAAACCCCTACCCTTCAATATTTTTTAATACGGTTTAAATTTTTTTTTTTTAGGAGAAAATGGTTATTATTCATTTTGTTTAAGTTGCATAATTCAAGTTGTGTAAGCTTTCAAGAAATGCCGGTGTAAATAAATCTATTGATATCTGTATTATGCATCTAGAGAAAATACCACACTTAAACATTGTTTCATTTTCTGTGCTGAAAAACGTTTGCGTTTAAAACGTTTCTCTGATTCAATTGAAGATTGGTTCGCCGACAATTCTGCTTCGTAATTTAAACCCACCAAGATTATGCAACGGCACACGTATGGTCATCAAACGGATCACAGGAAATGTTATTGAAGCAACCATTTTGAACAGAAAGTTTAAGGGAGAAATCGTTCTGTTGCCACGAATCCCAATGATACCGTCTGAGACTACAATCCCATTTCCGATTCGTTTGGCATTTGCAAAGACCATCAACAAATCACCAGGGCCTGGACTTAGAAAATTCATGTTTCTCCCATGACCAATTATACGTTGCATGCTCACATGTAGGTAAACCATCTAATCTATTCATATTAACAAAAGACGGATTGACAAAAATATTGTTCACGAAATCGCACTTCAATAAATTTAAATTCATTACTATAATTTAAAACAACAACATTGTTTAAACTTCAAATCAACCTTTATTTACCTCATTTATAACATTTAATTTTTATCCATTATCAATTAAGAATTTTCAATTTAATAATTACACTTAAATATGAAATGAATAAAAATTAAATAAAAGATGTATAGGACAGTGCCGGTCGGATTTTATTTATTTTCTATCGTACAAATATAATATCCAACAACAGCGCCAAAAGATTAAACGCGGTCTTTGGCAGGACAACTGCCCGGGACGGATAGTAGGTATATATGTTGTCTAATCTAACTAGTGATTCACATTTCTAAGCTTTGTTAATACCTTATCGTTTGCTTCACTCGTTAATCTCAAATGTTGCTAATCTAGAAATACCAACATCCAACTGCCGGAAATTCGCATCGACTCATACATCTTAATAATCATCCGTGCGTCGGTCGCCCAGAAAGTATCTACTTAATTTCAATGTTTTACCTCTGTGAGTTCAAACTGTGAGTTCTCTCATTTCTTGTAACTGGTTTGAGAACTCTGGCAAAAAAAAAATTAAACCACCCGATTAATCTTCAGGTGTTTCACGTAATTAAGTAAGTGGACAAGACTCAGTTCCACTTTAAGGTGTGATTTAAGCCGCAACATAAACAAGACAAAAAACAACAGCACGGCTTATCACAACAATATCTTCTCATCAAAACTATACGTCGAGATACTTTGTATTTTCCATACGAATCAGTTGTTTGGTGGAGATAAAAAAAAAATGTAAACGACATTTTAATTGCGTGACGGTCAATTTGCTTTTATTTTTGTGCGTGTTTACCTCTGAATTTATCACACCGCAGAGCGCCTTTTTTCATCTGTGTTAGCTATGATTCGAGTTATTCTCGAAAATTGTAATAAAAATGCATTCTTAAATCTTCCCATTAGCAGTTCCGACTGAATAAATTCAAACAGTTTTCGGGGAAATGCCCTAATTGAATATTCAAAGCAGGTGCCTGATACTTTCTGGTATAACTGCATGGTTACCAAATTTAAATTGAGTCTCTTCAGCTAGCCCACTAAAACAGTGCAGTACTTTTTGTGGGACGTTTGTTTTTAGTGAAAAAAAAATCAAAGAGGTACACGTTTTTGACTTCAGGAGCTAGACATTTTAATGTAGATCTGTAAGCCCGGTAAAGAATATCTACCAAAGACAGGTAGGGGTTCTTTTCTCTATTTACAACCATTTAGCCTTTCCGGTCCTGTGTATCTTTATATTTGAGACCTAGAGTGTGTGCTTTTTCTAAGAATTTTAGAATGATTCTGTTCAATCTGATACTCCAAGTGCTGTGCATATGAGTATTACACACCTCTGTCTGTTATAGAGAACTCAGCTTTATCCACAGTTAACAAGATCTCACAAATTAAGATTGAGCTTAAGTCGAGATGAGTTCAATGTCTCTATTTCTGTCATTACTTTCCTCTTGTGTTAATTTATTTTTACTTAAAACTTTCCGCAATAGTTTATTTTTAGCAAGACCCTTTTTTTTCCTACGAGTCACTATTCTACAGACTTTTGGTTAGATAAAGTTCATGCCCCTCTCAATACATAATAACAATAATAATAATCCCCATTATCAGAAACTTGCAATTGTTTCTAAGGAATAGAGGCTTATTCAATACATAAAATAGCGATTGGGGAAATTAGCTTTCCAGCGGAAATAAATTCTTCAACAATTCAAAAAAATCTGGAGCCATTTGGCTTGTATGATTGCAGGATTTATTTCGTAATGTCGGATACATATATGACGGAAAATACTTGTAATATGTTGGATATTTCGCTCAAAGTCTGTATAATACAGATTATTTCAAAATACACGCCTGCATTTTGACAGCCGATTGTAGTTTTGTTTCAAATGACAGCGTTGTCATTCTGTGGCAATGTTCTATCGTAGCTGTCATTTAATAGTGGAAAACAGCACGCTTCAAAAACACGTCGAAATTGCGAAATGTTTTGCTTGCTCTGTTCGCCAAACGATGAACGAGCTACATTGAATTTGTGAACAGCGTCAGCGTTCTGCTGATAGCTCAATTCCATAAACTATCACAAAATTCGAGGAAATCGGTTCAGTTGGTCCGTGGATAACTGCATCCAATTTCAATGATTTAAAAACAGGTGACCGATTTTGCAAAGTGTAGCGGATTGTGTGTAATTCGGTTTTACAGATTCCATCCGGTTCACTTTGAGTTATTATGGAAACCGAACGAAGAGGTAATTCGCTTTCCAGTCAAATTGACAGGAACTTTCTAAGCAACTGTCAAAGGCAAATGAAATTTTCGCATTTTCCGGACAGACACATTTCCAAGCAATGAGTCAATAAAAGTGAATAAACAAGAACTACTAGATGCTTTTATTGGTACGTGGATTTGCTTATGTCGTGGTAATTAAATTTCGCTTTCTGTGTGTATTGGTAATGGCTGGACATTGCTTACTTTGGCGGATGGTGGTAGTTTGCAGTGATTTCTACTTTTGGTATATATGGTTATTTTCAGAACGAACATTAAATAAAATTTGTCCAAAATTAATATGCGTATTTTTACTATAGAATCTTATCCTACATTTTTAAGACATTTTTAACTACGCCACCATACCCGCCATACAAGCACCTATCGCATTTCGCATTTGATATGTCAGTTGAAATCCGCTCTCGCTTCTAGTAGGTCTGTTGATTGAGAGCTCGGGTCGCTGGGGTTGCGCTCTTAAATTGTTCTGAGACTTTTTTTTCGAAAACCTGGAGTCGCTTTGATATCACAATCAAGCCAGTTTCTTTTTGTTTAAGGAAACTGGAGCTGTGAAAACGACATACAAGTATGTATGTATGGCACTTGTGGTTATGATCTATTTTGCATATCGTGGAACGGGTGGTGTTGATGCAGTGGTAACGTTATCGATTGCCACGCTAATGGTTCTTGGTTCAAGTTCTGATTTGATTTGATCATTTATTTATTTCTCATAATAATTGTAAAAAAGTCAGTACGATCAATTACCTAAAACTTGTAGGTATTACTCCTTATTGACCGTACTACCAGTCGGTAAAAATTCGTAATGAACTATTCCAGTCCAGTCAAAGAAAATGGTTAGATGGACCTTCACAACCCGTGAATTTTGCACCATGACAACACATGTTGTGTCACAAAAAATGTTTTTTCACCACCTCTCGCAAACCTCTGACAAACATCGGAGAGTATGTTGCCACGAGGAAGCTTCTCAGAACAAATTGCCCTTCGGATACGGCGCTAAACTGTAGGTTCCTTCTATTCGTGTGAAAGAATATAACGCACACAACACGAGTGGTTGCGAGAAGGTGGGCACAGGCACTTAAAGAGCTGTTGCGCGAAATATTTTTAATTTATTTTTTTAAGAAAACTCTCCCAAGTTATCTGGGTGCCACCACCGGCGCTTTTCTGAAACAACATCTGAGTTTCAAACGACTACACCAATCTTTCTCTGTCTCGATCTATCCTTTGCTACGCCCGCACTATGTAAAAAGCATTTAAAAGGTATTCGCAACCCCTTGAGTGCACGCAAATTAGAGAGAAAAATAAAATAAAAACAATTTTCACCTCCTTGAATTATGTTTCAAATAATAATTATTTAATTGGTGTACATTTATACAATAAGCAATTGATTTTCAGAAACAAAAATTGATTCATATTGGCGAAATGTCCAAATGACAGCTCCAATGCCTATTTTGTAAATACAAAACCCCGTTTTTTTTTTACACATCTGGGAATTATGAAAAAACCTTTGTCGGCCCTGGGGCGAATCTCAAAGAAACAGACTAACTATTTCAACTATTCCTAGAATTTGAAGCATTACTGTTATTTGCCCGTATATAGCATAACATTGCTGACTTGACCTTATTATCTTCCTGATTTCTTCCAGTGAAATGAGTAACTCATTAATTTTTGCTTTCCGACCTGGTTCATTCACTAAATATATCATGTCATACATATTTACTTAATATTACATATTTTTTTATCAAAATAAATGAAAATCTTAAGTACTACCTATACAACGGGTATCCACATCTACGCTGATGTCAGAAGCATCATACACAATTCAACCCAAAAACGAGGTACTTAAACGTATTCTCCCCACCTACGTCTACGTATGCAGTTCAATGACTCTCCGATTTTTATTTGAAGTTTTTTTTTTTTTTTCTTAAAATAATTTCACCCAACATGATGTGACGACATCAATGATTTATTTTCAATAACAAAGAAAGTGAAAACATCTCTCAACCTCAAGTGTCTCAGAAAATAAATTAATTGTTTATCGAAAATTGTTGGTAATCAGTAAAAAAAAAAAAAAAAATTGAAAAAATTATATAATTGAAATATATATTTGCTTAGTATTTTTCAAAGATAAATTAATTGTTCTTCCCACATTCATTAAAATAAAAGTATTAAAAACAAAAAAGAATGGTAAAGGTTTTTATATGAAACAACGCTATTTTTGGAATATTTACGCCATAAAAAGCAAACAAATCAATGAACAGTCCGACACTTAAAGTTTATAATTTCCCCTTTTTGGGATATAAAAATGTGTACATATTAGCACGTGTCGGAGATTTTCGTTTAATTCGTTAAAAATTTATCTTAAATTACATACATTTTCGATGAGCATGTACGGATAAAATAATACGAATTCATTTGAATATAAAAGAAGTCATTTCGCGGACACTATGTATCACATTTAATGAGTTTGAAATTAGCTCGAAAAATATTTGCTAAACCAAACGATATAATGGGTTTTTGAGAATTTGTTTACAACTTTTAATGTACTAACTTTGCTTTCATTGGATAAAGCAATACGAGATCAAGGCGAATATATTAAGTCACTCAAGCAAAGCCAGTTGAGTATTTCAAGTGAGATGCTTAAAGATTTAAAAGTTCAACCAACGAATTATTTTTAATCGTATAATGAAGATTACCTGTGAAGATTGTATCTATATTGTAGAGAGGGAACAGCGGTGTCGTTTTAGCGACTTTTTCGATAGAAATTGTAACTTTTAAACAACCACTGCGATAATAAAAATTATATCTATCGCCTGTCAACAAACTCAGTGATAAAGGAAAACTAATTTCGCGGCTTTTAGATCTCATAAAATTCCAGTAAACATCTTTTGATAAGACGTCGCTGATCAGTATAGTAAAATCTAGAACGGAGTACAACGACAAAAAGTGACTGGCGACTACCTTAGCTTTTATGTTCAGTCGAAAGTGAGTTAAGATGTATAGTTTGTATCTCTCAATTTCAAGGGGCGCTGAGATGAATTTTTCTTTCAGCGCGAGCAGGTGCACCAATCTTCAAATATAAAAAAAACTTAAAATCCAGATCGACTGAGGATCGTTTTGGTGAGCAGCTTTTACGTTGATTTGCATAATTCTCACCAAAACACGCCTAGTCACTTAAATCACATTTTAGGGAATTTCAGTGACTTTTCTGTGCTATTTTTTTGTAATTTGTAAAGTCTATGACATATCACATCCTTTCGCTGCAGATATTTGCTACGTGTTGGGGAAAAAATCACAGATCATGCTTTAAAAAGACTAGCCAAACATTTCTAGAAGTGACTTTGTCATCAGTAATTGTTATTATTCGTGAAGACTTCAAATTTAATTCTTGTTTCATATTGTAGCAACTCACAAAATCGAAAGGGTACACTACTTTATAAAGTTCTTTAACTGTGTACTGAGAGTTCTTTAAAAAGCGACACTGATCAACTTAGCCGGATACAGTAGTTTATTGCTTGCTAACTGATCTTGAGAATCTAATAGCCTAACAGGGGAGCATTCGTAATTTAAATTTTCATTCAGAACGAGTTTAATTTGCTCAGCTGATATGAAATAGAAGATCTCAGTTTAAAGCCAGGCCCTCCAGGCAGTCTTTTGCATCATTTGATCTGTCGTTCTCTTTTTCGGTGGACTTCTTCTTCATTACGGCTTTTGAATGTCCGCATTTGTACAAGTACTCGCGGATGTTTTCGATAATAATCTGTATCAGCAGATGTATTTACATAATTAAGAGAAGAGAAGAGGAGAAAACAGGCGAGAAGAGAAAAAAAGACATGGAAAACCAATTCATGTCACGCTCTTCCTGAATTTAATTGCTCTACCGGACTTTGAAGGTTTTTTTCATTTTGATTCTAAATAATTCCGCTGTTTCTTAAATTTTTAGAATATAGTGACTTTTGAATAGTCAACTGCAGCAATACTGGCCAGCATATAGGTCTGTTGTTATTCCCTCATGTAGTTCATCCATGACGCCGCCGTTGGTGTTAAGTCCAACTATGTACTCGTACTACATATTATCTTTGGGTAAACTGACAGATATATTGCATATTTTGACTCAAGGTTACTCATGCAACCATGATGTGTTCTAGCTAAGCAGTTACATTGACTCTACTAAACCCGTGATTAATCCAAACCGACCCCAAGTCAGTTGTACGAGTTATTTCGTTCTTTGCATATGTATGTACATTATATTCGAGTCATTTTAGGAAAAAATGGGTTTTCCAAAATAATTTCATACAAGCAAGGGAGTAAGAATCAATACTGATATTCACATTTATTTATTACCAAAAAAAATTAAGTTACGCTAAGGTCGTACCAAAAACCATACAAAATGGTTAAAACCTTAAACGGATCGTATGATACTCTATACCTTGTGACCAAGTCCTTTTAAAGTGGACGTGGAGTTATAAAATGAAATATTTTTACTAAAATGATGAAATCTAATAAATATGTTTAAAAAAGATGATTTTTTGAAAAGTGAGTACGTCAGTTACTTACTTACTTAGGTGGCGCTACAGTTCGGGGTGAACCTGGGCCTCTCCATTTAGCTCGGCCTTTAACTAATTGCGCAGTCCAAGTTGGTCGAGGTCCCCTTGAACTTGTGCGTGTCACTTACGGCGAGAAGGTCCTCTACTGCGTCGTCCCTCCGGGCTAAATTCGAAGACTCTGCGGGCCGGAGCGTTGGTGTCCATTCGCTCTACATGTCCTAGCCATCTCAGATGTCCAATACGCAGTTTTTTGACCAGGTCGATGTCGCTGTACAGCTCGTATAGTTCGTGATTGAATCTTCTCCTCCAAAATCCGTCAACGCAAACGGGACCGAAAATCTTATGAAGAATTTTTCTCTCGAAGCGACCAGGGATATCTGCATCCTCTTTTAATAAAGTCCATGTTTCAACGCTGTAAAGCAGGACTGGGATGATCAAGGTCTTATAGAGAGTCACCTTAGTTGTTCGAGATAGGGCTTTACTATTGAATTGCCTTATAAAACCAAAAAAACAGCGATTGGCAAGAGTTATTCTTCGGTTGATTTCTGCGCTGATGCTATTTTTTTTAGTTTATAGCAGAGCCAAGGTAGACAAAGTCCCTTACTACCTCGAAGTTATAGCTGCCCACTATGACGTTCTGTCCAATTCGTCGTTGACAGCATATACTTGGTTTTGCCGTCGCTTATCGCTGAACCCATTTTGGAAAGGGGGTCTCCTTTCTTGTAAGTATGAGTATGTCAGTGGGCGTATTTTAAATATTTTGTAACTCAAACCTAATATACCCCTAGTGATAGGGTAAAAGAATCACCTTTTTGCCCTGCTGATTATCCAAATGGTATCCGAGGATGAACTCTGTTTGTTACGGATAACTATATAAGCAGTTGCGAGCAATTTCACTCTAGCCTTCAGGTGCTTGCGCAAGCCTTGATCAATAATTTATTTGCTTATTTCCATATTTGTATAGAGGATCCTTCGTCTATCTTGGACCCATCTATGTACGGTACATGACAATAGTTTACAAATATGTGACTATAATGCAAATAGTTCCTTGAAGCTAAAAATGAAGCTGAAGTTACATTTTGCTACTTGTCTGAGAAGGTAATGATTCTGGCTTTTGTCTTAAAATTAAAATAAAGAAGTATGAAAATACAAATAACTTCTAACGCAGCGGTGGATCGTTTCTTCACTTACCTCCAATTAAAAACACCATGTCATCTGGTCTGCACATATTTTGCAGATCAATTTTAATTACCCCATTAACCCCAATATGAAAAAAAGATTTCTTCATTCTTAAATAAGTCTGCCTGCATACTCCTTCCTACACATATTTAGCAAAACTCCACATTTATTGTAATAGCTTATTAAATACGCCTTCACTAAGTGTAATAAAATACAATTAGTTACAATTAATACCATAATTGTGATCTTCCACTTTCTTCGTTCTTCTCCCCACAATATCCACATGCAATATACATACACAACATCAACCCATGTTAAGATGTTTCCCCAATGATAATTGATGCTCCAAGCGAATGCATCCAACCGATGAGAAAAATATGACCATCAGCAATCTCAAATCGATAAATAAATTGCCAACGCATTTAAACTCCTACAAAGTTGTATGTAAGGCAATCCCAACTGATCTCGTATTTTGTACTGTTCTCTACATTGACATTGAATCGGTGGTGGGTAACTCTAAACCAGCATGGAGTATCTAAAGACCCATCGGCAACAAAAACTATTACAATAAAAAAAAAAAAAATAGCAAAGCGGGATATGCTGCACGGGAAAGTGCACGACATTTAGTACCAGTCATAAATATTTTGTTTAGCCTCAGTCCATAAAGTCCGTAAAACCGTAAATGGCAATCAATAGTGCAACAATTTCACATTTAGCTATCGTTTTCAACATTTTGATTTTCGCATAGATTGGTTCCAATCCTAAATCGGAGAATATATTTGAACAAAAGCTAATAAATTTGTAAACGAAAACCTAATGGGAAGAAGTTTTACTCCTTTGAGTTGTTGTACAACATTTTTTAAAATACGAGTAGCATCCAGATATTAGAGGTTTTTCTTTACATTTGCAGATGAGCTTATAGTCTTCACCAAAACAACAATGGGCTATGCAGTCAGGCATTAACCTAGTCAACTCATATATAGTATACTGGTGCACGCAGTTTCTGAATTCGAACCAAGTTTGAAAAAATCGTCAAATTATTATTTTGTTTATAAGTAAAATTTACATGAACTGATTTGGTTTTAAACAGTGCGATTCGCCAAATCTTTGTCTATTCAATTACTCTATTCAATGCTTCTTGCAGTTTTCCGGTGGTCTCTTCGACCATTTTACCTACTGCCAAGATAGCAGTATAGTCAGCAAATGTATAATAGTCACAAGTGTATAATAGATACAGAAGTGAACCAAGGACCATGCGGTACCCCAACCATTATCTCCTTAAAGTCTAAATATTCATTTCCGTGCTTGATGCGGAATAGTCTATTCGTAAGATAAGTCTTCAAAATATTATATAAAGACGCAGAGAACTCTTGTCGTAATTTTAATATTAAGCTAACATGCCGGACCTGAACTCAATGCTTGGGTGTCGAGTTGAGCAAGTCATGCCCACTAAACCAAACTACAGCTTATAATCCAATGAATTTGAACTACCAGCCGGACAATTAACTGTCCGGTACATTGTTTTTGAGCCACAGTTGTATTGTTTTTGTCTTCTGAACTGGAGCGAAGTCTTGTTGGAAAATCCATTGGTTGCTTGAAAACAATGTTTGGTTAAGAGTCTTCACCACGACTTTCAAAACAACTGTTTGGCAAACTTTTGCGATGTTACGATGTTGGATGTCCCCCATTTCCATGTCTCCAACAAAAGAATATTTAACTCAAAGTTTAAAATCTTAGAAGCAGCTAGGTATGTAGGACAGAAAATCCGCTCTACTTACGATGGAAGAAAAATGTTAAATATCTGATGCCAAGTGCAGCCTGGGACTAAAAAATCGAACAGTATTTTGTCGCTACTCGTAGTCTGAGTCCCAGATTGAGTGTAGTAATTTTACCTCCAATTTGTTTAGATATGTATTAATATAGAACAATTATCTCAAAGCAGTAGTCAAAAATACAATAGTTAGTGTAGTAGCCCTGGAAGTGAATATACTACCAAAAGTAAGTGAATGTGAATGTCGTGCTACTGTTTAATGTTCTCGTGAAATATTTTACTTGTTGTTGCATTTGCTTGCTTATGCTGCTTTTTTTAAATAAAAAAGAAAGAAAGATATGCGCACTCAGAAAGCTGTCATCCGATGTACTATTTATTATATGTTATGCATAGATGGTCCGCATTTAGGTATATTTATACTCGTATTTTTGAACTGCCAAATAAATTCAACCAAAGAAATTGCATCAAACTCTAAATTATTTATTATATTACTTGTTTACTTTTCTATACAGTAACATTTTTATACCTTAGATATAATAATCTAATTAGCAATCTGTCCATAATCCAAATATAAGGCATGTTTATTTTATATTATAGAAGCGTGAAAAGTCATTCAATAATTCAATCAGTCTTTAGTTGTTTCATATTTGCTTTCAACTTTATGGCTTCAAATAAACCATAAAGCCAAACTGTGACAATTAAGACTGATCCCATCGGATAATATTTTCTAATTTTGTTCCAATTTCTCCATGGTATCGCGTCATCGTTGTCAACCCACGAATACGCATTGTCAGTTCATATTCAAATCTGGAATAAGAATTGGAAATTAAACCTACACAAAGGTTGACCACAAAAAAGAATGAAGAAAAGTAGAGAGATATGCGGGTTGCAAAGTATCTACATATCTGTCTGTGGGGATATCTCTTCAATTCGCTGTCGTATGTTTCACAATCCATAAATCAATCGAACGAACTCATTGCAAAGTCATACGATGATCAATTTCCGTTTTCTTTTTTCAATAATTTTCACCTCTCAAACTGTCACAAATTGTGACGATACTGTCGATGATGCGAGCGCTCGGCATTGGTGTAAGTGCAATCAAATGACGGTGACGGAGCGCCAACTATTCATTGCGGTTGAAGTTAAACTAGATACTTGGCTATTGGCTCTTTTAAATTTGTCCACAATTCGCTGAGTTGACTGTAATGTTCCTCATTGCGCGACATGTCACACTGTGCTCGTTTGAAGTGCTGCTTACGCCTTAAGAGCGATTTCGTCGATGCGATCGATGTATACGAGTACATAGCATACTAGTATTCATTTCAATTGGTGGCTATTTATGCGGACTTGTAGGTTGTATACTCAAAGAAATGTGGGTTGAAGTGGGAGTTAAGTTTTGGAATTTCTTGGTGGTTCGACAGTTCACTGGCCACTTAGAGGTCGTTCATTTGGTTGAGTGAAATTAAAGCTTTTTTTATGGTTTGCTTTTGCTTCGCTTGCTTATAAGAAGAGGTTATCTGCAGAACAGTTATATATTTTAATTCATATAATTGTATCATAGTTGTCAGACTTAGTGATACTTATTTAATGGTGATGATTTTGAAATTCAAATATCTACCAACCACTTCGACTTAAATCAATTAATTTTTGCAATGCATGCAAAAAAAAGAAATAAAAATTGAATTATAACAAAGTTACTCAAATCTGCTAATGCCGTTTGCATAACGTATGCAGCTTATCAGCAAAGTTTAATGCCATTAATTTCCTATTTTTGCGAGAGCTAGTCGATACTTTCAGAACTCCCAGCCAAGACTAAGTAGACTACTACACTCAGGGTGTGTTGCTGTCTGTTGTAAAGTTTTATCGAAGTACTGGTGTTAAGTAACATTTCTCGATAACAACATATTTTAATTTACCATTGTTCACATACTATATCCGTATTCATCAATCTCATCACATGGTAGGGCGTCGCTGTTTTCAAATATAAGCCACCTCGGACTTCACTACAAGAGACTATCTCTTTCTACCACTGCCGCTTTACGACAAAAATCCTCACTGGTTACTCTTAATTTTGAAATATTCAGAATGTCGCAGGCAGACATACTTGAGTTCTATGCACACAGAAGTTTGAGTCTGCGTTATACGGTCGCAAAGGTAGAACTTCAAAAACATTCGAAAATATGTCGTGTATGGAAATGACGAAGCCAACCTTGTGCGAACTGTCGTTCAGCATTTGCTACAGTGCCTGAAACTTAAGTTATCCCTTGTGAGTTCAAAGATGATCACAAATTCACATCCGAATAAAAGCTCTAGCTGGAGCATTTTCCATAGAAGATACATTATTATATTATGCATTCTTTGTTTCCTCAACTGTACTGTCTAAAACGATCTTGTTCTACTTTTAAGCTTGATCTTAATTCTCAGTAGTATGACGGAATTGTTTATAAGAAATTACTTATATACATATATTTACCTACAAACAGATTCGGTCAGCAACGACCAGAGATAAGGGATAGTAAGATATTCAACTTGCAATCCCCTACCCACTGGCATTCTCTCAATTTTCCTGTCTGTGAATCTGTGTAAGTGTTGTCTGATGAAGTTGTAAGAAACTTAATTTTTAAATCGCGAAAGATGTCGCTATTCATGGCATGGTAAAGTACGTGTATTTGTGTGCATGCCTTCCTTTTTTATTTCTACGGCAGCTATTCGCTCGCTGAACTTTGTGGGTCGAAAGAGCGATCCTTTTAGAGTTAACTATCTCACTATAAGTCATCCCTGGTATTGACTTTATAGGCCTCATACTCATGAACTTGTATATAATCAATCAACCCAAAAGAGCTAAATATTAGTAATAGTTTACCTCTTCCAACTAAAACTTGTTACGGAGTCTGTGGTTCGATTTGCATATGATGATAAATTATGAGTACATCATCAGTACTGCTTAAAGGCAAGCATTTTGTGACGAATATTACTTTGAACTGAGAGAGAAAAACTGAAATCAACTACTAAGTAATATCCAGCTTGTCACAGTCATCATTTAGCATGGTGTTATATATTGTTAGTATATTTTTAAAGCCTAACACCTTACACAAAAAGACTGCACAAGTAAATAAAAAATAAAAAACTAAACAAAAGTATGAACTAAAAATTGGTATGCTACGCATAAGTCAACCATTACACTAAACACTTACAACATTAAAAAGTTAGTATCGTCCGTATAATTTATAATAATAATAACGAGTACATTTAGATATTCGATCTAGAGTTACTTCTATTGTACTTTTATGTCTAATACAATACCTTGGTACTGATACCTGAAAAATACATTTACTATAGTATTTACATGTATGTATATAATCGGTGCCAAGTGCCTCTGAAGTGGTTAAAAGTACTTTACTTACTTATGTACTAAGGTGGCGCTACAGTTCGGGGTGAACCTGGGACTCAACCAAGAAGCCTCTCCACTTAGCTCGGTCCTTAGCTTATTGCCTCCAATTGCGCACTCCAAGTTGGTTGACGTCCTCTTGAATTTGTGTGTCTACTCCGTCATCCCTCTGGATTAGATTCGAAGACTATGTGGGCTATTTATTCGCGGTACATGTCCTAGCCATCTCAAACGTCGACTAGGTCGATGTCACTATGCAGCTCGTATAATTCGTCATTGATACAATGTAAAAGTTGTGATCTAAACGTTCAAGGTTAGGTTAAGTTAGGTTAGGTTAGGTAGGGTTATGAGATTGTCATAAAACACTAGGCACCAAAGTGGGCCCATCGCGATCCCTAGGAAACCTTCATGGCAAAAGACCTAAACCCAATCCTCCAAGCAATTAATCTCCCTACAAAATCTGAAGAGATCCTTGATATGGTTCAAGGACCTCACCTCCTCCAAGTTATCGAAGAAGTATCTACCCAGGTACTTTAGCCTTATCCTGGCAATTCCTTAACATTCACAGAGTATATGAGTTATATCCTCTGAGACATGTAGGTCATCGCAGTACCTACAAACATCCGTATCAGATAACCCTAGTCTCATGGCATGCCTCCTTAGGAGACAGTGGCCAGAGAGTATTCCTATCGCTGTTCTTATCCTCGATCTATCTAAGTTAATTATCTCCCCAGATTTTCTGCGATCTAACATAGGCCACAAAGCCTTAGACACCCTGTGACCATCTAAGTTTGACCATCTTAGATTAGCCGTGTCAATGATTTTATCCCGGATAATTCCCTTAGCCACGCACCCTGGTGGATTAATACTACCAATTATATCGCTACGTGTGAGCCCCGCTCCTCTTTTAGCCAGCGCGTCGGCTTGCTCGTTGCCTTCGATATCGCAGTGTCCAGGTACCCAACATAATCTGACTCGGTTCTGCGTACATAATGCCCTAAGTATTGTGCGGCAATTCCTGATTAACTCAGATTTGGTGACGTAAGACTCTAGCGCCTTTAGCGCAGCCTGACTGTCAATGTAGATGGCGATATTCTTATCGGATATTGATCCCATCTCAAGTAATTCCGCAGCTTTAAGTACAGCTAGAACCTCTGCTTGGAACACACTGCATGTGTCCGGAAGTCTCAGGGCCACCTGTAGGTTCGTATCTCTGGAGTAAATACCTGACCCCGTGCCCTCACTGGTCTTAGAACCATCTGTGTATATTGCAATCTCGTTGTGGACAGAGACTGTCTTCCTTTGCCAGTCCTCTCTAATAGGATACAGTACTTCGTATGGTATGTCGAAGTCTAAGGTGCCAAGTATATCGTCCGATTCGTCAGGGATTCCAGGAAAAGATTCCTTGAGAATGGAGCTGTGTCCTATGTTATTAGTCCTGAAGAGACCAATGTTAGTAAGCCGAAGCGCACTGTTGCCCGCTTGAAATTTGATTTGTAGGTCTAATGGTAAGAGATACAGGAAGATCTCGAGTGCAGCCGTAGGTGTTGTGCGTAGAGCACCCGTGATGGCAATGCAGGCTGATCTTTGTACCATGGCCAACATATCCCGTGTGTTTTTCGTATTTGTTGCCTTCAACCACACAAGAGCCCCGTACGTAAGGATGGGTCTGACTACCATGATGTATAGCCAGTGCATCATTGCGGGCTTCAGGCCCCATTTTTTCCCCGCGGTCCGCTTACAGATGAAGAGAGCATTATATGCTTTGCGGACTCGTTCCTGTATGTTAAGTTTCCAATTTAGTTTAACTTTCAAGGTTAACAGCTATATGTCTCTAGCAGGGGGGCGATGGGAAATATTTGCCGCAATTCTTCGAGTACTAACAACATTGTTAGCCAAACTTAAGGCATTGGCTCAATAATCAGAGAAGGACCTGGGAACTTCCTCAGTAATTTCAATTTGCGCTTGACAAACACAGATTTGATTCCCTTACCTTTACATTCCTTTGAAATTTTAACGTTTCACACATTCCAATTTAAAAACTGCATGAATGGGTCTAATACTTATTTTTGTCTATTCGCACGCGTTCAGAGTGAACTACTGAGTTAATGCTATCACACAAACTCTCAACTTGCATTTTCGCAACGTCAATCAAATGTCAAATTTTATGCATCTTTTATGACCTCAATTTGAACAACCACTTGACATTCAAGCGCAAATTCTTCTCTACTTTGCTTTAAGTTAATCAAACGATGAAGTAAAAATACAGAAAAGCTACAAGTCGTCTCAAATGGATTACATGATACCCTATCCCTTATATTTAAGTCCACCCTTATTAATGTAGGCGTGACATCGCTGGATTAAAACCTGCTACTTGGATGTATTATATTGTCTCCGAATTTCCTGAAATCATATAAATTTCTGCTATGTTTTTGAGATACGGCTCCAAGAAATGGGCGCATTTTATTCATAACTTTTTAAAAACTTGCGAAAAACAGAAATTTTTTTTCGAAAAGTGGGTGTCAATGGTGGTTTTTACAATTTTCGGAGTTCGGATTCGAATTCTTATACGTACATATATATGCAATTTCATCCTGTTAGCTCAAAACTGGAGATATATGGACAGACATAACTTAATCTCCTCGGCTTTTGCTAATGATCTACCATTCATAGACTTTATACATAGAAGGTTTACCTCCTTTATTTCTTTAGGTTTCAAGCTATATGTCAAAATAAATATAATATGCAAATATAAAAATATAGAGAAGCATGATATACTCGTAGATGATTCTGCTTATACATTGAGTAAAACTAAAGAAACCGTCTTTAAATTTTATTTGACTGAATTTATTACCCAATTTATACAACACTTGCACTTTTCCCTAAAGAAAACACTAAAAAGTGAAATCTCTGATCTTGCAGAGATTATTGAAGAAAAACAAGAGGTCGTGTCGTTCAGGCGAAAAAAAAATTTAAAAAGTGATCTGGGACTTTATTGTGTAAAGAAAAGAAAAAAAACATTTGCTATCTCCCCTTCAAGACAGATACACTAACGAAAATAATGCAAACTCGTGACTTATTATTCCCGCTTACGATCTTTAAGATCCAATGACTCATAGCAATGCATTTTTCCTTTTGGGTGAAAAGTACAAACATAAGTTATAACTACCGTGCAGCTTAATTTAATCGTTGCAATTTATATAATTTTATTTTTTTAAGAGTCATTAAAAGAAAATAGTTTTGAAAGTATAAAAAAGTGAAATATACAAAAGAACCACAACAAAACAAATTTGTTGAGACATTTTCCATGGATATGGCAGCTGATGTCCTGTCGACCGAAATGAATTCACGTCTACGTCTAACCACAAAAACAGTTGGAGCCGAACGCATACGTAAGGCCAAAGAGAATAATGAAGACATCGCTGTATTAAGTATGTTTCTACCAAATGCATCAGCCGTCGAACAGAATCGAGATTTTTATTGCAATCTGGGAGATTATTGTCGACTGGGTGATCCAAGGAGTACAAAAGCAGGTAAACATTGATGGGGGGAGCATCAGAAAGACGATGAACTTAGCAATCTTTTAAGCAAATATTTACGTATAATATAAGCAAACAATAATATTGAAGTTGTTGAAGTGCTGTTAGGTGATATCTGGACTGGACTGTGTGTGCCGAATGGGCAGTAGCTACTTACGACAGAGTTACGCTATATTTTAAATATGTGCGCAGTGTATGTGCAATCAATATGGCACGCAAACGACTTATAATGTCGATAAAAACAGTCGGATTTAGTTAAGTGGAATCTCTAGACTGACTTTCACTTAAGGTGTGCAAAACAAGCCAATGCAAAATTTTGATATTTTTCATTACCAAAATGTATGGGTATTTTTATTTGTTATTATATTTCAAGTTCGGATATATTTATTCAATTTATTACTAAGGCACTAATTTCGGTGTTATACATTTTTTAACGCAGAAAACTGAAAACTATCGCTGCATTTATATGGTAGCACCTTTGCTATACTTACCATCTTTGCTACAGAATCTCCCTTTTAAAAAATATGAAAAAAATTCTACCTAAATTGTGAAGCCTATTCAAGCTGTCAGCACACGGTAATTACGAGTAGCAATTCGTGCTTGAAAATAATGGAAAGCTTAAATCCGTAGTCTTTTACTGTGGTAAAGACATTGGCTTCTAGAATCAACTATCTTCCTATTAAAAACCTATATAATCCGAGATGTTATTGCTCTCCTTGTCTACTTTAAGCAATCTGCCCAAGTTATAAAGCGGAAAATACCATATTTGTTTGAATGACAATTAGTTAAACCATCTCTGACTGGAATTGGCTAGACAAAATAAAGTACAGCGTTTAAATACGAGTAGTTCAGAGTTTAGGACTAGTTGAGTAGTTTTCATTCCTTTTTAATGCTCTTCATTTCGAAGCCGTCGAAAAAATAGTTCTGATCATAGATTCTAGCAATAAATTTCTTTTGATCCAGAAATTCACAGATCGGAATGTTCATTTGCTTTTAATTGCATTGGTCATGAAAAAATCGTTGATTGGGCGACTTCATATATCAAGGGTATTCCTTAAAACACTGTTTGTATCAGATCATCATACCTGCGATATGCGGTCTATTCAGTCGCCACTTTTCACCAGTTCTTTCGCAATTCAGTCAAAAAATGTTACTGAATTTTTTCTATGTCCTCATACAGGATTGCATCAATAACCTCGTCGCACCAAAAGAAAAGCAAAGTCAGCTTAGTTAGATACAAAAACTGTTTTTGACCTCTCATCACCACCGCTCATGGCGTCATCTTGAAAACCGGTGCCGCAATATCAGTTAGCCTATAATTTATCAACCACCTACTCTCAAGCCTAGAAATATTTGGTATTTAGCTTAGAAGATATATTGTTAAGCTAAACGTTTTCAAAAAGGTCCGATATTAGGCGACAATTGTACAAAATTCCTAAATTTCCTAGTTGGTTATCAAAGGCCTTCCTCTTTTTTCTTCTTTTTTTTTTTTTTTTATTGCGCCAAGGGATGTGGTAATTTTCGATAGATACCAGCAGCTCGGATTACCAGCATGCAGGATTCGCAAACCTGAATAATTGATGCCAGGAGTACACATACTTCTACTATTCTCCCCGCAGACTACCGTTAAGTATTACTTCGTGGGGTCGGTTAGCCTTTTATGCTCTGTTCTCCTCATCCCCGTTTTCTATTCTTAGACGTTCGATTCTCCTGAGTTAGACATGAACGCTGGTCACATATCCATTTACTTCGTGCCAGATCTCTTCCGACTGTATCATGATCTGCCCGGGGTCCGCAAAGTTTGGGTCTCTTGGCATGAACCACATACGTCGTGCATATAGTATGTCCATCTAAGGCAGAACATTTGTGTTTGCAACACTTTACGCTTCGAAAATAAAAAACTCAGCTGCATTTAGTTGCACCGTGTAGTTTAACTTAAATAACAAAAAATCTTCCCAGTTATCTGCGGTGACGTGAAATAGCGCCCTAGGAAATAGGGCCACATGTAGCCTCATTTCCATTTTTACGTAGAAATAAGGCCACATGAGTGATGCGGCGAATCCCACAGGCGGATCAGTAGAAATACAGTGAAGTGGGAGGGTTATGATCCCTTATTTTCGGATCATAACCTCGTTGATAAAACAAGAAGAAGAAGAGTGATGCGTCCTTATTTCAATGACTGCTGCGAAATAAGGTCCAGTGGGTCTTATTTCGTTTTTGGGCATTCTTGAAGATTTACACTTTAATCAATTTCGAACCAATAAAAAAACATACATACATATGAATAACCGCCTAAACCAAATCGCCCAAATTCCAAAAATGAACAATCGCCCAAAATTTTTGGGTTTTTGTACATAATGAAAGAAAGCCCAAAACAAAGGAACAACCGTTTAGCCGCTCACGCGATTTCGTCGCTCCGCTAAGGGTATGTCAACAACTGTCAGGCAGGCGCCTGGGGCTAAGTCTATTCGAGGACAGTTTTGTGCGCTTTACTCCGCTTTTCGGAGGAGTTTAGCCGCTCAGGCGACTTCGTCGCTCCGCTAAGGGTATGCCAACAACTGGCAGGCAGACGCCTGGGGCTAAGTCTATCCGAGGACAATTGTGTCCGGGCCAACAGTGGATAAGTGGCGCGCATCGCCCGATTCACGCGATTTCGTCGCTCCGCTAAGGGTATGTCAACAACTGTCAGGCAGGCGCCTGGGGCTAAGTCTATTCGAGGACAGTTTTGTGCGGGCCAACAGTGGGTAAGTGGAGCGCTTCGCCCGATTCATTTATTTACACTCCGCTTTTCGGAGGAGTTTAGCCGCTCATGCGACTTCGTCGCTCCGCTAAGGGTATGTCAACAACTGTCAAGCAGGCGCCTGTGGCTAAGTCTATTCGAGGACAGTTTTGTGCGGACAGTGGGTAAGTGGCGAGCTTCGCGCGGTTCATTTATTTACACTCCGCTTTCCGGAGGGGTTTAGCCGCTCATGCGACTTCGTGGCTCTGCTAAAAGTATGTCAACAACTGTCAGGCAGACGCCTGGGGCTAAGTCTATTCAAGGGCAATTTTGTACGGGCCAATAGTTGTAGTTATACCAACGTTTTTTTACTAATAGCTATTATCTTAAACGGGAAAATGTGGCTTTATTTCTATATTAATATCGAAATAGGGCCATATTTGTGTTTTTTTTTCCATAAATGTGGCCTTATTTCCATGGTTAAATGTGGTTTAGTTTCCAAGTTGTGTTGTGAATTAAGAGCCGCCGTCCGTTATTTCCATTTTTCGATGGTAATAAGGCCACATTTTGAATTATGTGGCCTTATTTTATAGGGCGCTATTTCACGTCACCGTTATCTGCACATCATCACCGAAGCTTTTTACTGAAATCTAACATCTGAGTTTCAAACAACTGCACTAACCTCACTCTCTCTCTCTCTGTCTGTTCTTTCTAATGCACGCGCAGTGTTAAAAGTTTTTATAACCGTTTAAGTGCGCGCTTTTTATACACAAAAAGGTTTATAATTTGCGCGTGTTCAAGCCCCTTATGGAATTTGTTATTTGAAATCTTTTAAGTCAGACGGTTTCAATTAGAATAGAGTTGAGCCCACTAATAAGGGGTATTCCACTTATCCACTTACCGCTTATGTAAGTATTGTAGATTCGATTGTGTTTTTGTCTACTACTCGTTCATAAATAGAAATACTTTGGTTTATAGAGATCACTAGTGTTATGAGTTAGCATTAAAAACTGTATATTGTTCCTAAATACGTAATTCCCGTTAAAAAGTTTTATATCTCTATTATTTTATCCGAAAACAATACCTAATTAACGCTTGTTTTACTGAATGAAAAGTATTCGAGTAGACGTGATCATGAATTCTACTTTAAAATTATTCAGATAGTAAAGAGAAATTGCTCGGCTAAATGAATATTCGGACTATAATGGTTAGATAGTAAAAACTAATGTATTGATGTAACTAGACAATACAATCCATGGAGATGATTTTGAAACATTAAAAATTTAAGTGAATTCGACACTGAGCAATAATATCATAACTTACATCCTGTCGACCTTCGTAGGGAATAGAGCGTCAGAAACTATTACGTTGCAATACTCTCCAAATCATCACCAAGTCTCTGATTCTTCTTCAACTATTCAGAAACATAGCACGCAATGGATACTCCTCACCACCTCGTAACCTGTCAACTTAGAGAAATTCTGCCTTAGTACAGATGTTGTCTTAAACTACTTCGATGTTTACTCCACTTGGATAAATGGATATGTGTAAATATTAGATGTCTATCCTATTTATTACAAGAAATTATGTCACAATACATACTATATGTGCTATGTATTATGTCATACCCTAAGCTATTTTCCCAAAGTGGGTATTTTTTGCAGGGTTCATTCAAAAACGATATGGCCTGGTGGTTTGCTGGATCCAGCAAGTTCCCTTTATTGTGTATTGGAAAAATTAGTTCATCCATGAATGTCTATAGAACCCTGTTTCCAAAAATACTGATAAATAATATATTAAGTAAGCTCCCCTTCTAATGCTAATCGATAGGATCAGAAAGTTCATGAGTCACTATTTTACTGAAACTGATTTTATAGCACAAATCGATTCTTATTATCTATATGGATAATATGATATAAACAGCATAAATTCACTGACGTGAAACGGGCTAAATTTCTACTGAAGGAATTTTTTGTTTTTTTTTTTTGTTTTGTTAGTACAGAATGGACATGAGTCAGAGACAAGAATCCCATAAATCCAATAAAAATGTAAAGTTTCCTAAAAATGATATCGAAGTTTAAAATAACATCAGTGATCTGCAGAGACAATTTTTATTTGAATACTAATACTAACTCATAGGAAGCAATCCCTTTAATTTTTCTTCTTAAATTCTTTCTCCCCTCGGGGGGCATTTGGCGTCAACAACGCCTGTGCGTCATCTTGTTCGGAGTTTTGCGACGCGTTTGAGCTGGCTAAAACTCATTTCCAAAGAGCTTGATTCTTTCTCGACTATCCTGCGCCGTTTGCCTAGTGTATCCCCCTGTTTCGCCTGCCTGGGTGAGTGGATTCCACTGAATGGCGTGTTTCGCAACGTTCTTTAATGCGTTCTAATATGATTCTAGCTTTTATCTCGGTTGCGCCCAGGAGAATGTATTGTAATCCCTGTAATGCAATTACATAATTACACGACGTAAGTTGGAAAGGATAGATGAAGAGAGAAAAATTGGTGTAGTGGTTTGAAACTCAGGTGAAACTAGGTTTCAGAAAAAACTCAGAAGAGAATTGTTTAGTTAATTTGTAATTGTTTTGTAATTTACAGTATTTTTCCTCGCTCACCTGATGCCATTCACATCAAACATCAGTCAATTCTTGCCGTATGGACCCCCCTACTGCCAGTGTTATGCCTTCGCAGTAGAGCTGGCATATTCTTTCACAATTAATCGGACTGACTTTATTTATTTACTGTGAAATAAATAAATGTTTCTTCAGATTAGGATTTGAATCATGAATCATTAGCAATACAATCCATGATGTTACCACTACACCATTGCGAGATAAGAGAGTTTGACTAAAGAAATGCACTTCATTTGCAGCACTAGACTTTTTATTGACTGTATTTGTGCCTTAAATAACAACTCATTTACTTCATCCCATTAAATTATTTCAATTCGATTGACTGCATAAATGACAAATCTTAGAAAATTTGTAATCCAAACTATGCAATCAAAGGAAATATTATATTTTCGATAAGTAAGAATAAGACAGATCTCAGTGATTTCAACCTTAAAAGTATAGATGTATAGCAAATTATTGGCCCCACTCAACAATTACATTCAGTTAGCTAAATTAAATATACATGTACGTATTACGAGTACATTCCAGACATTTTTCTATAAACTTGACATCTTCTCTTCAACCAATTTACTCGCTGACATGACTTGAAATATAATTCCGTTGAAATGGCCTTTTATAAAATCAATATATCAATTAAGTCTAAAAATCTTTGAGAACAATTATTTCATCAATAACGATCATCATGATCACCATTAAACGCATCTTTGACGTTTGGAAATTCTATTCATTGATCGCAATCTCAAAGTCAGAGTAAGCAATTACGTAAGTGTATTAAATTAAGTTCGGTGATGATGTTGATGCGACCATAATAGCTTTTTTTTTAAATAATGATTCTATTTTTCTTTCAGTGGGAGTACTTACAAATAATTCACCATTATCCTACTAATTTGGTGGTAATTAGTCATGAAAATTAGCCTCAGTTGTCACGGCACTCACACACGAACCTACCACACATTTTCGTCATCTTCTTACCCAGAAGTATTACCCTCCGAATGTAACACTTATTTATGATCACTTGTGAATTACCTCACTTCCTTCGGTTGTCAAAACCTGACAAAAGTTTCAAATAGTCATTAAGAGGGATTGCTGGGAAACTACGGGTCATTATATGAAATTAAATTTACAAACAAATTTTTTTTATACATGTCACGCTAACCCAAAAGTGTCGAATGATCTCATGAAATAATTTGCAAACTTCATATTTACTGTCGTAAATTATCAAAACGTTGAATTTATTGTCTAATGTGGGTGTTTATGAAAATGAATATATAAAAACCACAAGTCGTATTATAACAAATATACCTAGGTATATAATATACTTCTTTGAAATAGAAGAACTTGCAAATCAGTCGGAATTGGGACAAGAAACAGTTCTTATACAAAGTTAATTCCATGTTATTCAAATGATACTATTAAATTCCTTGGATAGAGTTAGAGTTGGGGAGTCAACGTACTTCTCTTTGTAACCTCCTTGAACCATAAAACAATTTTTCTTCCGAGTTATTTTTGCCATTTGATTGTTTTGCTAATTTTGTTTGTCGAAATATATGTACGTATCGTGCAGGCATAAATTAAGTCAAAGAGCTTCATTGTTTATTTTGCTAAACTTTCGCAATGTATCCACGCGACAAAGGTGTAATTTCATATCATGACAAAGAGATATTTGCAAACTTTTGCACTCTATAAATTACATAATTGCTCTGATGGTTTTACGTAAGAAGTAGTTTTTGTACTGGGAATTTATAAAGTTCATTGAACTAGGTTTTTCTTTAACTTGCTTCTAAGACTATAACTCTTTTAATGCAATAGAATGCATAATGTACGTAGGAGATAAAAGGATGTGATAGAAAAGATGTTATTTTCGGGTGTAGTGGTCTAAGAAACTTGCACACACCGCGGGTGGCATCCAAACTGGTCAGGAAGAAGGCGAATTTTGTTGCATTGATTTTTATTGCACTGTATTTTTGTTAAGCACTTGCTAAATTAATCTAGGTTTTAAATAACCGCACTATGTATATAATACTATTATATTATTTGTATATGTGTATGCCACTCAAAAACCAGCTCTTTTATTTTCATTTGCTGGTATTCATATAGGAATCAAATTTAGTAAGGACGTTTGTTTAGTGAGTAGTTTTGTGTATTAAAATGATCCTTATGATATTTAACATAACGTTAAACGAAAATTACTTGTCAACCTCAAGTTCCTTCGCACATTCTAAAAAATATAAGGCAGGCTACTCGGTCATCTCTCTTCTCATTTGGTCGATTTTAGTCCCTTCTGAATGGGCGGCAAAAATCATTACAATGTCTTATCTCGCAAACTATGGAAGATGTCAAATTTGGGGTTATTTATGTATTCAAAGGTTTTCTATTTTCAAATTGTTGGATCAAGTACTTTCAGAGATAAAAGGAGTAAGGCACTCGTTTTTAAACACTCATTCACTGTAAGTGGATATTTGAAGTCATAAATTGAAAAAAAAATAGAAAAATAAATCTGATCAAAAATATCTTTCCAACCAATCATGTTCGAGAAAGCAATTTTTTGTCACTCATTTTCCTTGCAATGAAGTTACTTCTAAAATAAATCTAGCTATGTCTGAAGACCAATAGTCTACAATGCAGTAGATAATATGTGTGGAAATTAGGTATATATCTTTTTTAGCTTGAAGCTAGAAGATGGTGATAGACAGTGGACAGAAAGACAGGCGTATAGACAATAGTATACCAGAACCAGAGCGTAAATATATTTGTGGAGCTGCAAAAATAATAAGCAAATACCTATACTTGACATTGGAACAGAAAGTACTGTCAGTTACTACGTTTTTAAAATGCGTGGGTCTAGACAATTTTGAATGTTTACTAAGCAAGTCAACTAAAAAAGCCCTTCGTCACTAAAAATTAGAAAAGCTACTCAAGGACTCAGTCAGCAAAAGTTCGACGCGTCTTTCTGCTTTAGTTCAATTGAATTTTGTATCCACGAAGGCCCAAATATTTCTCCAAAATACGCCAAGATCTTCACGGAGGGGTTTCGCTTCTCGCGTATACTTTCAGAAAACAGCAGCAATATTTCAACACTTTGATGAAGTGTGCAGTTTTCCAATCTTCCAATTCCCACAGAATCATAGCGCTGTCATTTCAGAGATAACCACAATCAGTTGTTGTAGTTCAAGCTTGGCTATTGAAAAACACTACCTGTGCCTGTTGCCTTGGCATTCGTTATTTCACTCTTCATCGATTATTAATTGTATCCTGTCTCATAATTTAGATTGTGTAAACTGTAAAGAGTTAGAACGGCTAGACTGCTAATTTGTAAAGAATTCTAGTAATTTCTCAGTAGTTATTCCATTAGGCTTCTTATAGATGTTTAAGCAATTTGTATTCGGCGGCTAGAAATCATGTGTGTCTCATCTCTCTAATATTTAAAATCTTTTCCCACAACCACGACGATAAAATACCTATGCTTTACGAAACGATTTACGAATCTTGGTGTATTTTTTAAGTTTTGAGAGTTGATATCTCTGGTTTTAACTTATGAGCGTATTTATAGCGTATAAGCCTTTTTTTATAAATTTTTATTTTTTTGACTTTCTGTGCACTAAGCAAACTTCTATTCGATGACCTCAAATTCAAGATCGTGTGAGTTTCAGTATCAAGTACTTTTCAGTGCTTAATGAACCACGACTTCTAGATCGTGTGAGTTTCAGTATCAAAACGGAGTACTTTTCAGCGCTTAATGAGCCACGACTTCTACCTTCCCACGAGTTTTCCACCTTGTAGTTGTCATATTTCAAAGAACATTTTCCTTGGCGCCCATGTGACTCAACTTTCTTGGACTACATCGTCTACACTGTTTAATTTAATATGCGTTGACAGATATGTTCGCCAACTCGTGTTCTCTGTTTTGAACTCTCTAGAAGTGATCATTCCAGATTTTTATCATCCGCTGTAACTTTACAAGGGAACTCCCTCCTTTATCATTGTTTAAAAAATTTGCAAATACATACTGTATCTGCACAATAACTCCTTATTCTATTCTTATTAGAATATAAACGTGCTTAGAACCGGATTCCAACAAGTCAAAGTCTTTTCTTCAAATTTATAGTGCAACATCAAAAAAGTTCCTAATGATTTATTTATAAGACCCAATGTGAAGCATTAGAAAAGTAATAATTTACCTTCGCTACCACTTCACTTATAGCTATTATCCATTCAACACTCCTATCCTTTCCTATAATCAACCATCAAAGTCATTGATTTATAGAATAGCACTCGATATAAAATCAATAGACGAATAAATTTAATGTTACTAGAACAATGTCAACAGATTTGGGCATTTATTGTTTGACTGCACCATTGCATGTCTCGATGAAACAATGACAGTATATATAGCTCAGGAAGGAAACATAATTTTTTTCTTTGGAGCCAAATAGCAATCAATCGAATCGCAGACAATCGCTTATTCTGAAATCCGTGTCCTTGGATTAAGGAAGTCAATACCACTTTCGTAACCCATACCGAAAGTAGCATGGTAATGGCCTTGGAATATACGACAAATCTAGCGGTGTAGTGCGGTAGAGATTTGCATGAGCTATATGTTGCCATAATGTGTGTTGTTTTGCTTTAATTCTAATTCATAATCGATAAATGTGATGAATGGTAAAATTATGTTAAGTATACGTATATGCCGTAGTGCATCAGTTTAAGTTTGCTAAAATATGTATACCGCTGGCGAAACATTGTTTACTGGATTTTCTTTTCATTTTCGTTTTTGTTTTTTATTTCTGTGTCTTCTAGGTACGAAGAAAATGGAATACAAAACCCGCCAATGGCACGAGAAATGCTTCTGTTGCTGTGTCTGCAAAACGCCCATTGGCACAAAATCCTTCATCCCACGTGAACAAGAGATCTACTGTGCCGGTTGTTACGAGGAGAAATTCGCAACCAGATGCATTAAATGCAACAAAGTAAGTCTACTGGTGATATCATTAATGGAGATCTAAAATTGTTTTTTTTTTGTATCCGTAGGTCATTACTGCTGGCGGTGTGACTTATAAGAATGAGCCATGGCATCGTGAGTGCTTCACCTGCACTAATTGTAATATCACTTTGGCTGGACAGCGATTTACTAGTCGTGACGAGAAACCGTATTGTGCCGAATGCTTCGGCGAATTATTCGCCAAAAGATGCACTGCGTGTGTGAAGCCTATTACAGGTAAGTAAAGCCTAGACATTTGTGTAAGTTGAGTGGGAAAGGCGGGCCTAAACACGAAAATTGCTTATTTTGATAATTCGTTTTGAATTCTTTGGTATACTAAAAGCATAGTAGGAAAATCGTGTACCTGGAGCAGGATTTAATATTTTTAATTAGACGCCTTACTGAGCAATTATAGTTATTCCCCGTTTCAGATTGCTAGTTTAAACTAGAGTTTAAGCAAACTCGTACCTGAACCTAAAATCTGAATTTAAATCGATCGGCTTAGCACTGTAACTGAATCAAGTTTATCATTCTATTGCTTGTAAAAGCAATATGTCTGAGGGTAAAACTGCCACCACGTTGTCAAAAACGCCCTTTGACATAAAACTGTAGATCACTTCCATTCGTGGAAATAATATGGAATGCCTAACTTAAAGTGCTGATAAGCGGCTTATTTTTTTTTTAATAGCATGCGAGTGCGAGCAAGAGTTTTTAAATCTGTTATAAGTGCTTTCGATTGCGAGCATTTGAAAGCGACTCTGTCAGGCAATCCAAAAGTAGGCAAAGAGCCGTTGGCGAGCAGCTCGCGAGCTGTTTGCGAACATTTGTGACCAGCTATTAGGGTTTATATTAATATACAATACTAGCTGACCAGTGCTCACCTTGCATCGCCCGCATTTTGGTTGACGGTTATTTCATTGTTGAAATATAATTGCCAACTGAATACAATACCGAAAATGTGTAAACTTAATTACAACTTCCCCGTGGGAATCCCCACCAGAGCACACACAAACCCGCTCACAACACACAATTTATTTTAAATCCATTAAAACATTCTAAAATATGGACAAATCCAACGATCAACATATCATCTAACAAAATGGAAAAATATTGCAATGTTTCTATCTTTTTACATGCACATGTATGTACATATGTACGCGTTTATTGCCAAATCTCTAAATTGCACGAAGTTTTGATAGCATATACATATCGTTCATCCATTCATTCATTTTCAATGGCCCGCTAATCCTTCATGAGGGTCGCGGGGGCAGGATGCTCAGGTGGACTCTCCATCCTTCTCAATCCTCCGCCATTGACTCCAATTCATCAGGGAGAATCCCTAAGCGGCTCCAAGAGAGATGTCGGACTTGATCCAACCATCTATTTCTGGGCCTTCCGCGAAGTCGTCTACCTGATGGCACGGCAACCATGGCGCGTCTTGGAAGCCGGTCTGGGGGCATACGCACTACGTGACCAAACCATCGAAGCATAGATCGTTCCGTACGGAGAAGTAGCTGCTCAACGTTGAGCGCCTCGCGTACTCTGGTGTTGCGCACTCGATCTCTACGAGTTATTCCAACAACACCGCGAAGGAACCTCATTTCGGCAGCTTGTATCCGCGATCTTATTCTTTCCGTCACTACCCAAATTTCATGACCATAGGTGAGAGTTGGAACATACACCAAGTTAAAAACCGATAGCTTAGCTTGAATACTAAGTTCGGCCTTCCTTATAACAGATTGGCCAAGCTCTCTCAAAATTGATCCAGCCTGACCAATTCTACAGGATAACTCGGCATTGCTCCTCCCATCACTCGTGAATAAAACCCCGAGGTACTTAAACTTCTCCACCTGCTTCAGTGGGACTCCACTAACATGCAGAGTGCACTGAATGGGTTTTTTGGAAACGACCATTACTTCCGATTTGTTCACGTTGATCTTCATTCCAGCATCATCACAAACGGCTACAAACTTTTCGAGTGCGCGCTGAAGTTCGGTTTGAGAGGACCCAAGGATGACCAAATCATCCGCAAAGAGCAGATGACTAATCCTTAGGTCTCCCACTTTGAAACTTTCCCCGCCACGGCTGCGCTGTATCATCCAATCCATATATACAATGAAGAGGAGAGGTGACAAAACGCACCCCTGGCGGAGTCCAACGCCCACAGTGAAAGGTATTGATTTAACACCGTTTATCCGAACACAGCTTTTACAGTTTGTATATAAAGACTGAACGGCCCTTAACAGGGAACCATCAATCCCATACTCCTGCAGAACACTCCAGAGTTTGCCTCGAGAAACCCTATCATATGCTTTTTCCAAATCCACAAAACAAGTGTAGACAGGTTTGGCATATTCCCAGGCCTTCTCAAGAACCATTCTGAGAGTGAACAACTGGTCGGTTGTACTTCTACCGGGACGAAAACCGCACTGCTCATCCCCCAAACTGTCCTCAACCACAGCTCTGGAACGCTTTTCTAGCACCTTAGCGAAGACTTTTCCAGGGAGACTTAAAAGAGATATACCCCTGTAGTTGGCGCAATCTCTTTTGTCCCCTCTTTTAAAAAGAGGAACTATCACCCCCATTTGCCAATCACCAGGTGTTTCACCGCATTCCCAGGCCACTTTAATGACACGCGAGAGCCATTGCACTCCCTCTTTACCTAAAGCCTTGAGCATTTCTGGCCGAATGTCGTCCACACCAGCAGATTTGCTAACTTTTAGCGCTTTGATCGCCAAAGTTACTTCCTCTACCGTAGGACTACTTTCCGCCCAACTCTCGACCATAGGTCTGTCATCTTCGGTGCCCTGTTCGGGATTGAGCAATTCTGAAAAGTGCTCGCTCCATCTGCGTAAGATGTCCTCCTCATTGGAAAGAAGTCTACCGTCTTTGGATTTGACTCCTTCAACGATATTCAACTTTTTTCCTCTGAGTCGGCGGACGGTCTGCCAGAACATCTTATTTGCAGATCTGTGGTCACGTTCCAATTTCTCGCCAAACTCCTTCCAAGACTGTTCTTTCGCTGTTTTCACAGCTAATTTGCAAGTTCTTCGCGCCTCAGTGTACCGATTTCGAGAACCGGAGTTCCCCAAGTGAATCCACACCTTAAAGGCTCTCTTCTTCTCTCTGATAGCTTCTTGAACTCCAGGCGTTTTAAACCAAGCAGTTCTTTTCTCACCACCAGCCGCCACACCAAGCCGCTTCACTCCACAAACATCTCCCGCAGAGGCAATAACCGCTGTTGAAAACAGTTGCCATTCTTTCTCTACATTTGATGGAACAGTTGGAATTCGTTCAAACCTTTCAGATATTGGCCGTGCAAATGTCTCCCGTATCTCATCGCCCTGTAACCTCTCCCATCGTATGCGTGTAACCATCCTTGGTTTACGCTTTGGTAGGGGAGGCACTCTCTCGCTAAGATACAATTTGCACAGCACTAAGTGATGATCAGTTGACAGTTCGGCCCCTCTCAATACGCGAACATCACAAACCATTCTCTTCAGACACGATGGTGCCACAAAGAAATCGATCAGCGACTTCTGCTGAAGACTCTGACGGTACCACGTGTATTTGTGAATGTCTTTGTGTGGAAAGATGGTGTTCATGATGGATAAGCCATTTTCACAACAAAAATCCAACAACCTCTCTCCGTTCGCGTTTTGATCAGGATCACCGTTCCTCCCAATCACACTCCCCCATGTCATAACATCTACACCCACATGAGCATTGAAGTCACCCATCAGGACAAAAGAATCCATATCTGCAACCTTTTCAAGGGCAACATCAACTTCATCTAAGAAAGCTGCGTACTCTGACAGAAGGTTCGGTGCATACACCTGCACCAATGCCAGAGTTAATCTTTCAAGCTTGAGCTTTAAGATCGCAACTCTCCCTCCTAATGGTATCCACTCCAATACTCTGACTGTCAACCTGGGACTTGTGAGTATCCCCACTCCCGCCCGAGCAGACATTGAGGGTGCGACTCCTGACAGGAAGAGCTTCCACCCACCCGAAAGGTCCACAGTTTTAGAACCTCTCTGCTTTGTTGAAGAGACGCCAACTATATCTAGTCGACTTTTAACAGCCTCCCCAACAAGCTCAAGATCCTTCCCTGTGAGCGATGAGACGTTCCATCTGCCTATCCTAAGTCGATGCCGTTGTCGAATCTCAGAAAGTCCATCTGTGCCCCTATCGGTGCACAGCGCGTTCACCCCTTGACCCCCGTAATGGTTCGCGAGACCATTGACAGGAAGCTCGTAGCCATTTCGGGTTTGACCCGGCCGGCTGCCGAGCGGGACAAGCCGACCACCAGACGCTCGCATCCTGACACCCTTCAGGCCTGGCTCCAAAGGATGCCCTGGCTTACCAGGCTTGGCAATATCCGAGGCCGGTCGTCTTCTTCGTGTCATCATGGGGTGTGCGCTTTGTTAGCCGTGACTGGGTTGTATGGATGGGAATAACTATTTAAGTTACCCCATCCGCACATCCCAGTCACGTTGCCCGCCCCCCACCACGAGGAGGTCAGCTGCCAGGGCGGCCATACATAGCATATACATATCGTAATTAATAAAATTTAAAATGTCTTAGGCACTGATAATGATTTTTTCAATTTTTACTCTAGAAGAGATCAGACTTACTTACATAGGTGGCGCTATAGTCCGGGGTGTACATGGTCCTCAACCAACAAACCTCTCCAGCCAGCACGGTTACGAGCCAATTGCCTCCAGTTGCACATGCCAAGACGGTTGAGGTTCCCCTCCACTGGTTTGCGCCACCTACAGCCTGGTCGTCCTCTACTGCGCCGTCCATCCGGGGTGGGTTCGAAGACTTTCTTAGCGGGAACGTTGGGCTCCATCCGCTCTAACTGACCCAGCCATCTTAGTCGCTGTATGTGAACTCTTCTGGCTAAGTCGATGTTTCTATATAGGCCGTATAGTTCGGCATTGTACCTTCTCCTCCACTCACCGTCTATACAGACGGGACCAAAGATCGCTCGAAGAATTTTTCTCAAAATAACAAAGGGCATCCTCCCATGCCTCTGTGCCATACAGCAGGACTGTGATAATTAGTGTCTTATAAAGAGTTACTTTAGTATTTCTAGATAGGGCTTTGTTACTCAATTGCCGTTTTAGCCGATAGAAACAACGATTGGCAACAGTAATTCTTCGTTTGATCTCCCCACTGATGTTGTTTGCGGAGCTCACTATAGAGCCTAGGTAAACAAAGTTCGTTACTACCTCAAAATTATATCTGTCTATTGTGGCGTTCTGTCTAAGACGCCGATGTCGGGTGCCCTTTTTTGTAGACAGCATATATTTTGTTTTGTTCTCATTGACCGCTAAACCCATCTTTACTGCCTCGATCTCAATACTCGCAAATGCCCCATTAACGGCCCGCTGAGTTCTTCCGATTATGTCAATGTCATCGGCATAAGCGAGTAGTTGTACAGACTTGTAAAAGATTGTACCTCCGGTGTTGGCTTGTGAGTTTCGTACAATTATCTCATGTTCTATGTTAAAGAGATTGCATGATAGCGCGCCACCTTGTCTAAGACCTTTCCTGACATCGAACGTTTCGGTGATGTTCTTACCCACTTTGATGGAGCAGCGACAGTTCTCCGTCGTCATTGTGCACAAACGGACGAGCTTGGCAGGGATATCAAGGCTAGACATGGCCATGTATAACTCGTCTCTATACACGTTATCATAGACAACTTTGAAATCGATGAAGAGGTGGTGCGTATCGATTTCATATTCATGGTTTATTTTTATACGTAGTGTGAATATTTGGTCAATGGTGGGCTTTCCAGGTCCTGAAACGGCACTGACAAGGATCTTTCAGGTTGTTGACGATCGGTTTTAGGCGTTCACATAATACCGCAGACAGGATCTTTTATGCGATGTTGAGGAGACTTATACCTCTGTTGCCGCAGTTCAGAGGGTCTCCTTTCACACACTAAAGTTCAAAACAGCGCGCCCATATACTCACACATACACACTATTGCAGCGATAGCCACTGCTGCATGACTGGTCGTAGTGGTCTAAAAGAAAATTGGTCTAAGGGAAAATTGTGCCGATGATTTAATTAATTGTTTTTACCGGAGAAGAAAGCATCCAGGGATAGCATAGAGCGTTGGTGGCTAAAACCATAACTATCGCAGGTTCGTCTCCTGCCTCTGGAAATAATGTTTTCTTCTTTGATCAATTCTCCAAAAATAATTATTCTTTACATTGATATTCCGTCAGTGAGGATTATTGGTACGGCTGATTTGTTGATTGACAATTAATTGGAAACTTCAAATTAATAAAAAAATCATCAAAAAAATGCATGTGCCAAAAACACGATTCGAACCTCGATCACCGAGGGAAGAATGGTGAACACAGCATCTTAGCCATCTCGACAATGGTAGTGTTCTGCTAGGCGATGTCAAAGCCCTACCAGTCTTCTGCAGATAATGCAATAGTAACGTTCAGTTTTAATTGTTTTTAGCATAGCTCAGCTTCAAGACAACGCAGAAGGATGATTTATACCTTAAAGGTATCAGCGGCGAATTTACTAAATTCGCTTTTTTTCCAATCCGGTGATACATTACTGAGCTAGGGCTGTATAATCACCATTTTATGACGAACAATTAGATCTCAACCCCCTTTATGCCACTTAGACTCTGAATTTCGGGAAATCCCTTCTTATCTCGCATCAAGGCAAAATAAAGAATAACTGTGCAAAATGTTAAGTAACTACAGTCCAACAGTTTTGGAGAAACCGTGTTCACAAGGTCACAAGTCTTTGCTTTTATAGTATTTAAGATTTCGTGTTGTTCAGGGTAATTTGGGATAAGTAATGATTTTTCGGGATACTATTTGTCTAGTGGCGCAGTGTGAAAAATAATCCAAAAGGGTTCTTATTTCCTTAGCTTGGTTTTTATGAAAACGTAACATTTTAAAAGTGAGAGCCGTTTAAATAAAAATCTAATTTTTCAAAAAAAAAAATCTATTTACACATGTATGTATATATTTTTATTTATGGTAGGATATATTGTAGTCCTACCATAAATTACGTTACAAAATTTCCAGCGCAAACTGTTTGAAGATACCATTACTAACTTTTTTCAAAGCACATACTATAAAACGCAATAAATATCACCCAGTTTGATTTCAGCTACTGATCGGTTATCATGGAGTGGGATATGAAGAAAAATCGTATTCCTATCATAGCGTTGCAATTTTAATTACTAAAACCGCTCCGGATATCAAACATTTTTGTGTATCGTGCTGTATATCAATTTTTTGAATTCTCTCAATCGGAAGACAGACCAAGAAGTTGTCGTCCACCCTTTGCCGTACGAGCGCGATTGTAAAAGCTGTGCGCGGGTGAATTCGAAGAAATTATGTCGCGTAAACTAGAAACATCCAACAGATCTATATCAAATCACATTCGGGATAATCTCAATATGAAAGCCCATAGTCGGTCAACTGCACATCTATTGATGTCTAATTTAAAGCAAATTAGGCTTGAAAGATGCAAGCGACTTTTACTTGCTTATTACTGGCGATAAGATCAGATGTAGAGGGGTCAAAAACAAGTATTTATTACTATGGGAGGGGAGGGTCTATCTCGCCCCGTTTAGGAGGTAGGGGCAATTTTAGAAAAAAATGACTTAACATGAAAAAAAAAATATCAAAAAAAAAAAAAACAACGGCAACACTTATAATGAAGTACTATACCGGTTTTGGAAGCCAGAAATCTGTTCTTTAATCCTAAATTTAAAATAAATTGTTTATGTCAATAGTTTTTGAAAAATTCGCATGCAAACTCAACATTTTGATAAAGTTGCGTTACCCGGGTGTTAGGCGAACCCCACAGGCGGATCAGTAGAAATGCGGTGAAGTGGGAGGGTTATGATCCCTTGTTTTCGGATCATAACCTCGCTGATAAAAGGAAGACGAAGAAGAACAGTACCCGGGTGGACCGCTTTTTTTTCATTATTTTATCAAAATGTTGATTTTGCATGCGAATTTTTCAAAAACTATTGACATAAATAATTTAATTTAAATTTAGGATTGAAGAACAGGTTTCTGGCTTTCAAAACCGATATAGTACTTCATTGTAAGTGTTGCCATTGCTTTTTAATATTTTTTTTTTTTTCATTTTAAGTCTTTTTTTTTTCTAAAATTGCCCCTACCTCCTAAATGGTGCAAGATAGACCCCCCGTAATAAAAAATGCTTGTTTTTAAGCCCTCTACAAAAACCCGTTATCACGTTTTGGCGCCAAAGTTATCGTACTCGTGCCCAAAGACACCTAAAGAAGCGAAAAATACTATCCCTAGGGCTCAGCGCGGTCATCATCGTGCTTCCGTTTTTGTGAAAAAGGAGTGAAAACTGGTGCAAACGTGTACCAAGAAGATGTCCTAGAAGGCATCGTAAAAGGCTTTGCAAATGTCTTTTTTAATGGATGGGTTTTCCAACAGGACTCTGCTGCAGCAAATAAGGCCAAAAAAACTCAGCACTGGCTTAGAATTAACATTCCTGCTTTTAGTGCATCCGAGGATTGGCCTCCAGGAAGCCCAGATTTAAATCCTTTGGATTATTCTTTGTGGTCAGTGTTGGAAAGTATGACCTGCAAGAGACCCCACCGAAATTTGGAGAGTCCCAGAAGTGCTTTAACCACAGCAGCATTATCCATACCCCTGAGAATCGTGCGTGCAGCTGTAGGCCAGTGGCGGTCACTTTGAATAAACCGCAATTTTTGTATATGAGCGTTTTTGAGCGCTTTAGTTGGGATTCCATCTATTCCACTTATCCGTTTTGTAGCCAAACGATTTTAGGATCTGAGTCGCACGAGGCCAAAGATTCGCGTCAAGTATCGTTGTCTTCCTGCATTCGAATTATATCTATTAGGATCTCGTACTATATTTAAAGACTCATTAGCCTTAGAATTGTCGCTACATGACTCAATCTTCTGTGTTCTGCCCAGCCCTCACGACACTGAATAATTTTTAACAAGCCTGATTAAATATATAGGCCTTAACTCATTTGCAACTTTTACTATAAATTATTTTACTCTCTTATTTCAGGCATTGGTGGAACACGCTTCATTTCTTTTGAAGACCGCCACTGGCATCATGATTGCTTCATTTGTGCCAGCTGCAAGACATCTCTTGTTGGACGTGGCTTCATTACCGATGGACCCGATATTATCTGTCCCGAATGCGCTAAACAAAAGCTTATCTAGGCTTAAAATACAACATCAACAGCAACAACAACCACAACTAGATAAAGAAAAAATTTATTTTTGCAAAATAACCACTAAACAAATTTATATCAAAAGTCAATGCTGTTTATTATAAAAGAATAAAAGAATTAACAATTTTGCACCAGCATCAGCAAAAAATTGAAACACAAATATTAGAAAAAATGCAAACTCAATTCCCCACTCCACTTAATTGTTGTTGTTTACTACTTCTGATTCTTTAAACTATAATTTTTTTTCTCAAATTTATTATTTAGTAAATAATTTTCCTTATTTTTTTCTTCTATATGTTCAATATTCCTTTTCTTCATTTGTCTAACTGATTTGTAATGATTTTTTTTTTTTATTTAAATAAAATTTATTTTATTATGCAAGATTAAGAAAATATAATATATGTATAGTATATATTAATGTATTTATATTATTCACCAATATACAATTGCTTATTAAAAGAAGAAACAAACAACACGAAGTAAAAAGGAACAAATTATTGCCAATGTATTTACAAATATTAAAAAGATGAAATTATGATATATAAATAGAAACATTAATTTTTGAAAGAAAAAAATTTTATTTTTGTTAATAATATATACATATATATAGTTATGAGATGTTCACCTTTTAGCAATTAAAAAGAAAAGAAAAAGTTATATCTTATACACCTGTAAAATGTATATTTATAAAAAAGAAAACAAAAAAAAAAAAACAAAATCAAAAATCAAGAAAAGAAAAAAAAATCCTTAGGTCTGGCGTTACAGTATATCGTAGATATTACATTTTGTGCCTGTAATCTGTATGTACGTTGCATTTTCTATTTTGTTGTAAAGTCTTAATTTTTATTTTTTTTTTTTTATTTTTGCTGGAAACATGTTACTAATTTGCATTTTAATTTCTTTTCTTATTATTTAAACTGAAACTTTATTTTTTATGTTATTCTTAAACTATGACAATTTACTGATACTATTTGATTGTAATCCATTTGATTTGAGAAGTCAAAATATTTTAAATAAAATTTTTAATTTAAATGTGTTGTTTACTATTTCCTGCATTTTTAACAACGATACTAAGTTAAGATGCACCTGTGGGATACCACTTTTCCCCTATTATTTTGTGCTGTGCCGAAAACTGTCTTTATATTAGTCGATCGAATTTTGGAAATGTTTTGACATCTTTTATAGTTCATGCATTCAGTATTATGCTTATCACGAAAACGTCGTACAAAACTCGGTATTAGAATACCGTTACTTTCTGTCATTCTTGTTCTTGTCTCTTGCGAAAATATATTTTCTTCGAAAGCGAAAGTTGTGAGTATTCTAGACTTACTCTTAGTTTTTGAAGTTCATTTTAATCATTTTACCATGTTTTTGAAAAAATATGTATGAGAAGAAATTTACCCTTCATCGAAAAAAGCCAAAATCAACGCGTACAAGAATGAATGCCGAAGTTACCGTTATATCTTCAAAAAAAATTGGTAAACGCAAGAAAGGAGTAAACATCTGTCTGCCATGATAAGAACCAAAAACCAAAAGTACCTCAAGCTACTATAAGCAAAGATAGACGCGCGATTCTTCCTGAAACCTTTAACAACACTATGTAAGTAACTGATAGGAAGTTATGAATTGCAGTTGAATAAATCCTGAAATGAATGTGATATACCATACATGATAATGTACATATTTTCCATGATGCTCATTGACAAAACACAGACTTCAATAAACTAATAATAAAAAAAAATTATCGAAGACGAGTGGGAATATACTATAAACTTAAACGTCAGTAGAAACCACGGCTACCGGCGCGGGTTTGGCTCCGCAAGGAGATGAGGCGGCAGTGGCAACCCGAAACGACCCTACACCTTCACCACAAATGCAGCCAGAGGAAAATAAACATCAAATATCCTACCCTGCAAGAAATGTTTCAATGACCCCGCTATCATCGGCCAACCTTGCAGGACGACCAAAACGGAGAATTCAGTGGAGTGACGAAATGAACAAATTTGTCATTGAAACGTACTACCACACCACCCGTTGGGAAACTTTACTGGCAGGTTATAGAAAATGCGTGCACATAATGTTTGTGGAGAAATACCCTCACCTGGCCCACGTAACTGAATAAAATATCGCAGACCGTAGAGCAGCAGGAACTGAAAGCCAGACCGCTTACTGATTCCGTCAGAGAAGAGTTAGGTCTGAGCTTAGCAACAAACAAAAACTAAGTAGCAATGCTACAATGCAAGGAGAGCATATAAATGCGGACATTAATGACCACATCATCGCAGACAATAGAAACAACATCTTCTTCTTCTTCTTCTTCCTTTTATCAGCGAGGTTATGATCCGAAAATAAAGGATCAGAAGCCTCCCACTTCACCGCATTTCTACTGATCCGCCTATGGGGTTCGCCTATATGACCTCACAAAATATAGACAGGCCCGCCGATTTTGGATCACCCGGTTACTTAGGCCAATGAAATGACGATGTCGTCGCTGTCTACGCCATCTAGAGCTCAGTAGAACTAATTGCACTGCAATGTAACCTTAAGAAGTTAGCCAACTTCACTCTTTAGTTTTGCTCGGAAGAGACATGTACTCCATTTCTTCTTGTTAACTCCCTGTGTGTGTGAATAAAGTTGTCGACCGAAGAAGGTGGTTGTTTATTTGATCTCGGTGAAAATCCGCCGGCATCCTATAAAATAATTGGAATATCCTATTGCCATAGGTGTTTGGCAATAGGCGCGAACATCGCATTTGTGTGATCCAGGCGTTTATAGGCCTGCCTTTCCTACATCGCGATGTCTTTGAAACGTGCATGATATTGCCTTTTTAACGGGGCTCAAATTATCTCTTCTTTGAACGTGGCAATACCAGCTGAGCAGGTCGAGCTCTATTTTTTGTACGATGGTTTCCTTGATGTGAAAACTTCCACGGATCTTCGAACTTCTTATTCGATCAAGCTTTGTCACTTCTGCTGTCATGCGAAGCATCTTCATCCCAGCTACCGTTAATTTACTCTCATACGTTTTGTACATCGTCCAACATTGTGAACCGTATGTGAGCGCTGGACGCACAACTGCGGTGTAGAGTCTTCCTTTCAACTTAGGTGGCATTTTTCTGTCACAGAAGATAGCGGAATTTTCTCGCCACTTCATCCACCCTACGCTTACGCGATGATTGATATCGTCATCACAAGTTGCTTTGCTATTGATCATAGATCCCAGATATTTGAACTTTTCGCACTTGGGAAGCACTGTTCCATTCAAATAAATGTCTGGAATAGGCCTGAGTGGATCAGAGAGCGGGCAGCACAAGTACAATAGAAACAACATCAGCGGAAACAATAACAACGAAGTGCGTGCTGTTGACAATGACGATGTCGACATACAGAGTCTTTAACAGGAATTTGACGTTGCTATCCTTAAGCTCACTTCGATAGAACCACCACCTAGCTTTCCAAAGTAACGTCAAAACTACAAACTTAAGACCAACACAGAGTTATTGAATAGATTACCATAATCCTTCTGCACTATATACATATTAATGAGATGTACCCAACATTAAATGATTGGAACTTTTCCTTTACTACGCTTCATATGCCGTTAATAAGTCATTCGGAGAGAAAATTCACGAAGAATAAAAGCAACACCCATATAAATCTAAGACTTCTGATCCACCTTGGCTGAAACGTCTGCGTAACAAAATCGAAGGCTTACGTGTAGATGCTGATAGACTTACAATCTTTCATCGCCTGCCTTAACGACAGAATATGCAGAAATATTCTCAGACTGAAATGGAAGTACAATACCTGCAACATGCTCCACATAACAATATAAATCGCACTGTAGTTAAAGTACTGGATACAGTTAAACAGACGGTAAAGCTCTGTGCTAAACGCCTTCGCCGTTATAAAAAAAATAAAATCAAAGCAAAGTCGACAATATGCTGTTCCGGAATTCCCGGAAAAAAAATGTTTAGAAACTTGAAGGAAATAATGCAAACATTGAAGCTCTACCTAAAGAAGACGACTTGCTAGATTTCTGGTCAGCAATATGGTCAACCCGCAGTTCCAATAATCAATCTTCCCAACTGCTACGACAAATCCAAAAATCTTCCGTCGAGCCAATGGCAGGAGCTAAGGTTTCTTCGGAAGTGTTCTCTCTGGCTATTAGAAAACTACATAGCTGGAAAGCCACTGGCCCCAATGGAATTCATAATTGCTGGATGAAAACGTTTCCTGCTGTCTCTCAAGCCTTCGACAGGGTTTGGCACGATGGCTTGAAGTGTAAGCTAAGACAGGTCCTTCCGAGGACCTGCATAAGATCTTAGAATTTTACCTAGAAAACAGACTTTTCCGTGTTAAACACGGAATAGAATATTCTAAATTTAAGGAAAGCGCCGCCGGAGTACCGCATGGAAGTGTCCTTGACCCCATCTTATTCTTGCTGTACACTCGGGACATTATTTTTTTTTCCCGCGGTACTGCCGTCAAGCTTTTCATCGCGGGGGGGGGGGGTTTAGTCTGATGTATTCGACTAGTGCATGTTTGCATTTTCCTGCTCAGCATTTATTGTATTTCGCCGGTCTGATTCTTTCCTTTCTCTTTCTAGGGTTCTTAGAAACTTTATTATGCGCATTGTGCATGTGACGATGTTTTCTGGCGTCAGTGGATGGCCGAGTTCACTCCTTAATGCATTCCTTTCGTCGAGGAATCTTGGGCATTCAAAAAATATATGTTCTGCGTTTTCTACACAGTCATCGCAATGCGGACAGCAAGGGCTATTGTCGTGTTTATACTTATGTAAGTACGAACGAAAGCATCCATGGCCCGTTAGGAACTGCGTTAAGTAGAACTTAAATTCTCCATGTTGCCTATCTTAGGCTTTCTGCTCTATAGAGCCGGTTTTCACTGGCCTCGTTTCTTTCTCTTCTTGCGCAGTACTGACGTTGCTGTTCTACTGCCAGGATATCTATTGGGAGCATTCTCGCTACCACGCAAGCTGCATCGCTAGAAGTAGTGCGAAATACGCAGCTAGCTCTCAATGCGCATATTCGATACACAGATGTGATATGTGATCTGTATGTTTTAATTGCCATGGCCCCGGCCCAAATTGGTGCGGCGTATAGGATTATAGACGTAACCACTCTAGCCAGCAGTAACCTACGGCTATGTCTTGGTCCTCCTATGTTGGGCATGATACGCGCGAGTGCAGCACTTGCTATTGCACCTTTTCGGCCTACATACTTAAGGTGATCTCTAAATGAAAGTCTCGTATCTATATTTTATATGCGGTTTAGATGTGATTTCATGGCCGCCGACTATAATGGTGAGAGTTTCTACCTTCTTCCTACTACTTATCAGGACTGCTTCAGTTTTATGCTCCGCCAGTGTTAGACCAACTGAGGTGAGCCATTTTCGTATTATCCTTATTGTCGCATTGCTTATCTGTTCCACCTCCTCCAACAGTTTAGCAGTGACAATAATGGCGATATCATCAGCAAATCCCACTATTTTTGTTTCTTCGGGTATAGGAAGTCGCTGTATGCCGTCATACATAATATTCCAGAGCAAAGGGCCAAGGACTGAGCCCTGTGGTACTCCGCCTGTGATCTTATATTCCTTGGGGCCGCGGTCTGTATTGTATACCAAGATTCTGCACCTGAAGAAGAGTATTGTGGAACTCTCATCCTTCTGATCGCTTGTAAGATGTGACTCCAATTTGCCGTATTGAAGGCGTTTTTATGCCAAAAGTTATAACCAAGCAGTACTTTTTGGAACCGCCTCTCCATCTTCTTCCCTGTATAGCCTCTTGTGCCGTTTTAACTAACACATTGATTGCATCTGTTGTTGAGCGCGCTTTTCGAAAACCGTATTGGTGTTCTGAAAGACCTCCAGATTCTTGAATTGCTGCCTCTACCCTGTTACAGACGATTCGCTCCAATATTTTGCCAGCCGTATCTAACATACAGAGCGGGCGGTATGATGATGGTTCATTTGGTGGTTTCTTACCTTTGGGAAGAAGTACTAGGTTTTGCCGTTTCCACTGATCCGGGAAGACTTCTTTCTTCAGGCACGAGTTGTAAATGTTAATAAACATTTCTGGGCTTACTTTTATAGCTGTCTTGAGTGCTATATTTGGGATACCATCTAGTCCAGGTGCTTTTTTATCTCCAATTTTATTGCAAATCTCGGTTATTTCTTCTATGGTTACCTCTCGGATTGTTGGTGCCTCTACTATTGGATCATCCGGGAATGCGTTCTCTTGTTGATGAGGAAATAGTCCGACCACGATGTTGTGTAAGAACTCTGGGCAGGTGGAAATCTGTGGCTGGCACCTTTTCAATTTTTTCATGACGATTTGGTAGGCTTTGCCCCAAGGATTTTCGTCAGCTTCATCACACAGCTCGGCGAAACACTTCCGTTTGCTCTTTAGTATGGCTGTTTTTAGTTCCTTTCGAGCCACCCTGTAGTCTTCTTGCAGTTCACTGGAGACGGCCCTCGCTCTAGACCGCGTATACGCCCTTCTCGCTCGATGACACTTGGTACGTAGCTGCGCGATTTCTTCATTCCACCAGTAAACTGGGGGACGATGTTCCATAGCCTTTCTTCTCCTCATTGTGGCGTCACATGCCCGTGTAACCTCGTTTATGGCCTGCATTGCTTTACTGCCCGCACGACCCGTCAGTACTGCGTTTCTGTTGAAGATACATGTGAATGCTTCCACGTCGAAAGAGTCTGATTTCCAGCCTTTTTTCTGGTGTAGCCTGGCTAGCGGTGTTTATCTTCTTGCTTCCGGCAATACTTCACATATTATCGCCTGGTGGTCGCTATGAGTATAGAGGTCACTGACTTCCCACTTTGTTCTTCCTATCAAGGAGCTACTTACGTACGTGATGTCTCTAATCGAAGCGCCGCTTCCTCTGCAAAACGTGGGTTTATTTCCGCTGTTTACTAGTACCACGTCTAGGGCTGTTAAAGCCTCTAGTAGGGATCTTCCTCGTCTGTTCATTTCTTTGCATCCCCATTCAGCGGCCCATGCATTAAAGTCACCAGCAATGAGCGCCGGTTTTCAATCTAAAGCATCGTTTACGAGTTTGTCCAGCAGCTCTTTGAACTCTGCTATCGAGAGGCTTGGTGGTGCATAGCAGCTATAAATATATATGCCGTCGATTTTTGCCCATATGACACCATCTCCTGATGTTGGCATTCTCTCTTGGAAGGCGGTTTTCCCACAGGTCCATATGGCCGCTTTTTCCGTAGTGTCCGTTATCCACGCGTTTGCATCGAATTCTTTGTAGGGCTCACTAAGGATTACTACGTCTACTTTTTGTTCGCGCACAGATTGTATGAGGAGATCGTTCGCAGCTTCGCACACTCGGGACATACCTCAAATTGAAGGCACCATTGTAGCTACGTTCGCAGGCGATACGGCTATTCCAACGAGCATTGGATAAAATCTACGAGTGGACAAAAACTTGACGCATTGTTCTTAACGAGCCCAAATCGACGCATGTAAGCTTCACTTACAAGAAAATAATCTACCTACCTGTTTTCGTTAACTCGGTACAGATACCGCATGCAAACGAAGCTAAATATCTGGGAATGAGACTGGACGTGAAACTTAAGTAGAAGGCGCAAGTTAAAGAGAAACGCGACGATGTCGAAAATCGACTTAGAGAAATGTATTGGATAATTGAGAGATATTCCAAGCTTAGTATATACTCGTATCATATAACAATCTGCTTCTATTATAAGCAAGTGCTTAAACCTGTATGGACGTACGGTATACAACTCTGGGGTTCTACCAAACCATGCAATCATTCCAAAGTAAAGTTATAAAAGCAACCGTTAATGCTCCCTGGTATACAGGGTGTCCCAGTTAAGCAGTATAATCCTTTAAGAGGATATACCTGAAGTTCCGCCGAACAAAAAATTGTACGGCAGGGAGGGGTCTATTCTCACCATATTTCAAGTTATAGCCCATCAAAGTGGGTGACCTCATATTTGAAGGTTTAAATACTTTAAACGCTATAACTTCTAAACTATTACAGGTACGAAAATAGTTTTATACATTTTGGAAAGACAATTCAGTAGCGCATACAAGTTTCAAACGCATTGGGTACAGCTGTGCACCTACAAAAAAGTTATGGCTCCTTAAACTCAAAATAATGAAAAATTGTTGCTCCATTTTTTCACTTAAAATGCATTTTTCACAAAATTTTTACGTAATATTTATTTTTTTTTTTATGAAATTTTTATCCCTAAAAAATGTCCTTAAAATTATGTTAAGCAACGTGTTTACGTACGATCAACAAAAGTTGTAGTAAAAGCCATTTTTTGTCAGACTGAATTGGTCTTAAAGCAGAACAGTTTATGGAGTGTTTATAGCAATTGTTCGAAGTGCCTTCCTTCCATTTGAATACACTTTCGGGTGCTTTTAAGCATTTCGGATGGCAGATTAATGAGCAGCAAACTTGTATGCGCTACTAAATTGTCTTTCCAAAATATATGGAACTATTTTTGTACCCATTATAGTTTAGAAGTTAGAGCGTTTAAGTGGTTACACCTCCAAATATGAGGTCACCCACTTTGATGGGCTATAACTTGAAATGTGGTGAGAATAGACCCCCCTGCCATACAATTTTTTATTCGGCGGAACTTCAGGTATCTCCTCTTAAAGGATTATACTGCTTAACTGGGACACCCTGTATTCGGCCGTGTTAAGAAGAATTGACGTATCTGCATTTTTGCCATTTTGAGATAAATGCGGTTTCCTATTTTTATCTGCAACTCTTTTGTGTTTTGACCAATGTCTTTCATAAGTAGTAAAAAAGTATTTTGTGAATAAGAATACAATAATAACCATCCCAAAGATCCAAAAGTATCCTTAACTCTTAAACACCAGAAATGTACAATAGATACGTCGTTTCAACTTAATACGTCAGTATTATAAACACTGATATCCACAGAGACTTAGGGATAGTCACCATGGAAGACGAAATAACAAACTTCGCTCACAAGCTCCGTATTCGTCTTCATAGTCATTGCAACCGTTCCATACTCCAAACGTTGGAAGTGACAAACCTTACGCGCCGACTCCAAAGAACGAAACCGTTTGATTTAGCGCAATAAGAAGTAGCCGCATGTATTGACGGTATCAGCAGGTGCTTTTGCTGAAAATCGACCAGCATCACGTGAGTATTTTATTTGAATCTTAAACTACTTAATAAGGTACTTAATTTAGTTGTAGTAAACAAAACGAAGAGAATGGTTCTTGTAAATGGTTAATCAGTAAAAATCTGACACTACTATGAGTACATGGTGTCTCATAGTGTCCCATGAAAATTGTCACCTACTCACGCAAAAAAAAAATAAATTAAGCCTCTCTGAATGCCTCACGTATTTAGTCCTGATAGTGCAATATTATATGACGAATTAAATAAATTTTTTGTGCAAAGTATAGTAGTGTTAACAAATTCCGTTGTGTTCCCCGAATATACATGTTTAATAAATGAGTGCAATATAATTTTTAAGTTTCGTCAAATTACCTCCGGTCATCTTTTAAGTGCAATAAGTGATATAAATCAAAAAAAATACTTCAACTATATGAATGTCAGAATGTTCCAGGACGCGATTACTGAAATTGGGCTTATCTTTCAAAGACTCCCAAATGCATCCTTAGCTGCGGAGATTTGCCCCCAATCTTGGAAGGAATCCCTCGTGGTGCCCATCAAAAAATTCCTGATGCTAAGACCTGCAAAGACTATCGTCCTATAAATATGTTACCAATTTATGCAAAAGTGCTTGAGAAAGTAGTGTCAGTGCTGTTCCATGAACATCTCGAGAATTGCAATATTCTTAGCAGTCACCAATCGGGATTCAGGGCGAAGCATTCGTGCGAAACCTGCATAAATTACATGGTAAGGGAATGGAAACGTGACATTGATCAGGGAAAAGTTATTATAGCTGTTTTCTTAGATCTAAAACGCGCCTTTGAGGAAGTCAACCATAGTGAATTATTAAAAAAGGCTTAATAAGTATGGGGTGAGATCATGCGAATTAAGCTGGTTCAGATCCTTCCTTGAAGGTCGAATGCAACGTACTATCATGAGTGAAAATATATCTTCGCCTTTAAGTACTACTACGGGGATCCCTCAAGGTACTATACTCGGCATTCTACTATTTTTAGTATTTATAAATGATATGAAAAAAGTAGTGCAATATTCCAAACTGATCCTCTTTGCGGACGACCGGTTATTATACATCTCTGGTAGCAAAACTGAGATTTGCGTTGAAAATATAAACGAAGATTTAAGTGCAATATATGTATAAGTGGCTAAATGTGAATCGTCTTATCCTCAATATAGATAAGTCAAAGTGCATGCTGCTAAACATCGTCTCGTTATCACCACATGTAAACATCCACGTAGAAAATAGTCCGATTGAAATTGTGTCTCATGTCAAATATCTCGGTATTGTATTAGATAACAAACTTAATTTAAACGAACATATAAACTACCTGTACAAGAAAGTCTCTTCTAAATTAGGAGTATTCAGAAAAATAAGAAAAGACATACCTACGAGTATGTCTAGTGCAATTAAAGTGTATAACGTGATCATCAAGCCGCATTTTGAATACTGTTCTAGTGTACTATACCATATATACTTTTGTAATTAGTCCCAAAAAACGAGAATGCAAATTTTGCAAAACAAAGCAATGCGTATCATTTTAAAATAGAATAGATATGCTAGTATAGCTCACATGTTAGATACTTTGAGATGGCTCAATATAAATCAACGTTTGCTTGTGGCTACAATGACAATAATTTTCAAAATTAAACACAATATGTGTCCAGAATATTTAAGTGAAAGAGCATCCACGAACCACCAGTCACATTACATCCTACGAAATAGAGACGAACTATACATTCAACGAGCTGCTACAACGAAAGGACAGCGATCTGTGTATTACTTAGGCTTCCAATCGTTCAATAACCTACCAACCAACATAAAAAAATCAAACAACCTAAATGAATTTAAAAGACTAATATCTGACTACACTAGAAGAAATATTGTATAAGTAGAATGTATAGAAACGTAACAAAAATTGTTCACTATTTAAATTTGTATGTACCTATTTTATGTATCCAAAATGGCTATCTAGCTAAATAAATTAAAACTAACTAACTAACTAGTCCTCAAGAATAACAACACTGAAGGTCCATGAAAATATCAGCCTATCACCTGCCTTAATAACTTCTATAAGCTAACAACATCTTGCACCATCTAGAGATGGGGGCGGAGGAGCCGATTAATGGGACAACGGCAGCGCTCACACTCCCGCAGTAGACTACTGGCATTGGTATAACCGGCCCTGCGACCTAGGGGTATAACACAAGGAACTAGCCCTCCAGGTTGGGGGTTGTGCCGTTGGGGTAACTTCCCAACCAAGTAAAAAAAAAACCACTGGTTCAGAAATAACCAAAATCCTCGGATAAGGACGATTCGATTGATGACGACCCCAGCAAACGAAATAAGAAGAATTATATAATTCTTAATTCCCTCAATATAGGACACCGTCCCAAAAAGTGTTGAATATTTTCGCATTCATTTAGGTTACATAAAGTGCACTTACCTTCTGTATTTCTATGGGTGCCATTCAGGCGAATGAGATCGCACCTGGCCTTAAAAATCCACATCAAATATACTCTACTAGGGCTGTCTTTAAAACAATGGCTTCCAATATAATGGTCCACATATTTGTAAATCCTTGTCCTACTATCCTTTTTGTATCACATTTTGTTGAATAAACCATACAACCAAGTAAAATTCTAATATTATTAAGCCAATTATTTTGCTGGTTTCTTTTCTTCGGATGTATACGTGGAATGTTCGGACTCTTAACAACAGCCGAACAATAAGCAGAGTCTCTAGACTGCTATAAAGTAGATATAACCGTCATCCAGGAAGTGCAAAGCGATGGGCCGGGCAAAAGAGAATGAAAAACTGTGACATCTGTGACAACAGTAGTTATTGCTACAGAGACAACAAGCATCACTTATTTGGATGAGGATTTGCCATACAAGGCAGACTTAGGCAAGAAGTCTTAAGCTTCCGACACGTGAGCGAGCGTATTATGACTATCCGGATCAAGGCTAGATTCGCTAACATAACATAAGCCTAATGTGCGCTCATGCCCCCACGGAACAAAAGGACCCTACCACTAAAGATTGTTTCTACGTGCTCCCTAAGCAGTGCCCTAAAAACGGCGTTGAAATCGTATTGGTATTTTAGTGCCAAAGTAGGAAAAATGGGCGTCTTTGGTAGGGCAGTCGGTAAACTTAGCCTACACGACACCACGTCGGACACTGGACTAAGGCTAATTGATATCGTTGTGGAGCAAAATGTCACTATAGCAATGACATAGTTTCCTCATCTCGATATTCAAAAACAGACATGGCGGTCCAATAATCATGTAACGACCAACCAAATTGATCATATTACGATCGACGCAAGACATGCCTCCAGTATTCTGGATGTCCGAACCTTCCGAGCGGCCTACATAGACTCGGATCATTACCTTGTTGTAGCCAAGGTATGGATGCGGAGATCTCAAACTGAACAACAAAGAAGAATCACTGTGAGAAAATTCAACATGGAAAAGCTACAATCGCATGAGACCGCCAGAGTCTTCGCCAACAGCGTATCCCGAAATCTTTCAATCACCCCTATGCAGCCAGCATCAAGTGGCGAAAACCAGTGGCAACGCTGCCAACATTATCATCAGAAACGCCGCAACTGATGTGCTAGGTTTCGCCCGACCAACACCTCGAAACCCCTGGTTTGACAAAGAATGCCGGCGAGTGCATACAGTAAAACAAGAGGCATATAAAGTGGCGCTGCAAAGGAAGACGAGAGCTGCTCGTAAGCTATACTACCAAAAGAGACGGGAAGAACAAGAACTCCAAAAGAAGACGCAAGAGCATAAGAAGCGCGCGATCGAAAACAATGTACGGAAGTTTTACCAAAAGGTAAAAAGAACGTGTCAGGGAAGTAAAACCCGTACAGAAACCTTTTGAGATGAAAATGGAAAACTACGAGGTCACAGTCGGGCTGAGAACATGGAAAAACTACTTCTGCAGACTGTATAACGGCGACGAAAACGAACATCCCGCTGTCAGGCAGAACGAACCATTCAACATAGACGATGATAGCCAAAATTTCCGTCTCTAAGATTTGTTCAGACGAATGTATGCCTGATGAATGAAATCTAAGCATCGTTTGCCCCGATCCACAAGAAAGGAGACCCCCTCAAGTGTGGCAATTATAGAGGCATCAGTCTCTTTCTGTGATATTGTGTGAACGCCTGAAACCTTTTATCAACAGCTTTATTGGCCCCTATCAGTGTGATTTCAGGCCAGGAAAGTCCACCATCGATCAAATTTTCACACTTCGACTGATCCTGAAGAAAACCCAAGAACTCCAAATCGATACTCACCACCTCTTTATCGATTTCAAGGCCGCCTATGACAGCATCTATAGAGAAGAGCTTTATAGAGCCATGTCTAGTTTTGACATCCCTGCCAAACCTGTCCGTCTGTGCAGGATGACGATGGAGAATGCTCGCTGCTCCATCAAGGTCGGTAATGACCTCACCGAGACCTTTGATGTCAAAAAAGGGTTTAGACAAGGTGACGCGCTGTCATGTGACTTCTATAATATTGTACTTGAACGGATTGTGCGGAACTCACAAGCCAACACCAGAGGCACAATATATTACAAGTCTGCACAACTGCTTGCATTCGCCGACGATATAGACATTATCGGAAGAACTCAGCGGCGAACCCCACAGGCACAAGTGGGAGGGTTATGATCCCCTATTTTCGGATCATAGCCTCGCTGATAAGAAGGAAGAAGAAGAAGATCGGAAGAACTCAGCGGGCTGTCACTGGTGCGTTTGCAAGCATTGAAGCGGAAGCGGCTAAAATGTGTTTAGCGATAAACGAGGACAAAACCAAGTATACATTGTCAACAAGAAGGGACAACCAACATTGACGAATTGGACAAAACGTCACAGTGGGCAGCTATAACTTCGAGGTAGTAAGGGACTTTGTCTACCTTGGCTCTGCTATAAACTCGAAAAACAAGATCAGCGCAGAAATCAAGCGAAGAATAACTCTCGCCAATCGCCGGTTTTTTGGGCTTATAAAGCAATTCAACAGGAAAGCCCTATCTCGAACAACTGAGGAGACTCTGTATAATTCTCTTTTTTGAGACTCTGTATAAGATCCTGAAACATGGACTTTATTAAAGGAAGGTGAAGATATCCTTGGCCGCTTCGAGAGAAAAATTCTTCGTAAGATTTTCGGTCCCGTTTGCGTTGACGGACTTTTGAGGAGAAGATTCAATCACGAACTATACGAGCTGTACAGCGACATCGACCTAGTCAAAAAACTGCGTATTGGACGTCTTCTTCGAATCTAACCCCGAGGGACGACGCAGTAGAGGGAATCATCGCCGTAGGTAGCGCGCACAAGTTCAAGGGGACCTCGACCAACTTGGAGTGCGCAACTGGAGGCAATTAGCTAAAGACCGAGCTAAATGGAGAGGCTTGTTGGTTGAGGCCCAGGTTCACCCCAAACTGTAGCGCCACCTAAGTAAGTATGACAGCAACGATAGAGAAGAGCTGTATAGAGCCATGTCTAGTTTTGACATCCCTGCCAAACATGTCCGTCTGTGCAAGATGACGATGGAGGTCGGTCACTGCTCCATTAAGGTCGGTAATGACCTTCGACCGAGGCCTTCGACATCAAAAAAGGTTTTAGACAAAGTGAGGCGCTGTCATGTGACTTTTAATGTTGTACTTGAACGGATTGTGCGGAACTCACAAGCCAACACCAGAGGCACAATCTATCAAAAGTTCGTTCAATTGCTTGCATACGCTGACGATATTGATAATATTTGAAGAACTCGGCGGGCTGTAACCGGTGGGTTTGCAAGCATCAAAACGAAGTACATGCTGTCAACAAGAAGGGACAATCAACACCGACGATTTGGACAAAATGTCACAGTGGGCAGCTATAACTTCGAGGTAGTAAAGGACTTTGTCTACCTCGGCTTTACTATCAACTCTGATAATGATACCAGCGCACAAATCAAGCGAAGAATAACTCTCGCCAATCGCTGTGTTTTTGCGCTAATAAGGCAATAGCAAAGCCCTATCTCGAATAACTAAGGAGAATCTGTATAAGACCCTAATCATCCCAGTTCTACTTTACGGCGCTTAAACATGGACTTTATTAAAAGCGGATGAAGATATCTTTGGTCGTTTCGAGAGAAAAATTTTTCGTAAAATATTCGGTTCCGTTTGCGATGACGGGTTTCAGAGGAGAAGATTCAACGACGAACTATACGAGCTGTACAGCGACATCGACATCAAAAAACTCCGTATTGGACGTTTAAGATGGCTAGAACACAGAAAGCGGATGGACACCAACGCTCCGGCACGCAAGCTGCAATCTAGAGGCTTTTTACCTCCCTAGGGATAGAGGAGGCCAAGGGATAGTCAACATCAAGAATCTGGTGAATAAACAAACTGATAGAATCTTCAGATATTTCTCGAATAAATTTGCAACTTCACCTCTTCATTGCGCAGTAAGCAAAGCCAATGATAATTACTCTCCAATGGATATGAAAAACGGAACCCACTTAGTGAACGCAGTGAGTACTCCTCAAGATATATACGCACAATGGAAAGCCTAACCACTGCATGGAAGACATCCCAACGAGATGGAGGAACAGAATGTCGACACAGCGCTATAAAATTCCTGGCTTTGATCTGGCAATTTGTACTGTGAGGCCATAGTTGCGACCAGCGATGATTCCCTGGATGGGACGATGGTGACTCAAACTCCAAGAGTTCGACTACGAAACAGTTCATCAGCCATGTTGACGCCTTAAGCCGGCAACCTATGGAAGGCGAGCAGTGGAGGAAGCATCTGCGCTGATCCTGAATGTCAATATCTCCATAGAGGATTGGGTGGGTACCATGCAGTGTCGTAACCGGATGCTATACGACGTAATTTCCACGTTGAAGGCAACTGAGATGACTTTGGAAAAGAACGCAGCTACAGAAGGACTATCTTGTTATAGGGCATCGGCTGTTCCGAAATGTGGGCAATGCCGAGAGTGGTCCTCAAGGCGAATTTTGAAAATATGCCACGACAACGTGGGACACCTTGGTGACGAGAAGACACTGGAGAGGATAAGGCAGACGTTTTGGTTGCCAAAGATGAAGGAGCCACATCAAGTCGTGCGTTGAGTGCGCTTACGGAAAGAGGAGAGGAGGCAAGTCTGAGTGCAAACTCCACAACATATAACGCGTTCCTCTCCCCTTCGACACGGTACACTTGGATCACCTTGGCGAACCCCACAGGCGGATCAGTAGAAATGCGGTGAAGTGGGTGGGCTGTGATCCCTTGTTTGCGGATCATAGCCTCGCTCATAAAAGGAAGAAGAAGATCACTTGGATCACCTTGGACCATTTACAAAGGGGAAAGGCGGAACCAGATACGTTCTGGCCCTGGTCGACAACTTCACCAAGTACACCACACTATGAGCCGTAAAAACCGCCAACAGTAAAGGGGTTCTTAGTGTGCCGAACGAAGTGGCCAGCTATATTGGATTGACCCGAAGGATCGTCACTGACCGAGGAACCGCCTTCACATAGCAGATGCTTGAGCAGTTCTGTGAGAAGAATGGGATCGAATCCCAAAACCATCCCATGAATGTACACGGCTATAGCAAGGCCTATACTGACTGATGGTAGCATTGCATGGTGGTAAGCCACCAACCATCACAAAATTACAAAGATTAGCGTGCATTGGTACCATCAGAGCAATGAGAACAACACCAAAAGCAGGAATCAAGGCCATTGTCAACCTGCTTCCGCTAGCCATCTTTGTTTAAGCATCGGTAGCTGTTAGTGGCCGAAGATCAAGCCAGGCAGATAGCTGCAGAGATATCCAGGCAACTTCACGCGACCATTTCTAAGCACCTACCCGAGCAGGGAAGAATGGAAAAGCGATAGAGCATCCACCGTTGGCGCAGGCATTTCTCTAAACCACTAGGAATTTCCATGTCAGTTTGGCTTCCAAACTACAGCAGAGGTCCTAGCAGCGACAATAGCAGACTGCGATGGAGGCAATACCAGAGGAGGATATCACCCTTTTCATCCACAGCCAGGAAGCAATAAAAGCAAGCATCTGCTAAGGAATCACCTTGGTGCCTACCTCCTTTCAGAAACGGATTTACCTTCGCTGGATCCACTGAAGATACTCCGGTTTGCTGTAGCAGCTGGACTGGAGGAAGTGCTATAGACCGAATATATCATCGGCTAGAACCTTAGTAAGGGGGGCACAATAGATCTTTTATAGGTCGCAGTGCACTTGCACGTCTCAACAATATACATCATCATCATACATCAAGCATCTGCTACAGAAAGAGAAGAGCTCAAGGTGCTTGAAACACAGCACAAGGTTAGACTCTACTGGGTCCCTGGACATGAGGTCATACCAGGAAACAACAAAGCCGACAAACTGACAAGGGGAGGCTCGACACTAAACTCAGATCATTCCGACCCTGAGTGTACATCCCGTCTTGCACAACTTAAACTCGAAGCCAAGAGGCGAACAACAGATGGACCTCTCTAGATACTTGTATCACCACAAGGAAGCTATGGTCTGTACTCGACAAAGTAAGGCTCATGCGGAGGGGTACAAAAAATCCCTCTCCACTCTTATAGGAGACATTACGGGGACAGACGAAGACCTTTGCAGGGGCTGTGGTGACAAGGAGGTTCAGGAAGACACAACCAACTTTCTTTGCCACTGTACAGGCCTCCTCAGCCATCTAAGAAACAAGTTCCTCGGGCAATACCTCATTTAGATGACTGAATGGCTTGTTGTCTACTGAAATGCAACCCTGCACCCTAGAGTACCATCGCCTTCCTCATTGACAACCAGGCTTTTTCCAAAAGTAATGGAACAGTGCAGACAGGTCTTTGAATCCACGCCAGATGGACGGCGCAGTAGAGAACGACCTCGCGCTAGGTGATGCAAACAAGTGGATGGGTACCCCAACCAACTTGGCATGCGCAACTGTAGGCAGTTGGCTCGCAACCGGACTGACTGGAGAGGTTTGTTGGTTGAGGCTCAGGTCCACCCCAGACTGTAGCGCACCCTAAGTAAGAAATAGGCTGAAAGTACTAGAGCGTGAGAGAACAGAGTCCAGCAAGACTAACACGTATCCAAAGTCAGAACACCCTCTGCGATGAAATGCCAACAAGGCGGTACCGCTGGGAGAAGGGAGAAATGGTTAGTGGATGTACAAATCCCCGTCTTTTGAAGATTACCACCTCCCAGCGGTATAACAAGTAAAACAAGCAAAAACTAAACCAAAGCATAGCACCCTGGACCCGGACTTTGAAGTAAAGCAACCTAAGCGGGTAGCTATTTTACCGAACCAGATTGTTGGACTACATATCTACGAAACGCATTTGCATGCAGTGGTACTTACCCTATTGATAGCTGTATCCAGATTGTTCATGTGGCGACTGGAACGTACAACGTACTGTGCTTCCTTGACTTTTGTCATCGTTTTCAATTTTTGTACAGACGCTGAGGCTTACATTAACTCCATACGATCGTCTGTCTAAAATGAAAAAAAAGATACAGATGGTGGTCAACAGGGGACGTTACCACGTTGCCGAAGAAACTGCCGGTAGGTGGCTGTAGCGACATCAATGGCATCGACCGAGGTGAATTCAGTGGTAGAGAGAATGACAATAACGGTGGGGCTGTGCTGAAGAGAAAGCTGCAGGCGGGTTACAAATTGGCAAATGGCGAGGAAGTGAAAGACGAAGGCAGATTGATCGGCGGAGCGGTTGGTGGGCTGCACAAAAAGCAGCCAGAAGCGTACGAGTCAGTGGCAAACGAGGCGGCAACGACAGCGAGGTCGAGGAGCTGCGAAAGGAGTTGCGAGCTTTGAGGCAGATGCTCGAGGAATCGGTGCGGGGGAACAAGTGTGCCAACATCCCTGGGGCTGGTATGCAGGGTGACGGATTGCACACGTGTTTGGATGCTGCCAGTGATCACGCGAGTGGGGGCGCTGGCGGAGTGCACCGAAGTGGCAGGAACTGCGACAACAATGCGGGTGGCAATGGTGTAGTGGTAACATCGTCAATTGCCACGCTAATGGTTCATGGTTCAAATCCTGATGTCAGCAAACATTTATTTATTTCTCATGAAATATATAAAGTCAGTCCGATCATTTGCAAAAGCTTCTGTGAACACTACTGCGAAGGCATAACACTGGCAGTAGCTTGGTCATGTGGCTGGAAAAATTGTTCACTCTGTTGATCATGGTTTGCCCTTGACATCGATTATCAGGAAAAAACTACTGTGAATCAGAAGCAATGACAATAATAACAAAAATCTCCCCAGTTATCTGGACACCACCCCCGGAGAATAGCTGAAGCATAAACAACTGAGCTTCAAAAAAAAAAAACCACTACACCAAAATCTTTCTCTCTCTCTCACTCTCTATCCATCCTTTCCCAACGCCCGCACTGTGTGTAAACATGTTAAAGGTATTCATAACCCTTTGAGAGCGCGCAAATTATAAAAAAAAAAGAAAAAAAAAAAACAAAGTGCACATGGGTGCTGGTGAGGCTCCTACTGGCAGACGAGATAACGGAACGCATTAGTATGCTGACTATAGTGATGCGCGATATATCGGAGGAGATTATAACGGCAGGTCTAAGCAAACAGGGGGGCAGATAGCGAGGAGGATCATAACCGATCCAGTTTTGCCAAGAGCAGCCACACCGCAGCCGCACCGCAGGAACACCGCAGCCACACCGCAGCCGCACCGCAGAAGCACCGCAGAGACACCGCAGCTGCACCGCAGCCGCACCGCAGCGACACCGCAGCCACACCGCAGCCGCACCGCAGGGACACCGCAGCCGCACCGCAGCCACACCGCAGCCGCACCGCAGGGACACCGCAGTGACACCGCAGGGACACCGCAGCCAGACCGCAGCCGCACCGCAGGAACACCGCAGCCACACCGCAGCCGCATCGCAGAAGCACCGCAGAGACACCGCAGCTGCACCGCAGCCGCACCGTAGGGACACCGCAGCCACACCACAGCCGCACCGCAAAGACACCGCAGCTGCACCGCAGAGACACCGCAGCCACACCCCAGTCGCACCGAAGCCACACCGCAGCCGCACCGCAGGAACACCGCAGCCACACCGCAGCCGCAAAACAGAAGCACCGCAGAAGCAAAGCAGAGACACCGCAGCTGCACCGCAGCCGCACCGCAGGGACACCGCTTCCACATTACAGCCGCACCGCAGGGACACCGCAACTGCACCGCAGGCACACCGCAGCCACACCGCAGCCGCACCGCAGCCACACCGCAGCCGCAAAGCAGAAGCACCGCAGAAGCAAAGCAGAGACACCGCAGCTGCACCGCAGCCGCACAGCAGGGACACCGCAGCCACACCACAGCCGCACCGCAAAGACACCGCAGCTGCACCGCAGAGACACCGCGGCTGCACCGCAGCCGCACCGCAGGGACACCGCAGGCACACCACAGCCGCACCGCAGGGACACCGCAGCTGCACCGCAGGGACACCGCAGCCACACCGCAGCCACACCGCAGCCACACCACAGCCGCACCGCAAAGACACCGCAGCTGCACCGCAGAGACACCGCAGCCACACCGCAGTCGCACCGCAGCCACACCGCAGCCGCACCGCAGCCGCACCGCAGGAACACCGCAGCCACACCGCAGCCGCACCGCAGGGACACCGCAGAGACACCGCAGGGACACCGCAGCCACACCGCAGCCACACCGCAGTCGCACCGCAGCCACACCGCAGCCGCACGGCAGGAACACCGCAGCCACACCGCAGCCGCATCGCAGAAGCACCGCAGAGACACCGCAGCTGCACCGCAGCCGCACCGCAGGGACACCGCAGCCACACCACAGCCGCACCGCAAAGACACCGCAGCTGCACCGCAGAGACACCGCAGCCACACCGCAGTCGCACCGCAGCCACACCGCAGCCGCACCGCAGGAACACCGCATCCACACCGCAGCCGCACCGCAGAAGCACCGCAGAGACACCGCAGCTGCACCGCAGCCGCACCGCAGGGACACCGCAGGCACACCGCAGCCGCACCGCAGGGACACCGCAGCCACACCGCAGCCGCACCGCAGGAACACTTCAGCCGCACCGCAGGGTCACCGCAGCCGCACCGCAGAAGCACCGCAGAGACACCGCAGCTGCACCGCAGCCGCACCGCAGGGACACCGCAGGCACACCACAGCCGCACCGCAGGGACACCGCAGCTGCACCGCAGGGACACCGCAGCCACACCGCAGCCGCACCGCAGGAACACCGCAGCCACACCGCAGCCGCACCGCAGAAGCACCGCAGAGACACCGCAGCTGCACCGCAGCCGCACCGCAGGGACACCGCAGCCACACCACAGCCGCACCGCAGCCACACCGCAGCCGCTCCGCAGGAACACTTCAGCCGCACCGCAGGGACACCGCAGCTGCACCGCAGCCACACCGCAGCCGCACGCAGGGACACCGCAGGGACACCGCAGCCACACCGCAGCCACACCGCAGTCGCACCGCAGCCACACCGCAGCCGCTCCGCAGGAACACTTCAGCCGCACCGCAGGCACACCACAGCCGCACCGCAGGGACACCGCAGCTGCACCGCAGGGACACCGCAGCCACACCGCAGCCACACCGCAGCCGCACCGCAGGAACACCGCAGAAACACCGCAGCCGCACCGCAGAAGCACCGCAGCCACACCGCAGCCGCACCGCAGGAACACTTCAGCCGCACCGCAGGGTCACCGCAGCCGCACCGCAGAAGCACCGCAGAGACACCGCGGCTGCACCGCAGCCGCACCGCAGGGACACCGCAGGCACACCACAGCCGCACCGCAGGGACACCGCAGCTGCACCGCAGGGACACCGCAGCCACACCGCAGCCACACCGCAGCCACACCACAGCCGCACCGCAAAGACACCGCAGCTGCACCGCAGAGACACCGCAGCCACACCGCAGTCGCACCGCAGCCACACCGCAGCCGCACCGCAGCCGCACCGCAGCCGCACCGCAGGAACACCGCAGCCACACCGCAGCCGCACCGCAGAAGCACCGCAGAGACACCGCAGCTGCACCGCAGCCGCACCGCAGGGACACCGCAGGCACACCGCAGCCGCACCGCAGGGACACCGCAGCAACACCGCAGCCGCACCGCAGGAACACTTCAGCCGCACCGCAGGGTCAGGGCAGCCGCACCGCAGAAGCACCGCAGAGACACCGCAGCTGCACCGCAGCCGCACCGCAGGGACACCGCAGGCACACCACAGCCGCACCGCAGGGACACCGCAGCTGCACCGCAGGGACACCGCAGCCACACCGCAGCCACACCGCAGCCGCACCGCAGGAACACCGCAGCCACACCGCAGCCGCACCGCAGAAGCACCGCAGAGACACCGCCGCTGCACCGCAGCCGCACCGCAGGGACACCGCAGCCACGACACAGCCGCACCGCAGCCACACCGCAGATGCTCCGCAGGAACACTTCAGCCGCACCGCAGGGACACCGCAGCTGCACCGCAGCCGCACCGCAGCCACACCGCAGCCGCACCGCAGCCACACCGCAGCCGCACCGCAGGAACACTTCAGCTGCACCGCAGGGACACCGCAGAGACACCACAGGGACACCGCAGCCACACCGCAGCCGCACCGCAGGAACACCTCAGCCGCACCGCAGGGACACTGCAACCGCACCGCAACCGCACCGCAGCCGCACCGCAGCCGCACCGCAGCCGCACCGCAGGAACACAGTAGGGACACTGCAGCCGAACCGCAGGGACACAGCAGCCACACCGCAGCTGCACCGCAGGAACACCTCAGCCGCACCGCAGGGACACCGCAGCCACACCGCAGCCGCACCGCAGGGACACCGCAGCCACACCGCAGCTGCACCGCAGGAACACTTCAGCCACACCGCAGGGACACCGCAGCCGCCCCGCAGCCACACCGCAGCCGCACCGCATTGACACCGCAGAGACACCGCAGGGACACCGCAGCCACACCGCAGTCGCACCGCAGCCACACCGCAGCCGCACCGCAGGAACACCGCAGCCACACCGCAGCCGCACCGCAGAAGCACCGCAGAGACACCGCAGCTGCACCGCAGCCGCACCGCAGGGACACCGCAGCCCCACCACAGCCGCACCGCAAAGACACCGCAGCTGCACCGCAGAGACACCGCAGCCACACCCCAGTCGCACCGAAGCCACACCGCAGCCGCACCGCAGGAACACCGCAGCCGCACCGCAGCCGCAAAGCAGAAGCACCGCAGAGACACCGCAGCTGCACCGCAGCCGCACCGCAGCCGCACCGCAGGGACACCGCAGCCCCACCACAGCCGCACCGCAAAGACACCGCAGCTGCACCGCAGAGACACCGCAGCCACACCCCAGTCGCACCGCAGCCACACCGCAGCCGCACCGCAGCCGCACCGCAGGAACACCGCAGCCACACCGCAGCCGCACCGCAGAAGCACCGCAGAGACACCGCAGCTGCACCGCAGCCGCACCGCAGGGACACCGCAGGCACACCGCAGCCGCACCGCAGCCGCACCGCAGGAACACTTCAGCCGCACCGCAGGGACACCGCAGCCGCACCGCAGAAGCACCGCAGAGACACCGCAGCTGCACCGCAGCAGCACCGCAGGGACACCGCAGGCACACCACAGCCGCACCGCAGGGACACCGCACGTGCACCGCAGGGACACCGCAGGTGCACCGCAGGGACACCGCAGCCACACCGCAGCCACACCGCAGCCGCACCGCAGGAACACCGCAGCCACACCGCAGCCGCACCGCAGAAGCACCGCAGAGACACCGCAGCTGCACCGCAGCCGCACCGCAGCCACACCGCAGCCGCACCGCAGCCGCACCGCAGGGACACCGCAGCCGCACCGCAGGGACACCGCAGCCGCACCGCAGCCACACCGCAGCCACACCGCAGCCGCACCGCAGCCGCACCGCAGGGACACCGCAGCCACACAGCAGCCGCACCGCAGCCACACCGCATCCGCACCGCAGCCACACCGCAGCCGCACCGCAGGAACACTTCAGCTGCACCGCAGGGACACTGCAACCGCACCGCAACCGCACCGCAGCCGCACCGCAGGAACACAGTAGGGACACTGCAGCCGCACCGCAGGGACACAGCAACGGCACCGTAGCCACACCGCAGCCGCACCGCAGCCACACCGCAGCTGCACCGCAGGAACACCTCAGCCGCACCGCAAGGACACCGCAGCCACACCGCAGCCGCACCGCAGGATCACCTCAGCCGCACCGCAGGGACAAAGCAGCCGCACCGCAGGGACACCGCAACCGCACCTCAACCCCACCGCAGGGACACCGCAACCGCAACGTAGCCGCACCGCAGGGGCACCGCAGGGACACCATAGCCGCACCGCTGGGACACCGCAGCTGCACCGCAGCCACACCGCAGGGACACCGCAACGGCACCGCAGCCGCACCGCAGCCACACCGCAGCTGCACCGCAGGAACACCTCAGCCGCACCGCAGGGACACCGCAGCCACACCGCAGCCGCACCGCAGGATCACCTTAGCCGTACCGCAGCCACACCGCAGCCGCACCGCAGGGACACCGCAACTGCACCGCAGTGGCACCGCAGCCAGCTGTGTGGCTATGGTGTCCCTGCGGTGCCCCTGCGGTGCGGCTGCGTTGCGGTTGCGGTATCCCTGCGGTGGGGTTGAGGTGCGGCTGCGGTGCGATTGCGGTGTCCCTGCGATGCGGCTGCGGTGCGGCTGCGGTGCGGTTGCGGTATCCCTGCGGTGCGGCTGCGGTATGGCTGCGGTGCGGCTGCTGTGTGGCTGCGGTGTCCCTGCGGTGTCCCTGCGGTGTCCCTGCGGTGCGGCTGCGGTGTGGCTGCGGTGCGGCAGCGGTGTCCCTGCGGTGCGGCTGAAGTGTTCCTGCGGTGCGGCTGCGGTGCGGCTGCGGTGTGGCTGCGGTGTCCCTGCGGTGCGGCTGCGGTGCAGCTGCGGTGTCTCTGCGGTGCTTCTGCGGTGCGGCTGCGGTGTGGCTGCGGTGTTCCTGCGGTGCGGCTGCGGTGTGGCTGCGGTGTCCCTGCGGTGCGGCTGTGGTGTGCCTGCGGTGTCCCTGCGGTGCAGCTGCGGTGTCTCTGCGGTGCTTCTGCGGTGCGGCTGCGGTGTCCCTGCGGTGCGGCTGAAGTGTTCCTGCGGTGCGGCTGCGGTGTGGCTGCGGTGTCCCTGCGGTGCGGCTGCGGTGTGCCTGCGGTGTCCCTGCGGTGCGGCTGCGGTGCAGCTGCGGTGTCTCTGCGGTGCGGCTGCGGTGCGGCTGCGGTGCGGTTGCGGTGCGGTTGCAGTGTCCCTGCGGTGCGGCTGAGGTGTTCCTGCGGTGCGGCTGCGGTGTGGCTGCGGTGTCCCTGTGGTGTCTCTGTGGTGTCCCTGCGGTGCGGCTGCGGTGTGGCTGCGGTGTCCCTGCGGTGCAGCTGAAGTGTTCCTGCGGTGCGGCTGCGGTGTGGCTGCGGTGCGGCTGCGGTGTGGCTGCGGTGTCCCTGTGGTGTCTCTGTGGTGTCCCTGCGGTGCGGCTGCGGTGTGGCTGCGGTGTCCCTGCGGTGCAGCTGAAGTGTTCCTGCGGTGCGGCTGCGGTGTGGCTGCGGTGCGGCTGCTGTGTGGCTGCGGTGTCCCTGCGGTGTTCCTGCGGTGCGGCTGCGGTGTGGCTGCGGTGCGGCTGCGGTGCAGCTGCGGTGTCTCTGCGGTGCTTCTGCGGTGCGGCTGCGGTGTGGCTGCGGTGTTCCTGCGGTGCGGCTGCGGTGTGGCTGCGGTGTGGCTGCGGTGTCCCTGCAGTGTCCCTGCGGTGCGGCTGTGGTGTGCCTGCGGTGTCCCTGCGGTGCGGCTGCGGTGCAGCTGCGGTGTCTCTGCGGTGCTTCTGCGGTGCGGCTGCAGTGTCCCTGCGGTGCGGCTGAAGTGTTCCTGCGGTGCGGCTGCGGTGTGGCTGCGGTGTCCCTGCTGTGCGGCTGCGGTGCAGCTGCGGTGTCTCTGCGGTGCTTCTGCGGTGCGGCTGCGGTGTGGCTGCGGTGTTCCTGCGGTGTCCCTGCGGTGCGGCTGCGGTGCAGCTGCGGTGTCTCTGCGGTGCTTCTGCGGTGCGGCTGCGGTGTGGCTGCGGTGTTCCTGCGGTGCGGCTGCGGTGTGGCTGCGGTGTCTTTGCGGTGCGGCTGTGGTGTGGCTGCGGTGTCCCTGCTGTGCGGCTGCGGTGCAGCTGCGGTGTCTCTGTTTTGCTTCTGCGGTGCTTCTGCTTTGCGGCTGCGGTGTGGCTGCGGTGCGGCTGCGGTGTGGCTGCGGTGTGCCTGCGGTGCAGCTGCGGTGTCCCTGCGTGCGGCTGCGGTGTGGCTGCGGTGCGGCTGCGGTGTCCCTGCGGTGCGGCTGAAGTGTTCCTGCGGTGCGGCTGCGGTGTGGCTGCGGTGTCCCTGCGGTGCGGCTGCGGTGCAGCTGCGGTGTCTCTGCGGTGCTTCTGCGGTGCGGCTGCGGTGTGGCTGCGGTGTTCCTGCGGTGCGGCTGCGGTGTGGCTGCGGTGTGGCTGCGGTGTCCCTGTGGTGTCTCTGCGGTGTCCCTGCGGTGCGGCTGCGGTGTGGCTGCGGTGTGGCTGCGGTGTCCCTGCGGTGCAGCTGAAGTGTTCCTGCGGTGCGGCTGTGGAGTGCCTGCGGTGTCCCTGCGGTGCGGCTGCGGTGCAGCTGCGGTGTCTCTGCGGTGCTTCTGCGGTGCGGCTGAAGTGTTCCTGCGGTGTGGCTGCGGTGTGGCTGCGGTGTCCCTGCGGTGCGGCTGCGGTGTGGCTGCGGTGTCCCTGCGGTGCGGCTGCGGTGCAGCTGCGGTGTCTCTGCAGTGCTTCTGCGGTGCGGCTGCGGTGTGGCTGCGGTGTTCCTGCGGTGCGGCTGCGGTGTGGCTGCGGTGCGACTGCGGTGTGGCTGCGGTGTCTCTGCGGTGCAGCTGCGGTGCGGCTGAAGTGTTCCTGCGGTGTGGCTGCGGTGTGGCTGCGGTGTCCCTGCGGTGCGGCTGCGGTGTGGCTGCGGTGTCCCTGCGGTGCGGCTGCGGTGCAGCTGCGGTGTCTCTGCAGTGCTTCTGCGGTGCGGCTGCGGTGTGGCTGCGGTGTTCCTGCGGTGCGGCTGCGGTGTGGCTGCGGTGCGACTGCGGTGTGGCTGCGGTGTCTCTGCGGTGCAGCTGCGGTGTCTTTGCGGTGCGGCTGTGGTGTGGCTGCGGTGTGGCTGCGGTGTCCCTGCTGTGCGGCTGCGGTGCAGCTGCGGTGTCTCTGCTTTGCTTCTGCGGTGCTTCTGCTTTGCGGCTGCGGTGTGGCTGCGGTGCGGCTGCGGTGTGGCTGCGGTGTGCCTGCGGTGCAGCTGCGGTGTCTCTGCGGTGCTTCTGCGGTGCGGCTGCGGTGTGGCTGCGGTGTCCCTGCGGTGCGGCTGCGGTGTGGCTGCGGTGTCCCTGCGGTGCGGCTGCGGTGCAGCTGCGGTGTCTCTGCGGTGCTTCTGCGGTGCGGCTGCGGTGTGGCTGCGGTGTTCCTGCGGCGCGGCTGCGCTGTGGTTGCGGCGCGACTGCGGTGTGGCTGCGGTGTCCCTGCGGTGCAGGTGCGGTGTTCCTGCGGTGCGGCTGTGGTGTGGCTGCGCTGTCCCTGCTTTGCGGCTGCCGTGCAGCTGCGGTGTCTCTGCGGTGCGGCTGTGGAGTGCCTGCGGTGTCCCTGCGGTGCGGCTGCGGTGCAGCTGCGGTGTCTCTGCGGTGCTTCTGCGGTGCGGCTGAAGTGTTCCTGCGGTGTGGCTGCGGTGTGGCTGCGGTGTCCCTGCGGTGCGGCTGCGGTGTGGCTGCGGTGTCCCTGCGGTGCGGCTGCGGTGCAGCTGCGGTGTCTCTGCAGTGCTTCTGCGGTGCGGCTGCGGTGTGGCTGCGGTGTTCCTGCGGTGCGGCTGCGGTGTGGCTGCGGTGCGACTGCGGTGTGGCTGCGGTGTCTCTGCGGTGCAGCTGCGGTGTCTTTGCGGTGCGGCTGTGGTGTGGCTGCGGTGTGGCTGCGGTGTCCCTGCTGTGCGGCTGCGGTGCAGCTGCGGTGTCTCTGCTTTGCTTCTGCGGTGCTTCTGCTTTGCGGCTGCGGTGTGGCTGCGGTGCGGCTGCGGTGTGGCTGCGGTGTGCCTGCGGTGCAGCTGCGGTGTCTCTGCGGTGCTTCTGCGGTGCGGCTGCGGTGTGGCTGCGGTGTCCCTGCGGTGCGGCTGCGGTGTGGCTGCGGTGTCCCTGCGGTGCGGCTGCGGTGCAGCTGCGGTGTCTCTGCGGTGCTTCTGCGGTGCGGCTGCGGTGTGGATGCGGTGTTCCTGCGGTGCGGCTGCGGTGTGGCTGCGCCGCGACTGCGGTGTGGCTGCGGTGTCTCCGCTTTGCAGCTGCGGTGTCTTTGCGGTGCGGCTGTGGTGTGGCTGCGGTGTTCCTGCGGTGCGGCTGCGGTGTGCCTGCGGTGTCCCTGCGGTGCGGCTGCGGTGCAGCTGCGGTGTCTCTGCGGTGCTTCTGCGGTGCGGCTGCGGTGTGGCTGCGGTGTTCCTACGGTGCGGCTGCGGTGTGGCTGCGGTGCGACTGCGGTGTGGCTGCGGTGTCTCTGCGGTGCAGCTGCGGTGTCTTTGCGGTGCGGCTGTGGTGTGGCTGCGGTGTCCCTGCGGTGCGGCTGCGGTGCAGCTGCGGTGTCTCTGCGGTGCTCCTGCGATGCGGCTGCGGTGTGGCTGCGGTGTTCCTGCGGTGCGGCTGCGGTGTGGCTGCGGTGCGACTGCGGTGTGGCTGCGGTGTGGCTGCGGTGTCCCTGCGGTGTCTCTGCGGTGTTCCTGCGGTGCGGCTGCGGTGTGGCTGCGGTGCGGCTGCGGTGTCCCTGCGGTGCGGCTGCGGTGCAGCTGCGGTGTCTCTGCGGTGCTTCTGCGGTGCGGCTGCGGTGTGGATGCGGTGTCCCTGCGGTGCGGCTGCGGTGCAGCTGCGGTGTCTCTGCTTTGCATCTGCGGTGCTTCTGCTTTGCGGCTGCGGTGTGGCTGCGGTGTTCCTGCGGTGCGGCTGCGGTGTGGCTTCGGTGCGACTGGGGTGTGGCTGCGGTGTCCCTGCTTTGCGGCTGCGGTGTTCCTGCGGTCCGGCTGTGGTGTGGCTGCGGTGTCCCTGCGGTGCGGCTGCGGTGCAGCTGCGGTGTCTCTGCGGTGCTTCTGCGGTGCGCCTGCGGTGCGGCTGCGGTGTGGCTGCGGTGCAACTGCGGTGTGGCTGCGGTGCAGCTGCGGTGTGGCTGCGGTGCAACTGCGGTGTGGCTGCGATGTCCCTGCGGTGCAGCTGCGGTGTCCCTGCGGTGCGGCTGTGGTGTTGCTGCCGTGTCCCTGCGGTGCGGCTGCGGTGCAGCTGCGGTGTCTCTGCGGTGCTTCTGCGGTGCGGCTGCGGTGTGGCTGCGGTGTTCCTGCGGCGCGGCTGCGCTGTGGTTGCGGCGCGACTGCGGTGTGGCTGCGGTGTCCCTGCGGTGCAGGTGCGGTGTTCCTGCGGTGCGGCTGTGGTGTGGCTGCGCTGTCCCTGCTTTGCGGCTGCCGTGCAGCTGCGGTGTCTCTGCGGTGCTTCTGCGGTGCGGCTGCGGTGTGGCTGCGGTGCGGCTGCGGTGCGACTGCGGTGCGGCTGCGGTGTGGCTGCGGTGTTCCTGCGGTGCGGCTGCGGTGTGGCTGCGGTGCGAATGCGGTGTGGCTGCGGTGCGGCTGCGGTGCAGCTGCTGTATCTCTGCGGTGCCCTGCGGTGCGGGTGCGGTGTCCCTGCGGTGCGGCTGCGGTGCAGCTGCGGTGTGGCTGCGGTGTCCCTGCGGTGCGAATGCGGTGAGCCTGTTGTGCGGCTGCGGTGCGGCTGCGGTGCGGTTGCGGTGTCCCTGCGGTGCGGCTGCGGTACGGCAGCGGTGTGGCTGCGGTGCAGCTGCGGTCCCGTTGCGGTGTCCCTGCGGTGCGGCTGCGGTGCGGCTGCGGTGCCGCTGCGGTGTCCCTGCGGTGCGACTGTGGTGCGGCTGCGGTGTGGCTGCGGTGCGACTGCGGTGTGGTTGCGGTGTCCCTGCTGTGCGGCTGCTTTGTCCCTGCTGTGCGGCTGAGGTGTGGCTGCTGTGCGGCTGCGGTGCAGCAGCGGCGCGGTTGCGGTGCGGCTGCGGTGCGGCTGCGGTGCGGCTGCGGTGCGATTGCGGTGCGGCTGCGGTGCGATTGCGGTGTCCCTGCTGGGCGGCTGCGGTGCCTCTGCGGTGCGGCTGCGGTGTCCCTGCGGTGCGGCTGCAGTGCAGCTGCGGTGTGGCTGCGGTGCCGCTGCGGTGTCCCTGCGGTGCGGCTGCAGTGTCCCTGCGGTGCGGCTGAGGTGTCCCTGCGGTGCGGCTGCGGTGTGGCTGCGGTGCGGCTGCGGTGCGGCTGCGGTGCCGCTGCGGTGTCCCTGCGGTGCGGCTGAAGTGTTCCTGCGGTGCGGCTGCGGTGTGGCTGCGGTGTTCCTGCGGTGCAGCTGCGGTGTCCCTGCGGTGCGGCTGTGGTGTGGCTGCGGTGTAGCTGCTGTATATCTGCGGTGCTGCTGCGGTGCGGTTGCGGTGTCCCTGCGGTGCGGCTGCAGTGCGGTTGCGGTGTCCCTGCGGTGCGGCTGCGGTGTGGCTGCGGTGCGGCTGAGGTGTGGCTGCGGTGTCCCTGCGGTGTCCCTGCGGTGCGACTGCGGTGCGGCTGCGGTGCGGCTGCGGTGTCCTTGCGGTGTGCCTGCGGTGCGGCTGCGGTGTCCCTGCGGTGTCCCTGCGGTGTCCCTGCAGTGCAGCTGCGGTGTCCCTGCGGTGCGGCTGCAGTGTCCCTGCGGTGCAGCTGCGGTGCGGCTGCGGTGTGGCTGCGGTACCGTTGCGGTGTCCCTGCGGTGCGGCTGCGGTGCGATTGCGGTGTCCCTGCGGTGCGGCTGCGGTGCGGCTGCGGTGCGGCTGCGGTGTGGCTGCGGTGCGGCTGAGGTGTGGCTGCGGTGTCCCTGCGGTGTCCCTGCGGTGCGACTGCGGTGCGGCTGCGGTGCGGCTGCGGTGTCCTTGCGGTGTGCCTGCGGTGCGGCTGCGGTGTCCCTGCGGTGTCCCTGCAGTGCAGCTGCGGTGTCCCTGCGGTGCGGCTGCAGTGTCCCTGCGGTGCAGCTGCGGTGCGGCTGCGGTGTGGCTGCGGTGCCGTTGCGGTGTCCCTGCGGTGCGGCTGCGGTGCGGCTGCGGTGCGGCTGCGGTGTGGCTGCGGTGCGGCTGAGGTGTGGCTGCGGTGTCCCTGCGGTGTCCCTGCGGTGCGACTGCGGTGCGGCTGCGGTGCGGCTGCGGTGTCCTTGCGGTGTGCCTGCGGTGCGGCTGCGGTGTCCCTGCGGTGTCCCTGCGGTGTTCCTGCAGTGCAGCTGCGGTGTCCCTGCGGTGCGGCTGCAGTGTCCGTGCGGTGCAGCTGCGGTGCGGCTGCGGTGTGGCTGCGGTGCCGTTGCGGTGTCCCTGCGGTGCGGCTGCGGTGCGATTGCGGTGCGGCTGCGGTGCGATTGCGGTGTCCCTGCGGTGCGGCTGCGGTGCGGCTGCGGTGCGGCTGCGGTGTCCTTGCGGTGTGCCTGCGGTGCGGCTGCGGTGTCCCTGCGGTGTCCCTGCGGTGTCCCTGCAGTGCAGCTGCGGTGTCCCTGCGGTGCGTCTGCAGTGTCCCTGCTGTGCAGCTGCGGTGCGGCTGCGGTGTGGCTGCGGTGCCGTTGCGGTGTCCCTGCGGTGCGGCTGCGGTGCGGCTGCGATGTGGCTGCGGTGCCGTTGCGGTGTCCCTGCGGTGCGGCTGAGGTGTTCCTGCGGTGCAGCTGCGGTGTGGCTGCGGTGCCGTTGCGGTGTCCCTGCGGTGAGGCTGCGGTGCGATTGCGGTGCGGCTGCGGTGCGATTGCGGTGTCCCTGCGGTGCGGCTGCGGTGCGGCTGCGGTGCGGCTGCGGTGTCCTTGCGGTGTGCCTGCGGTGCGGCTGCGGTGTCCCTGCGGTGTCCCTGCAGTGCAGCTGCGGTGTCCCTGCGGTGCGGCTGCAGTGTCCCTGCTGTGCAGCTGCGGTGCGGCTGCGGTGTGGCTGCGGTGCCGTTGCGGTGTCCCTGCGGTGCGGCTGCGGTGCGGTTGCGATGTGGCTGCGGTGCCGTTGCGGTGTCCCTGCGGTGCGGCTGAGGTGTTCCTGCGGTGCAGCTGCGGTGTGGCTGCGGTGCGGCTGCGGTGTGGCTGCGGTGCCGTTGCTGTGTCCCTGCGGTGCGGCTGCAGTGTCCCCACTGTGTTTCTGCGGTGCGGCTGAGGTGTTCCTGCGGTGCGGCTGCGGTGTGGCTGCGGTGTCCCTGCGGTGTCTCTGCGGTGTCCCTGCTGTGCGACAGCTTCGGTGCAGCAGCGGTGCGGTTGCGGTGCTCCTGCGGTGCGGCTGCGGTGCGATTGCGGTGCGGCTGCGGTGCGATTGCGGTGTCCATGCTGTGCGGCCGCGGTGCCTCTGCGGTGCGGCTGCGGTGCGGCTGCGGTGTCCCTGTGGTGCGGCTGCAGTGCAGCTGCGGTGTGGCTGCGGTGCCGCTGCGGTGTCCCTGCGGTGCGGCTGCAGTGTCCCTGCGATGCGGCTGAGGTGTCCCTGCGGTGCGGCTGCGGTGCGGCTGCGGTGCGGCTGCGGTGCGGCTGCGGTGCCGCTGCGGTGTCCCTGCGGTGCGGCTGAAGTGTTCCTGCGGTGCGGCTGCGGTGTGCCTGCGGTGCAGCTGCGGCGTGGCTGCGGTGCAACTGCGGTGTGGCTGCGGTGTCCCTGCGGTGCAGCTGCGGTGTCCCTGCGGTGCGGCTGTGGTGTTGCTGCCGTGTCCCTGCGGTGCGGCTGCGGTGCAGCTGCGGTGTCTCTGCGGTGCTTCTGCGGTGCGGCTGCGGTGTGGCTGCGGTGTTCCTGCGGCGCGGCTGCGGTGTGGTTGCGGCGCGACTGCGGTGTGGCTGCGCTGTCCCTGCTTTGCGGCTGCCGTGCAGCTGCGGTGTCTCTGCGGTGCTTCTGCGGTGCGGCTGCGGTGTGGCTGCGGTGCGGCTGCGGTGCGACTGCGGTGCGGCTGCGGTGTGGCTGCGGTGTTTCTGCGGTGCGGCTGCGGTGTGGCTGCGGTGCGAATGCGGTGTGGCTGCGGTGCGGCTGCGGTGCAGCTGCTGTATCTCTGCGGTGCCCTGCGTTGCGAGTGCGGTGTCCCTGCGGCGCGGCTGCAGTGCCGTTGCGGTGTCCCTGCGGTGCGGCTGCGGTGCAGCTGCGGTGCGGCTGCGGTGTCCCTGCGGTGCGAATGCGGTGAGCCTGTTGTGCGGCTGCGGTGCGGCTGCGGTGCGGTTGCGGTGTCCCTGCGGTGCGGCTGCGGTACGGCAGCGGTGTGGCTGCGGTGCAGCTGCGGTCCCGTTGCGGTGTCCCTGCGGTGCGGCTGCGGTGCGGCTGCGGTGCCGCTGCGGTGTCCCTGCGGTGCGACTGTGGTGCGGCTGCGGTGTGGCTGCGGTGCGACTGCGGTGTGGTTGCGGTGTCCCTGCTGTGCGGCTGCTTTGTCCCTGCTGTGCGGCTGAGGTGTGGCTGCGGTGCGGCTGCGGTGCAGCAGCGGTGCGGTTGCAGTGCGGCTGCGGTGCGATTGCGGTGTCCCTGCTGTGCGGCTGCGGTGCCTCTGCGGTGCGGCTGCGGTGCGGCTGCGGTGTCCCTGCGGTGTGGCTGCAGTGCAGCTGCGGTGTGGCTGCGGTGCCGCTGCGGTGTCCCTGCGGTGCGGCTGCAGTGTCCCTGCGGTGCGGCTGAGGTGTCCCTGCGGTGCGGCTGCGGTGCCGCTGCGGTGTCCCTGCGGTGCGGCTGCGGTGTGCCTGCGGTGTGGCTGCGGTGTGGCTGCGGAGTTCCTGCGGTGCAGCTGCGGTGTCCCTGCGGTGCGGCTGTGGTGTGGCTGCGGTGTAGCTGCTGTATATCTGCGGTGCCCTGCGGTGCGGTTGCGGTGTCCCTGCGGTGCGGCTGCAGTGCGGTTGCGGTGTCCCTGCGGTGCGGCTGCGGTGTGGCTGCGGTGCGGCTGCGGTGTGGCTGCGGTGTCCCTGCGGTGTCCCTGCGGTGCGACTGCGGTTCGCCTGCGGTGCGGCTGCGGTGCGGCTGCGGTGCGGCTGCGGTGTCCTTGCGGTGTGCCTGCGGTGCGGCTGCGGTGTCCCTGCGGTGTCCCTGCAGTGCAGCTGCGGTGTCCCTGCGGTGCGGCTGCAGTGTCCCTGCGGTGCAGCTGCGGTGCGGCTGCGGTGTGGCTGCGGTGCCGTTGCGGTGTCCCTGCGGTGCGGCTGCGGTGCGGCTGCGATGTGGCTGCGGTGCCGTTGCGGTGTCCCTGCGGTGCGGCTGAGGTGTTCCTGCGGTGCAGCTGCGGTGTGGCTGCGGTGCGGCTGCGGTGTGGCTGCGGTGCCGTTGCTGTGTCCCTGCGGTGCGGCTGCAGTGTCCCCACTGTGTTTCTGCGGTGCGGCTGCGGTGCGGTTGCGGTGCGGTTGCAGTGTCCCTGCGGTGCGGCTGAAGTGTCCCTGCGGTGCGGCTGAGGTGTTCCTGCGGTGCGGCTGCGGTGTGGCTGCGGTGTCCCTGCGGTGTCTCTGCGGTGTCCCTGCTGTGCGACAGCTGCGGTGTCTCTGCGGTGCTTCCGCGGTGCGGCTGCGGTGTGGCTGCGGTGCGGCTGCGGTGTGGCTGCGGTGCGACTGCGGTGTGGCTGCGGTGCAGCTGCGGTGTCCCTGCGGTGCGGCTGCGGTGCAGCTGCGGTGTCCCTGCGGTGCGGTTGCGGTGTCCCTGCGGTGCGGCTGCAGTGCGGTTGCGGTTCCCTGCGGTGCGGCTGCGGTGTGGCTGCGGTGCGGCTGCGGTGTGGCTGCGGTGTCCCTGCGGTGCGACTGCGGTGCCCCTGCGGTGCGGCTGCGGTGCGGCTGCGGTGCGGCTGCGGTGCGGCTGCGGTGCGGCTGCGGTGTCCTTGCGGTGTGCCTGCGGTGCGGCTGCGGTGTCCCTGCAGTGCAGCTGCGGTGTCCCTGCGGTGCGGCTGCAGTGTCCCTGCGGTGCAGCTGCGGTGCGGCTGCGGTGTGGCTGCGTTGCCGTTGCGGTGTCCCTGCGGTGCGGCGGAGGTGCGGCTGCGATGTGGCTGCGGTGCCGTTGCGGTGTCCCTGCGGTGCGGCTGCGGTGCAGCTGCGGTGTCCCTGCGGTGCGGCTATGGTGTCCCTGCGGTGCGGCTATGGTGTCCCTGCGGTGCGGCTGCAGTGCCCTTGCGGTGCAGCTTCGGTGGGGCTGCAGTGTGGCTGCGGTTCCGTTGCGGTGTCCCTGCGGTGCGACTGCGGTGTCCCTGCGGTGTCCCTGCGGTGGCTTTGCGGTGCGGTTACGGTGTCCCTGCGGTGCGGCTGCAGCGTCCCCGCGGTGTGCCTGCGGTGCGGCTGCGGTGCAGCTGTGGTGTCCCTGCGGTCCGGCTGTGGTGTTCCTGGGGTGCAGCTGCGAAGTCCATGCGGTGCGGCTGCAGTGTCCCTGCGGTGTGCCTGCGGTGCAGCTGCGGTGTCCCTGCGGTGCGGCTGCAGTGTCCCTGTTTTGTGCCTGCGGTGCCGCTTCAGTGTCCCTGCGGTGCGGCTGCGGTGCAGCTGCGGTGTCCCTGCGGTGCGGCTATGGTGTCCCTGCGGTGCGGCTATGGTGTCCCTGCGGTGCGGCTGCAGTGCCCTTGCGGTGCAGCTTCGGTGGGGCTGCAGTGTGGCTGCGGTGCCGTTGCGGTGTCCCTGCGGTGCGGCTGCGGTGTCCCTGCTTTGTCACTGCGGTGGGGTTGCTGTGCGGTTACGGTGTCCTTGCGGTGCGGCTGCTTTGTCCCTGCGGTGCGGCTGAGGTGTTCGTGCGGTGCGGCTGCGGTGTGGCTGCGGTGTCCCTGTGGTGCGGCTGCGGTGTCCCTGCGGTGTCCCTGCGGTGCGGCTGAGGTGTTCCCGCGGTGCGGCTGCGGTGTGACTGCGGTGTCCCTGCGGTGCGGCTGCGGTGCAGCTGCGGTGTCTCTGCGGTGTCCCTGCGATGCGGCTGCGGTGTGGCAACGGTGCGGCTGCGGTGTGGCTGCGGTGCAGCTGCGGTGTCCCTGCGGTGCGGCTGCAGTGTCCCTACTGTGTTCCTGCGGTGCGGCTGCGGTGCGGTTGCGGTGCGGCTGCGGTGTCCCTGCGGTGCGGCTGAAGTGTTCCTGCGGTGCAGCTGGGGTGTGTCTGCGGTGTCCCTGCGGTGCGACTGCGGTGCCCCTGCGGTGCGGCTGCGGTGCGGCTGCAGTGCGGTTGCGGTGTCCCTGCGGTGCGGCTGAGGTGTTCCTGCGGTGCGGCTGCGGTGCGGCTGCGGTGCAGCTGCGGTGCAGCTGCGGTGCCATTGCGGTGTCCCTACGGTGTGGCTGCAGTGTCCCTGCGGTGCAGCTGCGGTACCCCTGCGATGCGGCTGAGGTGTTACTGCGGTGCGGCTGCGGTGCGGCTGCGGTGCGGCTGCGGTGCGGCTGCGGTGCGGCTGCGGTGCGGCTGCGGTGCGGCTGCGGTGCGGCTGCGGTGCGGCTGCGGTGCGGCTGCGGTGCGGTTGCGGTGTTCCTGCGGTGTCCTTGCGGCGTCCCTGCGGTGTGGCTGCGGTGCAGCAGCGGTGTCCCTGCGGTGCAGCTGCAGTGTCCCTGCGGTGCAGCTGCGGTGTCCCTGCGGTGCAGCTGCGGTGCGGCTGCAGTGTCCCTGCGGTATGCCTGCGGTATGCCTGCGGTGCCCCTGCGGTGCGTGTGCTGCGTCCCTGCGGTGCGGCTGTGGTGCAGCTGCGGTGTGCCTGCTGTGCGGCTGAGGTGTTCCTACGGTGCGGCTGCGGTGTCTCTGCAGTGCAGCTGCGGTGCCGTTGCGGTGTCCTTGCGGTGCGGCTGCGGTGCAGCTGCGGTGCAGCTGCGGTGCAGCTGCGGTGCGGCTGCGGTGTAGTTGCGGTGCGGCTGCGGTATAGTTACGGTGCCGCTGCGGTGTTCTTGCGGTGGAGTTGCGGTGCAGTTGCAGTGCCGCTGCGGTGCGGCTGCAAGTCGTCTGGAGGGAGACCTACTACGACAGGCCTAGCACGAGTCGTAGAAGAACACCTCCAGCGCGCGGAGTCAGCCCTAGGCACAGGGTGAGCACGGAGCACCACAGGCACAGAGACACTGAAGCTCCAAGAGGACATTGGCCTACTGGCACGAAAAGGCCACAATCGCCAGTAAGGAAGGTATACACTTCCCGGGAGGTGAGAAGAACAGAGAGCAGCAGACCCTGAGAGCGGCTGCATAAACCTCCCACGCTATCAGACAGGAGTAAGCCCGCTAGTCTGGACAACCCACTGAGAAAAGCCCTCTGTGGAGCGGGTGCAAAGTGGTACCTGCGCTTCCTAGCCCAAGGTTTCGAACCTGAAGAGACCAGGAAGCTAACCGTGGAAAGGAAAAAGGAGGTAACTGACACTCCAGAAGCACAGGGACGCCTAAAAAGGGGAAGGGATAACAACACCCCCCGGAGAAACCTGATAGTAAGCGTCACAAGGATACCAGTAAGGTCAGCTTGGCGGGCCCAATCACCGTCTCACCGGAAGGAAGACGCAGAGTAGAGCCCGGCACCAGCTACTCGTATGCAGGCATAGTCAGAAACCTGCGAGTGGCTGTGCTCCCAAAGGAGTACGCGGTGGCAGCGCTAAGCACCGAGGAGCAAATGGCGCTTGAGGACGCCATTATCGAAGAAGTAGCCCTAGGCTGGAAGAGCAACCCTCGGTTTGAAGGTATACACTTCAGACTGGGCTTACTACTTGTTGACTGCTACAACGATGACACAGCTCAATGGCTGCTGCAAGCAGCAGCACGACTAATTACGTGGAAGGGAGTCAAATTGACAGCGTGTTTGGGAGAAGATATCCCCGAAACGATTGCTTAAGGGCATATTGTATTAGTTGACTTTGAAAAGGCATTCGACAGACACCCACGAGATCTGATATGGGTGGCGCTAAGACATCGAGGGGTTCCAGAAACCTATGTACAGATGATCATGGACATGTACGAGAGAGCAAGGACAAGAGTTAGATGCCCCGCTGGAGTAACCGAAGAGTTCTCAGTCAAAGTCGGGGTGCACCACGGAAGCGTCTTAAGTCCTTTGCTCATTATTGCAGTTCTTGAATATTTGCTTGAAGGTAAAGTGACGGACACCAAGGTACGTCAGTTATTCTTTGCTGACGATGGAGCCATCATAAGTGAGGAACCTACGTCCCTGCAACGAGCACTTGATGTGTGGGTGGACGTTTTGGAGGGAAGTGGGTATCGCATTAGTTCAATAAAGACAGAGTACTTGTGCTGCCCGTTCTCCGATCCACTCAGGCCTATTCCAGACATTTATTTGAATGGAACAGTGCTTCCCAAGTACGAAAAGTTCAAATATCTGGGATCTTTGATCAATAGCAAAGCAACTTGTGTGCAACGAAATCAATCATCGCGTAAGCGTAGGGTGGATGAAGTAGCGAGAAAATTCCGCTATCTTCTGTGAGAGAGAAATGCCACCTAAGTTGAAGGGAAGGCTCTACGCCGCAGTTGTGCGTCCAGCGCTCACAAACGGCTCACAATGTTGGACGATGTACAAAACGTATGAGAGTAAATTAACGGCAGCTGAGATGAAGATGCTTCGCATGAGAGCAGGAGTGACAAAGCTTGATCGAATAAGAAGTTCGAAGATCCATGGAAGCTTTCACATCAAGGAAACCATCGTACCAAAGATAGAGCGCGACCGGCTCAGCTGGTTTAAAAGGGCAATATCAATGCACGTTCCAAAGACATCGCGATGTATGAAAGGCAGGGGTATAAACGCCTGGATCAGACAAATGCGACGACATCGGCATTTCATTGGCCTCAGTAGCCTGCGAAGGGGCCACACCAGTGATCACTTATCAAAAATCATTTAACAAAAACGATTAACTGTAAAACGTATAAACACTGCACTCCCTAAATTGAACCCATATCGCACAAGCCATAAATAATCGCAAGTAACCTAAGCGGATATGCTTCAAACAAACATACAAGCGCCATGGGTAATTAGAACCCAAAGTGAAAACCACTTTCCTGCGTTAAACGTCCGCAGAGAGCGAACAATATGCGCTTGGGTTGCAATATGTTTACTGGAAGTGTATCTGTAAGACGAGCTCGCGTGGAGTGACAGCGGTCGCTCCACTTATAACAAAAATATGCCAAATGGGCAATACCGAGTTCAAGCGTGAGTTGAGTGGCATCGGTCACTCAACTAATAATATGGAATATGCCGGATAGGCAATATAGGGTTCAATATGCGAAGTGTGGAATTTAGGTAAGAACGAATGTATTGTAAATTAGTATATAAGACAATTTTTTTTTTTTTTTTTCCGAGGGTAGGTGAAAATCTTCAACAAGACACTATGAGGATCGACAGCGCGTGCTCATAGTAGTGTGGGATTCTTACCCACTAAAAAAACCTCCCTTCAAAACAGACTTGTTTTCATTTATACTACAACTAAGTATTCGACTTATCAAGTAGTTTTCATTTCACGTAATAAGGACGTTTTGCAGGGACCTTCCCATTAGAAGTTCCTGCCAGCTCCGCAGTTTAGACGCGGTTACTTATCGCGCTAAGTCTAAAGGTTTGGTTCTTTGTAGACGGCGCAGTAAATTTCTTTCTTCCAAAACTTGGAGGACGGTAATATTTACGTGACTTTCTAGTCGACTTCTATGCTTTCTCGCGTAGGTTTGAATTTCGTCTTCGATTGTTTTAATGCCAAGGTCTCTGTGGATATCGCTATTTCTGATATACCATAGCGCATTTACAATACCTCTTAGCACTTTGTTTTCAAAAGTTTGTAAAATTTTAATATTACTTATTTTGGTACAACCCCAGAGTTGTATACCATATGTCCATACAGGCTTTAGCACTTGCTTATATAAAAGCAGTTTGTTCTCTATATTAAGCTTGGAATATTTTCCAAGTAACCAATACATTTCTCGATATTTGTTATCTAGTTCTTTGCGTTTTTTCTTAACGTGCGTTTTCCATTTCAGCTTTGCATCGAGTGTCATTCCAAGATACTTAGCCTCGTTTGCAAACGGAATTTGAACCGAGTTTGAAAAGATCGGCAAATTATTTATTTTCTTATAAGTAAAATTTACATGAACAGATTTGGTCTCGTTAAGTGCGATTCGCCAAACCTTTGTCCATTCATTTACTCTATCCAAAGCTTCTTGCAGTTTTTCTGTAGTATCTTCGACCGTTTTACCTACTGTCAAGATAGCAGTGTCGTCGGCAAATGTAGCTAGCTCAGTGCCTTCTACTTGCGGTATATCACGGGTGTATAATAGATACAAGACTGGACCAAGAACGCTTCCTTGCGGCACCCCAGCCATTATTTCCTTGAAATCTGAATATTCATTTCCACATTTAACGCGGAATAGTCTATTCGTAAGGTAGTTCTTCAAAATATTAAATAGGTGCTCTGGCAGAACTTGTCTTAATTTAAACTTTAAGCCTTCGTGCCAGACCTTGTCAAAGGCTTGAGAGACGTCAAGCCTTTGACAAGTCTTCTGTTTGTGATGGCACGTAGCTGGACATTGATCGCTAGAACTAGTGTTTGCAGATCTGCTCAGTGGCATCCGTCACACTCTTGGCTTTCCCCCAGTAATATTCTGGTAGACACTATGAGGGCGTTTCGCCGAACTCCCGCGTGCATGGCCGGCGGGGCCAAACGCATGGTTGCAGAACGCTTGGAGATTTCCCATATAAGACAAATTAATTTTTTAATAAAGTCACTTCTGATCTAGAAGCCAAAGGAAAACCTCTGAGTTTATTTACAGCAACTCGCTAAAATCCGAGGTTTTCCATCCCCAATCACGACGCCTTGAGGAGCAAGTAATTGCTCCAAGGCTTAAGTCGAAAGGCGTAATAGCCAGGACGAGTCGTGGGGATTTCTACAGAGAAAGGAACGACTACTGGAACCTGGAAGAGGGTAAAACCTCACATGGCGATTCTGCCAGGAGTAAATTAAATACTTCCAGAAGAAAATTCAGAAGATTCCAGGAGACCATTGAGAGACCATTGAAAGACGACTAAAAGGCGATTAGCACCAGCCCATGTCCCAAGGAAGGCTATAGCTGCGATCTTTCTGTTCCTGTCAAACCAGAGGCGAAGAAATACCATGACCTATAGAAGGGTATACATCAACTGCGAACAACGATGCTGCGAACAAAGATCCTGCTTATAGACTAGGATGCTCGTCAGTACAATTTTCCTTTTTATCGACGACGACGTAGTAGCGTCAATGAAATCAGTAGCTTAGATCGATACCATAAAGCCAATATAAAAGTTTGACCAGAAGAAAAACGTTACAACAGTACCACGTCGCAACCTCAGACAAATGGGAGGTACTGAAAGCCGACAGGAAACCATCAACACTGGCCCCCAGATGGTCTCCGCACCCAGCGTAAACCAAGCGATAGACCACACCGCCATCGTGCTGGCCGTTATGTTCACAACAGCCATCCTCATAGGACTGGCGTATTTGGGGCTCCAGCACTACCGGAGGAAGATCATCGCCGACGTAATAAAGCACCTCGAACGAAGACCCGTTCAGGTATAAAAGAGAGAAATAAATAGCCTAAATAAAAATAAAAACACAAAATAAAATAAAATAACCTGCATTTGAAAACAATTCAATTCGATTTATTTACGTAACACTTAGTTTTTAGAGTAATGACAAAAGTAATTTCACACACATATTAATATTATAAAATAAAGGTTTATATTATTTAAAGATATAAGTAAATTTAAAAACTATTTTCCGCATTTAAGCATTAATGCTGTTTTGAAACTTACTAGACAGACATAAGAATTATTGACTGATTTAGATATGTATGAATCTTATGGAAATAGGCATGAGAGATACCTCATATCACCATAGCCAGCATCTCGAGCAGAGGAAAATGCATTAGTCTGAAATTTTTTTTTATCTAGATTTCCTTGTTTTCATAATTGTTAGGAGCCGTTCTTTCATTTCTTATAGAACCAACCATGGCCGAGTTTGACTTCAATACTGCACAGAAATTGCCAACACTAGCATGCGAAGATAACAACACTCGCACCGAAAACATCAGGGATTTCTTAAATAGCGTTGAGTTCTACCCTGACACACTCAGTACAACATCCAAGACTACCTTGATCACATTTCTACTGAAATGTAAGGTTAAAGGAAAGGCATTAACTGAGTTAGGCTCTAGCCAGCCTACCACATTTGCGAACCTCAAAAAAGATCTGCTAAGCAAATGTGGATCTAAGGACACGATCGAAAGCATACAGGCGAAACTCGACAAAACGCGCCAAGGTAACAGACCCTTGCGAGAGTTCATCTCCGAAGTAGAGTGCCTGATCAATAAAATGACTGAGCTAGAAATCGCTACACAGGGAGAAAGCGCTAAAACTATATTGACCTCCGCTAACGAGCGACGAGGCTTAGCATTCCTTAAGAAGGGCGTACAAGACAGGTTCAAGATAATTCTCGATTCCGCCCGTCATACTAAAATGCAGAGTGCTGTCGAACATCTGCTATAACTCGAGCCTAGCACAATACATAATACAGAAACTGTTCGGTATACTAATTCCCACCCAAGATTCCAGCAACTACGCTCGCAATCTCAAAATGCATATAGACAAGTACGGAATGAGAATAGAGCAAACTACCAAACCAATCCGAATAGGTACCCTCAGAATAGAAATAACAGCTTCTCGCAATACCGACAATACTATCAGCGAGGAGATAACTCCAATAGTAATACCTCCAATCATCTTCAAAGAAACAGAGGTAGCAGTTACAACCAAAGAGGATTCAACCCAATCAGCACTAACAGATCCAGAGGTAACATGTCAAGAAGTAACACACAAAATGAAGTCAGGCAGATCAATAGACATTCCGTTTTTGCCACGAATGAGGGAAACGGAATACCCACCGATCGGGAAGCCGGCCGATCGGAGGGGAACCATAAGCTCACTGTCACCAGTTGCGATATGTGCAGGTGGCATAGCCAACGGCCTATATGTCCGACTCATTAATAAACAAACCAACACAGAAACAGATTTTTTAATAGACACCGGTGCATCAATATGTACTATAAAAAAGCACGCATTAGATCAGGACACAACAATAGACACTAACAGTAGGACAACAATAATGGGTATCTCAGGGGAGCTAACGACAATAGGAACTTGCACGAATAAATTTTTGTTAGGACAACACCAAATTACATACACTTTTCACATAATGCCCGATTCATTTCCAGTACCCACACACGGTATCATCGGAGCCAATTTTCTGAAAGATTTCGGAGCGATGCTAGATTTAAAGTTTTTCAAGCTAAAGCTAAATATAAACACTACCCAAGTTTCACTACCAATTCTCAACCCCTACAATTCATTTTCCATTCATATCGCCCCCATCCGAAGCTACCTATTGGCTAGACAGCAAAAACCTAGACACACGAGTATTCCACTCACAAGAATTATGTGAGGGAGTATTCATGGCTAGCTCTATTTCACCGGTAAAGAAGGGAAAAATCCCTGTCAAAATCCTAAACACACGTGAATCCGAAGTTAAGCTGAAATGGATAGAACCAACATCCATGCCATTGTCTGACTACTACACCTTTAAATATGAACAAAATACAACATCACCAAACACACGACTCAGAACACTACTCACAGAAATAAATTTCGATACACTAAACGAAGAAGAAAAATCAGAACTCAAAACTATTTGTTCAAAATACCAAGATATTTTCCATCTTAAAGATGACAAACTCACATACACGCATATAGGTCAAGCCCATATATCACTCAAAGAGGGAGCTACCCCCAAATATACTAAACCCTACAGACTACCTAACTCACAAAAACAAGACACACAAGATGAAGTGCAGAAGATGTTGGCAGACGATATAATTGAACCATCCATTTCAGCATGGAATTCACCAATCCTTGTCGTACCAAAGAAGAAAGACCCAGTAACTGGTGTACAGAAATTTAGGATAGTAATAGACTACAGAAAAGTAAACGAAGTAATTGAAGACGACAAATTCCCGCTACCGAACATTACGGACATATTCGACATGGTAGGAGAAGCAACATATTTCTCCTGTTTAGATCTCAGCCAAGGTTATTACCAAATGAAATTAGACAAAGACAGCAGACCTTGTACAGCATTCTCTACTGAGAAAGGGCATTATCAGCTTAAACGTTTACCAATGTGCCTCAAAATCTCACCCAGTACCTTCTCGAGAATGATGTCTATAGCTATGTCAGGTCTAACCCACTCACGTTGTTTTGTATACCTTGACGATCTAATAGTATTTGGTAGAAGCCTAGAACAACACAACAAGAATTTAACAGATGTATTTGAAAGACTCAGAAAGGTTAATTTAAAGATACACCCCGGAAAATGTTCTTTTCTCAGAAAAGAAGTATTATACCTAGGACATATTATTTCCGATAAAGGTATAGTACCCGACCCATCAAAATCAGAGGTAATGAGAAGTTTTCCCACACCCAAGAACGCGGATGAGGTCAGAAGGTTCGTAGCATTTGCAAATTACTACCGCAAATTTACACCGAATTTCGCCACATTAGCAATTCCTCTGAATCGGTTGTTACGGAAAAATGTAAAGTTTAATTTTAATGAAGACTGTGTAGGATCATTCAATGCACTCAAAGAATATCTTATAAGTCCTAGAATCTTACAGTTTCCGAACTTCGATGAAGAATTCATCTTGCGAACAGATGCATCAGGATTTGCTTTAGGCGCGGTGTTATCGAATTTCGATGACAGACCCATTGCTTATGCGAGCAAAACTCTTAATAATGCAGAAAAAAATTATAGCACTATTGAAAAAGAGTTACTTGCCATAGTATGGGCAGTTAAACACTACAGACCATATCTATTCGGAAGACGCTTCAAAATTATAACGGACCACAGACCATTATCTGTATCTATTTTCGCTGAAAGAACCATCTAGTCGATTAACCAAATTCAGACTGTTACTAGAAGAGTACAGTTTTCGTGTCGAATATTCATCGGGAAAAGATAACTGCACAGCAGATGCTCTGAGTAGGATAACAATCAATTCCGAAGACTTTCGAAAACTATACGTTTGCGCTACTACCAGAGCCCAATCCAATAAAAATAAGTTGGAGCAACAAGATAAGAAAGCAACAAATGAAACATTAAACCAAGATCAAGTCATAACTGATCTATTGAAACCACCAGAAAATGGATTAAAGATAGTTGAATTAAAAATCATTGATAGCTTCGTTCAAGAACATGAAAGTTTTTTCGGAAATTAAGGGTGAAAATATAATTTAGGCCCAAACAATATTTTGGGTTATGTTCCAGAGGATAATTGTCTAATATTAAATCGGTCCAAGATTAGCACTATTGCCCGATCGACATCATTCGACAGAATGTTGTCGAGGGACGTGCAGAAAGATTGCGTACCAATAATTGATAAAGAAGGATCCAAGAACAGCACTACTGCCCGATCGGCATCATTTGACAAAATGTTGTTGAGGGACGTGCATAAAATTTGCGGATCTCTTTCAATAAATAAGGTTTACATAACGAAAAAGGAATTAATGAAACTCTCAGACGGCCGTCACAAAAATAAAATAAATGGCGCAAAATTATAGTCGCAAAAAGTACACTTTAAAAGGATTTTAGCACGTAACAAAGTTAATATTAGTGTTTTCCTATTTATAGTCGACATAAGACCCACTTTATACGTATCACCTTGCGCTAACTTGAAAACCACCTAAAGCACCTTTTAACTTTTAGAGTGGGCTTTTAACCATCTGTCATCCGCCATTCTTTTTCACTTTTTCAAATCCAAATTTCAGCCAACCAACAGCTGAAATTCATATACGACATTGGTCCCTAAACTGTGTTTTTGTTCTCAAACTTTAAATTTTCGGGTTTGGGTCGATACTAGTTGTAGGTAGGTTCAAATTTTTTTATAATTCAATTCAAAGTTAAGTACCGGCTTTAAAGTTAAAGAGATGATAATTAGTGGCTACTAACATTCTTTAAAATCAGATGACTATAATTTTGCGCCAATGTATTGAAGAAGAAATTTGAAGAAATATTTAGAGAGAGTAAAATAAAAGTGCACTTAATTGAGAATACTATCGAAGTAACAGACCCTTGCAAAAAGAAGCTAATACTCAACGACTATCATATGTTATCAACAAAAAGACATGCCGGAATAAACCGCATGTTAAGAAATATCCGAAGGAAATATTTTTGGACAGGAATGCAAAACGATGTGACGACATACGTTAAGCATTCTTCCATGTGCCAAAGAAACAAACACATACAAACGAGAAAGCAACCAATGACGATTACGACAACGGCTGAGTCAAGTTTTGACAAGATTTTCTTAGATCTAGTAGGACCCCTAGATGAGTCAGAGAATGGATCAAAATATATCCTAACCCTACAAGACGAACTCACAAAATTCGTCGAGGCAATACCACTCCCAAATAAGGAAGCCACCTCAGTAGCCAAGGGACTAGTAGAATATTTCATTCTAAAGTATGGAGTTCCAGGTGCTATAGCATCTGATCAAGGAACAGAATTCATAAATAAAGTATTCAAGGATGTATGCAAATTGTTAAAAATAGAACAATTGCAATCCACGGCTTACCATCACGAAAGCATCGGAGCACTAGAAAATTCTCATAAGGTTTTAGGAGCATACCTTAGAAACTATGTAGCCGAAAAGCATACAGATTGGAGCGAATGGCTACCCTATTATGTTTTCTGTTATAATACGTCAGTGCACTCGGAAACAGGTTTCACACCATTTGAATTAGTATTTGGAAAACAGTGCAACCTACCGTCAAATCTAATCAGAAACGTGGATCCAGTGTACAACTATGAGGATTACATAACAGATCTAAAGAATAAATTACAGATTGCTCACAGGGATGCTAGGAATACTTTAGTAGAAAAGAAAATCATAAGGAAGAATAGGTATGATACAGATGTTAGGGCGAAGGTTTCAAATTTTAAAGCAGGGAGTTTGGTTCTACTGAGAAATGAAAACAGGAAGAAGCTAGATCCAATATACACTGGACCATATGAGGTCATATCCCAAAATGGGGTAAATTGTGAAATAAAAAATGAAAACAAGAAAATCAATGTCCATAAGAACCGATTAAAGCCATTCTTAGTATATATCTTAATGATATGAATTTATATGACTAAAGAAATATATGAATAAGTAGTATTAAGTTAATTGTAAAGATCATAAAGAGAGTTATATTATTATATAAGCATTATATTGATAAATAGTAGTAAAATAAATATATAATTAGTATGTACATATTGTAATATTCTTGCTGGGGTTCGTTTAAATAAAACCTTCTTTTGTGTATTTTAATCGTTTATTTATTATCAAACACCAACTTTACTTTAACACAATAGTCAATCGTTTTATTCTTTATTTATTTCAAAATAAACGGTCGCTACAGATTTATTTTCACAATGTCGCTTGCTTTCACCACTGGTCGGATATCTCTTGTAATCGCTGTATTCACTTATAAACAACTGTGTCGACGTTGGTTGTGGTATGGGTATTTATAGGAAATTGCAAGGGGTTCTAGAACATGCTAGATGTTTCTCCGGGTGAATTGAGGATCATGGAATATTGGGATATTGTGTGGAACAATTGTGGAACGTAAGCACACCGGGTTGGAACGTAAGCACATCAGGTTGGAATATTTACTACTACTAGGCAATAGATGTCGTTGCACAGTTTGAGATATAGTGGTTTAGTTTTTGGTACACAAACCATCCTGTAGTCAATGCTACAATATAAACACGATAATAAGGAGAATTATATTTCCCCGTGCAAGACGGACGGGTTAAGAATATCACTTCAGCGCCCCCCCCCCCCCCCAACAACCAGCGCTTGTCGTAAAAGGCGACTAAGGGGGACAAATCAGATCTAGGCAATATAACACCCAAGTGAGCCTAGCGACACATATACTACCTTAAAAACCCTCCCACAAGTGTGCATGCGAGTCCGTGGGTTGACACGACTGGAGATCACCGGTGTCATAAAAGAAAGATCAAACAATACTAAAACAGGAGCATGCACGTGTTAAACAACAAACACCATCGCAATATGGTGCAAAAAATTGTATTGCAAAACTGTATCATTATGGTAATACTTGCAAAAAGGAAAGGCCAGGCCAGGCACTACCACTGCTGTGCATGGTACTGATCCTGGACCGAGCAGAAATGTTCGGGTCAGAGCTATACGGATTCCGGGGGCTAGCAAAATAATGAAACAGTTTGGACGCAATTTGAGGGTCGCGAGTTGGAACGTTGGAAGCATGACCGGTCGAAGTTACGAGCTGGAGAGATGATGAATAGAAGGCGCGTGGACATCTCGTGTGTCCAAGAGACGAAATGGAAAAACACCGGGAATCGGGCGCGTTTCTTGGACGTTAGGACAAAAGATTACAAGATGTTCTACTACGGAACGGAAAAGTCTAAGAACGGAATCGGTATCATCATTGCGGCAGAGCTACTTGAAAACGTCTTGAGCATTTCGAAGTCCAGCGACCGTTTGATGTCTCTCAAACTAGTAATACAAGGAGAGGTGTGGAATATTGTCAGTGCATATGCTCCCCACGATGGGTACAATCAGAGAGATAAAGATGCATTTTGGCTAGATTTCCACAATCTCCTTAAGAACATCCCAAAGGAAGAATTTCTGTTTGTTGGAGGAGATTTGAATGGACATGTCGGGAAATCAAACGAAGACTATGAAGACTGCCATGGAGGACTAAGATATGGCACTAGGAACCTTCCTGGTGAAGACATCCTAAGCATGTGTAAATCACACGGTCTTATCGTGTTAAATACCATGTTCATCAAATAAAGTCGACACCTGATCACTTACAGCAGTGGTGGAAATGAAACTCAGATTGACTACCATTTGGTAGGCAGTTTCATGAAGCCCCGGGTAAAAGATTGCAAAGTGATCCTGGGAGAGGCAATCGCTCGGCAACACCGTCTCCTGCTAACAGAAATTTTTATGAAAACACCAAGGAAAAGCAAACAAACAAGGGTCTCTGAGAAAATCAAGTGGTACAATCTGGACAAAGAAAAAGGCAAAGCTTTTGTTTTCGTAATGAAAAATTACCTGTCTCACACCATCAACGGAGCTGAGGATGAAGAGTGCAGAGCACAAAATATGTGGGATTCCCTACAGCGAACTTGCTTAAATAAGGCCAAATCACTGCTAGGAACTTCAAAAGGCCACCATTGACACGCCAAAGAAACATGGTGGTGGAGTGATGAAGCTGAGAAAGTGATAAATGAGAAGAAAGCGGCTTTCAAAGGTTGGTCAAAGTGCCCCTCTAATAATAATGACGAAAAAGCTCGCCTCGAAATGGAATACAGATGCTGCAAGAAAAAATCGAAGAAGAAGTGCGTCTAGCTTCAAGCAGAGAGTACGGAGGGCCTTTATCGGGAGCTGGAGAAAATATTTTCCCCGGTTGCTGATGCAAATCAGGCTATCCAGGAGCTGCGAAGACACAATATGAACAAGAGCGCCACTATCTTCAAAATAGCCGCCCAAAGAAGGAACAATGCTCAGGAGATTCGTTCGCCAAAGTTCATTAGCAATGCTCATGGCCAGCTTCTTGTGGATGACGACACAATTCTGCAGAGGTGGCGGCAGTATTGTGAAGAGCTTTTAAATGAACAGTTTCCCCGGCTATACTTTCCAAGAGCCACCCCTAACTGTGAAGAAATAGCCGACATTTAGTGACGCGGTCAAATACTCCAAAAAACGAAAAGCGGTTGGGCCAGACGAAATACCCTCTGAGTTCTGGAAAAAGATGGGAGACATCGGGTTCAGATGGCTCAGAATTCTTATCTCCAAATTCGTGAGAGGTGATCCAATGCCGAATCAATGGAGGGAAAGTTACCTCCTCCCTGTATACAAAGGGAAGGGTGATACGCGAAACTGTGATAACTACCGTTCGATCAAGCTGATGTCACACACCATGAAGATCGTTGAGCGGGTATTAGGTGGCCGACTGCGAAAAATAATACGGCTATCTGATGATCAGTGCGGGTTTGTCTCGGGTAAATCAACCACAGATGCAATCCAAAGTATAAGGATCATAATGGAAAAACATCGTGATTCCTTAAGGGATTTGCATATTGTATTGGTTGACTTTGAAAAGGCATTCGACAGACAACCACGAGATCTGATATGGGTGGCGCTAAGACATCGAGGGGTTCCAGAAACCTATGTACAGATGATCATGGACATGTACGAAGGAGCAAAGACAAGAGTAACCGAAGAGTTCCCAATCAAAGTCGGGGTGCACCAGGGAAGCGTTTTAAGTCCTTTGCTCTTTATTGCAGTCCTTGATTATCTGCTTGAAGGTAAAGTGATGGACCCCAAGGTACATCAGTTATTCTTTGCTGACGATGAAGCCATCATAAGTGAGGATCCTACATCCCTGCAACGACCACTTGATGTGTGGGTGGACGTTTTGGAGGGAAATAGGTATCGCATTAGTTCAAAAAAGACAGAGTACTTGTGCTGCCCGTTCTCTGATCCACTCAGGCCTATTCCAGACATTTATTTGAATGGAACAGTGCTTCCCAAGTGCGAAAAGTTCAAATATCTGGGATCTATGATCAATAGCAAAGCAACTTGTGATGACGACATCAATCATCGTGTAAGCGTAGGGTGGATGAAGTGGCGAGAAAATTCCGCTATCTTCTGTGACAGAAAAATGCCCCCTAAGTTGAAAGGAAGGCTCTACACCGCAGTTGTACGTCCAGCGCTCACATACGGTTCACAATGTTGGACGATGTACAAAAAGTATGAGAGTAAATTAACGGCAGCTGAGATGAAGATGCTTCGCATGACAGCAGGAGTGACCAAGCTTGATCGAATAAGAAGTTCGAAGATCCGTGGAAGCTTTCACATCAAGGAAACCATCGTATGAAAATTAGAGCGCGACCGGCTCAACTGGTATTGCCACGTTCAAAGAAGAGATCATTTGAACCCTGTTAAAAAGGCAATATCTATGCGATGTAGGAAAGGCAGGCCTATAAACGCCTGGATCAGACAAATGCGACGACATCGGCATTTCATTGGCCTTAGTAACGGAGTGATCCAAAATCGGCAGGCCTGCCGATATTTTCTGAGGTCAAATAGGCGAACCCCACAGGCGGATCAGTAGAAATGCGGTGAAGTTGGAGGGCTGTGATCCCTTGTTTTCGGATCATAGCCTCGCTGATAAAAGGAAGAAGAAGAAGAATAAGGAGGATTATATTGTAAGAATCATAGGAAATAAGATAAATTTGTTAATTGTAAGAGAAAATAAATAAATCTATAAATAAGAGAAAATAAATAGTTAATACCATGATAAATATGTAAAGAGAATAGTTAATACCAAGATGAATATGTAAAAAAAATAAAAAAATAAAAATATATATAGAATAACGATATTTATAAGAGATAGGTTAAACATACAAAAGTAAATATTATAATTATGTAAACACAATAATGTAAGATTTAAGTATCGTAGAGATAAGTGGAGGCGCCACCACAAAAAGAAAATTTGTTTGATATAAGTAATTAGAAAAAAAAAAAAAACATTGTGCTTATAAGTAAAGATTCCAAAAAAACCAAAATGTAAAAGAAAAATGTATTATATATGTGAAAAATTTAAAAAGCAGAAATGTACTACACATGTGAAGATTCCAATAATATTTTTACAAACACATATACAGATCCCCCGATTGTAAAAGCGGCACGGAAAAGAAGAAATCAAGACACGTCGTGATTTCTCCTTTTTCCCCAGGAAGGGTGGTGTGAAGGGGCCACACAGGATGCTTTATATCTTAAATGAATCAGCGGTGAATTTACTAAATTCATTTATTTTTGATTTTTTTAATCCGGATAGCCAAAACTGAGCTACGGCTGTGGAATCAATATTTACATATTGAAAATTCGATCTCCACCGTCTTTATGCCACGTACACCTTGAATTTCGGAAAATCCCTTCTTATCTCGCATCTAGGCAAAGTAAGGAATATTTGTGCAAATGTCAAGTACCTACATCTAGTAGTTTTCGAGAAACGGTGTTCACAAGGAAAATCGATTTTGCTTTTATAGTATTTAAGAAGATAAGATAGATGAAACAGGCATAACCACTGTTCAAAAGCCGGACACAATTGTTGCTAAAAGGGGTATAAGGCACGTTGGGGCTCTTACATCTGCCAAAGGGGGGCATACGCCTCAATTTAGCGTGATTCCTCTCAAACGGTACCAAGACCACCATATCCGAGATGGACTTGTTGAATCCGCAGGTGATGGTAACGGTAGTGATAATATATATAATAATATAATATAATTTATAGTTGGAATATTTTACAAAATTATATCCATACGTCTTGGTACTTTAGCCATCATATCTATAACCTCTTGGTATTTCATGTCAACATCTCTATATATGTTAAACAACATCAACCGCTCCTCTCTAGTCTTGCTACGCAGATAAGTTTTCAATCTGCGAAGACAAGAAAAAGACCGTTTACTTGATGCACAGATACGGGAAGTGCTGCACCGATCTGCATAAAGCGATGTATTGTTTGGTGCAACGTTAAATCGCAACAATTCAGAGCGTCTATAAAATTTGTTGGCCGTTTATCAATCGGAATATTTAAGCAATGTCTGCAACCATAGTTAATTTAACATCCAAACAGATATCAAGAAAATGAAAGAAAGAAATTTTTACCTGCGCCACATCGTCATTTCGCCTCGAATATCATCAGTACATCTTTTGATGTCATTTGGCCATTCTTTTGAAAATACGTTGATAGTGCAACGTATTTCTTCTGTTTCCAGCTTAGAACACTTTTCCGGTAGAATGTTTTGAATTTTAGAAAGGAGTTCTCGATGGCCAATAAATCCGAAACAGACGTGGAGCTGACGTCGGACTAGAACGATATCACCATCTTATGGTAGCTCATTTACGCATTCGTACTGCATCCGTCAACAGCAACCACTCAAACCTACTTAACATCACCAGGTTTAATATCGACAGGCTCAAGGTTCCCCAAGTGCGCCAACAGTTCAGGGACCATGTTGCCTTAGAAGCAGAAGCAATCAGCAGCATACTGAAAGAGAACATGGATGACCACTGGAGTGCTGTGAAAAATGCTTTTGCGACTGGGGCACGCACGTATGTCGGTAAAGGGCAGAAACACAAACGCACATGGCTTTCTACAGACACCTGGAGACGGATCGATGAGCATACAGCAATCAAGACTCGGATTGCAGCGGCCTCAGCAGTAGAGAGAACCGAGCTTGAAGCCCAATACCGTGCGAAGAAGAAAGAAGTGCAGCGTAGTGTGAGACGTGACAAACGTCAATATGTCAACTCACTGGCCTCAAGGGCTGAAGAAGCAGCGAGTAGGTGCGACAGTGGGACTGTTTACAACATCACTAAGAGCTCATTGGTGGTCGAAACTCCAAACAGCATCCAGTGATGAGTCTAGACGGTAACCTTCTGATTTCGGATGAGGATCAGCTCACTAGATGGAGAGAACATTTTGCTACAGTGCTAAATCACTTAGACAATGACGGTATGATCTTGAATTCGAATGAGCAGTTCGAAGCAAAAAATTCCCGAAGGAGTGGAAAAGGGGGATGATCATTAAGCTTCCAAAGAAAGGAAACTTGATGGATTGCGGTAACTGGAGAGGCATATGCGTTCTAGAGAGCTGCTTTATGTTATTAGATAATCGGAATAAATTAACAACCTCTTTAATGGTTCCTATGTAATTTCGTATAGACGGTATGTTACAAGCGCGTGTAATGGCCAAATTCAAATTATGATTAGCACAGTGGACGTAAATAGCTTCTGGATACAATGCTCTAACTTTGGCAGCACAGCCGTTGAATTTTCCGGTCATTGACCGAACCCCATCATACCCTAAACATGTAATGTAATTTATTACCTAATCGGCCTAACTGACAGTTTTATTTACATAGATAGTGTGAATTATTGACACTCACCTTGCCCTCTCATATTAGCCAAATTTATGCCAATATTTTTCATCGTGGTCAGCAACGTACTTGCAAGCCCTTTTCCCGTAATGTCATCAACAGGAACGAAACACAAAAAGTCTTCCCGATTCGTATATTCGTTGTCAATTGTATCAACATAACGAACGCATATTGAAAACTGTTCAATGCGATGTGGCACGATCGTATTTTTGCCATGGCAATTTCCTAGTTCCTAGTAGCACGGTGGCAGATATTTCGGGGGGGGGGGGGGGGGGGGGGGGGGGTTTGAACCCCCAAAACCCCCCGTGCGTTCGCGCCTGCCAGACCCTAATAAGATAAACACTGTGTTAGAATTTCGAGCCCCAGAAAACAAAGAGGAGACAAGAAGTTTCTTGGTGACATACCATATTTGGATAAATTCCTGCCAGATCTAGCTGATATTACGGATCCACTTAGGAATCTAATAAAGAAAGATACAAAGTTTGAATGGGGAGGGGCTCAGCAACGATCATTCCAGCGTTTGAAGGAGTTACTAGCAAAGTTGTCAACTTTGCCGTATTGTATTTCAACCCAGAATACCGCATTCGACGTATTGCCGATGCTAGTCCGGTTGCTCTTGGGGCTGTCCTCATCCAGTTTAAAAAAGATACTCCGCAGGTTATATCGTTCGCGAGCAAAAGTTTATCGGAGGTTGAGAGGAGATATTTTCAGACTGAAAAGGAAGGTTGTGCGCTGGTGTGGGCTGTGGAATGGTTTCACTACTATTTGGCCGGAATCAAATTCGAACTAGTGATAGACCACAAGCCCTAAGAAGCAATCTTTAAGCCTACATCGAAACCTCCAGCACGTATCGAAAGATGGGTTCTTAGACTGCAAGTGTTTAAATTTAGGGTCATCTACCAAGCCGGAAAATCGAATATAGCTGATTCAGTTTCACGTCTATGCGCAATCCAGAACGCCGACACATTCGATCAACAGGGGGAACATAATGTATTTGCGATCATAAAAAAGCCGGTCCCAAAAGCAATCAAAATTTCCGAAATTGCTGAAAATAATAACCTTGACCAGGACCTGATGGAAGCTGTCAGCAATATTAAGCGTGAGAAATGGGACTCGAAGATGTCAAACTGTTATTTTCCCTTTCGACTAGAGCTCTGTACCTTAGGCAATATCCTTTTAAGAGGAACCAGAATTGTTATACCTGTAGCGCTGCGGTCTCGGGTTTTAGAATTGGCACACGAGGGTCATCCGGGAGAAACAATCATGAAGCGTAGAGTCCGTTCGAAAGTTTGCTGGCCACTAGTGGATAGAGACGTCGAAGGCTTTGTAAAAACCTGTCGGGATTGCCTGATTGTATCTAGACCATCGCAACCAGTTCCTATGAATAGACATTCGTTCCCAAAAAGTCCGTGGTCATGGTTGTCAATGGATTTGTTGGGACCTCTACCGAACCATGACTATATCTTCGTTGTAATTGGTTATTACTCGAAATATCAGGAAATCAAATTCCTAAGAAAAATAACATCAAGAGAGATTATAAGTAGTCTAGAAGAGATGTTTTGCTGCCTGGTTTTTCCAAAGTCGATTACGACTGACAACGGTCACCAGTTCGTCAGCGACGAATTGACGCAGTAGAATAATAACATCACAAATATAACCTCACCACCTTACTGGCCACAAGCGAACGGAGAAGTCGAAAATATGAACCGATCTATCTTAAAACGTTTTCAGATTGCTAGTTCCAAGGGATGTGACTATAGAAAGGAGATCCAGAAGTTAATTTTGATGTACAACGTAACACCGCACGGAACAACTGGTAAAGCTCCTTCGGAGCTATTGTACAATCGGGTGATCCGGGACAAAATTCCTTCGATACAAGACGTGGATGAACAGATTCTGGATTCAGAAGCAAGGGATATAGACGTAATGAAAAAACAGAAAAGAAAAAAGAGAGAAAACAAACGACGGGGAACCAGACATTGCGGTATAAAAGTTGGAGACAAGGTCTTGCTTCGAAATTTAGTAGTCGCGAATAAACTGACACCCAATTTCGATACAACTGAATGCAAAGTTGTCGATCGTAATGGTAATGAAGCCACAGTCTATGGGGGGGGGGGGGGGGGAAACATTAGGAGGAACATAACCCACGTTAAAAAAATTCCCGTCATCCCAGAAGGTAATTGTCCTATCGAACACGAACACAGTCGAGCAACAACTTCTACAGCTGCAACCCAGTCGGATGGTATTCCAGGGGAGTCCGAGTTCTCAGCCCCTAGGATGACATTGAGGTTGAAAAAGATAGGAGGGATGTTCACCAGAAAGCTGCAAAAGTTCGTTAATAGGTGCCTGCGCAATATCTTAAGGATTTTCTGGCCCAATCGTATCTCTAACGAACACCTTTACGAGAGAACGGGTCAGGAACTGTGGAGACCTGTAGCAACAGATCGCGCAAGCTCGGAGAAATGCTCCGAGCACACACAGTGAAGCCGCGTACGATGCGGTGTGGGTGAGCAGCAGCAGAGATGCAGCTTGCTCGAGCGAGAGCAGTCGTGCGGTGCGGACGTGGGTAGTGTCTACCAAGTATATATATATATCGAATTCGTGTCATAGTTCAATAAAATGTACGTAATTCAGTAAAGGAAACAAGCGGCTTTTATTGTACGGTGCAGGTTTACACAGGAACCAATAGCCACAATCATACAACGGCGGAAGTGGCAGTAGATTGGTCTCACGTTCCGAAAGGGTGACAGTTCCATAGCGAACCATGTTATGCAATGGAATCCTTTAACTCAGGATGGCAGAAGACCTGCCGGTCCAAGGAAAACATGGCGCAGAATAGTCGAAAAGGAGGCACGGCAGTTGGGGAGAACTCAGACACATTGCCAGAAACCGTACACGATGGCGCGTAGGCGTAGTAGAGGCCCTAGGAGCCACAAGGGGAAACAGGACATAAGTAAAGTAAGTAAAGTATTTATAATATGCAGAAGCTTGATCAGGGCGCTCTTTGGCAATTCCTTGAGGGTCTGTCCGGTTATTAAATCATATCCAAGGGCCTTGTTATTTTTAAGATTTTTTATTGTCTGGGAAAGTTCGACCAACGATACACTCTTTATTTTGAAGTTGTCAGGTGCCGTAATCGTACCACCAAGGTCTTCTATTAGCACATGTCCGTCAAATGACTTGAGCGTTTCTTTCAGGTGCACGGCAAATAAATCCGCCTTCTTTTATACTCCTTCTGCCAATTCGTGTATTTTCCTATTGGTAGCGATTGCATTTGGGGATTTTTAATACCTTTCATGGCTTTTCAAAGTGAATAATTCGAACTTTTTTCGGCAGTCAAGCTTTCAAGATAGATTTCTTAAATCTATGATTACTTTCTTACGTACATTACGCAGATGGTTTAAAAGAGTTTTGTGCTGGGGAGCTCGGGATTGTTACCATCTTTTGACGTAACAGTTTTTATCATATGGTGTTTTCAGCGACACATTTAGAACAATATTTTCTGTACAATATTTCCTGAATCCGTCCTAGTTAATTTTGTTGGTAGTTAATCTAGAAGTTCCTTCGTTTTTCATAAGACCCTCACTTATTGTCAAGATTACTGGGGAATGATCTGAGGAGAGATCGAAACTTTCCTCGAGGTTTGTAAAGTGTACTTACCTCTATAAGAGTTCATCAAACAAAAAACATGCCAAACAAATCCTATTTCATTAGCTAAGTATTGTACATACATATGTTACCGAGTTGGAAACAATAAAGGAGTTTTCATTACTATGAAATTGGCAAGTGGTAAAATGAACAGAATGCAGTATACAAGAAACGAATTAGTGCAAAAAGGAGATAAGCACAATGGTTGACTTCTTCAAAACAAATCTGTATGTATACAGCAAGGCGTCGCTATTAGTAAAAACTGTCGAATGACATTTTCACCAACACTGTTAAAAAAAATACATTTTTATTGTTACTTTCATCGCCATTTCTTTTTTAAATATGAGCAATAATGGAAAAAATCCCAATAAACATCCCAATTCAAAACGCATAGAAAATTAAAGAAGCCGATACGCGACGATATTCGTGGATTAAAATTGTTAAAAATTCTAGCAGAAATGGATAATAATAGTCTCACTCTCTCAAATGTCAAACTCCGTTTCTTTCTTCCTTGTGTATTTCTCATAAGCGTATCCCTATCTAGTTTTCTGTTCGTTTTACTGAAACTAAATGAAAACTTGACAATCAGCGAAAAGCAAAAATGGTGAATTTGCACAGTTCAGCTTTTCGAAAAGTGTCCAGGTAAGAGCATATCACAGTGCATGGTCACATTAGGCCAGGAATTAACGTCATGCCCATGAAAGTCATGTTTACGCCCAAAAAGAAGTATCATTGGCATCAAATCAATTTCAACAGATGAAATTTAAAACGTAACGAACCGTCGAGCTAGTCGGATCATACGGCAGAAATTTTCTTTAGTTTTAAAGACAGAAAACAATAAAAAAAAAATTAATTATTATCCCAAACAAAACTACCGGAGAAACTCAAGCATCGGATTCGTTTGCACATCCATGTAACCACTGTAGTTGTTCACTGTTCGACGGTCAATCATCAAATTAAAATTTCTATCAAAAACGGAGCGAATTGAAAAAGAAAAATTCATACTTCAGCCGAGAAATATTTCTACAAATGGATTTTCGGTGGAAACAAGCCTTCTCTTTCCCACTCATTAAAAATCGTCCTTGACTGCTTGTAAACGTTGCAATTCTTGCTTGTGATTCATTGGTTTGTCACTCGTTAGTTTGAGCTTTTAGGAGAGAAACGTATGTGGTGGCCGTCTTCTCCGTTTCTCTCGTAAAAGCTCAAATAAACGAGTAAAGTGGGAAATTCACGATACAACTGTTGTACCAGCGGTTTAAAAGTTTTGGTGTAGTATACGATCATTTTATTGTGTGTATCCACACAATCGTCCGTTGTACCGATATCGTATGGTCTCATGGTCCTCACTGTACAACCACGGTCACATGCACAGATTGCATGCTAGTTATATGGTAGGCGTGTTTTTTTTTGACGAATCTATACTCAGCTCACTTTTACTTTACACGCAAAGCAAAAACAAAACAAACATTTGTATAAAATGAGTATAATTTAGTAAGTAAACAAAGTGGCTATAGAAAGTGAGTACGGCGAATTGATTTCAATTTTAATCTCAATCGTAGGTGGCTTGTTCATCTAAATTATTTGCCTTCGCTTAAATAAGCTATGACAGCAACAATCAAGGAAGAAAATAGTTTCTTTGACTGTACTTCTTCTGTGCTTTGCTTCTCAAAGGTTGTTGCCATCGATATAATAACCGCCACATGAATTTCAGATGCTTCTACTTCAAAAACTGAGTCAAAAATGAGTACATGCTGTTTTTTTATATTTTAAAAGTGAGTACAGTAAGCTCAAAAAAACGGCTGGTGTATATTGTAAAATTACTGAATAAAATGTCTGGTTGTACGTAAATCATGCGCAGTTTGTATAATGTGTGTGCTGCATACAACAGTCGGGCTGGTGTCTGCACAACACAAGTCGGTACGACGGTTATCCCGTGTATTTCCCGCTTAACAAACAAACAAATCGCAAGCAAGAATTGTAGCGTTTAAAAACAGTCGTTCATTCCTCTTTTAGTGTGAACATGCACACCCTAATTTTTTTCTTATTGGTGGTTTACATTTCGCGAACATACCCTTTATCATAGCTCTACTGCACACGCCCATTGTAACCACATCCAACTTTACTCTACGACCAACCATCTCCTTCTTCTAGCCGCGAGCAAAAGTGCTTTCGCGAAGAAGTTTGACACCCCGACGATTACCCCATTTGCCGTGGGTACATGTGTCATTTTTCCAATCCCACAATTAAGTAAAGTTTACCACTTTAACGCCGTTTTAACGAGTATATAACTACCAATCCTTATTACGAGAATTTAACACGCAGTATGGTTTTGTCCGAAGTTGAAAAAGTGAGTAGAACTTTAGCAACTTTTTAATTAAAAATAGAACGACTGCTGCGGCGGCAGCCAAAAAGACGGCCAAAGTCAGGTTGCAGCAACAGAGGCATCGCCGTGTGCATTCCCAAATACATCGACGTCGCCACCAACATCCATCGCAGCCGCTGTTGCACGAAAATACCCACATCAGCACCCATTCACGTATTTAATTGAATTAACGAGCATTTGTCGAGTGAAAGTGAAAATTTTTATGTTCGTATTGTGATCACCTGCATATTTGTTTGTGACGTCAAGAACTGTAAATCATGGTAAGCGAGCAACAAAAAAATCTCCATTTTTTTTGTGCCTATTCCTCTCGCCTTTCCACTCGTGTCGAACTTTTTCGAAATAGTGTTGCCAATTATTCTAAGCTAAGTATTGTTTCGCTGATTAGTACAGTAGGGTAAAAAAGTAATGTCTCCAAATTGCACACTTCCCAATGAAGTCAACTATCTAACTAAATTTAGGCAAACATTCTAGAACATTGTACGCGTAAGTTTTGGTTCCTTATATTCGTTTTTCTATTTCTAACTAGCTCTTGTTTGGTTTATTTACTTTAAATACGGGCTTATTACATACAAAAATGACGGACAAACTTTAGTTCTATCCGACATCGGATGTCGGATGCATTGAAATACATATACAGACCTACATTTTCAAACATAGATACCTACGTATATGATGCCGGATATACGACTTGCTTATTACGTTGCAAAATAATATCCAGACATTTTTGTAGTGGAATACAATTTGATTTCAAGACGTCGATAAAATTTAATTTGTTCACATATGACTTAAGGCTCAACATTGGGAAACAAGCTAATGTCTGAAACTGAACAAAATGCTTCCCTATGTTCTGTCAATTTGAACCGATGACCATAAAGTTGCAAATACACTATACAACCGTCGTGTCGATTTATGTTGCACCGACATCGGCCCCGCTGTTGTATGCAGCACACATTATACAATCTGCATGCGATTTACGTACAACCAGACATTTTATTTTGTCATTTTACACATACGCACCATATAATTTCCATACAATCTGTGCATGTGACAGCGGTTGTACAGCCACGACCATACGATATCGGTACAACGGTCGATTGTGTGAATACACACAATACAATTATCGTCTACAACACCAAAGGTGTCGAAACTGTTGGTACAGCAGTTCTTCTTCCTTTTTCGGCGAGGTTATGATCAGAAAACAAAAGATCATAACCCTCCCACAACAGTTGTATCGTGTATTTCCCACTTACCATAATACTTTTGCCTGCATACCTATCTGTCAAGTCAGTAGTAGTCCAACTTTTTTTTTTTTGAAAATTTTCATAACTAGCATGACAACTGCCAGATTAACATACGCAATAAGGGACTGAGACCGCACTCTCTTAAGTAGGAAATACACAATACAATCGTAGTACCGACATGGGCCCAACGGTTGTATGTAGCAAACACGATACAATCAGCTTGCTATTTCCATATAAGCACAATATTTTTTCGGTCGTTCTTTAGGTCCAAAAGTCTTTTTCTTTAATGGAAACCACGCTCTTTTTCTTTTTGCTTCCACGCATCAGGAAAGTTAAAACATCTAAAATATGTTGTTACGGTTATATACGCATCTATATAATCTGTCGCATGCAACACAGATTGTATGCTCAAGAGGATACGACCGTACGATGTCGGTACAACCAACGGCTGGGGACCAGTATACAATTGTCGTATACAACACCAAATTCCAAATCCCGTTGTCACAACGGTCGTATCGTATATTTCCTACTTTATGTTCGCTCATGTTTGCAAAAGTGAACGAACATTAAACGAATCGATTGAGAGTATTCATGGGTTTACATATGTGCACATGCAGGCGAATGTTCATTATGTTTCTCACTTAAGAATCGCAAATTGGATGACGATGATTCTAAAAAAAAAAGTGGTGGAACAGGCGTTGCAATCTCATGCCAACTTTCACTTCCAATTATTTTTTCTTTTGCCCATTATTCAAACTTTGGCTGGAAGCTAAATCTCTAGGGAGCAGTAGGATAGACTACAAACCGTAATCTCTAATAACGAAATCTCGCATTTTTTAAATTAATCCCAAAGAACAAAATTTCGCATTTTCAAAATCTCGCATTTAGAATTCTCACGTCAAAATCTCGCTCTTAAATATAGATATCTCGCAAATACAGGAAATTCTCGCATTATGAAAATCTTGCAGTAACAAATTCTAACTTTAAAGAAAAGTACAAAACTTACTCGAGTCGAAAATTAAATAAATGAATTCTTTGCATGGATGCTCACGCGATTGACTTTTTATTATGTCTAGTTTTGATATTCCCTCTGACATCTATACATATAATAAAACTATATCTGTAATATTTTCATCTCGTCCAACATTGCGTTGTGTATGTTAAAACCAGAGGTACGACTATTTTATAGAGCAAGTCTGAGTTTAAATCGCATTCTTCGGTCACAAAGGACTGCGGAGTTTCCTCGGAATTTGAACCATTTCGCACTCGCTTGATGTGCAATATCGTCATCACGGTTTCCCTGGTTATTAACGACTGAACCCAAATATTTAAATTTATTGCATTTCGGTACGATAACCTTGTCTAGCAGGATATCCCAGCCGTCTTCATGCGGCTAACTCTTAAATCATTATTTTCCAATCTAATTCAATTATTAAATGTATTCTGAAACGCTGTCACGTCGCTATTTACGCGCTATCGTCGATAAAAAGAATAGAAGCTCTTCCAATTTCATCGATATGTCGCTTTTGTAATATTTTACCTAAGGCTTTATGAAACTGGCTACCGAATGCTAGTCAATCTGATCTCATTTCCACCACTGTTGTTAGTGATCAGGTGCCAGTTTTGTTTGACTAACATGGGACCGTGTGACCTGTACATGCTTAAGATGTCTTCTTAGTCTTCGCACTAGTAGTAGTGCCTGATGGGGTAGTGCTTTTCCTTTTAGCAAGTATTTGCATGCACATTTGTGGTAGAGTTTTTAGGTACCTATTTTATGTGTCTCTGGGCTCACTGGGCTATAACGGTATGCACGGTTTCCAGGGGTATGGACAACGCTGCTGTGGTTAAAGCACTCTCCCAATTTTGGTGGGGTCTTGCAGGCTTTACTTTCCAATACTGACCAAAAAGAATAATCCAACGGATTTAAATCAAAGCTGGAATATTGTTTCTAGGCCAATCCTGAGTTTTTTTTGGCTTTATTTGCTGAAGCAGTGTCTAGTTTGAAAATCCATCTTGTCCGTTAAAAAAGAAATTCTTTAAACCTCTAACGACGCCTTCTAGGACATCTACTTAATACACCTTTGTCCCCAGTTTTAACTAATTTTTCAAAAAACTGGAAGCAGCATGATGGCCGCGCTGAACCCCAGGCACTTGTATTTTTTGCTTCTTTAGGTGTCCTTGCATAAATTGTATGAATTTGTTTATTAAAAACTTCTTCTTATCGCCCGTAAAAAGGATATTTTCCTAGCCGTTTCCCGCGTGACAGCGCAAGAGTCGCTTGCATCTTTCAAGCCTAATTAGCTTTAATTTAGGCGTCAATAGATAGATGATCGACAATGAACTTTCGAATAAGCCTCGATATGGATCTGTTGTATATACCCAGTGCACGCGAATAATTTTCTGTTTTTGAAGGGATTTCTTCGTATTCACTCGCGTACAGCTTTTACGATCGCACTCGGGCAATTGGCGACGACCACTTCTTGGTCTGCCTTCTAATTGAGAGAATTCAACAAATCGATTTATGCAACGCTATGGTAGCAATACGATTATCTTATATACATATCACCACTCCATGATAACCGACCAATAGCTGAAACCAAATTGGTGATATTTCTGTCACACTTCTGGCCACAAGGTAAAAGCGCAAAGGTCGAGTTAGGACAAAATTGAATTAAGGATGTCAGAATATTTTTACCTTATTACCAAGGACCAAGGCTAAAATTTCAAATTCCCATGTTTTTTCGGGAAAAACGAAAACTTTAAACTTGTTTTCTGAGAATAAAAATCGGTTTAGGCGGTTTTATCTTGTGGCCAAAGATTTATTGCGTTTTGTTAGTGTGTTCTGGAAAAAAGTTAAAGGTACTATGTACAATGTATGACAATACTAGGCATAGAGAGCGGCGAATATCCAGTTTCAATCATTAGGAAGTATTCGTAGTTTGTGGTATGGGTGGTAGACGCAAAGATGTTTGATCTAAGTATATTTTTTTATGTGAAAAGAATGATTATATACGACCTTATTAAAATTATAATAAAAACGATCTTAAAACAATGTACACACACGGATTCGAAAATCAATAAAAGGCACGATTAGGGCTTACATACTTGCATCTGAAAGTTCCTTTTAACCGAGATTCTAAATTTTAGCAATTTCAAAATTTTCCTCGGAATTTTAATTTAATAGATATTGATTTTGAACGAAACCAACTGAGTAATACTCCAAAAATAGAAGGCATATCAGGCTAGAAGTTTGAGAAAGAAAATGTTCACACTGCAGAGAAACAGACCTAATATTATAGAAAAATAAATATATTTTTTCTTCGCCTGAACAAATTTAGTTTTACGTTTGAACTGCTTTATTTGTTAGCATTGAAGCTTTGTCGACTCGACGAGTACGCCTCCTTATTTCAGATGAATTTTTCGCCTCCTGGATGTGTGAATTGTTCATTGTGATTTAATGCATTGATACGTCGAGGCGGAAGTTGATTTGATGATGTTGATGAGTTGATTTCTATCGTAAGTAAGAGGACAGAAGATCTGTACTTAAATTGTCTTAACTTTGCTCAGTGCTGTCCTTTTAGATCAGTATATTAGCAACCGAATTTCTTCACTCCACCACCGGCGAAATGTTAGATGCTTAAAGCTTATCTGTTCATCGCAAGTGCCCGTCCGTTTGTTATTTCACATGACTACCTTCTCAAAATTTGTTTACAACTTGAATGTTGATCCGCTTGCCTTCCTTTGTAACATAGACATACAACTTCAAAATTATTCTTTGATCGATTTTGTAGCAGGCTGATCACAGGCATTGATCGAATGGACTTGACGCACATGAACAAGTTGACCGATTTAACATTTATAAAATGTATTTTCTCATATAAATTTCATACCACAACTTCTGTTTCAAATACTACTGTTCTCACTATCGGATTATTCAATTTTCCATGCGCGCCTAGCCTAGTTCTTTTCTGTATCCTTTCTTTTTTACTCCATCGCTGGGTTTTTAACACTTGAAAGAGCTCCCAAAAAAATTCTAGCTGGAATAAGTTACATACGTATGTACTCGTATATTCGTATGTACACAAGTATTGTGTCGAATCGAAATCTGTAAGTTTTTCACTAAACGTTTATTTAATAACAGCCTAATATTGAAAGAAAGAAGATTTATTCATTCAAGTAAGAGTATTTACCACCACAAAACATCTTTTTTTACAACATCGTCCGACACTAAATAGGCCCACATATCCCGAAAAATCTATGTGTCCCACATGAATATTAAAAGCATAAAATATATTAACTTAGTCGCCGGTTACGTGCCTCCGCTTTGATTCAAATTATTTTTTTACAATTTGCGTATCTGTCATGTTGCCTTTAAACTTAAATAGCTCAAAATATGAATTTCCAGCAGGACTTTTCATTGCACTACAAGTATTATTTTTCAAAGACATACGTAAACACATTGCACTTCCATTTAAAATTATGAGCGCAGTTCTTGGTCAAAACATAAACAACTGGGGCCTTATTTTGTACTGCTTTCGGATTCGGATTGCCATTCGGAAATGTAAACCGATTCTAAAATGAATTGGTACATATTTTGTATGGTTCTTGATTGGGTTGTAAGTGCTTCCAACTCAAAATCAAACATTTCCGAAAGTTAGACTGTCAAAACATCTATCAAACGTCACTTAAATTACTTGGAGATTGAGTTTGTATACATTTGCTATAGAAACGCAATACAAAATAAGGCCCCTGAGCTTAGAGGCACTACACCAAAATCATTCTCTCTCTCTCTATCTAACCTTTTCAACGCCCGCACTGTGTGTAAACATGTTAAAGGTAATTCATTACCCTTTGAGTGCGCGCAAATTAAAAAAAAAAAAAAAAAAAAACATTTGACGATGTTTATTATCCTCCCTTACATCAAATCGTAGATTGTGTATTCGCTTAGTACGTAACAGCACTTGAACGACTCTAAACCTGCCATAGCTGTATACACATTACCCCTACACCCGCTGTCGAGTAAAGGGAATCAAAATACTACTAATAACACTGGTCGACAGTGACAAAAGCTCGGACATAGTGAATACTGTTTCTCATAGTACTTGACCTGTAGATAACGGAAATAATAATGTTTTGCTAAGATCACGTACAACTACACAACAATACCCGCTTTTAACTTTTTAATACAGTGTGTTGCAAAAGTATAAACGCATCCTATAAAAGGCATTTTACATCGTAAATCAGCTTCTCTGTGGGTAATTTTAAAAAAAATATATTTGATTAACAAAATTGTATAAGTAGAATATTAAAAGTACATTAAAGTGATAAAATGTAACGAGTTTGTGTTGTGTCCTGAGGTCGAATCGCGTCCTCTGTCAACGGGTGACTGGTAACATAATTTGTATTGAGTTGTTGGTAGATCAACAACAACAACATACATTCAAATTACGTAACGAGTAATCTGTTCACGGAGGACGCGATGCGACCACAGATTTGTTCTGCTATATTTGTGGAGAATTCACACCAAGTTCCCAGCATTTTCTTACAAAACCGTGATGTGACCTGGATGTTTTAGTTTTCCTGATTCTATAAACTCTAACGATTACGGATCACATAATTTTATCTCCGAGAAAAAAATAAATGTTTTTTTGTTGACCAGTGTAATCGAAGATAATTTCAAAATTAAATTAATGGCAACACTTCAGTCTTCACGACCACACGCATTCTTTAATTCACCGTTTTGTAAATTTTTTGTGATAATGAAAGAATGGGAATAATGCAGTTAGCGGCACTTGAATGTGCGGCGTTTAAATGTGAAGAAGAAACCCATCCAACACAACGAACAGACGTGAATCCTACTCACACTCACTCTGCACAATACAGTTCACTTCGCACTCAAAACACAACCTCATCAAATTCTACGAACTTCTTGTCAGACAGAAAATCTAATTTTGCAAAAGAAACTTTTCGATAGCCGAACGAATTTGTTGTGTTTGTTAAGAAAATTTTGGGGAAAACTCATTGGAATCCGACTTAAACAAAAAAATAGAAAACTATTCCAAATATTGAGCAATTAACCGACATCTCTGCAATATTTCCAGTGCAAACATTAGCTCTCCTCATCTTGCGCCTACTCCTCATCCCCGATCTACGTCGGTAAATTAAATTACAATCGCCTTCGCCTGCCCAAGACCAAGTATTATCCACTCCAAGAGAACAAATCCGTGGCTTCCAATAGTTTTTCTTTAATGTCGTGTCTTCCGTTGCAAATTCAAGTGCTGTGAAAAGAACCGAAAAAAATATTTTTTTACGTTCTCCTTTCACATTCTATTATTTTAATTGACTGTTTGACTATTTGACTATTAATTGCTTGTTTGTTTGATTACGTGCGTGTGGTGTGTGTTTTAAGTGAGATTAGAGCAAAGTAAGCAAGATGATGCATTCAATGTTCACCAGTGATTTCCAAAGAAAGAAGCATTTTGGTGGCCCTAGCGGTTCCTATAATGTAAATAGTTATCATTTATTCGCCTTTCACTTGTAGAACTGCATAAGCCATACAACTTATGACAATTGAATTGTATTTTATTTATTTTTTCAGAGTGCTACCGATAAGAATCCATCGGCAGCACCTCCCCGGGACGCAGTTCCAAAAGATGAAGCCAAAGACGCAGAAATCGTTGAGATGCGACCAGAGCATTTATTCAAGCATCCTTTGCAAAACAAATGGACACTATGGTATTTAGAGAACGATCGAACGAAATTATGGGAAGAATTACAGAACGAAATTACCAGCTTTGATACAGTTGAAGACTTCTGGAGGTCAGTGTTTCTGTGCAAAACTCATAAGTATCTATTGATAATTAAAATTTTTTTTTTATTTTTAGTCTATACAATCACATTAAACCACCATCTGAGATCAAAATTGGTAGCGATTACTCACTATTCAAAAAGGGAATACGGTATGTTTTCATAAATCATAGATGAAATCGATGGTATAAGATGTTTCAAAAGTTAAATTTGCGACATATCTGAAGATTCCTTATATAATTTTCATTTATAAAAGCTCAGTAATGCTACAGACAGCGCATATAGATACCATGGTATCAATACTATGGTTTAGCGAATACTACTAAACCTGACACGCAGCAATACGGTAATATACTTTGAAATTTGCGAACGATAGGGTATGGTATGACTAGACCTACTACAACTCTTTTTGGGTGAAAAAAGGATATGTCATTTTCAAAAAAAGTATACAAAAGTATATCTGCGTTGAAAGCAAAGGATAAAAAAAAGTACATGCATTTCAGCGGAAATTTTGTGTGTAACATCAGAGTTAAGTTTAAAAATGAATTAAAAATAAAAATCTAAACCGTTTATCGACTTTCATCCACATCAACTGACAGTGTTGACATTGCCCCCGGGCACTTGAAGTTGTACTTCTCCTGACTCACAATATTTCGTAGCAGCTCCGGTTGAGTTTTGATAAAATTATAAAAGCCGATGCACGTAAATTCTAAATTGATTTTCATAGTTAAAATAGCGTCGATATCTGAAGAGCAGATATTGACTTCCAAATTTTATTTGCTTGCGAAAACACGTTCAACCGAAGCTGAAGAACCAGGGAAGCAAATAATGAACTCAATGATTTGAGAAAATTCGACGAAAGGGACGTGTTGAGCGTCCATATATTGGAAGACTTACACCCAACGTTCAACAGTAGACAAATTTGTGGAATTTCACTTGGTTAATATTTCTTCAGTGTAGTAATTTTTAATGTAGTTGTACTGATCCAAGTACATTCGAAGAATGTTCATACTCGTCAAATGAAGAATCTGGATTCCGAAGAAAGGAATATACTTTATAATAAAGTATAGTGGGCAAGACTAGGTATGACAAGAACATCTGTTTTTATAGAAATTTCAATATAAACGTACTGTCTGAACAAATTTTCCAAATTCTAGAAAAGTAGCGCTGTGAACAGTAAAAATCATAAAAAAGCTGGATTTGCAGGCAGCAGTTAAAATCACAAACGCGATGTACTACCTTAAATTTCGAATTTCAGTACCACGTTTGGAAATTAGTATACTATCCTTATACGTGGTATTGCAGTGACGTACGTTAGCTATAGAACGTAGTATTCGAATACCATGGTATTGTCGCTCTATGTCATAAACATAACTATCGGTGGTAGACAAATATCGTTCACAGATTTGAGTTCAGTTACAGGTCGAAAGGCTTGAGTTATAGATATGGCTTAGTATGCATTTTCATATTGGATAAAATGTTAAACACTAAAGCACGTTATAGCTTAAAAAATATCCCTGATAAGAAAGTTTGCATAGTTGAATTTAGCGTCGAATATTTCTTTAGAAACACCTTTCCTTTTTTAAACGTAATATTAATATTAAACACGATGTAATGTATTATTCTTTGCTTTCTTATAGTCCCATGTGGGAAGATACAGCTAACAAGCAAGGCGGACGATGGATGATTTCGTTGAGTAGAAACCATAAACCATCTGAAATGGACAATCTGTGGCTGGATGTTGTAAGTAATGATCACTTTATTCACTATTGACCATATGCTTTAACCTCACTAACTCCGTCAGTAGCACTATTTATCCCATGGAATTCATAATCGGTCTCTGTAACAAGTAGTGTTGCGTTTCTCGATTTACTAGTTTAGTGTGGCAAAATTTTGAAACATGGTGCAATAAAATGAACATGCCATAAAAGAGAATCCAAAAACGTTTGTTAACGCATGACCTACAACCCAAGTTGTCTTCTTTAATAGGAACATTGGTTGTTTTTAAGTTTTTATTCCTTATATTTGAAATAATGATTATCAAGTGAACATTTTCGTTTGATTTTTGAACGGTGCACAGTGGGTCAGGTTGTATGAAACGAGTGGCTAGTGTGTCGGATCACAGTGCGTGAGGTTCTATGTTCGAATCCCAGAAAACACCAAAAAGTTTTTTCACGGTCCCACCTCTCGCGAGCGTCTAACAAACATCCCAGAGTATTGTTGTCACGAAAAAGCTTCTCAAATTGCTCTTCGGATACTACACTAAACTGTAGGTCGTTTCCATTCGTGTGAAAAAATATAACGCACACAGCACGACTGGTTGCGAGAAGCTAGGCCCAGGCATTTGAAGGGCTGTTGTGCCAAATTTTTTTTTTTTTTAATCTAGTTTATAGAAGCAAGCATTTAAGATCTTGCGTGTTGAGCTAAGACGATAAATGTCCATACATAACCTTTCTGGAAATTTGGACAGTACGTTGTAATTGTTTTTAAAGTCCACCCACTTTGCAATCCAAAGTATAAGCATCATAATTGAAACACACGACTCCTTAAAGCATTTGCATACTGTCTTGGTTGACTTTGAAAAAGTATTGGACAGACAACCACGAGATTTGGCATGTGTGGCGCTAAGAGGTCGAGGGGTTCCAGAAACCTATGTCCACATGATCGTGGGCATGTACGAAGGTGAATAGACAAGAGCAACATGCCCCGCTGTAGTAAGCGAAGAGTTCCCAATCGAAGTCGATCTACACCAGGAAAGCGTTTTAACTCATTTGCTCTTTATTTTAGTCCTTAACTATATATGTATGTACATGAAAATCCCCAAAGTGCACTAAATATTCTTTGCTGACGATGGAGCACTTGGCGTATGGATCGGCGTTTTGGAAGGAGAAAGGTACCGCATTACTCAAAAAAGACCGAGTGCTTGTCCTGCCCGTTCTCTGATCCAATCAGCCCTTTTCCATATATTTATTTAAATGGAACAGTGTTGCCCAAATGCGGAAAGTTCAAATGTGTGGGATTTATTATCGATAGCAAAGCAACCTGTGGTGGCGACATTAATCGTCGTATAAAAGTGGTGGATAAAGTGACGCGAAAACTCCGCTATCTTTTGTGACCGAAATATGCACCTAAGCTGAAGGCTCTACACCGCGGTTATGCGTCCGTCACTCACATACGGTTCACAAGACAGTCTTCCAAAAGTATGAGAGTAAATTAACGGCAGCTGAGATGAAGATGCTTCACAAGACAACAGGAATGACAAAGCTTGAACCAAAATCATCTCACGAAAAATAAAGCGCAACCGTCAAAAGGACAATATCAGTGAATATTCCACTGTTATCGCAAAAGAGAGGTAGGCCTAAAAACTCCTGAAACACTCAAACGCACCAACACCAGCATTTGGTTTGCCTTAAGGTCCATTCACAGCTGAGCGACCTGCGAATGCGAACGAGCGAATATTCACAAATTTTAGTTAATAGTTAACCTTCTCAATGAAAGTCACTTTATGTATTTATGCATTTTTCACGTTTAGGAAATTGGTTATAAAATGAATGACAACTCAAATTCGCGGATTGCCGCGACCAGATAAAAAAGCAGCTGTGAATGAAAAGTCAAAATTGGCGAATATTCGCTCGTTCACATTCGCAGGTCGCTGAGCTGTGAATCGACCTAAACTCTCGCGAATGTTTTGGTCGCGGGAATGCGGATTGGGTCCTACATGTGTGGAATATGAATAAAGGTCCATTCACAGCTCAGCGACCTGCGAATCCCTAACCTGCGAACAAGCCGTTTCTAGCATATTTAGAAGCACGCCATTGGCAATTTCAATATTCCAAAAGAACGGAGCTTAATTTATCTATCGATTAATATACAAAAAAAATGAATTGTAATTAGTTTTTGCGAAGAAATTAATAATTTGCCGATTTTTCCGCGAATGAGCGAATGCTTTTTGCGAACTGTCAACTTTTATTCACATTCCAAACATGTAGGACGCAATCCACATTACCGCGACGAAAACATTCGCGAGAGTTTAACCTCACAATTATTTTGTTCTGTTCTTGGTGGGCAAGATCGTGGTTGAATTTATCGAAAGAAGTTAAGACATTGCCTTCTGAACGAAAGCTACGCTATGTATTTATGCATTTTTCACGTTTAGGCAATTACTTACAAAATGAATGACAACTGAAATTCACGGATTGCCGCAACCAGATAAAAAAGCAGCCGTGAATGAATTTGCGAATATTCGCTCGTTCGCATTCGTAGGGCGCTGAGCTGTGAATGGACCCTAAAAGTTGACAGTTTGCAAAATGCATTCGCTTATTCGCGGAAAAATCGGCGAATTGCTAATTTCTTTGGAGAAAGTAATTACAATTCAACTTATTTTTTTATATTAATCGATAGATAAATTAAGCCCCGTTCTTTTGGAATAGTAAAATTGCCAATGGCGTGCTTATGCTAAAATCGGTTTGTTCGCAGTTCGGGCATTCGCAGGTCGCTGAGATGTGAATGGACCTTTAGTGACGAAATGATCGAATATCGGGAAGCCTGACGATATTTTCTGAGCTCAAACAAGCGGATCAGTAAAAATGCAGTGATGTGGAAGCTTTATGATCATTTGAATTCAGATCATAACCTCGCCGAAAAAAGCAAGAAGATCCGAATTTTAACTCAGAAATCCACAACGCCACGGTTATTTTATTAAGGCTGGCTAACTCGTGCATACATACATATTTGGCGCAACAGGGAAGGGCCTAGACCTAGGTTTTCACAACCACTCGTGTTGTGTTTCGCACGAATGGAAGGGAGCTACAGTTTTGTGCGGGATTTGAAAGGCAATTTTTATTTTGTTTTTGAGTTGCTTTTTCATGACAACAATACTCTCGGATGTTTGTCAGACGTTCGCGGGAGTTGAGACCGTGAAAAAACTTGTTTTGTGTTTTCTGGGATTCGAACATTGAACTTCACGAGCAATGATCCGACACACTAACCACGGCGCCCACTTACCACTTAGTCGTAGTTAATGATATATTTTCATCATCATGGTCTCTGTAAAGAGAATGTTTAAACTTGCAATGGTTTAAAAATTCAGTGATATTAATTACTAGCTTCAGAGATGATTGACTCAATTAGAAATATGGGGTGGAATCAGCTAAGGTGATTTGTGATAAGTGATAGTCATATTTTTAGTTTGTGCTCCATGAAAGGTGATAGTTGTTTTCATAATTACATTTTAGTGATCGTTTCTATCGTTTAGTGATCTATATTCTAATCTGGGGAGATCATAAAACTAGAAAGGTCAGGGCTAAGAACAGCTATAGGAATACTCTCTGGCCATTGACTTAAGAAGCATGCTATAAGACTGGGTTTGTCAAATACGGATGTTTGCAGGTACTGCAATGACCTACATGTATAACACATATACTTTGTGAATGGAAGATACTTCTTCGACAACCTAGAAGAGGTAAGGTCCCGGAAGCATAGGGAAATCAAGTGTAAGGGAGAATTGGCTTAGGTTCCTACCATCCCAAACCATCAAACAGTTTTTTTGCGAAAAATACAAAACACCTGAATAAATGAAATTAAAATTGAATTTGTTTACGTTAGTTTATACAGGACAATGAAGAATGACAGCATTTTGATGTTTTGAGAATTCAATTGCTGCCAGCTCCTCGAAATTTTTTGGTGATCAGTATATATACGCAGAGCAACCAATTTTTCTGATCGCTTTTAATTATCACAAATCACACTATCACCTTAGCCGATTCCACCCCTGAATAAATTGCACCCGATCATTGACTGTTATTCCACTCTTTGAGACAAATTTAGATACACCACACTAATAATGTACCGCTATATCTTTTTTAACAGCTACTCTGCTTGATTGGCGAAGCTTTTGATCATTCAGACCAAATATGTGGTGCTGTCATCAACATTCGTGCAAAGGGACATAAAATTTGTAAGAATTTCGAAATATTTCCCGATAGTTTTTGCTTTATTTTTTTATTTCAGCTATTTGGACAGCCGATGGTAACAATGAAGATGCTGCTCTTGAGATTGGTCATAAACTAAAAGAGGCATTACGCCTATCGCGATCAAGTTTGCAATATCAACTGCACAAAGATACAATGGTGAAGCAAGGACCTAGTGTCAAGCCCATTTACACTCTCTAAGGAGTGATAGGCATTTTTGTTCAAAATAACACGATTGCGTCTCTAACAGAAGTCATCTCCTATCTTAATTATTATTTTTCGTTTTTTTTATTTCTCATTTCTTTAGCTACATATATATTTAATTATCTCGTAAAAAAATAACACTTGCAAAATTCCCGTTCAATCAGACTTCGTGAGAATAATCTATTCAGTTGAATAAAAAGAAGTAGAATACACGAAATGATTTCGATAGGAACTGCAAGTCTTATAAAAAAAGTAAATACGTTCCATTGTTGTCGAACAATGGAAAGCGAGGAAAAAAAATGCAAAATCAACTGTTATTGATATTTCTTTCGTATCTTCATCATAACCAATATTTAATTGTGAAGAAATTGAATTATTTAAATTAAATTTAAAATAAAAAACTGTAACAACTGGTTTCAGAAATTGCGATGAGTACAAAGGAGCCGTAAAACAACCGAAATCGGTCGGGGAACATCACATCGAAATCCATTCCGTAACTTGGGCGTTTTGCTTCGCGATGGAATACTACATTCTCTTTTTAGCGATTCGTATTTTTCCTCGAACATGTGAGGAGTGAAACGATTTCCAGAGTTCAATTTTTTAAATAAGATCTGGAAAAGGTCCCGTATCTTGGAATTGAGTACTGCTAGGCTTTACACAAACCCAACCGAAAGTTTTGGTTGATCGTGTGTTCTACTATACCTATGTATAATGTATTCACATAAAGCAAAACATGGTGATTAAACGGTGCTTTAAACGGATATAGCATAACCAACGACTTCGTGAAATGGAAACACTGGGTTATCGTGAATAAATTTTCTTTCGGAATATTCCCCTCGAACAAAAATTAGATATCGTGATTGCGTCGAAAAATTTTTTGAATTGTCATTCATGATTCCTATTCTTTTTCCACGGATTTATTTCCTTTTGTATGAAAATACCTAATTTTTGCTGGGCGCAAAAATTCCGAGGGACAATTTATTTACTATACTTACTAATACATATTTTTTTTTTATAGCTTCGATTAGTGGAAACTTAGTTTACAGATTCATGAAGATGAGGAAAAATGGGTGTTACATCTACGTACAAAGCCAACTCGTGTTTATCTTCATTCGAGTTACCCTGTTCAAACCTATAATAATTCTAAGGTGATATATGTTGACCCTGGGCTGTCTGTTACAATGGGTTATCCTTGTAAAAAAAATTTAAATCTCTGCATAAATTACATACATATAGGAAATCCCCCAAAGGCGGAACAGTAAAAATGCAGTGAGGTGGAAGGGTTATGATCGCTACCTCTCGCATCGTGGAAGATTGCCAAAAGAGCGATGAAGTAAAGATCATGTCGTGGAAGATAACCACGAAAGCGCGTGGCTGATGGCCATGGGAATTTCTTCCTTCGTGGGAAGGAAGAAACCACAGATTTTCAGGAACAGCATATTCACTTGTATGAGAAACAGGGGGATTGACTCAGGGTTATCGTGAATAAATTTTCCCGCAAACAAAAATAAAATTAGGGAAAAAATTCATCAGGAAAAATTAAATATTATTGTGTTGAAAATTCTCCTGAATTGTCATTAATGATACCTATTTCTTTTCCGCGGAATTATTTCCTCTTTTGAAGATACCTAATTTTTGTTCGGGGGAAAAATTCCGAGGGTAAATTTATTCACGATAACCCTGACTGTATCACAAAATGGGATAAATATTGAACTAAATACATACATGTGTGTTATTATTATACTATAATAATTATTGTCAGTTAGTGTCCGATGTCCAGCCAAAAATATATCAAGAACTATAAAGCATAGAGACCTGAAATTTTACGGAAAGGTAGACTGTGGAAAATAGGGGCATGAATACCTAAAAATGGCATACTCTTTCCGGCTAGGTCCCCGCACAATTGATATCAAATTTCTCGGAAACGAAAAGGCTTACTTGTAGATCCTTCAACTCCTCGGGGACATAGGGCGTCAACGACGCCAGCGCGCCATCTTGTTCGGAGTTCTGCAACGCGTTTGAACTGCCTCCAACTCATTCATAAAGAGCTCGATTCCTCCTTTGTTAGTCGTTTACCATCCAAACCAAAAGGTTTAGAGTGGTAGAATTTTGTCAATATATTGTCCTTAGCTCGAACAAATGCACGGATGTTTTAAACATTTGATAACATCTCCCGCGGGCTCTCTGCATTACCAAGGAACCTACTTTTACGTGAAGAGCGTGAGGGACAATTTGCGAATCTCAAATTCTACTTGATAAGTTTTGAATTCCTATTTTTGAAATATTTATAATCCTATTTGCGAAGAGGTTTATCTCTGCAATTTCAGCTTTCGAGGCCTTATATTTATTTATTGAGATATTTTTTACTGGACACGCATTCTGTAGCGTAATGCGTTCACAGCAACAATGTTCAATGTATCCTCCATCCCCAGCAACTTTACTCCAAAGAAAATCCTCCGGATATCAGGACGGTATGGTATAAATGATGTTAGTAGCAAATCTCTCGTTCAATCCCTTTACTTCCTTCGCTGTTGAAGTAACTCTTAAGGGATATCTTGTGCTGCCATTTTTTCTTGATCTTCCCCTCCCAGGTTCTTCCTGTACTGCCCACCGAGTTAAATTTATTCAAAAACAATTCATGCAATCCGCCTATTTGAAAATGTTCACCGGAAAGAGCAATAATACGTCATTTATTGGCTTCCCTTAAAACCATTGCGGAATTTTTATACTTAACAGCACTGTCACCAACTTCTAGACGTAGTCTGTTTAACAGCTTTTTCGTTTATACCTGAAAGATTGTAGACAGGTCAAAAACAACTAGTTATACCTATGCAAGTCCTGGAAATAAAACCCGATCATTTATTGTTCATAATGCGACGTTTTTCGCCACAGGGAGTAGGCGCAAGTACATATGACCCAGAATTGGCCTGTATTTAAATAGTTACGTAGATTTCTTATAATTCTCATCTTACTCATGGCTACAGATTTTTCACGGTCGCATGGTCAAATTACTACTTTGTACCATACCTCACACGGTGAAATTGCCCATTTATTATTACCCTGTTCAAATGCCTTATAGTCACACGGCTACCTGTTATACCAGACTTTTAATAAATCGCAGTGTTAACACCAACTAACACACAATCTTCGTCCTAAGAAAAAGTCGCATTCCTGCAACGCAGTGTAAGAAGACAGCCTTTATTTGCAATTTATACACAGTAAATTGTATACACTTTTAAAAAAATATAATATACTGTTAAATGTAAGTGTAAAATGTGATTAGGGACATTGGGCGGTTAACAAACACGCTCATTGTTAGAACTTAATAAGCCATTATTTTTTGAACATAGCGACGAATGTCTTTTCTCTTGCACTCGTCCAATGCCTCACATATGAGTGTGAAATGCTCCCTTGGATTATGCCGCGGATCATTTTCAAAGACCTCCAGCACTTCGTAAACTCTCGAGTGAAGGTCATTGGGATACTTTATCTCAATTTTATCCAGATCACCCGCACGGACTAGTAATTCTCTTCCTAAAGACCGCCAGTCCCTCCCAATTTCACGAGCGATTAGCTGGTATATATCGTCCCGCTTCTTCTGTGTAAATTCGATTACGACTACGGGCGTTGTCTCGGAGCTACGGCTTCCGCTTTTGGTCTCAGCTTTGATGTTATTTTTCTCCTGCTGCCTTAATAACGCGTATATATTCTGCAACCCTCTAGGCTCCGACGGTGCCTCGTACTTCTCCAAAGCTATTTCAATCTCATCGTCATCGATACTTTCAGCTATCGTACGAAATGGTTCGATATTCCATTCGGTGAGGGTGTCTCGTCTCTCCAGGCAGTCCAACAAATCGGCTAAAGTCTCGATGCAAGCGTAACGCCTTGAAGACTGAATTTCGTCTTTAAACAAGACCTTATAGTACTCCAGTTGGTCCTTATTTAATCGACACTTCGAGATTTCCGACTTTAGCAAATCGTAGGACCAGTGTTGCGTCTGTGACTGTGGCATATTTATTGTCCCCACAACTTTTTATAAACTCTATTTTTTGCACTCCAACTGTGCGGAGTTTTCGACAACCTACTGCAGCAATCAAACTGCGCAATTCCTCGGGACTTCTCCGCGTGTTACAACAACAAATAGCGAGTTCGAAGTTTAAGGAAATTTACGAGAAATACTAAAGTGGCTGTCGATTACCAATAATGCGTTCCGAGTTTAATGAAATTTACAATTTATACGAAAGGCCTTGTCATTTCGTATTGACGTTTGTTTGTCTTAGCTCGTAACAGGGCATACAAGAGGGGATCAATGTTCTCAATTCCCGCCCATGAGTCTATGAAAAATATATATTTTCAGAAATATGTGCATACAAAATAAAACCAATTTTCTCACACATGAAAAATAATTTTAATTTGCTGTGCAAAAGGGAATTTAATAACCAAATAGTAAGTCGAATTCGCCCATCACAAGAAGCTTGTGTGCCCTGCCACTTTTTGACAGATTTGAAATTTTTTTTGTCAGCCGTCGGTGGCAGTGATGCCGTTTGCCAATTTTTAAGTGAAGTGTTTTGAGGAAAAAGTAGAAGTGTTGTGCTGAAAAGTGAAGTGTCATTATAAAAGTTGAGTTTTTTATATTAAACGACTTTTTATGGGAAAAAAACATAATTTTTTTTTAAATTAGGAAGCTTTAATCTAAGTTTTGTGGTATCTTAATACAGCATCTTCTGGCGATACCCAGTTCTTGAAACCGTTCTTAGTAACAATTCCTTTCACAAGCATCAGTGAATTAACAGTGCTAACTTTTAAGTTGTCTCGGCCTAAACTCTTAATCAATTTAGTTTGGGAAAACACCCTATCAGTAGTTGCACTACTATGAGGAAGACACAACAAGGCTCCTATAAACTCTTTAAATGAGGGTACATAATCTGCCCCAAAGCATTTTTGAGGTAGAACACAGAATGCCAAAAGACTTAATGACTTTCTTCATTGGGTAGAATTGTAGACTTGTACGAGTAGTTATCGATTTTTTGGCTACTTTATAGAAGAGCTCATTAATGAATATATGCAATTTCACAATTAAGAGGGGAAATATAAAGTCTACAAAAAGTGAACTGTTTCTGCGAAAGAGGAAGTGTCGAAGTGTTGTCTAATAAAACGAAGTAAAATACTTCGATTGAAGTATAAACGGCAACGCTGGTCGGTGGTTTGATTTGCGTCGCCTTGAGACAAAGTGAGATTTACTGGCTGAACACAATATGTAGCTGTAGTAGTAGCACGTAGCAGTAGCTGTAGTACGAGTTGAAACTTTCAACTTTTGTAGCGCTGCAAGTTTGACAGTACCTACCACAGACAGCGAAATTGACGACTGTTGAGAAACTGTTTGGTTTTCTGTACGATGTTTTTGTAGTGGATTCTTGAACTGAATTCAGGAGTAGCACAAAAATGAAAGCCACAATGTGAACAAATTTATTGAGCTGGTGATAGGAAGAGGTATTTTATGGAATTTGTGCCATCCGCTTTAAAAAAATATTGAGAAACAGGCATTCGAATAGAAAATCATTGCAGTATCACTCAAAAAGAAAAACAAAATTTCAATCAGCTTACTTTATTTGACATTACTACGCGCTAAATCATTGTGGGCGAATTTTGCGAGTGTAACGCTACAGAATTTTGCAGCTCGTACTACTACTACTACAGCTACGAGCATTGAATTAACACCAAGTCTCCACGAGACATATTTATTTCAGACCTCATGTCATAAAATTTTATTTTTTTAGTCGTTGGTCAAATTTTGTCAAGACATTTTATTATCAACCACATCGCGTAACAGTTACCAATTCCAATTCTTGCCTTGACACCGAGTCTCCACGAGACATATTTATTTTAGACTTAATGTCACTCCTGTTCTCCACTGGCAATAATTCATTCCAAGAAATATGTCACGAAATTGAAATTTCCAATGGAGACCGCAAATTAATGTCGTTTTCCATTGGGCAAAAAGAAGCCTTCTTTTTGTCTACCGAAGAGAAAAAACACTGCCGCACATGTTCCATTGGTTCTTCGGAATCATCTTTTGGGAGTTTTTCGCTTTCCGATTTCATTTCGGAAGCCACACAAAATTCACTCACACATATAAAGTCTTACAAAAAAAAAAAAAAAAAAAAAAAAAAAAAAAAAAAAAAAAAAAAAAAAAAAAACACGAAAAAAAAAAAAAAAAAAACCAAAAGCGATTGGGCCAGACGAAATACCCTCTGAGTTCTGGAAAAAGATGGGAGATATCGGGTTCAGATGGCTCAGAATTCTCATCTCCAAATTCGTGAGAGGTGATCCAATGCCGAATGAATGGAGGGAAAGTTACCTTCTCCCTGTATACAAAGGGAAGGGTGATACGCGAAACTGTGATAACTACCGTTCGATCAAGCTGATGTCACACACCATGAAGATCGTTGAGCGGGTATTAGGTGGCCGACTGCGAAAAATAATACGGCTATCTGATGATCAGTGCGGGTTTGTCTCGGGTAAATCAACCACAGATGCAATCCAAAGTATAAGGATCATAATGGCAAAACATCGTGATTCCTTAAGGGATTTGCATATTGTATTGGTTGACTTTGAAAAGGCATTCGACAGACAACCACGAGATCTGATATGGGTGGCGCTAAGACATCGAGGGGTTCCAGAAACCTATGTACAGATGATTATGGACATGTACGAAGGAGCAAAGACAAAAGTAAGATGTCCCGCTGGAGTAACCGAAGAGTTCCCAATCAAAGTCGGGGTGCACCAGGGAAGCGTTTTAAGTCCTTTGCTCTTTATTACAGTCCTTGATTATCTGCTTGAAGGTAAAGTGATGGACCCCAAGGTACATCAGTTATTCTTTGCTGACGATGGAGCCATCATAAGTGAGGATCCTACATCCCTGCAACGAGCACTTGATGTGTGGGTGGACGTTTTGGAGGGAAATGGGTATCGCATTAGTTCAAAAAAGACAGAGTACTTGTGCTGCCCGTTCTCTGATCCACTCAGGCCTATTCCAGACATTTATTTGAATGGAACAGTGCTTCCCAAGTGCGAAAAGTTCAAATATCTGGGATCTATGATCAATAGCAAAGCAACTTGTGATGACGACATCAATCATCGTGTAAGCGTAGGGTGGATGAAGTGGCGAGAAAATTCCGCTATCTTCTGGGACAGAAAAATGCCCCCTAAGTTGAAAGGGAGGCTCTACACCGCAGTTGTACGTCCAGCACTCACAAACGGTTCACAATGTTGGACGATGTACAAAAAGTATGAGAGTAAATTAACGGCAGCTGAGATGAAGATGCTTCGCATGACAGCAGGAGTGACCAAGCTTGATCGAATAAGAAGTTCGAAGATCCGTGGAAGCTTTCACATCAAGGAAACCATCGTACACAAATTAGAGCGCGACCGGCTCAGCTGGTATTGCCACGTTCAAAGAAGAGATCATTTGAACCCTGTTAAAAAGGCAATATCTATGCACGTTCCAAAGACATCGCGATGTAGGAAAGGCAGGCCTATAAACGCCTGGATCAGACAAATGCGACGACATCGGCATTTCATTGGCCTCAGTAACCGAGTGATCCAAAATCGGCAGGCCTGCCGATATTTTCTGAGGTCAAATAGGCGAACCCCACAGGCGGATCAGTAGAAATGCGGTGAAGTGGGAGGGTTGTGATCCCTTGTTTTCGGATCATGGCCTCGCTGATAAAAGGAAGAAGAAGAAGATATAAAGTCTTACATCGAACTGCTTGTCATAGTCATATGGTACAAGACGCATTTTTGTGTTTATTCTATTTTCTTAGTTGAGAGAAGTCGGTAAAAAGCAATTTTACACAGATATAAATAATAATTGGTAAATTGATAATAATGTCGTTTTCCATTCGACAAAAACAATCCATTTTTTGCTTTGGGTTTTGTGAAAAAGATGAGCAAGACATCTGGCACTTCACCAATCCACACATAATTGAGCGGAAGATAAATCGCATATTCCAATGGAATCCAGAAGAAGCCAATTCTTGAGTGAAACCAATGGAAAGCGACATAAGGTTAGTCCCACATCAAACAGAACAGAAACAAACAAACCACTTAGCCCACACAAAATGAAGCAAAACTAAAACGTTTGGTCTTTTGACTCGCTTAATTTGATGTGGGTTAATGAGAATAACGCTTTTTTAATTTCAATTAAAAATTATAATTCTTCTACGCCACACATCTTAATGCTGTACTTTACCCAAAATTAATGAATGAAATATAAATACCGAAAGCTATCGTTCACATGTTTCAACCATTTATTTTTGTTCTACTTGTTTGACTGGGTTAATGCTGGCGGGTTTTGATTGCATGTATTTATCTCTTATCTATGCATATCTATTCGCTCTAAATTTGACAGTTAAACAGCTGTGAATGGCTATGAACCACACAATTGCTTTCAAACACATGGGCCTATTATATACGGCTACTTTAGCCGTTGACAGTACTGAAGGAAACTTAACGCAGAATTATGACATTAGCTTCCGGCTGGTTCCGATTATTACAGTTCAGCCTTAGCTGCTTCTTGTTACTCGATTTATTTGCTTTGATGGGTCAATTGTACATTTCAATGTACGTTGACACACGTGTAAGGTTCGACATAAGCAGAAGAAAATCGCTTTCATTTACCAGCTTTACTTTGCCTTACTAAATGGGGGCACATGTATTTAATAGTGTGTATTTAATCTTCCGTCGGACGCAACTGATCTGACAGGCACAGCTGTTGCATTTTGCGTATTTTGGCGCAAAAAATATGCACTTTGCATTAGCTTTATCACTTTACATTGTATTGCAGCTCAACTGCTGGTTCAATTGTTGTTTTTGCATCCTGTGTACAAATATGAACTAAACCAGTTCACGGGAAAATCAAAACGTAAAAAATTGAAGGTGTGTTGTTTCAGTATTTTGTGCTCCTCAAACTGTTTACTCAAAAAGATTGACCGTCTGATGAATGTTTAAGGTGATAATTAGTGTCCGACCGAAGCTTCGGCTTCGGCTTCGGTCACATTCGGCTAAAAAAAACTACAATCGGCTAAACCTTCGGCTTCGGCCAAAATAGGCCGAAGTTTTGGCCGAAGCCGGAGGTTTAGTTTATGGTTGATTGATTGCCGTGCGTCACTTAACTTTTGAAAAGTTAATTTGTCCCGTTAGTTTGCTTATTACATACATACATTCCAGAAAAACTTCCAAAAAATCATTATTTTATTCACTTTTAGTCAATCTTAAACGGAAATTCTTTAAGTTATTAAAGCTTCGGCTTCGGCTTCGGCCGAAGGTTGTTGTTTAGCCGAATATTCGGCTTCGGCTTCGGCTAAAAATCGACCTTCGGTCGGACACTAGTGATAATTATGGTGATTGTCATCTTTTGCAATCGTTTTCATGTGACATACTTTGGTGTACCTACGTATATATTTTTTTTTTGCTTCTGACCTTCCGAATTCATATGTGTTCAGTGGCATTTTTAGTAGATCGTTCGAAAAAAATAAATTGCTTTTATGTGCTGTGTACTCAAAAATGTCTATTCTATGTCTATGTCAGGTACAGGTTCCGTCAAATCCTTGATTCAGGCTTGATAACTTTATAAAGGCGGCACAGGCAAACCATTCGAATTTTCTACTGAATAAAAGGCACCTGCGCATCTATCCGATGACTGAATTGCTGTCTTGTAATACACCATGACTCTTTTGAAATTGCACAAGTACAAAAGAGAACAAAAGTTTAATAGAAAAACAATAACCCGAAGAGTTCAATCCCTCTTTTTTGTCGTTTCTCCTTGCCCTTGTTCGTAATGTTTCTATTTTACTTCATTTATATTCATTGCCTGTAGAGTGTAGACAAAATTGAAATGGGCAAGAGAAATATAATTCTCCTTTTAATTTATTCCGTCATTTTCCACGTCTAAATTCGAACACGGAATGAACTGTCAAATTACGTCCAATGGAATAGATTCAAGAATGAAAGAATACAAGATTAGGCATTGCGCATATCCGCCATGCTGATTTCTTCTCTGATATCTAAAATACGTCAGGGGGGCCACCAACTTTTATTCGTTTGTGACTGTTGGCGCGTAATTTTTAAAGTTCGAACATTTTTGTGTAAACTATTGGTGAAAAAAAAAAATTAGAAATGCACCTAGGTAGTGTGCTGTATTTAACTACAATAATAATGTTTTATTTTATTTACATCTAGCAGAGTACAAAATCTCTTACAGATTATTAATTAACACAAATTCGAATTTAAAATTAAAAAAAAAAAAACAAACAATTAAACATTATTACTGGTTTAGTACCAAAAAAGTTCGTTCTTAAAATTATATCTCGAGCAGCTGCTATGAACTATATCTAAATTTCATTTGAACAATACAACGAGCAATTGGCTAATTTTGGGCATAATTTGTTCTGTGTAGTCCTTAGCTGAAGTGGAATTGGCCACGAGATTACGCGAACGTGAATAAAAATCGATCATAGGGAGTAAAACGGGACGCTGAATGTAATTATGAATTAAATCTGTTATAAACATAACACAAAAATATTTACGACGACATTCAAAAGAACTAACATTTTTTTAAAAGCACCTGGTTTGTATTAATTTGGCAATTCAATTAAAAGAACATGTACCTAGCAAAACTTCTTTGAACTCTCTCGATCCTATAAGATTGTAAATCACAGGACAGAGTAGTGCACCAGTATTCTAAATGGGGTCAAACTGTTGCGAAACTATGAGGCGGTACTTAATCTAAAAGCAAACACGTCTTTTTGAGCTTAACTATTTATTGCGAAATATATCAATTAAGCGGGCGTGTGCCGCTAAAAAAACTTTGTGTTCGCCTTCGCCTGTTGGTTATTTCGCAATGTTGTTTACTTTGGGATAAACGATGAGAACACCCTTGACTTTCATTTCACTACATTCACCCTTAGAAAGTCCCTCTACAGCTCTTCATGACCTGTCTTCTCTTATACCACACCACAACTGTCTGACTCCCGCCATCTCTTTTCCCATCCCTCCCTAGTTTTTTTAAGACTTAGTTTAATTTTGACATACTATATATAGACTGCTAGTAGCCAACTTCGCGTTGGTTCTAACATTAGCACCAGCTCTCTTGGTTCGGAGCGAAAAAAAAAAATGGAAACTCAGTTGGGTGTACAAAGACAGTGTTTTCATTGACATATTACATACAAAATTCATTCGTAATAAATATACAAATATTGTGCAATATAAGGATTTCTTATTCAAATTTTGTTGGCTCCATCTATCGGTAATTATTTGAACTAACACATTTTTGAGGTGACATTTGTTGCAAACAATGCCTCAACAATTTGAATTTCAACCGTTTTACTTAGCAAATCCACACAAACCCAAGAGGAGTCTCTCTCATTCTATGGTGAAATTCGAGATGGTTGGCAATTTATTTCCACATTTTTCCGCTTCAAACCAAGAGGGCTAGTTATCTTGGCGCCATTTTTTGGGCAGATATTGTATGGAACTAACATTTCAATAGCAGCCCATATATAGTGTGTCAATGGGTAGGCCATTCAGTGTCTGGGAGCAACAAGAACGACGGGCGAGTAAACCAGCGTCCGGATGAATCGAAATTAGGATGTGTCTGCCATTTCGTCGCCTCATTAGCCAAGTTGAGTTACGTCGGAACATATTGCCATTGTTCGAAGCTAGATGACTCCAAGATCTCGCGAGATGCAACAGGCGATGATGCTTGTATGTGCAGCCATTTATACCACATGGTGAATTCATCCTGCATCGGGTGGGAAACCGAACGGGTTATATACAACTTACTGCGCTTTACTGCTTCCCATCTCTCCTATAGATCGAGGTCGTTGAACTTGTTACAATTTTTGACCTTACTGCAGCTCTTCTTACAGATGCAGCATGCTTTCCTTTTTGGGATAGGACCTTCCTTGTGAACACCAACATGACCCTTTTCACCAGCAAAGAGTCTTTCTTTCCCCTTTGACGTATGGAATTCTATAGGTGACACTGCTCACAGTATTGGCTAACTGCGTCAGCCACCTGCGGAAGGTAGCTAGGTTGACATCTTTGAGGTGGTACATGCTTTCATCGTCGAGCATATATTTTCAACGGCCAGAGCAAAGGACAGAATAGACTCCAGCTTCTCCGACTTCGGATTAGGTTCCGCTCGAACCTTCTGTAGCAGAAACTGTGTGACCAGTTCAGGTCGACCAAACATTGTACTCAAGTCTGAATTACGGCAGGTACATTGTTTGGAAGTAGCAGCCTGCTACGAACGATTTCAGATGCCTTTCCTTTCAAGCATTTTTGTAGATGGATGAGATCCTCCACATTTGAGAACCCACAGGCTGCAGTGCCAACTTCCTCAGCTCGTCCTCTGAATATCGGCAGCTCCTTTGGAAGAGCTTGTCTGACTGCCATCTGGTTGGACGTTGGCAGTGTAAGTCGATAATCGTTGTGTTGATTCAAGTTGCAGTCGAGTTTCTTTAACTCAGGTGATTAGATTTTTAGAGTTAGATTGATTTTATTTCACAACTCATTTTTATTGTTACAATAGTTAAATACAATCAGTAATTAAAAGTAATTCAATGTTTTAATTTATACATAATAACCAATGTAATGTTGTTTTTTGGTTTTAGAAGTTTCATTTATTATCTTCTCGCGATACGCTAGTGCTATTTTACAGTACCGACAAAGTTAACTGTGAAAGGTGCTACTGCCCGAAGTTGTGTGCTCGGACTGGTAGTATCTTAATTTCGCTTCGTATCCGGGACAGGGATCTCTTGACAGTTATTCAACTTTGACTCAGGCTTGATAAACAGGAACTGTTGGGTTGAAGTCAGACTTAAGAGGACATGGACGCTCAGGAACAACTGAATTAGAAGTCACAGTGGTTGAGTACTAATTGGCTCCATACTACTGATGGCTGCATCCGTAGTTAGTCGGGGTGCTGTCTGACTTTGCTTGTGCAGATAAACTGCGTGCCCGCCTTGTAAGGTTGTGTCTGGAGCCACTCACTAACGTGCTCCTTTAGTGTACTATCACGTTCCTCCTGCTCCGAGTCATCATCCATTAACAGCTTGAATCGCTGGTCCAGGTACTCCTTGTCGCGTTCCCTTTCCTCTTTCATGCGCCGGAGCTGTAAGGTTCTCTCTTCCAAGCGTTGGAGTTGAAGCTTTAGTTGGAGTGAGCGTTTCGTGCGACTCATCGTCGTAGTACGAGAAAGGCGGGAGCTGGAAACCGAATGAACAGATTTCTCGCCGACATCTGCTTGTTTCGTGCAGTCATTGCAGGACCATGCACGTTCGTTCACGCTTAAATCCACGGCTACACATATGAAATGGAACCAACGATCACAAGCGTCGCACTTTACCATCTCCGGCGTATCTGCTGCTTTGCATTGCGTGCAGCTTTACTTTGCCTCGTTAGCCACAACCATCCTTCTCGAGCGCCTTGGCATCGGCGTATCCTTTTGCTCCTTTTCTGCTATATTTCACTCCAATAATAGAACATAGAACGGTCTCCTACGGAGTTTTATACGAAGTTTTTGTTGTATTTTTGTATTTAAAATGTAATATTTGTAACAACTTTAGTTATAATATAAACAAATCGTACTTACCTCCTAGAAAACGCGGGTATTTTTTCCAATCTGACAGATGTGTTGTCTGGTTATAGCTTGTTTTTTTTCCCACCAAAGATATTCCCTCGGTTGTCAATTAGTTGTAACATATGTATATACAATGATAATACTTATGCATTTCACAGCTCTTTAAGTGCCAGGGCCTAGCTTCTCGCAACCACTCATGTTGTGTGCGTTATATTTTTCACACGAATGAAAGGGACCTACAGTTTTGTTTTGAGAAGTTTTCTCAAGACAACAATACTCTCGGATGTTTGTCAGACGTTCGCGGGAGATGGGGCCGTAAAAAAACGTTTGGTGTTTTTTGGGATTCGAACTTGGAACCTCACGCGCAGTGGTCCGCCACACTAACCACTTACGCTACGGCGCCCAGTAGTAATTTATAACGAAAGAAATCATAGCTTCGATATTTCAACTAGAGCCTTACTTTATTATATCGCAGTCATGTAATATACACTATATAACTGGATATTTAATCTATCAAAAAGCAAAAAAAAAAAGATTTGCGAAAGAATAGGTAGTGTACATCATTGGAAACTGCTTCTGAAATTTTTTTTCACTATATTTTCGACGTTTGGTCTACATACCCAAGCTCTAATAAATTAAACGCTAATGTAGGACTACCTGACGAAGCATTGGAAAGTATTAAAGTACTAAAGAATTGAAGTAAAATGAGTCACAGTTTCTTGGCTTCAGGGAAATATTCAGTTCTCAAAAACTTTATTATGTTTATATTATGTTGCTATAAAGTTACAACCACACAAAAAGTAGTAAAAGTTATAATTATACGCGCGAAATAATTTTGCCCATTTAGATTGCCAAAATTACACACTGTGTACCGCAAGCATTTGGCAGTGACGATAGAAGCAAACAAATAAGCATAGAAAAAACTTTATACGTACCGAACCGATACATTCTTTCTTATGTATTGCGCCTGATTTTAATGTGTGTGCTATTTTGATTAATTTCACAAAGAAAACTAAAAACTCATTGGGGCAATTTTTTGAATTATAATTTTATTTTCTGCTACATGCAGACAAAACTCCTTGTTAACTTTGTTGATTTATTATGCAAACCTAAAGGGCCGACCATAATTGCATTAAATGTGCGTTAGCTATTGTCATAATTGAACGAAAATTCAGCGCGTGTACTGTCAAAACCAAGCAGTACCCATAATTGCATTAAGCATTCGCGACCGTATGTCAAATCGTTTTGTCTGCCTCAGCCATTCTTTTTATTAGCTTCTCTGGACGTGAATAATGAAAAACAAAAATGTTTCCTATTTTTTTAAAACAGAAATAAAAACACAAAATTACCTCAGATATATAAAATTATTGCTCTTGTTGTCAGTGCTCCATACGTAATGAGCGAATGAAATCATCAACGAAAACTGGACGAAACTGAGCAAAAAGTAATTATGCGTGCAATATACAAATTCAGAGTATTCGCATCATTACGTACGGCAGAGTACATAGGGTTAGTTCAATAATGGTTCAGCCTTAAGACCGATGCCCTATAGAATTATATATGTATAAATAAATCGTAAAACAGGTCCTACACAAGCAAAAATTATATTCTGGCCAGAGGTATTAGGTTGCTGCATTTGAAATGGTAATTTTTGAAATAAAACTTTAAACACTTGCGGACGAAAGTATGCCCGGTGAATGGAACTTCAGCATCATTTGACCGATCCTGAAGGAAGGCAGACTGTGCCGACGACAAAGGTACAAGCCTCTGCAACATCGCATATAATATTGTGTCTGGCGTATTATGTGAACCCCTAGAACCGTTCGTCAAAAACCTCAAACACTATGGCAGATCTTGGAGAAAAACTCAGGAATATACCTATAAAATCGCTAAGCACCACTTCTTCATCGATTTTAAAGTTGCCCATGATAGCGTGTATACAGACGAATTATACACATCCATGTCTAGTCTCGGCATCCCTGCTAAGCTTGTCCGATTTTGCAGGATGATGACGGAGAACTCTCGCTGCTCCATCAAGGTCGGAAAGAACACCATCGAACCGTTCGATATCTTAGACAAGGTGACGCGCTATCATGCGATCTCTTCAACATAAAACCTTAAAGAATTGTACGGAACTCACGAGCCAACATCGGAAGTACAATCTTTTACAAGTCTGTACAACTACTCGCTTATGCCGATGATAATGACATAATTGGAAGAACTCAGCAGGGCGGTCAGTGGGGCAATTGCGACTACTGAGATAGAGGCATTGAACAATTTGAGCGAAAATAATCTCCAAATGATTGAATCAAATTTCTGTACACAATTTCGTTCAATTTTTCCTTTCTGTATGACGATAGATAGCAAAATGTAAATTTTAGTTAATTGAACATATTCGAAGGATTATTCTATTATTTACAAACTGTTAAAATCACTTAAAATTTAAATTTGTATGCTGCTCACTGTATGCAAATCTTAGCTCTGTTATCATGTTGGTCAATCATTTTAAGGACGAGATTAATTTCCCATATCCTACTTTATAGTAATAACAAAACTCACCATTCTATGTGAATTCTATGAATTTTCAGATAGAAGCAATACTTGCCCCTTGATCTGGCGACGTGATGCATTCGAACAAAAATTTAAAAAATTGCTTGACTAGATTTGCCCACGAAAGATTTGTCTTTCCGGAATATCTAAAGAGCATATACAGTTATCCACAAAAGTCTGCGTACAGCGATGAAACTTTGGAAAACAAAGGCGTTGTGTCCAAATAGTAAATAATGTATCTTTCAAATTGCAATATTTCAGTAAAAGAGCATTAAACCCATTCATTTTGAACAATATTTATATAGTTTTTTTTACTTTCTTAAGAAAAAGTTAACAAAAACAAAAAAAAGTCATTAAATTCAGTAACGGGACATTTCTTTTTGCAGGATATGAATAAGTTGCGTGGTTGTCTGCTTGTAGTGCTTGTAGAGCGAATAGTTTTCTTTGATATTCGCTTAAAATTAATTCAGAAAATGGGAAAAAGAGAATTAAGTGTGTCTGAAAGGCAGTTGATTTTGAAATTATACATACAACAGCAAAAGTCGTACTCCCAAATATCTGAAATAACTTCAAGAACCCGGTCAACGATCCAGAAAACAATAGGTCGCTTTAGGGATGAAGGTGAAATTGAGTCAAAGGCAAGATCTGGGAGACTACCGAAGCTAACTCTGAGGGATAAGCGGGCGATCAAGCGGATTGTGGAGCAGGAGCCCTTCATTAGCGCTCAAAAGATAAGTTCGCATCTCGAAATTCACAATAACACCACAGTGCATCCAGAAACAGTACGAAGGGTCATCGTCGATATGGGATTTAAGTCGTGCACACCCAGAAAAAAAACCTTTTGTGAACAAAATTAACCGTCAGAAACGTCTCATGTTCGCAAAGGAATACGTGAACAAATCTCCAGACTTCTGGCGCAAGGTTATATTTTCGGACGAGTCAAAATATAACATTTTTGGTTCGGATGGCCGCTTGAGAGTCTGGCGGCGTCAAAACAATGCACTAAATCCCAAGTATACCGTCAAGACAGTGAAACATGGAGGTGGAGGTTTGATGGTATGGGGCTGTATGTCTGCATCGGGGGTCGGAAAGTTGGAAATAATCGAAAGAATCATGGACCAGTTCAACTACATTGATATCCTCAAAAGAAATTTAAGAGACAGTGCTTAAATACTGGGAGTCTCGGATGATTTTTACTTCCAGCAAGATAATCCCCCAAAACATACGGCCCATAATGTGCGTATGTGGCTTTTGTTCAACGTTCCCCACATGCTGCGAACGCCCCCATATAGTCCAGTCCTCAAGCCGTTGAGCACCTGTGGGATGAATTAGAACGCAGCATCCGAACGCGTGAGATTCGGAATAAAATGCAACTGAAGGAAGCCTTACTAGCAGAATGGAGAAATATTACTAGTTCGTGTACAGAAAAACTAGTTTCTTCTATGCAAAACCGTTTGAAGAAGGTAATTAAGAAGAAGGGATATCCGACAAAATATTAACCATAAAAGTGAAAAGAAATAATTACTTGTTATTCAATTGAACTAATGTTTTCCATTTTATTTCAGTGCTGTACGCAAACTTTTGTGGAATGTATTTAATGACTTTTTTTTGTTTTTGTTAATTTTTTCTTAAGAAAATACAAAAAAATATGAAAACATTGTTCAAAATGAATGGGTTTAATGCTCTTTTACTGAAATATTGCAATTTGAAAGATATATTATTTACTATTTGGCCACAACGCCTCTGTTTTCCAAAGTTTCGTCACAGTACGCAGACTTTTGTGGATGACTGTATGTATATGTACATTTGTCAAATTTGAAATTCATTTAATCTTTTCATAAGTAAAGATATAAGCATGTTTGTTGTATCAAAGTCTGTGCGTAGTGGAATTATAACAAATACAAATTATGCTAATGAATTTGGCTAGAAACAGGTAAAGGCATTTTTGTATTTCGTTTTCGTTCATACGCAATATATGTTTTAAAAAATGTTTACAGTTTTAAGTTCTTGTTATTGAATTTTTCGGTTAACTTTGTTATTTTGTTCCCGTTTTCGTGGCGTTTTCAGACCCTGTTTCTGCGGATGGCTAAATATTATTATATTGCACAATAGTTGAATCAAATAATAGCGTCAAAAGCATTTTCTTTTGTTGAACACACTCATTCAGCGAATCGCTGACTACCACTCGCTAGGCCCTCGCCCAACTCGTTTCCAATTGTTTTTTTTTTTTTTTGTTGATTATTATTTGCTCCGCCATGTACGTTCATTCGCATTCGTCTTCGCTTGCGAGTGTAGTGAACGAACGTGAATAACTATTTTTTGTGTCGAAAAAGAAGATGAATTCATCTCCGCAGCGCTGTTTTTAGTGTGAATATCACCCATAACCCAAAGTCCTCCATAAAATGAGACAAAAATAAAGTTCAGCCCACGCAACCAACGAACTGGAATACCGCGGTGTCATCGTTGTATTTACCAAAACTCTTCTACTTACATAATTCAAACAAAAGCAAACGAGTGAGCGGGCGAGCAAAGCAGATAATTTTTGTGCGAAGTCGAAGTTGTGACTAGAGAATACCCCAAATGCGTTTCAGAGCAAAGTTGAAATAATTCCAAGTGCGGTACCTACTCCATGGTCCAACAAAGATAAGGGGAAGGAAAATGTTTTTTTAAATAAAAAATATTCCCGGAAAGAAGTTTCTTTTGTCATAAGTTCTCTTTGTTGTAATTTGATTTTTCTACTTGTACCCCTCCTCTGTCTCTTTGCCTTGTACGCGATTCGCATATTTATTGCGATTTTGTTTTTTGTTTTGATTTTCTGTTGATCCACCCTCGCGCAACGAATTTGTTTCTTAACTTGGAATTGTCTTCCAGTGTTGCTTTTCGTATTTCGCCATTGAGTGAAGAAGTGCAAAAGTAGTGACAAAAGAGTGGAAAGAGAAATTCAGGAAAATGCCCTGTGATATCGGAAAATCATCGGATATCGAAAACGTCGACTGGAGTACCGGCACTGGATCGGGTCCCCACTACACCAACGTTGTACGGTGAGTTTGAGTTCATTGAGCTTGTTTCCCAGCTTTGTGTGGCACAATCAATTACTGATACATGCCAGAGTTGCCAGTTCAGTTGGACATTATATGATGTATATATTTTTTTATGTAGGACAGTTGAAAAGGACCGTGTGTCCGTTTCACGATAACCTTTGTTGTAAGAGGGTTGGCATGAACTATCACCACGAAAACACTGGGAAATGCAGAACAGAACATGGGTTGCACGCTGTATTGTGATATGTGTAGATTTACCTCCGTTTTGGGGGTATTTTGAATTCGTTCCCTTAAAAGGAGGAAAATATATTTCAAAAGAAGGAAAACTGATTGTCATTAGAATTGTATGTGTACATAAATAATTTTTTTAAACCAAATTTAAAAAAAAAACTGACAAAATAACATTTAAAGAGTAAGAGTAAGTACAATCTGAGTTGGTAGCTGTGTGACAGCGGTTGTACAGCCAAACCATGCGACTATACGATATCGGTACAACGGTCGCTTGTGTAGATAGACACAACACAATTCTCGTATACAAAACGAAAGCTATAAAACCGTTGGTACAACAGTTGTATCGTATATTTCCCACTATAGAGATCTTTATCCCTTTTTTTTAATGTTCTGCACCACTTAAAACTAATTGTGCCTTAAAGGCTTAAAAAAAACAGTGTTAAAATGAATGGAAATGAATTAAAGGTTTGACAGAAAAGGTAAAGAGTAATGTGTGTTAGGTTTTACGTTTTTCAGATTGTATTTTCCAGCAATACTTAGAACATTCGTGTGGTGCGGCTATAAAACGATGTTTTAAGTTTATAACGCCAAAGCAGGGCTGTAATATGTAAACATTTGCTGATGCTGCTACACGTGTACTGAGATTGAATTGACTGATTGGCGGGACACAACTATTAGAAAAGCACATTGGCACAGGAACAACAACTTGGACAGTCGCAGCAACTGCAGCGTTAGCTCTAACACGGTGTCTCCACGAGCCACGAGACATGCTTGGGCATATGTCCGACGTCTGTCAGACGATGCTCAGACAGCTGCCACATTTTAACGGGTGGGCAATTCATGTCTGAACATTTCACTGAAGCTGGAGCTCATTTTTGCAGTCAAAGCTTTAGAGCAACTGCAAAACAAAGAAGAAAAAGAGCAAAAACAAAGAAAACGTAGATTCTGTGCAAATCCTTACGTTTTCCACTCGGCTTTGACTGAATTTTGTTCCAAGTGACTGCTCATGCCCAGCTCCATGGCAGGCATGGATGGCAAGCGATAAATCTAAACATACATGTCAGGGCATGCAAACATGAAGACATAATGCGGTCTCCATGAGACATTTTAAAGACAAGACATATGCCGGAGCATGACTCATGGCTCGTGGAGACACCATGTAACCATAATGTGCATAACCTTGCATAAGTGAAAGCTTTAAAAAGGGATGCGAAGAAATATTTCCGCTGTATTATGATTTAGGTCGAAACTTGAATGAGGGTAATCAAGTGCCCGGTAGTGTATGAGAAGCAGTCTTATCGCTAGTATGTGCGGCTTGCAACACTTTGATTGTTGTAAATACTTAAAGTGGATTTCGCGAAAAGCGAATGTATATACAATATGTAGGTATTTGTGCATGTACGCGAGTATGAAATTTACTATTTCTAGCTGTTAAGCTTAAGCGAAACTGTCGTTATCGTGAGTGAACTGATAACGATGGCATTATTTTTTCCGTATATAATATTTATGCAATAAATGTAAAAATAGAACGTCACCGGCTATTTATAATTATTATTGGTATTAAAAGAAATAGGTATTCCTCAAATAACAATGTTCCGAACATTTTAAAGTAGATAAACGTCCCCAGAATATTTCAGCTTTCTCATTATTATTACTATATATGTATGTATGTACACTACGAACTCGGTAATCGTAACTCTTGATACACGCAACTCCTCGATTTTTGCAACACAATAAAACTTAGAATCATACCTAACCTTTATAAGTGCAATTGCTCAAAAAAAAAAACATCTATAACTGCAACTTCCCATGATGTTAGATAAATATACAAATACATTTTTTATTTCTTGTCTCTTTTGTTCTTTTCTCATTTATCTTCATATAGTATTTGAGGAATTCACAAACGACCGTTTTCATGCAGTTACTTTTTTTTATGTAGACCTACATATGTATGTACATGTGTGTGTATTAAGTACCTACAACCATTTTTGTAATTGAAATTTTGTTTCGTTCAAAAATCAATGAATAAGTTTAGTAAAATAAATGAAATAAACTTTTTAATAAAGAAAATATTAGCTTTCTGTTTCAAACTACCCAAAAGTTGCTCTATTTATCTTCTTCTTCCTTTTTATCAGCGAGGCTATGATCCGAAAACAAGGGATCACAGCCCTCCCACTTCACTGCATTTCTACTGATCCGCCTGTGGGGTTCGCCTATTTGACCTCAGAAAATATCGGCAGGCCTGCCGATTTTGGATCACTCGGTTACTGAGGCCAATGAAATGCCGATGTCGTCGCATTTGTCTGATCCAGGCGTTTATAGGCCTGCCTTTCCTACATCGCGATGTCTTTGGAACGTGCATAGATATTGCCTTTTTAACAGGGTTCAAATGATCTCTTCTTTGAACGTGGCAATACCAGCTGAGCCGGTCGCGCTCTAATTTGTGTACGATGGTTTCCTTGATGTGAAAGCTTCCACGGATCTTCGAACTTCTTATTCGATCAAGCTTGGTCACTCCTGCTGTCATGCGAAGCATCTTCATCTCAGCTGCCGTTAATTTACTCTCATACTTTTTGTACATCGTCCAACATTGTGAACAGTATGTGAGTGCTGGACGTACAACTGCGGTGTAGAGCCTTCCTTTCAACTTAGGGGGCATTTTTCTGTCACAGAAGATAGCGGAATTTTCTCGCCACTTCATCCACCCTACGCTTACACGATGATTGATGTCGTCATCACACGTTGCTTTGCTATTGATCATAGATCCCAGATATTTGAACTTTTCGCACTTGGGAAGCACTGTTCCATTCAAATAAATGTCTGGAATAGGCCTGAGTGGATCAGAGAACGGGCAGCACAAGTACTCTGTCTTTTTTGAACTAATGCGATACCCATTTCCCTCCAAAACGTCCACCCAGACATCAAGTGCTCGTTGCAGGGATGTAGGATCCTCACTTATGATGGCTCCATCGTCAGCAAAGAATAACTGATGTACCTTGGGGTCCATCACTTTACCTTCAAGCAGATAATCAAGTTGCTCTATTTATCATATTGCTCATTGTATATTTTTTCCTCGTTAGGTGCAACGACCTCAGTAAATGCAACAACTCCGATTTCTATCAGTTGCGATTACCGAGCTCGTACTGTATATATATTTTTTTTAATTCTAATCCTTTGACCTGGTCTTCACACATTTTCGGATATTAGATTGTATGGTGGAGATTTTGTTTGAATTCTTTTAATTTTCTGGACATCCATTGACCGTTTGCGTGCGTAAGGCGTAAGCACTTATCAAATGCATTGATTTTTATGCGGTTTTTCCTTTTTTGATATATGTACCTACTTATGCAAAAACTGGAGCAGCTTTATAATGTGTTTGACATTTTTGGCGCGTGTGCCGTGTATCTAGACAGTGTTTAAGTGATCTAACGGTATCAAAGCAAACATTTTATAAAATCGTGAAAAATCGTGGTTTAGTTGTTTTTCCTAATGATCTTTTAAGTCACAAATCACCCAAAAACATTATTCTTCAACGCTTGGATAGCCCAGAACTTACATAATATATTTAAACGGTTTTTAAATATGATTATTGTACTCTATGAATTTTTCTATACATACCTATGGCAATAAAGTCTATTTACCCAGCGGGAAAAAAAGCGCTTCGGAAGGGCTTTGTAAGCACATACAAAGAAGCTCGAAGCGCTTACACACTATATGTCCCTTCGTTTCCTTTTTACTACGGACAGATTACTGTGAAGCTTTACTTCAGCGCTTTATGAGAAGGCAGAAGTAAGCACTTACGTATGAAGCGCTTCTTAAACGCTTCAGAACAAGGCAGATGTAAGCGGTTTCGACTAGATTGGATAATTTTATAATTATTTATGTATAAAAACAAATAGAATTAAAAGTTAAAAAAAAAATAGTTTTCATTAGAACTCCATTTTTCACAAAAATTACTTCAAGAATGAGCTCATATTGGCGGAACGTAATTTCTGAAGAACAAATAATAGCAGCATTGTCTAGGCAATCCAGGTCCACCCCGGACTGTAGCGCCACCTAGGTAAAATTATCTAGACAGTCAGTTGTCGGACTACGGCATATGAAAATGCTTCCTATGAGTTTCTAAAGGAATCACTTCGTAAGCATTCAATACAAATTGCTTACAAGCATCTACCTCCGGTTATGAAGAGTAAGCGCTTACACACTGCATCCTCTGGAAGCGCTTACTACTTTTCCCGCTGGATATAGGTACATACGTACTCAGCAATGCAGATACATACATACACAAACATTTAGCGCAAAAGCACACGAAGGGCTAGTTACAGTTTTGTGCCGTAGGTATCCGAAGGGCAATTTATATTTTGTTTTTACGAAGCTTTCTCATGACAACAATACTCTCGGATGTTTGTTCGCGAGAGGTGGGACCATGAAAAAACTTTTTGGTATTTTCGGGGATTCGAACATTGAGTCTTCGAATCTAATCCCGAGGGACGACGCAGTAGAGGGAATCATCGCCGTAGGTGGCGCGCACAAGTTCAAGGGGACCTCGACCAACTTGGAGTGCGCAACTGGAGGCAATTAGCTAAAGACCGAGCTAAATGGAGAGGCTTGTTGGTTGAGGCCCAGGTTCACCCCGAACTGTAGCGCCACCTAAGTAAGTAAGTAAGAACATTGAACCTCACGCGCAGTGGTCCGGCATGCTAACCACTGCGCCCATTGCAGATACGTCATATATTAAATGCCCATAACAACAGTTACCCACAAGTGAAAAATTATGGTTTCTCGAAGATGGCACAGCAGATATGAAGTAAGCTAATAGACTCATTATATAGTCTGTTCCAAATCACTTGAAATACCCCAACGTGCGCAGAGAGAAATTTCCCAAAATAATAAAGAGGATGAAATCTCTCTTAATTCTTCTAAGAATGGGTTATGATTTTCTCCACCTTACTCTGTATGATGTCCTTTTTCTAGTTTGGTAAAACTTGTTTTCGTTTTTATAAAGCGGAAAGCGTTAGTTATAAGCAAATATTTTATATTATAAATAAAGTGGTATGTTTTACTACGTATTAATTAATTAATTTATTGTATTAGTTAATTAAGTTTATATTATTATATTTCGTTTAGCCGAAATAAAACTGTTTCTTTAATTTTCCAAAATAGGATAAATACAACAAATACAAACATGTTTTTATTTAAAAACCAAACAAAGTCGACATACAAAACAACAACTGAAGGAATTCCCTTTAATTGATATGCATCGTTCAAGCAAGTAAATCTGAGAAGCTAGAATTTGTTCCCTTTGGTTCTTTTCTCAAATTCGGTATACTCATCACGCAACTTGATTCTGATTCGTTAGTAGTCCCACAGCTTTGCGATGAAAAACATCAAAGTGCGGGTATACAGCCTGTTTTCCTTTTGCTCCTCCTCTTTTTCTTTCGTTTTCTCGAATTTGAATTTTTTTTAGCTGTAGTTGTTGTTGCTTTATCTCTTAAGAATGAAAATGAGTAAAACACGCACAAATAAAAGAGACCTGCGCAGAAACCCGATCAAGTGATTTGGAACGGACTATAAATAACAGGAGTTGTATTTAGTATAGAAGTTTGCAAGAAGCGTAAGCTTCGAAAACATCTAAAAGCCACATCAACCATTTGTGCGTCATGGAAAAGTTTTATGTTGAATAGGTGGATTGGTCATCTAGAAAAATATAATTTATTTCAAGCCGTTTTTAGCCTAATGGACTCATCAAGACTCGTTATCAGATTTTTAAGATTCTTCTCAGGAAACCAGCTTAATTTTGTAAAAGATGGGAGTCTGAATCCCACGGAGTCATATGAACTGCACAGTCGTCAGTGCTAATGCTACTCCAAGTTGAACTTTGGTTCTATGTTCGAATCCCAGAAAACACCAAAAAGTTTTTTCACGGTCCGAGCTCTCGTTTGACAAACATCCGAGAGTATATATTGTCGCGAGAAAGCTTATCAAAAACAAAAAAAAAATGACCTTCGGATACGGTACAAAACTATAAGTTCCTTCCATTCGTGCGAAAATTGTAACGCACACAACAAGAATGGTTACAAGAAGCTAGGCCTAGGCATTTAGTGAGCTGTTGTGCCAAAATTTATTGTAAGTTGGACTTTGATTTGTGCGCAGAAAGCTACTTTTATGAGAATTATTCATCAGCCTTGTTTTAACCATCTTCCGACCGAGAGGAGGAATATTGCTTTTAATTCCTCATAGACTTCATAAATATTAATTGGGAAATAAATTAATAAAAAATCAACAATTTAAAATGCATGCACCAAAATGTGATTCGAACCTTCATCACCGGAGCAAGAATGGTTAACACAGCGCCTCTGATGTCAGTAATAGTGTTCCGCAATGTGATGTCAAAGCCAAACTAGTCTTCTGCAGAAATGCAGTAATATCTAAGAGTAACAATTCAGTCGCCCACTTGCCAAATCAATTAACTCCATAAAACAAAAAGCGTACAAATGTGATGAAATGAAATTTATATAAATATTTATTGTTCGATGGCCAACAAAATTTTGTCATTATCATGACGTTAAAAGCTTGCCATTAGGGAAATTTATAACGAATATACAAAGTTAGGACTCTATGAAGTGCTTTAACACCTAAATTTAAAGAAGTTAAAAAAGTGGAGTTAATCGATTTGGCCTGTGAACGGCTCAATTTATATAATAGGAATAATAACTACCCGGAATTCTATTTTTGCAAAGGCTTTCGGCCAAAGGGGCCATCGTGCTTGCCTTGTCTTACATTACGTCTTACTTCTATCCTCTGCACACGGTACCGCGACTTAAGTTCATTTCTTGCTACTCCCAAGACTACAACAGTCTCCTTCTTCTTTCAGTGAAACTTTCAGTGAAATACGGTCTTCGATTCGGGTATTATCGTGCTGTGTTATTTCTGCCTTATATCTCCCAAGTTGCAAAACTCACTTAGCAACATTCCAGTGTTCATTCCTTGTACTGGAGTAGTGGTAGAGTGTACTGTTGGAACTAGTATTGTACTTAGCTGTCTTAATTTTTGTTAACAAATGCATACGGAGACGTCCGAGAACTACCATAAGATAGAGATCACGAGCTCTACATATGTCGGATCCACGCTTGTTCTGAACGTGCATAATACAATACAACGTCAAAACCCTCAGCTGGTTGTCAAATAAACAATTTGATAAATACCAACAAGACTCAGTGACAAGGCGATTGATATTACAGAGTTTCACAAACCGCGAAGTCTTTTTGAATCTTTGAGTCCTACGCTGTCATTTAATACCTTGGCATTGCAGTCATTAATCACTGATTATATCATCGTTAGGTGGTGTATCCTTTAAGTTGACTGTAGAAGTAATTTTTCTCATGTGTCCTCTATTTTAGGATCGTAGCACTAAATGATGGTGACTTTTTCCTATGTTAAAATGCTTCTAAATTATGAATCTTTTGTGTACGGTTGATGTAAGTAATAAATCTACACCATATTCCCGCGTACTTCCGGTTGGTTTCAAAGTGTGGGCAAGACGGGCTTTTCTGCTGGCGAACGGTTTTTACCGGCATTATACTATACCTTACTACACTAGGGCCATGTACGCACTGCGACCTATAAGATATATTGTGCCAGCCCGGTGTTTAATCAAGAACTATTTTAAGGATCTTGATAAACCTCAACATATGTAGCTCTAGGTTCAATATTCCGGATGTCTGCAGGGCTCAGTATACCCCGCTTAAGATGAAGAAACATTTTTCCTGTGGCCACGAGACAATTACCGGCGTTAAACTACCGTACTTTTCTCAATCTAAGATGTTCCCTGCCGCTTATATTTATTGGAGAACATTGAATCAATCATCATACCTAGCTGATTGTCTCCTCCTTGCCTTTTTGGATCCTTAACCAAATCCTATCAAATCCCTCCTGTGACCATGTATCTATGCATGCACACCAGAGAAATGCATGAATCCACTCATTTGCAGTTGTGAATCATTCGCCAAAACACTAGCCGTCACAGTCTCACGCACAAAGAAAAGAAGCAAGTATGAATCGACACTCATGAATATTTGAATGGGTAGTAGTCTCGCACTTAAAGTATGGTATTCACAAATGTACGTATAATGGATTCACAAGCTCGAATGGTTTCAAGTAGCTCGTATTGAATAAAGTCAGGAAGTTGAGTTATTACATTGTATGAAAAAAACAAAAAAATATGTATATATATAAAAAGAAGCGTTAAAATGTTGAATTCAATATTTATGTAAGTATGTATTCATTATATGAGAAGCAATAAAGTGTAAAGGTAGCTAATCATTTCTTGGAATGAATGTGAATGTGTGTGAAGGCAGTGAATGTTTCGAGTGCTGCAGTTCTCTCTCACATTCATCTGTATCAGAAGTCTATTTAAAAGAATCTTTAAACAAAGATCTTAGTTGTGATGTATAAAATACACATAGATCAGTCGCAAGAAACAAGTTTAAAAAGTGCATGGTTGTACCTAGAAGCTATTCGCACATGATATTGAATGACAATTACCGGCATAAACCATTAATGTCAAGCAAGCAAGTGCTTACTCCCCACGCATACATACGGTAAATAATTTACAGTCTTAACTAACAGCAACACAGTCATCACATAAGGAGCCCATAAACTCAAGTCATAAATTTAATCGTTCGAATGTGAGAATGCAAAACCTATAGTTCGTTTGTCACGCACGACGTCTATGTCACCACTCAAACAAAACTTTCATTATAATATCACATAAAAGTTTGCATTTGTCGTCCAATATAAACATAGACTATAAAAATATTATTATCTTAATGTTTAAAAAAAAAAAAAATAATTTAAAAACATTAAACTAAAAGGGTAAAACGCTCATAATAAATGTCACTCATTTATTTATTGACTTGTGGTGTCCAGTGTTATTTCGACGGTCCCTGACCTACTACGTGACTGACTGAATACCGTATTCCTGTGATGGGATTTAATATAAAAGAAAAAAAAAATCAATCAATATGTTATCGGATATACCAAAAGGAAGCCTTGTAATGAGTTCTTGAAAAATACTTTCAGTAATTAAAGGACACGATGGTGTCTGCCGGTTTAGGGTGATACAAATAGGTTGTTGTTCGCATTAGAATTCATATCATTGCAGGTTATCTATATAATTAAGGTAATTATTGTTGTTTTTACATATCTATGGGAACCTTCCTTGAAAGTCGTTCATATAATTTTGGGAGGAAAACAGACTTCTAAGCGCGAGTTGTTCGTACATGGTCAAATTAATGATCTGAATTAAAACCAAGTTCAAGGCAATTCGAGCGCTGTAGCCATGGTTTTACTATTCGATTTTTTGAACCACAGGAATGGGCCATCATAACTCATATATACGAGTAGTATAGTCACCTTGAAAATAAATTATTTTGATAAAAACACTGTTGTTTTGCGCTGCGAAGAAATAAATTATAAGAAATATTGAAATATAGTTATATTATTTAAAGTAACGCAAGGGGACTAACAAAAGTTCGCTAATTTTGTTAGAAAATAAAAGGCAACATTTTTAATTGAATAGCTTTAAGCTTTATGGATTTATATTTTTTGCACATAATATATGGGCACACATATACATTATGATGCGGCAGACTAAATGGAACATCTTCTTTTTCCTATTTTGGCGAGGTTATGATCCGAAAACAAGGGATCATAACCCTCCCACTTCACCGCATTTCTACTGGTACGGCTGTGGGGTTCGCCTATTTAACCTCAGAAAATATCGGCAGGCCTCCCGATTTTGGATCACCCGGTTACTGAGTCCAATGAAATGCCGATGCCGTCGCATTTGTGTGATTCAGGCGTTTATAGGCTTGCCTCTCCTGCTTCGCGATGTCTAAATGGAACATAAATGTAAAAACGATCGGGGAAAATGACAGTTCGGTTTGACAGTTATCCCTATCATCAATTTTACCTAAGCACAAAAAATACATTTTATTAACTTTAATAACCTTAAGGACAGCATCTTATGATAACTAACATATTTATTATTATTATTTATTTACTGCTCTTTATTTACATGCACCATGGAAAGTTAAAAAAAAAGGTACATAATCCTACAACTGTCTGTGAATCGGTGAAGCAAGGCGGGTCTGCTAATCAATAATAAGATATTTACGATACAATCATTATCTACAAAGTGAAAATTAATTAAGTGTATTCTTAATGTCTTTATCAGAGATTTTACATTTCGTAAATAAAAAGTTATTTTTTGCTATATTCTACTGCATGAAAAATTACTTGTTAAGTTGGCAAACAAGCAATAGTTGGTTGTCTCCTTCCTCAAATGCCCTAGGTAGGATATTACAAACATTTAGCATTCATAAATCATCTACTAGTTAGGTATATGGTTATCATAATGGAGTCAGGAATGACGAATATCTAGAGCCAACTCTTCCTTTGTTTTTTTTGCCCATATTGCCTTGGGCTCATGGATATCATCTCTTGGCTGAGATCTGTGACTCGTTTGTCTATCACTACCTTCTAGCTCCTAAACTATAAACCTACATAGTTTACACAGATTGATTTTCAACTCTGGGCCATCTTGGTACTGAGTTTGTCAAAGTCCTGGAAATTTAAAATTTTCCGATTTTAATTTGAGATTTTCCTTAATGTCATCACTTTTACGTTCCCTATTCTCAAAATTGTAAGGTTCAAATTAGTAAAAAAAAAAAATATATACACATATATATAGAAGTTTTTTTTTTATGTATATCTTAATTATGCATTTTAACGAACGTAAAATGCATAATTAAGATATACTTAATGGCTTTATTCTCTTTGCCTGGGATCGTGTCCAGGGATCCAACAGAGCGATACCTTGTGCTGTATTCCAAGAGCCCTGAGCACTTTTCGACAACACTTCACAAGCTTCAATTTAATTTCTATGGCAGTAATCGCTTTTATAGCTGCCTGGCTGTCGATAAAGCTTATGATACCTTCTGGCGGTATTGCCCTTACCGCAGACTCACGGGCGGCTGTTGTGGTCTGGAAGTCGTATGGATTTCGATATACCTAGGTGGTTAGAGAAGATGCCTGATCCTACGCCAGTGCTCATTTTTTGAACCATCCATGTAAATGGCTATAGATTCGGCATTAGGCATATGACCGCTTTTCCATTCTTCCCTGCTAGAGTAGGCGTTAGAAAAAGGCCGTACAAAGTCTAGATATTCCGTCATGTAGTCCGTTATGGGCACGAGGCCAAAGTAATCAAGTAGAATCATCGAGTGAGCTATTCTATTTGGTTTCCATTTTGCTGACTGGCTAATTCTCATAACATTAATGGCTGCTGACGTGCGTATAAACATGTCTTGCGGTAGCAGGTTGAGAATAGCCTCGAGTCCTGCGGTTGGGGTTGTCCTCATTGCACTAGTGTGCAATGCACACTAGTCTGTGGACTTTGGTGATTGCCTTTAAGTTGGTGGTTTTGTTGACAGCTGGCAGTATGGGTCTAACTATAGCCCTATACATCCATAGCATGATTTTGGGGTATGTTCCCCAAGTTCTATCAAAAATTCTACTACATGAGTAATAAGGTATTGTTGCTTTCTTAATTCTTTCCTCTATATATAATCTCCAATTCCTCTTCTTCCGGCATCTCCTTCGTTCCTCTCCCCCCTTTTCCTATCCGCCGGTGCCCTGATAATCCCTTCGTTTGTGTGTGTTTTTAGCAGAGAGCTAAGTGATTCTGCATATGATTCAGTCCACCTTCCGACGAGTTCCTTGAGAGATCCTATAGTTTTTGGTTCTCTGGATAGGATTTTCTTCAGTCTCGCAGATTCTGTCGTACCCTTGATTTCATTACAGAAGTGCGGTCAAAAATGGCGTTTAGCTTTCTGTGTCTCATTTTTGAAGTTTCTCTGACTGAACTTATAATTGTTCCCAGTCCGCTTCTAGCTTTGTTCTTTTGGCTATATGTATTTAGAAGGTGTCTGGTTACTTTCCTAATGTGGTGGCGATTTTTTATCTTTTCCTTGGTTTCTGGACATGCTTTGAAATAGGCTTTATTAAAGATGTATGTAATATTCTCACCTTGCGGTCGATGTCTGCAGCTCCTAGCCAGTTACTATCCTGCAGGAATCTGACACCTTCCTCACCTCGTTGCTAAAGATACCCCAGTTGGTTTTTCTGTGGTTCCTGTGTGGTTTAGGCGAGTCATAGTTGTTACCCACGAGGAATTCAATAATTTAGTTGTGTCATTTTCGTAGCAGACTTAAGCACTGATATAAAAGTCCAAAAAAACCTCTATTTTAATTGCATTTTGACATCTACACTATTCTTAAGATAAAATCTAACTTGAGTCAATTTCATTTTAGAAATTATAAAATTATTTTGTTATTATAGGCGTGTTTTTTGACGAGTCTATATTCAGCTCACTTTTACTTTACACGCAAAGCAACAACAAAACAAAAATTAGTATAAAATGAGTATAATTTAGTCAGGAACCAAAGTGACTATATCGAGTGAGTACGGCGAATTGATTTCAATCTCACTCTCAGTCGTAGATGGCTTTGTTCAAATTTGATTGCCTTCGGTTAAATCGACTGTGGTTTTTTTGACTGTACTTTTTCTGTGCTTTGTTTCTCAAAGGTTGTTGCCATCGATAAAATCTAGCGCCACCTAAAGTTTAGGTGTTTTTACTTCAAGAAGTGAATTAAAAGTGAGTACATGCATTTTTTTGAGATTTATAAAGTGAGTACAGTAAATCTCTAAAAAAACACGTCTTTTTTTCTGATTTATATATGTCTTTAGCGTCACAAAAACCAATTTAAATCATTTTATTTTTCTGAAAAACGGTAGTTAAAGAATGTGTTGGGCTTTACCATTATTTCCACCTAAAAAATGTTCATTTCTGCATTCAAGAAATTTTTTATAAATGCTCAAACTTAATTTTTTTCACAAACATTTATTGGGCTTGAAAAAGCATAGAAAATACGGCTTCCCTTTATTTTGATATTGGGATTTGGTAGCTGTGTAATTATGTTATTACAATTTACATCAACTACTTTATTATTATCAATTTTATATGTGGTTTTTGTACTCTCACTTTAAATATGTGACGATGATGACATGTGACGATAATGACAATTCAACTTGATCACAGTAATTATGTTACTTATTAATAATACACTGTATACACACAAATTATTTATTTTATAGTTAACTGTCCACTTTCTCCTTCTTTACAAACTATTTTTAAACTGTTTTTTTTTTTTTTCACTGAATTTGCCTTTAAAAACGTCGTGACACTTTTGACTTCCAATAAACATACAGACCGTGCACCATCAGTAATTTGGATGCAACTGACTGATTTCCCTCTTTTGAGATTTTTCGCTCCTTCTGAAAAAGTTAGCAATCGCAGAAGTATGCAAATTTCAAATTCAATTTTTAACGGAAACGCGAATGACGAAGTATGGGGACACGTTTTTCTTGAATGAAAAACATTACAAGATGATACAGTTTTTAAATATTGATTGGAATTACTAATAAAGAAAGGAAAAACCTTGTTTATTGGCTTTGGTAGCATTTGTAAAGTCATGAAGGAGCTAATGATATTTAATCTTGAAATGCAAATTACTGCGGTGGGGACAAACATATTTTAGGGCACGAGTACGATTACTTTGGGGGCAAAAATTGCTAACGGCTTTTTGTAGAGGGGTCAAAAAGAAGCTTTTTTTTACTATGGGAGGGGGGTGGGGGTCTCTCTCGCCCCGTTTAGGCGGTAGGTGCAATTTTAGAAAAAAAATGACTTAAAATAAAAAAAAAATATTAAAATATAACGGCAACACTTACAATGAAGTACTATACCGGTTTTGAAAGCCAGAAACCTATTCTTTAATCCTAAATTTAAATTAAATTATTTATGTCGTTGAAAAATTCGCATACAAACTCAAAATTTTGATAAAAAAAATGAAAACAAAAAGTTTAGACCAATTTTTTTCAAAATTGTGAAATGAAGTGCTAAATTGGCTTTTTGTGGCCAATGCTTATATCAATTCTGAATCGAACACAAAAAACCAAATGGTTTTATGTCTTCTAGTTTTTGAGAAAATTGAAAATTACTATTTTTGTTTTGTTTTTTGGCATTTACGTGGTCTTCCTTTGAGGTAAGGGGTAGGTGCTTTTCGTCAGGCAGGCGTCTATATCAACAGTTTTCTTAATTAACAGTACCCGGGTGGCACGCTTCGCGGGATTAAGGGATTTAAACTCTTTTTTCACATGCGGCAGGTCCCGCTCACGCAATTTCGTTGCTCCGCTCGGGGTAGTTGCTTTTCGTCAGGCAGGCGCCTATATCAACAGTTTTCTTAATTAACAGTACCCAGGTGGATCGCTTCGCGGGATTAGGGGATTTAATTCTTTCCGCATGCGGCAGGCCCCGCTCACGCAAATTCGTTGCTCCGCTCGGGGTAGTTGCTTTTCGTCAGGCAGGCGCCTATATCAATAGTTTTCTTAATTAACAGTACCCGGGTGGCCCGCTTTTTTTTTTTTTTTTTTTTATTAAAATTTTGAGTTTGCATGCGAATTTTTCAAAAACTATTGACATAAATAAATTAATTTAAATTGAGGATTAAAGAATATGTTTCTGGCTTTCAAAACCGTATAGTACTTCATTGTAAGTGCTGCCGTTTTTATTAAAACCTACCTACCTACCTCCTAAACGGGGCGAGATAGACCCCCCACCCTTTATCAATTTTTGGCGCCAAAGTTATCGTACTCTCCCCTAATTTAGTACAAAAATATTTGCTAGGTTAGGTTAGGTTGAAGTTGCTGTCAGCTGAGAATCGCCAACACACTTAGACCAATAATAGGTCCATTGAGATACCACGTGGATCATGGGAGAAAGTTTCTCCTACATACTCGTTAAACCATTTTGAGCTTCTTCTGAAGCGTAGGAGGCTCGTAATGTCGATGTTGTTCAGGTCGCCTATATTGTTTTAAGAGGAGGCTCCTAGGTGAAGCTTCTGTGATCGGGAGAGACAGAAGCAAATCAGTTAAGGAAAAGTTTCTTCCTCTTCTTTATCTATGCAGCTTCTACAAAAGTCGTTCACAAAATGGCCCAGCTTTGTAGCATACTTGCCTTTTAGACAGTGCCCCGTGAGGACACCTGTTGTAGCGCCGATATGCAATCTGTTGAGAGAAATCAAAAACTGTTTGTAGTGGTAGATGATATTTGAAAATTCTTAAATTTACAAAGAAAATAAATCTACTTCAAACTATTCAAGTTTATTGGTAATAAATACAAGTTCTAAAAATAATGGTTTAAGAAAAAAAAAAAAAACAGTGGTTAAATGAAACAATTAAATTCAGGGGACATCTTATTGCAGCCCATATATCTTCTTCTTCCTTTTATCAGCGAAGTTATTATCCGAAAATAAGGGATCATAACCCTCCCACTTCACTGCATTTCTACTGATCCGCCTATGGGGTTCGCCAGCCCATATATATTCTATCAATTACTAAAAACAATGTGAATTATTGAACATAATATATTTTAAGATTCATTTTAGTAAAACACATATATGTATTTTTAATATTTATTCCATGACTTATGGAAGGTTGGTTGGTTATGGAAGGTTGGCTTGCAAATCGAATTCACCTAAACTATTTACGAGCATCCCGTTAAAACTTGCGTAGTATTACGCTCTTGTATTTATTTATTCAACTTGCGTACGTTTTAATAAAAAGCATTCGTCTCGAATGCGCAGAATTCTTGATATCTTCAATTACCCGTACTACCAAATAATCTTCTTCTTCCTTTTATCAGCGAGGCCATGATCCGAAAACAAGGGATCACAACCCTTCCACTTCACCGCATTTCTACTGATCCGCATGTGGGGTTCGCCTATTTGACCTCAGAAAATATCGGCAGGCCTGCCGATTTTGGATCACTCGGTTGCTGAGGCCAATGAAATGCCGATGTCGTCGCATTTGTCTGATCCAGGCGTTTATAGGCCTGCCTTTCCTACATCGCGATGTCTTTGGAACGTGCATTGATATTGCCTTTTTAACAGGGTTCAAATGATCTCTTCTTTGAACGTGGCAATACCAACTGAGCCGGTCACGCTCTATTTTTTGTACGATGGTTTCCTTGATGTGAAAGCTTCCACGGATCTTCGAACTTCTTATTCGATCAAGCTTTGTCACTCCTGCTGTCATGCGAAGCATCTTCATCTCAGATGCCGTTAATTTACTCTCATACTTTTTGTACATCGTCCAACATTGTGAACCGTATGTGAGCGCTGGACGTACAACTGCGGTGTAGAGCCTTCCTTTCAACTTAGGGGGCATTTTTCTGTCACAGAAGATAGCGGAATTTTCTCGCCACTTCATCCACCCTACGCTTACACGATGATTGATGTCGTCATCACAAGTTGCTTTGCTATTGATTATAGATCCCAGATATTTGAACTTTTCGCACTTGGGAAGCACTGTTCCATTCAAATAAATGTCTGGAATAGGCCTGAGTGGATCAGAGAACGGGCAGCACAAGTACTCTGTCTTTTTTGAACTAATGCGATACCCATTTCCCTCCAAAACGTCCACCCACACATCAAGTGCTCGTTGCAGGGATGTAGGATCCTCACTTATGATGGCTCCATCGTCAGCAAAGAATAACTGATGTACCTTGGGGTCCATCACTTTACCTTCAAGCAGATAATCAAGGACTGTAATAAAGAGCAAAGGACTTAAAACGCTTCCCTGGTGTACCCCGACTTTGATTGGGAACTCTTCGGTTACTCCAGCGGGGCATCTTACTTTTGTCTTTGCTCCTTCGTACATGTCCATAATCTACTACCAAATAATATAAACATAAACACTAAGCTTTGCACAACCAATATCAGCTTTTTTCTATCGCCTATGTTTTTATATTCTTATTTAACCTTAATGGTGGGTGTAATGTCCTCGATTTTAAACACAATCCATCTTTCAGTCCTGTTTTGGGCAAAACGAATATACCTTGAGTACAGTTTGGATTTAAATTTGTATTTATATTTTTCCGCTCGTGCCCTGATCATCATTATTAATAATGCCTTCGGCGCGCGCAAATTAAAAAAAAATTATATTTGACTCCGCAATTAGCACTAGCTAGTCTAATTCATATTCAATACTGCACGCTCACACACATCAGAAGCGTAAACAATTCAAATTATGACAGTGCTATCGATTTCTGGATATCTGCTTTAAAAGTTTTGTTATGGTTTTGACGGACAGTGTAATACACTTTATTTTTCTATTTGTTTCCATAAAATAATCACCGAAATTAATTATCGCATCCAAACGTGTTCGTACGGTATACATATGTATGTCTACAACACGCACTGCTTCCGAAGAGTAATTCAAAGTTAATAGTGAGAGTTTGAATGCAAATCACAGTGAAATCACGTTATACCACGATTAATTTTGCATTCAGATTAATCTTTGAAAATGTGTGCAGAACCTCATGTGAAACTTACTACTACGTGAGCAACGCGTCACATAATAACATAGGTATAAACATTAATCTATTATTAAACAGAGCAATAAATTAGTGGTTTTCATTCAAAATCTCAAATAAACATTTACACATTCTATTCACAAAATTTGAACGTGAAGTCTAAATTAAGTATTCCGTCCGAATGATTTCAATCGGTATGCGGTTCTAGTACTAGAGTTAGCTGTCGATCGTGTATATCAAATTAATTTAGTTTTATTGTAAACATTATAGTTATATAAATATTGTTGTTGTATCATTAATAAAGGATGCAATAACAAGAAGCTTCTTATCAGTTCAAATCGAAATTTCAAGAGACCAAGAGAGATTGACTAGTTGTTTTTAAATACCGAAGACACCTTAAGGCTTATTCACAGCTCAGCGACCCGCGAACTGCGAACAAGTCATTTTTAGTTCTTTAAAAGACACACAATTGCAAGTTCAACCATTCCAAAGAATAGTTTTATTTATTGATCGTTTACTTACTTACTTAGGTGGCGCTAAAGTCCGGGGTGGACCTGGGCCTCAACCAACAAACATCTCCAGCCAGCCCGGTTACGGTCCAGCTGCCTCCAGTTGCGCAGGCCAAGTTGTTTGAGCTCCTCCTCCACTTGTTTGCGCCACCTACAACGAGTTCGCCGTCCATCCGGGCTCGATTCGAAGACTTTGCGGGCTGGAAATGACCCAGCCATCTTAGTCACTGTATGTGAACTCTTCTGGCTAAGTCAATGTCCTTGTATTGTACCTTCTTCTCCACTTGCCGCCTATGCAGACTTTTTTACAAAGTCCTTCCCAGGACTGGGATGATTAGTGTCTTATAAAGAGTTACCTTAGTAGTTCGAGATAGAGTTTTGTTACTCAAATGCCTTTTTAGCACAAGCAAAACACCGATTGGCAAGAGTAATTCTTCGTTTGGTCTACCCACTGGTGTCATTTGCGGAGCTCACCATAGAGCCTAGGTAAACAAAGTTCCTTACTAGCTCAAAATTATATCTGTCTATTGTGGCGTTCTGTCCAACACGCCGATGGTGTCCTTTCTTGTAGACAGCATATATTTTGTTTTGCTTTCATTGACCGTTAAATCCATCTTTGCTGCCTCGATCTCAATACTCGCAAATGCGTCACTGGCGGCCCGCTGGGTTCTTCCGACTGTCAATGACATCGGCGTAAGCGAGTAGTTGTACAGACTTGTAAAAGATTGTATCTCCGGTGTTGGCTTGTGAGTTTCGTACAATTTTCTCAACTATTTTGTTAAAGAGATTGCATGATAGCGCCTCACCTTGTCTAAGACCTTCCCTGACAACAAACGGTTCGGAGATGTTCTTACCGACTTTGATGGAGCAGCGAGAATTCTGCACAAACGGACGAGTTTGGTAGGGTTGCCGAGACTAGACATGTCTCTGTATAACTCGTCTCTATACATGCTATTGTTACGAACGTGACTTTCGGTTGCCAAACTATGGACCAGAACATATCTGTCAACAACTGTTCTGCCTTGCTTGTCGAAGATAGATGACGATGAACAACTTCATCCGCATGAGACCATCCGAAAAAGTCGCACTACCAAACATTACCGTCGGCACATCTCACCAAGAGTACCGACTGCCTTTAGTCCTTAGCAATGACGATGCAACTCTCGCCGGGTCCCACCATCAAGCCAGCATCATGGTTTGCAGCCGATGTCCCAGGAAGGCCGTCACTGTGTCAGGTACCTAACCTGCAATATCGATACACCGATTTATACCTCGAGATATGGAGTCGCACACCTGAAAGACTCACCAACTACCGGAAAATCGCAGAAATAGTCCCAAAATTGCAGGAACGTCACAGTCTAGAAGAAAAACAACCGATCCCCGAAATTCGTCTTATTGCGAAGTACGATTGAGGTAGGTTGTTTGTTAACGAATCCCACATCTGATTTTGACAGCTGCGTGTGTGAAGGGTTGGCTGCGTTCGTGAGGAATAGCCGCGGTAACCTGATTACACTTGATGATGTGATATCAAATTTATATCAGGTGTGATTTTTTTATTTTAATTGCGCGCACTCAAGAGGTTATGAATACCCTTAACATGTTTACACACAGTGCGGGCGTTGGAAAGGATGTTGTGTTTTTTTAGCACAGTTGTTTATGCTTCGGAGTTTGTGTGACATATTACATACGAGTACCAAATTAAATGTAAATTTACAAGGAAGCCGAAAATCGTGCGGGTTTTGGTGGAAAATGTACGTGGGCGGAAAGATAGCCGTGGCAAGTTTGACCAAGATGGCGGAATTCGGAAAATTTCTTGTAAGGTGACAGTGGATAATGGAAGAAAATTGGAAGGTAGTGATGGGCCCATAATACGCCGCTGCAAGGAGAAAGGAAGAAAGCCTTGTTTCGAGCTCAGAGCGACGAGCAATTGTGTAGAATCTTTTAGTTTTTACTAAAAAAAATATCAAACCAAAACCAAAACTAGTGGTTTAAACTTTTGTTTTCTTCCTGTACTCCTTTTTTTTCTGTTTGTTTATTTGTCCACTTATACACTATTACATATTTTATTGTTTAAATAAACTAAAAACTACAGCAATAATTATAACTTAAAGTATCTGACCTGAAGGGTTCTCAATACTTACACTATTATTTATATACTATACTTAGTATATTTGCATTATTTTTTATTTTATTTTATTTCTTTTTTGCGTATTTTTATTTTTTGCTTTAAGGGGAAATGTGGAAAAACCTTGTACAAATCTTTATTATTTTTATTCAACTAAACTAGAGGGTAAAACAAATAAAAGTAACTTATCCTATGTTAAACCTAACCTAACCTAACTTATCCTATGTTAAACCTAACCTAACCTAACTTAGCCTAACTTAACTTACGGCAGAACTTGGCCCTGGTATGCGATCTCCAGCCCGTCTATACAAAGGACCTGCGAATGATAAATGTACTGTACTCCTCAGGTCAGATCCGTCCTCTCTCCGCACTTTTGTAACACCATAGGCAACTTTGAAATCGATGAAAAGATGATTTTATATTCATGGGTTTTTCCAAAATCTGCCGTAGTGTGAATATTTGTTCAATGGTCGACTTTCCCGGCCTGAAACCGCACTGCTTAAGGTGTTCACATAACACGGCAGACAGGATCTTATATGCGATGTTGAGTAGACTTATACCTCTGTAGGTAGCGCAGCTCAGGGGGTCTCCTTTCTTCAGGATCGGGCAAACGATGCTGAGGTTCTATTCATCGTGCATATCATACCTTTGTCCGACCAGATTTTACAGATGAGCTGGTGCTTGCTCCTTACCAACTCACTTCCTCCTGCCTTGAAAAGTTCGGCGGTAATCCCGTCGGCTCCAGCAGCTTTGTTGGATTTAATGAATGGCTCATTCTACAGAAGTGTTCCTTTCATATCCTCAGCACCGACTGCGATTCTACTGTTATTAAATAATATATTACCATTTTCGTCCCTGCATGCTTCTGTTCTGGCTTTGAAACTCTGGCGCATGTTCTTTTTACCTTAGGTAAAATTTTCCAACACCAATCCTGCAATAAAGTCTCAATCTTCTCGATGGAGCGCTTCTCATGCTCCTTTTCCTTCTTTCTGAGAAGTCGATGCTCCTGTTTCCTCCTCCGCTCGTAAAGCTCGTGAACAGCTCTTGTTGTTCTATGCAGCGTCACCTCGTACGCCTCTTGTTTTGCTGTATGTCCTTGCCTGCATTCCTCATCAAACCTGGGGCTTCGTTGTGGTGGCCGAGATAAACCCAGTGCATCAGAGGTAAGGTATCTGATGACTTGTTGCAACGCTGACACTGGTCTTCCGCATTTGCTGCTGGCGGCATAGGACTTAGATTAAGATTAAAATAAACTCGATCGGCAAAGGCTCTGGCGGTCTCTTGGGATTGAAGCCCCTCGACGTCAAATTTCCTCACAGTATTTCGTTGATTTCGCTCCGTTTTGTATATCCGCATCCGTACCTTGGCTATAACTAGGTAATGATCCGAGTCCACGTTGCCTCCTCGGAAAGTCCGGACACCTAGAATACTGGAAGAGTGCCTTGCGTCGATCGCAATGTAATCGATTTGGTTGACAGTTTTTCGATCAAAGGAGAGCTATGTTCCTTTGTGAAAATCGAGACGTGGGAACCGCGTACTAGCTACTACGTCCCGCCGCAAAGTCGACTAGCCTGAGTCCGTTGTCGGATGTGATGTCGGGCAGGCTGTGCTGTCCGACCACACTACTAAAGATGTCCTCTCTTCCTAGCTTTGCGTTAAAATCACCTAGGACAATTTTAACGTCGTGACTAGGGCATTGCTCATACGTCTTGTCCAAGAGCTGGTAGAAGTCATACTTTGTCGCGTCGTCCGTGAGGGGCGTGAGGGGCGTGAGCGCGTATTAGGCTTATGTTGGCGAATTTAGCCTTGATACGACCCAACCAATCGCATTTCTTGGATGGCGGTAATGTCTGCTTTGAAACACTCTAGGGCCTCTGCAATTTGTTCGGCTGTACATGGTTTGTAGAGGGACCTAACATTCCACGTGCAGACACGAAGATCGTTGTCCTTTTTACGTTTGCTTGGGTCGTCAACAATAAAATCATCCGTATCCGAGTCTGTTGGTTGCTTCGTAACCGAAGGTTTTTCACGTGTTAGAGAACTTAACCCAACGGCACAACCCCCAACGTGGAGGACCAGATCCTTTTTTGCAACACCTAGGACGAGGGGCCGGATACACCGATGCCAATAACCCACTTCGGGGATATGAGCGCTGCTGTTGGCCCATTAAGGGTTCATTCACCACAATCTCTTTTTCAATACCCTGACGCAGTATTGAAAATCCTTACAGATCTCAGCACCAAATATGTCGAAGTAGCTCAAGTAAGGTATCCGCTGGCCTGTAGACGTCACCGTTGATTCCATCGGGAGAACTCATCCGCCGCACGTCCTGCTTCTGAGGAGCTCTTGCTGGAATTCTGAGACGCATATTTCAGCCAATCAGGTCAACAAGAGATGCCTCGTCCGCAGGTCTGAGTGTTCAGCTACACATATATCGTCAGACTCAGCATACGCTCATCGTTAGTTCGCTATCAGATAGCTATCCAGCGGGCACCACGAGGAGGTAATTATGCGATTTTGCCACGCCGGTGATTTGTCTTTAGTCTCTGAAAAATAAAGAACAGGAGAATTAACAACAGATAAAACAACATGGCCGCCATGAACTGTCGAAATCTAGCCGTCCCTTTAGGAAAACCCTTTATGTATACATATATACATTTCACAAATGTAAACCTTAAAATTATTTTGTCTTGTTGTTGGTTAGTTAGAATAAAATATTTTAAATAATAGTAATCATGGTTGAATTATTATAATGATAATAAGAATCTGAGCATATCAAATAAAAATGAAAGCTACATTTATGTTATGTATGTATATTTCACGATTAGGCAAAAGAAAAGAATGATAACTGAAATGAATGAATGAATGCTGCGACTAAATAAAAAAAGTTGTGAATGAAATAGCAAAAATTTCGAATTTTTGGTCCTTTTACAGCTTAAAGTTAGCTTCAGGGTTCTGGATTTAAGGCTAGGTTTTAAGGTAGCTCTATCATCGGAACTAGACCTACCGTAACACTTCCGTCAACACTTGTTGTTACATAGCCCGATTAATAAATGTGCGCTTCTAGACACGGAATATAAAAACATAACTCATATAATAATAGCACCAGTTTCCAATGCAACCTACAATGTATCACTAATAATAACGAGTTTTATCTTTACTCCATCACGCAAGTCATTTCAACGTTTGTTTGAATGCAATCACCAAGCTGGTTTGATGCATGTCAAAGAAACCCTTAATTAATCTGTCAATAGCATCTACCCTTGTGCGATGTTTGTAGTAAGTGATTTATCTCGATTAGCGTGTTTAAGTCGACACGAAAACATTTAGGGTCATTTAGATCCGAAGTTTAAAGTGTAACGTCAATCAACCCAGTTTAAGAGGAGTTTGTAAAAAAAAAGAAAATGTGCTTTAGGTTGTTGCGTTTAAAACAACACAACTCCATGTAACAGGTAAATTAAATGCTTTTCGATTTGCGAGAACATTACAGCTTGTTCTGACTCGTGTTACAGACTTAGGTGATGATGTTAACTGCTTTATGTAATTCCCACTATTTTAATTGGTTAGAACCGGTAAGAGAACGGTTTATGTAATAGACTTGTTGCAAACGTGATGAGCTGTCAGCTGAACACGGATTGAAATGTTTTTATTTTCGAGACGTAATAATAGTTGAATTAGTTTTAATGAAATGAGTGAGGCCCAGAGTTGTAAAAGAATGCAATCATTTTGGAATACATTCCTTGAAGTCATACTACAAAATGTTATGGATATTTTTCAATTCAATAACTTCAACTTAAAGAAAAATAAAACATTCAGTCGATTGAAGTCTGAAGTTCACTAACTCCCACTAAATGCATTCAGTCGATTAAAGTCTTTGAAGTCACTGCATGCATTGAGTCTATTGAATTCATTTGTATAATATCAATAGATATGCGTGTTAAAATTCACCTGTAATTTTTTTACTGATGAAGCGAACCTGCGTAGAGTTAATTCGCCGAATTCAAGGATTTCAATGACTTCAGTTAATTGAATGCATTCCGTGACTTCAAAGACTTCAATCGACTGAATGCATTTAGTGGGAGTTAGTGACTTCAAAGTGACTTCAATGAATGCGGAGCAATCAGAAAGATTGCATTCTTTTTGACTTCAAGATTTTGATTGCTGAAAATGATTGCTTCAATCATAACATCAAAATGAATGGCGATTTATTTTGAAGTCACAATCTATAAATGTGGGCGCCGTGGCGCAGTGCTTAGTGTGTCGCACCACTGCGCATGAGGTTCCATGTTCGAATCCCAGAAAACACCAAACAGTTTTTCACGGTTCCACCTCTCGCGAATGTCTGACAAACATCCAAGAATATTTGTTGTGAAAGCTATTCAAAAAATAAAAAAATACCCTTTGGATACGGCACAAAACTGTAGTTCCATTCGTGCGAAAAATATAACGCAAGCAACACGAGTGGTTGCTAGAAGCTAGGTCTAGGCACTAAATGAGCTATTGCGCCAAATTTATATTATATATAGTATACCCTCTATAAATATCATACAAGCTATGCTTATGAGTCCTACTTTAAACTTTCTCTTCTAAACTGGTCGTAGCTCCTTTTGGACAGTTGATGTCTAAATTGGATTTCAACAAAGAATGGTAAAAGCTGAAGTTAATTATTGAGATGAATGCACAGGTTGATACTTAGTTTTCCTGCAGCCAATGGGTCTCTTTAAACGCGACCTATCGCAACAATTATTTTACAGTCTTGAAGTATTGTCCAGAGTACCTAATTAACTTTTAAGTAATAGTTTTCTATTTCGTTATTAATATCATATTATCGTAATTGAGACGTTTTTGTAGCCTTTAATTACTTTCTATGACTTGTCTTAAAAATCGTTTACGGCTTTAATTTGGACTTTTAATATACCAAGACAAACTTACATAAATAAAGCTCATAAATTCGCTTCTGAATTGGGCAATTATTGAAGATACATATACATATGCACTCCCGGACACTTGATGCAGGGGTAATATTTTTTGGGATTCATTTTTAAGACTTTCATTTTCATTTGTTCTCTGCTACCTGATGACAAACATTTAAAAAAATAATTAAGCAGGATGCTCGCCATTCGTCCTCTTTCGTTCATGATTTGCGCAAAAATTCGCAGATGGCGCCACGAGGAGGTGGAAGTGATTTGAAACTCAGATATTAGGTTTCAGAAAAACTTCGGGGGTGGTGTCCACATAACTCGGGAGTTTTGTTGTGTTATTTTGCCTCTAATCACAGTATTTATCCCAACCACCTGATGTCATAAGCATATCAATTATCCAACAGAGCGAACAAATTTTCCAGTGCAATAGTGTTGACATAAGTTTTCGCAATCGATCGGACTGACTTTTCAAATATTTCATGAGAAATAAATAAATTAATGCTTGCTGACATCAGGATTTTAACCATGACCATTAGCGTGACAATCGATGAAGTTACCACTACCCATACACCATCGCCACCTCGATCCTCATCATGAATCCTCACCCAGCAATATTTGCTGGATTTCATCATAATAAACGTGTCAAAGAAGTGTTTTTTTTTTTGTCGTATATCTTACTCCCAATCAATTTTTAGATTGCGCCGCATACACATACGTATACCTACATACATATTGTATATTTTATATTGTACATACGTTTTATGTACTACTTTTAATTAACACCTCTCGTATGTCTCCCATGGACCTTACTGAAAAACTGTTAATCCAAAATAAAGAAAGGAAAAAAAAAAAACTGACGAACGTTCGGAAGCTACTAAAGGGTGCTTTTTTTAAGCCAGTACTAATTTTGATTTTGAACAAAACACATGAAATTTCATTAAATAACCATTTATTTTTGTTCAATCGACAGAATACATTCTGCAATTAATTTTTAAACACAACTTCGGGGATATGGTATGCCCACCACGGGTGGATCTAGTGAATGTCATCCGAGGGACAAAGTTTTCGACCACTTTTTTAAGCATTTGTGGCCGTATGTCCTCAATAACACGAATAATGTTGGCTTCAAATGCGTCGATTGTTGTTGGTTTGTCAGCGTAGATTATCGACTTTACGTATCCCCGTATCGTTACGTAGTATCGCGTAGAATTTACCATAAAAAGGACGAACAAAGACCAAGCTGTAGTGAACGACGTCGAATCGTTAAATTTGGATCTTGTTCAACACTCTCCTGAAGGGATGCAGTATTCTCTTCAGTACGCACTCTTCTTATGCGTCTAGGTACCACTGCATCTTGCAAAGAAAATGTTGTGCGAAAACGGTCAACAATACGGCGAATAGCGGTCTCAGATAGTCGATTATATCTGGTGTAATATGGTGCAAGTGCTCTATAAGTTAGGCGCACAGAACCATTTTGGAGCCAAACTTGTAAAATTTGGTAACGTTGTTGAAGCGTGTATGTCATCACGATAAAATTGCAAAGGCTACTGAAAAAAATTACACTGACAGTTTGCAATCTGACAATTGGTTTGACAGATATAACTGTCTGAAGTTAGTGTTGGCTTAACAAAACACCCTCTACACTGAACCGTCCGTATACCCGAACTCAACATACGCGATTTTTTTTAAAAACGATTTAAGTTTTACGAACTTCACTACACACACGGTTCATCAAAAATTCGTCGCAAAATGAAAACGAGTACAAGTTTTTAAAGAATTAGAACTTAGACTTCAAAGTGCTGCTTATTCTCGATAATGCACCAAGTCATCCTTAGGCCATACGCAATTCTAACCCAAATCTAAAAGTTATGTTTATGCCTCGAAACACAACTTAAGAGCAAGGAGTTATTGCAATACATATTTAAGAAAATGTACTTAGCAAACAGATGAACCTAAAAACTCTTCGGGAGTTTTAGCGTAAGTACAACAGCGCGGACCCAATAGGGACTATCAAATTATTCTGATATATAAAAAAAAAAACGACGGTAAATGCGGTTTGGATACCATTATGGTCAGAGTGTGTACAAGACGATGTAGGCGGCACACCTGAATGCAATGCAGAAAACTTACTTTTACTTGGAAGACGAGTTGGAGCGAATGGCTTTCAAGACCTGGAGCTTAGAGATATTAATGAGCTCATAGTTACAAAGCCACTGATATTATAGAATCTATTGATTCTAATTTGAACAGAAATTCAACGACCCCAGCAGGTCCAATTAACGCGATTGCACCATACAGATTTAATAGAAATTGAATTGAATTGCATTTTGAAAAAAAGCCATAAAACAACCAAGCACTTTTTATTGATACCTTATTTCCTTTTTTATTTGTTTTTGCGTTTACTTTTCTATATAAAGTATTGAACAAAATATTTATCATCAAATTCGTTATCGTACAAAAGCATTCCTAATTTGCATACAGAGAACGTATGTCTCGATCTCGACATACACGGTGTATGTCGACATAGTGTATTGTAAATTTCAATATAACGAGTTTTTTTTTTGATAGATGAATGTGATTTTATTTATATATGTACATATATATACTTGTACTACTTAACATTTTCCAATTCCTCGCCTTCCCACGTTCATTTTTCTTCTCTGTATCGTCCGGTACATTTTCGAAAGACCTTTATTTTCGATTTGCTAGTATTAACCTTTAAATTCCACTTGCTGCAGTATTTTTGCAATTTGTTGATAATGATTTACATCATGTTCGGGTGTAGCAAGTCATGTCATCCAAAAATTTAAAAAAGTAGGGGGCTCGGTAAGCATCCTTGCTTGACTCCCAATTAGATAATTGGAAGCCATCCTATACTGTTGTTTGATTTTTCTCATACAAGCTGGATTTTTAATTAATAATTAAGAATTAGAAATGAGAGCCACACAATATATGATATTATCTTCAGGAATTTCGTAGATACCCCTAAATTGCTTAGTTTAAGAAAAAGAGCTAAGAAGTATTTGCGGTTGCAACTTGTCTTTTTTCTATTTACTTATTTGATTGCCTTTATCATCGCATTATAATGAAATATGTAGTAGATGTAGCCGAGTGCAACTAGTAAACACGTACTTTTATCGTGAACCGCATATCAAATGGCCGAATACATTGCATTAAGAGGAAAACAATCGGAATAACACAACGGACAGCAACAACGCATATACTCGTACGATATTGATAATAGGTAGCACCGCAAAAGCAGTGACAGCGAAATGCCTCATCTGCCCCAAGACAAAGATGATGATGGGGTTCCTTCGAAGTGAAAAATATGGCAAAACAATGTTGTATTTGTCCCAAAGCTGGAGTTGCTGAAGAACACCATAGGATATAGCATTGGAACGGGCAGTGATAAAACTCCTCACTTGGGCATTTCTCGATTTGGAAATGGAAAATTTATAGAAAATGGCATTGAACTACTGCCGCCATCATGCTGCGAATGTCAATTCAATTTGTGTCCATTGATTTTCTCTTTCTCTCTGTGACAGCAGCAGGAGGTGGTCTTTGATTTTGACTCCTTCGGCTATGTACTACATACGTACATATGTATGTGTGTGGTTGACGATGTTAATGATGAGAGAAAAAGATCCCAGGATGCTGATGGCTCATGCAGAGATCAATAACCCCAATAATGTAATCCATGAAGTAAGGTAACGTAAACAACCGGATTGTGCTCCTGTAAAAAAAAATCAAATGATGTGTTTGACATTTGCCTCTCACGGTACTTTGGGTATGCCGTTGTATTACATACATCAATAGACCAGAATCAGCCTAATTATTTGCCATTTTTGTGAGCAACTGGGGCAAATTATTGTCAGCTGTCAAATTAGATATGTAATACAAACTCTGACAAGCTATAAAGCATGTGTATCACGTGTAAAAATGTGAGCAACCTCTTTTGTGGTTGGCACTCCATGTAAAGCCGATGGGTTGTTACGCGTGGGATGTGGAATATGACTGTTGATGCAAATTAAGTGCGATTTTTTTTTTTTCTGTTGAGTTCATTAGAGTGGAAGAAATAGGTGTGCACACATCGCATGGAATTCCATAAGTGAAGCTTGTTATATGATATTTATGATAAAACCTTAATCTGCATGCAAATTACAAATGTTGTGACTGCAAATGACGTTTGATTTGTTATATGTTTGAGTTACGAGCAAGCTCTAGGTTTACTTTTGGTTCAGTGAACTAACTTCATTGGGCTTTCGCCCAGCGATGCTAGATGTTGGGATTTTTCTCCATTTTGGGGAATTTTCCACTGAATGGGGAAAAGTGCTCCTCAAATGGGGAAACAACAAAATGTCCAAACATTTTTTTAGCTTTACAGTAAAAAGTAGAACTCGGTAGTTAGCTTCCAAAGAACAACCTACGAATTTGTTTCGTTTATATTTAATTATAAGTATTATATAAAATAAAGTATAAATCTTAATTTTTTTTTTATTTAATATACTTTTTTTTTTAACTTTTTCATTAAGTGTACCCCATTTTGTTTTTTTTTTTTTTAATAAAACTGTTTATGTTTGAGATATCAAAAGAATGTCGGGTTAAAGTACCATCGATGCCATTAATTATGGAATTCTAGATCATACAAATGTCCTCGATTGAAACGCCTGTATAATTTGAATGCACTGAACCCAATTTTCCATGACTTTTTTGCACATATCGAGCGATATACCGGCAATTTCACGTTCAAAGTTAATGCTGTGGTCGTATTGCCTCTGGCATAGACCATGGACTTGACGCAGCCCAGAGGCGTCAACTCACACGAACGAGGTTGACTGGTCCATTTCTGGAGAAATTTGTCTGTAAAGAGAATATGATTCCAGAAATCAAAATCTTTATCTTGATAAGTTTTGAAGAAGTCCTTTCTCTCTATCCTGTTGACATAAGAAGTGAATACCTTTTTCCTAGTAACACAAAACAACAAAATTGTGTTTTCTTAAAATACTTCTAATGGTTTGGGGGTGCCAATGGTGTAGTGGTAACGTCATCAATTGCCACGCTAATGGTTCATGGTTGAAATCCTGATGTCAGCAAGCAGTCCGATCAATTGCGAAAGCTTGTGTCATATTCCATAATACTGGCAGTAGCTTGGTCATATGGGTGGAAAAATTGTTCGATCTGTTGATGATGGTTTGCCTATGACATCGGTTATCGGGAAAAAAATACTGTGAATCATCAGCAAAGACAAAAAATAACAAAAATCTCCCCAGTATCTGGATGCCACCCCCGGAATTTCTCTGAAGCATAAACAACTGAGCTTCAAACTCTACCCTCTATCTATCCGTTCCAACGCCCGCACTGTGTAAACATGTTAAGGGTATTCATAGCCCCTTGAGTGCGCGCAAATTATGGAAAAAAATGGTTTCAGGATGTGCTGTTTTATTTAGATTATTTTTAACTAAAACGGCCAGTTTAGGAACACTTAAGTTTGGGTTTTTGTTTATTACGCGAACAATCCATCATTTATCTGCTTCTGTAAACAGCTTTTTTGTGTTTATCCTCTTATTTACGAGTTTTTTTTTTTTGCCTAGGGGGTAGTGGAAAAACGCTAATGCGCACGGGAAACTGTCCCGCTCTGTTTCTAGTAGTGTGAGACTCACTACTCACTAAAAAACCACCTTTAACCCCTTCTTTCTACTTGACACCATCCACTCCGGAACCGCTTATCGCATTACTTCAGAGTGGTGTCGTTTTCTTTACCCTCTGGGGACCGGCTTTTTCATATTCGGCTCCTGGTGCGGGTTTATACATTCTTGCCGGTAAGGCTTTTATCTACTTTATGTAATTTGTGAGGAAATGTTGGCGTTTTCCTCTCTCTTTTTGGATCTTAGTACCGTCTCGATAAAGGAAGATATTCTATTCCACGTGTCGGTACTCGAGATCATCTTGCTTATAGCATTTTCCGGGGAAAAATCGCCTATTTCCGACTCCAGTCTACTCCTCTGCTCTGTCCATCTGCTACAGGCGAAAAAGGTGTGGAAAGTGTCGTCTTCCGCTGAGTCTCCATATTGGCAGGCTGCGCTCTCTACTTTACCCATTTTGTGAAGGTATCGGTTGAAATACCCATGTCCGGTTAGGAATTGAGTGACAAAGTAGTTCACTTCGCCGTGTTCCCACTCTGTCCAAGCCGTGACGTCTGTAATCAGCCTCGCTGTCCACCTCCCCCTCGTTTCAGCGCTCCACCTTCTCCACCAAGCCTGCTTGGTAAGCTCCTTCACTTCAGCGACTGCCAGTTGAGCCCCTACTTCCGCCTTCTTGTCGTGGGCGTACTTGCTCTCTGTCGCTAGGAGGTCGATGGGGCTTTGAGGGCCAATGCGGGACAATCACAGAGCAGATGTGAGCAGATCGCGAATAAATTCTATTTCTTCTTCGTTCCTGCCGCTCTTATAGTAGTCATTGTAGAGTAGACCTAACGGGCTGCATGGTTGCCTGTCATGCAGTGTCCAGTCATTACGCCGACAGAAGTTCGGATGTCCTTGCAACAACTCCAAGACCGCACTCATTAGTCATTTAGAGAACTTTAGAGACCACTCTACAAAAGATCCCTGGGACAGGTATACACCAGATTTACCTCCCACAAAACTGGTGGTAATTTGGTGCAGACCTGCAACCGCGATGTTGTGGGTGTTCTACATATTATACTAGCTACTTTTCTAATACCGACCGCAAATAGCCCATTTTTTTTACTGCATAATGAAGCTAGATAAAGAAATGATTTCAATGATGTACTTGATAAATTCTTTAGAAGTAAGCTGCCAGCATTACGTACCGCGTTATCCTTACTTTTGTGGGTTCGATGTATGTCCGTCTTTCTTCGATTTATTTTTATTATTTTATGAAAAATATCTTAGCAATTAAACTAAAACACTTGCTTTGAAGTACATAAACGCAAAATATTATTTAATACAAACGAAGCAAATTCTTTTGCTTCGAAGCATATGCTTTTAGAGCGATGTTTTTCTACGAAGCATATGCTTCGTTCTTATTCATTTGACTAAGATGATCTGCTCTACACTTAGAAAAATATTATATCACTCACTGAAACTCAATGATGACTACTGGAAATATTAACAGCGTGTTGCTGGGAGGAGTTTCGATCTTATGCTGTAATTTGTTTGCTGAAATGTGGAAGGCCGTGCTGATGGTTAGTCTGCATTCAAAGATTAGCAACAAGGTATTATACATTTAGCATAGTAGTGCGTTGTTAGGAAACAAGACTGTATACTGTCACTACGTTATTGTTATCAATGCTCTTGACGCTACGATAAAATAAAAAAAAGCAGTCGCAAACCATTTTGGACGTTTTTATTGCCATTCTTTCTTTTATATATCATTTTGATATATTAGCGGCTAAGCAATAAAAACCATTCGAACAGTATTTGGTTCTACTTGTTTCACTTTCATCGTTGCTTTTGATAAAACGTGATGATACGTAAGATATGTTATTACAAATACAATGCTCGATTTTATCAGTAAAAGTTCATCGGATATACATACTCACCCTGATTGTCGTTGGCGTTTGTCGCTTTTCGACGATTGTCGTTTTATTCCTCAGATGTAGCACGAATCCATTTTCATAACTTTTTCACTGTAAAAGAGCTGTAATACTATTCCACACGACAAACAAATTGTTTAGTAAATTTAACGGTCAGCAGGTAGTAGCTATGAATAAAACGACAATCGCCGAAAAGCGACAAACGCCAACGACAATCAGGGTGATAGTTTTTTGGTGAAAGAATTACTAATAACCAAACATACAAACATACTTCAAAGCACATACTTCAGAAAAGTGTAGTCAAAGCATGTGATATGTTTTATTTGTAAAATTGATCTATTTGTACAGAATGTTTCCATTTGAACTGATCAAACTTTTCGTAGGCAATAGGCCGCATGACAACAAGAGACAAATTGTATGGCAGGGGGAACTTGTAGTGCTATAACAGAAACTTCTAACCAATAGTCCTCGAAGACCGGTGTGCCTTTTTTTAAGTGAATGTAGTCACTTTCGTTTTTCGAGATTGGCGCTCAGTGGAGTGAGTGCTGTTTATAGCAATTTTGAGGTGTTGGCCGACGAAGAAAGTTGAATGTTTCCAGTACGATTACATCGGCGGCAGTGTGCTTTATTTCCAATATGCCTTAGTTTCTGAAAAATGCCTTGATGCTAAGATCTATTAGTGGTGGATTTTAGATTTCTTGAACTCCAAAAGTGACGGATATACAGTAAAGGTATATAATAGATTTTACATACATTTAGTTGTGCAAAGCTATTATTCAGTTATTGTTACCATTCTCGCAACCTTGTCTCTACTGTATTGTGCTTGATATATGTAAGTAGTTTGAATTCATTTTCAGGTTTAGTCAGTCTTTCGTTTTCTCCTTGTTGAGTGGACTTATACTATGTTGTACCACATGAAATGTTCGATTTTATAGTTTGAGCAAAAATGAAAAAGCAACCTGTGTTATCTGCAAAGGAAGGCACCCAGCAAATTATCGCGGTTGCGAGGTCGCAAAGGAATTACAGATGCGACGGAGAAAATCTACAACGCCGATTGTACGGGGAACGAAATGCCGATGGGGCTCCTAAGTCGGTAGAACGTGTTGCTAAGCAGACTGGACGTGCTCGTAAGCCAGTTGTACAGACTCCTGAGCTGACTGAAAGGACGCTCGAATCAGCAGTGCCGACTCTTGAACCAGCCAATCGGCCTTCTAAGCCGATAAACGTACGTCAAAGTCGTCCACTAAAAAGGCTGAACGAAAAATAACATCGGATAAGCCAGCGAACCCCGTACGTCTGACGTATTCTCAGGCTGCAGTAAAAGCAATCAAACGGAACGACGGGCCACCCACTGATCCGTTGAAATAAATTCTGAACTGCATATACGCTAAGTTCGAGGAACAATGTGAAATTAACAAACGGATTCTCAAACGTCTCAGTAACGTTGAAAGCTTTTGTATGGCCAACCTTACATAACCATCAAGAGGGTGACCCACCCGCCTTACACATCGGTAGTACAATAGACTTACTTTCTGGTCTAAGTACATCCTCATCGAGGGCCGATCCTAACTAACCAACCAACCTTACATCTAAATCTAAGTAGATATAGAGTCTTTGCTTAAAATAGTAACAAGGAATGCAAACGGACTCTTACAAAAATTTAACGAATTAGAAATGTTCCTAATGAGAGAAAATATCGACATATGTTTGATCTCCGAAACCCATCTAACAAGGGAATCGCAAATAAAGATAAGAGGCTACGCTGGTTATCACACCTATCATCCTTATGATAGAGCGCCGGGCGGTTCGTCCTTATTCATTAAAACTAACATCGATCACTCGGTCGATATAAGCATAGAGCTGGAAAAACTTCAGTTGTGCACGGTAAGGGTTAAAAATAAACACCTAAGCTACAATATAGCGTCTGTTTACTGTCCACCGCGATGCTCGCTAGAAAAAGACGACTACTTTCGTGTCTTCAATGCTCTTGGTTCAAATTTCCTTATTGGTGGAGATTACAACGCGAAGCACACCTTCTGGGGTTCAAGATGTACATCTTCTAAAGCGAAAATTCTCTACGAAGTGGCAAATGAATTCGGTTGTTGTTTTTATTCGACAAGAAAACCCACGTATTGGCCAACCGACTTAGGAAAAATTCCCGATCTTATTGATTTTTTCGTTACAAAAGGCATTTACGAGAAGTTTATTACAGTCAAAGAAAGTTTTGATCTCTCTTCTGACCACTTTCCAGTAATTTTATTACTTGGAGAAGTGTTGATCAAGAAAAAAGGACCTCCGAAACTTACTAGCAATAGAACAAACTGGGAGGGCTTTAGAAATGATTGCGAAACAAATATCGCCTTGTGAACTGCAGGACGAAGTTGATCGTTTCGTGGAAACAATCCAAAGAGCGGCATGGAGAAACACTCCTTCTAGAAGTTATAAGATCAACCGCAACGAAAAGTATACCAGAGAAATCATAGAACTGATGAGGGAGAAAAGAAAGCACGAAAGAAATGTCAAATGACTCGTGCACCGCAGCATAAAATGGTCCTTAACCGACTATGCAATCACCTTAGAGATAGTATTCGGTAATAAGATAGCGACGTACCTTGCAAATCTCTCCCGTGAAAGAGAATCAAATTATTCGCTTTGGAAAGCACTAAAAGGCATCCGGATACCTCAAATGCAAGCACCACCAATTCGGAAAAATGATAGAAACTGGGCCAAGAGCGACAAAGAAAAGGCAGAACTTTTTGCTTTGCACTTAGAAAAAACGTTTAAGCCGTTCGACGGTCCTTCGTTAACGCCCGACTCCCCAGTCACGACTTCTGATAACTTTAAAGTAAAAAAAGTTGCATTGATTGAACTGAGGGAAGTGATTAAAAATCTAAAGACGATAAAAGCTCCGGGTTACGACTTGATAACGGCGCAGGTAGTCAAGGAATTGCCAAATAAAGCTCTTATAAAATTGCTCTATTTGATCAACGCTTCGTTCAGATTGCTCTACGTTCCGAGACAATGGAAAGCCGCCGAGATTATAATGGTCCCGAACCCAGACAAACATCTGAATGAGAAGAAATCATATCGGCCTATTTCCCTATTGCCGATTATCTCAAAAATATTCGAAAAACTACTTTCTAAACGTCTACAACCCGTAATCGACGAAAGACGTCTCATTGACCATCAGTTTGGATTTAGAAGCAAACATTCCACAATCGACCAAGTCTACAAAATAACTGACGTGATTGAGAAAGCTTTCGAAGAAAAAACGATTTGTTGTGGTGTATTTCTTGACGTCTCACAGTTTTCGATAAGGTGTTGGCACGAAGGCTTGGAGTATATATTGCAACGACTACTGCCACGGCAACTCTTTCTAATCTTACTATCGTATCTCACCGAGAGACTCTTTCGTGTTAAGCACGGAAATGATTACTCTGACTTCAAGGAGATTGCGGCCGGAGTCCCACAAGGAAGTGTTATTGGCCCACTTCTATATGTACTTTACACGCGTGATATTCCGCACGAAAGAAACTGCGTCGTCGCCACGTTTGCGGACGATATGGCGATATCGACAACAGGCGATACTATTGAAGCAGCAACTGGAAAGCTGCAACTTGCTATTAATAAACTCCACGCTTGGACGAATTCTTGGCGTATTGTGCTGAACGAAAGCAAATCTACTCATGTCAATTCAATTTTACCTACAAAAAAGTGGATAGATTGCCTGTACATCCTAAACTCGGCTCAAATACCGTTCGCGAACGAAGCAAAATATCTAGGAATGACTCTAGATGTTAAGCTGAAATGGAAATTGCACGTAAAAAAGAAAAGCGACGAGCTCGAAAACAAATACCGACAAATGTACTGGTTATTCGGAAAACATTCGAAGTTAAGCCTACATAACGAACTGCTTACCTACAAGCAAGTGCTAAAGCCAATGTGGACGTATGGTATACAACTATGGGGTTGTACAAAGAAAAGTTATAGAAACATCATACAAACTTTTGAAAATAAAGTTCTTAGAACGATCGTTAACGCACCGTGGTATGTGCGTAACGAAGATATTCATCGAAATCTGGGAATTCCCAGTGTCGTCGAAGAGATAACAAAATTTGCGCGTAAACACAAAGATCGTGTCCATGGCCATTGTAACCCTACCGTCATTCAACTACTTGACGCGAACAATTCAATTCGTTGTCTGCAAAGGACAAAACCGAGTCATAGTATATGCCGGTTGTGAAAAACGCAGGAACTTTCATTGGAATTTAACCTGTCTAAAGTGCTGCATTTCCTTTTAATTACATACGAACATGTTTTTCCAAAAATCACGAGTCTCGTAAGCGAAAATAAAACTGCTGGATAAGCGTCACCTTAGTTGTAGTATTCGGAACTTATGGTGTTTTTGGAAGGTCCTCAATGCGTTATTCATGTTTTTCGCTGCCAGTGTTCATTATGTCGCTGTTTAAATTCATAAAGAAAGAGAGTCCGAATTTTAGCTGCCGACAGCATTTTAAATAATAGAAAAAGTAACTGTAACGAACTCTAAAAGTCTCCTACATCTGACGCACGTACCACTTTACTATAAAGAAAATTGCACCTTCTGGCATAGATTTTCACTTGAGAGCTTCTTATTTCGGACTGAGTGAAAATCGTACATATGCAACCTAATAATATATCGGGATAGTCCTTGATCCCCCGTCGTTGGCTGTTCCTATGTGTATCAGTTCTTGACTTTCAGATAATAGTGTTTTTCATTCGCAAGAGGTGGGACCATGAAAAAACTTGGTGTTTTCTGGGATTCCAACATTAGAACTCACGCAAAATGGTCCGATACGCTAGCCAGTGCGTCACGGAGCCTATTTGGATTTGAACCCTTACCATCCTGAAATCCCTACCTTCAGATGGTGCGTCAAATCTATGGACATAGGGTGACCAGATAGCAATGATACTTTTTCCAATTGTTATGTTTCAGCAGCTGTCAAAGTTACCAATGACATCCAGCTGTTAAAATATTCAGTAAGGTTTGCCATTTCATCATCCATCGTTTCACGCTTGCCGAACGTGCGGAAATTATTAAAAAATATTATCGAAATTCCGGCTCAGTTGTAAATACGCAATGTGAATTTCGTCGTGAGTTCGGTCGTCATCATGGCTTCAGTGTGCAGGCAATTCGTCGCACCGTGGAAAATTTTGAGCGTGAGTATACTCTTTTGGACTTTAAGCCACCAACCAGACAGTGATTGGTGCGAAATGAAGAAAACATAGGCGTCGTAGCGGCGAGTATCGAAGAAGACCCAGAAATGTCGATTCGGCGCCGATTAGCTGAATTGGGCATCGCCACAGAGTCAACCCGGCTTATTTTGCTGTTGGATTTGGGCCTACATGCATATAAGATTGTGCTGACGGAAGAATTGCAGCCGAACGACCATAGACAACGCCGTGAGTTCGCTGGAAATGTTGGCCGGGGATCCGGATTTTGGCCAAAAAAATTATCTTCGTGGACGAGGCTCATTTTTGGTTCAGCGGTTATCTCCACAGGCAAAACTGCCGTTATTGGAGCGAACACGATCCACAAGTATTCGACCAAGCATCAATGCACCCACAAAGATTGATTGTTTGGTGCTGTTTATGGCATGGCGGCATCACCGGACCTTATTTCTTTCGAAATGAGGAAGGAGACACCGGTACCGTTAATGGTCACAGGTATAGAGCTATGTTAACCGACTTTCTGTGGCCAGAGCTCGAGAACATCGATATATTCGAGCTGTGGTTCCAACAAGACGGCGCTCCATGCCATACAAGCGACGAAACGCTCAAAGTTGTGAAGGAGAAATTTGGCGACTGGGTCATCTCATGGCGACCGTTCATCAATTGGCCGTCGCGATCATTCGACTTGACACCACTTGATTATTTTCTCTGCGGCTATGTCACAATCCAACCACTTTGGACGAGCTCGATGACAATATTTGAACCGCTATTGCCAGAATAACGCCGTACGTGTTGGACCGAGTCATCAAAAATTGGACCGATCGCTTGAAGCACTGCCAGCGAAGCCGAGGCGGCAATTTAAATGATGTGCTATTTCACACATAATGGCATGAATGTTGCCTCAAAATAATGCCAGAATCAATTTTATATCTCACACCGTTGTTGTTTTATTAAAAATTTGTTTCCTATCGTTCTTATTTGGTCACCCTGTATAGAGTATATTTATAATATTTACGAGAATAAGGTGAATTTTGTAACCGCCATATAGCCCTCATCTCGCATACTTAAGTACATAAATTAAATATCATTAGAACAGCCTCGACCTGTAGCTGTACCTATTTGTGGTTTTAGGGCCCCATCCCTTAATCCAATGGGGTCAATTGGCATATCGCTTAAAAGAGCTTTTCATGCTGATTAAAAAATATATAATAAGCTAAAATAGCTTAAGTCAACTTGTACGATTATTTAGGAGAGGTGTTTAAAGTTGTCGCTCACGTAAAAATTGTATAAAATTTTTTAAATTCCGCCTCTACTCTGATAGCCATAACTCGGCAGTCTTTACAGATATGCAACTAAAAAATTGAGAAAAGATTCTTTATTTAATTGGGAACATAATACACCTATATATAATTAAATGTTGACTTAAACTATTTTAACTTATTGCCGCAGAAGTATAGAATAAACAAAAAATCGAAGACATGGCCTTGACGTCTGCCGAACGGCAAGGTCATGTCTCACCCAATACAAGAATTTATGCACAGGTAAAGCTGGTCAGGTGTGCTAGTTAAGTTAAAAGACATTGCCGTCTGTCAAACGGCAAGGTCATGTCTTACCTACTTAATCTTAAAACCTGTGCACCACCGGTGTGCTGGTTAAGTTATTTTTTTTTTTTTTTTGCATACAAAAAGACAGACACTTCCTTTTGAATCGGAATGCAAGGGTCAAGTGCAATTCTTTATACCCACATATAAATGAGCAGGTGTCGAATAACAATTCAATGACAATTTAGCTACTTTTTTTATTATTATATTATGCAACAGGTGACTTATCACATTTTGCAGACAAGTATGCATAAACAATTCAGAGTGGAATGACGTTATTCTTACCTTGTCTGGTTTTCCAGGTTTCAGCTTATTTGCTAAAAAACGATAAGCTACTTATATTCTGCAGACTTCTATAAAAAAGCTTAGATTATATTATAACTCTACGCTAGCTAAGTATGCAACGTTCGCATGCGAACTACTGATTGCTCGTGGAAGCCACCGCTTTGAATTGCAGCGACGTTAAATTCCCTGCGCAATATTTTCCAATTTGATAAAATAATGATTTGGTCGAAAGAAAGTACTTACGTTTTTTTGTTTTCAAATAGAATTTCGTATTTTTTAGCTATTTTATTGACAACCCCAGTTGTTCAATCACATGCAAATTTTAAGCAAATATGGTATATATTAATCTTAGCTTCCGATAACTACGAGTATAACAGAAATAGATTAAATTCGTGTTGTAATACTAAGGCTTATAAATCATTTATTGACCATTATCAATAACTTATCTTAAGCGACCTGGGGAAAGATTTACATTTATAGAGTGCGCCTAATCGGCTATAAGTTATCTGTCAGCACTTAAATCAATTAATTGTACATCTATGGTATAATCAATAAACTCATGTATATGAGTAGAGTACAGGTATGTAAATCAATATCTTACCTCTCCAGCAGCGACTTGAATATCTCAAGTCAACGTTTTATTCATGATTTACTCAACTGAATACATAATTAACCTTGATGTGAACTTTAAATGAAATTATAAATTATGTGCTATAAAATAATTGAAATCAATGACTGGCTCACGTCCCTGGTGCAGCATTGTCATTTTTTATAGTGAACATTTATTTGAATTTATTAGCGCGGTTTTGTTGTGCTTACATCTAAGCGGGTAACGGGGTTCGAAGTTCTACTAGGAAAACAGTTATCGTGGATAGAATATCTAATAAATATTTAATGAGCTCAGCTAATTATTGAGAGGTTGTTTTTTTTTTATTAATCATTGTGATGATTAGGTTTCACTGAGTAAGTATGAATGTTGTGAAGTATGAAAAATTGTGTACTGTAAGTTTTTTTAATTAGACATGTAAAAAAACATTTGTTCCCGTCTTTTGAACTTGTAATGTTTGTTTATTCAAAATTTTTATGAAATTTAGTTTGCAAGTTTAGTGTTCCATTCCATCGGAAAATGCTGAGGTTTATTAGTTACGTAAGGCAATTATTAGAAGCTCTTAAGTGCAAAAGCTATGAGTAAAATGTTGACTATCAGCAATTACTTAATTGTGTGTACAGTAAGCACACTTTTTCTTATTAGTAATTGCTTTAAATGATTCATTCGATTCATAAAAATAGCTCGTAAAACGATCATCTTGGCAATTTATTATACAGAGTTGTTTGCAAGGCTTGATAGAGCATTCAATTTCGGGCAAAATATGGGGTACCTACAAGTATATGTACGTCAATCGTGTTTACTCGTAGTAAAATGAAGTGAAAATATATTTTTTTTAAGTTGTGGCAGTGCAAGTCCAAGTCGATTGGTCAGTGTCGACCTCCATTGCACTATTCATCTCATCAGCAACGACTTTCACATTTATACTTGACTCATGCTCGTCAGATGCCGACTAAGTTGTCCGAGCGCGCTTATGTTGCCTATATTCGCAGCACTGCTGCGCGTTGATTTTGGGTTTGGGCCCGATGCTTTCGGTTTAATTTTCTTTAGAATTTTGTGTTCTACGCATTCGTGCCCGATTTTTGTAATTCTGGTTGTAATTTGCCCTCATATATCGCGACATTTTAAGAAAATCGGGAATTTTGGAAATGCACAGCCTCGTATCTCTTAATTTTTTTAAGATTCAAACTTGGAGCCAAATATGAGTTGTTACACATACACTCCTCTTCAAAACAACACTTGGTCGGGTCGGATTTCTGAGATTTGATCACGTTTATGGACCCTTGTCGAAAATCGTTGGTACACTGCGCGCGCAGTACAAATAACTGGTACTGGTGCCGGTACAAATTTATATATTTCCTGTTTAAAACGAGACTAAGATGGCGGCGAGTTATTGACGTATTATTGTTCAACTGTCAAGGAAAAACAAACCACATACAATGTCAAATTTTAATTTGTGTGAATCCCCAAATACTTGAAAAATATCACTCTTCAACTGTCAAGAAAAAACAAACCATGGGAATCCCCGATTAAGTTTCATTTAAACTGCCAATTTTCAGATTTAAACTGCTTAAATCTAAATGGCTAAGAAAATCCCCGAATATGACAACGTAGATCGAGAGATAGGACGTTAAACAAGGCAAGGTTCATAATTTTACACAACGTAAATCGAGACGACGTAAACAGAGGTAACATAAATCGAGGGATTACAGTAGTATAAAATTTATCCATAGTTCGACGCAAGGCTTGCTCAGATGCACGATTATGTGCACCGAGGTCATGCAACTGTAAACTTTGTAACACGAATTGATATCTCGTGATATGCTCTAACGAAATTATATCATATCATGCACCCTAAAGCACCCGCGTACTGCGCTACTTATATTTTTTTTACTGAAGTTATCCTTCATTCTAGTTTTTATCTTTTGCGCCCATTCGCAAATCCGGTTAGAGATTAGCCTCTATAAGCCGATTTATTTTTTCTTTAAGCCTCTATAACAAAAAAAGCACTAAAGACGTGCTTAGAGCTTCTAGGTATGAGTCAAACGTTTAAATGTTTTGCCTCACTCGATAACTTCAGTAGGACGAAACTACGACAACTTCATGTTTCCCTTGAGATTTGAGTTATGAAAGTAGCGCTGTACTACGGAAACCCTATTGCTTTCGCTTACTCGTCCGTCCATCACCACCTTCTTGCTCCTAAACGGTGCAGTGACATAAGGTCAAATTGTTAGCACCTGCATGTGAGGCCAGTGCATGAGTCGAAGAATGTCCCATAGTGTGAAATCTCTTTAAACGCGAAGACAACAAGCTCTTATATTTAGCGGAGCAACGAAGTTGCATGAGCGGCTAAACCCTGCGGAGAAAAGGGTGAAATCCGTTTAACCTGCGAACATTTTCTGGGAATTTCGACTATTTTATAATGGTGGGAAATAACTTCACAAAATTTCTTGCTAAATTATTTCTAACCGTCTGTGCGAAATAACTTAATTGTTGGAAGTAAATTCCCGTGAAGTTATATTTCTCTGCACCGATATATTGGAAAGGGTCATAAAGCCAAATTGGCCTTGTGTCACTTTTAGAAAGTATCTTGAGGACAAATTTTAAAGTACATATACGAGTAACTATACACAATGCATGTATGATTTTTGATGTAGAATATTGGCTTCTGGGCGTAGGCACTGCTGTCTTGCAAACAACCGTTTAATGGTTCCAGTACGAGCAAAAGGAACGGAAACAAAGAAAAATCGATTTCATGATTTGAAATATGCGCTCATAGTGAACGAATGTTTGAAAAGAGCGACATATGGAACAGAATTTTCATAAATTGCCATTTTAATAATGTTCTCAGGTGTTCCGTGGTCTCCCTCTAGGTGCTGTGCCTTCCACCTTCATTTCGGACAATTACTTAATCTTCTTTTCATCGTACATCTGTTGTGCATGACCATACCACTTTAATTATCTGCTTTCAATTTCTTCTAATAGGGACTCGACTTTCTCTGACCAACCTCGTCTTTCAGTCTTTCATTCCTGATTCTGTTTCTCCTTGTTTTGCCTGCTACTCTTCTGATGTATTTAATTTTGGTGGCCTTGACACGGCTTAAGTGTTTGTCCAATAATGGCAAAGTCTCAACTCCGTACAGTGCAATCGGTACACTTATGTCACTGTGGATCGTCAGCTTTGTATTATTTGTAATTTGTCGTTTGCTTACCAGTGTTCTGTTCGCCTGGTAGTATGCTGACATTGCCTTTTTTGTTCGCTTAAGCACGTCTTTTTCGATTTTTCTATTGCTACTTATTATAGTACCTCCCTGACGAATCGGACGATATTCTTGGCATTTTAGACTTCGACACACCATACGAAGTAATGTATCCTATTAGAGAGGACTGGCGAAGGAAGACATAACGAGATTGCAATATACACAGATGATTCTAAGACCAAAGAGGGCACGAGGTCAGGTATTTACTCGAGTGATACGAACGTACAGGTGGCCCTGAGACTTCCGGACACATTTTTTTTTTCACCGAGGGTAGGTGAAAAATCTTCCATAGACACTATGAGAATAGCAAGCGCGTGCTCATAGTAGTGTCAGATTCTTGCTGACTAAAAAAACACCACCCTTCGATATAAATTTGTAAGATATCGCAACTAAGTATAATCTTATCAAGCAATTTTTCTATCACGAAATAAAAACGTTTGGCAGGTTACTTTCCACCGAAGGATCCTGCATATTCCGCAATCTAGACGCGGTTAATCATTATCTCGCCAAGTCGAAAGGTTTCGTCCTTTGTAGTCGGCACAATAAATTGCTCTCATCCAAAATTTGTAGGACTGTATTGTCGACATGTCCGATTAGTCGGTTTCTATGCTTTCTCGTCGTTTCTAAATACTATACCACGGTGCTTGGACAAGTTCTTTTAGCACTTTATTTTGAAAAGTTTGTAAAATATTGGCATTTGTTTTCTTGGTACAACCCCAAAGTTGTATACCGTAGGTCCACACCGGCTTTAGCACTTGCTTGTATAAAAGCAGTTTGTTCTCAGTACTGAGCTGGGAATGTTTTCCGAGTAACCAGTACATTTCTCTATATTTGATTTCGAGTTCTTTTCGTTTCATTTTCACGTGCGAATTCCATTTCAGTCTTGCGTCGAGTGTCATTCCCAGGTATTTGGCCTCGCTTGCAAAAAGTATTCGGGCTGAGTTTAAGAAAATTGGCAAGTCATTAGTTTTCTTGTAAGTGAAATTCACGTAAACAGATTTAGATTCGTTGAGGGCGACCCGCCAGTCCCTCGTTCATTCATTTACATAATTCAGTGCGTTTTGCAGTTTTGCAGTCGTTTCTTCGATTGTTTTACCTACTGCTCGGATAGCGGTGTCATCGGCAAACGTAGCAAGGATAGTGCCATCTTCTTCCGGTATATCACGAGTATATAACAGATAGAGAAGCGGCCCGAGAACTCTTTCTTGCGGTACGCCTTTGCAGCTTATTGTATTCCGTTATCCCGACGATGTTTATTGGTGGGGGTGGACGAAATTGCGCTCGAAGTTGCTTTTCTTGCGGTTCTTTGTGATTTTCTTCTTTCACGGGCTCGACTTCGGGCGATGAACCGGCTCTCCGTTTCTTACTAGGTCTTTTCTTTGGGACCCGATACGTTTCGCGTGCTAGCTCTTCTTCGTCTGTGTGATATTCCAGACTAGCTAAGCGTGGTGGAGTACATTCGCGTTCTCTCTCGAAATGCGTGTTCTTTAGGACCTTATTTTCTTCTTTTAATAAGTCTATCTCTTTCTTAAGATCTTGATAGAGTAGATCCATTTCGTTAAGCTTGATTCGGAGTGTTTTATTTTCTTCCTCAAGACTTATATTTCGCTGAGTCCTGAATTTCGCGCGCTGGCGCTTCCGGTGGACTTCGTTTCCCGGAGTTATTCGATCTTGGTGGAGGAGATCGACATACCCTTGCACTTTTTAAGAAGGGATTTATTAGTTGCAATAACTGGCTCTCCCCAGAATCCGTAGAGCCGACCTCCGAAGAGGGTGGATTTTCCAGTGAACCTGGGCTGCCACCTGGGGTAATTAATCGTTTTGTTTTGTTCATTGCATTTTGTGTATACACTACGCTCGGTATACGGAGGGTGGATTTTAGTCGCCTCTTACGACAGGCATGCCTACCTCGGGTATATTTTAACCCCTACCTGAAGGGGTCCGGACACATGCCGTGTGTTCCAAGCAGAGGTTCTAGCTGTACTTAAAGCTGCAGAATTACTTGAGATGGGATCAATATCCGACAAGAATATCGCCATCTACATTGACAGTCAGGCTGCACTAAAGGCGCTAGAGTCTTACGTCGCCAAATCTGAGATAATCAGGAATTGCCCCACAATGCTTAGGACATTATGTACGCAGAACCGAGTCAGATTATGTTGGGAACCTGGACACTGCGATATCGAAGGCAACGAGCAAGCCGACGCGCTGGCCAAAAAAGGAGCGGGCTCCCACATAGTGACATAATTGGTAGTAATAAACCACCAGAGTGCGTGGCTAAGGGAATGTCTTTGGAACGTTTATTGATATTGCCTTTCTCAGTGTTCAAATGAACTCTTCTTTGAACGTGGCAGTACCAGCTGAGCCGGTCGCGCTCTATTTTTCGGAAGATGGTTTCCTTGACGTGAAGACTATCACGGATCTTCGAACTTCTTATTCGATCAAGCTTTGTCACTCCTGCTGTCATACCAAGCATTTTCATCTCAGCTGCCGTTAATTAACTCTTATACTTTTTGTACATCGTCCAACATTGTGAACCGTATGTGATCGCTGGACGCACAACTGCATTATAGAGCCTTCCGAGTTTTCTCGCCATTTCATCCACCCTACGCTTCCGCGATGATTGATGTCATCACAGATTGCTTTGCGATTGATCATAGATCCCATATATTTGAACTTTACACACTTGGGAAGCACTGTTCCATTCAAATAAATGTCTGGAATAGGCCTGAATGGATCAGATAAGTACTCTGTCTTTTTTTAACTAATGCGATACCCATTTCCCTCCAAAACGTCCACTCGCACATTAAGTGTTCATTGCAGGGACGTAGGATCCTCACTTGTGATGGCTCCATCATCAGCAAAGAATAATTGATGTACCTTGGGGTCTGTCACTTTACCTTCAAGTAGATAGTCAAGGGTTGTAGTAAAGAGCAAAGTACTTAAGACGCTTGCCTGGTGCACCCCGACTTTGATTGGGAACTCTTCGGTTACTCCAGTGAGACATCTAATTCTTGTCTTTGCTTCTTCCTTTGGCTTTTTCTTTATAGATACGATTTAAAAACAAGTGTATCTAGACAAATTTGTAATAATAAACTCACAATAGGAGCTGCATATATTGTGCAGGAGACCATAACTATCAGAGTATCGATTTCTGATTGCACTAATGGCCATGGCACATCCGCTCACAACGAAATATTGCTGTCTCCTGGGACACTTTCAAGGTTCACCTTAATAATTTGCAATCACCAATACCATCACCTCACCTCACGCTTCCACTTTGGGGCTTTGTTTATTGTAAATGAAAAATTACATGGAAAGAATACAAAGTAAATCCTTGCACTAAAAATAGTCGCACAGACAAGGAGGCTAGCGCATACAGAAACATGTGAGCACTACACGGATTTTGTACTTTATGATTCAATATGCGTTGTGGATGGAATTTATTTCCCCCAAAAAGTGTCGTCTTTCTCTTCTTGCAAGAGGTGCATTGACTCATCTTGGCTTGGTAGATTTTAATAGCATACCCCAGTGGTCGGGTTATATTGCAGCATTTTCGGCGGTTTATTTGCGACAAGAAAAAAATCTGCACAATCAAATGATGGATGGATGAAATGTCGCAGTGTCTTTCCGCGAGAAAGTATTGTCTATATGTACACATTTCTCGATGTGAATTCGCCAATTATGTTATTGCCCTCGCATAAAATAAATTTTCCCCTATCAGCCGCGTGCGATAAGTACACACCATTTGCGGACATTTTGTATTAATAATCGATTAATTAAGCTTTAGATAAGGCTTGTTATCTTGAACTCCAAAAACGACGGTTCAAATTTAAGTGGCTTTCCCTCGTACAGCTGTTTCCTTGTGTACTCTTATCGTGCATATTACAGCAGTCACAATCGAAGATAATTATAATCGAGGCTGAATCGTATTATTGTTTGGTTTCTTCTATCAGTTTCTTAATTTTTTTCCTAGTATTTGTGAATCATTTCGTGGATTTATAGTCATTCCCTTGTAATTCGTCACATTTATAAATAAATAAATGACAAGAAATGAAAGAAATTGTCAAGTAGGCCGTAGTGGATACTGCCACAGGCCATAAGTCATGTTCGACGTGTGTACACTTCTGTATCTGGTCGCACTAGACCAGAGTCCTTTAATTATATTTCCGCTGGTATGTGGTTTTATATATGGTCTCCACTCTGAACGTGTATGTGTTTGGTTTGGAGCAGCCGACACCACTAGATATTACAGTGTCCAGGTCCACACGAACGAGTAATGTACTCAAATAGATAATGCATGTCCCTGAAATGGTTCACCCATTCGATCGATAAAATTTCCAGCAAGTTTGTGGTTAATGTGCTTAGAGAAAGATAGGAATACAGTCGATTCTAGGCTCCGTACAAAATTGGATGGGACGGTAAAATTTTGTTTTCGGGTTTTGTGTAGCCGTTGGCAACGAATTGACCTGAGGATTTCTTTGCCATTTAGTCATATCCAAACGAATAGATAGAGCGAGACTTTCACTGGAAAAGGATTTTAGTGGTGATACTTTAATCTGCGAAACGTGCTCTATGGAAAACACGCAGGTTGAGTGGGTTAAAACCTAGATTCGAGTAAATTATAGGAATCTTAGAATTCACGACCAATTGTTTGGTTCATGTTGGCCTTCGGCAACAAAACAAAGTTACAAATATAGTTCCCATATGTGAAAGTAAAAGAAAAAAATAAGGGCCTCCTTTATAACTCATCATTCTGTTGAAGGAAGCTATCGAAAAGTTACACACCCCGAAAGATTGCGCGTTAAATTATTAAAAGAAAATCACTAATGATTAAGAATGAAATGAAATCGTTCATAAGAATTGAACTAGAAGAAAGCAATTTGACTCAATCATGTCCGTGCATCCTTCGATTCGTCCGCGTGTCAGTATTTTTATATTCTATGAGTATGAAATTTCGTGTACACATGTAAAAACTTTTTAGAACCCAAAGCAATGCAAGGGTAAACAATTTTAAAATTTGTCCACATACGCACTCTTTAAGAAACAAATATTTTTAATATATTTTTTTTCAATATGTTGGTGTTCCACATTACAATGTCAATCAGGTGGGATATGATTCCTTAGCTATGATACTTAAAGTGTCAAAATGTTTTCCTGAATTCTTATTTAATCTCGTCGTTATTGCTAAAAGGGTGTGTATTTATTTATTTAAAACCGTTTCTGAGACAGAAACGAAAACATAAGTGTAGGATCTTGAGCGAACTACTCGTTTTTGTATGCCGATGAGTGTAGAGAATTTTCAGGGACCAAAACCCTAAATATGAGATCAATACTGAAGGCAGATAGTGCTGCCATACGTCTTAAAACCTCATTTCAATGATCCAGTCATGATACTTGAGGATTCTAAATAGCTTTTAATTTATTCTGGCAAAAGCTGACTATGGTATGTCACTTCAATTATTATTCATCATACCCACTTCGGGTAGGGGTTAGAATATACCCGAGGTAGGCATGCCTGTCGTAAGAGGCGACTAAAATCTACCCTCCGTATACCGAGTATGGCATATATGTACAAAAATATGCAATGAACAAAACAAAAGATTTAAATACCCCAGGTGGCAGTCCAGGTACACTGGAAAATCCAACCTCTTCGGAGGTCGGCTCTACGGATTCTGGGGAGAGCCATTCATTGCGTTCATCTGACCCTTTTAAAAAAGGTACTAGGGTAGTTAGATCTCCACCATCAAGATCTACCATAAAAACGTGCGGAACTAGAAGTCCGGCGACATCGATAGTGTCGGCGCACGATCAACGGACTTCAGCGAAAATTCAAAGCCTTTGGACGAAAATATGGAACTTCGGACCAGGCTAAGTAAAATGGAACTTCTCTGCGAAGAACTAAGAAAAGAATTAAATGTACTTCAAGCAGAAAATAAAGCCTTTAAGGATATACCGAAACCTCGGAATGAGCCTGCTGCGAGTTCAAACGTCCTCGATAACAATGATTATCAAACGGATGAAGAAGAACTAAGTCGGGAAACCAACTGGATTCTAAAAAACTACCAGAGAAGAAACGAAAAGCTGGTTCTTCGCCTGAAATGGTAACGAGGCAAGAAAACACGCAAATTAAGCAAGAAAATAAATAACAGCGTGACTAAATAAACACATGTGCCGAAGAAAAGCCACGAACTAAGGTACGACCACCGCCATCAATAAACGTAATCGGAATTGCAGACTATAATAAACTGGACTCTATTCTCAAACCTCTGTTGCTATCCGATTTTGAAGTAACATCGCTCAACAAGAACAAATGGAAAGTAAACGTAAAGGACTCAGACAGTTACCGCTTAGTATCTAATAAACTGAATACTGAAAAAAATCAGTGGTATACTTACAAAAATAAATCTGAAAGACCGATACGAGTCGTAGCTAGAGTACTTCATGCCTCATGCTTAAAGGAAGATGTTGTTCATGATTTGAAGAACAAAAACTTTAAAATCGTCGACGCGGTAAATTTAATTACACGGGAAAAACAAAAAATGAAAGGCGAGAAAACGACGGTAAAGCGCGGGCTTCCTCTTTTTATGTTAACTTTTGATAAAGCTGAGAGTTTAGATAAGATTTACGAAATAAGAACAATTCTGAATGTCGTAGTCAAAATCGAACCCATGCCCAAGAAAACAAGGTTGATAGTTCAGTTGCCGGAAAAAACCGCGATGTGTGAAATGCGCTGGAAATCACCCTTCCCAAATTTGCGGAGTAAACAAACAAACCTCTGCAACATGTGCTAATTGTAAGGGAAAGCATCCGGTAAATTATTGAGGTTGTGAAGTAGCTAAAGAGTTGCAAAGTTGCGTTATACTTTTCACACGAATGGAAGGGACCTACATTTTAGTGCCGAATCCGAAGGGCAATTTGTTTTGAGAAGCTTTTTCGAGACAACAATACTCTCGGATGTTTGTCAGACGCTCGCGAGAGGTGGGACCGAGAAAAAACTTGTTGGTGTTTTCTGGGATTCGAACTTAGAACCTCATGCGTAGTGATCAGACCTCGGACAGCCGCTCAGGCCGCGGCATCCGAAAAACAAAAAAACCTTGAAACCTCGACGGACCCTGTCTCTCATGTTTTCTCAGTTATTCTCGAGCAATTCGAAGAACAAAGTAAAATAAATAAAATTATTCTCGATAAGCTGCTTAAGCTTGAAAATAATTCACGGAAAACGCGTTCTTCAACTAGAATATGAATGACAAATGAATGTTAAAAATATGTACTTGGAATGCAAACGGACTTTTGCGAAAACTTGACGAACTGGAAACATTCATGCGAGAAAAAGATATTGATATTTGCTTGATATCTGAAATCCACGTAAGAATGCAATCTCATTAAAAATAAAAGGCTATAATGATGACCACGCTTGTCACCCTTCAGGAAAAGCGAGAGGCGGATCATCATTGTTTATTAAAGACTACATTGAACAATCTGAAGACCTAAAGATAGAGCTTGAAACTTTGCAACTGTGCACGATTTGAGTTAAAAGTATTCAGCGTACTCTTAAAATCTCATCTATCTACTGTCCACCGCGTTCTGCGCTTGAAAAATGTGATTTTACTAATTTGTTTGAATCGCTGAAACCTAATTTTATTAATGGCGGCAATTTAAATGCTCGAAAAAAGGTAGAATGCTCTATGGGGCAGGTATGGAGTACAGTTGTGATTTCCATTCGACGGGTAAACCGACTTACTGGCCAACTGATAATTCGAAAATACCTGACCTGATCGATTTTGTCATTGTGAAAGGAATATCTACCAACCACATAAAAGTTAATGAGATCTTTGATCTGTCGTCTGATCATTCCCCAGTTATTTTGACTTTGAGCAAAAAACTAGTCTATAACCTAGAGCCAGTGAGATAAACTGGTCGAACAACCAACTGGGAAGGCTTTAGGAACGAAATTGAAGATAATGTAGAACTGAGCGTTCCACTTACGACGCCCTATGAACTTGAGGTTGAAGTTGATCGCTTCGTTGAGATCGTACAGCTCGCCTCTTGGAATAATACTCACAATCCAAGGAAACCGCCGGACAGATACGGCTTACGATATCCCCCGGAAATAAAAGAATTGGTCAAGGAAAAAAGAAAAGCGCGTAAAAAATGGCAACAGAGTCGTGCTCCGCAACATAAAGCACACTCGAATCGTTTGTGCAATTCGTTGAAGACGACTATTAATGATTTTAAGAATCGGGCAATAGGCTCTTCCCTTGAAAGTTTAACAGCGAAAAAAGATCCAGTCAATTATTCACTTTGGAAAGCCGTAAAAGGCACCAAACGGCCCAAAGTCCCGCGCCACCAATCAAATTAAATGAAAATGAATGGGCAAGGAAAGATAAAGAAAAAGCGGACGTCTTTGCGGTCCACTTGGAAGAAACCTTTAAACCGTACGATGGTCAAGTGGTGTACGATAACATCAATAGTCCGGATTTACCATCTGACGATTTAACACTCACAAGTGCAACGCTAAGGGAACTCAAACATGAGATCGAGAAATTAAAACCTAAGAAAGCTCCTGGTTATGATTTGATTACCGGAGAAATTCTCAAAGTTTTACCTAGAAAAGCATTGATTAAGCATCTCCATATTGTAAATGCTGCGCTCAGATTTAAACACGTGCGAAGCCAATGGGAAGTTGCGGAAGTCATTATGGAAAACCGCCAAATGAGGTAAAATCGTATAGATCAATTTCGCTTTTTCCAGTCATATGTAAAAATTTCGAGAGGATATTACTAAGGCGTCTCCAACCGGTAATAGAAGAAAATAATCTTATCCCTGACCACCAGTTTGGGTTCAGAACTAAGCATTCGAGATTGACCAGGTACATAGAATTACTGACGTAATCAAGAAAGCACTTGAAGAAAAAAAGATTTGCTCAATCTTATTTCTTGACGTGTCGCATGCCTTTGATAAGGTGTGGCATGGCTTGAAATGCAAACTACGACAAGTTCTCCCTGTATGCTTATAAGATATTCTAGAATCATATCTCGGGAATAGACTCTTTCGTGTTAGACCTGGAATCGAATACTCCGAACTCAAGGAAATTTCGGCCGTCGTACCGCAAGGAAGCGTTCTTGGGCCGCTTCTCTATTTGTTATATACTCGTGATATACCGAATGAAGATGGCACTATCCTTGCTACATTTGCCGATGACACCGCTATCCTAAAACAATCGAAGAAACGACTGCAAAACGCACTGAATAATGTAAATGAATGGACGAGGGCCTGGCGGATCTCCCTCAACGAATCTAAATCTGTTCACGTGAATTTCACTTACAAGAAAACTAATAACTTGCCAATTTTCCTAAACTCGGCCCGAATACTTTTGCAAATGAGGACAAATACCTGGGAATGACACTCAACGCAAGACTGAAATGGAATTCGTACGTGAAAATGAAACGTAAAGAACTCGAAATCAAATATAGAGAAATGTACTGGTCACTCGGAAAACATTCCCAGCTCAGTACTGAGAACAAACTGCTTTTATACAAACAAGTTCTAAAGCCGGTGTGGACCTACGGTATACAACTTTGGGGTTGTACCAAGAAAACAAATGCCAATATTTTACAAACTTTTCAAAATAAAGTGCTAAAAGAAATTGTCCAAGCACCGTGGTATAGTAGAAACGACGATATCCACAGGGATCTCGGAATTCTGACAATCGAAGCTGAAACTAGAAGCTTCGCGAGAAGCATAGAAACCGACTAATCGGAAATGTCAACAATACAGTCGTACAAATTTTGGTTGAGAGCAATTTATTGCGCCGACTACAAAGGACGAAACCTTTTGACTTGGCGAGATAAGGACTAACCGCGTCTAAATTGCGAAACATGCAAGATCTTTCATTGGAAAGTAACCTGCCGAACGTTTTTATTTCATGATAGAAAAATTGCTCGATAAGTTAATACTTAGTTCCGATATCTAACAAATTTACATATATCGAAGGGTGGTGTTTTTTTAGTCAGTAAGAATCTGACACTACTATGAGCACGCGCTTACTATTCTCATAGTGTCTATGGAAGATATTTCACCTACCCTCGGGGGAAAATAAAAAATAAAAAATATTCAAAATTCTGGAAGTCATTATGCCCTCTAGACTAGAGTTTGAAGGAAACCTGATATTACAAAAATTCGTACGCTTCTACACGGATGGCTCAAAACCAAAAGCGGAGTAAGAGAAGGGTTCTTCTTCAATAATCTTAACCCTAGGAATCGAATGGTTTGTTAGTCATTGCCATGTATTTTCTCTTGAATATGGTAAGTAGATTACACTGGTCAAGACGGTTTTTTGCCATTAATTAAATTATACTCCTACATTTTTTGTATCTTACATGCATAAGTATTAACTAACAAATGTTAAAAATATTTTACTACATCGCAAGTAAACGATGTACCCACATATTATTGAGAGCATATAGACTGTTTACTTTGAATTAATTGACGCTCAAAATTCGCACGCTTTTTAATTGGCGGAAGTTTTTTTTTTTTTGTTTTGTCCTACAACAGATTGTAGATTTCTTTGAAGAAGAAAGTGATCTTGTATGTTGTAGTAGTGTAGAGAGAGGGGTTTATGAACAAGCTCTACTATAACTATTCACCAGACGAAAAGAGACTATTTATTGATTCATCGAAATTAAGTTTGAAAGCAATCTTACAGCAGTTGTGGCAATAATCTTCCTTCTGTACCTATAGTAAATGGGATCCATGTCAAAGAAACTGATGCTTACGAAAAAAATCAGCTCGAGAAAATTCAGTAAAATTCAGGAAAATATTTTCAGATCTTAAAGTTGTTGGAATATTGCTTGGGCTGCAGGGTGGATACCCAAAATACTGAGGTTTTCTTGGCAAGTGGTATAGTAGAGCTAGAAATCAACACAGCATTAAAAAAAGGATGACCAATGAGAAGTAATTATACGCCTGAACAAAAAAATATTGCCCAAAGTCCCTTAGTAGAGCCAAATAACATGATTTTACCGCCCTTACAGATCAAATTGGACCTTATGAAAAACTTCATTAAAGCTGGAAAAGGTTTTCTCTATTTAAAAAAAATTGTTTGCCATATTGAGCGAAGCTAAATTAAAAAATTTTTTTTTAATTTTTGTATTACCAAAAAAGAAAAGTCATGAAAGATTCTAATTTTATTAAAAAATCTTTTTTGGAGTGGCAAAAAAATTGTAAGGCAATACAAAGTCACAAAACTAAGGAGATCATTTCAAAGCTACTACAGAACTACGAGTATATAGTCTTGGGAGACAAAATGTCTTCAAGGATTGATTTCCTTGATTCCCATTTAATGCCGAAACACAATGATGTCGCTGTCGTAGCTGCGTTCGTACGTCCTCTCAAAAGTTGAAGTACACACAAATGAAGAGAAGTGAGTACAATGCGTCGCTGTCGTATTCGCGTGAGTTGCGCAACTTTTAATGTTTGTCGCGCCACAAGGCTGGCAATGGAGGAGCAGCAGACAGAAAAATTGATTGAATTGGTGAAATCATATGAAATATTGTGGACATTATCATATCATTGCTTCAACTAATTTATTTTAAAAAACTAATACCTTCAATAAATTTTGTTTCGAATTAAAAAACACATTTTCAATCCAGTTGAATTAGATGGCGGTTTTTGACATAAACACCGGTTTCCGGTTTTTTCTGCCTTCGGTTTAACCTTACGGTTTTATACCGGTCCAAAATACGGTTATTCCAAAAACCGGGTTTCGGTTTTTTTGTTTTTAGAAAAAGAAAATTTTTTGAACATACAATTACTTATGTAATTTAAATAAAATACATATAAATTCATTGAAAAAAGCCTTTACAAACATAAAGTATGTATCAGTGCTTTAGTTTAAAATATTCGCCCAATATTTTTCTCCAAGTCGAGTCATAGATGCATGCTGTCAGTCGCTGCAAAAACATCAACTTTTCCGAATTATCTTTCTGCCAAATTCTTCATTAATTGCAATAAACTTGGGAATACAAACTTTAACGAAAATGACAACCCTACGTCCTTTCACAGGCGACGATATGTTCAAGTTCAACAATGTGAATTTCGATCCACTGACCGAAACTTATGGCCTGACATTTTATACACAATACCTAGCCAGGTGGCCGGAGTTCTTCCAAGTCGCGGAATCACCAAGTGGAGAGATCATGGGCTACATTATGGGAAAGACCGAAGGACTTAGGGAAAACTGGCACGGGCATGTGACCTGCTTGACTGTCTCCCCTGACTACCGTCGCTTGGGACTGGCAGCATTGCTGATGAACTTCCTCGAGGACGTTTCAGAGAAGAAACGCGCCTATTTCGTGGACCTCTTCGTCCGAGTGAGTAACAAAGTCGCCATAAACATGTACACCAATCTGGGTTATATAATATACCGTACTGTACTGGAGTACTACTCGGGTGACCGAGACGAAGATGCCTATGACATGCGAAAAGCCCTCTCTCGAGATGTGGAAAAGAAATCGGTGATACCGTTTACACACCCTGTACGGCTAGAGGAAGTTGACTGATATTAAATTTGAATGTTTTACCTCATCCCAAAAGTTTGTCTGTGTTCTGTGTAGCTAACAATGGAACCTCCACAGATGACTAATTTTGTGTCGATTTCTTTACATTTTCTTTATGTTAAATAACTTTATAGCTTTTCCATTTTTCCGTTAATAATATTCGTTGATTTTTGCAAGAGACCCATAGGTAGATTATCGAGGATTTGTTATTCCGTGAGATCTATATTACGGTAGCCGAACTAAGGAATTCAACGAATTACTCTCTTTGAATTAGAAAAAACCGATAGATACTCTTTCATATACTCGTATATGTTGGTCTGTGAGGTGACACCTCTCATCAGAAACAATGTCATTCAGGGATGACGCTTATCTCTCCGAAGCCACCGAAGAGTGTTCGACGTTCTGGCGTCTTCCCTCTGAGGAAAAAGTTTACCAATCTCAGCAAAGTAGCGCCTAATCTCTTTGCTTAAATTGGCGACAGCTTTGCTGGCAACGAAGGGACTTTTTTTTTTTAACCTAGAATCCGAGAGCGAAGCATGGCACAGAAGAGGGTCCTGCAAAACTTTCGAACTCCTCTCTTTAAGGCTGCTGAAAAGCTTTTGCCGAAGAATTTTTGCAGCAGAAATGAATATTCACCTGGTTTTCGTTAAAAAAAAAAACTACCGATTATAACCGGAAAGAAAAAACCGGAGGAAAAAAACGGTTTTAACCTGTTGATTTTTCCCATGCCTAGTATACGACTTCATTGTTGACGAATTTTTTGAAAGGACATACATACGACATGCAACATGCAGCGACATTATTGTATTCCAGTAGTTAGAGTTGTTCCCTAAAAAACTTAGGTTCTGTAAGCGACGAGCATGAGGAGATTAGAACATGGGAAATTCATATCGAAAATGTTCATGCATTTTCGTTTTTTACCTAAACAGATTTTTCTAAGGATATGGGTGTTTCTTTTCTTTTTTTTTTGCAGTCTTATTTTAAATAATCTCATGCCAAGGTATAAAAAACAAGCATTTGCGAAACACATAAAAAAAATTGTTTTTTTTTACCAGTGTTATTAGTGGTGATGCCTAGATGCACAGCTTCTTTAAAATATTTGACTGTGGCCGACACATCTTATGCATTTAATTAGCCTATTTGAAAGGTAAATTCCAGGTGCAACGAAGACTGTTTTAGCAACAAATTTTACCAAATGTAAGCTGATGTGCAATCGGTTGTGGAATATTTCCTTCCTTCCTTCCTACCTACCTACCTACCTTCCTACCTACCTTCCTGTTAATATGTGTAGTTGTACAGTAATTAATAAGTTCAACTAAACTAAACTTAATAATAATAATAATAATATATTTTATTTAACAAAAAGTGTAACAAAAAATAAATAATTCATACAAAATTTCATTATAATTTTATGTTATACAATACTGATTAATAATAAGTCACAAAATAATATGACATTAACTTTTCGTTGTCTGTCAGATTGGCAAATTATGTGTAGGTTTCAAACTGCAGTTTTGTGTTTAATTGAATTCATTACTTAAGTATTAAATTTCTGTACTTTAACACATGGGATAGATAGAAGTAAAGCGTCTCATAATCTTGGCCATTAATTATGTTGCAAAATTCATCTTTATTTAGTTGTTCTTTTAAAAAACAGTGCTTTCAGAATTTTTAATATATTGGACATCTTGCTATTAAGTGCATTATTATATAATGCAATAATAACGTTCAGCTTATGCAATAATAACGTTCAGATTAAGTGAAAAGTATTTTCTGCCTCGTCCAAATTGCATATAGTAAATATACCGATTGTATTTCGTTTGAATGCTCAAGCGTTAATATTAAGAAGTCCACCCCTTGCTTTAAATATGAGTGAGATACATTTTTCTTTAAACTAAAACCTCAAAGTAGAAGGATTCTCTTGTGCGCTTCAGGTTACAGTACTCATCATGAAACTGAGACCTACTTGCAAAGTTTATATGTTCATTCAAGTGAACCTTGATAAGCCCTTTACTTAATTACATTGTCATGTTCCAGTCAAATTAAATAGGCTGAGCCAATCCTTAACCCAATACGTCGACTCCAGGATAGTTTCTTCCGCCAGTATCTTCGGTAGGTGATTGAAGAGATAATTCATACCTTACGTATGTACTTACTTACTTAGGTGGCGCTACTGTTCGGGGTGAACCTGGGCCTCAACCAACAAGCCTCTCCATTTAGCTCGGTCTTTAGCTAATTGCCTCCAGTTGGTCGAGGTCCCCTTGAACTTGTGCGCGCCACCTACGGCGATAATTCCCTCTACTGCGTCGTCCCTCGGGGTTAGATTCGAAGACTCTGCGGGCCGGAGCGTTGGTGTCCATTCGCTCTACATGTCCTAGCCATCTCAGACGTCCAATACGCAGTTTTTTGACTAGGTCGATGTCGCTGTACAGCTCGTATAGTTCGTGATTGAATCTTCTCCTCCAAAACCCGTCAACGCAAACGGGACCGAAAATCTTACGAAGAATTTTTCTCTCGAAGCGACCAAGGATATCTTCATCCTCTTTTCATAAAGTCCATGTTTCAGCGCCGTAAAGCAGGACTGGGATGATCAAGGTCTTATATAGAGTCTCCTTAGTTGTTCGAGAGAGGGCCTTACTGTTGAATTGCCTTATAAGCCCAAAAAAACAGCGATTGGCAAGAGTTATTCTTCGATTGATTTCTGCGCTGATTTTGTTTGCTGAATTTATAGCAGAGCCAAGGTAGACAAAGTCCCTTACTACCTCGAAGTTATAGCTGCCCACGGTGACGTTTTGTCCAATTCGTCGATGTTGGTTTTCCCTTCTAGTTGACAGCATATACTTGGTTTTGCCCTCGTTTATCGCCAAACCCATTTTGGCCGCTTCCGCCTCAATGCTTGCAAAAGCACCGGTGACAGCCCGCTGAGATCTTCCGATAATGTCTATATCGTCGGCGTATGCAAGCAGTTGTACAGACTTGTAATAGATTGTGCCTCCGGTGTTGGCTTGTGAGTTCCGCACAATCCGTTCAAGTACAATATTGAAGAAGTCACATGACAGCGCGTCACCTTGTCTAAAGCCTTTTTTGACATCAAAGGTCTCGGTGAGGTCATTACCGACCTTGATGGAGCAGCGAGCGTTCTCCATCGTCAGCCTGCACAGGCGGACAAGTTTGGCAGGGATGTCAAAACTAGACATGGCTCTATAAAGCTCTTCTCTATAGATGCTGTCATAGGCGGCCTTGAAATCGATAAAGAGGTGGTGAGTATCGATTTGGAATTCTTGGGTTTTCTCCAGGATCTGCCGAAGTGTGAAGATTTGATCGATGGTGGACTTTCCTGGCCTGAAACCGCACTGATAGGGTCCAATCAGGCTGTTGATAAAAGGTTTCAGGCGTTCACACAATATCGCAGAAAAGATCTTGTACGCGATGTTGAGGAGACTGATGCCTCTATAATTGGCGCAGTTGAGGGGGTCTCCTTTCTTGTGGATCGGGCAAACGATGCTGAGATTCCATTCATCAGGCATACACTCCTCTGACCAAATATTAGAAATGAGTTGGTGTATGCACTCTACCAATTCATCCCCAGCTGCCTTGAAAAGTTCGGCCGGTAAACCGTCAGGTCCAGCAGCCTTGTTCGATTTTAGCTTGGATATTGCTATCCTCACTTCGTTTTGGTCAGGTGGACGGAAATTTTGACTATCATCGTTCATGTTGAATGGTTCATTCTGCCTGACAGCGGGATGTTGGTCTTCGTCGCCGTTATACAGTCTGCAGAAGTAGTTTTTCCATATTCTCAGCACCGACTGTGATTCTACTACGAGGTTTCCATTCTCATCTCTACAGGTTTCTGTACGGGTATTACTTCTCTGACACGTTCTTTTTACCTTTTGGTAAAACTTCCGTACATTGTTCCTGGAGTATAGACTCTCGATATTCTCAAACGCGCGCTTCTCATGCTCTTTCTTCTTCTTTTGGAGAAGCCGATGTTCTTCCCGTCTCTTTTGCTCGTAGAGCTCACGAGCAGCTCTCGTCTTCCTTTGCAGCGCCGCTTTGTATACCTCTTGTTTTGCTGCATGCACTCGCCGGCATTCTTCGTCAAACCAGGGGTTTCGCGGTGGTGGGCGAGCGAGACCCAGCACATCAGTCGCGGCGTTTCTGATTGCATGTTGGCAGCGTTGCCACTGGTCTTCGGCACTTGATGCTGGCGGTATAGGGGTGATTGAGAGATTTCGGGATACGCGTTCAGCGAAGAGTCTGGCGGTTTCTTGCGATTGTAGCTTTTCGACGTTAAATTTTCTCACAGTAATTCTTCTTTGTTGCTCAGATTGGGATATCCGCATTCGTACCTTGGCTACAACAAGGTAATGATCCGAGTCTATGTTGGCCGCTCGGAAGGTCCGGACATCCAGAATACTGGAGGCATGCCTTGCGTCGATCGCAATATGATCAATTTGGTTGATCGTGACATGATCATTGGACCGCCATGTCTGGTTATGAATATCGAGATGAGGAAACCATGTGCTTGCTATGGTGACATTTCGCTCCACAGCGAAATCAATTAGCCTTAGTCCGTTATCAGACGTGGTGTCGTGTAGGCTATGCTTACCGACTGCTCTACCGAAGACATCCTCCTTTCCTATTTTGGCGTTAAAATCGCCCAATACGATCTTAACGTCGTATTTAGGACATTGCTCGTATGTTTTGTCGAGGAGCTCGTAGAAACACTCTTTGGAGGCAGGGTCCTTTTCTTCTGTGGGGGCATGAACACATATTAGGCTTATGTTAGCGAATTTAGCCTTGATCCGGATAGTCATAATACGCTCGCTCACGTGTCGGAAGCTTAAGACTTCTTGCCTAAGTCTGCCGCGTATGACAAATCCGCATCCGAATAAGCGTTGCCTGTTGCCTCTGTAGCAATCACCTTACGTATGTAATCAAAGTGCATTTGCAGTGTATATATATGCATGTTATTAATTCTTATTTCCAAATGCAACACATAGTTCGGGGTATTACTTGGGAGTGATAACACTTTCTTTAAAAAGAAACGCAGCAGTTTTGTTTGTCCTCACACCTGTGATGCATAGCACATTATCGAACGTGATGCCGCTTCGAACATTTTTAATTTAAGTGCTTCCCAAACACTTATCTTTCTTCTTTCTATTTTTTAACTTTCCATGTCCCTATATCCCCAGAACTATTTAAGAAAAATCTAGTCCCGACATTTAGAAAATGGGATAACACAAAGGGACCGATTCAGCGACAAACTTACCCTCTCCAACCAACCAGCCAACTTTACAGGTGGCTATTTCCAAAATGCTTTTAAGTTTCCTTGAAAACCTAAGGCAAAAGAGGTGTTTTACCTCACGAACACCCTCGGCTAAATACCAACTAAAAGCTTAACCCAAATGAGCCTTTAGATCATAAAGGCCCAAATACTAGCTGCAATTCATTTATTATTGTGTTGTTACTCTTTGCTCAGCTCAAATTTTGCTACTTTTGAAACATTTTTATGTTACATTTATTGAAACTGTCGCGACAACGCTGAGTTAACTCATCATTCAAAGAGTGATTAGGCGAACGCATATAAGTTGCACCTGCTATCACTTAATTTTCGGCCAGTGTTATCACTTAATTTTCTTGTTAAAATACCTACATATACATATGTACACATATGTATACCATTTTCAGAAGCGCTCATTCGTATTTCAGGACTTATTTATAGGGGGGAAATCACCCTATACTTTTTCTCACTGAAATAACAGTTCGTAATCTCCAAAATGATATGCAATTAGTTTAGTAATGATAATCAGAACGTATTGTAGACCGAAGCTATCAGGGGAGAAACGCAGTACTTCCAACCGGTTTTCTGGAAACTATTTTTATCACGTCGACGTTACGCGAATCGCAGATACTACCAATCCGATTAACTTAAATCGTTTAAAGAATTGTTTTTCATACTTATTCTAAAAAAGTGAGAGGGGATCTATTTATTACACCCTTTTTACTTGCACCTTTAACAACTATAGGACATGTATTATAATTATATATAAAAAATTGAAACTCGAGCTTTTAACCAAATTGATTTTATGATAATAGAGAAACTCGAAAAGTGGGTCCTGTTATTCCGTCCGACTGCCTTCCCGTTCTTTTGAATCTCAGTCTGCAGCTTAAACGACTGAATAGATTTGCAAAAACTTTATATCTGGGATCTGTGGACCGAGGCAGAATCAGAACTTTCATTCTGACCCCAAATGGACTAGCTTCAATAGACGAGTGATATTGCACTAACTATAACCACACTGTGGGCGCCGTGGCGCAAGTGGTTAGTGTGTCGGACCACTGCGCATGAGGTTCCAAGTTCGAATCTCAGAAAACACCAAAACGTTTTTTTTATGTTCCCACCTCTCGCGAACGTCTGACAAACATCCGAGAGTATTGTTGTCACGAGAAAGCTCACAACAAATTACCCTTCGGATACGGCACTAAACTGTAGGCCTCTTCCATTCGCGTTACACACAACACGAGTGGTTGCGAGAAGCTATGCCCAGGCACTTAAAGAGCTGTTGCGCCAAATATTTATTTATTTATTTTAATAACGGCACTTGATTTAAAAAAACGGGTTTTGGAAAATTTTTTATTTCTCGACATTTTCCATCCGATTCGGTTGAAACTTAATCAGGGTTATCGTGAATAAATTTACCCTCGGAATTTTTCCCTCGAACAAAAATTAAATATCTTCAAAATAGGGGAAAAATTCATCAGGGAATAAATAGATATTGCGATTGCGTTGAGAATTCTCTTGAATTGTCATTCATGCATGATACTTATTTCTTTTCCGGGGAATTATTTCCTATTTTTTAAAGAAACCAATTCCGAGGGAAAATTTATTCACGATAACCATGAATATCTAAGCAATACATGATGTATGGAGAGAGATGGCATGCCAAGCTTTGGAAATTGTAATACTTTTTATTCTAAAGAATTATCAAAAAACTTTATTTTTTATTTTTCATAATTTTGAAATTAATTTGCAAACATATAGGAGCATGCCATGTCTCTTATTTTTGTAAAAAAATGTTCTTTGCTTCCAGTTCAAACTGTTATAGATTGTATGTATATTTCTCTACACCCAAAAAGAGGATATGAAGGGAAATTTTCAAAATAAGCAATCCCTACGACACTACTGTAATCGATATGCCATTATTGATAAAAGTCTGTAAGATTAAAAAAAATGCGTATGATTTTCACGCGTCCAGGGTGTTTTTACCCTGAATGGTGCAGCTTCCGTATGGGATACTAGGTCACTAAACGGGGGGCACTAAAGGTGGTTTTCATTTATCTCGCATGTGTTGATAGTGCAAAAAATAACAATTTGTGCGAGTGGAACCTATTATTATTATAAAGAGGAAAAAATGATATTTGTTTATAATTCGTTTATTCAAAATCTACCTATCCGATTGCAATGAATCTTTTGCTGACATATCAGGCATTGTATCATTCAATTTTATCATACTGGAAATATACGAGGCAGTTTTTAACATGAGTTAAATATAGATAGATATATGACTTACACCACTATAATTTTTACCGCTTCATATACATATATGTAAATATATTATATAAATAAGTCGGAGAAACAATGCTGTTCGTAAGGCTTTTATTGCTTACTTCTTCAAAAAGTCTGCGACAACTGCAGCAACTGTTTCGTGTATTACCTGGACGAAGCTGGGTACAACAGCTAGTAACTAATATTGGAAAATTTTATTTTTTTTTTAGATTAACTCATATAACAAAACATTAAAAATAGCTCTTCTGATTAACTTTTTTTATTTTTCTATTCCAGATTTGGTTCAAGTAGCAGTCAAGCTTCACAGAGCAGTGGTGATATTTGTCGAATATGCCATTGCGAAAGCGACCCACAAAATCCACTCCTAACACCATGCTACTGTTCGGGTAGTCTAAAGTACGTCCATCAAACCTGCCTACAGCAATGGCTGACCGCTTCCGAAACGAACGCCTGCGAATTATGCAAATTCCCTTTTATAATGCACACAAAAATAAAACCCTTCAATGAAGTAAGTGTAACGGATAAGCGACATACTATGGATTTGTTAATAATCATGATTCGAACTTTTTCAGTGGCGGAGTCTTGATATTTCGGGCGTAGAACGAAGACGTCTTTGTTGTTCCGTGCTGTTTCATTGTGCTGCAGCGTTGTGTGTTATTTGGTCGTTATGCGTTCTCATTGAAAGGGCTGCCGAGGATGTCAAACGTGGGATCATCGGTAAGATTACTTATTACTTTAACCGCCTGAAGAATGATTATAATGGTGTTTCTATTTTCTGCAGACTGGCCGTTCTGGACGAAGTTGGCTGTTGTTACTGTTGGCCTCACTGGTGGGGTCGTATTCATGTACATTCAATGCAAAGCATACTTACATTTGTGCCATAGATGGAGAGCTAGAAATCGGTAAGATAGCAAAAAGATGGTTTCAAGCAGCTTTGTAAATTAGATTAGGTTAGGTTGTTGGCTTGCGTTCGTAGTATGAAGTGCAGCCTTGCTCTGATCTTTTTGTATCCACGTCTAAGGCAATCGAACAGAAACATCAAACAATTACTGAGAATGCATTCGTCAACCCTGGTTGTAGATAAGGTCAATATTTCCATAATAAAAGAGATACCAAATGTCAAAACAACCAGAATTACCGCCATGTTGGACAAACATCCTTAAGTCGTTATAATAATAATTGTTATAGCCACTCTGACCATCTGACCATTGGTGTTAAACATGTTTTTAAGTCATTTACAACTTACTTACCTACTTAGGTGGCGCTACAGTTTACTCCATTTAGCTAATTGCCTCCAGTTGCGAACTCCAAGTTGGTCGAGGTCCCCTTGAACTTGTGCGCGCCACCTACGGTGACGATGTCCTCTACTGCGTCGTCCCCCCGGGTTAGATTCAAAGACTGCAGGCCGGAGCATTTGTGTCCATTCGCTCTATATGTCCTAGCCATCTCAGACGTCCAATACGCAGTTTTTTGACTAGGTCGATGTCGCTGTACAGCTCGTATAGTTCGTGATTGAATCTTCTCCAAAATCCGTCAACGCAAACGGGACCGAATATTTAACGAAGAATTTTTCTTTTGAAGCGACCAAGGATATCTTCATCCTCTTTTAATAAAGTTCATGTTTCAACGCCGTAAACCAGGACTGGGATGATCAGGGTCTTATATAGAGTCTCCTTTCTGCGCTGATCTTCTTTTTCGAGTTTATAGCAGAGCCAAGGTAGACAAAGTCCCTTACTACCTCGAAGTCGCAGGGAAGACATAGGGCGTGGCTTTCCGACGATACCTGGAGACGGATTGACGAACGAAAACAGCTGAAAGCTCGCGTTGCAGCTACCCCAGCAGCAGGGAGAAGCGAGCTAGAGTCCCTATATCGCATGAAGATGAGAGAAGTTCAGCGTAGCGTGCGACGTGAGTAGCGCAACTACATCAACGCGATGGCTACAGAAGCAGAAGAAGCAGCACGGAGGTGCGACAGCAGGACTGTCTACAGAATCACGAAAGAGCTGACAGGTGGTCGCAGCTCCAGCCAACACCCAGTGAAAAGCCTAGACTTGCTCATTTCGGATAAGGACCAGCTCAAGAGATGGAAAGAGCATTTTGCTACGGTTTTAAACTGTGTATTCGCTAGCGATATGCTCCCAAATCGAACTGAGATGCCCGAGGTGAGAAGTTCCCGAATACGCACCACGACTCCCAGTAATGATGAGATCACTACTGCAATCAAGGCACTCAAAACCAATAAGGCGGTAGGACTTGACGGTATTCCAGAAGAGCTCTTACGAGCAGCACCAACAACATCGGCTGAGTTTCTGCTTTTACTTATAGAGAGAGCTTGGGAAGCTGAGAGCTTTCCTATCGAGTGGAAAAAGGGAATGATCGTCAAGCTTCCTAAGAAAGGAAATTTAATGGAGTGCGGAAACTGGAGGGTTATCTGTGTGCTGCCTGCTGTAGGTAAGATAATAGCTAAAATCATCCTGGAGCGAAGCAAACAACATCCCGAAGACACACTCGATGCCGAACAAGCAGGTTTCCGCTCTGGATCCTCCTGTGCCGACCACATCAACACCCTGCGGATTATCATCGAAAAGTGTGTTGACTATCGATCGCCACTGCACCTGCTGTTCATCTATTTTGAGAAGGCGTTCGATAGTGTCAACAGGGAGTTTATTTGGTGTGCCTTACGCAGGATAGGTATTCCCGATAAACTAATTGCTATTATCAAAGCTACATATGAAGGCTCCAAATGTCACGTTCTGCACAGGGGGAGGTTGTCTGAGGAATTTGAGATCCAAAGTGGGGTAAGACAAGGCTGTATCCTTTCACCAATATTATTCCTATTGGTGATTAGTGATGCGCTTCATGCCGCTTTGTCGACGGGAAACGGAGGAGTTCGATGGACTCTTACATCTCAACTGAAACATCTTGACTACGCTGACGATGTATGCTTACTCTCCCACAGAATTATGGACCTCCACCAAATAACAGCAGATGTGGAGAGGGAGGCAGGTGTCGTCGGGCTGAAAATTAATACGGCAAAAACTAAAATTATCAGCCTTGGAACTAACTCATCGGCTCAAATATGCATTGCTGGACAACCGGTAGAGAGAGTAGAGGATTTCCAGTATCTTGGGAGTATTGTCTCGACCGATGGTGGAACCGAACTGGATATAGCCAACAGGATCGTCAAAGCAAAGTCCGCGTTCGGTATGTTGTCCTAAATATGGCGAAGCAGTGCAATCAGTTTGAGCACCAAGATAAGACTGTTCCGCTCCAACGTTGAATCCGTCCTGTTATATGGTTGCAGCACGTGGAGAGTGACCACTACTATCACCAGAAAGCTGCAAACGTTCGTTAATAGGTGCCTGCGCAATATCTTACGGCTCAATCGCAATCGCATCTCTAACAAACACCTTTACGAGAGAACGGGTCAGGAACCAATAGGCACAACCATCCAACGGCGGAAGTGGCAGTGGATTGGTCACACGTTCCGTAAGGGTGGCAGTTGCATAGCGAACCATGCTATGCAATGGAACCCTCTAACTCAGGATGGCAGAAGACCTGGCGTTCCGAGGAGAACATTGCGCAGAACAGTCGAGAAGGAGGCACGGCAGTTAGGGAAAAGTTGGGGAGAACTCAGACACATTGCCAGAAATCGTAGACGATGGCGCGTAGGCGTAGTAGAGGCCCTAGGACCCACAAGGGGATACAGGACATAAGTAAGTAAGTACCTCGAAGTTATAGCTGCCCACTGTGACGTTCTGCCCAATTCGTCGGTGTTGGCTGTCCCTTCTTGTTGACAGCATATACTTGGTTTTGCCCTCGTTTATCGCTAAACTCATTTTGGCTGCTTCCGCCTCAATGCTTGCAAACGCACCGGTGACAGCCCACTGAGTTCATCCAATAATGTCAATATCGTCGGCGTATGCAAGCAGTTGTATAGACTTGTGATAGATTGTGCCTCCAGTGTTGGCTTGTTTGCTCCGCACAATCCATTCAAGTACAATATTAAAGAAGTCACATGACAGCGTGTCACCTTGTCTAAAACCTTTTTTGACATCAAAGGTCTCTGTGATAGACTCTATAAAGTTCTTCTCTATAGATGCTGTCATAGGCGGCCTTGAAGTCGATAAAGAGGTCGTGAGTATCGATTTGGACTTCTTGGGTTTTCTCCAGGATCTGCCGAAGTGTGAAGATTTGATTGATGATGGACTTTCCTGGCCTGAAGCCGCAACGATAGGGTCCAATCAGACTGTTGGTAAAAGGTTTCATGCGTTCACACAATATCACAGAAAAAATCTTGTATGCGATGTTGAGGAGACTGATACCTCTATAATTGGCGCAGTTGAGGGGGTCTCCTTTCTTGTGGATCATTTACAACGTACATTGTTAATAAAGGTGCCCTTTGCAACGTCGGTGTACATGCGTAATATCTAGTTATTATTTACCACTTATGCCCTGCATCGCCTTATGGAGCTTAGGATCTATAATACGCCTACTTGCTATCATGTACGGTTTTTGGCAATAAGTCTTAGCTCTCTCCAACTCTTCGCCAATTTCTGTGACTCGTCTTCTACTGTTCTGCTCTATGTACTTCTCGAACACCTGGGGCCTGTAACATAACAAGTCGACACGTCTAAATTTACTTGTCGAACTATACTTGTCCCACAAGTACAAATTAATTCTGTAACAGAATGCAAACCGTTGCACTTTTCAAAAGAATTAATTTCCCTTGACTTGTCGGATTTCTTCGGCAAGTGTTTAACAAGTGAATATGGCAAAAATCACGGCGGACAAAAAAATTATATTTTAACTTAAATAATAGGAGAGGAAGAACATATCCTTCTTGGTGCTTTCAGTGATCTCTTAACAAAAGAAAATAAATGTGAAAAATGGAAGGAAATACACAGCGTGGCAAAAGCCTAAATTGGGCGTATGTATATAAGGGCTGTATTTTGGCAAGAGTACATTTTTAATTAAATACTATTTTATTTCTATATTTGTATTCTGCTTTTACAAAGATATTACATAATAAATGCACTTGTCAGCTTTTGACAATATTTAATTCACCTGCCCTCATTGAACCACAGTTCTAAAAGTGTTTCTTGACACTTGTCGTGTTCTTTTACAGAAAGAGGGAAATTATATAATTTCCTACTTGTCATCTTTCATGGCGACAAAGTCGAAGTATTCACGGACTTGTCACATCACGGACCCAACGTTGGAGCGAAACGAACGTAGCTTGGTGTTCAAGCTGATTGCATTACTTCGCAATATTTTGAACAGCAAACCGATCGCTGACTTTGCTTTGCCGAAATTAAATTCTTTGTTGACAGTATCGAACGGATTTTCAAAGTCGACGAACAGCAAGTGAAGTGGAGATCGATATTCAATGCACTGCTCAATGATAATCCGCATGTGGTCGACACAGGGGGATCCAGAACGAAACCTATTTGTTCGGCATTAAGTGTGTCTTCGAGGTGATCTTTGATTCGGTCGAGGGTTATTTTAGCTACTACCAGTTTTCCTTATTTTGTTTTTGATTTTTTATTTTTTTTTTTTTGATGATAATTCCCTTCCTCCACTTCCAAAGCTTTCGGGCTGCATAGCTTTCTATAGCAGTGGGAGTAATAGCTCAGTTGATGAGAACACCGTCTAGTCCTACCCTCTTGTTGCTCTTCAGTACCTTAATCTTAATCTTAACCCCAAGTTTTGGTGCGGATTCGGATTGAAACTATCGTGGGTGCATAACGTTAGCGACTATAGGCTTCAAAACCTTGGCAAAATGTTTCTGTCATCTCTTGAGCTGATCCTGAATCGAAATAAGCAAAGAACCGACTAAGTTTTCACTGGATGTTGGGTGGAGCTGTGACCACCTGTTAGCTCTTTGGTGATTATGCTTGTTGATTATGCAGTGTTAGAGGGTTAACGTAGAATGAATATGTTTTACAAATGTTAATCAATGGATATATTTAAAGAAATAGCTTGGTGGGAACGTCAGTACGTTTGTACATACATATACATATCATCACCTAAAAGACCCATTTTGACCAGATGATACCTTTAGTTTTTATGTTCTGAGTTGCTCGCTACATACTTATAGGTTCGCCAACCCACGTCATATACACATTTTTTTTAAAAGACCTACACGAAATCTTTTTATCGCATCTACAGGCATATCCAGGCATATCGTCTGGGTCCGTAGTTCGTACCGCGACAGAATTCCTGGAAGCAACACATTATGCTGGTGTAGCTCTTCTGCAGATGTAATTTTTATATTAGATTCTATCGGATGCTTTTGAGATGCCCGCGATAACGGGCAATCATAGGATAACAAACAGATAGACTATAGGGGTGCAGATGTATTGTGCGCCCTATTTGAGGCGAATATTCGAGTTAGAGCACCCCTTAATCCATCTCCATCAATAACCTTCATAAGCCGCAGTATCGGCAGTGGAATTAGCGATAGTTAATGTGCCTTTGATACTTACATAACACTCTCCCTACATAGTCATTGTATAAAAGGAAGTCACCAAAACGTGTATGAATGCGCTAATCTCGAGAACCACTGAACAGATTTGGATGGTTGGATGATTTCACTGTTATGATCTGCATTCCCGTAAGGTTATTGTGTGTATTAGAAATTGCTTTACCACCTACAGGAACTGATCATTCGAGGTCTAAGTGGCAGAAAGGTGGCTAAAATCATATTTACACGGTCCTTACTCAACAATGGCTTATTGGAATTAAAAACAAAAGAAGTTGTTTTTAGTAAATTCGTCTAACATTCATTTGAGCTATAAATCATCCTTCTTCGTTATCCTGAAGCTGAAATGTGCTCAAGACAATTTATGAAATCATCGCCAACAATTTTCCATTAGTGGAGACCGTAGCCAACAGCCATGCAGCAGTGGGTGATGTCATAGTGTGTGTATGCACCCTCAGCATATTGATGTTAAGCAAAAGTCCTGCATGAATGAACATGATCAGTTTATGAGGCAAATTTTATTTTCTGTGTGTGTGTATACGAATGTAATGTGGCAAATTCAAAGTGCGAACTTTTTTTTTTGCCACAGCCAGCAGTGTCTACTAGCATGCAAGATTCGCAAACCCAAATAATTGATGCCAGGAATGGACTAACGTACTAATCCACACCCTGCACACTTCTACCACTCTTCCCGCGGAACTGCAGTTAGGTATTACTTCGCGGGGATAATTAGCAGTTCATGCTTGCTTCTTGTGTCAGATACTTCCGCTGCTTCTGTTGGTCTTCTTAGCTTTTCTATTCTCCGCAGCTCTTTTTGCAAAGTTGTTAGGAAAGAACATATTGTCATCCAATTCTCTTCCGACCGTAACATATGGTCGAGAAGTAACGACGGACTGGTCAGAGTAATTCTCCATGCCGTGAAACGTGTGCAATAAAATACTACGCGCTCCGTATTTCAATCTTCATCTGGGCATTCCGGGCAGAAAGTAACTCCGTAAGATAGTAGTTGCAGTTTTCATGCTTTCGACTTATCCAGTCTTGGGTTGTCGGTATCAATTTGTCCATCTGCCTTTTGCTGTATTAGCCCACATAGCTGCTGACGCTGCCCTTTCTTCAATTTTGTATCCCTTTGATACCAGTTGCGTCGTGTTGACTCAGTGCTCTTCTGTTATATGTCCTGAACATTTTATCTGCGAGGATGTCGATGGGGACCATTCCAGTTATAACAAATGTAGCTTCGTCAGAAATGATTCGAACGCCGCTGACTGCCCGCAGTGTGCAGCAGCGGTTAAAATTGGTGAATCAAGTCGAGGAAAAAGTTTGCTACCGCGCTCTCCTGAAATATGCCGATTAGAGTTATAATGTCCTCGTTAGCATATAACATAACATATGTACATATACTCGTATCTGTGTAATTAATTTATTAGTGCTTGGCTGTCAAAATTGAATTGTACACCTGCGACCTCGGACCGGGCCGCTAGTGTATATATATGTAGAGTTTCGGACAGTCTCATCGTGTATGGGTATTCCTTAACACGTTGGCTGCCAGTGAAAATGTGCGCAAAAAAATGGGAAATTTATGTTTTAAAGAAAAATGTATGTATCACCGGTGATCACTATATGAAAATATGTTCAAATATGTCTTGACATACCCATTATTGCTTGTGCAAAAGATCTCAGCCCCAACTTATCCTAACATATATATTTCTGCTTGGAAACTAGGGAAAGATTTTTGTTGTGATCACCGGTGATAAACATGGCAGCCAACGTTTTAAGCCGGCCGTGACCCGTTACAGAACAAATCAGAATGCAAAGAAGACTTTTCATCTCATCAATGTCTTTGGTCTCAGTCGTGTGAGCTCATTCCAAATCTTGAGTTTTTTTTTTCTGTCCTGTAGCGCTGTTCATATTTTGTGTGTCCTGGCTCACAGATTAGTTTCGGTTCAAATAGTCTTTCTTTCGGAGTCTTTACCGCAATATTTCATTTGAAGGTTGAATTGGGCGCATCTTACGAATGTGTCTCTCGAGTCTCGCCCATCATACCTGGGATAATCCTTAAGCTCATAGAAACAAAATTTAATGACATCGTCTTTCTCTATGGTAACGTGGGATTAAATAAGGCGAATTTTTCTTTTCTTGTTTAATGAGAAATACCAAAAATTCATGGCATCGTATTCTTCCTCGAAGTCCTACTTAACATAGTTTCTGTCTGCGGTAGCAGACTCCGTAATAGACATCGGAGTTCTTGAAAATAATTCTTAAGCACTCTTTAATTAAAAAATTTTCTTTTTTCCAGAATTCTCCTCATACAAAATGCTCCAGAGAAGGTGCATCCGCTGTCGCCGCCATCACCCGTGTTGCACAGTCGCAGCATTCCCCATAACAGCAACGCGCTAGTTTCACATGTAAACACAACGAACAATTACAATTCATTTCATTACCCATCTCCTGCTTCTTCTGCCGCAGTCAGTGGAGTAGGCGCCCGAACTGCTAACGGCGATGAAGATGTTGTTGATAACCAACCAACATCGGGTAGCAACCCAACTCATCAGTCAGCATCTAACGGAACTGGTCAGTACCCAAACACTGGTCAACACGGCCAAATTGTGGCAAACATCGAAAACAGTTCCCACAACTATGATCGTGATTGGACATTGGACGATGTCAGTCAGATTTCTTCATTTCGTCCTTGTCCACAGGGATCAGGCAGCATGACACCCTTCCACGATTCCATTCACAACGTTCTGGAGCACTCGCATAGTGGAAGTAATTCTTTGAATGGATCACGTCAAGATCTCAGCACATCAATGGCATCAGGAGCGGCAATAGCACATCCATTGCAACCGCACAACGCAGCCAGCGTCAGCAGTAACAGTGAGACTACAAGCCGAACCACCAATTCGTATGTTTTCAAACCGACCGCCACCACATCGTCCGGTTCGATTTTCACACCTGCCAATCCACACTATCATCCACATCATCATCATCATCGGTATTCTAATTCCTCAGTGTTTCTTGAGAATCGAGACATTCTCAACGATTCCGGTTATCCAAAGATTAACTATAGGCATTCGAGTGTACTTACATCGCCCGACATCAGCGATAACTTAGATAGATTCCTAGGTAAGGACCTTCGCCGTTATTCGGACACAAAGCTTCTAGCCAGTGATACTGACATTATAAATCCAATATTTAACGTTGGACTGCAAACGCATACACCTCAACCAGTCGATAGCAAAACAGCCGTGGTTGGTCCGCCACCCGTTGACATTATCTTCGAATGTGCCACAGAAAGAGATCAGCGACGTGTTGTGATCCGTCCCGGTGATTCGACGAATCCTCGAAGCAAATTGCGACTTTCATTGGACACCATTGAGGATGGTTGTGGTCTGACTGGTGGTGTAAGTGCTAGTACAACAACAACAACGACAGTTGGTGGCGGTGCCACCAGTGCAAGTGAATGTGCCAAGAGTGAGGAGCAGTTGATCGACAGGAATCGTCTGTTCTTCAAGTCATTGCCAAATCTGAGCAGCAGTTGTGAAAGCCTTATTAAGAAGTAAAAAAAAAAAAATAATAATAATAATATTGTAATAATTTTTAGGAGTAAACGCTGTATGTCCATTTATTTGCTTGTGTGGTATTTATCTTCTACTTATTAGTATGACTGAACACTTTCTTTTTGAGGTAAAAATGTGTGAGAAGTGCACCTCAGTGGTGCCGGCTAAACATTAAAAAAAAAAAAGAAGAAAACTATGTAGGAGAATCTGGTTGTGCTACTAAAGTGGTTACTAGCAGAATAATTTTTTGTTTATTCTTATACTTTTATTAAAATATTAAATAATAAGTAATTATTTTTTAATCAATTTCGTTTAATTTAAATGTTAAATGCAGACATAATGTGGTAATGTTGGACTACTTAAGGCAGAAGTCAAAGTTTAAGGGGTTTTTTTTTATGCTTGTTGCTGTTTATATTTAAAAATGATTCTGCTACTGTTGGGTAGTCCTGGACTTAGGAGTGGATGGTTTATCGTTTTGCATCTAAAGAGCCGAACTGCATATTAAATACGGGATGTATTATTACTATTGAAATGTTGCTCATTATTTCTGCAGCAGGTGTTCTAAAACGAGATAGGGTTAATTTTTTGCTTTGGTGGAGTTACTACCTTTGGGGCCACATTTCTTCAAAAACATATTTAATGCTTTGATAATATTCTTATTATTGTTCATAATAAATTGTTCTTATATTGCGACTGCCTTTCTCAGCTGCTAAAGAGAAAATTGTAATCCTGGGCTTCCATTACCATCATGCTGCAGTAATAGACAATACATTCGACCCGCGTGCTAATAGCGCTTATAATGTGGAACATGGCTCATTGCTTAAGCCTGATATCTGTGTTAGCATAATACTGCTCATAATTTAGTTTCACATGGTTCACAGATTAGTTAACATATTAATGTAAGATTTGTGCTTGCGCATGAAAAATTAAGATGCTTAACTGAAGAATCATTTTGGGTACACAATGTAAAGGGTCGACTAAGGCCTCGGCTAATAAGGTTTATCAGCTAGATCCCAAAGCTGAGGAATTTTTCCCTTTAACGAACCACCAAAGCTGAGATTTTTTGTCATTCTGGGTCATATTTAGTTTCCGCCATTAGTGCTACTCTCTAATTAAACACAACCATATTTTGCTCTCCCGAACCATATCTCAATTTTTCCACTTAAGCCAATGCCTGAAAGCTGGTTCAGGTTATAATAGACTTCGAAAAGATTGTTAGTCTGTTTTTATTTATAGCAAAGGGATGTAGTGGTTAGTGTGTTTGCTTGTGATTTGATGTGTTTAGGTTCAAGTCTAGTGAAGAACAGCAACTAATAACTATAAAAGAAAAACGAATATCACCAACGTTTCTTCAGGACTTCATTAAGGCTGAGTGTTAAGACACTTGGAATTCTCTTTCTTAAGAAAGTGGTTAAGCTAGGATTTTCGCACGAACTGGAGTTTCTTTGAAGCATAAATAACTGAGCTTCAAATCACTACACCCAATCTTTCTCACTCTATCTATCCTTTCCAACGCCCGTATTCATAACCCTTGAGTGCGCGCAAATCATAAAAAAAAAAACTTTAAATTCAATTTTGGTTGTTTAAATGACGATTGACTCGACTTCATCCCATAACAATGATAACTTGCATAACTAAAGAAATAGGATTATAGAACGGAACAAGTAGTTTGCAAGTGAAATGTCGAAGATAACCAATTTTCAGCTTTCACAAATAACACATTGGTATGTGTAGTCTCCTGCCAATACTATAACAATCTATTCACAATACTACTTACCCCTTAAGATTTGTATACTTAGTTACCCATTTTGAAAATGAATCTAATACTAGTATTCCAAAGAGATTTAGTGCCATAAAAACTAACTATTATTTAGTTGAAACTTCGACAACCCTAAATTAACTAGTTGAAATTAAAATGTTTATTGAAGAAAGAGATAATACGAGTACATAAGGTGCATATAAAAGTTTATACCTTTGTATTGTCAAACATTATACGATTACACATTTTTCATCCATCAAGGATTTTAATTCTTTCGTCCGGTTCCACGACCTACCTGAAGCAATATTGTATATTTCGAGTCAAAAGTTATTATACAAGTATGCATTCAGAATCGACCGAAATGATTTCGGAAATATTTTTAGTACAATTTTTTTTTGTGTTTTGTGTAACGTAAAAGCGTTTAGTTTCAAATTTTGTAACGTAATTTCTGATTTCGAATTACGGAGTGCTAATTATTCGATTGTGAATGTTTTGACTTTCGAATTGAAAAACAGAGTAGGACTCCTGGATACAGTTCATCAGTTATGAGTAATATTTACAGCGAAATCTAAGTAAAGCAACCACTTATCGATCAAAAATAACTTTTAATGTCTCGTTAGCTTGTGGTAAAATAGATAGGCACCAATTAAAACAAATCCATCGTTTTAAACTAAGTCAACAACTTTACCATGAGACCTCTAAAGCCAGAAGCTTCTCTCACACAGAAAGTAGAATTTTCATAACAAATATAAATAAAAGTTTAAAATAATTTTAAGTTATTAAAAATAAAACCTAATTTAAGCGAATGCAAAGAAATATAAAGTAAATTTTAAAATTCCATGAGACTGCAGAAACCCCCATTTCAAATCGATTCATTTATGGCAACAACTTAGCAAATGTACTATTGTTGCACTTAAACATTAATTCATCGAAACAAGATTGAACATATATAATTTTAACTGTTTTAGTTAACTTAACAAACAAACTTTTTTTTAAATTCATTTTACTCTGATTTAGCTTTTAAGACCTTAAGGTAAATATGCATTTTCATTTCAATTTAATTAAAATAGAAAAAATAATTGTGGCTTTGTATATTAATCAATGTTTGTAAATAGATAAAGTGATAAATAACAAGGAAATAAACACATGATGGGACAGAGAGTAACAAAGAGAGAGACAAAAATATTTTAGTATGGACATTTAAAAAAAAAAATAAAAAATTAAAAAACAAAAAAGGACAACAAAACACTAAGAGTGGAGAGTATATACACAATTATAAAATTTAAATTCTGTTTTATAATAACAACAAATTATGCATTATAATGGTACTACAAAATTAAATAAATAACATTTACTTTGAACCATCATAATTTCTATTCAATTATTGTTATCTGTGATTATTCTCTATTTTCCTCTGAATACATTTATTTTCTTCAATTTAAAAAAAAAATACAACTACATATATATTATATACATATTATTATGTAGAAAGTAAAATTTCAACAATTTATGTATTTATGTGAATGAAAAACCAAACAAAAATGATTTACTTAATTACTAAATCTTTACTTATCTTCTTAATTATAATGCATTGCAAAATTTAAATATAAATAACTAAATATAATTATAAAGAAATATAAAGAAATCAGAAATTAAATGATGTACTGTTAAAAGAAACAGAAACAAATTGCGATGAATGATAATAAATGATTTAATGAGATAAAATTAAGTTGAATGTGTTTTATTTTGCACAATGCGAACTCAGGGATTCATTCGAATCGAAGTGTGTATCCCGAACCATATGTCTTTCGAAAATTACACAAATTTAGGGTAGAGCTAGAATTGCTGTCTTAAAAATAAATTTTCGAACTCCTTGGTGGACGAATCATTCACCCCTATCGTGGAATCCGTCGGAATTGAGTTTCACTTCACCTATTCGATTTCCTTTCACTTTCTACTGCTATCGTGGAATCCGCCGAGAACGTCTTCTTATCGACAGGCATTGGGGAAAGGTAGTTTAACTGTCAAACACCTGTTTTTTTTTGTCAATAAAAATTTGTGTAGCTACATTCGTTGTTTCTCCTGAATATTAATTTGTTTTTCCAGAACAACCATTGATGCCCTCTTTTTATCCTGGTATTTGGATGAAAAATGTGTCGTCTTTGTTGATGAAGCAATTTGAAGTTCGTCTGGGAGATGGTCCAAAGAAAGAGCTGTGACCGGTTGTGCTTCATGTGGCGGGCGAAAATACGAAGCTCCTTCAACCCCCTCAACCGACTCGAATGAGAGCAACTGATTCCTCCTCATCTTGTTAAGGTGGTATCTCAAGGCCGCAATGGCCAGTAAGAAAGCTCACAAGCTTCTTAATGCTTTCCCTATCTAAGTTAAGGATTTCCTTATAGGAGAACGGCTTGATTAATCGTTTGGATTGTCATAGACCCGGCCCACTAGTCCAGTGGTCTAGACGAAGTTTGTTTTCCCATTCGGTAATCAGCGTTGTAGCTGTCGCCCAATTGACGCCACAATAAGGTTCAGGACCTATGAACACAGATTCTGAGCCAGCCCTAGCAAGCTCATTTCCAGATTCGTTGCCCACAATCCCTTGGTGTCCAGGTACCCAACCGAGTTTTACCCTGTTGTATTTGGCAAGGTCTTGTAATGCATCGTAGCCGCATTTCACGGTTCAGGAGTCCATTTGGTTGGACGACAGTGCCATAGTGCTGCTTGGCTATCTGAGAAGATATGTATTCTAGCGTCTTTGATCCCCTTGCGGAGATTGTGTCTGGCGCAAATCTCAATGGCATGGATTTCAGCCTGAAACACAGTGGGAGTCGTACCCATAGGTACCGTAATCTTTGTGTTGGGCCCAAAACCCCCAGCTCCAACTCCAGAATCCATCTTCGAACCGCCGGTGAACCAGGGGCCTCACTCTGTATTGCTACTCTAAAGTCAAATCATTCGAATTCGCAGAATTGTCACTCTGTAACTCGAATCGCAAATCCAAATTTATGACAATCGAACAAACTTTTGTTGCCAACTTCAATTTCAATTTCTTATCGCAAATCTGGCACTCTGTATTGCTAAACGAAATGTCAAAGTAACTCGAATTCGCATCATTTTGTTCTATTGCTATTTGGTTTGCGGATGTTGAGGTAAGCAATTGTGTTTCTTTTAAAATGTAAATATTTTATGACATAAAATGTTATTTTTAACTTAAAATACAATGAAAGTGATATACATAAAATAGTTTTGTGAAATTACTTACTTGATTAAACCGTGTTTTAGAACATGAGGGCAGTCCACCAAAAATCAAATGTAAATGCTCCACCAGTGGATAGAATGAGTGAAGTAGGAAATACACGATACAACTGTTCTACGAACGGTTTCACAGCTTTGGTGTTGTATACGATAATTGTGTCGTGTGTTCACACAACCGATATCGTATGGTCGCGTGGTATTGACGTACGACCGCTGTAACATACACAAACTGTATGGAAATTATATGGTGTGTATGTGTAAAATGGCTGAATAAAATATCTGGTTGTACGTAAGTCGTATGCAAATTGTAAGTGTGTGCTGCATACAACATTTCCCACCTAATACTCTCAGTTTCGGGTTAAACCAACCACTGCTATATTTTTCTTCTACTTTTTATCACTTAGCTCCATTATATTCGACCTATTTCTAATTCGCCTGCGTTCTATTCTTTCTCCTTGTGTGCTATCTTGATGGAACCACAATTCGACAGTATCTAGTTCCATTTCTATAACATATATTTAACTTTCTTTCTCAAATATATATAAAACACAAAATTCTTTGGAACGAAATTTGCTTCAAAGTGACATTTCTGCGTTCGATACTCGAAGCTAGATTCGCACATTTCATAGCCCCAGTTGGCAATACTTCCATTCGATTCTGTTTTCTTACAGAGTGCCGGCTAAGATTAGAATCGCAAAGCACTTTCGCAAAAATTTGACTTTCGAGTAGCAATACAGAGTGAGGCCCCAGACCAGGGGTCGAATCGCGTTCTTCGTCAACGGATGACTGGTAACGTAATTTGTATTGTGTTGTTGGTAGATCTAGCAACAACATACACGCAAATTACGTGACGAGTTATCCGTTCACGGAGGACGCGATTCGACCCCAGACTTCTAGGGTCCAGTGTTGGAGCACCATTACCAAAGCAGTGTTGCCTGGCCATAATATCTGGGGTCGAATCGCGTCCTCCGTAAACGAGTAACTTATGAACGGTATTTGAGATCGCGACTTCCACGAACGTATGCACGTAAACGTAATTTGGCATCATCACTTCTGTTAACGAGTGCGTGAACATGCTCGTTCAATCAAAGTGTCATTCGATTGATCGCCACCAATCGTAGTTTGTGTCAGAGAAGAAATAACTAAGTTAAACGATTATAAATAAAGTGAAAACTATAAGTACACAGTACACACAAAAAAAATAAAAAATAGGACTAACGTAAACACAAAAAACACAACCCAAAAAAGTTATTATGGCGGAGTATATGAATGGGCACCCAAGTTTGGCAAAAAAATGGCTTCCAACAACCTGCCAAGGAAAAGCAACATCCATAAAGATGTGGGACTGTTTGTAACAAAAGCTAAACATTGCTGGACCACCAATTAAGGACGCGAAATTTAGATTATCGCAGACCAAAAATTTCAGGCGAAGAAAAAATAGTCATTCAACAAAGCTGCAAAAAACAAAACTGTGGGTCCGTATCAGGAAAAGCCGGTTTCCGGAGAGGAGCTGCTAATAATAGAAGCAACTGGATTGAAAGCAGCAGTTGAGGGGCTTCCAAATGTCAAGACATTTGGAAGTTCCCAGAAGTTGCCTGAGCCGGAAGACAGCAGTTCAATACCGCACACAAATACTGCTTCTGATGATTTGGTGGAAGAATCACTTCGTTCAGATCACTTCATTTTGGATGAAAATTATTTTATTTTACCGAATTTCACTTCCAAATTGCATGTGTTTGAAGTTTAAGCTACTACAATTTCAACCCTCAATCTGGTACAACCGGGATGTCAAATTGGAAATTACGTTCCGTGTGCCTTGATAGGACATAATCCTAATACATTCATTCGTATGGGATTTGACGGAATTTTTCTTCGTACAATTAACGATCCGTTCATGGAGGACGCGATTCGACCCCAATTTCTTTTAAGAATCTGAGAATGAGAAATGGGTCCATGGTTGGCATATCCTCTTCTGAAACTTGGTATTTGCCTAAGTATTTCAATCTTTGGGGGTCAGTGCCTCACAGGACTCCAGAAGGTGTTCCGGAGTCTCACATGACTCGTTGCAGAATCTGCAAAGGCCCTCATTTGTTATACCTAGTTTCCGTAAAGGCTCCCTGAGTTTGCAGTGCCCCGTTAGGAAGCCTGTTAGGATCCGCAGGTTATTCTTGCTAAGGCAGATACAGGCTTCGAATCTTTTCCGGTTGTAAGATCCCAGTAGTTTCTTAGCTTGCCTCAGGCCTGTGGTGTTGTTCCAGGTTCTTGCCCTGTCTTCTTTCTCCATTTTCCCGAATTCCACGCGTATGGTATGTTCCCCCATTCCGCAGAATGTTTCAGGTCAAATGAAGGGTTCTGCCTTGTCTTGCTAAGGCGTCTGCTGCTTCGTTACCTTTTATCCCGACATGACAGGGTACCCAGTAAAGCGTAACTTTATTGTTTCTGCACAATTCATTAAGTTTGTATAGGTATTCCCACACAAGTTTGGACTTAATGATATAGGAGTCAGCTGCTTGGCTATCTGAGAGTATTGCTATGTCGCAGTTACTGTATCTTCTTTCGAGACTGAGTTGGATGCATCTATCTATAGCACATATTTCAGCTTGAAAGATGCTAGTACTCTTGCCCATGGGTTCTGAGTGCTTGATCATTGGCCCAAACATGTCCCTGTGCCTTCTCCGGCTCTCGAAACGTCTGTATACCACTTTATCGTGTGGTTGCCCAGTCCGTATATCGTGGATTCGTTGCTCCACTCTTTCCTGTTACTAAACTTTGTGTTAAAGTTTTTCCTAAAGTTACATTTTCTGATACTGTCATCCCTGTAGATTGCCAGAAGGGGAAGTTTTTTGAGAAGTGCATCGTATTCTCTCGAACCAATGCATTTTTTCCTTCCAATACATTCTTTTGCCATCCTTAGGATCGTCCGCTGTGCATTTTGCTCCACTACAAGATGGAGCGGTGTTAGCTCCAGGAGTACTTCCATGGCTGCAGATGTACATGTTCGCATGGCCCCACTGATGCAGAGGCATGCAAGTCTTTGCAATTTAGTGAATGTCTCCCTCGTTGTGACTAGACTAGCTCGCTTGTCCATGCAATTGCTCCATAAGTGATCATTGGTGTCACAATGGCAATATACATCCATCTTAGAATATTTGGACTAAACCCCAAGACTCCTACATACCATTAGAGCACCTCTGTGTGTTTCTTCCACAAGAGTTTACTATCTAGGTGTAGTCCTAGATACTTCACTTCCTTTACCGGTGTCAGTTTCGTCCGACAGTCGGATTGGCTTCAGTTCAAGTTTTCTCTTTCTCGTGAACGGTACTTTTGCGCTTTTACTTACTTACTTAGATGGCGCTACGGTCCGGGGTGGACCTGGGCCTCAACCAACAAACCTCTCCAGCTAGCACGATTACGAGCCAGCTGCCTCCAGTTGCGCACGCCAAGTTGGTTGAGGTCCCCCTCCACTTGTTTGCGCCACCTACCGCGAGAACGTCCTCTACTGCGTCGTCCATCCGGGGTGGACTCTTCTGGCTAAGTCGATGTCCTTGTACAGGCCGTATAGCTCGGCATTGTACCTTCTCCTCCACTCACCGTCTATGCAGACGGGACCAAAGATCGCTTGAAGAACTTTTCTCTCGAAATAACCAAGGGCATCCTCATCCGGTTTTGTCAAAGCCCATGCCTCTGCGCCATACAGCAGGACTGGGATGATTAGTGTCTTATAAAGAGTTACCTTAGTAGTTCGAGATAGGGCTTTGCTACTCAATTGCCGTTTTAGCCCATAGAAACAACGATTGGCAAGAGTAATTCTTCGTGTGATCTCCCTACTGATGTCATTTGCGGAGTTCACCATAGAGCCTAGGTAGACAAAATCCTTTACTACCTCAAAATTATATCTGTCTATTGTGGCGTTCTGTCCAAGACGCCGATGTTGGGTGTCCTTTTTTGTAGACAGCATATATTTTGTTTTGCTTTCATTGACCGCTAGACCCATCTTTGCTGCCTCGATCTCAATACTCGTAAATGCCCCATTGACGGCCCGCTGAGTTCTTCCGATTATGTCAATGTCATCGGCATAAGCGAGTAGTTGTACAGACTTGTAAAAGATTGTAACTCCGGTGTTGGCTTGTGAGTTTCGTACAATTCTCTCAAGTACTATATTAAAGAGATCGCATGATAGCGCGTCACCTTGTCTAAGACCTTTCCTGACAACGAACGGTTCGGTGATGTTCTTACCGACTTTGATGGAGCAGCGAGAGTTCTCCATCGTCATTCTGCACAAACGGACGAGCTTGGCAGGGATGCCAAGACTAGACATGGCTCTGTATAACTCGTCTCTATACACGCTATCATAGGCAACTTTGAAATCGATGAAGAGGTGGTGCGTATCGATTTTGTATTCATGGGTTTTTTCCAAGATCTGCCTTAGTGTGAATATTTGGTCAATGGTAGACTTTCCCGGCCTGAAACCGCACTGATAAGGACCTATCAGGTTGTTGACGATCGGTTTTATGCGTTCACATAATACGGCAGGCAGGATTTTATATGCGATGTTGAGGAGACTTATACCTCTGTAATTGGCGCAATTCAGAGGGTCTCCTTTCTTCAGGATCGGGCAAACGATGCTGAGGTTCCATTCATTGGGCATACTTTCGTCCGACCAGATTTTACAGATGAGCTGGTGCATGCTCCTTACCAACTCATCTCCTCCTGCCTTGAAAAGTTCAGCGGCAAGGCCGTCGGCTCCAGCAGCTTTGTTGGATTTGAGTTTAGATATCGCTATCCTCACTTCATTCTGATCGGGTTGACGGGAATCTTGACTGCCATCGTCACTGTTGAATGGCTCATTCTGCCTGACAGCGGAATATTGATCATCATCGCCGTTTAACAGTCTGCAGAAGTGTTCCTTCCATATCCTCAGCACCGACTGCGATTCCACTACTATGTTGCCATTTTCGTCCCTGCAGGCTTCTGTTCTGGCTTTGAAACCCTGGCATGTTCTTTTTACCCTTTGGTAAAATTTTCGAACATTATTCCTGCAATAAAGTCTCTCAATCTCCTCGATCGAGCGCTTCTCATGCTCCTTTTTCTTCTTTCTGAGAAGTCGATGTTCCTCTTTTCTCCTGCGCACGTAGAGCTCATAAGCAGCTCTAGTCCTTCTATGCAGCGCCGCTTTGTACGCCTCTTGTTTTGCTGCATGTGCTTGCCGGCATTCCTCACCAAACCAGGGGTTTCGTTGCGGTGGGCGAGAGAAACCCAGTACATCAGAGGCGGCATCTCTGATGGCTTGTTGGCAACGCTGCCACTGGTCTTCCGCATTTGCTGCTGGCGGCATAGGACTTAGATTGAGATTAGAAGAAACACGATCGGCAAAGGTTCTGGCGGTCTCTTGCGATTGTAGCTTTTCGACGTCAAATTTCCTCACAGTATTTCGTTGATTTCGCTCCGTTCTGGATATCCGCATCCGTACCTTGGCTACAACTAGGTAGAGTCCACGTTGGCTCCTCGGAAAGTCCGGACACCCAGAATACTGGAAGAGTGCCTTGCGTCGATCGCAATGTGATCGATTTGGTTGACGATTTTTCGATCAAAGTAGAGCCATGTTCCTTTGTGAATATCGAGACGTGGGAACCGCGTACTAGCTACGACAAAGTTTCGCCCCGCTGCAAAGTCGATTAGCCTGAGTCCGTTGTCGGATGTGTTGTCGTGCAGGCTGTGCTTTTCGACCACGCTACTAAACACGTCCTCTCTTCCTAGCTTTGCGTTAAAATCACCTAGGATAATTTTAACGTCGTGGCTAGGGCATTGCTCATACGTCTTGTCCAAGAGCTGGTAGAAGTCGTCCTTTGTCGCGTCGTCCTTCTCCTCATGAGGGGCGTGAACGCATATTAGGCTAATGTTGGCAAATTTATCCTTGATATGGATAGTCATAAGGCGCTCGTTCACATGCCGGAAACTCAAGACTTCTTGCCTAAGTCTGCCTCCAATAACAAATCCGCACCCGAATAGACGCTGTCCCATTTTGTCTGTAGCAATCGCCGTAGTAGATGTCGCAGTTTTTCATACTCCTTTTGCCCGGCCCATCCCATCGCACTTCTTGGATGGCGGTAATGTCTGCTTTGAGACACTCTAGGGCCTCCGCAAATTGTTCGGCTGCACGTGGTTTGTAGAGGGACCTAACATTCCACGTGCAGACACGAAGATCGTTGTCCTTTTTACGTTTGCTTGGGTCGTCAACAGTAAGATCATCCATTTTCAAGGCTGTTGGTTGCTTCGTAACCAAAGGTTTTTTACCTGGTAGGGAAGTTAACCCGACGGCACAACCCCCAACCTGGAGGACCAGATCCTTTTTTTTGTACCCCTAGGACAAGAGGCCGGATACACCGATGTCAGTAACCCACTTCGGGGATATGGGCGCTGCCGTTGGCCCATTAAGGGTTCATCCGCCACCATCTCTTTTTCAATACCCTGCCCTCGTTTATCGCTAAACCCATTTTGGCCGCTTCTGCCTCAATGCTTGCAAACGCACCGGTGACAGCTCACTACTTTCTTCCGATAATGTCTATATCTTCGGCGTATGCAAGCAGTTGTACAGACTTGTAATAGATTGTGCCACCGGTGTTGGCTTGTGAGTTCCGCACAATCCGTTCAAGTACAGTATTAAAGAAGTCACATGACAGCGCGTCATCTTGTCTAAAGCCCTTTTTTGACATCAAATGTCTCGGTGAGGTCATTACCGACCTTGATGGAGCAGCGAGCGTTCTCCATCGTCAGCCTGCACAGACGGAAAAGTTTGGCAGGGATGTCAAAACTAGACATGGCTCTATAAAGCTCTTCTCTATAGATGCTGTCATAGGCGGCCTTGAAATCGATAAAGAGGTGGTGAGTATCGATTTGGAATTCTTGGGTTTTCTCCAGGATCTGCCGAAGTGTGAAGATTTGATCGATGATGGACTTTCCTGGCCTGAAACCGCACTGATAGGGTCCAATCAGGCTGTTGATAAAAGGTTTTAGGCGTTCACACAATATCGCAGAAAAAATCTTGTATGTTGAGGAGACTGATGCCTCTATAATTGGCACAGTTGAGGGGGTCTCCTTTCTTGTGGATCGGGCAAACGATACTGAGATTCCATTCATCAGGCATACACTCGTCTGACCAAATATTAGGAATGAGTTGGTGTATGCACTCTACCAATTCATCCCCAGCTGCTTTAAAAAGTTCGGCCGGTAAGCCGTCAGGTCTAGCAGCCTTGTTCGATTTTAGCTTGGATATTGCTATCCTCACTTCGTTTTGGTCAGGTGAACGGAAATTTTGACTATCATCGTCTATGTTGAATGGTTCATTCTGCCTGACAGCGGGATGTTGGTCTTCGTCGCCGTTATACAGTCTGCAAAAGTAGTTTTTCCATATTCTCAGCACCGACTGTGATTCTACTACGAGGTTTCCATTTTCATCTCTACAGGTTTCTGTACGAGTATTGCTTCTTTGACACGTTCTTTTTACCTTTTGGTAAAACGTCCGTACATTGTTCCTGGAGTATAAACTCTCGATATTCTCAAACGCGCGCTTCTCATGCTCTTTCTTCTTCTTTTGGAGAAGCCGATGTTCTTCCCGTCTCTTTTGCTCATAGAGCTCACGAGCAGCTCTCGTTTTCCTTTGCAGCGCCGCTTTGTATACCTCTTGTTTCGCTGCATGCACCCGCCGGCATTCTTCGTCAAACCAGGGGTTTCGCGGTGGTGGGCGAGCGAGACCCAGCACGGCGTTTCTGATGGCATGTTGGCAGCGTTGCCACTGGTCTTCGGCACTTGATGCTGGCGGCATAGGGATGATTGAGAGATTTCGGGATACGCGTTCAGCGAAGAGTCTGGCGGTCTCTTGCGATTGTAGCTTTTCGACGTTACATTTTCTCACAGTGATTCTTCTTTGTTGCTCAGATTAGGATATCCGCATTCGTACCTTCGCTACAACAAGGTAATGATGCCGCTCGGAAGGTCCGGACATCCAGAATACTGGAGGCATACCTTGCGTCGATCGCAATATGATCAATTTGGTTGATCGGCACATGATCATTGGACCGCCATGTCTGCTTATTAATATCGAGATGAGGAAACCATGTGCTTGCTATGGTGACATTTCGCTCCACAGCGAAATTAATTAGCCTTAGTCCGTTATCAGACGTGGTGTCGTGTAGGCTATGCTTACCGACTGCCCTACTAAAGACGTCCTCCTTTCTTATTTTGGCGTAAAATCGCCCAATACGATTTTAACGTCGTACTTAGGACATTGCTCGTATGTTTTGTCGAGGAGCTCGTAGAAACACTCTTTGGTGGCAGGGTCCTTTTCTTCCGTGGGGGCATGAACACATATTAGGCTTATATTAGCGAATTTAGCCTTGATTCAGATAGTCATAATACGCTCGCTTACGTGTCGGAAGCTTAAGACTTCTTGCCTAAGTCTGTCGCGTATGACAAAGCCGCATCCGAATAAGCGTTGCCTGTTGCCTATGTAGCAATCACCGTAGTAGATGTCACAGTTTTTCATCCTCTTTTTGCCCGGCCCATCCCATCGCACTTCCTGGATGGCGGTAATATCTGCTTTATAGCAGTCTAGGGCCTCTGTTGTTCGGCTGCACGTGGTCTGTAAAGGGACAGAACATTCCACGTACAGATCCGAAGGTCGTTGTCCTTATTTCGTTTGCTGGGGTCGTCATTAGTTGAGTCATCCTTATCCGAGGCTTTAAATTGTTTCGAAACCATCGATTTTTTACGTGGTAGGGAAGTTACCCCGACGGCACAACCCCCAACCTGGAGGGCCAGTTCCTTAATTATTTCCCTAGGACGAGGGGCCGGGTGCACCGGTGTTAGTCGTCCACTACGGGAGTATGAGCACTGCCGTTGGCCCATTAAGGGCTCCTCCGCCACCATCTCTATTCCAATGTCCTGACCAACATTGGAAATTTCTTACCGACCTGTGATCCGAATACGTCGAAGCAGCTCGCGTAAGGTATTCACTAAGTTCAACCTAACTGGAACTATAGACGCCACCGTTGACTCCGTCTAGGGAATTCGTCCGCTGCCGCCTGGAACAGGAAGAAGTGCTCTAGTGAGAAAACACTCTTCCCCCCTTTCTCATCTGCTGCCGCTAAAAATCCGCCAAACGGGTTGGTTACCCGTTTCTTGGATTAATGTACTAGGCACCCGGCTGTCACCGCGTGAAGGTTGAGAGTAGGAGTTGGTAGGTCGGCTGAGTGAAAAACGCTTGTGTTTTCATATGATCGTATGCACTACCGTTTGACCAGCCAAAGTCTGACTAATACCAGCAAAGTAAAAGATCACTCAAATAGAATAGTTCACCAACCCATCAAATGAGTTATACCACAAACCCAAGCCCCTCACCCATCTCCTCAGTTACTACATTTAACCGCTTATAATAGACGATGATGAGAGCAATTAAAGGAAATGTTGGCACCCAAGACTCTGACTCTGCCGTTCCGTACGGGACTCTGGTGGTTCAGACTTTTAATCCAGACTCTTGAATCCTTTAGGCAATATCATCTTTTTTTTTTTGTTTTTTTTTTTTTGCCGAGAGTAGGTGAAAAATCTTCTAAAGACACCATAAGGCCCGACGGGGCGTGCTTATGGTAGTGTGAGATTTTTACTCACTAAAAAAACACCTCTCTTCAAAATTAATACTACAACTAAGCCGACGCTTATCCAGCAGTTTTATTTTCGCTTACGATACACGTGATTTTTGGGAAAAAAAAATGTTCGTACGAAGTTAAAAGAAATGTAGAACTTTAGGCAGGTTAAATTCCAATGATAGTTCCTGCCTTTTTCACGACCGGCATATACTATGACGCGAGGTCAAAAGGTTTTATCCTTTGCAGACGACGAATTGAATTATTCGCGTCAAGTAGTTGAATGACGGTACGGTTACAATGGCCGTGAACACGATCTTTGTGTTTACGCGCAAATTTTGTTATCTCTTCGACGACGCTGGGAATTCCCAGATCTCGATGAATATCTTCGTTACGTACATACCACGGTGCGTTAACGATCGTTCTAAGAACTTTATTTTCAAAAGTTTGTATGATGTTTCTATTACTTTTCTTAGTACAACCCCAAAGTTGTATACCATACGTCCAGACAGGCTTTAGCACTTGCTTATAGATAAGCAGTTTGTTATGTAGGCTCAACTTCGAATGTTTTCCGAGTAGCCAGTACATTTGTTGGTATTTGTTTTCTAGCTCATCGCGTTTCTTTTTTACGTGCAATTTCCATTTAAGCTTAACATCTAGAGTCATTCCTAGATATTTTGCTTCGTTCGCGTACGGTATTTGAGCCGAGTTAAGATATAGAGGTAATCTATCCACTTTTTAAAAGTTGACGTGAGTAGATTTGCTTTCGTTCAGCACAATACGCCAAGAATTCGTCCAAGCGTGGACTTTGTTAATAGCATGTTGCAGCTTTCCAGTTGCTGCTGCAATAGTTTCGCCCGTGGTCAATATCGCCGTATCGTCCGCAAACGTGCCGACGACGCAGTTTCTTTCCTGCGGGATATCACGCGTGTAGAGTACATATAGAAGCGGGCCAAGGACACTTCCTTGTGGAACTCCGGCCGCAATCTCCTTGAAGTCTGAGTAATCATTTCCGTGCTTAACACGAAAGAGTCTCTCGGTGAGATACGATAGTAGGATTAGAAAGAGTTGCCGTGGCAGTAGTCGATGCAATTTATACTCCAAGCCTTCGTGCCAAACCTTATCGAAAGCTTGTGAGACGTCAAGAAATACACCACAACAAATCTTTTTTTCTTCCAGAGCTTTCTCAATCACGTCAGTTATTTTGTGGACTTGGTCAATTGTGGAATGTTTAATTCTAAATCCAAACTGATGGTCAGGAATGAGACGTCTTTCGTCGATTACGGGTTGTAGACGTTTGGAAAGAAGTTTTTCAAATATTTTTGAGATAACCGGCAATAGGGAAATAGGCCGATATGATTTCTTCTCATTTAGCGGTTTACCTGGTTTCGGGACCATTATAATCTCGGCGACTTCCATTGTCTCGGAACATAAAGCAATCTGAACGAAGCGTTGATCAAATAGAGCAGTTTGATAATAGCTTTATTCGGCAATTCCTGACTACCTGCGCCGTTATCAAGTCGTAACCCGGAGCTTTTTTTGTCTTTAAATTTTTAATCACTTCCGTCAGTTCAATCAATGCAACTTTTTTTTTTACTTTAAAGTTGTCAGATGTCGTGACTGGGGAGTCGGGCGTTAACGAAGGGCCATCGAATGGCTTAAACGTTTCTTCTAAGTGCAAAGCAAAAAGTTCTGCATTTTCTTTGTCGCTCTTGGCCCAGTTTCCATCGATTTTTCGAATTGGTGGTGCTTGCATTTGAGGTTTCCGGATGCCTTTTAGCGCTTTCCAAAGCGAATAATTTGATTCTCTTTCACCGGAGAGATTTTCAAGGTAGGTCGCTATCTTTTTGCTTTTAAATTCGCGAATACTATCTCTAAGGCGATTGCATAGTCGGTTAAGGACCATTTTATGCTGCGGTGCACGAGTGATTTGCCACTTCTTTCGTGCTTTTCGTTTCTCCCGCACCAGTTCAGGGATTTCTCTGGGATACTTTTCGTTGCGGTTGATCTTATAGCTTCTAGAAGGAGTATTTCTCCATGCCGCTCTTTGAATTGCTTCCACGGAACGATCAATTTCGTCCTCTAGTTCACAAGGTGTTCTAAGTGATACATTTAAGGCGATATTTGTTTCGCAATCATTTCTAAAGCCCTCCCAGTTTGTTCTATTGCTAGTGAGTCTTGGAGGTCCTTTTTTCTTGATCAGCGCTTCTCCAAGTAATAAAATTACCGGCGAGTGGTCAGAAGAGAGATCAAAACATTCTTTGACTGTAATAAACTTCTCGTAAATGCCTTTTGTAACAAAAAAACCGATAAGATCGGGAATTTTTTGTGGTCAGTTGGCCAATAGGTTGGTTTTCCTGTCGAATAAAAACAACAACCGAATTCATATGCCACTTCCTAGAGAATTTTTCCTTTAGAAGATGTACATCTTGAACCCCAGAAGGTGTGCTTCGCGTTGAAATCTTTACCAATAAGGAAATTTGAACCAAGGTAATTGAAGACACGAAAGTAGTCGTCCTTTTCTAGTAAGCATCGCGGCGTACAGTAAACAGATGCTATATTGTAGCTCAGGTGTTTATTTTTAACCCTTACCGCGCACAACTGCAGTTTTTCCAGCTCTATGCTTATATCGGCCGAATGTTCGATGTTAGTTTTAATGAATAAGGACGAACCGCACCGCGCTCTATCAGAAGGATGATAGGCGTGATAACCAGCGTAGCCTCTTATCTTTATTTGCGACTCCCTTGTTAGATGGGTTTCGGAGATCAAACATATGTCGATATTTTCTCTTATTAGAAACATTTATAATTCGTTAATTTTTGTAAGAGTCCATTTGCATTCCATGTTACTATTTTAAGCAAAGCGTCCATATTTACTTAGATTTAGATATAAGGTTAGCCATACAAAAGCTTTCGACGTTACTAAGACGTTCGAGAATTCGTTTGTTAACTTCACACTGTTCCTCGAACTTAGCGTAGATGCAGTTCAGAATTTCATTCAACGGATCAGAGGGTGGGCCGTCGTTTCGTTTGGTTGCTTTGACTGCAGCCTGAGAATATGTCAGACGTACGGGGTTCGCTGGCTTATTTTTCGTTCAGCCTTTTTAGTGGAGGACTTTGACGTACGTTTAATCGGCTCATAAGGCTGGTTGACTGTTGTAAGAGTCTGCCCTGCTGATTCAAGCGTCCTGTCAGTCGGCTTAGTAGTTTGAACAATTGGTTTACGAGCCCGTTCAGTCTGCTTAGCAATACGTTCTATCGACTTAGGAGCCCGATCGACTGATTTTGTTCCCCGTACGATCGGCGTTGTAGATTTTTTCCATCGCATCTGTAATTCCTTAACGACTTCGCAACCGCGATAATTTGCTGGGTGCCTTCCTTTGCAGTTAACGCAAGTTGCTTTTTCATCTTTGCTCAAACTGCAATTTTCCGAAGAGTGTTTTCCAGCGCACTTAACGCAGCGTGGCTGTTTCCGACAGTACGCTTGTGTATGGTTAAACTCTTGGCAACGCTTACATTGAGGGATGGTTTTCGTGTTGGCACGTAGCGGGTCGATTCTAACGACCATACTCATGATTGTACGAATGTTATATATCTTTTCCTGGCTTTCCGTTTTATCGAATGACAGCACAAAAAGCGGAAGTTTACGTTTCACTATAGGTTCTTCTCCACGCTCGGGTCGTTTTCTCTCCTTTTTTAAAAGGTTCACGGCGTCGAGAATGTTATAACCTCTATCGCGTAAATCACCTATAACGTCTTCTTTAGCGCATGACGGATGAAGTCCTCTAGCTACGTCCCTCAAGGGTCTCTCAGACTTGTTTTTGTAAGTATGCCATTAAATTGTTTCGTTATTAAGCTTTTGAGATACAGCCCGATAGCCCTCAGCGTCATTAACCTTGATTTTCCATGCATCGTTTCGCAAGGAAGTTATTTTAAATTCAGTAGCGATCGTTGTTTTTAAAATTTTCCTCAAAGAATTGTAGTCCGCAACGCCTGTAATATTTATTGGTGGAGGTGCGCGTTTGCTTTCAATTTTCTTATCAGATTTTGGCTGCGCTTTCCGATTAGGTTCGTGTTGTGGAACAATCTCGGGCGATGAGCCGGCCTTGCGTTTTTTAGATGGTCTTCGTTTAAGTATCCAATCCGTTTCGCGAGCGAGTTCTTCTTCGTCCGTACTGTAGTGATGGCTACCCGGAGAAGGCTCACTATGAGTAACCGTATGCGTTTTTAAAGACTCGTTTTGAAGCAAAGAAACTTTATTCTCTGATTCAAGTTTCTCAATTTTGCTTTTGAGCTCCCGACACAACAGCTCCATTTCGTCGAGCCTCTTACGGAGCACGGCGTTTTCCTTTTTCAGAGTACTCTCTTCCAAGGTTTGCGTTTCCCGAATTAACACATCCGGGTTTGCGAGACTTTCATTTTGCGCTTTAGGAGAAGTCTTTTGAGGCGGAGATCTTTGTAGCCTTGAGATTTTCCTAAATGGGTTTATTAAATTTTGGTGCAATAAATAGCTCTCCCCAGAATCCGTAGAGCATGCCTCTTGCGAGGGTGGATTTGCCAGTTGAACTTGGCTGCCACCTGGGGTATTAATACCGTTTGTTGTGTTCATTGCATAAAATTTTAGTACCGTAATCTAAAGAAAGACGGCGGGTTGGCATTTTAGTCGCCTTTTACGACAGGCATGCCTCCGTGGGTATATTCTGACCCCTAACCCACAGGGGGTACAAGTATTGTTAACGTTTCAAAATTGCAAAAAAAAAAAAAAAAAACCTAATAATTTTATTATTTTTAGACCGTTCGATCATAGGGAAAAAACTTTTTCGAGTTCCCAATTCGAACACTAGTGTTCGAATACAGGCAACTTTGTCAAAAAAGTTTTTTCCCGTTCAGGTAATGAATATTACAGAATTAAAAATTTGTTTTTGTGTTTTTCTTTTCATAATCATATCGAAACCTAGGGGCCAATATTCGAACACTTTTTTCCTCAGTGTTCGGTCCAAGGAAACTTTATATTTTTTTTTGCCTTTGTCCGAACAGGTTTTATGTTTTCACGTTTGAAAGTGGAAAATATCTTACCTTTCTTAAATCGATTTGAAAACTAACTTATTTCAGACATAATGAAGCGAAAATACCAGACTTATAGTGAAGCTTCATTAGCAACCGCTTTAGAGGCTGCTCGGGAGGGTTGTTTAAGCTTTCGAGCAGCGAGTAGGGAGTTTGGTGTTCCCATAATTACCCTTCACGAAAGGGTTCATGGGAAGATCATAGATGGACTTAAGCGAATGGGCCCTTCCACAGTCCTTACAGAAAGTGAGGAACGCATGGTCGTAGAGTGGCTCATTAATATTGCGAAATGCGAATTCCCCCAAAAACCAAACGAACTCTTAGATGTGGTTAAAAAAAATAGTAAGGGATGAAAAGCGAGCAACTCCTTTCAAAGACGATCGACCAGGAAAGAAATGGTATTACAGTTTTTTGAAGCGAAATAAAGAGTTAAGTCTACGAATATCTGAATCTGTATGTAAAGCCAGAGCTGTCGTAACGGAAGAAAGCATCCGAAAATGGTTCCGTGATTTGGAATCATTTTTAGTGGAAATGAATGCTAAAGATATTTTGGACGATGCTTCACGGATTTTTAATGGGGATGAAACTTCCTTCAGTTTAGCCCCAAAAACTGGGAATGTTATTGGCCCCAAAGGCTTTCGAAATTTGTATGAGGTTAAATTGTCAAATGAAAAAGAAAACTTAGCGGTACTTTTGGTATTCAACTTGTCGAAAAAATGCCGAAAGATTGGATAATCGGTCGTTCTGAAACGGGATGGATGAGGTCGGAAACCTTTTACGAGTATGTTGCCAATGATTTTAATGGATGGCTTGATCGAAATCATATTCAACGACCAGTTTTTGTACTTGTTGATGGGCACAGATCACATTTGCCAATAGCTATAACCGAATTTTACTCGAACAATCAGATAATTCTCTACTCACTGCTCCCTAACACCACACACATTACGCAGCCTGCAGATGTGGGAGCGTTTAAAGGTATTAAAAGCGACTATAAATCATCAATAAGAGAATGGCAGCGTTTGCCTAGAAATATTGATAAATCCGTTTCAAAAATAAACTGCTGTGAAATACTTAAACTGGTTCTAGACAAAACCGATCGTTCTCAATGTGTACGCAATGCTTTCAAAAAATGTGGTATTTACCCTTTTGATCCATACGCTGTAGACTACAGAAAATGTGTTCAAAACACTCCGACAGCGGATTTTGAAGAGATTCCAGAAGTTTTAAATGAATCAAACACAGGTACATCAGAAATTAATGCTAACAACTTTCCGACAGTGGACTTTGGAGGGATTCAAGAAGTTTTAAATGACATTTTAGCAGATGACCTTATTTCTGACGGCAAAGCTACTTTACCTTTTTTGCATATGTATAGGTATCTGATATTTTTATTTTGATTTTTGATGAGGTTTTGAATCCGCTAAGTCTATATGTATAGGTATCCGATATTTTTATTTTCATTTTAGATGAGGTTTTGAATCCGCTAAGTCCGCTAGTTATAACTCTTGATAAAGTAAACGATCAAAGCAGTTCTCCCAGACTGACAAATACTACTCCCGGACCATCGTCATCCATACTGCATCCATTAGACTTACCAAGTTGCTCATCCAGCCCAGATCGTTGATTCTCCCAGATTGGGAAATACTACTCCCCGACCATCCTCATCTATACATATGCCATTAGACTCACCAGCTAGTTCTTGCTCAGGTTTTGACAAGCACTTAAAGTATCCTGAACCAGTAAAAACAAAAAAAGGGACAAACGTATTGCCTTCAAATAGACCTCCAATGTCTATTTCATCTGGCAAATGGAAGGAGTTTTACGAAAATCAGGAAAAAAGAAGACAGATGCGTAAAAAGAAAACTGATGCCAGGAAAGAAGAAATCAAAAACATAACGTGAAGAAAAACAACAAAGCAAGAAAAACAGTAGGTAAACCCAACTTCAGCTGAAAAGATGGACTAAAAAACATAGGATGTGATATATGTAACAAGTGGTTTCATTTGGCGTGTACTCAACTTTGTACCATGACATTCAATGAGGCTCAAAATAAAGATTTTGTGTGCAATTTTTGCGTTTAAATTTTAAGATTTAATTCAAACTTCAAGACTGAACTATGTACAAATTTTATTTTTTATTGTTTGTGAATTCTATTTACTTATTTTCTTTTAAGTTTAAAAGTTTTGTTATTGTTTTTTATGTTTTCGTTGTCAAAAAATTAAATAAAACAAATATATGGATTTCTCTCATTTCCTTTGTTTAAAATATACACGAAATACAGCGTTCGAAAAAGGGAAACTTTATGTTCAGGCTTAGGAAACTAATGTTCGACTACTGGGGAATAATGCTTTGTTTTAGTTTTTATTTTTTTATAAAAAAACAATAACAATTACAGGGAAAAACTTAACTTTATTTAACATTTTTTTAGTTATGGCTGCTCATTAATTTTTCAAAGCATATTTACATTCAACGGTTCTCTCACAGATAACGATTATTTTACAATGAACCACTAAGTGTTCGACTACTGGGGACACGACCCTACATGAAAAAAACAGGGCAACTTCTCTTTACAAAGTTGCCAAGTTTGGTGTGTAAATTTATTAATTCACACAATATATGTCTATGCTTATCAAAGCACTGCTAATAACATGAGGTCCGTTCGCGTACTTTCCGAGCCAAAAACTAATCAGTTGTCAAGTACAACATGATGAGAGAAGATCTAAACAAAATGTACTCGAATGAAAAGCGAGCCATTTCGAGCCAACTGTCATTAAAAAAATTATAATGAACAAATTAAACTCGTGTGAAAGCGGTAGTGCATGCGATCATATGAAAACACAAGCGTTTTCACTCAGCTGAGGCCTACCAACTCCTACTCTCAACCTCCACGCGGTGACAGCCGGGTGCCTAGTACCTTAATCCAAGAAATGGGTAACCAACCCCGTTTGGCGGATTCTTGGTGGCAGCAGATGAGAGAGGGGGGGAAGAGTGCTTTTCTCACTAGAGCACTTCTTCCTGTTCCAGGCGGCAGCGGACGAATTCCCTAGACGGAGTCAACGGTGGCGTCTATAGTTCCAGTTAGGTTGAACTTAGTGAATACCTTGCGCGAGCTGCTTCGACGTATTCGGATCACAGGTCGGTAAGGAATTTCCAATGTTGGTCAGGACATTGGAATAGAGATGGTGGCGGAGGAGCCCTTAATGGGCCAACGGCAGCGCTCATACTTCCGTAGTGGACTACTGGCACCGGTGTACCCGGCCCCTCGTCCTAGGGGAATAATTAAGGAACTGGCCCTCCAGGTTGGGGGTTGTGCCGTCGGGGTAACTTCCCTACCACGTAAAAAACGCATGGTTCCGAAACAACCAAAAGCCTCGGATAAGGATGACCCAACTAATGACGACCCCAGCAAACGAAATAAGGACAACGACCTTCGGATCTGTACGTGGAACGTTCTGTCCCTTTACAGACCACGTGCAGCCGAACAACTAGCAGAGGCTCTAGACTGCTATAAAGCAGATATTACCGCCATCCAGGAAGTGCGATGGGATGGGCCAGGCAAAAAGAAGATGAAAAACTGTGACATCTACTACGGTGATTGCTACAGAGGCAACAGGCAACGCTTATTCGGATGCGGATTTGTCATACGCGGCAGACTTAGGCAAGAAGTCTTAAGCTTCCGACACGTGAGCGAGCGTATTATGACTATCCGGATCAAGGCTAAATTCGCTAACATAAGCCTAATATGTGTTCATGCCCCCACAGAAGAAAAGGACCCTGCCTCCAAAGAGTGTTTCTACGAGCTCCTCGACAAAACATACGAGCAATGTCCTAAATACGACGTTAAGATCGTATTGGGCGATTTTAACGCCAAAATAGGAAAGGAGGACGTCTTCGGTAGAGCAGTCGGTAAGCATAGCCTACACGACACCACGTCTGATAACGGACTAAGGCTAATTGATTTCGCTGTGGAGCGAAATGTCACCATAGCAAGCACATGGTTTCCTCATCTCGATATTCATAAGCAGACATGGCGGTCCAATGATCATGTCACGATCAACCAAATTGATCATATTGCGATCGACGCAAGGCATGCCTCCAGTATTCTGGATGTCCGGACCTTCCGAGCGGCCAACATAGACTCGGATCATTACCTTGTTGTAGCCAAGGTACGAATGCGGATATCCCAATCTGAGCAACAAAGAAGAATCACTGTGAGAAAATTTAACGTCGAAAAGCTACAATCGCAAGAGACCGCCAGACTCTTCGCTGAACGCGTATCCCGAAATCTCTCAATCACCCCTTTGCCGCCAGCATCAAGTACCGAAGACCAGTGGCAACGCTGCCAACATGCCATCAGAAACGCCGCGACTGATGTGCTGGGTTTCGCTCGACCACCACCGCGAAACCCCTGGTTTGACGAAGAATGCCGGCGAGTGCATGCAGCAAAACAAGAGGCATACAAAGCGGCGCTGCAAAGGAAGACGAGAGCTGCTCGTGAGCTCTATGAGCAAAAGAGACGGGAAGAACATCGGCTTCTCCAAAAGAAGAAGAAAGAGCATGAGAAGCGCGCGTTTGAGAATATCGAGAGTCTATACTCCAGGAACAATGTACGGAAGTTTTACCAAAAGGTAAAAAGAACGTGTCAGAGAAGTAATACCCGTACAGAAACCTGTAGAGATGAGAATGGAAACCTCGTAGTAGAATCACAGTCGGTGCTGAGAATATGGAAAAACTACTTCTGCAGACTGTATAACGGCGACGAAGACCAACATCCCGCTGTCAGGCAGAATGAACCATTCAACATGGACGATGATAGTCAAAATTTCCGTCCACCTGACCAAAACGAAGTGAGGATAGCAATATCCAAGCTAAAATCGAACAAGGCTGCTGGACCTGACGGTTTACCGGCCGAACTTTTCAAGGCAGCTGGGGATGAATTGGTAGAGTGCATACACCAACTCATTTCTAATATTTGGTCAGAGGAGTGTATGCCTGATGAATGGAATCTCAGCATCGTTTGCCCGATCCACAAGAAAGGAGACCCCCTCAACTGCGCCAATTATAGAGGCATCAGTCTCCTCAACATCGCATACAAGATCTTTTCTGCGATATTGTGTGAACGCCTGAAACCTTTTATCAACAGCCTGATTGGACCCTATCAGTGCGGTTTCAGGCCAGGAAAGTCCACCATCGATCAAATCTTCACACTTCGGCAGATCCTGGAGAAAACCCAAGAATTCCAAATCGATACTCACCACCTCTTTATCGATTTCAAGGCCGCCTATGACAGCATCTATAGAGAAGAGCTTTATAGAACCATGTCTAGTTTTGACATCCCTGCCAAACTTGTCCGCCTGTGCAGGCTGACGATGGAGAACGCTCGCTGCTCCATCAAGGTCGGTAATGACCTCACCGAGACCTTTGATGTCAAAAAAGGCTTTAGACAAGGTGACGCGCTGTCATGTGACTTCTTCAATATTGTACTTGAACGGATTGTGCGGAACTCACAAGCCAACACCGGAGGCACAATCTATTACAAGTCTGTACAACTGCTTGCATACGCCGACGATATAGACATTATCGGAAGATCTCAGCGGGCTGTCACCGGTGCTTTTGCAAGCATTGAGGCGGAAGCGGCCAAAATGGGTTTGGCGATAAACGAGGGCAAAACCAAGTATATGCTGTCAACTAGAAGGGATAACCAACATCGACGAATTGGACAAAACGTCACCGTGGGCAGCTATAACTTCGAGGTAGTAAGGGACTTTGTCTACCTTGGCTCTGCTATAAATTCAGCAAACAAAATCAGCGCAGAAATCAATCGAAGAATAACTCTTGCCAATCGCTGTTTTTTTGGGCTTATAAGGCAATTCAACAGTAAAGCCCTCTCTCGAGCAACTAAGGAGACTCTATATAAGACCTTGATCATCCCAGTCCTACTTTACGGCGCTGAAACATGGACTTTATTAAAAGAGGATGAAGATATCCTTGGTCGCTTCGAGAGAAAAATTCTTCGTAAGATTTTCGGTCCCGTTTGCGTTGACGGGTTTTGGAGGAGAAGATTCAATCACGAACTATACGAGCTGTACAGCGACATCGACCTAGTCAAAAAACTGCGTATTGGACGTCTGAGATGGCTAGGACATGTAGAGCGAATGGACACCAACGCTCCGGCCCGCAGAGTCTTCGAATCTAACCCCGAGGGACGACGCAGTAGAGGGAATTATCGCCGTAGGTGGCGCGCACAAGTTCAAGGGGACCTCGACCAACTTGGAGTGCGCAACTGGAGGCAATTAGCTAAAGACCGAGCTAAATGGAGAGGCTTGTTGGTTGAGGCCCAGGTTCACCCCGAACTGTAGCGCCACCTAAGTAAGTAAGTAAGAAAGCCAACAGATTCATATTCAGGGTTATCGAGAATAAATTTTCCCCCGAACAAAAATTAGGTATCTTCAAAAATAGAGAAACAATTTATCGAAATTGAGTTGAAAATGCTCCTGAATTGTCATTCATGATACCTATTTCTTTTCCGCGGAATTAATTCCTCTTTTTTGAAGATACCTAATTTTTGTTCGGGGGAAAAATTCCGAGGGAAAATTTATTCACGATAATCCTAATTAAGTTAGGTATAATTTGGGTGAACTTCACACATTACAGCATTTTTTTCAAGATATTTTGCAAGTATTTTTTATGTCTTGACTATTTGAAATGGAATCAAGAAATCTTTGACACATTTAGCAATCAGCTGATTCCACTTGGCAGACCTGTACGTCCGTGCCGGTAGAAATTTTTCGAGCATATTCGTCAAAAGTATACAAAATTCTGCCTCAACTGCTATCCCAACGCTTATTTATATTAACATTCCAGCTGTCAGCTCCTTAGACAAGGCCAATCTACGTGCTGCTCACTTTGCAGCTAACTTCACTTCACCCTAGTGCTTCGTCTCCGCTTGTACTTGAGAGCGTTGAGACAAGTCCACTTTCGCACTCGTACAGTTGCAGGAGTACTCAAAGATCTAAACATACACAAATCAGCACAAATATCTTGATTCACGAAAGCTCCTCAATGACCGACAGTACGGTTTTAGTAGCAACAGGTCCAGTGGTGATTTGATGGCATATCTCACCGAGAAGTGGAACCAATCTCTCCATCACTTTGGCGAAACAAAGATGGCTCCGCTCGATATTTCTAAGGCATTTGACAGAGTTTGACATCAGGCTCTTTTGTTGAAAATGCGTACATATGGCATCGATGAGTCTCTTCTTCAATGGATTAGAAATAACCTTTCGGACGATGAGTCTCTTCTTCAATGGATTAGAAATAACCTTTCGGACCGTTCAATACAAGTTGTCTTAGACGGCTTCAAGTCTGCAATTCACCATGGTTTTTATGGGCTAAGAAAGCAATTGAGTAACAAAGCCCTACCTCGGACTACTACGGTAACTCTGCATTAGACACTAATCATCCCAGTCCTGCTGTATGGCGCAGAGGCATGGACTTCGTTAAAATCGGATGCCCTTGATTACTTTGAGGGAAAAGTTTTCGAGTGATCTTTGGTCCCGTCTGCAAAGACGACGAGTGGAGGAAAACCTACAATTTTAACTATACGGCTTATACAAGGATATCGACTAAGCTAGAAGAGTTCACATACAGCGACTAAGATGGGCGGGTCATGCAAATCCGATGGAGCCCAACGTTCCAGTCCGGAAAATCTTCGAATCCACCCCGGATGGACGGCGCAGTAGATACCGACCTCGCGGTAGGTGGCGCAAACAACTGGAGAGGAACCTCAACAATTGGGCGCGCAACTGGAGCAGCTGGCTCATAGCTGGGCTGGCTGCAGAGGTTTCTTGATTGAGGCCCAGGTCTACCCCGGACTGTAGCGCCACATACATATGTAAGTATGTAAGAATTCCCTTGTTCTGCAATAACATTTGTATTATTTAAATTTAAATTAATAATATTTACATTTTTAACCTTTTGATCTGTCGTCTGATCATTCCCCAGTTATTTTTACATTGAGCGAAAAACTGGTCTATAACTTAGAGCCAGCAAGATTAACTGGTAGAACAACTAACCAGGAAGGCTTTAGAAACGAAATTGAAGATATTCACCCTGAATGTCGTTGGCGTTTGTCGCTTTTCGACGATTGTTGTTTTATTCTCCTGATGTAGCACGAATTCATTTTCATAACTTTTTCACCGTAAAAGAGTTGTAATAGTATGCTTCACGACAAACAAATTGCTTAATAATGTTTAACGGTCAGCAGGTCGTAGCTATGAATAAAACGACGATCGTCGAAAAGCGACAAACGCCAACGACAATCAGGGTGAACCGGGATTACCGGAGAAATTCTCAAAGTTTTACCTAGAAAAGGATTGATTAAGCTTCTCCATATTGTAAATGCTGCGCTTATATTAAAACACGTGCCGAGCCAATGGAAAGTTGCGGAAGTCATAATGGTTTTAAAACCAGGAAAACCGCCAAATGAGGTAAAATCGTATAGACCAATTTCGCTTCTTCCAGTCATATCCAAAATTTTCGAGAGGATATTACTATCGCGTCTCCAACCGGTTATAGAAGAAAATAATCTTATCCCTGACCACCAGTTTGGGTTCAGAAGCAAGCATTCGACGATTGACCAGGTGCATAGAATTACTGACGTAATCGAGAAAGGACTTGAAGAAAAAAAGATTTGCTCAAGCGTATTTCTTGACGTCTCGCAAGCCTTTGACAAGGTGTGGCATGATGGCTTGAAATGCAAACTACGGCAAGTTCTCCCTGCATGCTTATACGATATTCTAGAATCATATCTCGTGAATAGACTCTTTCGTGTTAGACATGGAGTCGAATACTCCGAGTTCAAAGAAATTTCGGCTGGCGTACCGCAAGAAAACGTTCTTGGGCCGCTTCTCTATTTGCTGTATATACTCGTGATATACCGAACGAAGACGGCACTATCCTTGCTACGTTTGCCGATGACACCGCTATCCTAGCAGTAGGTAAAACAATCGAAGAAACGACTGCAAAACTGCAAAACGCACCGAATTTTTTATTTTTTATTTTTTGTGATGACTACGACTAAGTTGCCTTAACGAGTAGTTTACGCTTCTGTAGTGTTAATCGCGTTAGGTAGGTAGCTTTCCAGTGAAGGCACCTACTAATACCGTCATTACATGCGGTTTTTCCTTACGGCGCTAGGTCGAAAGGTCTTGTTCTTTGTAGTCGGCGCTCAAGGCTTGTCACGTCCATAGTACGGATTATTTCATTATTGCAATGAACACGAAGACGGGTACGAAGTTTGCGAACGCACCGAATAATGTAACTTTATTTAGTTAGCTTAATACAAGCAATACAAACTTAAGGCTAATTACCTAACAAAATAATCAATAACTTAACACTAATTTTTCTTTATTTTTTATTTTTGATTATTTTTTTTTTAAAACTAACAAAACAACTTAAAACTAGGAGTGAGGAGGTAAGGTACGTAGGGAGTTGCGAAGGCTAGATTTGCTACTGTGGTGCATGTCAAAGGCACCAGGGAACTTATTTGCATTACGTAGCATTCTGGTCAGAGGTTCATACTGGCCGTATTCAGTACGGTAATAGGGAAGGCGGAATAGGGGTGCTGATCTTAAACGTCGAGGGTAAGTATTAAACGAGATCAATTGCAGCAGATGGGGGTAGTCAATAGTTCCCGCTAATAATTGGTGCAGAGAAAGTATATCAGCGTGAACGCGACGTGTTTCTAAGGCTTGTAAGTCTAACAATTTTAGTCGGTTCTCATAGGGAGGTAAGATGTACGGGTCATTCCAGCGTAGACCTCGCAAGGCGAAACGGATGAATCTGCGCTGAACAGCTTCAATTCTACGACTGTGGACTTGATGGTATGGTGCCCAAGCCTGGCTGGCATACTCAAGAAGCGGTCTGCCGAAGGTCATGTAAAGAGATTTGGTTACATAGGGGTTAGAAAATTCCCTTGACCATCGTTTTATAAAGCCTAGTGTTGAGTTGGCTCTGTTGATTACGTTATCAATGTGGAAACGAAAGTTAAGTTCAGTGTCACAAATGATGCCAAGATCACGGATTAAGCTAACAATGGGAACAGGTTCATTGTTGAAAAAATAAGTTCTTGGAGGCAAGGGAGGGTGTCTACGAGAGTAAGTTATTGATGGGCATTTTGCGACGCTGAGTTCTAAAAGATTTTCTCGGCACCAGGTAAGGAAAAGGTTTAAATCAGCCTGCAGCGAGTGAGAATCAGTAATACAGGAAATTTGTTTTGAAATCCTCATATCGTCTGCGTAGATTGCCAGGTCGGATCCTTTAATGATAAGTTCCACATCGTTTATGGTCAATACAAATAAAAGAGGTCCTAAATAGCTGCCCTGAGGAACACCTGAGGTCGCAATGATTGGATTAGAAACGGAAGATCTAAAGAGGACCCTGTATTGGCGATGTTCTAAGTAGGATTTAACCCGTGAAATAAATGACGGCGGAAAACCAACAGCTGAAAGTTTTAGGAGTATGATTTTGTGAGAGATTTTGTCAAACGCTTTACTGAAGTCAGTAGCCACGACTTCTATTTATTGCATCTTTCAATTGCACATAATGTCGAAGAAACGAATTCGGTGAGGTTGGTGGTTGTAGATCTGCCCTTTAGGATCCCATGCTGCTTAGGGGAGAAGATCGATTTACAGTGGAAGAAGATCGAGTCATAAACAATACGTTCAAAAAGCTTGGGTATGCAAGAAAGCTTAGCAATGGGTCTATAGTTTAAAATTTCACTCTTGCTGCCTTTTTTGTGGATGGGGATGATAAATGACTCTTTCCAAAGTCTGGGGAAAACACCATGTGAGATTGATAATTGAAAAAGAGCAGCAAGGGGTGGAGCTAATTTGCAAACGCATTTTTTTAGAACTATGGCCGGAAGTCCGTCTGGGCCGGAAGACTAATCGTCCTTGAAAAGATTGATCTTATCAACCACTGTTGATACGCTTATATTTACAGATCTTAGGGAGGTTTGAGCGGAGCCGTTCAAGTAAGTTAAGTTAAGTTAAGATCGGGCTCCACAGAACGACTGGCTGAAGAAATCAGCAAAAAGTTGGGTTATTATTTTAGGATCTGCGGACGCGCAGTCAGAAAATTTTAATGTAGAGGGATACCCGTCAGATTTCCTTTTAGTGTTAATAAACTGAAAGAATCGTTTAGGGTTAGAAATAAGGTCGAACTGTAAATGAGTGGACGAGGGACTGGCGGATCGCCCTCAACGAATCTAAATCTGTTCACGTGAATTTCACTTATAAGAAAACTAATGACTTGCCATTTTTTCTAAATTCGGCCCGAATACCATTTGCAAACGAGGCCAACTACCTGGGAATGGTACTCGACGCAAGGCTGAAATGGAATTCGCACGTGAAAATGAAACGTAAAGAACTCGAAATCAAATATAGAGAAATGTACTGGTTACTCGGAAAACAATCCCAGCTCAGTACTGAGAACAAACTGCTTTTATACAAACAAGTTCTAAAGCCGGTGTGGACCTACGGTATACAACTTTCGGGTTGTCCAAAAAAACAAATTCCAATATGTTACAAACTTTTCAAAATAAAGTCCTAAAAGAAATTGTCCTATCACCGTGGTATAGTAGAAATGACGATATCCACAGGGATCTCGGAATTCCGACAATCGAAGCTGAAACTAGAAGCTTCGCGAGAAAGCATAGAAACCGACTAATCGGGCATGTCAACAATACAGTCTTTAAAATTTTGGACGAGAGCAATTTACTGCGCCGACTACAAAGGACGAAACCTTTTGACTTGCCGAGATAATGATTACCCGCGTCTAGATTGCGGAACATGCAGCATATTTCAATGGAAAGTAACCTGCCAAACGTTTTTATTTCGTGATGGAAAAATTGCTTGAAAAGTTATTACTTAGTTTCGATATATGTACCTAAAACAAATTTATATCGAAGGGTGGTGTTTTTTTTGTCAGTAAGAATCTGACACTACTATGAGCACGCGCTTGCTATTCTCATTAGTGTCTATGGAAGATTTTTCACCTACCCTTGCAAAAAAAAAAAAAAAAATCCAATTGTTTTATTTTTTCATTCCACAGCATTAACTATATATACATTTTGCTAAAAATTTGTATAACTGTACTTGTCTTGTTAACCCATTTTCGAAATATAAATATTTCGTTTGTTTGCAGCATAGCCACTCAGTACGAAAGAGAAATAAACTTTTTTCTCGATTCAACGAAAAAAAAAAGAAAACAAAGATCAGCCGATTCCCTTAACTTGCTACTACGCACTGCAGTAAAAAAAATTCTTTGCACCCTTGGCATAGCAGATCGCTGAACCCAATCTTGCTGCGATTTGCGCATGAACATAAATCCGTCAGAAACTAAAAAAAACGGTATGTGTCATTTCAGGATTAAGCACACGAAAATAGATGTACATATGTATGTATAAGGAAGAGATGGAACCGAAGACAATGAAAATTGTCGACCTTTTATCAGCCTTAGAACCTCACCGACTCCGCTCCCGACTTTTCGTCATGATCATGCAATAAAGAATTTTAATTAAGATGTTTTTCATTTTTTGTTTTATTTCAAATTTGTTTTTTGACAATTCTGCGAAAAAACTACACAGTAGTATTACAAAGAAAATGCATTACATTTTATACATCTTAGACAAAGCGAACGGAATTTACTGTTTTTTTTCAGTCTTCTTGGTGTTGTCATTTTGTCCATTACTTTTGTCCTCTTCGTTGTTCTTCACATTCAAATGTGCCGGACCGGTTTGTTGAATCTGCACAACCCTTTCGTTGCTCTTCAGTGCTTTCGCTGGTGGTGGTGCCTTTACAGTTAGTACACCATCTGTAGAAACTGTCGAGATTACGTCCTTGGCGTCATAACCTTTGGGCAAGTGGTATTTGCGCACAAACTGACGACTAATGTAGCCATGATCATCCTCACGCTCCTCGTGTTTGCCTTCGACCACAACGTGATTGTCAACCGTTTTGACCGTTAGCTCATTCGGTTTGAAATGACTTACGTCCATGCAAACCTGGAATCCATCCTTGCCCACTGTGAGGTTTTCCTTAGGATCACTTTTACCGCGCATCATCTGCAGAGATCTTCCGTATGGAGGGCAGCAGAGTGCTGATGCTAAATGCGACGATGGTACCCTTGGGCGATGAATGTCGATCGGATAGATTCCAAAGCCGAAGTCATTATCCAAACTGCGAAGTCCTAAATGGTAGTCATCAACTTCACGAGCGAGACCAGCTAACAGTGGAATTAGAGACATTTTTACTTAATTCGAAGATGAAATTCAGTTAAACAGTGCTATATTTAAAATCCCTTTATAAGAAATTAAGTTTATAACTTTTCAATCGATACTGAAGAGAAATGAGCACTCATCACAGTATTTATATTACTTTGGCGCTGAATATAATAAAGAAGAGACTGGGCGAGAATTTTCTCGAATGATACACAGGCTCAGAGGTAAATAGATTTTCTCTTTCATAGGCTGAATTGATTCCCTGTTTTTATTTTTCGAGAGATTTCTAGATGTAGCCTGGAGTGAAACAGTGGATTACTCTTTTTTTTACATGTTTTGTATTTGTGCCGGCATAATTCTTGATTACTATATTCTCATCTCACCCCTACACGAAGGGCGCTGAAAATAATAATAAAGAATAGACTGAGCGAGAATTATCTCGAATGATACACAAAGACGAAAAGATTTTCTCTTTCAAAAGCTGAATTCATTGTGTATCATGCATTTCATTTCCAGATATGCGTGAAGTAAAACAGTTGATTGCTGTTTTTTTATATGTTTTGTATTTGTGCCGGCATAATTCATTGATTGCTCTGTTTTGTATCTAAAATTAGAAAAGTCGTTGGGGCAGGTCAGTTGAGCTGTCCAACACAAAGATGTTACGAAGTACGGTATGTATGAATGCATAAGTACGTATTTGCAGGTAATTATGGATGAATGACTCGTTTATTGACTGATTTATGTGAATATACGAATAACTACATATGTACTGTACATACATTATATGTGTATATGCTTTTACAGATATATATTACTGGATCCAGTATCTAGGATTAGATTCTAAGTAAAAACTTAGACCTACATAATAACAATGGGGCAAATACTTTTCGTGAAAAATGTACATCAGGACTTTATTAAATTTTAATATACCTACATACATAGATATGCAATTATTATCATAGAAGAATAAGAAAATGTTAGGGGTTTCTAAGTTCTGTTTGTCCATCTGCGTTTTTGTATGCTCAACTGCGGCCTAAATGTATTCGCCATATCTGTTGTCTGTGATGTCACAATTCGATAATTTTCAATCTAATCTTGAAATGAACGGTGTTTTACTTGAAATCGATTTTTAAAATGTGATTTTCTGAAGAACGGTTCTAACGATTTTGCTCAATTTTCATACATATCGTATTTTGATGGTAAATGACTAACAAATGACTCTTAGGAGTAGAATCTCACTGGGAATTTCTCTGGAAATTTCGAACGGGAGAGGACGAATGGCGAGGCTCCTGCGCCACAAAACAGGATTAGTGTCGGTTGTTCTTTGGCACAGCTAGCCGCAACCGTAAACAAAATCATTACTCCGAAACGAAAACTAACGCCTCGGATTCGGATGGATAATTTGATGACGACCTTTGCCTATCGAACATGGATAACGATTGGATTCTGGAACGTTAAGACCACCCTGTACTTACTCCAGAAGGGGACTTACACTGGCAGATTCCTCCAAATGAAACGCGAATTCACACGTTAGAAAATAGACATCTTAAGGCCGAGCGAGATAAGATGGTTCAATGCTGGGGAATGCATCTCCCCATCGCTCTTCCATAGTGCGAATGTCCTGACGGAATCGTTCCCCTTGCTCTTCGGTTAAATCACCCCGATTTTCAGGAAAACGATCTAAATTACTGAAGAGGAAATGTAGCTTAATGCTCATGCTGCATCCAAGTTGCTGAAAGTGCAGCATTAGTTGCTCAATGTGTTAAGGGTAGTCGGCCGACTTTTTATTTCCCAATAAATTGTTCACTACTCAAACGAACTCATTCCACGCAGACTCTTCAATAACTGTCTTGCAATTGGTGAAATTAAAATCATTTATTAATTTCGGATTTGAGGATCATTAAGAATACCCGCTTTTATCTATTCAGTACTCAATTTTGGAAATATTTTTGTAATGTACTTTAAACACTCCCCATCTCTGTTAAGAGCTTTTACATACTGTTTCATTGACCCTAATTTAATATGCGGTCTCTTGACACTAGTGGAGCATTTATCACATTCAGCCTTCCCGGGACCAAAGCCTCTCTCAAAGGGCAATTTTTCTTTACTCAGTGCTCAGATTTAGTTCTGCTGTCCCATAAGCATATAAAACAGGAATGTTTCGTATAATCACCTTGCCGATCCAAGATGAAATTTGCCATTTGCAGACCTACGCATATAATCCAGCTATGTTCTATGTACTTTATTTTCTCCAAAACTAAAAATATCGTTCTTCTTCTTCTTTTTCTTCTTTAACTTTGGTTGAATGTGCAATAGACAAAGAACCCAGTTTAGTCCACGTAGGCTTGTTTTACAAATTTAGACACATTCAAGCGACATTCTTTGAACATGTATTCACCAAAAATGAAAGAAAAACTATTTACAGAAGTTCTTCTTGTTGACGACATTGCAGAAAATTTATAAAATCTGCTTAATTACTTCGCCGTTCGTAACAATTTATTGAATAAGAAGTACAATTCTAGGGGGTACTTACATCCCAATAACTCCAGCTGCTAGATAAAAGGTAGCGGTAAATTCATAATTGAAATAAATTGTTTTGTTGCCTATAAATGGTACTAGCTCATCACCCTCCCAGTGTTGTTTTAAAAAAGGTTCTAGAATATTGTGGTTTGTTTACGTATGATACAACTTTTACGCACAGTTTAAAGTGAGTAGTGCAATGTGTTTTGACTTTAGTTTAGGACTTTTTTCTCGATTGCAGATTTTACAACTAATGATTGAATTTACTGAAAACAAGAAAAACAAAAAATATCCCTCTTATGTTACTTTAGGTGTAGAAACATCATGAGCAGAAAAAGTATTTGGTTCAGTGCGAAATGTTGGGATCTAAAATAAAATATTTTCGAAAGAATGAATATTAGGACTAAAACTAATACACGGTCTTAAAGATCTTTAAATAATCTTTCAGGATCAGTTGAAACATTTCTAACCGTTTACATATTTTTGAAGATATGCAAGAATTCCTTATACAAACCATTGAAAACGACCCTCACGCACAATGCGCTTTGGCGCTCTGGCAAGGTGTTGCGACCGGAATTTTGCTCTGGCAATGTAGTTCTAGATTCACCAGTATATACTAGATGGTATACCAAAATTTGAGTTTGGTCAAAATAACTTAAAAATGTAAGTTTCTGTGTCATGTTTCGGGCGTTCTGGTAGGGGTTTGCGACCACCCAATCGCTCTGGCAATTTCACCACACCATATGATTTTGAATTGCGATTCATCAAGCAAAGAGTCAGAGTTGATACTATGATCTTACTTTCCAAGATTTTTTACAACTTTGAGGTCCCTAAAGCGCCCGGACCAGGTTCGCCAGAATTTCACATCTGTGATGTATCCGACCACGACAACCAAAAAATTAGCAACACTTTGTTCACAAAATAATCATGAAAAACTTTCACCAACTCTCCGTCTATAATATCGACAGGCTCCAGGTTCCCCAAGTGCGCCAACAGTTCAGGGACCACCTTGCCTTAGAAGCAGAAGCAATCAGCAGCACAATACAGGAGAACATGGATGTCCACTAGAATGTTGTGAGAAATACTTTTGCGACTGGGGCACGCACCTATGTCGGTAAAAGGGAGATATACCATCGCACGTGGCTTTCAGCAGACACCGGAAGATGGATCGATGAGCGTACAGCAATCAAAGCTCGGGTTGCAGCAGCCTCAGCAGTAGAGAGAACCGAGCTAGAAGCCCAATACCATGCGAAGAAGAAGGAAGTGCAGCGTAGTGTGAGACATGACAAATGTCAGCATGTCAACTCAGTGGCTTTAAGGGCTGAAGAAGTAGCGAGCAGTTGCTACAGTAGCACTGTTTATAGCATTACTAAGGAGCTCATTGGTGGTCGAAACTCCAAACACACTGTGAACGCCCTAGACGGTAACCTTCTCATCTCGGATGAGGACCAGCTCATTAGATGGAGAGAACATTTTGCTACAGTGCTAAACCACTTAGACGATGGCGGTATGATCTCGAATTCGAATGAGCAGTTCGAAGCAAGAAATCCCCGAATTCGCACCGCACCTAAAACCGAAATAATAACAGTAATCAAGACCATCAAAAAGAACAAGGCGGTGGGTATTAATGGCATCCCTGCCGAACTATTTCAAGCGGCTCCAAGTACATCGGTAGATTTGCAGCATCCTCTAATACGGAGAACTCGGGATAGTGAACAATTTCCGCAGGAGTGGAAAAGGGGGATGATCATTAAGCTTCCGAAAAAGGGAAGCTTGCGGAAACTGGAGAGGTATTTGCGTTCTTCCAGCTGTAGCTGGATTTCATTTAATTAGCTTAATACAAGCTGTAATTTGGGGACCTGCATTGCGATTGATCGGGAAACTACTGACTGCCCAAAACTTGGCTTGGGCCAGTAGCGCAACAATCAAGTTCGTGATGAAGTGCTTACTTTACCTCCTAGTGGTGGTCCCCGGGCAACTATACGTATAAACCCTTGTACGTATAGGCCAAAATTGTAAGTGCGGGTTGTCTAGGGCCTTGATTCTAGGCTAGGTAACGTGGGCCAGCAACCTGCGTTACTGAAACCAGCTCGCTACTGAAACCGACACTATGCCTCGGATAAGGACTGATCACATGTTGACGACTTTTGGCTATTGTACCCGGACAAAGATAGGTTTCTGGAATGTAAAGACGCTCCTCGACTCGGGAAGAGAAGGTCCTTACAATGCCAGATTCCTCCAACTGGAAAAGGAATTCATGCGATATAAACTGGACATTTTGGGGGTAAGTGAAGTAAGATGGTTAGAAGCGGGCGAGTACCAGTCTCCAACGCGTAACACTGTACTACTCTATTCTGGAAGACCATCCGGAAGTCCGCGGGAATATGGAGTCGGACTACTGCTAACAACAACAGCACGCAAGGGCCTGATTTCCTGGCAGCCTCATGGTGATAGGATTTTGACGGCCAGATTCCGGACTAGAGTACGACGCGTCACCATCATACAGTGTTACGCCCCAACGAATAGTTCGTCTGAGGACGAAAAGGAGAGCTTCTACAATCTCTTAAGCGCCGTCTTCAACACAACACCAAATGGAGACATTGTCATAGTGATGGGGGATTTGAATGCCAAGGTAGGCAGCGACAACGAAGGGCTCAAGCATGTAATCGGGAAGCATGGACTAGGCAACCGCAATGACAACGGCGAAAGGTTTGTGGATTTCTGCAATGCCAACCGCCTTGTGATAGGTGGCACCATGTTTGAGCACAAGACCTGCCACAAAGTCAGCTGGGTTTCCAATGACAGGCAAGCAACCTCCAACCAAATTGACCATTTTGCTATCAGCCGCCGCTTTAGAAGCAGTCTCCTGGACGTCCGAAACAGACGAGGGGCAGATGTGGGGATAGTACGTGATCACCATCTTATGATAGCTACTCTCCAACTACGCACTGCTGCAGTTCGAAGATCCCACGACAACACAAGAATGCCCAGGTTCAACATCGATAGACTTAGTGATCCCTCAGTGCGCCAACAATTAAGGGAGCACTTTTCGCAAGGTGTGGAAGCAATCAGCAGCTCAATGCCCGCAACCATCCAAGACCATTGGTGTGCTGTGAAAAATGTTTTTACATCTGGTGCTGAAAGAATTGTCGGTCGATCGCAGGGAAGACATAGGGCGTGGCTTTCCGAGGATACCTGGAGACGGATTGACGAACGAAAACAGCTAAAAGCTCGCGTTGCAGCTACCCCAGCAGCAGGGAGAAGCGAGCTAGAGTCCCTATATCGCATGAAGATGAGAGAAGTTCAGCGTAGCGTACGACGTGACAAGCGCAACTACATCAACGCGCTGGCTACAGAAGCAGAAGAAGCTGCACGGAGGTGCGACAGCAGGACTGTCTACAGAATCACGAAAGAGCTGACAGGTGGTCGCAGCTTCAGCCAATACCTAGTGAAAAGCCTAGACGGCTCCTTGCTCATTTCGGATGAGGACCAGCTCAAGAGATGGAAAGAGCATTTTGCTACGGTTTTGAACCGTGTATTCGCTAGCGATATGCTCCCAAATCAGACTGAGATGCCCGAGGTGAGAAGTTCCCGAATACGCACCACGACTCCCAGTAAAGATGAGATCATTACCGCGATCAAGGCACTCAAAACCAACAAGGCGGTAGGACTTGACGGTATTCCAGCAGAGCTCTTACGAGCAACGCCAACAACATCGGCTGAGCTTCTGCTTCCACTTATAAATAGAGCTTGGGAAGCTGAGAGCTTTCCTAACGAGTGGAAAAAGGGAATGATCGTCAAGCTTCCTAAGAAAGGAAATTTAATGGAGTGCGGAAACTGGAGGGGTATCTGCGTGCTGCCTGCTGTAGCTAAGATAATAGCTAAAATCATCCTTGAGCGAATCAAACAACATCTCGAAGACACACTCGATGCCGAACAAGCAGGTTTCCGCTCTGGATCCTCCTGTGCCGACCACATCAACACCCTGCGGATTATCATCGAACAGTGTATTGAATATCGATCGCCACTGCACCTGCTGTTCATCGATTTTGAGAAGGCGTTCGATAGTGTCAACAGGGAGTTTATTTGGTGTGCCTTACGCAGGAGAGGCATTCCCGATAAACTAATTGCTATTATCAAAGCTACATATGAAGGCTCCAAATGTCACGTTCTGCACAGGGGAAGGTTGTCTGAGGAATTTGAGATCCAAAGTGGGGTAAGACAAGGCTGTATCCTTTCACCAATATTATTCCTATTGGTGATTAGCGATGTGCTTCATGCAGCTTTGTCGACGGGAAACGGAGGAATTCGATGGACTCTTACATCTCAACTGAAGCATCTTGACTACGCAGACGATGTATGCTTACTCTCCCACAGAATTATGGACCTCCACCAAATGACAGCAGATGTGGAGAGGGAGGCAGGTGTCGTCGGGCTGAAAATTAATACGACAAAAACTAAAATCATCAGCCTTGGAACTAACTCATCGGCTCAAATATGCATTGCTGGACAACCGGTAGAGAGAGTAGAGGATTTCCAGTATCTTGGGAGTATTGTCTCGACCGATGGTGGAACCGAACTGGATATAGCCAACAGGATCGCCAAAGCAAAGTCCGCGTTCGGGATCTTGTCCAAAATATGGCGAAGCAATGCAATCAGTTTGAGCACCAAAATAAGACTGTTCCGCTCCAACGTTGAATCCGTGCTGCTATATGGTTGCAGCACGTGGAGAGTGACTACTACTATCACCAGAAAGCTGCAAACGTTCGTTAATAGGTGTCTGCGCAATATCTTAAGGATTTTCTGGCCTAATCGTATCTCTAACGAACACCTTTACGAGAGAACGGGTCAGGAACCAATAGGCACAACTATCCAACGGCGGAAGTGGCAGTGGATTGGTCACACGTTCCGAAAGGGTGACAGCTCCATAGCGAACCATGCTATGCAATGGAACCCTCTAACTCAGGATGGCAGAAGACCTGGCGGTCCGCGGAAAACATGGCGCAGAACAGTCGAGAAGGAGGCACGGCAGTTAGGGAAAAGTTGGGGAGAACTCAGACACATTGCCAGAAACCGTACACGATGGCGCGTAGGCGTAGTAGAGGCCCTAGGACCCGCAAGGGGATACAGGACATAAGAAGAAGCTGTAAAGAACTTAAATCTAATTTACAATGTGTACTTAAAAGCTAGTTAAAATTTACAAATATCAAGACCTGAGTGAGGAAGGGGAGTAAAGGGAGTTTCTAAGGGTGCTTTTACTGCACTGAAAATCAAAAAGGTTCTGACAGTCATTAGCAGAACGAAGAATTCGAGACATAGGCTTATTACAGCCGTAGTTTGTACGGTGAAACTTGAGGCAGAGGAGAGGTACTGATCTCAGAAAACGAGGGTTGGTGCTGAGTGAAATGGTTTGGAGCAGCATAGGACAATCAATATTGCCTGTTAATAGTTGATGTACAAATAGTATATCGGCAACTTTTCGACGCTTTTCAAGCGACTGCATGTTCAACAAGTTTAACCGATGCTCATAAGGAGGTAGGTTGAATCTGTCAGGCCACGGGATTCCGCGTAGAGCAAAACGGATGAACCTCCGTTGGACACACTCAATTCGATGTGAATGTGTATCGTGATAGGGAGACCAGACTTGACTGGCATATTCAAGAATTGGTTTTACAAATGTGAAGTACAGCGATTGCGTGACGTAAGGATTTGAGAATTCCTTGGACCAACGTTTCACATAACCTAGCGCAGAATTAGCCCTGCTAATAATATTGTCAATATAGCTACGAAAATTAAGCTCACTGTCGCATATGACGCCCAAATAAGGGAGAAAAGTGACAGTGGGAATAGGCTCGTCGCAAATCGCATACGTTCTGAAGTCTGTCGGAAGACGCTTCGGGGAATAAGTAATAGCTTGGCATTTGTTGGCATTCAGCTCAAGACAGTTTTTATTACACCAAGTAGAAAAGCTATTCAAGTCAGTTTGAAGTGCACGGGAGTCAGTGGGTGTGGAGATGTGTGTACAAATTTTCATCTCGTCCGCATAAACTGATAGGCGGGAATATTTAATTATGCCATCAACATCATTAATTGACAAAATGAAAATCAGGGGACGAAGATGGCTACCTTGAGGGACTCCAGAGGGGGCATAAATGGATCGGATACAAATGATCTAAAAAGGACTTCATATTTACGTTCATGTAGGTAGGATTTGATCCACGCGATATACCCAGGCGGAAAGCCGAGAAGGCTTTGCTGAAATCGGTAGCAACAACATCGACTTCCTTGCCATCTTCCAATGCGCACAGGGTGCTAGATACGAATTGGGTTATGTTTGTGGTTGTAGACCTTCCCTTTAAAAAACCATGTTGGTGAGAGGAAAATATAGATTTACAATGGAAAAACATTGCATCGTAAACAGTACTTTCGAATAGTTTAGGTATGCAGGAGAGTTTAGCTATAGGACGATAGTTCGAGATTTCGTTTTTTGGACCTTTTTTATGAAGGGCAATAATATAAGAGCTTTTCCAAAGCATAGGAAAAACGCTTTCAGAGAGAGACAGTTGGAACAGAGCCGTAAGGGGTAGAGCTAAGGAGTTTACACATTTTTTTAAAACTACGGCAGGTATACCGTCCGGGCCAGTGGAGTAATCGCATTTAAGTCTTTCAATCTTTTCTGTCACGAGAGCCACTGTTATGTCAATTGAAGTTAAAGGGGTCTGGGGACAATCTCTCATGTAAGAGAAGTAAGAATGGTCGGGCTCTGATGTGTGGTTGGAGAACGATTGACTAAAGAAATGAGCGAATAAATTTGCTATTATTTTAGGATCGCTCGACGATGTATTGGAGAATGTCAGAGTCGAAGGGTAGCTGTCTGTCTTTTTCTCGGTATTAATAAAATGAAAAAATCGTTTGGGGTCTGATTGCATACGGTCAATATATACGTTATAAAGGAAATCACAGAGTTCGGAAAAATGCGTATGTACAATAAAGTAATTGTTTAAGTTGAAATCAGAGCGAAATTCGAGGTAGATGCGCCAGAGCTTATTTCTTCTGTTGCGAAGTGAACGTAATTCTTTAGTATACCAAGGTGGAGATGACGAGAAACTCTTCTGTGGGATATATGGGACGGTTTGCATAAAACAGCTGAACATTTCAGAGTAAAACAATCCAAGTACATTATCGACAGAAATGTGTGTACTGTTAAAAATACTGTTGAAATTAATAGCGCTTAAAAGGTTATTAAGGTTGTGAAGTTTGCCTTGCGAAAATTAAAGCTGTACGAGTACTCTGATTGTACAGCATTTTTATTATTATTGTAAGACAATGTAAGAGCTAGAGGAGGGTGGTAATGATCCAATTTGGATAAGAGATGCTTGCTGAAACGAGGCAGTTTTCGGCATCTGACGAGAAAACGAGATCAAGTTGTCTGCCTAGGTTATTAGTGACACCACTTAACTGATATAAGCTGGAATCTGAGAGACAGTCAATGAAAAGGACTTCCTTTTCTGAAGAGGGGTTTATTGCAGTATAATGGGACTGATCGTTAGATGGAGCCCATTGGAGGTCGGGAAAATTAAAATCCCACAGAATTAAGACGGTATCGCGAGGATCAACAATAGCAAACAACGAATCGAACGCGTCTATGGCAAGCTGGTAGCTCTGCATGGGCTGGCAAGGTCGAATGTAGCAGCAAAGGATAAAAATGTTGTTGTTTGAAATTGTTATTTTGACACAAATGTACTCAAAATTAGATGTGAGCGAAGTTTTAACTAGTGTCGAGTCAAGGCGATTATGAACTGCCAGAAGAACACCTCGACCCGAAGAATCAGGGCCATGAACTGGCGGACTGATAAGCGAGAAGGTGCCAGCCACTAACTATTCGTCCTGAACCCTGTTTCGAAGTTACACGAAGTAACACGTGCAAAATACTGGGCCAAATTCGAGGCCCTAAGGCACACAAAAAAGTTCATCAACCTCAACCGTTGTAAGGCTAAGAAGCTACTTGAGTTTAGGAAAGCAGACTTGGACCTTAACAGGCTACTTGACTGGTCATTGCCCACTTAGGTACCATCTGCACAAAATAGGAGTACCAGATACTACGTCCGTATATGCCGGCTGTTTTTTTTTTTTTTTTGTCGAGAGCAGGTGAAAAAAATCTTCTAAAGAAACCATAAGGCCCGACCGCGCGTGCTTATGGTAGTGTGAGATTTTCACTCACTAAAAAAACACCTCTCTTCAAAATTAATACTACAACTAAGCCGACGCTAATCCAGCAGTTTTATTTTCGCTTACGAGACACGTGATTTTTGGAAAAAAGATGTTCGAATGTAGTAAGATACCGGCTATGTATGTGAAGAACAAAATGAGACGGCAGAACAGATTCTTTGTGAATGACCCATGAACGCAAGTAAAAAACTTCTCCACTTCTCCAAGGCTTTTTTGAACCCCTCAAACTTTTGGAATATTGAGCCTGGAGCTTTGTTGGGTTGAGGGGCACAATAGATCTTTGAGGTCGCAGTGCGTACAAAGCCTCAGTATATGTAGTACATATATTGTAGTATAGTAAGCCAGATCATACTTTTGTCATCTTTCCATATTGTTATCATGTTTTGGTTATTGATCTTACTCGCGTACCGTCTTTTATTTATGTATACTTCAACAGCGAGTGTTAAAATGCAATTCGTGTACATTCCTAATACTTTTGTGTTATAAATTTCACATTACTGCAAGTCAATATGAAATACACTCTTGTAATCGAATTTTCAACATTATACGAATTGCAGGAGCAATATGATGAATCATTTAAAAATGAATTGTCCTTAAACAAGTGAAGGGTGTACTCGTACATATCGTCCAAAAGTTTTTTTTATTATATTCTTTTCAAGAAAAACTTCTGTTTTCAAATTTTAATCAAAATGTATGTACATACATATGTCAAATTTACGTCTGTTGTGTCTATTGGCAACATAAATGACTGGATGAATTTATTTGAAACTTGATATCTGAGGACGCGTAAATTGGGATTTTTCGTTCTCTTAAATACATACATATGTAGGTATTTCATTATTAAATTTTTTTTTTTTTTTTTCGTGGGTACCTGAAAATCTTCATGAGACACTATGAGACCGTGTACGCATTATTAAAAATGGACTTTGTAAAGGAGAACCAATGCGCCACATCGCTGTTGCGGATGGGATGTAAAAGTGACCTGTATAGTTATAAACTACTTTAAAAACATTAAATCGGTTTTTCTCGAAAACGAAAGCGAATTGCGTCTTACTATTTTACAACGTTATTGAGGGAAACCTGCTATAGAACATACATAAATATATATATATATGTATGTATGTAAGCACATAAAATTAAAGGAATCTTTGATTCCCAGGTTTGATACTCCTCTTCTTAGGCGTGTCCTCACTAAGTATAACTTCATGTACATAGATACTACATCATATATTCATACATAATGAGTAAGCGATAAATAATATGATTGTAGCAAAAATACAAATGTGTGGAACTCTCCAGAACAAGAACCCCGAACTTAAGCAGCTGTTTCCAATTTTGTTTTTAAATGCACGTATCTCTTTTCAACCAGCTGTTTTATTTGCATTACTCTCTTTACTCGTCCGAACAAATTGCGGGATAGTCCAATCGTACAATTCAACATATTCTACTCTAGTTGAGAGTAAAGAAAAACGAATGCGAAACGAAAGAGTTGCAATGCTTTTCAGCTATTAATTACCAGAGCTTAATAATGATAGAAAAGAGAACGATCTCTTACTTTTCAATCAATCGCGTGTATTACATTATTTGGTAGGTGTGGTAGTACTCTTAGCAGAAACAATAAAAGCAGCGGTAGTGAGACCGTAGAACTGAGTAAAGAGAAATTATCCATCGCAAATAACTGACAAATTTAAAGGAAAAGGCTTTCAGTAAAAGTATTGTTTTCCACATACAAAAAGAAAATGACTTTAGTGCCGATTATGTACGACCTGGCCCGTGAAATAGACAACTACGCGAGTAGAACCTTTTCCGATGACTTTGGATTTGGACTGTATCCACAGGAAATATTCCAAACGCCAAGGTTCCCTAGAAGTCTTTTCAATCCTCGGCTCTTGCAATATCTGTTCACTCGGGTTACCCAACTGGAGGGAATTAGAGATAATAAGGAGAAGTTGACAGTGGAGAAGGATGGATTTCAAGTTATCGTCGACGTTAACCAGTTTAAACCGAACGAATTAATCGTCAAAACTACGGACAATTACATTGCGGTCGAGGGTGAACATGAAGAACGTGAAGATGATCACGGATTTATTTCAAGGCACTTTGTACGTAAATACTTGTTACCTAATGGATACAATCCTGATGAAGTCGTTTCCACAATTTCCTCGGATGGAATCTTAACGGTTAAAGCACCGGCACCACAAGAGTCCATTGAAGCAAATGAGCGAGTAGTTAAGATACAGGAAACTGGTTCTGCACACTTGGCGATTAAGGATAATAGCGATGATTCATCTACCGTCAAGAATAAACTATAAGATCTATGTGCATATGTATGTAGATTAAATGTACAATATTTTTACACCAAAACTTCTGATTGTTGTAACGCTAAGTACCTATATATGTAGGGTAGAGGCACCAGTATCCGGACAGTGCTAGTATCCGGACACTACGTCCTTTATTTAAAAGAAATAAGCAAATTTTACAGTTATAGTCTCAAACAACTCCCAAATAACAATCCTTTATGTATTATCCTTTATATTACACGTAAGTTTGTGTCTGAGGTCTAAGAGGACGGTAGTCTACGCCGTGTTTTGTCTAAAAAAAAATAGTACGACAGCCTACATAATATAAGTACTTTAAGCATTATTCATAAATTTATTCTAATTTAAAATGGTTTGTTTTCATAGAAAGATATATTACTTGTATGTATAAAATATAAAAGTAAAACATAACATATTACTTTTGGTAAAATAATTGGTGTCCGGATACTAAAACCGAAATTATAATTCTTTTCAGTTTCCAGACAGACTGTCCTGTCCGGCTACTGAAAATGTGAGCAAAATGTCAAAATCTTATTTGAAAACTTTTAAATGATAACTAAGTATATTTAAAACGATTTGAAGAAAGAGAATTTTATTTTTTTCTCAGATTTTCAGTATCCGGACAGGGTTTACTGAATGAGCAACCGCCTGTCCGGCTAATTAAAAACAAGGTTCAGTATCCGTACAACGTTATTTTGTATGTAATTAACGTACCTAGACTATTGAATAAGGTTTTCTACTATTAATATTTTTTTATATAATAACTTAACGAAGGCCTTGGAGGAAATAAGGACAAACAAATTAAGCGTAAGGAAAGCAGCTCTTAAATATGGCTTGTGTAAATCAACGTTGCATGATTGAAATGCAAACGACTTATTGGTGAGAAATCAACAAAAAAAAGCGTCCAGATCCTTACTTAACCGTCGAAGAAGAGGTACAGATTGTCCGGTGATGTGTCGACTTATGTAAATGTGGTTTTCTATTAAAAACATTTTTTTGAATACGGTACAGAAGATAATTAAAGACATGAAGAGAAAAAACCGTTCAAAAATGACCGGCCAGGGAAAACATAGATGCGATCATTTTTGAAAAGAAATCCTTCACTAGCAATAAGAGAAGGTGAACATATTAGCAAGGGTAGAGCAATAGTCATCCAGGAAGTCATAATGAAATAATTCAGTAATTTTAAAGATTATTTAAAAAGTGTTAACCAGGAATACATTATGGATGACCCGCCAAGAAACTTAAATGGAGACGAAAGCAGCTTTTGCCTCTGCCCGAAAAGTGGTTAAGTCACAGTCCACAAAGGATACACAAACGTGTACCAAATCTCTGCTGGAAATGAAAAAGAAACGCTAACAGTTCTGATTGTTTTTGCAGTCAATGGTAAATTGTTAGAGTCAACGGTGGTATTTCCATACCTACGTCCACCGAAAGATATTGTAGAGACTTAGAGAGTATGCCGAAATCCTGGTTCTTAGGAAGAAGTTAAAGCGGAGATCGATGCAAAGCGAATCGTTTTTCAAGTATGTCGCTAACGGTGTACATCAACGCTTATTGGCAGATAAAGTGGAACGGTCAGTTATTTTCCTTGTGGATGGGCACAAATCACACTTAACTTTAGAGCTCAGTGAGTTTTGTAGCAAGCGGTAAATCATTTTATATGCACTACCACCAAACACTGCCCATATCATGCAGCTAGAGGACGTTAGAGCGTTTAAGCCACTGTAATCCGATTGGAAGCAGACTGTACGCGAATGGTAATCGAAAAATCTGGGAAAAACAAACTTCTGCCCACTTTTTAATCAGGCAATTATTAAATATAAAGATATGGTGACCACCATACAAAATGGTTTTCGCAAATGTAGGTTATATCCACTTAATCCAACAGCTGTTGATTTCTCGAAATGCGTTAAGAATACTGCTGAAAACTGAATAATTGCCCAAGCTCCACAATCTCCCAGTTCAGCTCAATTCATGGAATTGACTAGATTTAGAATTGCTGCGGAGGTTATACTCGTAGAGTCATTATCAGAGCAGCTAAGAAATGTTGGAGTTGATGTTGAAATCGCCTTTAATCATTTCGTTTCTGAATATTTATATTTCCAACACAAAAAAGAGTTTCGATTTCACCAAAACTTCTGTGTCTGGACACTAAAATAAAAGTGTCCGGACACTAAATTCTACTGTTCGGATACCAGCGCAAATCGTATTTTTTTGAAAAACATAATTATATATTATACGTAGTCATTTCATTGCTTTTAGGGCCGGTCTGTTCACTCTCGGTTAACTTTAACCAGTGGTTATTCCAGCTGATAACCATCGATTGTGTTTGTTCACCGAAATTTTAACCAGAGAATCCATGGTTTGGTTAGTTAACCAGAGAAATCGATAACCAGCCGAATTTCCTCGGTTAACGTCACTTTAACCAATGATTTGCTGGAATTTTGTTCGTTCATGCTTAGTTTTGACACTGCGGGTTACTTTTGACTCAATATTATGCGACATAACAAAATTCTATGCAGATATTGTGCGATAAAAATACACATAATATACAAACATACATACATTTCAATGGCCAGCTAATCCTTCTGAGGGGAGGATGCTCAGGTGGACCCTCCCTCAATCCTTCTCGATCCTCCGCCATTGACTCCAACTCATCAGGAGAAATCCCTAGACGGCTCCAAGAGAGATGTCGGATTTGGTCCAACCATCTATTTCTAGGCCTTCCGCGGAGTCGCCTACTTGATGGCACGTCCACCATGGCACGTCTTGGAAACCGGTCTGGGGGCATACGCACTATGTGACCAAACCACCGAAGCATAGACTGTTCCGTTCGGAGAAGTAGCTGCTCAACATTGAGCGCCTTGCGTACTCTGGTGTTGCGCACTCGATCCCTACGAGTTATTCCAGCAACACCGCGAATGAACCTCAATTCGGCAGCTTCTATCCGCAATCTTATTCTTTCGGTCACTACCCAAATTTCATGACCATAGGTGAGTGTTGGAACATACACCGAGTTAAAAACCGATAGCTTAGCTTGAACACTAAGTTAGGCCTTATTTGCAACAGATTGACCAAGCTCTCTCAAAATTGATCCAGCCTGACCAATTCTACAGGATAACTCGGCATTGCTCTTCCCATCACTCGTGAATAAGACCCGAGGTGGAACTCTTCAGTGGAACTCCACTAATATGCAGAGTGCACTGAATGGGTTTTTTGGAAACGACCATTCTGACTTGTTCAGTTGATTCCAGCATCATCACAAATGGCTACAAACCTTTTGAGTGCGCGCTGAAGTTTGGTTTGAGAGGACCCAAGGATGACCAAATCATTCGCAAAGAGCAGATGACTAATCCCTAGGTCTCCCACTTTGAAACACTCCCCTCCACGGCTGCGCTGCAACCTCCAATCCATATATATAATAAAGAGGAGAGGTGGCAAAACGCACCATTGGCGGAGTTCAACGCCCACCGTGAAAGGTGTTGATTTAACACCGTTTATCCGAACACAGCTTCTACAGTTTGTATATAAAGACTGAATCGTCCTTAACAGGGAACCATCAATCCCATACTCCTGTAGAATACTCCAGAGTTTGCCTCGAGGAACCCTATCATATGCTTTTTCCAAATCCACAAAATAAGTGTCCCAGGCCTTTTCAAAAACCATTCTGGCCGGTTGTGCTTCTACCGGGACGAAAACCGCACTGCTCATCCCCCAAACTGTCCTCAACCACAGCTCTGGAATGCGTTTCTAGTATTTCAGCAAAGACTTTACCAGGGAGACATAAAAGAGATATACCCCTATAGTTGGCGCAATCTCTTTTGTCCCCTTTTTTAAAAAGAGGAACTGTCACCCTCATTTACCAATCACCAGGTGTTTCAGCGTATTCCCAGACCACTTTAATCACACGCGATAGCCATTGCACTCCCTCTTTACCTAAAGCTTTGAGCATTTCTGGCCGAATTTCATCCACAGATTTCATTGCTGATAATATAATAAATAAAAAATAACAAACAAAATGGAGTGAGTTGTTTTTATTTCACATCCATTCGAATTCTGTATGTAATTTCAAATTTCAACGTCTTCTATAAACGAACAAAACCGATAAACAAAAACAAAGTTAACCAGAGATTAATTTGACAAACGAGATGACAGATAAACTGGAAAATAGAACGAATTTCCACAAAGCTATGGTTTGGTGACCAAATTGAAAAATATTGTGAACAAACACTCTTTGGTTACCATATATTTATAACCATTGGTTAAGCAAAATCTGTGATAACCTAACCAGAGATTTAACCAACTGTGGACAGATCGGGCCTTAGTCCTATACAATATTATCAAAAAATATCTACACTTTTAGAAACAATATAAATATTTACTGTAGTCTTCGTAGTAAGAAAATAAAGTTAACTTAAAGTTTCGAAATGTGTTAACTGTCCGGCTACTAGTGCCTTTACCCTATTACATGTTGTGTTTGTATGTATAAAAATAAAGATATTTCTATAAATAAATAGCTACAAACTAAAATTTGTTGAGCTGTCGATGACTCGAAAAGTGTTGCAAACTATTGTTTGCCAATAATTACTAAGGTTTATGGTTGGAATATTAATTCGTACTGGTTTGTGCTGATGCTGAAATGAAGGTAAGCGTGAATAAATCGGAAGAAATGGTCGTTCCCAGAACGCCCATTCAGTGCACTCTGTATGTTAGTGGAGTCCGACTGAAGCAGGTGGATGGAAAGAGCAATGCCGAGTTATCCTGTAGAATTGGTCAGGCTGGATCAATTTTGAGAGAGCTTGTTCAATCTGTTATAAGCAACGCCGAACTTGGTGTTCAAGCTAAGCTATCGGTTTTTAACTCGGCGTGTGTTCCAACTCTCACTTTTGGTAATGAAATTTGGGTAGTGACCGAAAGAATAAGATCGCGGATACAAGCTGATGAAGTGAGGTTCCTAGATGTTAGAATAAGTTCGATCGATTTGCGATCGAGTGCGCAACGTCAGAGTACGCGAGGCGCACAATGTTGAGCAGCTATTTCTCCGAACGGAACGATCTATGCTTCAATGGTTTGGTCACGTTATGCGTATGCCCCCAAACCGGCTTCCAAGGCGTGCCATGGTTGCCGTGCCATCAGGTAGGCGACCCACTATGGATTATCGCAGAGCTGATCAAAAATACTTTTTTCAAAATGTTGCAAATTGCATACCTATGTTTTTGATTTTATTGTTTAGTCAAGAAGTCGTACTTTAATACTCACTTAGTTTTTCATGTACTTTACTTAGTACACAAAATAGAGAGTAAATTACGTTAGATTCCGGCAGTATGCAAATTCTGTAAATTTTGAGTAACAAATTACATATATACTTTCAGAGTTAGACCTTGAGCATTCGTTTCAAAGAAATTGCTGTCGTACGATATACATATAAAATTAAATATTGCTGCAGTAATTTTTATTCTAAATCTATCTTGTGATAAAGGGTCCAATGGCAATTAAATACACATATTGGGCATAGTTTCTATTTATATGCGTTTAAAATGTAAATAGCAACTACTCGTATTTATTAAATTTATTAAAATAAATAGAGTTGCCTAATTCCGGCCGTCTCCAGTGACCGGCCCTCATCAGAGAAAAATGTCATAAATAGTGAAATGAATGCCCTACTTCTCTCTTTGCAGTCATACTGTAGTCTGTTATCTCTTTCTTACACTCCTTCAAAATTTCACTTGAATTGACAAAGTCTTTCCTTAATTATGAGCTTATTGGTTGTGTGAACGCGTTACGACAAGGTATTCTGGAGTTGTTCTAGTAAATACAATAGAGCATGTGTGTTCCGGAATTAGTCTTTATTCCATAATTTCCAAAAGGTGAGTACAATAAGATGTGCTTTTTATAGTTAGTTATAGTATATTTCAATGAAAACTGCTTTAAAACATATAAAAATGTTAAACTGATGGTTTGTTTTAGAGTGGGCGGAGATAGGACACTGAAATTATCCATGTTGCCTATACTCGCCCCCCCCCGACCGGAGATAGGAAACTGTGTATTTTTTTTGTTATTTCGTTTCGAGCGAAATATGTGTATAACTGGACTATAACGACGCTCTCTGCTTCAAAAAGTCGTTGAAAATTAAAAATATCCAGTAGTCGGCCACACTTTTACAAACATAGACCTAGGTGACCGGATACTAGAAACGTGTGTCCTAACTTCGGCCCCGCTGAATTTTTGTAAGAGAAATCATTTTTCTCTCTAAATGTAGATAGTAAACTAGGTTTAAATTATAATTTTAAGTAATACACTACAATCAAAATGAATGACGCAACTAAGGGAAAGCGTGTAATCACTTACAGCGATCAAGTTTTGGTACAAGCTCTTCTAGAAATTAGACAAAATAAGATGCCCATTCGGAAAGCCGCTAGGGAGTTCGGAATTCCCAGAACTCTTCAAGATCGGATCCATGGAAAAGTTTTAGACGGACCTCGCAAAATTGGGCCCAGTACCATCCTATCCATTGAAGAAGAGAAGCTTGTCGACTGGCTCATAACTTTGGCCATGTGTGGCTTTCCGCAAAATTCAGAGGGTCTTCTACAGACGGTTCAAAAAATTCTGAAAGACGATTCTCGAAAAACCCCGTTTAAGGATAAGAAGCCAGGAAAAAAGTGGTACTATAGCTTCTTAAGGCGCCAATGTCAATATCATCCGCAGCCTGGAAGACTTTCACAAAAAGAAGGAAGAGTTGAAACTACAAAAGGCTGCTGAGATACAAGAAAACCTGCAGCGGCTAAGAAAAAAGGAAGAAAAATGCAATAAAAGGAAACCAGTAGCTCGAAAAGGACAAAAAAAATCATTCCTCGCTGTCCAACATGTGACGAGGATGTCCTTACAGACGTCGAAAATGACGATCTAAAAAACATCGGTTACGATCTTTGCGAAAAGACATTTCATCTGAAATGCACACCACTTTCGGCCATGTCCTTCGACGAAGCAGAAAAGGAGGATTTTATTTGTCATTCCTGTGTTAACTAATTACCTATTTTACTTATGATGTGAGAACTATATGTTAATTCCTTAATTTTTTTTTATTATGTCCAAAGAAGTTTAAGTTTTGTTTTGTTTTATTATTAATAAACTCTTTTTTTGAACATTAATCAAAATTTTTTTAACGATTTTCTAGTTTTATTTAAGAGGTGGGCGAGGTCAGACACATCGTTGGCCGAAATTAGGATGCGAGTGGCCGGACACTGGCAAATGTTTACTTTTTTATCAAAATCTGATTTAATTAATATTTTGAACAAAAATGTTAAGTTTTTAGTACGCCAATCGAATCTTAATTTTATAACGAATAACATAAAACAGAAATTGGTCCAAAAGGTTCAAAATCCCCGTTTTTATGAGACATTTTCTGTGAAATTTTCGTTAAGGGGCCGACCACTGGCGACTCTACCCTACATACTATAAAAATAAAAAATAATAAAAATAAAAAAAAAAAAAAATTGAATGTATGTATTAACTATGTACTACGAGTATGTCTATGCAAAACTTCAAAACAGTATTTTCAAAAATAAAAAGTTGTGGATTCTTGGTCAGAAAATGACCCATATAATCCAAAAAACTAAAGCGCGTATCCCTTTACTACCAAAATGTAAGGGGACTCCGCACGAAAACTAGAAATTTATTATTGGCATCTCATGCATCGATCCATGATGTGATTGCACTGACGGAAACTTGGCTCAATTTTACCTTTTTAAACACGGAATTATTCTCCACAGACTTTGAGGTATATCGTAAAGATAGACACTTAGATATTGAGCATCTAAGGGGTGGTGGAGTCTTAATTGCTGTTCGAAATTCTTTGCAAAGTTGTATCTTTCCAATGCCTAATACAGACTCGCTAGACGTTATCTGTGTGAAATTAAATCTAGGTTATAAGTTCGTTATAATTATTAACATTTATATTCCTTCTGAAAGCTCGATCGAGGTATATAAGCATGCTACTGATGCCATAAATTATGTATCGGAAAATTGTAATCCTCTCGACGACATTTTATTGGTGGGTGATTTTAATCTACCCAACTTAAAGTGGACCCTTTCTGACGACGAACTTAGTTTTGTGGTAGCTCATGCGTCTTTACCTCAAGAAACAAATTTGGTGGACAATGTTATGTCTTGTTGATTACTGCAACTAAGCAGTATAAAAAATTTTCTTGACAGACAACTTGACCTGGTTTTTTATACAAATTCGAGCAGTTGTATTGTGGAACCTAGTTCCACCACGATGAGTATTATTGACGCGTATCATCCTCCACTTCACGTTATTCTTTCTCATGACGACGTGGTTCATGATACTTTTGAAAATCTTACTCTTGAATTTGATTTTAAGAAATCAGACTTTAATTTACTGAACGAACTAATATCTACCATTGATTTTGTAGGAATCTTCAACAGCAATAGTAATATTAAACAAATGACTGAACATTTTTACATACGTATATTTGACTGTTTTATCTCGTCCGTACCTGTAAGAAACACACGTAAGGATATGTCTACAACTGCACCTTGGTACAATAACCAATTACGGAGTCTGCGTAATAAAAGAAGTAAAGCGAGCAAAAATTATTTAACGACAAACAGAACAAGCGATTATAACCAGTTTGCTATCCTCTATAGAGACTTTCAAATCTTATCGACAAATCTATATGATATTTACATTAATAAAATGCGTGGCTCACTTCTGTACGATCCCAAAGTTTTCTGGAAATTTGTAAACAGTAAAAAAAAAACGGATGATTATCCTGCTAATATGTCTTACTTAAGCGAATCAAGCAGCAGCCCTCATGAATTCTGCAATATGTTCTCTTCATTATTTGGTCTATCTTTCTGTTCCGACAACTATTCACCTACCCAAAGTAATTTTGCCCACCTTGAAGGTTTCTCTAGCAGCTCAATGGGCCAGATTTCAATAATTGATGAAGATGTGAGAGAGCATTTAGCTTTACTTAGCAACGATACTACCTGTGGCCCTGATGGAATTCCTCCGATTGTGTTAAAATATTGTTGCAATACTTTGGCAACACCCTTAGCCGTGCTATTTCAGGCATCATTAAAGCAGATCATTTTTCCTAAAATTTGGAAAAACTCTTTTATTATTCCAATACACAAAAAGGGAAATCGAGGTGAAATTTCTAATTATAGACCTATTGCCAAGCTATCATGTGTGCCAAAACTGTTCGAGGCTATAGTTTGTAAGGGTTTTTATTTTGCTTGTAAACCATTTCTTTCAACCAAGCAGCATGGGTTCATGAATAGAAGATCCACTGTTACGAACCTGTTGGAATTTACTTCTTTTACAAACAAAGTTGTCGAAGAGGGTGGTCAGGTCGACTGTATTTATACAGATTTTAGCAAGGCCTTTGACAAACTTTCTCACAGCTTAATTCTGTTTAAAATGACGTCTTTGGGCTTTCCAAATCATTTCGTTGGATGGATATGTTCTTACCTTGAAGAACGAACTTATCAAGTTTTATTTCGGGGAATAACATCCGATGCAATCCTCGGTACATCCGGTGTACCCCAAGGAAGTCACTTAGGTCCTCTTTTATTTATCATTGCGGTCAATGACGTGGTGGCAATACTTAAGAGTACTCGAATCTTAATCTATGCTGACGACATAAAAATCTTTAGACTTGTTCGCAGTCAATCTGATTGCATTGCTATGCAGAATGATTTAGAAACGTTCGCTGAGTGGTGCTGTAATAACAATTTATTTTTGAACGTATCTAAATGCCAGTCAATGATCTTTTCAAGAAAACGTCATTTAATAAGTTATGATTACAATCTCAATGAATCTGTACCTAACAAAGTCACATCAATATGTGATTTAGGAGTGCATTTTTCTCAAAATATCGACTTCGATTTTCAAATTACTTACTTACTTAGGTGGCGCTACAGTTCGGGGTGAACCTGGGCCTCAACCAACAAGCCTCTCCATTTAGCTCGGTCTTTAGCTAATTGCCTCCAGTTGCGCACTCCAAGTTGGTCGAGGTCCCCTTGAACTTGTGCGCGCCACCTACGGCGATGATTCCCTCTACTGCGTCGTCCCTCCGGGTTAGATTCGAAGACTCTGCGGGCCGGAGCGTTGGTGTCCATTCGCTCTACATGTCCTAGCCATCTCAGACGTCCAATACGCAGTTTTTTGACTAGGTCGATGTCGCTGTACATCTCGTATAGTTCGTTATTGAATCTTCTCCTCCAAAACCCGTCAACACAAACGGGACCGAAAATCTTACGAAGAATTTTTCTCTCGAAGCGACCAAGGATATCTTCATCCTCTTTTAATAAAGTCCATGTTTCAGCGCCGTAAAGCAGGACTGGGATGATCAAGGTCTTATATAGAGTCTCCTTAGTTGTTCGAGATAGGGCTTTACTGTTGAATTGCCTTATAAGCCCAAAAAAACAGCGATTGGCAAGAGTTATTCTTCGATTGATTTCTACGCTGATTTTATTAGAAGAATTTATAGCAGAGCCAAGGTAGACAAAGTCCCTTACTACCTCGAAGTTATAGCTGCCCACTGTGACGTTTGTCCAATTCGTCGGTGTTGGTTTTCCCTTCTAGTTGACAGCATATACTTGGTTTTGCCCTCGTTTATCGCCAAACCCATTTTGGCCGCTTCCGCCTCAATGCTTGCAAAAGCACCGGTGACAGCCCGCTGAGATCTTCCGATAATGTCTATATCGTCGGCGTATGCAAGCAGTTGTACAGACTTGTAATAGATTGCGCCTCCGGTGTTGGCTTGTGAGTTCCGCACAATCCGTTCAAGTACAATATTGAAGAAGTCACATGACAGCGCGTCACCTTGTCTAAGGCCTTTTTTGACATCAAAGGTCTCGGTGAGGTCATTACCGACCTTGATGGAGCAGCGAGCGTTCTCCATCGTCAGCCTGCACAGACGGACAAGTTTGGCAGGGATGTCAAAACTAGACATGGCTATATAAAGCTCTTCTCTATAGATGCTGTCATAGGTGGTGAGTATCGATTTGGAATTCTTGGGTTTTCTCCAGTATCTGCTGAAGTGTGAAGATTTGATCGATGGTGGACTTTCCTGGCCTGAAACCGCACTGATAGGGTCCAATCAGGCTGTTGATAAAGGGTTTCAGGCGTTCACACAATATCGCAGAAAAGATCTTGTATGCGATGTTGAGGAGACTGATGCCTCTATAATTGGCGCAGTTGAGGGGGTCTCCTTTCTTGTGGATCGGGCAAACGATACTGAGATTCCATTCATCAGGCATACACTCGTCTGACCAAATATTAGAAATGAGTTGGTGTATGCACTCTACCAATTCATCCCCAGCTGCCTTGAAAAGTTCGGCCGGTAAGCCATCAGGTCCAGCAGCCTTGTTGGATTTTAGCTTGGATATTGCTATCCTCACTTCGTTTTGGTCAGGTGGACGGAAATTTTGACTATCATCGTCTATGTTGAATGGTTCATTCTGCCTGACAGCGGGATGTTGGTCTTCGTCGCCGTTATACAGTCTGCAGAAGTAGTTTTTCCATATTCTCAGCACCGACTGTGATTCTACTACGAGGTATCCATTTTCATCTCTACAGGTTTCTGTACGGGTATTACTTCTTTGACACGTTCTTTTTACCTTTTGGTAAAACTTCCGTACATTGTTCCTGGAGTATAGACTCTCGATATTCTCAAACGCGCGCTTCTCATGCTCTTTCTTCTTCTTTTGGAGAAGCCGATGTTCTTCCCGTCTCTTTTGCTCGTAGAGCTCACGAGCAGCTCTCGTCTTCCTTTGCAGCGCCGCTTTGTATGCCTCTTGTTTTGCTGCATGCACTCGCCGGCATTCTTCGTCAAACCAGGGGTTTCGCGGTGGTGGTCGAGCGAGATCCAACACATCAGTCGCGGCGTTTCTGATGGCATCTTGGCAGCGTTGCCACTGGTCTTCGGTACTTGATGCTGGCGGCATAGGGGTGATTGAGAGATTTCGGGGTACGCGTTCAGCGAAGAGTCTGGCGGTCTCTTGCGATTGTAGCTTTTCGACGTTAAATTTTCTCACAGTAATTCTTCTTTGTTGCTCAGATTGGGATATCCGCATTCGTACCTTGGCTACAACAAGGTAATGATCCGAGTCTATGTTGGCCGCTCGGAAGGTCCGGACATCCAGAATACTGGAGGCATGCCTTGCGTCGATCGCAATATGATCAATTTGGTTGATCGTTACATGATCATTTGACCGCCATGTCTGCTTATGAATATCGAGATGAGGAAACCATGTGCTTGCTATGGTGACATTTCGCTCCACGGCGAAATCAATTAGCCTTAGTCCGTTATCAGACGTGGTGTCGTGTAGGCTATGCTTACCGACTGCCCTACCAAAGACGTCCTCCTTTCCTATTTTGGCGTTAAAATCGCCCAATACGATTTTAACGTCGTATTTAGGACATTGCTCGTATGTTTTGTCGAGGAGCTCGTAGAAACACTCTTTGGTGGCAGGGTCCTTTTCTTCCGTGGAGGCATGAACACATATTAGGCTTATGTTAGCGAATTTAGCCTTGATCCGGATCGTCATAATACGCTCGCTCACGTGTCGGAAGCTTAAGACTTCTTGCCTAAGTCTGCCGCGTATGACAAATCCGCATCCGAATAAGCGTTGCCTGTTGCCTCTGTAGCAATCACCGTAGTAGATGTCACAGTTTTTCATCCTCTTTTTGCCCGGCCCATCCCATCGCACTTCCTGGATGGCGGTAATATCTGCTTTATAGCAGTCTAGGGCCTCTGTTGTTCGGCTGCACGTGGTCTGTAAAGGGACAGAACATTCCACGTACAGATCCGAAGGTCGTTGTCCTTATTTCGTTTGCTGGGGTCGTCATTAGTTGAGTCATCCTTATCCGAGGCTTTTGGTTGTTTCGGAACCATGCGGTTTTTACGTGGTAGGGAAGTTACCCCGACGGCACAACCCCCAACCTGGAGGGCCAGTTCCTTAATTATTCCCCAAGGACGAGGGGCCGGGTACACCGGTGCCAGTAGTCCACTACGGGAGTATGAGTGCTGCCGTTGGCCCATTAAGGGCTCCTCCGCCACCATCTCTATTCCAATGGTCCTGACCAACATTGGAAATTCCTTACCGACCTGTGATCCGAATACGTCAAAGCAGCTCGCGCAAGGTGTTCACTAAGTTCAACCTAACTGGAACTATAGACGCCACCGTTGACTCCATCTAGGGAATTCGTCCGCTGCCGCCTGGAACAGGAAAAAGCGCTCTAGTGAGAAAAGCACTCTTCCCCCCTCTCTCATCTGCTGCCACCAAGAATCCGCCAAACGGGGTTGGTTACCCATTTCTTGGATTAAGGTACTAGGCACCCGGCTGTCACCGCGTGGAGGTAATTTTTCAAATTGAACAGATTGTCAATAAAGCGAATTCAATGCTTGGCTTTATAAAATGTTGGAGTAAAGAATTCAAGTGTCCCTTTATAACATCCACGCTTTATAATACCTTTGTTCGTCCGCAGTTAGAGTATTCGTCTAACATTTGGTCTCCAATGTATGCAGTACACATTACCCGTATTGAATCGGTACAGCGTAAGTTTGTCCGATTTGCACTTCGCCATTTAAACTGGAATGACCCTACACGTCTTCCACCATATTGCGACCGCCTTCTTCTCCTTAATCGTCATTCTTTGGAGAAACGTAGCGAAGTATGTGATGTAGTATTTTTACACCAGCTGGTAAATTGTTTTATTGACTCGCCGGATCTTTTTAATGAAGTCGGTTTAAACGTAAGATGCTACAACTCCAGAAATACCGAAATTTTCCGCGTAAATTTCCACCGAACGAACTACGGTTCTAACGAACCTCTTACACGTATGGCGAAGGAAGTAAATAGTAACCGCGACAAATTTGATTACAACCATAGTAAATTAAATTTAAAACATAAATTATACGAACGATACTAGTTTCTTTGTTGAAAGTGTTTAGTGTAATGTTTGACTCTTATGCGTAGCATATTCATTTTTAGTTCATACTTTTGTTTAGTATGCAATCTGCTCTTTGTTTACTTGTCCAGTCTTTTTGTGTAAGGTGTTAGGCTTTATAATAATTCACATTACTAACAACTAACACCACGCTAAATGATGACTGTGACAAGCTGGGTATTACTTTAGTAGCTGATTTGAGTGTTTCTCTTTCAGTTCAAAGTAATATTCGTCACAAAATGCTTGCCCTTAAGCAGTACTGATAGCGTTAAATAGTACCCCATAGACCCCAGTAGGCCTAGAAGTAGATGGTTGGATCAAGTCCGACATCTCTCCTGGAGCCGTCTAGATATTCCCCCTGATGAGTTGGAGTCAATTGCGGAGGATCGAGAAGGATGGACAGTCTAACAGAACTTCCTAGCCCCGCAATACACATGAAGGATTAGCGGCATTGAAAATGTATCTATGTTTATATGTATGTATAGTCGGAACATTACTAAATTAATTAGATTTCTTAAATTGCAATTAAAAGTTCTGTATTGCTCTGTCATTAAAAGCGAACATTTATTTTTTAGAATAAATAATACGCCATATTCATAAATATGTATAGACATGCGTATGTATTTCATATCTAGCTTAGATATTAATTTTGAGCCAGATTGACTATCAGCCGTTTAATGAAAAAAATACAGATTCCGCCTTGAATTGTGACTCCACAGAACTCAGAACCATTCAACACAGTCGATGATAGTCAAAATTTCCGTCCACCTGATTAAAGCGAAGTGAGGATAACAATATGCAAGGCTGCTGGACCTGGCGGCTTACCGGCTGAACTTTTCAAGGAAGCTGGTGATGAATTTGTAGAGCGCATACCAACACATACCAACTCATCTCTAAGATTTGGTCAGACGACTGTATGCCTTATGAATGGAATCTCAGCATAGTTACACACAAAATCTTTTCAGCGATATTGTGTGATCGCTTTTTATCAACATCCTGATTAGTGCCTTGTGGGCGCCGTGGCGTAAGTGCTTAGTGTGTCGGATCGCTACGCATGCGGTTCCAAGTTCGAATCCCAGAAAATACCAAAAAGTTTTTCACGGTCCCACCTCTCGCGAGCATCTGACATACACCCGAGAGTAGTGTTGTCACGAAAAAGCTTCTCAAATCGCCGTTCGGATTCGGCATTAAACTTGTAGGTCCCTTCCTTTCGTGTGAAAAACATTACGCACACAACATGTTGCGAGAAGCTAGGCCCTGACACTTTAAAGAGCTGTTGCGCCAAATATTTGTATTTTTGTTTGTTTGATTAGTGCCTATCAGTGCGGCTTCATGCCCAGTAAAGTCCACTATCGAACAAATCTTCGAACCTCGACAGATCATGGAAAAAACTCAGGAAGTCCAAATCTCTTCATCGATATAGGAGCTATATAGAGCCATGTCTAGTTTTGCCAACACTACCAAACTTATCCGTCTGTGCAGGATGACGGTGAAGAACGCTCGCTGCTCCATCAAGGTTGGTAATGACGTCACCGTGACCTTCGATGTCAAAAAAGGTTTTAGACAAGGTGACGCGCTTTCATACGACTTCTTTAATACTGACTGAACAAATTGTGCGGAACTTACAAGCCAAGACCAAATGCACAATCTATCAAAAGTCCGTACAACTGCTTGCATACGCCGACGATATTGATACTGGAATAACTCAGCGGGCTTTCACCGGAGCCTTTACAATCATTGAAGCAGAAGCGGTCAAAATGGGTTTAGCGATAAACGAGGGCAAAGGCCAAGTATATGCTGTCAACAAGAAGATTCAATCAACACCGACGAATTGGACAGGACGTCAAAGTGGGCAGCTAAAACTTCCAGGTAGTCAGGGACTTTGCATAACTTGACTCTGCTATAAATTCTGAAAACGACACCAGAGCAGAAGTCAAGCGAAGGATAACGTTTGCCAATCGCTCATTTTTTTTTTGCTTATAAGGCAATTCAACAGTAAAGCCCTATCTCGAACAACTAAGGAGTCTCACGCAAACAAGATTAAACATATAAAATTTTAAATGGTTTTAGTTAATGTAACAAACAATAAAGTGTTTTTCTGAATTAGTTTTAGTCTGATTTACTTTTTAAGACATTATGGTAATTACTAAATACGCATATTCATTTCAATTTTATTAAAGAAATAATAATAATTATGGTATCAATCAATGCTTGTAAATAGATAAAGTGGTAAATAACAAGGAAATGAACACACGATGAGACAGATAGTAACAAGGAGAAAAATAGATATATTTTAGTATGGAGAATTAAAAATAAATGAAAAGAACATAAAAAAAAAAAAAAAACGTAAAATGACAACAAGACATTAAGAGTGAAGAATGCAGAATTCTCAAATTTAAATTCTGTTATATTATAACAATTCTGCATTTGAATGGTACTATAAAATGAAATAAATAACATTTACTTTGAACCCTCAGTAACTAAAAAACGGTATATGATTGAAAGTTTTACTTGTCATTTCAGGATTAAGCACACGAAAATACATGTACAAGGAAGAGATGGAATCTAAACATTGTCGACGTTTTATCGACCTTAACACCTCACCGATTCCCGTTGCTGGGGCCTCACTCTGTATTGCTACTCTAAAGTCAAATCATTCGAATTCGCAGAATTGTCACTCTGTAATTCGAATCGCAAATCCAAATTTACGAAAATCGAACAAACTTTTGTTGCCAACTTCAATGTCAATTTCTTATCGCAAATCCGGCACTCTGCATTGCTAAACGAAATGTCAAAGTAACTCGGATTCGCATCATTTTGTTCTATTCCTATTTGGTTTGCGGATGTTGAGGTAAGGAATTGTGTTTCTATTAAAATGTAAGTTTTTTATGACATAAAAAGTTAAAATACAATGAAAGTGATATACCTACATCAAATAATTTTGTGAAATTACTTTATTAAAACGTGTGAAGGCAGTCTACCAAAAATCAAATGTAAATGCTCCACCTTAACTTCTCTTGAAGAGAAAGTAATATATATGTAGAAACTTGAATTTGTTTAATGTTTAATTTTATTGACAAAATAAAATGAAAGAGAGCAATTTACATAAAAAAGAACACAAGTAGTTTTAATCTGTGTAGAGAATAAAAAAGAACACAAGTAGTTTTAATCTGCCGAAACTTCCAGGATGAACCGCCGACTTGTAGCTCGCCACCGTGGTTGGAAAAAGACTCCTCGATACCTGCTCAATCATCGCCGTTGCCGTCGTTGCCGGTGTTTTTTAGAAGAAATTCCACACGCCAAACGAGTGGAGAATCCGATACCACGTTATCACTTTTATGGCGAACGTTGCCACAAAACCCACACCGCATACAGTGGCCAATATTATGAAGATCTTTCTTGCTGAAATTTTTGATTCTCTTTTCGCCAAATGCCCAGCCGCAGCATTTTATACGGCTACATATGGGTCATCGAGAAAACAAACGAGAAATATGATCTCTGTGCCGTTGACTCCCGACGACGCGACGACGACTGGAAAGAAACAAATGAAATAGTAGGCGAAGGAATGCGCTTATCGCATTACTTGACCTCGTCAATGTTTGTGTCAATGACACATGGAATTTAAGAAATAGTGTACTCATCCTACATACATATTTGCTGGATCTCACCGTAGCAGTGGATAAAATGAGTAAAGTGGAAAATACATGATACAACTGTTGTACCAACGGTTTGACAGCTTTGGTGCTGTATACGATAATTGTGTCGCGTGTATCCACACAACCGACCGTTGTACCGATATCGTATGCTCGCCTGGTGTTGACTGTGCAACCGCTGTAACATACACAAATTGTATGGAAATTATATGGTGTATGTGTAAGGTGACCATAATTTGTTCCTCTCAAAGCGGGACACCTGTACATTTCTTTCGGCAAAACATACATTTTTTTTTTTTTAATTATTTTAAGTTAAAGTATTTTTTTTTTTTGCCTATGAGGTAGACTTCCACTCTCTAAAAAACCAACTTTAACCCCTTTTCAACATGACACCATCCACTCCGGAACCGGATGCATTACTTCAGAGTAGTGTCGTTTTCTCTCCCCTCTGGGGACCGGCTTTTTCAGATTTTTCTTTTGGTGCGGGCTTATAATATCTTGCCGGTAAGGCTTTCATCGATTTGGTAAACTTACTGAGGGTATATTTACTTCCTCCTCTCTTTTTTTCGATCTGAGTACCGTCTCAATGAATAAAGATATTTTATTCCACGTGTCGATACTCGGGACCATCTTGCTTACGGCACGTATCTACGAAAAGAAAATACTGTTAGCCCACCGGAAGTCGAGCCACAAAAAGATGGAAAGCGCAAGGACTTGTAAGAAAAGACACAACAAATAAAATTACATCCTCCGCCACCGATAAACTTCGTTGGAATTACGGCTATAATAAGTTACATTGCCTCCTTAAAGGAACACTGGCATCGAAGTTTAAGGTGACATCTCTCCGAAACTATACGTGGGAAATCAATATCGATGATGCTGACGGTTACCGAGCAGTGTCTCAAAAATTTAATGCCGAGGAGATAAGCTAGAAAGACCACTGCATGTTGTAGCACCCCTCGTGCGCTAAAGAAGATGTTATAAACGACCTTCAAGACAAAGGCTTTAAAGTTCTTGATGCCGTCAATATTATCAAAAAGAAGAAGCAACAGTCGGAGGGAGATCACTATTTATGCTAAGTTTCGATAAAAACGAAAATAAATATGTAATATATGGTATTAAGACTAATCTAAACATCGTGGTCAAAATCGAACCTATGCGTAACAGCTCGATCCCGCAGTGTAAGCGCTGTAAAGGCTTCAATCATACGCAGACTTACTGCTAGAAAGAACGGCGATGCGTTAAATGCGCAGGTAAACATCTCTCGGAAGAGTGTCACCTAAATAAGCAAACCCCAGTCACTTCTATAAACTGCAAAGGAAAACATCCTGCGAATTATCGAGGTTGCGAAGTGGCGAAAGAGCTCCAAAAAAGATGCGATACGCTTAAAAATTCCATGCGTCCGAGTCCGATACCAATTAAAAATAGATCTAAAACAGCTACGAAAAAAGCAGCGAAAGATAGAAAATCCGTCATTCACTAAAGATCGGGTAATGAAGGAAGACATAAACGTAGTAGAGAAAAGGTGACAGAAGCAAAATCTTCGAATATTGGCGTGCAGTCTTATGATCAAGCGGCGATGATTGCTAATGGCAATGGCAAGTACATAAACGACAACTCACAGGAGATCAAAGCAAGAAACCATCCAAACTTTAAGGTAAAGACTCCTGCTCAACTTACGGCATTGGAAAACGGTGATAGAGATAGCTCACAAGATCCTGTATCCCATGTTTTCTCCTTAATTCTTGCGAAACTTAAAGAGCAATGCAAATACAAACAAACTTATTTTCGAGAGACTAGTTGCAATAGAAAACAACATTCATAACACGCGCACTTCAACCAAAATATGAAAGAAACGCTTAAAATTCTTACATGGAAGATCAACGGGCTCGACGAGTTAGAAATATTTATACGAGAAAACACCCCTCCTGGGGTTCAAGGTACGCCTCTCAGAAAGGTAGAAAGCTTTATAATGCGGGTAAGCAATACAGTTGTGATTTTTACTCGACGGGTAAACCAACATATTGGCCGACTGATAGGAATAAGATACCAGATCTGATCGATTTCTTTGTTGTTAAAGGAATATCTAAGGAATATCTAGCAACTGTATAAAAGTTGAAGAAAGCTTTGATCTCTCCTCTGATCATTCTCCAATCATTATGACGTAAGTGAAGATTGATTAAAAAGTAGGAACGGCTAGATTAACCGCGCGAAAACTAATTGAGATGGCTTTAGATAAAAATATTGAAGCAAATATTGAGCCAAGCGTATCACTTAAAACGCCCTATGAACTCTCTTAAACCGAATCCAACCGTTTCAGTTTTAAAACGATCAAAGTATGCTTCCTTCGTTCATCATTTTCCTCATTCTCAAACAAGCGATACATTATAGATACATAGTAGATACAGACACGGTACACGTAGCGACAGAGCACAAAGTACCTATTAACTACCCAGTTATGTATTTCAATTTCAAGTCTGTTTTTTGCTGTTTTTGTTTTTAGTTTTTCTTCTTTTGTGCTGTCTCCGGAAGTCTGTCTGTGAGCAATATTATTTTTAGTATATACATTTACTGAGAATGAGTTTAATGAACGAAACGAGTTTAATATGGGGTGGCCTTTTTTCCAAAGCGGGACATTTTGCGTTCTTTGGGGACAGCGGGACACAAAGCTCGAAAACGGGACTGTCCCGCCAAAAACGGGACTGTCCCGCCAAAAGCGGGACGTATGGTCACCTTATGTATGTGTAAAATGGCTGAATAAAATGTCTGGTTGTACGTAAGTCGTATGCAAATTGTATGTGTGTCCTGCATACAATAGCATGCCGATGTCGGTACAACACAAGTCGGTACGAAGGTTGTATGGTGTATTTCCCACTTAATACTCTCAATTTCCGGTTGAACCAGCCTCTGCTTTATTTTTGTTCTACTTTTTATCGCTTAGCTCTATTGTATTCTACCTATCTCTAATTCGCCTGCGTTCTATTCTTTCTCCTTGCGTGTCATCTTGATGGAACTATAATTCGAAAGCATCCAGTTCCAATTCTATAACATATATTTAACTTTTTTTCTCAAATATAAATAAAACACAAAATTCTCCGGAACGAAATTTGCTTCAAAGTGACATGCTCGAAGCAAGATTCGCACATTTCATAGCCCTAGTTGGCAATACTTCCATTCGATTCTGTTTTCTTAGAGTGACGGCTAAGATTAGAATCGCAAAGCACTTTCGCAAAAATTTGACTCTCGAGTAGCAATACAGAGTGAGGCCCCAGATCTTTCGACACAATTATGTATTGTTTCCTAAATAACCAAGTACTCAAGCTGTAAAGTGTAATAACAAATTTTAATTAAGATTTTTTATTATGTTTTTAAGTTTTATTTCAAATTTGTTCTTTGACAATCAGACGAAAACAACTACACAGTAGTATTACAAAGAAAATGATTTGCCAAGTACGAAAATGTATGAAATCTTAGACAAAGTGAACGGAATGAATGGGATCTAGGTATACTAGATTTTCTGTTTTTTTTCAGGCTTCTTGGTATTGTCATTTTGTCCATTACTTTTGTCCTCTTCTTCGTTGTTCTTCACGCTCAAATGTGCCGGACCGGTTTGTTGAATCTGCACAACCCTTTCGTTGCTTTTCACTGCTTTTGCTGGTGGTGGTGCCTTTAAAGTTAGTACACCATCTGTGGAAACTGTCGAAATCACGTCCTTGGCGTCATAACCCTTGGGCAAGTGGTATTTGCGCACAAACTGACGACTAATGTAGCCATGATCATCCTCACGCTCCTCGTGTTTGCCTTCGACCACAACGTGATTGTCAACCGTTTTGACCGTTAGCTCATTCGGTTTGAAATGACTTACGTCCATGCAAACCTGGAACCCATCCTTGCCCACTGTGAGATTTTCCTTAGGATCACTTTTACCGCGCATCATCTGGAGAGATCTCCCGTATGAAGGGCAGCAGAGTGCTGATGCTAAATGCGACGATGGTACCCTTGGGCGATGAATGTCGATCGGATAGATTCCAAAGCCGAAGTCATTATCCAAATTGCGAAGTCCTAAATGATAATTATCAACTTCACGAGCGAGACCAGCTAACAGTGGAATTAGAGACATTTTTACTTTATTCAAAGCTGAAATTCACTTAAACGGTAGTATATAAAATTAAGTTTTAAGAAATAAACTCTTTAACTTTTCAATCGATACTGAAGAGAAATGAGAACTCATCACAGTATTTATATTACTTTGGCGCTGAATATAATAAAGAAGAGACTGAGCGAGAATTATATCGAATGACACACATCCACAGAGATAAACAGATTTTCTCTTTCAAAAGCTGAATTGATTGTGGATGCATTTAGTTTTCCAGAGATTTCTAGATGTAGCCTGAAAGAAAACAGTGGAGTATTTATATATCTTCTTATTTGGCGCTGAATATAATAAAGAATAGACTGAGCGAGAAATATCTCGAATGATTCATAGAGCAACAGAGGCAAAAAGATTTTCTCTTTCAAAAGCCGAATTGATTGTGTATCATCTATTTAGTTTTCCAGAGATTTCTAGAAGTAGGGTGAAGGAAAGCAGTGGATTACTCTTTTTTTACATGTTTTGTTTTGCCGGCATAATTCATTGTTATTTTGTCTTGTATCTAAAATTAGAAAAGTTGTTGGGGTAGGTCAGTTGAGCTGCTCAATACGAAGATGCTTATAAAGTACGGTATGTATGAATGCATGGTAGGTACCTATTTGCAGGTAATTATAAATGAATGACTTGTTTATTGACTGATTTGAATATACGAATAAATATATGTTCATACTTTATATGTGTATATGCCATTGAAGATATGTATATACATACTCGTATGCTATGTATACCATATATTACTGGATTGTAGGTACTTGATTATATTCTTAGTAAAAACTGAGACCTACGTAATAACAATGGGGCAACTATTTTTCGTGAATAATTTAAGGAGGGTTTTAATGAATTTTGGTAGATATACATACACAATTATCATAGAAGAATAAAAAAGTTAGAGGTTTCTAAGTTCTGTTTTTCTGTCTGTCCGTCTGTGTGTTGGTATGCTTAACTGCAGCCTAAACGTCTGGGCCATATCTGGGGTCTGTGATGTCACAATTAGAGAATTTTCATTTCAATCTTGAAATGAAGGGTAGGTACTTTACTTGAAATCGATTTTTAAAACGTGATTTTCTGAAGAACGGTTCTAACGACTTTGTTTAAATTTCATATATGCATGTCGTATTTGGATTGTAAACGACTAACAAAGGCCTCGTTGGAGCAGCATCTCCCGATTGGTGTTGGTTCGCTAAATAACAATAAAGAGCCACTGCAGCCGAACAACTTATTTACTTATGTCCTGTATCCACTTGTGGGTTCTAGGGCCTCTACTATGCCTACGCGCCATCGGGTACGGTTTCTGGCAATGTGGCTGAGCTCTCTCCGTGCCTCCTTCTCGACTGTTCTGCGCCATGTTCTCCCCGGACCGCCAGGTCTCTGCCATCCTGAGTTAAAGGATTCCATTGCATTGCCTAAAAACTTGCAGCTCTGTTAGTAAGTCCTACTTCCACCTTCTAGTGGTGTCATTTGGGAATTTCTCTGAAAATTGCGAACAGACGAATGGCGAGGCTCCTGCGCCACAAAACTAGACAATTGTCGGTTGGTCTTTGGCCCAGCGAGCCGCAACCTTAAAAAACAAAAATCATTGCTCGGATACGGATAATTTGATGACGACCTTTGGCTATCGAACATGGATAACAATCGGCTCCTGGAACGTTAAGACCACCCTAGACTGACTCCAGAAAGGGCTTTATAACGCCAGATTCCTCCAAATGAAACGCGAATTCGCACGTTACAAAATAGACATCTTAAGGCTGAGCGAGATAAGATTGTTCAATGCTGGGGAATGCATCTCTCCATCGCTCTTCCATAGTGCGAATGTCCTAACGGCTTCGTTTCCCTTGCTCTTCGGTTAAATCACCCCGATTTTCAGGAAAATGATCTAAATTACTGAAGAGGAAATGTAGCTTAATGCTCATGCTGCATCCAAGTTGCTGAAAGTGCAGCATTAGTTGCTCAATGTGTTGAGGGTAGTCGGCCGACTTTTTATTTCCCAATAAATTGTTCACTACCCAAACGAACTCATTCCACGAAGACTTTTCAATAACTGTCATGCAATTAGTGAAATTAGAATCATTTATTAATTTTCGAATTTGAGGACCATTAAAAATATCCGCTTTTATCTATTCAGTACTCAATTTTGGAAATATTTTTGGAATGTACTTGAAACACTCCCCATCCTTGTTAAGAGCCTGTACATACTGTTTAATTGACTTTAATTTAATATGCGGTCTCTTGACACTAGTGGAGCATTTATCACATTCAACCTTCCCGGGACCGAAGCCTCTCTCAAAGGCCAATCTTTCTTTACTTAGTGCTCAGATTTAGTTCTGCTGTCCCATAAGCATATAAAACAGGAATGTTTCGTGTAACCACCTTCCCGACCCAAGATGAAATTTGCCATTTGCAAACCTACGCATATAGCCCAGCTATGTATGTTCTATGTACTTTATTTTCTCCAAAACTAAAGATATCGTAAGCTATTCTTCTTTAATTTTGATTGAATGTGCAATAAGCAAAGAACCCAGTTTAGTCCATGTAGGCTTGTTTTACAAATTTAGACACATTCAAGCGACATTATTTAAACATGTGTTTACCACAAATGAAACAAAAACTATTTACAGAAGTTCTTCTTGTTGACGACATCGCAGAAAATTTTTAAAATCTGCTTAATTACTTCGCCGTTCGTAACATTTTATCGACTAAGGAAGGCCGAACTTAGTGTTCAAGCTAAGCTATCTGTTTTTAAGTCGGTGTATGTTCCAACTCTCACCTATGATCATGAAATTTGGGTAGTGACCGAAAGAATAAGATCGCGGATACAAGCTGCCGAAATGAGGTTCCCTCGCGGTGTTGTTGGAATAACTCGTAGGGATCGAGTGCGCTCCGAACGGAACGATCTATGCTTCGATGGTTTGGTCACGTAGTGCGTATGCCCCCAGACCGGTTTCCAAGACGCGCCATGGTTGCCGTGCCATCAGGTAGGCGACTTCGCGGAAGGCCTAGAAATAGATGGTTGGATCAATTCCGACATCTCTCCTGGAGCCGCTTAGGGATTTCCCTGATGAATTGGAGTCAATGGCGGAGCATCGAGAAGGATGGAGAGTCCACCTGAGCATCCTACCCCCGCGACCCTCATAAAGGATTAGCGGGCCATTGAAAATGAATGAATGAATGAAAAGAAAAACAAAGAATATCCCTCTTATGTTACTTTAGGTGTAGAAACATCATGAGTAGAAAAAGTATTTGGTTCATTTCGAAATGTTGGGATTTAAAATAAAATATTTTCGAAAGAATAAATGTTAGGACTAAGACTAATACACGGTCTTAAAGATCTTTAAATAATCTTTCAGGATCAGTTGAAACATTTCTAACCGTTTACATATTTTTGAAGATATGCAAGAATTCCTTATACAAACCGTTGAAAACGACCCTCACGCACAATCCGTGACACAATTGAGTGTGGTCAAAATAACTTAAAAATGTAAGTTTCTGTGTCATGTTTCGGGCGCTCTGGTAGGGGTTTGCGACCGCCCAATCGCTCTGGCAATTTCACCACACAATATGATTTTGAATTGCGATTCATCAGGCAAAGAGTCAGAGTTGATACTATGATCTTACCTTTCAAGATTTTTTACAACTTTGGGGTCCCTAAAGTGCCAAGCCCAGGTTCGGCAGAAGTTCACATTTGTGATGTAACCGACCACGACAACCAAAAAATAAGTAACATTTTGTTGACAAAATAATCATGAAAAACTTTCACCAACTCTCCGTCTATAATATCAATATAATCAATAATATCGCCAACAGTTCAGGAAACACCTTGCCTTAGAAGCAGAAGCAATCAGCAGCACAATGCAGGAGAACATGGATGTCCACTGGAATGTTGTGAAAATGGGGCACAAATCTAATTTATCAGGGTACTGTCGGTCGTCTCTCTGATATGTACTTCTTTTTTATCTCTTCTTTCTAGGTTCTGTTCGTGTGTGTGTAATGTATCCAGGGTTGCCGATGAACATTTTTATAAAGTCGTAAAAAAAGGTCACGCAGCGAACAAAAGGCGCAACAAAACTTTTTCCACTTATTTGCGGTTGTGAATCATTCACCCTGATTGTCGTTGGCGTTTGTCGCTTTTCGTTTTATTCTTCAGATGTAGCACGAATCCATTTTTATAACTTTTTCACTGTAAAAGAGTTGTAATAGTATTCTAAACGACAAACAAATTGCTTAGTAATGTTTAACGGTCAGCAGGTCGTAGCTATGACTAAGACGACAATCGTCGAAAAGCGACAAATGAAAATGACAATCAAGGTAATTCGCTAAAACACGAGCCGTCCACAGTCTCACGCACAAAGAAAACAAGCAAGTATGAATTGACACTCATGAATACTACTACTTTGAATGCAGGCTCACAGTCGAAGTATTCACTCAATTAGTGTATTCGCAAATGTATAAATTGATTCACGAGCCTTCGAATGGTTTCAAGTAGCTCGTATTGAATTAGTGTAGAATTTTCAGCATATGTACATATTATGGAGGCAATAAAGTTAGAGGGTAGCTAATCATTTCTTGGAATGAATGTGAATGTGTGTGAAGGTAGTGAATGTTTTGAGTGGCTCATAAAACGAGCAACTTGCTGCATGTCTCTGGTTAGAACTCCGTGTCCATTGAAATGAAAAACTTAGAAACTAACACAACAACAAAAAACAAAAAAAAACATAAATAAATAATTAAAAACAAAAAAAAAAAGAACACAAAAAATAAGCTGAACTAAATCAAATCAGTACGATTTTGATGTGAACTATTGTGATAAGCAACTATATGGAATTTTGTTGGAAAAATAATTTTTATACGAAAAAGTCTAAAAAAAGGGTCAAAAAGAGGTGTCGTCTCTTTGCTGACAGTCTTGTAGTTCTTCATCCTGTCGACTGCAATTACCCCTTCAAATGGTTTTTGAAATACTTGTTGCTCTGGAATATCTGCTATTACATAGAGATCGTTGGGAAGTTCCTTAGTCACTATGTATGGGCCGCCATATTTTTGCCTCAAGCTTCCTAGATTGACCGATTGCAGGAACTTCGCGCCTTAGAAGCACCAGATTACAAGTGTTAACTAACAACGACTTTAATAGGCTAAGCGCTTTAAATTGTCAACATCTCCTTGCAGCAAGTCAAAGGCACTGCAACCAAGGCAAAACATTTGATGAATCTTCTAAAATAACTACAAAGTCCGATAAACGACTGAATTTGCTTTTTATTCGTAGGAACTGGAAAATCATCAATGGCCCTTGTTTTTATTTTGTTAATACTCGTTATGTGTCCAACAAAACGGTAGTGCATGCGATCATATAAAAACACAAGCGTTTTCACTCAGCTGAGGCCTACCAACTCCTACTCTCAACCTCCACGCGGTGACAGCCGCTTGCATAGTACCTTAATCCAAGAAATGGGTAACCAACCAACCCCGTTTATAGGATTCTTGGCGGCAGTAGATGAGAGAGGGGGGAAGAGTGTTCTCTCTCTAGAGCACTTCTTCCTGTTCCAGGCGGCAGCGGGCGAATTCCCTAGACGGAGTCAACGAAAGGAAGTGCGATGGGATGGGCCGGGCAAAAAGAGGATGAAAAACTGTGACATCTACTACGGTGATTGCTACAGAGGCAACAGGCAACGCTTATTCGGATGCGGATTTGTCATACGCGGCAGACTTAGGCAAGAAGTCTTAAGCTCCGATACGTGAGCGAGCGTATTATGACTATCCGGATAAAGGCTAAATCGCTAACATAGCCTAATATGTGTTCATGCCCCCACGGAAGAAAAGGACCCTGCCGCCAAAGAGTGCTTCTACGAGCACCTCGACAAAACATACGAGCAATGTCCTAAATACGACGTTAAAATCGTATTGGGCGATTTTAACGCCAAAATAAGAAAGGAGGACGTCTTTGGTTGGGCAGTCGGTAAGCATAGCCTACACGACATCACGTCTGATAACGGACTAAGGCTAATTGATTTCGCTGTGGAGCGAAATGTCACCATAGCAAGCACATGGTTTCCTCATCTCGATATTCATAAGCAGACATGGCGGTCCAATGATCATGTAACGATCAACCAAATTGATCATATTGCGATCGACGCAAGGCATGCCTCCAGTATTCTGGATGTCCGAAACTTCCGAGCGGCCAACATAGAGTCGGATCATTACCTTGTTGTAGCCAAGGTACGAATGCGGATATCCTAATCTGAGCAACAAAGAAGAATCACTGTGAGAAAATGTAACGTCGAAAAGCTACAATCGCAAGAGACCGCCAGACTCTTCGTTGAACGCGTATCCCGAAATCTCTCAATCACCCCTATGCCGCCAGCATCAAGTGCTTCGAACCAAAGGCTGAATCACACTCCACCTTGGTTTGGCTTAGGCCTACCAATGAACAAGAAATCTTTTTTATCGCGACGTCTTCCGCTTTACCTTCTCGAATTAGATTTTTACAACTTCCTGTATCAATTAAAGCACTGGCAGGTTTGCCATCGATAACGACCATCTTATTGTAATTATTAGAAAGAATAGCCAAAAGAAGAGTTATTATTGTGTAACGTTTCGACAGTACTTGGCGATATGTTCGTAGTTTCTACATTTAAAGCATAATCGCTGTCCATCCTTGTTGTAATCTGGAAGTCGTTGGCTTTGTACTGGTCCAGCTCTCCGGGTTGTAAGCTTCGCTTCGTTTGCTCGTGGTGCACTTTTGTTCCTCACCGGAGACTCGCCATCACGTCTTGAGATCCACTTATGTTTTGCAAACTCAAATTTAACCAGGATGTCGAGAGTACAAATCTTGACAAAGTACTTGATTTCTCTCAACAGATTGCAAATCGGCGCTACAATAGGTGTCATCACTGTGTACTGCCTAATAGGCAAGCATGCTCAATGCCGGGTTTTTTTGCCAACGACTTTTGTAGAAGGTGCATGGATGAAGAAACTATTTCTTACCTTCTTCGTTTTGTACAGCTCTTTCTTGTATAAAGAAGCTTCAGCTAGGAGCCGCCTATTACGACACAGGCTACCTGAAAAAACATCTACATTACTACGACTACGATTCATAAGCTTAAAATGGTTTAACGAGTAGGTAGAGAGAAACTTTCTCCCATGTGATATCACAATTGACCTATCATTGGTCTAAATGCTGGCGATTCTCAGCTGACAGCCACCTCAACCTAATAGGTACTTAGCCTGCGTCGTTCCCTATAATTAAAGTAAAACACCACAGACCGTTTTTACTTTATTTTTTAAGTTTTATTTTAAAGCCGTTCCTTGACGACCCCAAAGAAAACAACTACACGGTAGTATTTAAAAAAAATTATTTACCAACTATGAAAATGGATTTAAATTAAACATTTAATAAATCTTAGACAAAGTGAACGGAATGAACGGGATCTATACTATAATACATTTACTGCTTTTTATCGGTTTTCTTGGTATTGTCATTTTGTCCATTACTTGTGTCCTCTTCTTCGTTGTTCTTCACGCTCAAATGTGCCGGACCGGTTTGTTGAATCTGCACAACCCTTTCGTTGCTCTTCAGTGCTTTCGCTGGTGGCGGTGCCTTTACAGTTAATACACCATCTGTGGAAACTGTCGAGATCACGTCTTTGGTGTCATAACCCTTGGGCAAGTGGTATTTGCGCACAAACTGACGACTAATATAGCCATGATCGTCCTCACGCTCCTCATGTTTGCCTTCGACCACAACGTTATTGCCAACGGTTTTGACCGTTAGCTCATTTGGTTTGAAATGACTTACGTCCATGCAAACCTGGAATCCATCCTTGCCCACTGTTAGGTTTTCCTTTGAATCACTTTTACCGCGCATCATCTGGAGAGATCTTCGGTATGGAGAGAAACGGCGTGCTGGCGCTAAGTGTAACGATGGTACCCTCGGGTGATGAATGTCGATTGGATAGATTCCAAAGCCGAAGTCATTATCCGAACTGCGAAGTCCTAAATGGTAATCATCAACTTCACGAGCGAGACCAGCTAACAGTGGAATTAGAGACATTTTTACTTTATTCAAAGCAGAAATTCGCTTAAACAAAGCTATATAAAAATAAATTTTAAGAATTAAACTCTTTGAGTTTTCAATCGATACTGAAGAGAAATGAGAACTCATCAGAGTATTTATATTACTTTGGTGCTGGCTGAATATAATAAAGAAGAGACTGAGCGAGAATTATCTCGAATGATACACAGCCCCAGAGGCAAAAAGATTTTCTCTTTCCAAAGCTGAATTGATTGTGTATACAGTGAAGCATTTATATACCTTCTAATTTGGCCCTGAATATAATAAAGAATAGACTGAGCGAGAATTATCTCGAATGATACACAAAGGCAAAAAGATTTTCTCTTTCAAAAGCTGAATTGATTGTGCATGCTGCTGATGCATTTAGTTTTCCAGAGATTTCTAGATGTAGCCAGAAATCAGTGGAGTATTTATATACCTTTTAATATGGCGCTGAATATAATGAAGAACAGACTCAGCGAGAATTATCTCGAATGATACACAGGACAGAGGCAAAAAGATTTTCTCTTTCAAAAGCTGAATTGATTGTGTATCATAATGGTATCATGCATTTCATTTCCAGAGATTTCTAGATGTAGCGTGAAGGAAAGAGTGGATTACTCTTTTTTTTTATTTGTTTTGTTTTGCCGGCATAATTCATTCATTGTTTTGTTTTGTATCTAAAATTAGAAAAGTCGTTGGGGTAGGTCAGTTGATCTGTTCAAGATGCTATGAAGTAAGGTACGCATAATGAATGGTCAATATTTAGAGGTAATTATGGATGAATGACTCGTTTGTTGACGGATTTATGAGAATACACGAATAATATGAACTGAACATACATACATATGTACATATATGCCGTTGCGGATTATGTACATACATACATATGTTTTGTATTTCTTACTGGATTACATTCTTAGTAAACAGGCATCATATTTTTACTAAGCCCTACATACATATGTAATTAACAATGGGGCAATTATTTGTCGTGAAAAATTTCCATTAGAGTTTTAATAAATTATGAAATATGAAAAAATTATTATAGAAACCTCCACAACTTTTTGTTTTTTCTTCTAAGTTCTATTTGCCAGTCTGTCCATCTGTGTGTTTGTATGCTCAACTGCAGCTGGGCCATATCTGGGGTCTGTGGTGTAACAATTCGGTAAAATCAGAATTTCTATTCTAATCTTGGAATTAACGGTACTTTACTTGAGGCCGATTTTTAGAATGTGATTTTCTAAAGAACAGTTCTAACGATTTTGTTCATACATAATTCGTCGATCCAAATGCAAACTATCGAATGATAAAATTATCCACATATAAACTCGCGAAACATTTATTCGATACATTGAAATTTTACGTTTTTTTGAGAAGTTAATTTTCCATACATTACAACCGCAGTTTGGAAGGATAGGAGAAGAGATGAGGCTTCGATACTTTGCCACCACAAAGGCGTCTAGAGTGCAATTGCAATAAAGCGAAAAAAAGCATTTTTCATTTCTCGATACTTTTCATTTGGATCGACGATATAGTAGGTATATTGGTTAGGATAGACATGTATCACCAGATGATGGAAGTGGTTATATTTCGGTGATCTATTGGCCTATTTTGCTAAAAATTTATATTTGAATAATGTTTGGCATATAGGGTGAAGTAGTCAGTAGTCGGCCCCTTACATTTCTGATTAATTGGAATGTGTTAATTATGAAATTCAAGGCAGGTCTTCTGCCTTCCTGAGTTAAAAGGTTCCATTGCATAGCATGGTTCGCTATGGAACTGTCACCCTTACGGAACGTGTGACCAATCCACTGCCACTTTCGTCGTTGGATGGTTGTGCCTATTGGTTCCTGACCCGTTCTCTCGTAAAGGTGTTCGTTAGAGATACGATTGGGCCAGAAATTCCTTAGGTCATTGCGCAGGCACCTATTAACAAACGTTTGCAGCTTTCTGGTGATAGTAATGGTCACTCTCAACGTACTGCAACCATATAACAGCACGGATTCAACGTTGGAGCGGAACAGTCTTAGCTTGGTGTTCAAACTGATTGCATTGCTTCGCCATATTTTGGATAACATACCGAAAGCGGATTTTGCTTTGGCGACCCTGTTGGCTATATCTCGGTTCCACCATCGGTCGAGACAATACTTCCAAGATACTGGAAATCCTCTACTCTCTCTACCGGTTGTCCAGCAATGCATATTTGAGCCGATGAGTTTGTTCCAAGGCTGATAATTTTAGTTTTTGCCGTATTAATTTTCAGCCCGACGACGCTTGCCTCCCTCTCCACATCTGCTGTCATTTGGTGGAGGTCCATAATTCTGTGGGAGAGTAAGCAGTAAGAGTCAATCGAATTCCTCCGTTTCCCGTCGACAAAGCTGCACGAAGCACATCGCTAATCACCAATAGGAATAATATTGGTGAAAGGATACAGCCTTGTCTTACCCCACTTTGGATCTCAAATTCCTCAGACAACCTGCCTCTGTGCAGAACGTGACATACCGCAGGGTGTTGATGTGGTCGGCACAGGAGGATCCAGAGCAGAAACCTGCTTGTTCGGCATCGAGTGTGTCTTCGAGATGTTGTTTGATTCGCTCAAGGATGATTTTAGCTATTATCTTAGCCACAGCAGGCAGCACGCAGATACCCCTCCAGTTTCCGTACTTCATTAAATTTCCTTTCTTAGGAAGCTTGACAATCATTCCCTTTTTCCACTCGTCAGGAAAGTTCTCAGCATCCCAAGCTTTCTCCATAAGTGGAAGCAGAAGCTCAGCCGATGTTGTGGGCGCTGCTCGTTAGAGCTCTACTGGAGTACCGCCAAGTCCTACCGCCTTGTTGGTTTTGAGAGCTTTGATTGCGGTAATGATCTCATCTTTACTGGGAGTCGTGGTGCGTATTCGGGAACTTCTCACCTCGGGCATCTCAGTTTGATTTGGGAGCATATCGCTAGCGAATACGCGGTTCAAAACCATTGCAAAATGCTCCTTCCATCTCTTGAGCTGGTCCTCATCCGAAATGAGCAAGAAGCCGTCTAGGCTTTTCAATGGGTGTTGACTGAAGCTGCGACCACCTGTCAGCTCTTTGGTTATTGTGTAGACGGTCCTGCTGTCACACCTCCGTGCAGCTTCTTCTGCTTCTGTGGCTTTTCGTTGCCTTCGCTAACCTTATAAAGGTTTTCCAGCATTTAGGTGCCAAAACAGTCCCAGATTTCGGAGACATTCTGAACGATGTTTCGTCCCCATTAAATATCATGGAAGGGTCTTCAAGAATATCTGCAGCATCAATTTCCTGCAGATAATTTTTTAGGTCTGAGAACCACATCCTGACCGACTCTTCGGTGACTATCGCCCGACCTTTTGAGAGTCACTCTGGTGTTCTGAGGGACAGTTCAGGATGGCGCTTTAGGAACCCGTAGTACCAAGTCATTCCTGGTAGACCGTCTTTAAATTGTGTTTTTCGATTTTCTTCTAAAATTATTTTTTGCACCGTGTTTAGCAGATCTGTTGGTTTTCGTGGAAGTCCACATTTTGCTAAGTTTAAAAGCCAGTCCACTAGGGACTGTTCTTTTGCTCCACTAAGCACAGTATCCGGCCCCATTTGTCTTGGCTTTTCCACAATCCTCCCATGAATTCGGTCTTGGATTGTTGTTCTAGGGACTCGGAATTCCTTGCTTGCTTTCCTTTTTGGCCAATTTTCCTCCCTGATCTTTTTCAAGGCCTCATTAAGTGCCTCTTCTGAGTACTTAGGGAAAGCACGTTTTGGCCGTCCTTCAGATTTTTCCATTTTTGATCAAGCTTTAATAAATAATAGTTTTTTGAGCCGTTAATTTTCCCCGATCTACATATCTATTGTATTATAATTTTTTAATCTAAAATATTGAAGGCCGACTTAACAAAACCTGTCTCCTAAAGTCGGCCGTCCATTCTTTCGTTTCGTTAACAGGGGGCCGACTACTAGAAACAAGGAAGAAAACTTACAAATTTTATCAAAAATCAATCATAGCTGAAGTTAGCTTTGAATTTGGATCGTTAGTTAACCAAAACAAAAAAAAAACTCAATCTTCGGTAGTCGGCCAGGGCGGCCGACCTTAGAAGAATCACACAAAAAATGTCTTTTTAGGTCGGCCTCTCTCTTTTTATTTAAAATAACATTTTTTTTTTTGATTTGTGTTCAATAAACAGTAAAAAGAATCTATTAATAAGATAAATATAATAACATAACGCACTTACTGTCAATATTTCACTGATTTTAAGACTTTTTTGTAAATCACTTCCACCATTTTTTTACTACTAAAATCCAGACGTTTCACTTCAGACAAGAACTTGAATCAAAGTTACAATTTTAACGAAGAAACTAGCAGCTGCATTGCAAAAACCTTTTGCTCACAGAAAGGAAAACCGTTAACCTTTTAGAAAAAAAAATGCATGTGTATTTTACAAACGCATTAACTATTACGCATCATTTTTTGGAGCGGCGGCCGACTACTGGAGAGGGCCGACCTTACATACCATCACCCTATGTATGTACAAGAATAATGCATACATTTTGAAAATAACCATTTCCTAAAATTCTAACGATAGTGTTGAAATTTAATATTTCGGTTGGGATATGTACTAAAAGATGGTGTACGATAACAACATCGGTTTCAAACAATTTAATTTTTCTCAGCTATCCATCAATATTCGACATGCAAGGACCAACTTTTACACCATAACAACTTTCATGAAGTTTTTAAACTATCTACTTGTTTTTGAAATAATAGGTCTGTTCCTTTACTTGCAAATTCGTACTCAATAGCGTGCCTTTACTCAAAAAATTCGTAAAAGAGAGAGGCAACGAGAGAGTAAAATTTTCCCCTCTATGAACATTTTTACGAATTCTTACTGCCCGAACACAACGATGAAGCTGAAGCTGAAGTACGTCGCGCTGTCAAACTTAAATATAATACACACACATCCAATACTGCGAACACAATGTGAAGCTGAAGCTTGCCGCTGAAGTAGAAGTGGAGTTAACTTTAGCTTCATTGCAGCGCGCTTTTTTGACATTTCCATACAAAACGAAAAAAAAAGATAGTGGCACACAAGTAAACAGAAAAATTAATCGATCTAGTAAAAAGAAACAATATTCTATGCGATTTGAGTAATCTCACTCCCATATCTTCCCCGGTTGCTGATTCCAACCACTCTATCCAGGAGCTGCGAAGACACAATACGAACAAGAGCGCCACTATCTTCAAAATAGCCGCCTAAAGAAGGAACAATGCTCAGGAGATTCGTTCGCCAAAGTTCATTAGCAATGCTCATGGCCAGCTTCTTGTGGATGACGACAAAATTCTGCAGAGGTGGCGGCAGTATTGTGAAGAGCTTTTAAATGAACAGTTTCCCCGGCTATACTTTCCAAGAGCCACCCCTAACTGTGAAGAAATACCCGACATTACAGTCGAAGAAGTTAGTGAGGTGTTCAAACACTCCAAAAAGCGAAAAGCGGGTGGGCCAGACGAGATACCCTCTGAGTTCTGGAAAAAGATGGGAGACATCGGGTTCAGATGGCTCAGAATTCTCATCTCCAAATTCGTGAGAGGTGATCCAATGCCGAATCAATGGAGGGAAAGTTACCTTCTCCCTGTATACAAAGGGAAGGGTGATACGCGAAACTGTGATAACTACCGTTCGATCAAGCGGATGTCACACACCATGAAGATCGTTGAACGGGTATGAGGTGGCCGACTGCGAAAAAATAATACGGCTATCTGATGATCAGTGCGGGTTTGTCTTGGGTAAATCAACCACAGATGCAATCCAAAGTATGAGGATCATAATGGAAAAACATCGTGATTCCTTAAGGGATTTGCATATTGTATTGGTTGACTTTGAAAAGGCATTCGACAGACAACCACGAGATCTGATATGGGTGGCGCTAAGACATCGAGGGGTTCCAGAAACCTATGTACAGATGATCATGGACATGTACGAAGGAGCAAAGACAAGAGTAAGATGCCCCGCTGGAGTAACCGAAGAGTTCCCAATCAAAGTCGGGGTGCACAAGGGAAGCGTCTTAAGTCCTTTGCTCTTTATTACAGTCCTTGGTTATCTGCTTGAAGGTAAAGTGATGGACCCCAAGGTACATCAGTTATTCTTTGCTGACGATAGAGCCGTCATAAGCGAAGATCCTATATCCCTGCAACGAGCACTTGATGTCTGGGTGGACGCTCTGGAGGGAAATGGGTATCGCATTAGTTCAAAAAAGACAGAGTACTTGTGCTCCCCGTTCTCTGATCCACCCAGGCATATTCCAGACATTTATTTGAATGGAACAGTGCTTCCCAAGTGCGAAAAGTTCAAATATCTGGGATCTATGATCAATAGCAAAGCAACTTGTGATGATGACATCAATCATCGCGTAAGCGTAGGGTGGGTGAAGTGACGAGAAAATTCCGCTATCTTCTGTGACAGAAAATTGGCCCCTAAGTTGAAAGGAAGGCTCTACACCGCAGTTGTGCGTCCAGGGCTCACATACGGTTCACAATGTTGGACGACGTACAAAACGTATGAGAGTAAATTAACGGCAGCTGAGATGAAAATGCTTCGCATGACAGCAGGAGTGACAAAGCTTAATCGAATAAGAAGTTCGAAGATTCGTAGAAGCTTTCACATCAAGGAAACCATCGTACAAAAAATAAAGCGCGACCGGCTCAGTTGGTATTGCCACGTTCAAAGAAGAGATCATTTGAATCCCGTTAAAAAGGTAATATCAATGCGCGTTCCAAAGACATCGCGATGTAGGAAAGGCAGGCATATAAACGCCTGGATCAGACAAATGCGACGACATCGGCATTTCATTGGCCTCAGTAACCGAGTGATCCAAAATCGGCAGGCCTGCCGATATTTTCCGAGGTCAAATAGGCGAACCCCACAGGCGGATCAGTAGAAATGCGGTGAAGTGAGAGGGTTGTGATCCGTTATTTTCGGATATGGCCTCGCTGATAAAAAGGAAGAAGAAGAAGAAGAAAAATATAAGAAAAAAAAGCCAAGGTGTGAGAAAAAAAATTCCGAAGCATTTGGATTACCAACAACAAACACCCGTGCAGCACTTCACCATTGTGTTCGTACTCAGCTTTATCAGTGCGCGATTTTTTCTAACAATACCTTTAACCTTGATGTTGTGAATGACGTTGGCTATCCTACAGTAAATTGCAATTTGCAGAATCTGTAACCAGCCTGAGATTTACAATAAATCGGAGCTTATCTGGATGTAACCATGTCAAATAGAGTTATTTGTCATGTCTGTGGATGTCTACACAAACTTTGGTTGAGTGCTAGTTTTACTCCGACTGAGACAAGGCGAACGCTTATTAGAACTTTGGTTTTACTTGGTTTTACTAATCAACATAACCTATGCTGAAGTTGTGTACTGAAACCTTGACTAATATTCTCAGCACAAGCTGCAAGTTGTTTTCAAAAATGCGGTACGATATGTTTATGGCATTCGTAGACATGACTAAATTTCTGAACACTCTAGAGACTTCTGGGTTGCACCCTGCAACAGTACATCAACGCTAGAAATTGTATATTTTTACACAGGATCATTAGTATCTAATAAATCTCTATCATATATTTGTTTGAAAACGCCCGTTCAGCCAGAACCTTAACCCTAATTCAACCGCACTTTAAATATTTAAATTCCTCTCGTCAATTTTTTGTTCACGCCATTAGATGATGGAATTCACTGCCCTTCCATTTAAGGGAAGAGGCAGTGAATAATATAACAAAAATATCCCCAGTTATAAAGCATAAACAACTGAGCTTCAAGAACTACTACACCAAAATCTTTCTCTCTCTCTCTCTCTATCCTTTTCAACGCCCGCACTGTGTGTAAACATGTTAAAGGTATTCATAGCCCTTTGAGTGCGCGCAAATTAATTATATAAAAAAAGAAGGGGCATTTCATCTTCATTCATTCATTCATTTTTCGATGCAATCTTAAACTTATATTTTTTGAACTTTAACTTTTTCCATACTTTTGCTCTATTTCTTGTTTAACTTAACTTTTATTTTTTTATATATATATGTAATTTTTTTTTATTAATGCAATTAAATTGAAACGTTAAATGCATCTTTTATAATTTAAAATTTGGTATTAACCTTGTTTATTCGTGCTATAAAAGATTATGTTAACGTGCATTCCTATTGTGAAATAAATTGGAATTGATACATATGTACATATAACGTATGCATGAACAGTGTGCCTATTACTTTTTCTAAAATTTTAAAAGGAATCTAACTTTTGTTATTAAGTGGAGGTTGTTCGATTTTAAGAAAAACTTTCTAATATACATACATACACATAAAAGCAAGCAGCAAGTATTGGTTTCATAAGAAAGTTGAGCATTTTAATCAATTCATACTGAATTGCCTTCGTTTATGTACACATATATGCATGTATGTACATATATATGTAGGTAGGTTCGCCAAGAACAGCCTCTGATGCGGGATATTAATTCAACGAAAATGAGGTTCATCTTGATGATCCATTAACAGAAAACAGTGAGTGCTAATTGTCCTGGCAATAGTTCATCATTGTATGTTAAGTCCAGGCCGTAAAAAAGTTGGATGAAGCCAACCTCAGTTTTGCATAGGTTGGCTAAGATAAAATCAGAAGAAGCCTACATATATTAAACAGCCTGTTAAATACATGCATATAGATACATAGATACATAATGGATAAGCGTTAAATATGAAAAAATACAAATGTGTGGAACTCTCTAGAACTAGAACCCGAAACTTAAGCAGCTGTTTGGAAATTTCTTTTGCGCATCTACTCGTATCTCTTTTCAACCAGCTGTTTTATTTGCATTACTTTTTTAACTCGTTCCGAATAAATTGCTGGATAATACAATTCAATATATTCGACTCGAGATGACGAGTAAAGAAAAACGAATGTGAAACGAAAGAGTTCCGCCGCTTTTCAGCTATTAACTACCAAAGCTTAATAACGATTGAAAAGAGAAACGCTCTCTCTTACTTTTCATTTATCGCGTGTATGGGTACACACTGGTGCAATTACCCCGGGGTTAAACCGACTTTATAGAAGAGGGTGATGAAGTGTGAAGTAAGAAACGGGGTGAAATCTTCATCCAGTATTGAAGCGGTTGAGCATCGGGGTAAAACTAATACACACATAACTTCTCCATTTCGAGATGCAAAAAAATGAGTATGTCGTATCACTACAATGAAAATCGGTTCATGTATACAGAATTTTACCCCGCATTATTCATCCAGTGTGTAATTAGAGTAAGGGAAACCCCGGGGTTACCCCGGGGTGAAATGGTTCTATTACCTTACCTGGTAACTGTGGTAGTCAGTGTTGTCACTTGGATTTTGGAAAAAGGTAGATTGAACAAAAAAATGTGGTAGATTTACAAAAAGGGTGGTAGATTTGATATATGTAACATTGACATTGGTGGAATTCAAAAATGTGGTAGAATTTTTGCATTCCGTTGTAGATGTGGTAGATTTGAAAAACGTGCAAAATTGTGGTAGATCTACCACAATCGTGGTAAAGTGACAACACTGGTGGTAGTACGCTTAGCAGAAACATAAAAACAGCGGAAGTGAAGCCGCGGAAGCGAGGGGAAAACATTTAGCCGCCCTAAATAGCCGACAAATCTAAACGAATATATGTATGTATGTACTGTCAGTCAAATTATTGTTTTGCCATATACAAAAAAGAAATGTCTTTAGTACCGATCATATATGACTTGGCCCGTGAAATAGACAACTTCTTCTTCCTATTTCGGCGATGTTATGATCTGAAAACAAGACATCGTAACCCTCCCACGTGATCCGCCTGTAGGGTTCGCCTATTAGACCTCAGAAAATATCGCCAGGCCTCCTGATTTGTGTGATCCAGGCGTTTATAGGCCTGACTATCCTGCCTCGCGATGTCTTTGGAACGTTCTTTGATATTGCCTTTTTAACTGGGTTCAAATGATCTCTTCTTTGAACGTGGCAATACCAACTGAGCCAGTCGCGCTCTATCTTTTGTAACATGGTTTCCTTGACGTGAATGCTTCCACGGATCTTTGAACTTCTTATTCGATTAAGCTTTGACACTCGTGCTGTCATGCGAAGCATCTTCATCTCAGCTGCCGTTAATTTACTCTCATACTTTTTGTACGTCGTCCAACATTGTGAACCGTATGTGAGCGCTGGATGCACAACTGCAGTGTAGAGCCTTCCTTTCAACTTAGGAGGAATTTTTCTGTCACAGAAGATAGCGGAGTTTTCTCGCCATTTTATCCACCCTACGCTTACGCGATAATTGATGTCATCACAGGTTGCTTTGCTATTGATCATAGATCCCAGATATTTGAACTTTTCGCACTTAGGACGCAGTGTTCCATTTAAATAAATGTTTGGAATAGCCCTGAGTGGATCAGAGAACGGGCAGCACAAGTACTCTGTCTTTTTTGAACTAATGCGATACCCATTTCCCTCCAGAGCGTCCACTCGCACATCAAGTGTTCGTTGCAGGGATTTAGGATCCTCACTTATGATGGCTCCATTGTCAGCAAAGAATAATTGGTGTAAATTGGGGTCCGTCACTTTACCTTCAAGCAGATAGTCAAGGACTGCAAGAAAGAGCAAAGGACTTCAGACACTTCCCTGGTGCACCCCGACTTTGATTGGGAACTATTCGGTTACTCTTGTCTTTGCTCCTTCGTACATGTCCATGATCATCTGTACATAGGTTTCTGGAACCCCTCGATGTCTTAGTGCATTGGACAATTTTGTGGACAGGACTTGGTTGCTGCAGCTGAAAGCTACGAAACAAACGGAAGTTGGAAAACCTTCGTCGTTGGGTCGGCTTATTTCCCTTATGATTCGGTAATGCCTCCCCCACCGAAGGCGGTTGCCGAACTCATAAAGTATTGTGACACTCGGGAAATGAGACTAGTCATATGCTACGATGCTAATGCTCAGAATACAGTCTGGGGCAGCAGCAAATGTAACATACGAGGAAACCATCTTCTAGACTTTTTACTATCATCTGGTATGGCAATAAACAATGTTGACTCCCAGCCAACTTTTGTTTCGACAAGGAGGCAGGAGGTAATTGACTTGACTTTATCTAATAGGTACTTCAAGTCGATTACTAACTGGAGGGTACTGCCGGAAGTGTCCTTATCAGATCATAGATACATCGTTTTCCAAATCGAATGCGAAGCTATAACTTTGCAGGAGAGGAGGAATCCGAGGAAAACCAACTGGGTGTGGTTTAGGGAAGAGCTAGACAGATCTGTCAGAACTCCAGCCAAACTCAGAACGAAACGAAAGGTTGAGGATGCTGTTCAAAACCTGACCAGTGCCCTTACCAACTGTTTTGAACTGACGTGTCCAATGACAAAAAACTCCTGCAGAATGCCGGTTCCCTGGTCTTAGGAAGAATTCAGAAAGAAAGAGTCCAGAAAACTTCTAAATAGGTCCCTCAAGATAAATTTAGAAGGCGACTGGGATCTCTTTAGATCGAAGCAAAAAGACTATAAGAAGTTAATTCGGTTGTCGGAAAGTGCTTCTTATAGAGATGTTTGGGAAAAAATCGAGACACTCGGTGAAACTAGTAGGTTGGTTAAAGTCCTCAAAAAGGGTAAGCCGACCAAACCGGAGTCACTCAGACGGTCTGATGGCAAATTTACTGAGACGAAAGCGGAAGCTTTTAGTCGTCTGCTGGAGACTCACTCTTCTGGCAATCAGATAATCACTAGGTCGCAGCTTGGCCCGGCTACGCAGGCTGAGCTTGATCTAAGTCAGAAAACTCGGCGCAGCTGGTATATTGCATCAGCCGTGGTTACAGTTGAGGTCAAATATGCTGTGCCATCTTTTAATGGTTTCAAATCGCCTGGCACTGATGGAATATATCCAGCTATGCTGCAACAGGGTATAGATCAGTTGCTGCCAATACTGAAAAGAATTTTCACTGCTGTTTTGGCGCTGGCATATATTCCGTTCATCCGATGGTTCCAAAATTGGATTGCCTTTTAAAAGTTCTTTACAAAGGAAAGTATTTTCAACAGTCTTTGTACAAAGACTATTTCTTCAATCGTTTTTAATTATGTTCAAATTTGAAAATTTTCGTTCAGCTGTAGCACCGCTATGCGGAAGACAATAAAGGTTAAACATAAGCGATGCTAGTTCAAAAAATACAAAATCCTCGACCCCATTCTTAATTTTCTTTAGAACAATTTTCTTAATGCAAATCAAGGAACTAAACACTAATAACTGCGCAGTGCAAAAAATTGCAAAAGTCAAGATTTTTTTAACATTTGAGAGTAGCGAAACATATGGAAAATGGAGCGACCCAACCAATAACAAACCGATATAAGTGGTGCCAAATAATTCAAAATGTTCAAAAGAAATCTCCCTATGTGAACGAGCAATTAAATTGTAAATTCAATATTTAGTGAAAAGTTTGAAGATGAGGCAAAAAGCTAGTCGACTTTTAGACAAAGCTAATAGATAGTAGCAAGACTGAAACACTAGTAGATCTGCTAGCTTTGTAATAAAAGTAGCAGTGCTGGTCTAGAATCAGTGCGCAGCAGTGCTAGTGCCTGGCGGGATATTGCCTTTCCTTTTAGCAAGTACATATTTCCATAATGATACAGTTGCAATTTTTTATTGCGATGTTGTTTGACACGATGTATGCTCCTGTTTTATTGTTGTTTTATCTTTCTTTATGGCACCGGTGATCTCCAGTCGTGTCAACCTATGGACTCGCATGCACACTTGTGGAAAAGCTTTTAAGGTTTTTTGTATTTCTAACCTAAAATGGATTCCAACACAAAGAAGTTTTTCTTTGATTTGATCTGCTCATTTCGCTTTTTTGAATGAGCACACTCTAATACCACCGAGCCACATAGCTATTAGAATTCGGAAAAAATGTCTATCATATCACTTGGAACGCCCAGTTTAAAGTTTATATGATTGAGAGCAGTTTCATTAGCATTTTCCTTAATTAGCTTATGCCATTTCAACTTCGACTCGTCCACATCTAATGCCGAAGAAACGTAAGTAAGTATAGATTGTCAAGTCGTAGTGGGTTTGAATGACGATAAATGCAACATTTTAAGTTGAGTAATGACCTCTAGTTCTAAGCCTATACTAGAGTCTTTTCTAATTCCAAAGATTGTTTTTTCACTCTTGTTGGAACATTTAGATTTTGCCATTTGCCAAACGGCGCGTCGCGGTGATTCACAGGTGAACTAGCAGATGATGACAAAGATTTGGTAGCAGCAGATGAAGAGGAAATGGTAGCGGAAACAGCAGTAGCGTAATAATATATGTAGAGGCAACAGTAGCAGCAGTAGTATGTGTACATGTACTAGTCGGGGGAGCAGTTGAAATAGTGGCAGTAAAAGCACTAGCTATCGAACCAATTGAAGAAGCGACCCTTCTACTCGAAACCGCCCCACCTCTGTGGGCTGATCCTCAGCCATCCACCTCAAAAACTGCACTGGAACGACTTAGCGGAGCGAGTCACAAACGATTGAAATGGCTCCTCTCCAAAGGCGTATCTCCTGATGAAGCCAGAGAGAAAGCCAAAGTCCCCTGCGGCAGCAAAAGAGACCTCTCTAATTCTTCTCCTCTGGCTTCGGAGCAAAAAAAGACAAAAACTGCACCCCATGCAAGAGCAACAAATGTGGATCCCACATCTATCAAGCCTGCTCCTATAGTGCCACTCACCACCTTTAAGCAAGCTCTGGAAGTTTTCAAGATAGGGATCATCGACTCGAACTTTCCAGAAACCCTGCTTAACAACGAGCAAATGACTTCCATCCAAGACTCCATCTTTGAGCGCATTATCAGCCTCACGGACGAAAAAGTGAAGCCCAAATTCGGCGGCACATCTTTCCGTCCAGGATGGCTAGTCCTGAATTGCAAAGACCGGTCTACGGCAGAATGGGTCAAAGGCATTGTCCTTAGTTTCACTCCATGGGAGGGTGCAGCAAACCCTTCATTCGGAAACGAGAAGATCCTGAAGGCTGTTTCTGCCCAAAATTCAAATCTTCTCGCTTCTGAATGGCGGGTCTTAAAACGTGAGGACAAGGGCAACTTTGCCATACTGACCCTCTCCATAGACCACAAATCCATGGCTTGCTTGAAAAGGCTACATTTCAAAATAGACTTTCGTTTCGTAGAAGTTACTCTTCGAACAAAGCAATTCATCGGCAAAATTATCTTAATCCAGGAGCCATGGGTCCGAGATGGCAGAATATGTGGCCTCGCCACTAATTCATGTAAGCTAATATATGACAACAGTAAACCCCTTCCCAGGGCTGCCATTCTAATAAGTAACAGAATCAACTTTCTTCCTAACCCACAGTTTATTAGCAAAGACCTTTTAGCGATTTCAATGGATATAACTACCAGCAGAGGACGGTAATCCATCATCATCGCCTCAGGATACTTTGCTGACGACCAAACTCCGGCTCCACCTGACGAAGTCGCCAATCTGTTAAGATACGGCAAGAAGACTGGACAGCAGATCGTGTTAGGCTGCGACGCGAACGCCCATCACACGATCTGGGGCAGTTCCAATATCAACAAAAGAGGTGAGTGCCTTCTTAACTTCCTTATTGGCTTAAATATTGATATTTTAAATAGAGGAAATGAACCTACTTTTTTCAAGAGGTTCTGGATCTTACCCTATCCAGTTCCTCTCTGTCCGATCTAATTACCAATTGGCATGTCTCTAAGGAGCTCTCGTTGTCTGACCATATGCACATTAGGTTTGACATCGAAACTACTCGTGGACCCAATCACCCCTAGCAGGTCTCCCAAACGATTGGAATCTCTATGCTGAAATCCTTAGGGGCGAATTTATTATTTCCTGTTCAAATATAGACTCTTCTCATTCTCTTGAAGAAGAAGCCTCAAAACTTAGCTCTCAGATCACCTCCGCATATGAAGCCAGCTGCTATCCCAAAAGCATAACTAACTTCCGCGATGTACCATGGTGGAACAGAGGAGGGTTATTTAATAAAGCCAAAGCCACCAACTCATGGAGCGAATACAAGATAACCCTCACAACTTACAATTCTGCTATTAGGAGATCAAAAAGACATACATGGAGATCTTTCTGTGAAAGCATAAATGATCTCCCTTCAGCTGTTAGAGCCCAGAAAACCCTATCCAAGAACCACAGCAACGGTATTGGTCTCCTACAAAAAACCAGACGGCAGTTTTACACAGGGATACTAGGAAACATTAGGTCTTCTTCTGCAGACTAACTTCCCTGATTCAGTAATTATTGACCCTCACACATCTCTTCTGCATGAAGACATGCCACTCCCTCCTAATCGACGCACTAGGACTCTAGCGAAGAAAATCTTCACCCTCGATTCCATAAGATGGCCCATCTCCACGCAAAAACCTTATAAAGCTCCCGGTGGAGATGGAATTTTCTCCGCCCTCTTACATTGTGGAATCGACACTCTCATTGAAACCTTAGTGCTCATCTTCAGATCCAGCTATGAATTCAGCTACATCCCATCAATATGGAGAAAAGTTAATGAAGTGTTCATTCCTAAAGCCGGCGCCAGATCACAATCAGACCCAAAGGCCTTTAGGCCAATCAGTTTCACCTCTGTGTTTCTTAAAGTAATGGAAAAAATCTTTGATTTTCACATAAGAAATTCCGCCCTCATAGAACACCCCCTAAATAATCTTCAATTTGCATATCAATCTGGTAAATCTACGGTCACAGCCCTTCACCATCTAGTCAGTACTATTGAAGAAGCTTTATCAAAGAAGGAAATAGCCTTATGCTCCTTCCTGGACATTTCTGGCGCCTTCGATAACACATCGTTTCAATCGATTAAGTCTGCTTCTGATGTCAAAGGCATTGACCCGCAAACTACCAAATGGATATGCTCCATGCTCAGAAGCAGACTTATCACTGCCAAGCTTGGACAAATCTCAATCTCCGTTAGAACTACTACTAGGGTTGTCCCCAAGGGGGTGTTCTATCTCCTCTTTTATGATCCGTTGTAGTGGACAGTATCATAAATGACCTCAATAGTTCTGGATTTCTCACCCAGGGCTACGCTGACGACGTAATCATTATAACTAAGGATGAATCCAGCATTTCTGAACAAATGCAACATGCCCCAAATAAAGTAAATAATTGGTGCCAGTCAGAAGGTCTAACTTACTTACTTACTTAGGTGGCGCTACAGTTCGGGGTGAACCTGGGCCTCAACCAACAAGCCTCTCCATTTAACTCTGTCTTTAGCTAATTGCCTCCAGTTGCGCACTCCAAGTTGGTCGAGGTCCTCTTGAACTTGTGCGCGCCACCTACGGCGATGATTCCCTCTACTGCGTCGTCCCTCGGGGTTAGATTCGAAGACTCTGCGGGCCGGAGCGTTGGTGCCCATTCGCTCTACATGTCCTACCCATCTCAGACGTCCAATACGCAAGAAGGTCTAACAGTTAACCCTGAAAAAACCGTAACCATTCCTTTCACCAGGAGGAGAAACTTAAGCCTTCAAGCACTATCACTAAACAATACTCAAATTGAGTTCTCAAAAGAAACAAAATATCTTGGGATTACTCTAGACCAAAAATTAAATTGGAAACCTCATATAAACAGAACCACTGAAAAGGCGACTAAAGCCTTCTGGGCCTGCCCTAGGTTTTTCGGCAAAAAATGGGGATTAAATCCAAAAATGATCCACTGGACCTATACCACAATCATCGTTCCGATAATAACTTATGCTTCGCTAGTATGGTGGGATAAAGTTAACCAAACCGTTACCCGCTCCGCCCTCCAGAAGGTGCAGAGACTAGCATATGTAGATATTACGAGCGCAATGCGCACCTGCCCAACAGCTGCCCTGGAAGTTCTCTTAAACCTTCCACCCCTACACATAAATATTACGAAGACTGCGGCTGCCAGTGCTCTAAGGCTTCACTTTTTATGCATCAATACAAATCCCGAATTAGTTGGCCACATGCAGATCCTTTAGAAAATTCCGCTACTTACTTCTCCAGCAGTATGCATCTCAGACTTCATGCCCAAAAGAATCCACCTCAACCACCCCTTCACAGTAAACATACCTGACCGCAGCTACTGGGACAATCCTCAAATCCCCCAATCAAGATCTCAAATCAATTGTTACACTGATGGTTCAACAATGTCAAATGGGGTTGGAGCTGGTGTCTTTGGCCCCAACTACAAACTCTTTACACCACTAGGTCAATCCACTACTATCTTCCAAGCAGAGGTCTATGCCATCGAGCTCTGCGCCAGAGAATGCATTAGACGAAACCTCCGAAGATCACATATTAATATAATGTCAGATAGCCAAGCAGTACTCAAGGCTCTCACGTCCTTTGACTATAAGTCTAAGCTGGTTTGGAACTGTCTGCAGACGCTTTTGCAGCTTGCTGCACACAATAATATCACACTAATGGGGGTCCTCGGTCACAAAGGTATCCCTGGTAATGAAGCGGCTGATAAGCTTGTCAGACTAGGTGCCCAATCACCTTGTATTGGATCTGAACCCTTCTGCGGTTTACCCACCAGTCAGATTAAAATAGAGCTACTCCACTGGAAACGCGAACAAATGCTCTCTCACTGGAATGCTCAACCCGGCCTAAGGCATTCCAAGAAATTTATTAACTTCTAAAAAAATAGAACTAGAGACATTCTACCAATGAGCAAACAGAATGCTAAGATCCTTACTGACTTCCTAACTGGACATTGCTCTCTCAACAACCATCTCAAGAAAATGGGCCGTGTTCAATCGGATACGTGCCGTCTCTGTCTTGAAGACACCGAAACAGCCCATCACATACTCTGTGATTGCCCGACCATAGCCAGACTTAGGCTAAGGCATTTTAATAAAGGCGTTACATCACCTTCTGACGTCACCTCTTCTTCAGCTCGAACTATTCTCAGCTTCATTAATGAACTTGAGTTCAGCTAGTTGACAAACTCAAAATCAATTAACCAGGGGATAGCACAAAAGATCTTTTTAGGTCGCAGTGCTCCAGGGGTCAGTCTCTGCCTTCCTCCCCATATACCTCACCGCTACTCAGACCAAACAAAGGACAGGCTGCATTGGCGTAATGCAAAAGAAAAAAGGCCGACGAATTTAATGCCTCCGTCAAAAGATCTGCCAAACAAATAAAAAATAAAATGTACCTTGATTAATTGTGATTAACATCAGGAAAATACAATGGTTTTTTTTTGTATTACATTTCTCTCAGTTCGAAAGAGAGTTCGGAAACTATCTGAAATCATTAGCAACACACCAATCAGATAAATTTTTAAGATTCTTGTGGATCTTCATGCAATCATCTGAGTTATTTATTTTAAAGAACAGTTTAAGGCCGTCTGCATACATTAAACAATGCCAGAATTTAATATTCTGAACGATGTCTTCAGTAAAAATAATAAACATCAGCGGCCCTAGATGATTGCTTTGCGGAACCCCAGACGTGCAATAGAATAATCTTGAACAACAATTATCGATATTCCTTTCTGCCCCCTTCCAACTAAAAACGATGAAATCCACTTAAGCATTGCTCCGTGGAATCTAAAGCTCTTAAGCTCCTTAATCAACAACATATGATTTACAGAATTAAAAACTTTGCTGAAGTCTGTAATATAACATCAACATGGCCTCCATTTTCAATAGTATTAGTAACAAAAGATATATAATATGCTAAATTCGAAGTTATTGAGCGACCAGATACAAACCCATGTTGAAACTCTGATATGTGTTCTTTAACGTAAATGTAATTTTTTTTATAATGTTTTCGAAAAGCTTTGGCGCAGCAGATAACTTACTGATTCCTCTATAGTTTTCCGCATTTTTCTTGGAAGCAGATCTAAAAATAGACACTAAAAATGAGATCTTCCAGTCATCAAGAAAAATACTCGACAATGGTGATGAATTATAGGGATGATACTTTAAGTAGTGGCTTGCATATAGAGCTGCGACAGAAAGTTCATATAAATTTCTGATTCTCATGCAGCAAAAGTTACGGCACCCCACCTAAGTAAATATGAAAAAAAGATGAATTTTCGTTCTTATGAAAGTAAATTTTCTAACAGGTATTTATTTAGTTGGGTTTTCGTTGAGTCTCAAAACATCTTAAAGCAGTGTGTACCACTATCGAGGAATTAATACTACTTTTGCTCACTCTGTACTACTCCTTTCGATTTTGTACTACGATTTTAAGGACTTTCTTGATTCCTTACTTTGATAAAAAATACTCTTCATCTGTTATTGAACCCCACGATTAGTGGTCCGCCACACGAACCACTGCACCTCGGCGCATCGAAAACTCGACCAAAATTATTTCCGATTCTTATGACGTTATTTTTACGTGAAAATAGTAACTACACAATAAAAAAACGGAAAATTCTTCATCTGACAATGTTTATTGATTTTTAGTAAAAAAAGCACTGGAATTAAAAAAAAATAAAATAAAATTAAAGATTATTTTAGTCTAGTGCTGTGGTGAGCTGAGCTCTACCACTAGTAGATTTCAACGTTTTCTTATTAGATCTCACTGTCCGGTTTTTGATTGCCAAAACTCGACGCTTTTCGAATTCGTGAATCTAAGCAGCTAAACGATTGGAGATAAGTGCCTTAAGCCCTTAAGAGTGTATTTATAACTGCACATCCCATATAAGTACCCCACAACATTGGACAATTCTGCTGATGCATTTATTCGGATTCTACTGTATATATAAAAATGAAATTCTGTCTGTTTGTTTGCTTGTTTGCTCCAAATGGGCGCTTCAGCCGCTCAGCCGACCTTCATGAAATTTTTACCACATATGAGTTGCATTAAAAAAAAAATTTTGTATGTCCCAATTTATTTAACATCTGCTCACAAATTTGAGCAACAAGTAATATTTTTTACAGAAAATATTTAAGATGGACTTGAAACTATTAATAAGACCAGTGTCTTTGAATACATAAGTTTTACAATTTTTACAAAAAATGTGTACATATAATTGTAAATTCGTATTTGTACGTTCTTATTTTCGTACTTTTAAATTATATATTAAAAAAAAGATAGGGTGTAGCAGCACACGCCATGGATGCGGCTAGTCAAACTATAAAACCGATGTGTTCATGTGGCATACAGCTCTGGGGGTGTGCCACACAAAACACAATTAATGTTATTCAACCCTTTCAGGACAACGTTTTAAGAAATATAATGAACGCACCCTGGTTCGTAAGAAACGCTGACATTCACCGGGACCTGGGGATAGACACTGTAGCTAGAACAATCGAACGATTTGCAGAATCTCACGATAGGAGGCTAATGCAGCATATCAATGAGGAGTCTCTGAAACTGCTCAACACAACTAAGTTAACTTGCAGACTACATCAGACAAAACCCTTTGAACTTTTGGCCACCAGACACATCTAAGCCATCCAATGATAAACGGATTTTGGAGAAGAAGATTCAATGACGAACTATACTCGTACGAACTGTACAGCGACATTTTTTTTGCCGAGAGCAAGTGAAAAATCTTCTAAAGACACCATAAGACCCGACCGCTCGTGCTTATGGTAGTGTGAGATTTTTACTCACAAAAAAAAACACCTCTCTTCAGAACTAATACTACAACTACGCTACGAAAGAGGAGAAGAGGAGAACTTTGGACTGGTTAAATTCCAGTGAAATTCCTGCGTTTTTCGCAACCGGCATATACTATAACGAGAGGTCAAAAGGTTTTGTCCTTTGCAGATGACGAAATGAATTGTTCGCGTCAAGTAGTTGAGTGACGGTACGGTTACAATGGCCGTGAACACGATCTTTGTGTTTACGCGCAAATTTTGTTATCTCTTCGACGACGCTGGGAATTCCCAGATCCCGATGAATATCTTCGTTACGTACATACCACGGTGCGTTAACGATCGTTCTAAGAACTTTATTTTCAAAAGTTTGTATGATGTTTCTATTGCTTTTCCTGGTACAACCCCATAGTTGTATACCATACGCCCACACAGGCTTTAGCACTTGCTTATAGATAAGCAGTTTGTTATGTAGGTTCAACTTCGAGTGTTTTCCGAATAGCCAGTACATTTGTCGGTATTTGTTTTCGATCTCGTCGCGTTTCTTTATTACGTGTGATTTCCATTTAAGCTTAACATCTAGAGTCATTCCTAGATATTTTGCTTCGTTCACTAACGATATTTGAGCCGAGTTAAGATATACAGGCAATCTATCCACTTTTTTGTAGGTAAAATTGTATTGACGTGAGTGGATTTGCCTTCGTTCAGCACAATACGCCAAGAATTCGTCCAAGCGTGGACTTTATTAATAGCATGTTGAAGCTTTCCAGTTGTTGTTTCAATAGTATCGCCCGTTGTCAATATCGCCGTATCGTCCTCAAACGTGGCGACGATACAATTTCTTTCTTGCGGGATATCACGCGTATAGAGTACATATAGAAGTGGGCCAATGACACTTCCTTGTGGGACTCCGGCCGCAATCTCCTTGAAGTCAGAGTAATCATTTCCGTGCTTAACACGAAAGAGTTTTTCAGTGAGGTACGATCGCAAGATTAAAAAGAGTTCCAGTGGCAGAAGTAGTCGCAATTTATACTCCAAGCCTTCGTGCCAAACCTTATCGAAAGCTTGTGAGACGTCAAGAAATACACCACAACAAATCTTTTTTGAACTGTGGAATGCTTGATTCTAAATCCAAACTGATGGTCAGGAATGAGACGTCTTTCGTCGATTACGGGTTGTAGACGTTTTGAAAGTAGTTTTTCGAATATTTTTGAGATAACCGGCAATAGGGAAATAGGCCGATATGATTTCCTTTCATACAGAGGTTTGCCTGGTTTCGGGACCATTATAATCTCGGCGACTTTCCATTGTCTCGGAACGTAGAGTAATCTGAACGAAGCGTTGATCAAATAGAGCAGTTTGGTAAGAGCTTTATTCGGCAATTCCTCGACTACCTGCGCCGTTATCAAGTCGTAACCCGATGCTTTTTGGTCTTTAAATTTTTAACTACTTCCCTCAGTTCAATCAATGCAACTTTTTTTAATTTAAAGTTGTCAGATGTCGTGACTGGGGAGTTGGGCGTTAACGAAGGGCCGTCGATCGGCTTAAACGTTTCTTCTTAGTGCAGAGCAAAAAGTTCTGCCTTTTCTTTGTAATTCTTGGCCCAGTTTCCATCGTTTTTCCGAATTGGTGGTGCTTGCATTTCAGGTTTCCGGATGCCTTTTAGCGCTTTCAAAAGCGAATAATTTGATTCTCTTTCACCGGAGAGATTTTTAAGGTAGGTCGCTATCTTATTGCTTTTAAATTCCCGAATACTATCTCTAAGGCGATTGCATAGTCGGTTAAGGACCGTTTTATGCTGCGGTGCACGAGTGATTTGCCATTTCTTTCATGCTTTTCTTTTCTCCCTCACCAGTTCAATGATTTCTCTGGGATACTTTTCGTTGCGGTTGATCTTATAGCTTCTAGAAGGAGTGTTTCTCCATGCCGCTCTTTGAATTGCTTCTACGGAACGATCAACTTCGTCTTCTAGTTCACAAGGTGTTTTAAGTGATACATTTAAGGTGATAATTGTTTCGCGATCATTTCTAAGGCCCTCCCAGTTTTTTCTATTGCTAGTAAGTCTTGGAGGTAATTTTTTCTCCAAGTCAGCGCTTCTCTAAGTAGTAGAATTACCGGTGAGTGGTCAGAAGAGAGATCAAAACATTCTTTGACTGTAATAAACTTATCAAAAATGCCTTTTGTAACGAAAAATTCGATAAGATCGGGAATTTTTCCTGAGTCGGTTGGCCAATAGGTCGGTTTTCCTGTCGAATAAAAACAACAACCGAATTCATTTGCCACTTCGTAGAGAATTTTTCCTTCAGAAGATGTGCATCTTGAGCCCCAGAAGGTGTGCATTGCGTTGAAATCTCCACCAATAAGGAAATTTGAACTAAGGGCATTGACGACACGAACATAGTTTTCTTTTTTTTTAGCGAACATCGCGGCGGACAGTAAACAGATAGTATATTGTAGCTCAGGTGGTTATTTTTAACCCTTACCGCGCACAACTGAAATTTTTCCAGCTCTATGCTAATATCGACTGAGTGTTCGATGTTAGTTTTAATGAACAAGGACGAACCGCCCCGCACTCTATCAGAAGGATGATAGGCGTGATAACCAGCGTAGCCTCTTATCTTTATTTGCGATGCCCTTGTTAGATGGGTTTCGGAGATCAAACATGTGTTGATTTTTTCTCTCATAAGGAATATTTCTAATTCGTTAAATTTTTGTAAGAGTCCGTTTGCATTCCATGTTACTATTTTAAGCAAAGAGTCCATATCTACTTAGATTTAGATATAAGGTTAGCCATACAATAGCTTTCGACGTTACTAAGACGTTCGAGAATCCGTTTATTCATTTCGCATTGTTCCTAGAACTTAGCGTAGATGCAGTTAAGAATTTCTTTCAACGGATCAGAGGGTGGCCCGTCGTACCGCTTGGTTGCTTTGACTGCAGCCTGAGAATACGTCAGATAACTGGGGGTTGCTGGTTTTTTCGGTGTTATTTTTCGTTCAGCCTTTTTAGTGGACGACTTTGACGTACTTTTAATCGGCTTAGAAGGCTGATTGACTGGTTCAAGAGTCCGCACTGCTGATTCGAGCTCAGTCTGCTTAGCAACACGTTCTACCGACTTAGGAGCCCGACCGACTGATTTCGTTCCCCGTACAAACGGCGTTGTAGATTTTCTCCACCGCATCTGTAATTCCTTTGCAACCTCGCAACCGCGATAATTTGTTGGGTGCCTTCCTTTGCAGTTAACGCAAGTAGCATTCTTATTTTTGCTCAAACTGCAATTTTCCGAAGAGTGTTTTCCAGCGCACTTAACGCAGCGCGGCTCTTTCCGACAGTACGCCTGTATAGGATTAAACTCTTGGCATCGCTTGCATTGAGGGATTATCTTCGTGTTGACACGTAGTGGCTCGATTTTGACGACCACACTAATGATTGTACGAATATTGTATATCTTTTCCTGGCTTTCAGTTTTATCAAATGATAGCACAAAAAGCGGAAGTTTACGTGTCACTATAGTTTCTTCTCCATGGTCGGGTCTTACTTACTTACTTAGGTGGCGCTACAGTTCGGGGTGAACCTGGGCCTCAACCAACAAGCCTCTCCATTTAGCTCGGTCTTTAGCTAATTGCCTCCAGTTGCGCACTCCAAGTTGGTCGAGGTCCCCTTGAACTTGTGCGCGCCACCTACGGCGATGATTCCCTCTACCGCGTCGTCCCTCGGGGTTAGATTCGAAGACTCTGCGGGCCGGAGCGTTGGTGTCCATTCGCTCTACATGTCCTAGCCATCTCAGACGTCCAATACGCAGTCTTTTGACTAGGTCGATGTCGCTGTACAGCTCGTATAGTTCGTGATTGAATCTTCTCCTCCAAAACCCGTCAACGCAAACGGGACCGAAAATCTTACGAAGAATTTTTCTCTCGAAGCAACCAAGGATATCTTCATCCTCTTTTAATAAAGTCCATGTTTCAGCGCCGTAAACCTGGGATGATCAAGGTTTATATAGTGTCTCCTTAGTTGTTCGAGATAGGGCTTTACTGTTGAATTGCCTTATGAGTTATTCTTCGATTGATTTCTGCACTGATTTTGTTTGTTGAATTTATAGCAGAGCCAAGTAAGACAAAGTCCCTTACTACCTCGAAGTTATAGCTGCCCACGGTGACGTTTTGTCCAATTCGTCGGTGTTGGTTTTCCCTTCTTGTTGACAGCATATACTTGGTTTTGCTCTCGTTTATCGCTAAACCCATTGTCGGGTCGTTTTCTCTCTTTTTTTAAAAGGTTCACGGCGTCGAGAATGTTATAACCTCTATCGCGTCAATCACCTGTAACGTCTTCTTTAGCGCATGATGAATGAAGTCCTCTAGCTACGACTCTCAAGGGTCTCTCAGACTTGTCTTCGTTACTATGCCATTGAATTTTTTCGTTGTTAAGCTTTTGAGATACAGCCCGGTAGCCCTCAGCATCATTAACACTGATTTCCCATGCATCGTTTCGCAAGGAAGTTACTTTAAATTTAGTAGCAATCGTTCTTTTAAAAACATTCCTTAAAGAATTATAGTCTGCAACGCCTGTAATATTTATTGGTGGAGGGGCGCGTTTGCTTTCAAGTTGCTTTCCTGCTTTTGGCTGCGCTTGGCGATTAGATTCGTGTTGCGGAACAACCTCTGGCGATGAACCGGCCTTACGTTTTTTAGATGGTCTTCGTTTAAGTGTCCAATCTGTTTCGCGCGCTAGTTCTTTGTCCGTACTGTAGTGATTGCTACCCGAAGAAGACTCACTATGAATAACCGTCTGCGTTTTTGAAGACTCGTTTTGAAGCAAAGATTCTTTATTCTCTGATTCAAGTTTCCCAATTTTGCTGTTGAGCTCTCGACACAACAGCTCTATTTCATCGAGCCTCTTTCCGAGCACGGCGTTTTCCTTTTCCAGAATACTCTGTTCAAAATCTTGCGTTTTCCGAATTAACACGTCCGGATTCGCGAGCCTTTTATTTTGCGCTTTAGGAGAAGTCTTTCGAGGCGGAGATCTTTGTAGCCTTGAGCTTTTCCTAAATTGGTTGATTAAATTCTGATGCAATAAATAGCTCTCCCCAGAATCCGTAGAGCATGCCTCTTGCTAGGGTGGATTTTCCAGTTGAACTGGGCTGCCACCTGGGGTATCAATACTGTAAGTTTTGTTCATTGCTTAGTTTTTTGTTACCGTAAGAAAGACGGCGGGTTGATATTTTAGTCGCCTTTTACGACAGGCATGCCTACCGTGGGTATATTTTGTCCCCTAACCCACAGGGGGAACATTGACCTAGTCAAAAAAAACTGCGTAACAAATGGACACCACCGCTTCGGTCACCCGGAATTGTACCGCCACCTAAGTAGGCAGGGTCTTCCTCCTTGGCAGTATTGGACCAATTGCGCCTGAGTGCTCCAGTGAAGCGATTCCAACCCCGACCAAAAAAAGTCCTTCTAATATTCGAAGCCATAAAGGTAACAAGTTTTAGCGCTCTTTGTGGTCTGAGAGCTTAAGAATACACGGAAAAACTCACAGGCGCGTTGAGAATTTGTCACTTTAGAAAAGAAAAATTTTTTTTTGCATTCACTGACCTAAGAAATATTTACATACGTTTGGAAAATAAAATATTTAGCTCTTTCAGATTCACTCACGTGGCCAATGCTATATGCTTAAAAAGTTTCCCGTTTTTGGAAAATAAACTATGGAATAAGACAAAATATTTCCTTTCAGAACTCTGTATTTCGAAAATCTAAAAGCCAGCTATTTTGCTTCTTCTGAGTGTTTTCTTTAGCTTGTCCAGTGTGGATGTAGGTTTTCAAAGTGAATCATTAGGTTTAAGATATTTATTTAATCAAAAGCAGAAAGATTTGCTACATTCACAGGTGTTTCAATCTCTGAAATATTCGAACAGAGTCAATATTCATTAAATCTTTGCTACTGAACAAGAACTTTGAATATTATTATTACACGCTTTGACCTAATACACATCCAAGAGATTTTATGCGAGTGCATCAAAACCCTTGCAGCGCTGTAAAAAATCTTTCATGCGTAAAAAGAGAAATCGAGATATAATACCTTGAAACATGATATCTGATGGATGGCGCTACGGCTTAAGCGCAACCACAGCATAAAATTGACACCTTAATAAAAGCAGAAAGAAGACTGAAAAATTCACTCCTTCTATATGCCTGGAAACGAGAAAAATCGATACGGAGAGTGGAGCGCATTAAATAGCTATGCATCTATGCGGAACACATGCACATAGAGAGGGATGGGTGGACGGAGAAAATAGATGCTGCATACACACCTGAAATTTGCATTCCTGAAGTCTACTTGGTATAACTAAATCACCAATTAAAATACTTACTTCTCATAAGTTCACAAATACTATTATTTGCAGGTCAACTGAAAATTCATAAGTAAGATAATTAAGAGTGGAAAGATCTCAAATTTATTGAAAATGTTTATTATTCATAAATAAAGAGATACAGCAATACAAAAAGAAATTACGACTGGAATGGAAGTTTATTTTAATTATATTTAGTTTTTTTATTTTTTCTTTTACATTTTTAATTAAAATAAAAAATAAAAATAAAAACACATTTATTAGTCTTTTTTTCATCAATGAAAAATAGGAATTTTGGCACATACGCAACGCAGTGCGTATGGATGTCCATGAAAATTAATTAGAAATCTCCTCTGTGGTCGTTTTGTCACCATTTTCGCATTGTGGTGGCTTTACGGCCTCTGATGAGACAGCGTCTTTGCAATTCTCCTTTACAGACAAATGGGCTGGACCAGTCTGCTGAATTTGAACAATTCTTTCGTTACCCTCCCCCGATTTTAATGGCTGTGGTGCCTTGACCGTTAGGATACCATCTGATGAGAGGGTGGAAGCTACCTCCTTTGGGTCGTAGCCCTTTGGCAGGGTATACTTACGGACGAAATGTCGAGCGATTAGGCCATGTCCATCTTCCTTTTCCTCATGCTTACCCTCGACCACAACGCAATTATCGATTGTCTTAACTGTAAGCTCGTTAGGCTTGAACTGCTTTACATTCATGCTGACTTGAAAGCCATTCTTGCCAATTGGTGAGTGCTCTTTTTCCTCATTGTTAGTTTCTTTGTCCTCCTGCGATTTAACCATTTTATTGCGAGTATTTGCATAGGGATGCTGACGATGCTTAGGTAACCATAGTTGCGACACTGTCTTCGATGGTCGATGAAATTCATTGGGGTAGATACCGAAACCAAAGTCGTCGTCGACACCACGGTGAAATTCGCTGATTTCATCGGCCAAATCGAGTAGGAATGGTATGAGAGACATTTTAAAACTGCTTTTTGCTTCCGTTTATTGGTGAATTGACAAAAACTTATGTGGGTGTTTTAATGGTAATTTATTTAAATTTAGGTAACTGACGAACGCGCCCGATGCACTTTATTACTGATATTCGTATGGTGGTAAATTGCTGAATGCGGCCCTTTTAAAGGGTTGTGGGGCTGAATAGCAAAATTTTCTGCATTTCTCTTAAAAAGTCGTCTAGCCAGCACAATAATAAATCGATATCCCTTATACAGTGTGTAAAAAGATGTAATGTACAGACAATACTTAAGATACATATATTAGGAATAGAACAAAAAGAGTAGAATAAAAAAATAACTCATTTCGTAACCCCTCAACTGTATTTTTAGTTGTTAGGCTGATTTGGAGTGGTCTTGGTGAGGTAAATTTAGTGCAACAATAGGTCTATTATGTTGCCATTAGGAAGGGAGGAGTCACGAGTTGACGACACCACCTATTCCTGGAACTAATTATTTTTTGTTTTTAGTCGTATATGCATTGCTGAAACAGCATAAATAGTTAAAAAGATATTCACGTACAGTAACCTTTCTAAAAATTGGCGAGTGGAGGAAATATGCATAAGAGGTTGTTTTCTTTTTCTTCTTCTCAGCTCTGCAGATCCTGTAGAAGTCATCGCATTAAAAGCCCCGCATTCGAAAATCGATAAGTTTCATTACACTAGACACTTCTCTGTGTATTCTAAAAATTATAGAACTAGGTACCACAAACAAATCTTTCTAAAAATTGGCGAGTAGACGAAATGTGCATAAGAGGTTGTATTCTTCTTTTTCTTCTCACCTCTGCAGATCCTGTAGAGGTTATCGCATTAAAAGCCCCGCATTCGAAAAACGATAAGTTTCATTTCACTAGACACTTCTCTGTGTATTCTAAAAATTATAGAACTAACCATCAGAGACATATGTGAGAAAATGTTTAAGGTAATTTTGTGGTTGAGAAAAAAAGCATATAAACTGAAAAAGTGTGGTAATAAAATGTTGTTTGCTTAAAAACTTTGTCTACGCAGTTTTTCATTCATTCCGGGTCCCTTGTCTTTAAATTTTATTTAAAAAAAAGTCCTTGAGATGTCTCAGTTAATAGTACAGGTTTTAATTATGAGCGTATTTAGAAAAGAGATACTTCCTCTCCTGTTCCATTGTAGTTTACCGTAGTATAGATAGATGATATGCTCTGTGATTGGCTTTGTCAACGCGTCGTCATGGACAAATGACATTGCTGTCTAGACATAGCTTGTACTGTAATATTCATCGGGATACTATAGTAAGTAGGGTATCATTATATACTTTCAACCTTTCTCGTTAAGGGATATGTGGGAGTCAATTACTGCTTAAAAGATATGATGATGGAAGCACAACAATGTCAAATAGTAACAATATTCTAAAGTACACACGCTTTTTGTGTAATTATTGGGTATAATTTAGTCATTCTCTGGTGGGCGCGCCGTGACGTAAGCAGTTAGTGTGTCGGATCGCTGCGCGTGAAGTTCCAAGTTCGAATCCCAGAAAACACCAAAAGGTTTTTTTCACGGTCCCACCTCTCGCGAACGTCTGACAAACATCCGAGAGTATCGTTGTCACGAAAAAGCTTCTCAAAACAAATTACCCTTCGGATACGGCATTAAACTGTAAGTCCCTTCTATTCGTGCGAAAAATATAACGCACACAGCATAAGTGGTTGCGAGAAGCTAGGTCCTGGCACCTAAAGAGCTGTTGCGCCAAATATTCTATTTATTTATTTGGTTTAGTCATTCTCTTAGCTAAAGCTAAATAAGAAATTATAAAAAAAACAAGCAACTATATAAGGGCGAACAATTTCTTCCTTATAAAAAAAAAAAACTTTATCGTTAGGGGTGGTCCCGTTTTATTAATTTAAGAAAAAGTTCACTCAAATTATGAGCGTCGTCATACTCGTCGTTGTGACACATTTCGTCATATTAAGAAGTTCGACTCAAAAGGGGGAAAAAAACACACAAAAATTCAGTTCATTCGCTGGCACTGCCCCCATTCCTCGAAAACGTTAATAGCATTACAATAGGAAAAATAATAAGAATACAAAATAGTACTGCAAATGAAGGAATGTAGCGCATTGAAGTACGTTTTTCCACATTTTTATTTTATTCGAGCAAATGTACTCTAACTTTGCTAGGGAAGTGACCTTCTTCACGTTCATAGGCACAATTACGGAGCACTGCGGAATAGATGTTCTGCCATTAGTTAAGGTCTTCTATTACAAAAATCCATAATGTTCAGTCATTATTTCAATGCCTTTCGAAATAAGTAGGTAATAGGTATAATATTCACAAAAAACGATTTGAAGAAACTGGAAATACAACGTAACTATTTTTCCGCATTACCTTTTGAAATAAAATTTTTACTTCTAATTCAGGCCAAAATGCAGAAATGTTTCGGGGGTGAAAAAACCTAACTTACTAAAGGGCATAGCTGACAAGTTAAGTACCAAATAATCTTCTTGATTTCAGCTTTATGATGGAATGAATACACTTAAAAATAAGTTCGGAGATCATGCAACTGCAACGTACTGAAGAATACTTCTTTTTCTTCTTCCTTTTATCAGCGAGGCTATGATCCGAAAACAAGGGATCACAACCCTCCCACTTCACCGCATTTCTACTGATCCGCCTGTGGGGTTCGCCTATTTGACCTCAGAAAATATCGGCAGGCCCGCCGATTTTGGATCACTCGGTTACTGAGGCCAATGAAATGCCGATGTCGTGGCATTTGTGTGATCCAGGCGTTTATAGGCCTGCCTTTCCTACATCGCGATGTCTTTGGAACGTGCATTGATATTGCCTTTGTAACAGGGTTCAAATGATCTCTTCTTTGAACGTGGCAATACCAACTGAGCCGGTCGCGCTCTATTTTTTGTACGATGGTTTCCTTGATGTGAAAGCTTCCACGGATCTTCGAACTTCTTATTCGATCAAGTTTTGTCACTCCTACTGTCATGCGAAGCATCTTCACCTCAGCTGCCGTTAATTTACTCTCATACTTTTTGTACATCGTCCAACATTGTGAACCGTATGTGAGCGCTGGACGTACAACTGCGGTGTAGAGCCTTCCTTTCAACTTAGGAGACATTTTTCTGTCACAGAAGATAGTGGAATTTTCTCGCCACTTCATCCACCCTACGCTTACACGATGATTGATGTCGTCATCACAAGTTGCTTTGCTATTGATCATAGATCCCAGATATTTGAACTTTTCGCACTTGGGAAGCACTATTCCATTCAAATAAATGTCTGGAATAGGCCTGAGTGGATCAGAGAACGGGCAGCACAAGTACTCTGTCTTTTTTGAACTAATGCGATACCCATTTCCCTTCAAAACGTCCACCCAGACATCAAGTGCTCGTTGCAGGGATGTAGGATCCTCACTAATGATGGCTCCATCGTCAGCAAAGAATAACTGATGTACCTTGGGGTCCATCACTTTACCTTCAAGCAGATAATCAAGGATTGTAATAAAGAGCAAAGGACTTAAAACGCTTCCCTGGTGCACCCCGACTTCGATTGGGAACTCTTCGGTTACTCCAGCGGGGCATCTTACTTTTGTCTTTGCTCCTTCGTACATGTCCATGATCATCTGTACATAGGTTTCTGGAACCCCTCGATGTCTTAGCGCCACCCATATCAGATCTCGTGGTTGTCTGTCGAATGCCTTTTCAAAGTCAACCAATACAATATGCAAATCCCTTAAGGAATCACGATGTTTTTCCATTATGATCCTTATACTTTGGATTGCATCTGTGGTTGATTTACTCGAGACAAACCCGCACTAATCATCAGATAGCCGTATTATTCTTCGCAGTCGGCCACCTAATACCCGCTCAACGATCTTCATGGTGTGTGACATCAGCTTGATCGAACGGTAGTTATCACAGTTTCGTGTATCACCCTTCCCTTTGTATACAGGGAGAAGGTAACTTTCCCTCCATTGATTCGGCATTGGATCACCTCTCACGAATTTGGAGATGAGAATTCTGAGCCATCTGAACCCGATGTCTCCCATCTTTTTCCAGAACTCAGAGGGTATCTCGTCTGGCCCAACCGCTTTTCCTTTTTTGGAGTATTTCACCGCCTCACTAACTTCTTCGACTGCAATGTCGGCTATTTCTTCATAGTTAGGGGTGGCTCTTGGAAAGTATAGCCGGGGAAACTGTTCATTTAAAAGTTTTTCACAATACTGACGCCACCTCTGCAGAATTTTGTCGTCATCCACAAGAAGCTGGCCATGAGCATTGTTAATGAACTTTGGCGAACGAATCTCCTGAGCATTTCTTCTTCTTTGGGCGGTTGTTTTGAAGATGGTTGCGCTCTTGTTCATATTGTGTCTTCGCAGCTCATGGATAGCCTGGTTTGCATCAACAACAGGGGAAGATATTTTCTCCAGCTCCCGATACAGGCCCTCCGTACTCTCTGCTTGAAGCTGGGCACACTTCTTCGCTTTTTTCTTGCAACATCTGTATTCCATTTCGAGGCGAACTTTTTCGTCACTATTATTAGAGGGGCACTTTGACCAAGCTTTGAAAGCCGCTTTCTTCTCATTTATCACCTTCTTAGCTTCATCACTCCACCACCATGTTTCTTTGGCGTGTTGATGGTGGCCTTTTGAAGCTCCTAGCAGTGATTTGTCCTTCTTTAAGCAAGTTCGCTGTAGGGAATCCCACATATTTTGTGCTCTGCACTCTTCATCCTCAGCTCCGTTGATGGTGTGAGAGAGGTAATTTTCCATACTGAAGAATACTTCTGAGCAGCAAATTGTACAGATCAATAAATGACTGCAGCGTCTTAAGGAACTTATTCTTGTAAGTGCTGTGAATGCACTGGAAAGATACCGAGCAGTGGGCTGGTGCTGTAAGATAACTTTTAGTTATGGATCTGTGACCCTTTTTTATAAAGATGCAGGATTATGACCCTATAAATTATTGACATAGGCCCCAATCGTTCCAGTCAGAAGTCCACAAGCAAGACACATATGGGTCATAAGTCCAACATATGTATTGTTAAAAGCTGTTGACAATATATCTGCAATTTATTGGGCTTGGGCTAAATGACTTAATCACGGAAACTGCATATTATCCCTTCGATCGACATTTTAAAGGAGTTCTTGGACCATTTTGTAGCTCTGTGCAATCTTCATTATTCACTTATTGCCCAACTGTAGTGCTCGCATTTTCTCTTCGTTGCATACGATACTTTGTATGCATATACTCAGCTAACTGCTGAATAGCGAGTCTGCGCCTGATAACCTCTTTAAGATAATAACAGCATAAAGCCACCTGAAGGCGTTACAACCGGTCGTTGTACCATTGTATATTATATAAAAACGCATAGGAAGCGAAGTTACAGATGCATGTGAGTTAACTACGTATGCCTACATATATTTTATATGTATGTGCATCTGCAGCCTTTCAACGATACGAGTAGGTGCTTAAGGCGCATACTAGTTTCAAGCATGCGAATATGCCGGCAACCGGCATTATTTGAAAAAATTGTACTGCCTTCATTGAGAGAGAGTGTCGGAAATTCCAGAACACCAATGAAAGTTTTTTGATTCAGAATAGTCTTGTAAAATAGACTTATTTCCTCCCCCAAGACCCTATCACTTCCATAAATGTATATGTAATTAATAAATATTTCAACGGCATTCTTATATTTAATCTGAATTAAATTATTTCAAAAAAGAAAACCATACAAATGGGTAGGTACACAAATTTATTTTAAACGTAAGAGAAGCTCACATTCGAAGAGTCAATTTCTAGATTGTATTTACATCTTTTTTCTACTTTGTACCTTTCAGCTGAATTAAGAGGTTTTACATACTCCACCAAGGGCTAACAACTCTCTCTTTCACAATATGTATCTACCATCAGAAATTTCTTCTTGCCGCCGATTTTCCTATAAATACTTGAGCGTCAGTTCCGCCGGAATTAGTATTGTACATTTATCCGACTTTTCGTTTGATAATAAGCGATAAAGTTGCTATACACTGCATTTTCACATTTAACTCCAAGTAAATAAATTAAATAAAAAAAAAAAAAAAATGTCTTCTCTACCAGTGCTGTTGAGTGTACTCGAAAATCTGGACAACTTGGGTGTGTCCCAATCGCCAATCTATGGAGCAGATTTTGGACTTGGCCTTGGTCTACATCGCCCACACCCACACCACAGTATTCGAGTGCCTCTTGCAGTTGCCCTTGCTGCAGGCCGATTTGCAGACCAGCGAGGCGGAATTAAAGCCGAAGGTGTAGTATCTAAAATTGGGAAAGATGGCATCCAAGTCTGCATGGACGTTCAGCAATTTAAGCCCAGTGAATTGTCAGTGAAAGTCATCGATGATTCAGTTGTCGTCGAAGGAAGGCACGAAGAACGAGAGGACGACCACGGTTACATTTCAAGACACTTTGTCAGACGTTATGCATTGCCAAAGGATTATGACGCTGAAAAAGTAATTTCTACACTATCATCCGATGGGGTTCTTACTGTAAGCATTCCAAAGCCAAAGAACGACGAGAAGTCCAACGAAAGGGTAATCCAAATTCAACAAACTGGTCCGGCTCACTTGAATATAAAACAGAATGGAGAGGAAAAGTCTGAGAACGAGAGTGCTGCTAACGGTGATCAATAAAATGTTTTCAATTGAAATCGATTTTGATTAACTATGTAGTTCTTAATTCATCGTCCTTCTCATGTAATAGAACCTTAGCAATCGCATAGTAGTTTTCCACCAAAAGGATAAATGTAGTACACATTCAAACAGTTTTAAGCAATTCAAAATAAAATAAATACTAAATAAAATCTAAAATTAAGTTGTTTTATATAATATTAAAAGAGCTGCTATCACTTTTCATGACTTAATCTTCATATAAACGGATTGGTTGGTAATGTTCTACACGGTGAGTGGTGTTTTCCTAAAAGCATACCTTTCACGAACGCAAGTTCATATGTGCCTACACATAGGTACATACATGCAGGGCAAATTTTTGTATCTATTGCTTTCTAGATTGAAGATCAGATGGCAGATATATGTATATAGAGGATTCTCTTTTCATTGTGCGGAATAGAATTCGGAATCGAATTATCAGCACTTCGTAATCCGTAATTCGGATTAGAAATGTCCAAAAATTGAACGATTTTATTTTGCAAACAATTCTATTTTCCCCGAACAAATTTATGTCGTCAGAAACCATTAATTTTTTTTCATTTCCGGCAGCACAAAGTCGTTTGAATACAGGCTAAGGTACTCGTGAATCCGAATTTTAGATAACGGAGTGTCAGAGCTTCAATCATTCGATCCCGAACGTTTTGACTTTCGTGTCGAAGTACAGAGTAATGGAAGGGCCAGGGCTTGCAATAGGCGACTCTCAATGCGTAAATACCTATACACACAGTCCTTTTCACCAGACTAGCGCCACTCTATTCCCTTAAATATCTGCATAGGCATATAGTCCACTGTTAAAAGACATTTGTCACTTTGCAGCTAGTAGCAAGTATTGTACTTTGAACCCCACACGCGGATCAGTAGAAATGCGGTGAAGTGAGAGGGTTGTGATCCCTTGTTTTCGGATCATAACCTCACTGATAAAAGGAAGAAGAAGAAGAAGCATGTATTGTACTTTGAGTTCGAGTCCATAAATATGAGAAGACAATGTTTTTCGGTTACTTCGCTTTTCTCTTTAACTAAAAATTAAATTGTATATTGATTCTGTTTTACTTTTTTTTTTATTAACATTTATAAGCACAAGCACAATGTGAACTGTTATTTAAAACCAATCTTTCCTGCCGACAAGCCCTTAGGACTTCGTGGGATATACATATGTGATTGTAAATTGAATTGCATATTAATAACAAAAATTTAATTGGAATGAATAAAATTCGTAAGAGGAAATATTTTGTGGTAGTGCATGCGATTACATGAAAACACAAGGTTCTCACTTAGCCCAGTCTTAACAACTCCTACTATCCACCTTCACGTTGGTGACCACTGGGTGCCTAGTACCTTGATCGGAGATTGGCCAACCAACCCTTTTGGAAGATCTTGTTGGCAGCAGAGAGAGAGACAGAGAGGAAAGAGTGCTTTCTTACTAGAGTAATTCTTGTTATTAAAGAGGGTAGCGGACGAATTCCCTAGATAGAGTCAACTGTGGCTTCTACAGTTTCCGTTAAGTTGAACACAGTGAACACCTAGCGCGAGCTGCTTGAACATATTCGAATCACACGTCAGTAAGGAATAGTCAGGACCTTGAATTAGACATAGATGGTCTGGAGGAGCACTTAACCCATTATCTGCCACTGTACTCGTTTGAGTACAATATTTTTTCAAAATTTTATTTAACTTTTTTCAAAAAGTAGATATACTCGTAGATTTTTTTTCTTTTGGTTTAAATGAAAGCATGGACACGTTTCTAAACATTCAATGGAATTTCGTTGAAGGTAAAAGTTATTTTGGAGTTTTCTTGTGAATATTAGTTTTTTTATGTTTTTCTGTCATTGTGAAAGTAAAAGGTTAATAAAAATTAAAACTACCAACTAACGTATGAATAATGGATAGTTATGATAGCACTCGTCAGCACACGCGCTGCAGTTCAGGTTATCGAACTTGCATGCGCGCACCCAGATTCATCGACTCAGCGCTATCATATTGCATTAAGAATTGAAGTGTATTTGTTTAAAGTATATTTAATGAATAGACATTTAATTGCCATATTAAATAATATTTGATGAGTAGGCATTTAATGGTCGTAATAAATAGATATTAAGAATCGCATTGTACTTTAGAATTAAGTTGGTCGTCACTCGAGACGCATTGTCCAAATAAAATATTTTTTTTTAACCTTAATCGGTTTAATTTTGTTTACTGGCGCCCGAGCAGGGACCCTGACGAAAAATCTCAATCAAACCATAAGAACATTGAGATCCGGGAAAATCGCGTAAATCTCAATAAGCCATAAGAACATTGAGATTCCAGAAACTCGTACCCGATCACCCCTAAGAACATTGCGGTAACGAAGAAGAAATTTCCGCGACTCGTGAAGTGCTAAAATAAATACGAGGGTCCATAAAAGTGCATACTCTTAACAACTGAGAAACATTTATACCCAATCACCCATAAGAATATTGCGGTAGTGAAAGAAAATTTCCGTGATCTGTGAAGTGCGAAAATAAAAATAGGGTTCAAAAAAGGACAAACAAATTCGTGTAAATAAGTGCGTGCGATACAAAAAACGCGTGTGAATAAGTGCGTACCACTAGTAGGTCAAGAAGAAACGTATTGTTGTGCTTGACTAAACGGGACATTTAGGGCCTATTTCGCGTGTGGAGCAAGGCAGGACAAGAGGAAACCAACTTAATTCTCCAGCAGCAAGAGATGAATGCAGCTGTCTATGTACTAACGTGAGTACAACTTTTATAATATTTATTTAATTTTATACACGCACAATTTCCTAACGAAAAACACAAAAAAATTAACATATACACATAGTAAAAGCTCGCATTTATAATAGTATATAAATACACACAAATCTTAAAATAATGGAGTAATTAAAAGTAGAAGTTTTTAATATAAATGGGGCTCTGAATGCCCAAATGGAGCTTCTTAAACAACTCGATCTACGGCTCACGGCAATGGAACTTAAACCTGCTTCCGCAGTTCCAGAACCAGCCACACCAGCCTCCGAGCCGGTCATTGCTGCACCAAAAACCGAGCAAGACCTAAAAGACATGAGTAAACTCCCTGACTCCGTCAAGGAGTTACAGGTATTCGATGGGATCCTACAGAATATATATCGTGGATTCATAGCGTTGAAAATATCCTGAAAGACTATGAAATAGTTAGGGCAAAGCCAATATATAGGGCGTTACTACAAAGCATTCGTCAAAAGGTACGAGGGGCTGCGAATGCAGCTCTGATATCATACAACATCTTTGATGACGACTGGACGTCCATAAAAAAGTGCCTATCGCTGCATTATGCAGATAAAAGGGACATCAGAACCCTTGAGCATCAGCTAGGCAATATAAAGCAAGGGAATGCATCTTTTGATGAATTTTACGCTAATGTTAACCATCAATTCTCTCTGATAATCAATAAACTTAAAACAGAAGAGTATTCCCTTGAGACAGTCAACGCTCTAGTTGAAATGTATCGAAATCGAGCATTAGACATCTTCATTCGGGGTCTAAATGGTGAACTGGGAAAAATCCTAATGATCCAAAGACCAAAGACTTTTCCAGAAGCATACTCAGTATGCCTGGAAATTCAAACCATGGATTACCGGAATATGACAGTGCATAAAAAGGAAGTGGTGAACTCTATAACGACGCCAATCAACCAAATCTATACCCAAAAGCGAGATTTGCCGCCGAGGCCACCACCTCCAACAAGGGCACTCAACGCTCAGCAAAGAAATTCCGCATACAACATCCAGCATCAACAACGCCATGTTGCACCCAGGCCAAATTATCCACCTCCTAGGCCTACGCAGCCTAAGCCAGCAACCCCAATGGATATCGACAGATCAGTGCAAACTAGGCAAGTGAATTATGTTAACCGACCGACCCAAAAGATAAGATCATCAAACGAGTCCTCCGACATTCCACAAAAGCAGCAGAGGCTGTATAACCTGGAAACCCAAAAACAAGGAGACGAGGTTCAGGCATACGAAGATTACATCCAGGAGTATGAAGAAGAAATTGAGAATAGTGAATATCAAGAAGGAGAAACTCAGGGGTTAAATTTTATGATGGATGCCTCTCTGGCATTCCTTACTTAGAATATAAGACTCGGGATGGAAAGATTTTAAAATTTCTTATTGACACAGGGCGAACAAAAATTTTATTCAGACTAATTTAGCATTAAATTCACAACCAACGGAGAAACCGTTCAAAATACAATCTGCAGGTGGGGAACTGGAAATCAATCGGAAAGTTAGCGGGAAATTCTTCGCTTGCTTAGGAAACAACACACTTATAACATTCTTTGTTCTTCCTGGCCTTAGGTCCTTTGACGGTATCATCGGCGATGATACCTTGCGTGAACTTGGAGCCATAATTGACCGGAAAAACAATATCTTGAAAATCGAATCGGGTATAGAGATTCCATTAAAATCTAAGGAGTCTGCCCAAGTTAATAGCCTTGAAATAAGGGACGAACATTTGCATGGAAAAATTAAGACAGAAATCAGGAAAATTATTAAGAGATATGAGGTTATTTTTGGCCCCATTAACTATAGAGACATTATAGACACAAACGTAAGGGCAGAAATTCGCACAACAACCGATGAGTCCATTTATACCAAAACCTACCCCTATCCAGCGAACATGCGGGAAGAAGTCGACGACCAGATTAGAAAACTGCTTGATGATGGTACCATTAGACCATCAAAGAGCCCATACAATTCACCAATATGGGTGGTGCCGAAAAAAATTGGCGCATCCGGCGCCAAAGTCTATTTTTTTTTGTAATAGACTTTAAGCGACTTAACACGGTAACTATTCCGGATACATATCCTATCCCAGACATCGCAAATACGATCGCAAGTTTAGGGAAATCTAAATACTTTACAACATTGGACTTAACTTCTGGGTTTCACCAGATAAAAATGAAGGAAAGCGCCATCATCAAAACAGCTTTTTCCACCCTAAACGGGAAGTATGAGTTCACCAGGTTACCCTTTGGGCTTCGAAATGAACCATCTATATTTCAGCGAATGATAGACGACGTACTTAAGGAGTACATTGGAAAGATCTGTTACGTCTATATAGATGATGTGATCATATTTGGTAAGAATGAAGAAGAACATCTCAAAAACATTGACACAATTTTTCGCAGACTCCAGGAAGCAAATCTAAAGGTTAATCTGGATAAGACAATATTTTTTAAGGAGCAAACTGAATTCTTGGGCTATCTGATTACGAAAGATGGAATAAAACCCGATCCGAAAAAGGTAGATGCTATTCGAAAAATTAAAGCACCTGAGAATTTAAAGGAACTTAAAGGAATTTTAGGGCTAACATCATACTATAGGCGATTTATCAGGGACTTCGCTAAGATTGCGAAACCCCTTACAAATCTTACAAGGGGGGAGAACGCAGAGGCAAAGGCAAATCAGTCAAGAAAAATTCAAAAAAGACTCAATAAAACTGAACTAACATCCTTTGAAACCTTTAAAGAACTGCTAACATCATCTGAAATCCTTATATTTCCTGATTTCGAGAAACCTTTTGTCCTGACAACCGACGCTTTCAACCACGCTATAGGTGCAGTTTTGAGTCAAGGCGAGATCGGTAAGGAAAAACCAATCACCTACATCTCCCGATCGCTAAATAGGACGGAGGAAAATTATGCCACGAATGAAAAAGAAATGTTGGCAATTGTCTGGGCTCTAGACAATTTACGGAATTACCTCTATGGAGCAAAGAAAATCAAAATCCTGACTGACCATCAGCCTTTGACGTTTGCACTTAGCACCAAAAATACGAACGCTAAGTTAAAAAGATGGAAATCAAGAATAGAGGAATATAACTACGAACTAGTTTATAAGCCCGGAAGGACAAATGTGGTTGCAGACGCTCTTTCAAGATTGAAAACCGAAGTCAATGCCCTAACGGAAAGCACAGATACAGCAGAAACGATGCAGAGCGCTGAAGAAGACAACACCGATCTAATACCCCATTGCGAAGCACCTATAAACGTTTTCAAGAACCAAATCATTTTTGGAAAAGCCATCTCAAACTTGAACAAACAGGAACTTATTAGGACTCTTAAGGAAAAGTTCAACTTTAACATTATCAATGGGATTAGAATGCCAGAGCAGTACCTAGACATGCTCCAAGAAGTCTATAAAGAGCATTTTGCGAAAGCAAAAATGCGAATAACACAGAGGGTTGTCGAAGATATAGCCAACGAAGCCAATCAAATGCGTATAGTAGAGGAAGAGCATATGCGAGCGCACCGGAATGCCACCGAAAATAAGGACCAGATACTGGAAATGTATTATTTTCCCCAATTAACCAATAAAATAAGAAAGTATATTAAACAGTGCGACGTTTGTAATACAAGTAAGTACGACAGACATCCATTCAAGCCCCAGCTCCAACCTACACCAATACCAACATACCCTTCTGAAATTTTACACATTGACATAATGGATATAAAGGATGATAAATTTATTACATGCATTGATAAATTTTCAAAATTTGCCAAATTCTTTCGCATAAAAGACAGATCAGTTCTTCATCTCCGGGGAAAAATTACAAAGATACTTCATTATTTTACAGCACCGAAAATTCTCGTTATGGACAACGAAGGGAGCTTTAGCAGCCCCATTATAGGAAACTACATAAAATCCTTAGGTATTCAAATATACAGAACACCCACTGGAAAAAGTGAAGTGAACGGGACAGTGGAGCGTGTCCATTCGACCATCTTGGAGTTAGTAAGATGTCCACAAAGGGAATACGCAGATTTACCCCTGAAGGAAATAGTTGAAATATCTGTGGATAGATACAACAACACCTTTCACTCCGTGACCAAGAAAAAACCGGTAGATATCTTCTTTGGGAGGAGTCAGCGCATTAACTACAAAAATTTGGTCAACTTTAGGAACAAGTTGAACTGCGATTTAATTGATCAAATTAAACGTCACCAAACTCTTAAAAATCTACGAGAGAACTTGAGAAGGAGTAAACCTAAATCGTATAAAACCGGTGTTACGATCTATGTTGCAGATAAAAAAAGGCATGGGAAGCAAAAATCAATATTTAAAAAGGAAATAGTCGCAAAAGATAGCAGGGTCACAGTTACAACTGTTTCTGGAAGAAGAATCCACAAGTCGAATATTAAGAACACTTCTGAGGCATAACTTTCATTTCTTCCAGATTTCTCGTTTGTTGGGGGGATCAGCATCCTTCGATGTCTTTGAGTACTTAAGTACGATAGTAACGGTCAAACAAGGAACTGGACGAATCATAGATGGCAGCTACAAAATAATCCACGTGATCAACATGAAGCGTTATGAAGAAGTGGTGAATGAAATAACAGCAATTATACAACATCAAATTAGACCATACAGCGTTTTAAAACCTCAATTAAATCATCAGCTACTACAAATTCAGGGACTGCTTGGGAGGCTTGGAGTCCACACACGCAGAAGTAAGAGATCGATTAACTGGATTGGCTCAGCTTGGAAGTGGCTAGCCGGTAACCCAGACGCCACCGATTGGGATAAAATTCTCACTAACGAAAACCAAATAAATTTGCGTAAATCTACGGGACGCAGATCTTTGAGGAGGGAGAAGTTATGATAGCACTCGTCAGCACACGCGCTGCAGTTCAGGTTATCGAACTTGCATGCGCGCACCCAGATTCATCGACTCAGCGCTATCATATTGCATTAAGAATTGAAGTGTATTTGTTTAAAGTATATTTAATGAATAGACATTTAATTGACATATTAAATAATATTTGATGAATAGGCATTTAATGGTCGTAATAAATAGATATTAAGAATCGCATTGTACTTTAGAATTAAGTTGGTCGTCACTCGAGACGCATTGTCCAAATAAAATATTTTTTTTTAACCTTAATCGGTTTAATTTTGTTTACTGGATACCAATTGTTAAGTCATATATCTATAAAAGCAGTGCCTATAAATCATAACAAAAAAAATGTTATGTTGTCTATGGTAAGTGGTGCACAAAAGTAGTGTACTCATTTGAGTACACTGCCCAAAACTGTGCTAATATTTTTTTTTTTAACTGAATTCACAGAAAAATGTCTTTTTCGACAATAAACTGCAGTAGTTTTTATGGAAGGTGCTATCCAAATCTGAACATGGCTATTAATAATATCCCATATGTTGGGAATGAAGTGGACATGGTTGCTTTACCACCAGATGTTGGCATCCAAAAAGATGAGGAGGATATTATGTGAGGATGATCTGCTTGATTCTCAAATTCCACTTGACATCCCAACAATAATATAGTGTTTACCACTTGGATCCCGTGTGGTCCTTGATTTGCTGGAAGTAGTGAAAATGCCAAGGGACCATGCCCCCTCCCCGCGCAGCTAATCCACAATATCACACGGACGAAGAAGAGCTTGCACGCGAAACGAATTGCGTCTTAAAGAAAAGACCTAGCAAAAAACGCAGAGCCGGCTCTTCGCCCGAAATCGAGCCGCGAAAAGAAGACAAGCAAAATGAGCCGAAGCCAAAACAAACTCAAGCTAAAGCACGTCCTCCGCCTGCAATAAACGTCGTTGGCATAACGGACTACAGTAAGCTACATTGCCTTCTTAAAGGTACGACGACATCGAAATTCAAGGTAACGTCACTCAGGAACAATGCGTGGAAAATTAACGTTGATGACTCCGATGGCTACCGAGCAATATCACAAAAATTAAACACGGAAAAAATCCAGTGGTATACTTATGAAAATAAGTCAGAAAGACCACTGCGTGTTATAGCAAGGGGTCTCCACCCCTCGTGCACAAAAGACGACGTAATGAACGACCTCAAAGCTAAAGGTTTGAAAATTCTTAATGCCGTCAATATTCTCAAAAAGGTGAAGCAACAAACGGAACAAGGCCAGGAAATCATGGTCAAGCATGGACTTCCGCTCTTTATGCTTACCTTTGACAGGAGCGAAAATGTAGACGATATTTATAACGTTAAAACTATTCTGAATATCGTAGTCAAGATTGAGCCTATGCGTACGAGTACGAGATCGATACCTCAGTGTAAACGCTGTCAAGGCTTTAATCACACACAGTCGTATTGTCAAAAAGAGCCGAGATGCGTAAAATGTGCTGGTAACCATCTCTCAGAAAAGTGTGACCTAAATAAGCAGGCCCCGGCTACCTGCATTAACTGCAAAGGAAAGCACCCAGCGAACTATCGAGGTTGCGAAGTGGCAAAAGAGCTTCAAAAAAGGCGAGACACATTTAAAAATGTTCAACGCCAGAACGCAGAACCGGTTAAAAATAGTAGTGAAATCGCTAAGCCAAGGGTAACGACCGTCAATAAACACGTCAAACTTAAGACGAGAGTCGAGCAAAGTAAAGTTCCTTCGGCAAAATCAAAGGAAAAGCCACAATCTCCAGAGACGCTAACATATGCTCAAGCTGCGTCGCTAGAAACCAAGCAAAGCGGTGTTACGGTAGACCCAGTCTCCCAAGTCTTCTCTATAATTCTTGCGAAACTTGAGGAGCAAACGAAGGTAAACAAAGTCATATTTGATAAATTGAGCAAGCTCGAGTTAAAACCTCGCCAGAAAAGAACTCCCATATGAATATGAATCAGTTACTAAAAATTTTAACATGAAACGCAAACGGCCTTCTACAAAAAAACGCCGAATTAGAAGTATTCTTACGGAATGACAACATTGACATTTGCTTGATCTCTGAAACTCATTTGACAAAGGAATCCGGAGTAAAAATAAGAGGGTATCGTGCTTATCACGCATACCACCCTTCCGGAAGAGCTAGAGGCGGATCCTCCTTATTCAGTAAAGACTGCATTGAGCACTCCATAAATACGACGATTGAAATCGATACAATGCAAACAAGCTCAGTTCGAGTTAAGAATAGGCACTCATATTTCAACATCGCGTCCATTTATTGTCCTCCGCGATGCACGTTTCGAAGTAACGACTTTGTACGTCTCCTTGACTCACTTGGACCGAATTTCATTATAGGTGGCGATTTCAACGCAAAACACACCTTTTGGGGTTCCAGATCCAATTCACGGAAAGGCAGACTTCTGTACGAAGCCGGTATGCAATTCGGAGTTGATTTCTTTTCGACGGGGAAACCGACGTATTGGCCCTCTGATACAGCAAAAACACCGGACCTAATAGACTTCTTCGTAGCGAAAGGAGTATCTTCAAATTTTGCGAAAGTAGAGGAAAGCTTTGATCTCTCCTCAGATCACTCGCCGGTAATCTTGACAATAAGTGACCGACTAATGACAGTAGAAGCTGTGCCTAGATTAACTAACAAAAAAACTAACTGGCGCGACTTTAGAACTGATTGCGAAGAAAATATTGTCTTAAATGTATCGCTCAAAACACCCTTCGAAATAGAAGATGAGCTCGGCAAATTTATTGAATCAATACAAAATGCCGCGTGGAAAAATACACCTTTAAGGAGGAAAGAAGTCCCATGCAATGAAGCTTATTATCCGCCGGAAATAAAAGAACTTATTCGAGAAAAGAGGAGAGCACGCAAAATATGGCAACAAACTCGCGCTCCCCAGCATAAAACCCACTCGAATTTCTTATGCAATAAGCTTAAAAAAGCGATCCAAGACCTAAAAAACCGAGAGACTTCAGCTTATCTTGAAGGTTTAACCGCCGAAAAAACTACTAATTACTCGCTCTGGAAAGCTGTCAAAAGAATTAAAAAACCGCAAATACATTCGCCACCGATAAGAAAAAACAACGACGAATGGGCAAAAGGTGACAAAGAAAAAGCGGATCTATTTGCCGAGCACTTAGAAGAAACTTTTAAGCCATTTGATGGAGAAACATTGGTAGACGATTTTACCGGTACGACTACGACATCTGACAACCTTAGAATAAAAAGTGTGTCACTTATAGAACTTTGCCAGGCAATAAAAAACCTGAAGAACAATAAAGCTCCTGGCTATGATTTAATAACCGGACAAATCCTCAAGGAATTACCAAAAAAGGCACTATTAAAATTGCTTTATTTAATAAATGCTTCCATTAGATTATTATACGTTCCAAATCAATGGAAAGTCGCAGAAGTCATAATGGTTCCGAAACCGGGAAAATCTCCAAATGACAAAAAATCGTACAGACCGATATCGCTACTACCAATAATATCGAAGGTATTTGAAAAACTCCTTCTGAAACGGATTCTTCCGGTCATTGAAGAGAGACGCCTAATACCTGACAACCAATTCGGGTTCAGAATCAAGCATTCCACAATTGACCAGGTTTATAGAATAACCGACGAAATTGAAAAAGCCCTTGAGGAGAAAAAGATTTGTTCTAGCGCTTTTCTTGACGTATCTCAAGCCTTCGACAGGGTTTGGCACGATGGATTGAATTATAAGCTAAGACGAATCCTTCCGGAGCAACTTCATAAGATCTTAGAATCGTACCTTAAAAACAGACTTTTTCGTGTTAAGCACGGAACTGAATATTCTGATTTTAAAGAAATCGCCGCCGGAGTTCCGCAAGGAAGTGTCCTTGGGCCTATCTTATTCTTGCTGTACACTCGGGACATACCTCAAACTGAAGGCACTATTGTAGCTACGTTCGCGGACGATACGGCTATTTTGGCAACGGAAAGTTCAATCGAGTCAGCAACCATAAAACTCCAACGAGCCTTGGATAAAATCTGTGAGTGGACAAAAACTTGGCGCATTTTTCTTAACGAGACCAAATCGACGCATGTTAACTTCACTTACAAGAAAATAATCAACCTTCCCGTTTTCATTAACTCGGTACAAATACCGCATGCAAACGAAGCTAAATATCTGGGAATGACTCTAGACGCGAAACTTAAATGGAAACCTCACGTTAAAAAGAAACGTGACGAAGTCGAAAATCGACTTAGAGAAATGTATTGGCTAATTGGAAGATATTCCAAACTAAGCGTATATAACAAACTGCTTCTGTATAAGCAAGTGCTTAAACCCGTGTGGACGTACGGTATACAACTCTGGGGTTGTACCAAACCAAGCAATAGGAATCTCATACAATCATTGCAAAATAAAATTATAAGAATAATCGTGAACGCTCCCTGGTATATCAGAAACAATGATATCCACAGAGACTTAGGGATAGCTACCGTGGAGGACGAAATAAAAAACTTCGCTCGCAAGCTTCGTATTCGTCTTCATGGCCATTGCAACTGTGCCATACTCCAAACTTTGGATGTGACAAATCTTACGCGCCGACTTCAAAGAACGAAACCGTTCGAATTAGCGCTATAAGACAAAAAGCCGCATGCCATGACGGTTTCAGCAGGTGCTTTTATTGGAAATCTACCTGCCTCACGCGAATATAAATCTGAAGCTTAAACTACTTGATAAGGTCAAACTTAGTCGTAGTAAACAAAACGAAGGGAAGGGTGTTTTTAGTCAGTAGAAATCTGACACTACTATGAGTACACGGTCTCATAGTGTCTCATGAAGATTTTCACCTACCCACGAAAAAAAAAAAAAACAAAAAAAAAAAAAAAAAAGGGACCATGCAGTGTTTTCCGATAATTATTTTTCTTATGGCTACTTTACGTAGAAAAGGATTTGGTGCCACAGGTACAATTCGTGATAACAGGACCAAAGAGTGTCCACTAAGATCTTTAAAAACTGTAATGAAAGCAAATCGTGGCTACTTTCACAATAAATTCAAAAACAAAACATTTTATTCACTCGTAGAACAATGCAGTTGTGGCCGTTGCAACAAACTACGACCATCTGCAACCACTTGGAAAAGTCAAGAGATGGTCAGCGATACGAAAAGAAAAAGTAATTATTTCTCAGCCAAAACCTCCCCCAAAAAATGGAAAGTCAACTGCGATGCAAGATTTGTCTCAGCAGAGTTCAATGGATTTGTGAGAAGTGTCAAACCATCTTTGCATCGAAAAAAATTATTTAAAAAAATTCCCTGTATAGTGAACATTATGGTACCCATATCAGGCCAGTGTACTCATTTGGGTGCACCAAAGTTTAAAAACCATTTTAATAAAATTGGTTTTTTGCTCAAATATAACACTTAGCAAACTGTCTTTAAAATGTTTTTGATCTATTTTTGTTTTTAAGGTGCTTGGTGGATAATGGGTTAATGGGCCAACGGCAGTGCTCATACTCCCATAGTAGATTACTGGCAGCGGCCGCGTACCCGGCCCCACGTCCTAAGGGTATAACACAGGGAACTGGTCCTCCAGGTTGTGGGTTGTGCCATCAGGTTAACTTCCCTACCACACAAAAAGACTTTGGTTACGAAGCAACCAATAGCCTCGGATACGGATGATCTTGCTGTTGACGACCCTTGCAAATGTAAAAAGGACAACGACCTCCGTGTGTGCACGTAGAATGTTAAGTCCCTCTACAAATAACGTGCAGCCGAACAACTTGCGGAGGCCTTAGACATTACATCCAAGAAGTGCGATGGGTTGGGCCGGGCAGAAAGAGAATGAAACTGGGACATCTACTACGGCGATTGCTATAGAAAACAATTACAGCACCTATTCGGGTGCGGATTTGTTATTAGAGGAAGACTTGAGCACGAAGTCTTGATTTTTCAGTATGTGGTCGAGTGCTTCATGAGAATCCGTATCGACGCTAAATTCGACAACATTATCCTAATATGCGCTCATGCCCCTTACGAGAAGATGGATGACGCAACGAAGGACAAGACGTATGAGCAATGTCCTAGCCACGGCGTTAAAATTTTGCTGGGCTATTTTAATACAAAGCTAGGAGAAGAGGACGTCATTAGCAGCGTGGTCGAAAAGCACAGCCTGCACTTCACCACATCCGACAACTTATTCTGGCAAGTCGACTTTGTGGCTGGACGAAAAGTTTTCGTAGCTAGTACGCGGTTCCCACGTCTTGATATTCACAAGGAGACATAGCTCTCTTTTGATCGAAAAACCGTCAACCAAATTGATCACATTACGATCGACGCAAGGCACTCTTCCGGTATTCTGGGTGTACGGACTTTCCGAGGAGCCAACGTGGACTCGGGTCACTACCTAGTTTTAGCCAGGGCACAGATGTGGATATCCAGAACGGAACGACATCAACAAGAGACTGCCAGAGCCTTTGCCGATTAAGTCTCTTTTAATCTCAATTTAAATCCTATGCCGCCAGCAGCAAATGCAGAAGACCAGTGGCAACGTTGCCAACAAGCCATCAGAGAAGCCACATCTGATGTACTGGGTTTCTCTCGGTCAACGGAACGAAACCGCTGATTTGGTGAAGAATACTGGCAAGCACATGTGGCAAAACAAGAGTTGTAAAAAGCGGCGCTGCATAAAAGGACAGCTGAATGAGGAAATACTAATTTCAATAGCGGTTTCAGGATTAAATTGGTTTTGTGCATGTTACTGTAATTAAAATTAGGCTTAGGTAAACAATTACTTTTTATTGATTTCTTCGAATATATTTGTCAGTGCGATATCTTCTTTGCATTTGAAAGTTTTGTTGACAAAAACATGGAGTATTTTGAGTCCTATTTTGGAAACCACACACTGCATTGAATAGCAGCAACGCGACGATCAGCACGAGTACGATAACGGTTGATTGATAACGGTTTTTTGTAGAGGGGTCAAAAACCAAATGGTTCTATGTCTTCTAGTTTTTGAGAAAATTGAAAATTACTATTTTTGTCTTGTTTTTTGGCATATATTTTCAAAAACTATTGACATAAATAATTTAATTCAAATTTGGGATTAAAGAACAGGTTTCTGGCTTTCAAAACCGGTATAGTAAGTAACCGGTCATTGTAAGTGTTGCCGTTGTTTTTTAATCATTTTTTTTTTCATTTTAAGTAATTTTTTTTTTAAATTGCCCCTACCTCCTAAACGGGCGAGATAGACCCCCATTCCCATATTAAAAAAAGGCTTGTTTTTGACCCCTCTACAAAAAACCGCTATCAATTTTTGGTGCCAAAGTTATCGTACTCTTCCCCGACTATCTTCTCATGGAAGAGCTAGCGGAAGATGCCTGATTGGTATTAAAAAAAAACAGTTAAACAGTAACGTTAGGTGCCGATTTAGCAATGAAATCAACAGAGTTTTGGTGGAAATAGCGACGAAAGATGTTAGAATGTGGATAATCCCAGTGTATATCAACTGTAGCAGGTGGGTAAACGATTTTAAGAGCTTGTACGACTTTCTATTGGAATTCGGCGAAGAAGACGTAATGCTAATCGGAGATTGCAATGCGAGAATAGGTGGTACGCAGCTACTGGAGTGGAACCGGAGTTCTTACCACAGAACGTAAATTTATTTAGATGTGCAACGGATAAAATAATTAATGGCAACGGTAGATAGTTCACCGAAATGTGTGAAACGATCGGTCTCACAGTACTAAACGGTCAATCTAAAAGCGACGAGAAGGGCCACCTAACGTTTTTAGAGGTACAGCCTGTTCAACTATTAACTACTGTCTCGTACGTGGAAACTGACCGAAGAGTGTGGTCAACTTAAATATAAAGGAGCGAACTTATTTGGATCACTTGCCGTTGACAGCTTTGATGTCTATGGATATTCCGTTAGAATCTATCGACCCAGAGTTGCGGCTGCTACCAAAATTACAATGGAAGGAAAGCTACAGATACAGCTTTAGCCGTGGTGTAGACGTTCTAGTTTCCTGCATTTCGAATGGTGCGAGGTTATCCTAACCGCCAGGAAGATTCAAGAAAACGGTACGATGTTTGCAGTTGAAACATCCGTACTAGTCAACCACTTCGAGCAGTTGCTGAATCCACCGTGTAGTACAAGTCAACTGAATTACTCCCTGCCTTACATAACAGTAGTCTCACTAGACCGCACAATTACTGTCTAAGACCTCTACAGAGTGCTGCACAGATGCAGCACAAAGAAAGCCCCAGGTGAAGATCGTATCCCCTACGAATTTTTCAAACTCGGAAAACTTGCGCTAGCCTACAATTATATTTTCCATATGGGTGAGGTGGCAGATAATTTTAGACGAATTATAATTTTTCCCTTGTTTAAGAAAGGAGACATAATGAACTATATGCTTTATGAACTCAGTAATAAAAATTATTCTAGAGCGTCTGACGAATTGGGTACGCGAAAACGATTTCCTGAGTGAATTCCAAGCGGGGTTCAGAAAAGGATATTCAACTGTAGACAACATCTTTACGCTAAAAAGCATCGCCCAGGCATACCTTGATAGGGCCAAAAAATTATACGCGTTCTTTGTCGATTTCAGGGTGGCTTTCGACATAATTGACAGGAACGCTCTTTTCTATAAGTTGAGTAACCTAGGAGTGTCAACGAAAGTGCTTGGAGTAATACAAATCCTTTATGAAATAATAAGATCGCAATATAGGATGGAAACAAAATGTCCAACTGGTTTGAAGCGCACATGGGAGTAAAGTAGGGTTGTCTTTTGAGTCCTCTCATTTTCTCCATATTTTTGGAGGGTTAGGTACGATTGACCGCATTTTAAAATCTCGTTTTCAAAATCTCGCATAACGAAATCTCGCAATTATAAAATACGGCATAATCGAAATTTCGCAATTATAAAATCTCGCAATATCAAAATCTCGCAAATCAAAATCTCGAAGACTAAATCTATATTAGCTATGTAGGTATTTACTTTTCGAATTAAATGACTTTTTCAAAAATGCATGTTTTTTTTTTGTAACTTATTAAAAGGAGTATTAATAAACTCCGCATTCCGGGGCGATTCAACCGCCCACGCGACTCAACGAATGTCAACAACTGCCAGGCAGGCGCCTGGAGCTAAAGTCTATTTTCACGTATGCATTCACCTTCAAAACCTTATAAATTTAAAATTTCATTATGAAATAGGAGTAACTCTTGACTTTTGATAATGCAAGATTCTCTTGTATTTGCGAGATTTTTTATCTTCAGAGCTGAGTGTCTCTGGAAGGGCAGGTTGCATCCTGATTTTTTTTTTCCCAGCAGCTCCTAACCGTGTTCAATGGGATTCATGTCCAAGCTCATCGCAGGCCAAGCCATCACGTCCACTTTCGCATCTTGCAAATACTCGCTAACGCACCTGGCGACGTGTGGTTTAGCATTGTCCTGTATCAACAAGAAGTTTTTGCCAAAAAACGGTTCGAATGGAACTACATATTCCTCCAGGATGTTGTTGATGCAGATCGGTTTTTCCGCGCATGGAAATTCCTGCCCACACCATGACAGTATCTCCACAGAAAGTTTCCCGCTGAGCAACTGTTGCCAAAAAGTATATCTCATCTGATCGTTTCCACACTCTGTTACGTCCATCTGGTGAGCGCAGACAAAACCTGGACTCAGCAGTGAAAAGGACTCTACCCCAGTCGGGCTCTGCCCAATCCTGGTGAAGGCGAGCAAATTCAATTCGACGTCGCTTATGCTGTACCGAGAATCTTGGTGCACGAGCATGTCTTTTTGCTCCCATGCCCATTTCCACTAATTGCCGCCTCACCGTTTGAGCATTCACAGCTGTTCCTCTAACGGTACGAAGTCTGTGAGACGGCTTAATCGCTCTTTGATGACGATCCCGAAGTCTTTCAAGCACCAAATATCCGTCATTCCTTGCAGAGGTACTCTGGGGAGACCTGAGCCTTGACGCCGGGTGTAGGAGTTGGTTTCCCTGTACCTTTTAATGGCTCCTCTTAACGTCGTCTCTGGTTTTCTAATCATAAAAGCGAGATACCGCATACTTCGGCCATTCTCAACCAAAGCCAGGGCCCTGGTGACTTCTTCTGTCATTATTTGAATATTTTTTTCACAAAAATCACTAACAACTAATATACAGTATAATCAAATTAAAACAAATCCGTAACAATAAACTTAAGAAAACACTTACGGGATCACGGAAGCCAAAATTGGTATATCTAACGTCTAATATGGAAAAACGATTACAATGCACATTATTAATATGATGCACATATCACGAGGTAAATGGAAAGATATTATGCAAACAGGCAAACAAATAAACCAGTGAACTACTAAAAACAAGTAAAACATAAAAAGCATATTACCAAAATTATAACAACACATGAAAAAGTATGACTGGCCACTTCCCGATGCATCTATATGTATGTCTATAAAGTGCTTAAAGTGTTCTTTTTGGGATGCGGCTGTAGCATAACTCTTAGAAAATCAAGTATTTTTAATTCGAAAGTTAATACCCAGGCATAAGTAAATATTCCGGCTTCAAAGAAAAACTATTTTTTCGAATTTTTACACTGTTTTAGCACCTAAGCTGTTCAATCAGTTGAAATCCGTCTGTTTTTGAAATAGACACAAAATGGCTTTTTACGGTGGATTCTTCTGAGCTCAAAAATATGTTCATTAATATTGTTTTATAAAATTGTGTAAAGTAAAGTATGTATAATAGATAATCATAATGATTCAGCTTGTTGTAAATCTTCCCGTTATCACCCCACACTAAAAAGAATTGTTATTTTGGTGGGGAGTCGTTCGCCTCTAGTACTTAATTGACTCCTTATTGTTCTTCATCTTTCTATTTTATATTTGTAATGAAAAAGAAGCATTGAAGTTGGTTTTCTTAATTGAAAACAATGTATACTTTGTTGTTCAAATATTTGGGATCTATGATCAATAGCAAAGCAACTTATGATGACGACATCAATCATCGCGTAAGCGTAGTGTGGATGAAGTGGCCAGAAAATTCTGCTATCTTCTGTGACAGAAAAATGCCACCTAAGTTGAAGGGAAGGCTCTACACCGCAGCTGTGCGGCCAGCTTTCACATACGGTTCACAATGTTGGACGATGTACAAAACGTATGAGGGTAAATTAATGGCAGCTGAGATGAAAATGCTTCGCATGACAGCAGGAGTGACAAAGCTTGATCGAATAAGAAGTTCGAAGATCCGTGGAAGCTTTCACATCAAGTTTCCTTGATCAAAGTACAAAACATAGAGCGCGACCGGCTCAGCTGGTATTGCCACGTTCAAAGAAGAGATCATTTGAACCCCGTTAAAAAGGCAATATCAATGCACGTTCCAAAGACATCGCAATGTAGGAAAGGCAAGCCTATAAATGCCTGGATCAGGCAATTGCAATATTGTAGCTTATGGAATCTCACAGTGAATACCAATAAGTCAAAAATAATGGTGTTTCGAAATGGAACTGGACGGTATTCAAGGCTGGAAATATGAACCTGGCAAAACGAAGTGGTTTGCCGGCTTAGCGATTACTATGATAATGGATTGTCTCCAGTAGTTCGGGAAGTAACTAAGGCGTAGTGAAGCATTTAATATACAAGTATGTATATAGAAGCTGTTTTACGGCAGCATTGGAAAGTTCCTTCAACATTTCGGGAGTAATACCATCGCATCCAGGTGTTTTTTTTATTTTGAAGTTTTTGATTGCCTCCGCTAAGTTTGTATTCTTTATTTTTATAGGAGCTTGCAACGGGGTATCAGGGATGTCGGAGAGAGATCCCGGATTTGAGTATTGGTTTAGTGTAAAGACTTTGCAGAAGTGTTCTGCAAACGCTAAGCCTTTTGCGGTATCGTCTCTAGCCCAGTTGTTATCAGGTCAGCGAAGAGGAGATTCTAATTGAGCGGGCCGTTTGAACTGTTTCGTGGCTAGCCAGAGAGAGTAGACGGTTTCATTAGTTGGCGTTAGGTTTATAAGAACATTTTGCAGGGCCAGTTCTTTCCTAAGCTTTAAAGCGTAATGGAGGCCATAAGTGCATCTTCTTAGTTCGTGTTTTACGACTGGAGACCTACATGGTTGCCATTCCCTTCTTAAGTGTCTCTTTTTCTTCAAAAGTTCTTCAATGTGAGGAGACTTTATAACATGTACGAGGTTTCTATTGCAGGGTACTGTTGCGCTGTGTGCGACATCGGTTATGACTTGGTTGAAGTTTAGGATTTCAGAATCTATTTCTGCTCTGGACTTTAGGTAGATCTTAGGGTTAATATGGGCGCTTATATCTTCTTCTTCTTCCTTTTATCAGCGAGGTTATTATCCGAAAACTAGGGATCACAACCCTCCCACTTCACCGCATTTCTACTGATCCGCATGTGGGGTTCGCCTGTATGGGCGCTTATATATTTCTTGAATTTAAGCCAGTTTGTATTTTTGTTGGTGAGAGAAGTTTGATGAAGAAACTAGGGTCATAGGGCTCCTTTTCCACGTGATTATGGTCGGAGAATGATCTGATGAAAGTTCTAGACTTGCTTCAACGAGGAAGTAGTCACGATTTAGGTTTTTTATTATGCTACAAGCAGATATACGTATGATGTCGAATCCTTTATTAGATACGACTTTCCAGAGTCTATGGCCCTTTCGGCTGGTTAGTCTTGATCCCCAGAAAATGTGTTTTGCGTTATAGGCGCCTGCTGCCAGAAATCTATTACCAAGAATGTTGAAGAATTGAATATATGCTCTTCTGTTATGTTGAAGCTTGGAGGGCAGTATACAGCCGATATTGTAGTCCTATCTGGAAATGCTTCCAGGCAGATTGAAGTAGCTTGTAAGTATTCCTTACTGAACTCTTCCAGTAGATGGTGATTTAACTGCCGCACTAGAATACCGGTACCCCCTCCTGATGGGTGTTTTGTGTCGTAAAATATATACAAAGTTCTTAATTCTAAAGCAATTTTTTGGGTTAAATGAGTTTCGGAAACCAAAATAATATCTATGTATATTGTTACAAACTTTCTTACTCTGTTTGTTCTTTCGCTGTTTTCTCAGCTAATTTGCAAGTTCTTCGCGCCTCAGTGTACCAATTTCGAAAATCGGAGTTCTCCAAGTGAATTCACACCTTAAAGGTTCTCATCTTCGTTCTGATGACTTCTTAAGCTCCGGGCGTTTCAAACCAAGCCGTTCTTTTCTCACCACCAGCCGCCACACCAAGTCGCTTCACTCCACAAACATCTTCCGCAGAGGCAATAACCGCTGTTGAATACAGTTGCCATTCATCCTCTACATTTGATGGAACAGTTGGAATTCGTTCAAACCTTCCAGATATTCGCCGCGTAAATGTCTCCCGTATCTCATCATTCAGTAACCTCTCCCATCGTATGCGTGTAACCATCCTTGGTTTCTGCTTTGGTAGGGGAGGCACTAAGTCGCTGAGATACAATTTGCAAAGCACTAAGTGGTGATCAGTTGTTAGTTCGGCCCCTTCTCAATATGCGAACATCACAAACCATCTGCTTCAGACACGATGGTACCACAAAGAAGTCGATCAGTGACTTCTGCTGAAGACCCTGAAGGTACCATGTGTATTCGTGAATGGCTTTTTGCGGAAAGATAGCATTCATGATGGATAACAGATAACTTTTATAAATTAACCTGCATTCAGCATGGTCAGACAAATTAAAATTGGTTGAAATTATTTAAAATACCATTTCACTGTTGTCTAGTGTACTGACTCTAACCCATTCGATGATTTTAAAAGCAAGTAGGTACGAGTAATTGTCAGTCATAACATAATTTATTTAATCGATTTTTGTTTTTAATTGTGTGACCATCAATGTCAAACAGCAAGGTGCTCATACGTATGTATATACTATGTATGTCTATTATGTATATTTTTTCTATTATGTATTTCCTACCCCTTAACGCACCGTAAGAATCGACTTGGAATGTTTACCTAATTCTGATCGACCCGTAGGTATATTCTACTTTTTTTTTATAATTTGCGTGCACTCAAGGGGATTTGGATACCCTTAACTTGTTTACACACAGTCGGGAAATTATGCTGTGGCCAATCTAGGAATTAAGCAATGCAAATAAGTTGCATACCTATACTTACGTGTACATATATGTATTTGCACCTAACAAGTAAAGTACGTATCTTTCTCTCAAAATTCAGTATAATGTTCCAAAAAAAAAGCTTACTGTAAAGAGATGTTTCAATTGAAGACGTAGTACTCGTAAATCATCATATCTACATAATGTACACATGTAAATGTGTAGGTAATTTATTAAACAAAATAAACATACATATCTACATATACATGTTCAACGTTCAACGCATTCTTGATGCATATTTATGTACTTCACTGAAATCTGAGTAAAAGCACCCAGGATTAAGTGATTGATAATTTTCTAGATTCCCCTCGAACTTTGCAAACCACTGAATTTTTTTTTCCAAAGAAGATAATTGTTAAAAAGTAGAGTGGTACGGACGGTTTAACTTCCTTTTTCATTCATACTGAAGGTGAATTTACACTACATACATTGCTCTTGAATTGCATCGGGGTGATATGGAAATATCATAGCTTACGGGTATAGATACTTCTACAAAGTTCAACGACTTTTTCAGGCTAAGAAATATATACTACAAACCCCATGCGAGTGGAGAAATTACTCGAATGTACAAGTACTTTCTCTGGTAACGAATCGGAAGGAAGAGAAGGGACAGAAGAGTACATAAAAAATACAATAATTGAGCACAACCGCTGAATTGCTGGAATCTAAAGAGAGATTTAAGAGAGACAGTCATGACTCGAGAAATGAATCAGTTTTCTCTTATTTTAGCAACGTTTGTAAAGAGATATTTTCTATCTTATTCCGCAGCAATTTCGAGTTCTAGAAATATCTTGTTCTAATTTTCCATTTTCGAACTTGTATAAATAGTCGGCGAACTGAGGAAACAGTATCAGTTTAAGCGCAGAAATCAAATATAATTAACCTCAACTACAACTGAACGCGACATTTTTCAAAGTACCCTTTGCATTAAGTGCTTATTAACTAAAAGTGAAAAAAAAAAAATTAAAAATAAAATAAATAAAAACATCATCAAAAAATGTCGACTTTACCATTGATTCTTGCTTTGAGGGACCAATTGGAAGACCTGGCATTGTCTCCGTCCTACTATAGACCCAGTTTCGCTTGGGGGGTACAACCGCAACAAACGATTCGTGGTCCACTAAATCTGGCTACATGTTTGAGAGAACTGCAGCGGAGTCGTAGCCATCCAGAAAGTTCTGAAGTGATTTCGAATATTGGAAGAGATGGATTCCAAGTTTGCATGGATGTCCAACAGTTCAAGCCAAGTGAACTATCCGTTAAAGTGGTTGACAAATCGATAATTGTAGAGGGTAAACACGAGGAACGTGAGGACGATCATGGATACATTTCAAGACATTTCATCAGACGCTACGCTCTTCCAAAGGACTATGACGCCGAAAAGCTGGTCTCGACATTGTCCTCAGATGGTGTACTGACTGTCAGTATTCCTAAACCCCGAGAGGTCGACGATAAACCAAAGGAAAGAATTGTACAAATACAACAGACTGGACCGGCTCATTTGAATGTGAAGCAGAATGAAAAGGAAAACCCAGATGAAGCAGATCCACAAGACGGTGCCAGCGGCGATAAGTAGGGAGTTATTCGTCAGCATTTGCATTTCCTTTTCTTATATAAACTTCAGAATGTATTTTAGTTTTTAAACAAAGCGTTAATTATATTTAAAATAAATATATTTAATTATGTAAAACTTCTTTCTTAAATAAAGGGGGGTTAACTTCTCAAAGAAATTTGTTTTTTTCTTGAGACATCATTCTCGGCGGAGTAGACCTTAAATTTGGACAAATCGAACAAGGGTTAGAAATATTTGGCCCAATTCTTCAACTCGTATACGACAATCGAATCCGACCATGGTCGCATTTAGTTATTACTTAGTCGTATTTTACGAACACCAAATACGACTTATCATACCTAAATGCGACCATGGTCGAATACGACTATCGTATACGAGTTGAAGAATTGGGGTGATTTCTTTTACCTACAGTCAGTCACGAAATTCTCAAAGCCCTTAAAAGTGCTAAATCCGTGTTTATAGATAAAAGTTAATCAGGGTTATCGTGAATAAATTTCCCTCAGAATTTTTCCTCCGAACAAAAATTAGCTTTCTTTATAAAAGAGGAAATTTTTCCCCGGAAAGCAAATAATTATCTTGGATGGCAATTCAAGAGAATTTTCAACGTAATCGCGATATTTATTTATTCTTCGGTGCTTTTTTCCCTTTATTGAAGATGTCTAATTTTTGTAATTTTGTAATTTTTGATGAAAAATTTATTCACGATAACCTTGAATGTTATTTTTTTATTAGAAAACATTGTTCAAAAACATGATTCAAAACGAAAAACAAGTTGTTCCTTCAATAAATTAAGCGAAAACAAGAAAAATACCAAATATTAAACTCACGAAAGTCTACATAATTTGTACATGTAAATTAGGAGATATTTGGGGTGGCAATGGTGTAGTGGTAACGTCGTCAATTGCTACGCTAATGGTTCATGGTTCAAGTCCTGATGTCAGCAACCATTTATTTATTTGTCATGGAATATTTAAAGTCAGTCCGATCGTTTGCGAAAGCTTGTGTGAACACTACTGCGAAGGCATAACATTGGCAGTAGCTTGGTCAAGCAGCTGGAAAAATTGTTCGCGCTGTTTATGGCGATTCGTCCTTGATATCGGTTACCGGGAAAAAAGTACTGTGAATCAGAAGCAAAGACAAAAAATAACAAAAATCTCCCCAGTTATCTGGACGCCACCCCCGGAGACTCTGAAGCATAAACAACTGAGCTTCAAGAACCACTACACCACAACCTTTCTCTCACTCTCTCGCTATCTTTTCCAACGCCCACACTGTGTGTTATCATGTTAAAGGCGTTCATAACCCTTTGAGTGCGCGAAAATTATAAAAAAAAAATTAATTAAATTAAATTAATTACATTTCGACGTAACCAGAAGAATATTCAAAAGTACCCGGTTTTTAATAGTAAAAGAAATACAAAAATGGAAAGCAGTTTTGAGCTATTTTTTGATGATGGCCATGAATAGAAAGAGACACTTACCCTGATTGTCGTTGGCGTTTGTCGTTTTATTCTTCAGATGTAGCACGAATCCATTTTCATAATTTTTCACTGAGAACGAGTTGCAATAGTACCCCGAGTTCATAAATGCAGTATGACTGCAGTACTGCTGAATCGGTAATGATCTAAATCGGACAAATTTGGTATTAAATGATTCGTATTTGTATTTATGTCAAATATAATGCAGTCATTTCACAAAGAGATACTACATACTGTATTGATAGACATGGTAGATTTCAAGATATTTACACTTTAAACTTTTCCGATTCGGCAGTACTGCAATTATCCTGCATTTATGAACTCGGGGACATTCTACACGACAAATAAATTGCTTAGTAATGTTTAACAGTCAGCAGGTCGTAGCTATGAAGAAGACGACAATCGTCGAAAAGCGACAAACGCCAACGACAATCAGGGTGACTACTAATGTTGCACGCATCCGAAAAGGTATTTGCGAAGGTTGGAATCCTTTTGGAACTTCCAAATACCAAGCAAGTAAATACATAATAATTCCCAAAGGTTCAATCCAAATATCTTATCCTTTATTAAAAGATTCATTAGTTACTTCAGACTTAACGAATAATTTTTGTACATTTTGAATGAAGTAAAGGATTTATTTAGAGCTACTGTGCGCTTTTCGTCAATACCACCGATCTTGGAACTGGCTGCTGCTCGTCTTTTTTTTTTTTGAAGAGATCTATTAAAATCCAAGTGTTTGTTTATAACTTTCAGACTGTAAAAATACTGTTAAAATGTACTGGTCAACAAATTTATTATTTTTTTTTATACCTTGGCATGAAATTGTTTAAAATACATATGTCTATAAAAAATTTATGAAACTTCCATATTTTTAGAAAAATCTGTTTATTTAAAAAAGTGGAAATACATGAAAATTTGTAGATATTAGTTTTTTTTAATTATTCCGAAGACTTTTTGATGCGTTTTGCTTGTCTTTTATACAAGTATGATGGATGATCTCGTTTTGTGGTCCAGCAAAAGTTTGCGAGCATTCTCGGCGACCATTTTCCTTGATATAGCTTTTCCATCGCCATTATGGCATGGTGAAATCTCTCCCCATGCTCGTCGCTTACGGCACCTAAGTTTTCAGGGAAAAACTCCAAATGGGAATCAAGGAAATGAATCCTTAAGGACATTTTGCATCCCAAGCTTTATAGCTTGGTAGTTTTGTAATAGCTTAGAAATGATTTCCTTATAGTTTGGTGACTTTGTATAGCCTAAAAAATTTGGTGTCACTTCTACAAAAGAAAGCCAAGCATTTTCCTCCTGTATATTTAATTTGTCAATAAAATAGGAGTCCTGCATTATATCTGGTTCTATAAAAATGCTTTCTTTTAATTTAGCTTCGCTCAATCTGGGGAACCAAGTTTTTAAATAAAGGAAACCTTCTCGAGTTCTATCCATGGCTTTAACAAAGCTTTTCATAAGTCCCAATTTTATGTATAAGGGAGGCAAAATGATGTTGTTTGGCTCTACTAAGGGGCTTTGAGCAATATTTTTTTGTCCATTTGTATAATTACTCCTCATTGGCCATTTTTGTTAATTATAGTGCTGCTATCCTGTCAGTTTTATTAAATTTCATTTACTACGAAATCAATGTAGAATTTTATTGATTAATGAAGTTCGGCCCAAGGCAATTATGCATGGAATACAACATCGTTCATGTCACCACCACAGCTCTGTTGCAAGCGACCATCCGAAGATCAAAAATATCGATGACTTTTTGAAGAACAAGTTCGTCAATGGCCGCAATTTCAGTTTGGGTGTTATGTTTAAGATCATGCCATGGACCGAACAATAAAGTTCTATATTGATTTAATTCAATGAAAACTTACACACTAGGTGTTGGGTCACCCTTTATACATTTTATCGTATGTTTAAATAATTCGATGTAGTAAACTATTTCTGATATCTTTCTGTTAATACTTTTTTTTTAACGCTATCAGTACTGCTTAAGGGCAAGCATTTTGTGACGAATATTACTTTGAACTGAGAGAGTAAAACTCAAATCAGCTACTAAGTAATATCCAGCTTGTCACAGTCATCATTTAGCGTGGTGTTAGTTGTTAGTATTGTGAATATTTATAAAGCCTAACACCTTACACAAAAAGACTGGACAAGCAAACAAAAAGCAGATTGCATACTAGACAAAAGTATGAACTAAAAATTAATATGCTACGCATAAGTCAATTATTACACTAAACACTTACAACAAAGAAGTTAGTATCGTTCGTACAATTTATGTTTTAGATTTAATTTACTATGGTTGTCATCAAATTTTTCGCGGTTACTATTTACTTCCTTCGCCATACGCGTAAGAGGTTCGTTAGAACCGTAGTTCGTTCGGTGGAAATTTACGCGGAAAATATCGGCATTTCTGGAGTTGTAGCATCCTACGTTTAAACCGACTTCATTTAAAATATCCGGCGAGTCAATAAAACCATTTACCAGTTGGTGTAAAAGTACTACATCACATACATACTTCCCTACGTTTCTCCAAAGAATGACGATTTAAGAGAAGAAGGCGGTCGCAATATGGTGGGAGACGTTTAGGGTCATTCCAGTTTAAATGGCGAAGTGCAAATCGGACAAACTTACGCTGTACCGATTCAATATGGTTAATGTGTACTGCATACCATACATTGGAGACCAAATGTTAGACGCACGCTCTAGCTGCGGACGAACAAAGGTATTATAAAGCGTGGATGTTATAAGAGGACATTTGAATTCTTTACTCCAACGTTTTATAAAGCCAAGCATTGAATTTGCTTTATTGAGAATCTGTTTAATGTGAAAATCGAAGTCGATATTTTAAGAAAAATGCACTGCTAAATCACATATTGATGTGACTTTGTTAAGTACAGATTCACTGAGATTGTAATTATAACATATTAAATTACGTTTTCTTGAAAAGATCATCGACTGGCATTTAGATACGTCCAAAAATAAATTGTTATTACAGCACCACTCAGCGAACGTATCTAAATCATTCTGCATAGCAATGCAATCAGATTGACTGCGTTCAATGCAATCAGATTGACAGTGCACACAACCAATACACAATTAAGTTGTGTATTCTTATACAACCAAAATGCGCAGACAACTACACAGGCAACCAAAAATTTGCAGTTGTGTCAGATTGAAAGATGGTAGACAACTGCTTGTCTCGATATACTAATTCTGTATTTACAACCAAACTGCAACTGAAGTTGTGTTCCATAATAGGGGCATTATACAGAGTCTCCTTAGTTGTTCGAGATAGGGCTTTACTGTTGAATTGCCTTATAAGCCCAACAAAAAAAAAAAAAAACAGCGATTGGCAAGATTATTCTTCGCTTAATTTCTGCGCTGATGTTGTTTTCAGATTTATAGCTGAGCCAAGGTAGACAACGTCCCTTACTACATCGAAGTTATACAGTGGTAGACATTCGTTTATACGCATTTAATTTTTATTAGTAAATTGAGCAGTATAGGATTATTTTAAAAAATTGAAATTTTTTACATCCATGTTCATACTACCAGCAGTGTGAGTTATGTGTACCAACAAATATTTTTTTTGTAACGGGACTTTCTGTGTTGTACTGCGCAACGAATTTAGATCATGTCAAATTCTACTGAGACATTCGTTTATACGCATCTGTGTTTTTGCTGTAAATATAAAGATTTTCTGCGTAAAAGATAAGAAATATAGAAGATTTAAGTTGTTCGAAGGTAAGTTGAGCAGATATTTTTTTTTATTATTAAAAGTTTTCGTAGCCATGGGTAAGGGCAAACAGTTAACTGATTCCGAGCAAGGAAAAATTAAAATTCTGAAGGAAGAGCACTATTCTAACCGACGTATTGCAGAAAGAATTGGCAGAAGCGAAGGCGTAATAAGAAATTTCTTAAAAAAGGCTAAAGCTACGGCGTCAAATCTCCAACCAGAGGAAATACGAAGCTAACTGCGCCAAAAAGGTCAAATTCGTGACGAAGCATCCAAAAATCGCTTACCGTCCAGGCTAATTAAGGACAAATTAGATCTCCCCATCACTGTTCGGCATGTTGCACGAGTTTTAAATGCTACACCCAATATCAGATGGACGAAACTTAAAAGAAAACCGCGTTTGATTAAGTGCCACAAAATCAAAGGAATGGAGCCCGTACGTACATATCCTGGACCCACGAATGGCGAAATGTAATGTTTTCTGACGAAAAAAAAAAAAATTAATTTGGACGGGCCTGACTGCTGCAGCATAATTTAAATGAGCATAATGTGGTACGATCGAAACGCAATTTCGGGGGTGGAACTGCCTTTTCTAAGTACGAGACTTCAAGACTTCACCAATTTGCTTTATTACTACAAAAATGAATTCAAGAATGTATACAAAGTTGTTAGAAGACCTTTTAGTGTCTTACTACGAACGCAACCTGGACAGAAACTACATTTGCCAGCAAGACAACGCTTCCATCCACGTTTCTAAGGAATCTAAAGAATACTTTTCCTCGAAAAACATTCAACTCCTTCAATGACCAGCATAAAGTCCCGATTGCAATTTGCAACCCTATCGAGAACTTTGGGGCATACTTGCTGGTAAGGTATATGCAAACGGGAAGCAGTACAATAGTGTGTTGGAGCTGAAAAATGGAATTCGTCGTGCTTGGCTTGAAATCAGCTCCGATATTTTACATACACTTAGAAACATTCAGTTTCGTACGGAGCGTGTTTTTACTAAAAGACACTTAATTCAGGACAAACGAATTTCAAATGCGTTCATAGATGTTCTTAAAATCATGTTATTTGTTGCATTCTTTACAGTAATGAAGACAAAAAATTAAAAAAGAAATCTAACTGTAAATTTTGTCTGTGTTATGTGAGATCCTTCGAATGCAGAGCAAACATTCAGTTTCGTACGAAGCAATTAAGCTCCTGTTCAGTTCGGATTGTTAACATTTTAGAACTGAAATTGTTTGTTTTATTTAAAATATACTATTTTGCTAAGAATTTGAGGTACTTTTCTGTTCAGAGTGTGTTTTTTTGTGAAATTATTTAATTTTTTTGAATGGGTGATGTTTAAGTTTCATTTTTTCATAGCCAAAATTCGATATTGTTCAAAACATATTCTTCCAAGCTTGTGACCAGACGATAAATTAGCAGTTCACGCATCTCGTGTTCCATAAAGAACCAGACGATAAATTAGCAGTTCACGCATCTCGTGTTTCATAAAGCATTGTCTCTGTTCGCACGCTTAGATTAATATTCATACATATTCTATTTCAAATTGTTATTCTCGCGCTTAGATTAAGATTCATATTGCATTTCAAAATTGTCATTCTCACGCTTAGATTAAGATTCGTATTTCGCAGGTAATCTGAAAATTGTAAAAATAAAATATAGTTGTGCATCTACTTTTGAAGCGTTCGGTCTTCTTCATTTAAATTTTCACTTTATTTTCAAAGTAGTTTGTTTTTCACGTTGCTTGTTTTAATTAAACCTTGTATCTTTAAACATTGGCGACCGTGACAGGACACACATCAAAAAAGTTTGTTGGCCTGTAAATAAGTTAATTTACCTGTAAATAATCAATTATAAAAAAGTGTGAAGTTTACAATAATTAAAGTCAAGTGAAGTGTAAAACATGGCAGAAAGTGAAAGTATTGGTCAAGATGTAGACATCGAATTCTTCGCTAGCCAACAGGAAGAGTTGGGGGAAGTAATTTGCACAATTGTCAGAAATTACAATAAAGATAGACCCAACAGGAAGACACTAGATTATCTCAACAAGATAAAAGAAAAGCTAGAATGTCAATGGGAAAACTTTGACAGGAGGGATACTGAAATCCGTGACAAATGTTCCGACCATCACCCTTATTTTAGGAGGGATTATTACGAGTCGGTGCGAAAGGCAGCAGAACGCATGCGAATCGATGTGGTTCGCCGAATTCAGGAAATCAAAGAGAAAGCTGATCCGCATAAGGAATTTGTTCCAGCTAGGTTTTCGGTACAAGGCGAAAATCAAAAGGAGGATAAAGAGTCTACCGAAAGCAGTACTGGAATAGATGATTCAACAAGATCGGAGGTACCCCTTAAGCCCATAGGAAAGACACAAGAGCAAGGTGCAATTCCGAAATATAAGATGGGATTTTGTACAGAGCCCAGAGCACCAGGACAACAACAGCCTACCACGCCGAAAGCGTACATGAGCAACAAGCAAAGATTTGGCCTCTTAGTCGATATATTAAAGAGGTCACTTAACAAGTCGATAGAAGAAGCATCACGACAAAGAAGTGACCAATTCTGTCAAATAAGGGCAAGAAGTATTGAACAGAATTGGGAAGAAATCACGTGCTTGTATCGCAAACTAGAGGACGAAACCACTGCTGACGACGTGGAAGAGTACTTTGATTTGCAGGAAAGAGTGGAGGTGACATTGCTGAATTTGTACGCCGACACTTCCAAACTTCAAGAAAAGAACAGTGAGACAAAGACGTTGAACATAATGATGAAGCTACCAAAAATAGAGCTTCCCAAGTTTGATGGTGAATACTTGAACTGGTTGCAGTTCCATGACTTATTCAAGCAGATGATTCATGACCAGCCAATTCCGCCAGCACAAAAACTTTATTTCCTGCGAGCCAACGTAACTGGAACGGCTTTGGAACTAATTCAAAACTTCAAACCAACGGATAGTAATTATGAAGTAGCATGGAACGTGCTTGTTAAACGTTTTAGTAACAAAAGATTGCTGCTGACAGCTCAACTAAACAAGCTCTTAGTGCAGCCAGTTACCACAGCAACAAGTTCGAGCCTCAGAAAGCTCCACGACAATACAAAGGAGTGCCTGCAGGTGATCACAAATCTTAACGTTGACACTGCAAGTTGGGATCCAATCGTGGTCCATCTTCTCTTGCAAAAACTGGATAGAGAGAGCAGGGAACAATTTGAATTCTCCATGAGCGACCCAAGAAGCAGCCCCACCATTGAAGAGTTCCTGAAGTATGTCGAATCAAGGTTCCAAACTCTAGAAGCCATCAGTAGCCGTGATGACAGGAGGAAGTTCCAGAGTTTAGAGGCCATCAGCAGCCATGACGATGGAAAGAAGCCCACGCGTGACGTCGCCTCCAAGTTTGGCCAGGACCCATCACCTACTTGCAATTATTGCAGTTCAAGTAAGCATGCTATTTATAATTGCACTAAATTTTTGTCTCTTTCAGATGTGGACCGAGGGAAGGCTGTTCAAAGACTGATGTTATGCAGAAACTGTCTGAAGAAGGGCCACTTTCCCCAATCATGCCAGTCCCGAAGATGCCAAAAATGCAACATGAGCCACAATACATTGCTTCACCAGCAGAGACGACAGCAAGAACTTCCTCCACCACAGCAGAGCTTCCACAACTCATCTACACATCAGTGGGGTGAGAAAGGTAAAGTAAATAAAGTCCCACAGCCCCAAAATCCATCAGTAAACAATGCAGCAAGAGAAATAAGAACTAAAAAACGTCATGTTCATCTGGCTACGGCTGTGGTCAATGTGATTTCTTCATACGGTACTCGAATCCCATGCAGAGCTCTTCTTGACTCTGGTTCCCAGCTCCACTTTGTGACGACATCATTTTTACATCAATTGGGAATCAAGAAACGTCGCATGGATACTCCAATCAGTGGAATAGGTGCGCAGGAGTGCAAGTCGGAGTTTGTGGCCTCAATATCATTTGAGTCCAGAGCATCATCATTCAAAGCAACGATAGAGGCAAATGTAATGTCTCGTATAAGTGAATACCAGTTAAGCGGAGAAATCGACTTGTCTCAGTGGGAGCTTCCAACTAAAATTCAGTTAGCAGATCCTTCGTTCTTCAGATCCAAGCATCAAATCGACATGCTCTTAGGAGCTGAACTGTTCTTTGACTTGTTGCAACCGGGAGAGTACAGGTTGTCAAACGATTTGCCAATTCTGCGGAACACAAAGTTAGGATGGATCGTAGCAGGAAGCGCTCCAGCTCCAAACACCACTGCGCATTGTCACATAGCGACGAATCCTTCCTTGTCATCGTTGGACAAACTTGTGCGTTCATTTTGGGAAACCGAAAGCCATGAAACTCCCATTAACACCGTGAGCGATGAAGAACACCAGTGTGAGAAGCATTTCAAAGAAAATACGACATTAAATTCCAAAGGTAAATTCGTCGTAAAATTACCGTTTAAGGAGGATCCAAGGATAATGCTAGGAGACTCCCTCCATATGGCAAGAAGAAGGTTTCTTTCATTAGAAAACAAATTAAGCAAAGACGACAAGCTTAAAGAATCATACATTAGTTTCATGGAGGAGTATAAAGCATTGGGTCACATGACACTCATTTCTAAAGACGTAATTCCAGAAACACATTACGTCATGAAGGCCGAAAGTTCATCAACAAAGCTGCGGGTGGTTTTCGATGCGTCAGCAAAGACAACATTCACAACAACAACAACATTCACATTCACTCAATGATATACTCATGGTCGGTCCAACTGCACAACCAGACTTATTTTCAATAGTTTTGAAGTTCAGGACACATAAATATGTCTTTACGGGAGACATAGCTAAGATGTATCGTCAGGTTTTAGTAAGCCAGGAAGATCGACCCTTTCAACTTATCTTTTGGATATCAAATCCTGACACCCCATTGCAGTTGTACCAGTTGAACACCGTCACTTATGGAACAGCGTCTGCTTCTTACCTAGCAACTAGATGTCTTGTGAAGCTAGCAGAAGACAATAAAGAAGTCTTTCACAGATCAGCTGAAGTCATTAAAAATAATGTGTACGTGGATGATTGTTTAGCTGGATCAGAGACTATTGAGGATGCTCAAGCATTGCTAAATGAGACAATTTGCTTACTCAAGGCAGGTAATTTTGAATTGAAAAAGTTTTGCTCAAATAGTTCATTGATTTTAGAAGGAACCTCGCCCGAAGATAGAGAGAAGTTAGTTACCTTTCATCATTCCGAGGTGATAAAAACATTGGGATTAATATGGGATCCCTCGCAAGATGTCTTTAAATTTAGCTTCAATGAAGAAAAAGTAATTAAGCTGAACACTCAAATATCGAAGCGGACGGTGCTGGCTGATCTTGCACGACTTTTTGACCCTCTAGGTCTAGTCGGGCCAGTGATTGTTCTTGGCAAACTTTTCCTACAAGAGTTGTGGAAAACCAAGTTGGCTTGGGATGAAACTCTTCCAATCGAACAAGCTCAAAAATGGATTAATTACCTTGATCAATTTTCAAACATGAAGAAGACAAGCATTCCACGATACGTGCTGCGTTCATCGGCTAGGATAATTGAACTTCATGCTTTTTCCGACAGCAGTTTAGGCGCATATGGATCATGCGTGTACTTAAAGTCAACTGATGAAAGCAACGAAAACCTTTGCCAGCTTCTCTGTTCTAAATCACGAGTTGCACCATTAAAAACTGTGAGTATTGCTCGCCTAGAATTACAAGCAGCAGTACTAATGGTGGAATTAGTAGAAAGGATTATCCAAATACTGCCAAAGAAAATTGATAAAGTATGTTTTTACACAGACTCAAGAACAGTATTAGCCTGGCTAAAATCACCTTCTTATACATGGGAAACGTATGTTGCGAATAGAGTAGCAAAAATCCAATCAGCTTCAGAGTTCCATCAGTGGCAATATATCAAAGGCGACCTCAATCCTGCCGATTTAGTATCCAGAGGATCAAGCCTAGAAGCACTTTTAGCATCACCAATATGGTTCGAGGGTCCTAAATTTCTTAGAGATGGTGAAAATATTTGGGCTAAAAATTACACTCTACCAGATTCGATTCCAGAACGCCGTAAAAAGAAATCGGTTCTAACAACATCCATAAAAGGCGATCCCAATTTTTTCGGAAATATCAAACATAGGAATTCATTTTTTACGTTAACAAAAATATTCTCATTTTGCTTTAGATTCGTTAACAATTCAAGAAAACCAAGGGTACTGAGAAACACAGGTCAGTTAACTCTTGAAGAACTAAAAGAAGGAACCCGTTGGTTACTTGTGTACACACAAAAGGTGTAGTTTCCAGAGGACTACCGTGCTTTGGAAGAGAATAAATCCGTAAGCAGAAAATCAAATATATCATCTCTTTCTCCATATTTTGATGCCAGAACAAAACTTATTCGGGTTGGAGGGAGGTTGGCAAACGCAACAATTTTGCCAGATGCCAAGCATCAAATCTTAATTCCAAAAAATAATATTATAACTAAAATGATTTTAACGTATCTACATCAAAAATACATGCACGCGTCGCATAGGGCGCTAGTTTCACTTTCCAGACAGCAATATTGGATCTTGGGTGTTGGAAACGCAGCCCGAAAAGTAATCATCAAATGCATCAAATGCTTTAGATCAAGGCCAACATCTATTGATCAGCTGATGGGAAACATGCCCCCGGAAAGGGTAACTCCAGCGCGACCTTTCTATCATTCAGGAGTAGACTTTTGCGGACCTATAAAAACCCATTTCAAGGTTAGAGTTAAGACTCCTACTAAGTCATATTTAGCAGTATTTGTTTGCTTCTCTACTAAAGCCGTACATATAGAGGTAGTAGGTGATTTGTCATCCGAAGCATTCATTTATGCTTTAAAAAGGTTTATAGGCAGGCGACGCCTTTGCCATACGATATTTTGTGATAATGCCACGAATTTTGTTGGCGCAAAAAATGAATTATCAGAGCTAACGAAGATTTTCAATTCAGAGAGACTACAGTCAACGATTCATTCGACATGCCTTGAAAATGGAATCAAGTGGAAAAACATACCACCTCGATCGCCTCATTTTGGAGGGCTCTGGGAAGCGGCTGTTAAATCAGCAAAAATACTCCTCGCCCGTCACCTCGGAGAAGCATCATTGACGTATGAACAATTGCTTACTGTGGTCATACAAATAGAAGCAATTCTGAATTCCCGCCCTTTGACTACCATATCATCCGATCCAAATGATTTGGAGGCATTAACACCTGGTCATTTTTTAATTGGAAGTCCGTTAACAGCCTTAGCCGAACCAGATGTTACAGAATGCAAAATGAGCAGGCTCAACAAGTTCCGGCAGATACAACAAATTCAACAGCACTTTTGGAAAAGATGGTCGACGGAATATTTGCATCTCTTGCAGCAAAGAAACAAGTGGAAAACTGAGTCTGAGAACCTTAAGCCGGACACACTGGTTCTCATCAAGGATGCCAATACTCCTCCAATGCGTTGGAAATTGGGACGTGTTGTCGAGATCTTTAAGGGCAGCGATAATAAAGTACGCGTAGCTAATATCAAAACGCAAAATGGAACATACCAACGAGCGATTCACAATCTTTGTCCGCTTCCAATAGATGAACCCGATAAACAAAAGGAAGTTCCAGCCTCCATCGTACAAAGGAACAGGAGAAATCTAAGACCTAAAAAACCCAAAAAGGTGTCATTGCTCTCAGCGGCGCTTCTAGTACTCCTATTGTTACCAGCTTCTCTATGTCAAACACACAAGGAAGTAAACGTGAAAGAACTTGATGACGGTGTTGGCATTTACTTTGAAGATATTGGTAGGGTTCGAACAGTAAACACTTATTGGAAGATCTTTATATACTACAATATGTCCACGTATTGGCAAGAGTTCGGCGGGCTGAAATCATATATTAACCGTATGGAAGAAATGTGCACACAAAATCTATCCCAGCAAAATTACTATGTCCCTATTATAGAAACATTATGAAATAGGATTGCAGTGATCGACCATAATAATGAATTACTTCACAATTACCACGCCCCAAAATTTGAAAAAACCAGAGCAGCAAGATCTCCATTCGATATTGTTGGGACATTAGCGCATAGCTTGTTTGGTACCCTTGATCAAGAAAATGCGAATAAAATACAACATCAAATTGATAATGCTTATAAAAAATGAAAAACGTTTGAGTGAACTTATAAGAAAACAAAGTTCCATTACAGATGCAACTTTAAACATTTTGAAGCGGAATCACATTCAAATTCAAGATCAATTTAAAACTCTTAATGATTACCTCTCAAAGACAATCGGAATCATTAATGAAAAACAAAAGGCAAACGAGGCAATACAGAATCTGTCATCAATGACATCGTAATTGATTCTAGTTCTTACCAACTTCGAACATGTGCAAGAAATCTTGTTAGATGTCCTACTGGATTTAAACCATGCAAAGATAAATCCACAACTTATAACCCCGAAGCAACTCAGTCAGCAGCTTCGGTTGGTAAGGAACAATCTGCCTTCATATTTATCATTGCCAGAGGGGTCAGTTATAGACATGTATAAAATGTCATCCGTAAGAGGACGTAGCTTGAACCACTCCATTGTGTTTGAAATGCTATTACCACTAACAAATACGGAAGAATTTCAACTTTTCAACCTCATAACTGTTCCTATAATTCACAGAAACAAGACGTACATTGTAGAAAAATCCGCTCCGTACTTAGCTGTGTCATTGGCGAGGGATCGATATTTTTTAATGAACGAACTAGAGATGGTTTCATGCAAACCTTTCATGCCGACTAAGTACATGTGCAGCCAGGTTCATCCAACTCTCATTCAACAAGGAAATCCAGATAATTGCGAAATGGCACTATTGAACCATAATCAAGGCAGCTTAAATGAGTGCACATTGAAGACAACACCGATTCAAAATCAATGGAAAAGACTTAAGGCTTCTAACAGTTGGATCTTCTCCATAACATCAAAGGTTTCTGGACATCTGATTTGCAGTGGTAAAAGTAACGCCATAACATTATCCGGAAACGGACTGCTGAAATTTAATAAAGCTTGTGTGCTACAATTGCCTGAAATCGTCATCAAAGGTAGGATAGAACTCGAAAATAAAATAACGTCATCATGTATTCCCAGCGCAAACGTAAGCAGCTGGATTATTAAGCAAGATGCAATCATGACGACGCCAAAACTACCTATTGAAGTTCACATTGACCCATCTGAGTTTGATAACCTGAAAAGGAAGATTGAGGATGTTATTGCTCAATCAAAAGACTTACCAGCCCCCACTGATCTCAACTCACATGATTACCACCACTATGGCATTAGTGCTTTTCTGTTTGCTGGCATGATTGGGTTTTTTATCATACTTCGATATCGCACAAAAAGGCCCACCCCTAAGCCTAGAACATCAGCTTCACGTTTCGAAGTCAACGTGTAGGAGTTAATTTAAGTTTAGAGAGTTACGAACCCTCAAAAGGGGGGAGTATGTTTAAGTTTCATTTTTTCATAGCCAAAATTCGATATTGTTCAAAACATATTCTTCCAAGCTTGTGACCAGACGATAAATTAGCAGTTCACGCATCTCGTGTTCCATAAAGAACCAGACGATAAATTAGCAGTTCACGCATCTCGTGTTCCATAAAGCATTGTCTCTGTTCGCACGCTTAGATTAATATTCATACATATTCTATTTCAAATTGTTATTCTCGCGCTTAGATTAAGATTCATATTGCATTTCAAAATTGTCATTCTCACGCTTAGATTAAGATTCGTATTTCGCAGGTAATCTGAAAATTGTAAAAATAAAATATAGTTGTGCATCTACTTTTGAAGCGTTCGGTCTTCTTCATTTAAATTTTCACTTTATTTTCAAAGTAGTTTGTTTTTCACGTTGCTTGTTTTAATTAAACCTTGTATCTTTAAACAGGTGAAAACATAACGGAAGATATACTATCTTTGGTAATTTTTCATCGAAAGAAAGGAACATTCTTGGGCGTAATAGCTAAAATGCTACAGCTACATAAGTCTACGATACAATATATTTATAAGCGTTACCTTGAGGAAGGAAGAATTGAGAATGTGTGTAGTAACAAAGGTCCCAGAAGAATGACTATGTCTTCTGAAAAATTTATTTTGCGTGAAATAAAGAGAAATCTAAAGCTGTCTTCAGTCGAATCATGTAAAATGCTTGCTGATTTTAACGGAAATGATGTATAGCCAATCAGCATTGGACTTACGCTTAAAAAGAATGGTTACTTTTCACGAGTATGGCGCAGAAAGCCTTTGGTCAGTGAAGTTAAAACAAAAAAGGCTTAATTTCGCCAAAGCTAACAAAGATAAGTCGTTAGATTATTAGAAAAATGTTATATTCGTTGATGAAACTAAATTCTCACTCTTCCGAAACGACAAAAAACAAGAAAAAGTATACCGCAGGAGTAACGAGGCTTATCTTTTGAAAAACTTATCGGCGACTATAAAACACGGTGTACAAAGCGTAATGGTTTGGGGTGTTATGGGATATGGAGGTGTTGGAAATTTTAAATTTTATTCAAGGGAATATGAAAAAAATAATTTATCTTAACATTCTTAAAGAGAATCTACAACCTTCATCTAAGAAATTAGGCATTAAGAACTCATTTCACTTGTACCAAGCAAAGACCCAAAGCACATGGCTTTGGACGTTCGTCTTTGGCTCCTTTATAACTGCCCAAAATGCATTGAAACACCCCCAAGAGCCCATATATCAATCAAATAGAGCATCTGTGGGAGCACTTGGAAAGACAAATTAGGAAAACAAATCCCGTTAGAAACAAAAAGGAACTTAAAGCGCTAATTTCGAAAGAGTGGAATGAAATTCCAACCGATGTTACAAAAAAGCTGTTTACATCAATTTCAAATAGACATGCAATTTTTTTAAAGCACGATGGAAATCCAACTTCCTATTATTTTTAATAATTTTTTTTTTTTGACGTAAAAATCTTAACTTTTAGAATTCGTACGAAACTTAATGTACCTTAAAATCTCTACTTTATGTAAACTAATTCCTAATTTTTCTCTATTTTATTGAATTACCATTTTATTTTCGATAATTCCTGGTATTTATATTACAATTCAATAAAAAATAACATTAAAGCTAGAAAAAAGTTTATATTGTTTTGAAAATAACGAACAATTTGCAAAAATTCTCTTCGTACGAAACTGAATGTTCTTAAGTGTAACTTAATCGAATCTATGCCAGGTCGCATTTTTTCGGTCATAAACAAGGATGGGAATCACAAAAAATATTTAAAAAAATTTCCATATTTTTTTTACGATATTTTTGATAACATTTGCTTAAGTGCGTATAAACGAATGTTCAGCTCAATTTCTATGTTTTTGTTAAAAAAAAATATATTTATTATTATCATTTAGGAACTAACATTTTTTTTTGATAATTGAAAAATAAATAAACAAATTGAAGTTACTTCAAGCAACAATTTTGTTCTTATTATAAAAATAATAGCAAAAATTGGTATGCGTATAAACGAATGTCCACCACTGTAGCTACCCATTGTCACGTTCTGTCCAATTCGTCGGTGTTGATTGTCCCTTCTTGTTGACAGCATATACTTGGTTTTGCCCTCGTTTATCACATTTTGGCCACTTCTGCTTCAATGCTTGCAAACGCATCCGTGACAGCCCGCTGAATTCTTCCAATTATGTCAATATCGTCGGCGCATGCAGGCAGTTGTACGGACTTTTGATAGATTGTGCCTCTGGTGTTAGCTTGTGAGTTCCGTACAATCGGTTCAAGTACAATATTAAGAAAGTAGCATGATAGCGCGTCACTTTGTGCCATACACTTATGATCAAAATTAGCAAATTTTGCCTTACTTCAGTTTCATACAGATAAGCTGTTAAAAACGGCAACATGAATTCCAACAATACGACTTTTGAGACATGGTATATATTTCTTTTTAAAACTCCAACATAAGAGGATGCCTTTGTATAAATAAAAGGCAGACAGCTACATGTGTTTGTATTTTTTTCCTACTCTAGCTTTACAGGATCAAACGCAGCTCCAACGGCTAAAACGCAAGGCGACATTTTTTAGCTTGATTTAATATGGTCTCTCGTTCAATTTGGATGGCTGCATGACATAAGCAACTTGTAAATTAGCAAAACAAACATTCTATGAGAACTTAGCGCACTTTCTGGGCAGCTATATTTATAGCAGCACAGGTGTATTGGAAAGGTATAAAAGGTGAAGGAGAGGAGACTGGGCGATGGCAAGAAACATCTTCATGTAACGAAGGCTAAGCTGGGCTCTGGACACCTTTCAGCCATTTAAAGCACCGCGAATGGACGGTATATTCCCTAGCCTATTACAAAAAGACCAGGAAATCATTATACCACACATCCTAGGACTATTCAGAAGCAGCATAGCACGTGGACATATACGTAACAAGAATCTGGAGAAGGGCAAAGGTTATATTCATCTCGAAAGTGGGTAAAAGAGACACCATTTCACCAAAATCCTTTAGACTCATCAGCCTGACCTCATTCCTCCTAAAGACGTAAGAAAAGGACATAGATAATCACCTAACGATGACTGTGCAACAATACCTCTCCACCATAATCAACATGCATACAGAGCAGGAAGATCCACCGAAATCGCGCTCTACCAGCTGACAAGTTGGGTTCAGGATGCACTGGATAGCAAGAAAACGGCAGTATGCATTTTTCTAGACATCGAAGGAGCCTTCGACAACATATCCCCTGAAGCAATTAGGATGCATCTCAAAATAAAGGAGTAAACCACACCATAAGTAATTGGATGTGTGAGATGCTTAGAACTGAGATAGACGTGGGACAAAAAACCATCACAATAAGCAGCACTATAAGCTGCCCACAAGGAGGTATACTATCACCCATTAGAGCCTACTAGTAGATGAACTACTACACAAATTGACAGATGGCGGCATTTCAAGGGTACGTCGACGATATAGTCATTATCGCAAGAAGAAAGGTTGAGGAAACGCAATGTGATATCATTTAAATGGGTTAAGAATCACACAGCAGTGGTGTGAGACAGTAGGATTGACAGTGAATTCTACCACAACTACTATGATATCCTTCACCAAGAAAAAACAGCTAAAGTGTAACCTTTTCTACTGGAAGGGATCAGGATTGACCGACAGAAACAGGTCAAGTATCTAGGTATAACACTAGATAGCAAACATCTTTGGAAAGAACATGTAGAAGCTGTGGTAACCAAGGCCACTACAGCACTTATAGTGTGCAGGAATACATCAGGAAAAACTTGGGGATGCAGAACAGCCACACTGAGGTGGATGTACATGATGATAGTAAGACCCATAATCACATACGGTGCAGTTGCATGGGTTAACACAACAAGGCTAAGCACGAGGAGGACATCCCTAATCAAAGTGCGAAGATTAGCATCTGTATAACAGGAGCTATGCGTACCTGTTCCACAGCAGCACTAGAGGTATTCGTAGGTATACCACCGCTACACAAGTACTAGAGCGAATCGCCAAGGACACCATATTGAGAATAATCAAAGAGGGTATCGAGAACGGAACTTGCATCGCAAACAAGGAGAGAGAAACCCTATGCAAATGAGAGCTGCTTCTGGACTGGCCCAGAGACGATATGGTCAGGAAATACTGCTTTGAAAGAAAATTTGATTCGAAGCTGAGCAACAAAAGACTTTGGAGCAGTGGGTCCGATAAGTACCAATTCAAACAACACATAATTAAATGGTACACGGTTGATTCGAAAGCATCTACTGCCTCAGGCAGGAGTATGGTATACGGGCCCAGGACTAGATACTCAGAATCACTGGGAATCTTTTCTAGAATAAACAGAAGTTCAAGTGATCGAAAGATGCGTGCAAATCAACCTAGACAGGAAATATCGCGGGCAGGATATCGCAATAGTGTCAGACAGCCAAGCCGCTATCAAAGCACTGATCTCGAACGAGATCATATCTAAACTGGTATGGGAATGCCTCATCAGGATCAACGCAGTGCACTTGCTCTAATCTAGAATGCCCCAAGAGACGACCGTATTCCATTTGAGTTTTATAAGAATTGTACGCGTTGTACGATGTCAGTAACACTTATATCTTCTATCTACCCGCAAATCACCTGGTCTACGCACAAAAGAATATTTATGTACATAAAAGAATTGCACTATGCTCCTTCATGTTTGTATCATAACGGACTACAGTAAGCTACATTGCCTTCTTAAAGGTACGACGACATCGAAATTCAAGGTAACGTCACTCAGGAACAATGCGTGGAAAATTAACGTTGATGACTCCGATGGCTACCGAGCAATATCACAAAAATTAAACACGGAAAAAATCCAGTGGTATACTTATGAAAATAAGTCAGAAAGACCACTGCGTGTTATAGCAAGGGGTCTCCACCCCTCGTGCACAAAAGACGACGTAATGAACGACCTCAAAGCTAAAGGTTTGAAAATTCTTAATGCCGTCAATATTCTCAAAAAGGTGAAGCAACAAACGGAACAAGGCCAGGAAATCATGGTCAAGCATGGACTTCCGCTCTTTATGCTTACCTTTGACAGGAGCGAAAATGTAGACGATATTTATAACGTTAAAACTATTCTGAATATCGTAGTCAAGATTGAGCCTATGCGTACGAGTACGAGATCGATACCTCAGTGTAAACGCTGTCAAGGCTTTAATCACACACAGTCGTATTGTCAAAAAGAGCCGAGATGCGTAAAATGTGCTGGTAACCATCTCTCAGAAAAGTGTGACCTAAATAAGCAGGCCCCGGCTACCTGCATTAACTGCAAAGGAAAGCACCCAGCGAACTATCGAGGTTGCGAAGTGGCAAAAGAGCTTCAAAAAAGGCGAGACACATTTAAAAATGTTCAACGCCAGAACGCAGAACCGGTTAAAAATAGTAGTGAAATCTATTCGGCAAAATCAAAGGAAAAGCCACAATCTCCAGAGACGCTAACATATGCTCAAGCTGCGTCGCTAGAAACCAAGCAAAGCGGTGTTACGGTAGACCCAGTCTCCCAAGTCTTCTCTATAATTCTTGCGAAACTTGAGGAGCAAACGAAGGTAAACAAAGTCATATTTGATAAATTGAGCAAGCTCGAGTTAAAACCTCGCCAGAAAAGAACTCCCATATGAATATGAATCAGTTACTAAAAATTTTAACATGGAACGCAAACGGCCTTCTACAAAAAAACGCCGAATTAGAAGTATTCTTACGGAATGACAACATTGACATTTGCTTGATCTCTGAAACTCATTTGACAAAGGAATCCGGAGTAAAAATATGAGGGTATCGTGCTTATCACGCATACCACCCTTCCGGAAGAGCTAGAGGCGGATCCTCCTTATTCATTAAAGACTGCATTGAGCACTCCATAAATACGACGATTGAAATCGATACAATGCAAACAAGCTCAGTTCGAGTTAAGAATAGGCACTCATATTTCAACATCGCGTCCATTTATTGTCCTCCGCGATGCACGTTTCGAAGTAACGACTTTGTACGTCTCCTTGACTCACTTGGACCGAATTTCATTATAGGTGGCGATTTCAACGCAAAACACACCTTTTGGGGTTCCAGATCCAATTCACGGAAAGGCAGACTTCTGTACGAAGCCGGTATGCAATTCGGGGTTGATTTCTTTTCGATGGGGAAACCGACGTATTGGCCCTCTGATACAGTAAAAACACCGGACCTAATAGACTTCTTCGTAGCGAAAGGAGTATCTTCAAATTTTGCGAAAGTAGAGGAAAGCTTTGATCTCTCCTCAGATCACTCGTCGGTAATCTTGACAATAAGTGACCGACTAATGACAGTAGAAGCTGTGCCTAGATTAACTAACAAAAAAACTAACTGGCGCGACTTTAGAACTGATTGCGAAGAAAATATTGTCTTAAATGTATCGCTCAAAACACCCTTCGAAATAGAAGATGAGCTCGGCAAATTTATTGAATCAATACAAAATGCCGCGTGGAAAAATACACCTTTAAGGAGGAAAGAAGTCCCATGCAATGAAGCTTATTATCCGCCGGAAATAAAAGAACTTATTCGAGAAAAGAGGAGAGCATGCAAAATATGGCAACAAACTCGCGCTCCCCAGCATAAAACCCACTCGAATTTCTTATGCAATAAGCTTAAAAAAGCGATCCAAGACCTAAAAAACCGAGAGACTTCAGCTTATCTTGAAGGTTTAACCGCCGAAAAAACTACTAATTACTCGCTCTGGAAAGCTGTCAAAAGAATTAAAAAACCGCAAATACATTCGCCACCGATAAGAAAAAACAACGACGAATGGGCAAAAGGTGACAAAGAAAAAGCGGATCTATTTGCCGAGCACTTAGAAGAAACTTTTAAGCCATTTGATGGAGAAACATTGGTAGACGATTTTACCGGTACGACTACGACATCTGACAACCTTAGAATAAAAAGTGTGTCACTTATAGAACTTTGCCAGGCAATAAAAAACCTGAAGAACAATAAAGCTCCTGGCTATGATTTAATAACCGGACAAATCCTCAAGGAATTACCAAAAAAGGCACTATTAAAATTGCTTTATTTAATAAATGCTTCCATTAGATTATTATACGTTCCAAATCAATGGAAAGTCGCAGAAGTCATAATGGTTCCGAAACCGGGAAAATCTCCAAATGACAAAAAATCGTACAGACCGATATCGCTACTACCAATAATATCGAAGGTATTTGAAAAACTCCTTCTGAAACGGATTCTTCCGGTCATTGAAGAGAGACGCCTAATACCTGACCACCAATTCGGGTTCAGAATCAAGCATTCCACAATTGACCAGGTTTATAGAATAACCGACGAAATTGAAAAAGCCCTTGAGGAGAAAAAGATTTGTTCTAGCGCTTTTCTTGACGTATCTCAAGCCTTCGACAGGGTTTGGCACGATGGATTGAATTATAAGCTAAGACGAATCCTTCCGGAGCAACTTCATAAGATCTTAGAATCGTACCTTAAAAACAGACTTTTTCGTGTTAAGCACGGAACTGAATATTCTGATTTTAAAGAAATCGCCGCCGGAGTTCCGCAAGGAAGTGTCCTTGGGCCTATCTTATTCTTGCTGTACACTCGGGACATACCTCAAACTGAAGGCACTATTGTAGCTACGTTTGCGGACGATACGGCTATTTTGGCAACGGAAAGTTCAATCGAGTCAGCAACCATAAAACTCCAACGAGCCTTGGATAAAATCTGTGAGTGGACAAAAACTTGGCGCATTGTTCTTAACGAGACCAAATCGACGCATGTTAACTTCACTTACAAGAAAATAATCAACCTTCCCGTTTTCATTAACTCGGTACAAATACCGCATGCAAACGAAGCTAAATATCTGGGAATGACACTAGACGCGAAACTTAAATGGAAACCTCACGTTAAAAAGAAACGTGACGAAGTCGAAAATCGACTTAGAGAAATGTATTGGCTAATTGGAAGATATTCCAAACTAAGCGTATATAACAAACTGCTTCTGTATAAGCAAGTGCTTAAACCCGTGTGGACGTACGGTATACAACTCTGGGGTTGTACCAAACCAAGCAATAGGAATCTCATACAATCATTGCAAAATAAAATTATAAGAATAATCGTGAACGCTCCCTGGTATATCAGAAACAATGATATCCACAGAGACTTAGGGATAGCTACCGTGGAGGACGAAATAAAAAACTTCGCTCGCAAGCTTCGTATTCGTCTTCATGGCCATTGCAACTGTGCCATACTCCAAACTTTGGATGTGACAAATCTTACGCGCCGACTTCAAAGAACGAAACCGTTCGAATTAGCGCTATAAGACAAAAAGCCGCATGTCATGACGGTTTCAGCAGGTGCTTTTATTGGAAATCTACCTGCCTCACGCGAATATAAATCTGAAGCTTAAACTACTTGATAAGGTCAAACTTAGTCGTAGTAAACAAAACGAAGGGAAGGGTGTTTTTAGTCAGTAGAAATCTGACACTACTATGAGTACACGGTCTCATAGTGTCTCATGAAGATTTTCACCTACCCACGAAAAAAAAAAAAAAAAAAAAAAATGTTTGTATCTATGACACCTCCAGAGAAATCTAGAAAAAAAAAAAAAAAAAACTTTTAAGAGCAAAACAAGCTAAGAGCTCTCTTATTCAGCGCCCTTTTTGGAAGAGAAAAAAACTAAAAATAACTAAGAGATGTCTTACTCTTTTTGCGGAACAAAGAGAAAAAAACTGTTATTAATTTCGAATTTTCGAGATGAGCCAAATTTTGTATAAAAGTGCGGTTGCCGGCGAATTATCAATTCATTTTACAAGAAAACTTTCAATATTCCGAATTGTTTGGAAAAAAACGTTTTTAGAAGCTCGCGATAAACTGTTAGTTGATTTATTTCCCAAGTATTCGTCTAATTAAAAAGAAAAACATGTCTTTCTGGCAATCGGTTATGGATTTGGTTGACGAAGTGGAACATATGGCTCCATTCTATGGCGGTGACTTTGGTCTTGGTCTTGCCCCGCGTAACATTTACCGTTACCATCAACGTCCAAGTTTCCCCCGCGTAAAGCCAGCCTTGAAAAGCCGTTCGGATGATCGTGAGCAGTCAAGCTGCATCTCAAAGTACAACACGGAACGCGCAGTTTCCCACACAGGCAAAGATGGATTCCAAGTCTGCATGGATGTGCAGCAATTCAAACCCAATGAACTGTCTGTGAAGGTGGTGGACGACTCGATAATCGTCGAAGGCAAACACGAGGAACATGAAGATGAGCATGGTTACATCTCTAGACACTTCGTTCGCCGTTATACGATGCCAAAGGACTATGACTCGAACAAGGTTACTTCGAGTCTTTCATCGGATGGTATCTTGACCGTTAGCATTCCAAAGCCAGTCACCGACAAAGCGAACGCAAAGGTCGTCCAGATTCAACAAACGGGACCGGCACACTTGAATGTGAAGGAGAATCCACAAGAGAAGCCCGGTGAGCCTGGAGCTCCTGGGGATAAACAGCAGGGAAATAAAAAGTAAATTTCTCAATTCCACACTTGAAACTTTGTTAGACTGAATTACTGTTTTATGTTACCGTATATTGCATTTTTGAATTGTTTTTATGTTTGTTTGCTTTTTCACCTTAATTAAAAAATGGAATAATACTACAAGCGACTTGTTTTATTTTTATGGATGCTGTCCTTCTCTCTATTAGCAGGTAGTTTCGCTGCAACAGTGTTATATATGCACCTATAAAATTAAGTATAGCTTGCATAGCTCTTTAAATCTGATATATGTATGAAAACTTCATTCTTGTATGTAGGTACATTGTACATACATATATGTGATTTAAAAGTCTCAAAACGTTCATGCTTCAGTGGCATAACGCAGTGATGCAGTTGCCTAGACTTTATGGTTGGAAAATCCAGCGGAGGGGTGCAACTGCACCCTACTTCTGTAAACATGCACAAATAGACACACCAGAAGTTGGATTCGTAATATTATTTAAACAAGATCAAAAACCGCTTCAAAATTTAACAAAACCAGGTTCTATAATAAAAGTGAATGTAAGATAATCAAAATATTTAATACATTATTCCAATATTATAAATCAAAGAACACGGATAACAAGTATTGCCTAAAAGTATTGTTGGTATTTCAGTTCTAAATGAACATTTTTGTATGCGTTAAAATTAATATTTGTACATACCCTAGTGCAGGAATCAATAACTTTTTCGTATCTAAGCGCACATTCTAGAATGTCCGGCCGGGGGTGGGTACCATTTATTTTTTCAATGCAAATTTATAGACGTAGTTTATAATACACATAATATAAAAAAATTCTAACAAATACGCGTATACATACATATGTATGTATGATGCGTATCTTATTCTAATTAATAATTATATATAAAAAAAATTCAATAATGTTTGCATAACATAACCATTTTTCTTTTATCGTCGTCGTATAGCGGGGGGCACAAGTAAAACGGTCACCGGGCGCCATGAAGCCTGTGGGCATTGGGTTGGGGTCCCCTGCCCTGGGGCCTCGGTCTTCAAACTGAGTTCCGTAGGATTTTTCAGGGGTTGTGTGAAGAGAATTTACTTATTAAAGAATATACATTTTTATGTAAACAAGATTTAAATTAAATTAAATTTTAAAAAGAAAAGGTTATTTGACCAACGCATCCAAGAAATACATTCGAATCTCTCTAAATTGAATTTTCTTTAACACTCATTTTCCCATTTTTATTCAAGCGCTTTATTATAAATAAAAAGCCCTCTAAAGCGAAAATCGTTTAGTTCAAAACCAGATTGATGGCAGATAGGAATTTCAGCTAGAGGAATTCGACTGCACATTATTATTGTACCAAAGATGTGTGAATACTGAGTTACTTGGGTAAACCGAGATACATGGGTAATCAACTAACTGCGCAACGCACTTAAAACATTTATATTTGTTACAACTTCTTCATTTAACATCTATCTTGTCTTTGTTTTTAATGCGAGCAGCTAGGTACTAATGATGGGCATAATCGAATGATTTATAGAATCGAGGCATTAGTACTCGAGTGATCCGTGTAATGGAATGATCATTCGATATATGAGTGCTACCTCAAGACATCGTCTAAAATCATGCGAATGATATACTGTACCTACTTCGTACGAAGCAGCGAGAACCAAGAACGAGCGCAAAGGGTAAGTATCTCGAAACATCGAGTAGCAAAGAATAAAACCAACAACAAGTTTTCGCTTGCATACATACGTACTCGATTCTGCTATGCTTCTGTTCTACGACTCGCCTTTAAAATGAATCGAGAACTACATATCTTGAATGATCATTCGAGAATGACCTTCTATACCTACTTCCTACGAAGCAGTAAGAACCAAGAACAAAAGCAAAGAGCAAACACAAATGTCTCATCTCATGTCTCGAATGATCATTCGAGATATGAGTGCTATATGCATATGAGAACATCCCTAAGTGGTTGAATACACAAACAAAATTCTCGATTCCACTCATATCACGATTCGAGATATGAGATGTGTATCCGAGTAAAATAGTACTCGATTCATTTTAAAGTCGGGTAATAGCAAAGAATAAAATCAACAACAAGTTTTCTCTTGCATACATATGTACTCGATTCTGCTATGCTTCTGTTCTACGACCCGCCTTTAAAATGAATCGAGTACTATTTAACTCGAATGATCATTCGAGCAGTGAGATATTTGTATTTACTCTTTGCTTTGAGATCATTCCAATGATTTTAGACGATGTCTCGAGATATTTACCCATTCGAGATTTTTGCTATTTACGCTCGTTCTCGGTTCTCGCTGCTTCGACAGAAGTATGTAGGTATAGTAAATCATTCGAATGATTTCAGACGATGTCACGAGATACCTCGAGATATTGGAAGAATCGATTATAATTGATTATATCATTCGAATGCGCCCATCACTAGTAAGTACTGTTTTGTTTATATCGCGTGTATTTTCTTTACAAACGAATAATAGTAGATCCGTTCGCGTACTCTCCCAGAACAGCGAATTTTCATGAAAAGTTACGAATTTTTACGAAAACATGTTCGAGTACGGAGAATTTTCATAGTTTTTCAAAGAAGAGAGCTCACGAGAGAGTAAGAAATTTCCCCATGTTGCGAATTTTAGTGCAAGAAATTTCTTTGGGCTAGTTTGTGATCTGTCAAATCGGTGTATACGCCATTTTTTGTTTGCTTGTTCCTCCTCTTCCTTTCGCGTACAAATGGATTTTGAGGTTTGACGTTTAAAAAGTGGGAAACTTTTGTGGTTCAATCCTTTACTTTTTCGTAATTTAACCACTACAAATACAAATACAAATATATGGCGCAACAGCTCTTTAAAGTGCCAGGGCCTAGCTTCTCGCAACCACTCATGTTGTGTGCGTTATATTTTTCACACGAATGGAAAGGACCTACAGTTTAATGCCGAATCCGAACGGCGATTTGAGAAGCTTTTTCGTGACAATAATACCCTCGGATGTTTGTCAGACGCTCGCGAGAGGTGGGACCGTGAAAAAACTTTTTGGTGTTTTCTGGGATTCGAACTTGGAACCTCATGCGTAGTGATCCGACACACTAACCAATTACGCCACGGCGCCCAGCCACTCCTTGAGAGAATTTTACTCCCACTCTTTGAAATTCGACAATCTACGAATTTTAGTGCAAAAAGTACGCGAACGGACATAGTATTTTTCGGTTACATTTAGATTTTATCGAGTACTAATTGTGAGCTGAATGCGAACACAAAGGGTTTTTTATTTCGAGGTTGGGATTTCACATCCCCGTCATATGGCCGTGCCATCGCCAATATGGATCGTTTAACAACTGCTCAGAGTACTAAAATTGTTGCATTTTACTACAAAATAACATACATACATACATACATGGACCTGGACCTGACGGTTTACCGGCCGAACTTTTCAAGGCAGCTGGGGATGAATTGGTAGAGTGCATACACCAACTCATTTCTAATATTTGGTCAGACGAGTGTATGCCTGATGAATGGAATCTCAGCATCGTTTGCCCGATCCACAAGAAAGGAGACCCCCTCAACTGCGCCAATTATAGAGGCATCAGTCTCCTCAACATCGCGTACAAGATCTTTTCTGCGATATTGTGTGAACGCCTGAAACCTTTTATCAACAGCCTGATTGGACCCTATCAGTGCGGTTTCAGGCCAGGAAAGTCCACCATCGATCAAATCTTCACACTTCGACAGATCCTGGAGAAAACCCAAGAATTCCAAATCGATACTCACCACCTCTTTATCGATTTCAAGGCCGCCTATGACAGCATCTATAGAGAAGAGCTTTATAGAGCCATGTCTAGTTTTGACATCCCTGCCAAACTTGTCCGCCTGTGCAGGCTGACGATGGAGAACGCTCGCTGCTCCATCAAGGTCGGTAATGACCTCACCGAGACCTTTGATGTCAAAAAAGGCTTTAGACAAGGTGACGCGCTGTCATGTGACTTCTTCAATATTGTACTTGAACGGATTGTGCGGAACTCACAAGCCAACACCGGAGGCACAATCTATTACAAGTCTGTACAACAGCTTGCATACGCCGACGATATAGACATTATCGGAAGATCTCAGCGGGCTGTCACCGGTGCTTTTGCAAGCATTGAGGCGGAAGCGGCCAAAATGGGTTTGGCGATAAACGAGGGCAAAACCAAGTATATGCTGTCAACTAGAAGGGAAAACCAACATCGACGAATTGGACAAAACGTCACCGTGGGCAGCTATAACTTCGAGGTAGTAAGGGACTTTGTCTACCTTGGCTCTGCTATAAATTCAGCAAACAAAATCAGCGCAGAAATCAATCGAAGAATAACTCTTGCCAATCGCTGTTTTTTTGGGCTTATAAGGCAATTCAACAGTAAAGCCCTATCTCGAACAACTAAGGAGACTCTATATAAACCTTGATCATCCCAGTCCTGCTTTACGGTGCTGAAACATGGACTTTATTAAAAGAGGATGAAGATATCCTTGGTCGCTTTGAGAGAAAAATTCTTCGTAAGATTTTCGGTCCCGTTTGCGTTGACGGGTTTTGGAGGAGAAGATTCAATCACGAACTATACGAGCTGTACAGCGACATCGACCTAGTCAAAAAACTGCGTATTGGACGTCTGAGATGGCTAGGACATGTAGAGCGAATGGACACCAACGCTCCGGCCCGCAGAGTCTTCGAATCTAACCCCGAGGGACGACGCAGTAGAGCGAATTATCGCCGTAGGTGGCGCGCACAAGTTCAAGGGGACCTCGACCAACTTGGAGTGCGCAACTGGAGGCAATTAGCTAAAGACCGAGCTAAATGGAGAGGCTTGTTGGTTGAGGCCCAGGTTCACCCCGAACTGTAGCGCCATCTAAGTAAGTAAGTAACATACATACATTTTCAATGGCCCCCTAATCCTTTATCAGGGTCGCTGGGGTAGGATGCTCAGTTGGACTCTCCATCCTTCTCGATCCTCCGCCACTGACTCCAACTCATCAGGAGGAATCCCTAGATGGCTCGAGGAGACATCTCGGACTTGATTCCACCATCTATTTCTAGGCCTACCGGGAAGTCACTTACGTAATGGCACGGCAATTATGGCACGTCTTGGAAGCCGTCTGGGGGCATACACACTACGTGACCAAACCATCGTAGCATCGATCGTTCTGTTCGGAGAAGTAGCTGTTCAACGTTGAGCGCCTCGCGAACTCTGGTGTTGCCCACTCGATCCCTTGTGCACTTGCTCACCTAGTTTGTGGAAATCAGATTGCTGGGCGGATGTTTGGACCGTCACGTTTCTTATTGCAGGTGACTCGCGTCGTTCCGTGTGTCTTTGTGCTGATGCTAGTTGGCCAACTGGTGACCTCAGCATCCTTGAGCTCCCCTGAAAGGGGTTTTTCTCGTTCTCATCTGTATTATCTCCGGTGTTTTTGTTTGTTTTGTTTGTAATCATTTCTAGAAGGTCCCCACTCAAAGCCGCTATCAATGCTCGAATGTGTAGTCACCCAAGGATCCCATGGTTATCTGTGCAAGCAGGGAGGCCATGCGAGGGTTGGCACAACCCCTTATGAGGTATTGTGTCAGAGCCGGATCGGTGCTAAGCAGGAATGTTACATCTGCACCTACACCACTTGAACACCAGAAGGCGTTCGATAGTGTCAACAGGGAGTTTATTTGGCGTGCCTTACGCAGGAGAGGCATTCCCGATAAACTAATTGCTATTATCAAAGCTACATATGAAGGCTCCAAATGTCACGTTCTGCACAGGGGAAGGTTGTCTGAGGAATTTGAGATCCAAAGTGGGGTAAGACAAGGCTGTATCCTTTCACCAATATTATTCCTATTGGTGATTAGCGATGTGCTTCATGCAGCTTTGTCGACGGGAAACGGAGGAATTCGATGGACTCTTACATCTCAACTGAAGCATCTTGACTACGCAGACGATGTATGCTTACTCTCCCACAGAATTATGGACCTCCACCAAATGACAGCAGATGTGGAGAGGGAGGCAGGTGTCGTCGGGCTGAAAATTAATACGACAAAAACTAAAATCATCAGCCTTGGAACTAACTCATCGGCTCAAATATGCATTGCTGGACAACCGGTAGAGAGAGTAGAGGATTTCCAGTATCTTGGGAGTATTGTCTCGACCGATGGTGGAACCGAACTGGATATAGCCAACAGGATCGCCAAAGCAAAGTCCGCGTTCGGGATCTTGTCCAAAATATGGCGAAGCAATGCAATCAGTTTGAGCACCAAAATAAGACTGTTCCGCTCCAACGTTGAATCCGTGCTGCTATATGGTTGCAGCACGTGGAGAGTGACCACTACTATCACCAGAAAGCTGCAAACGTTCGTTAATAGGTGTCTGCGCAATATCTTAAGGATTTTCTGGCCTAATCGTATCTCTAACGAACACCTTTACGAGAGAACGGGTCAGGAACCAATAGGCACAACTATCCAACGGCGGAAGTGGCAGTGGATTGGTCACACGTTCCGAAAGGGTGACAGCTCCATAGCGAACCATGCTATGCAATGGAACCCTCTAACTCAGGATGGCAGAAGACCTGGCGGTCCGCGGAAAACATGGCGCAGAACAGTCGAGAAGGAGGCACGGCAGTTAGGGAAAAGTTGGGGAGAACTCAGACACATTGCCAGAAACCGTACACGATGGCGCGTAGGCGTAGTAGAGGCCCTAGGACCCACAAGGGGATACAGGACATAAGTAAGTACCTACACCACCAACTTAATGGTGACGAAACACTGAACGTACTTTGAGGCCTGCCAAAGTTTTAACGGGACGGGGGCGCTTGTAGCCTTAGCCTGAAAGCCATTTCAACCGGGTTTCACTCCATCTTACTCAGGTAACAGAATACTACAAACGTCAGCCCTCATAGCTCTCATTCCAATTCGTTTCCAGTATGCCATAATTAAGACCTTACTGGGCTCGGTCTTAATGTTTCTTTTTTTTTTGGTTTTGGTACTGATGACGAAGTCATCGTAAAGAAGGAACAGTTTGTAGTTCTTCTCGATATAATGATGTATAATATATGCAACCTCTCACCCAGAGCAGGAGGCTGCACGTTTCACGGTGTGGCGGGTACATCCGGATCTCGCCATTTTCTCCATCCTTCGTAGCCACCGCATGGGGTGGGAAGCACTTACATGGAAGATGGTGCTTATTCGTCTTGTCGCAGAAAGTTCATAGGGGTTCCTTTGATCTTTTCAGCCACGCCCTCCTTCTCTGCCGCTCTTGGTCGGGGACTGCTTATTGGGTATTCGCAGCTAACCTGCATTTGTGCAGGCCGTACACTATCCGCCACCTGTGACCCCCACAGTTGCCTGAGCTTAGCTTCACCATCCCGTCCAACTTGGTGACTTTTTTATTTTTTTTTTGGATTGCGCCAGGGATGTGTAATCTTCATAGATACTAATAGCCCGAGTGCTACTAGCGTGCACTATTCGCAAACCTGAGTAATCGATGCCAGGAATACGCCTACGTACTAAACACACACCCTACACACTTCAACCACTCTCCCCGCGGGACTGCCGTTAGGTATTACTTCGCGGGGCTGGTTAGCAATTTATGCTATGCTTCTTGTGTCAGCTTCTTCCGCTGCTTCAGATGCTCTTCTTAGCTTTTCTATTCTCGGCAGCTCTTTTTGTAGAGTTGTTACGAAGGAACATATTGCCATCCAATTCTCTTCCGACTGTAACATATGGTCGAGGAGTAATGACGGACTTGGCAGAGTAATTCTCCATGCCGTGAAACGTGTGCAGTAAAACACTGCTCCGTATCTTCATCTTCACCTGGGCATACCGGGCAGGATGGTGAGTTGTCATGTCCAAATCGGTGTAGATATTTGCGGTAGCCACCGTGGCCAGACAGGAACTGCGTTAGATGGTAGTTGCAGTCTCCATGCGTTCGACTTATCCAGTCTTGGATTGTCGGTATATGTTTATATGTCCATCTGCCTTTTGTTGTATTAGCCGAACGAGCTTGCCACATAGCTGCTGATGCTACCCTTTCTTCAATTTTTATCACATTGATACTAGTGGCGTCGTGATGACTCAATGCTTTTCTGTTATATATCCTCAGCATTTCATCTGCGAGAATATCGATGGGGAGCATTCCAGCTATGACAAATGCAGCTTCGTCAGAGATGGTTCGAAAGCCGCTGATTGTCCGTAGCGCACAGAGTCTGTATGATGACGATAGTCTCCTTTTGGTCTCCTTCGTCCTCAGTGCCTCCGCCCAGACTGGGGCGGCATATAACAGAACTGAGGTGATAACTCTGGAGAGTAGAATCCTTCTAGCGTATCCAGGTCCACCGATATTAGGCATGATACGCGAGAGAGCTCCATGCATTTGCGATACTTTTTTGGCAACAAAATCAAAATGCGTTTTAAACCGTAGCTTGCTGTCCAGCATTACTCCAAGGTATTAAACCGCCTCTTTCGACCTGATGGTTTGGTTACCAACCTGAAAGTTGGCAAATTCGACGGTTTTCCGACTGGCTATAAGAACAGCTTCTGTTTTATGGTCAGCTAGATCTAGTCCGGCGGATATTAGTCAATCTTTTATCCGGCAATTGCTTCATTTGTAGCTGATTCTACTGCATGAATCTGTTTAGCTACTGTCACGACTGCAATGTCGTCGGCGAATCCAATTATCGTTACTCCCCCAGGTAGTGTTAATCGTAGGAGTCCGTCGTACATGATGTTCCACAATAGTGGCCCTAAAACCGATGCCTGTGGAACTCCCGCAGTTACGTTGTAGTATTTTACCCCTTCATCGGTGTTGTACCTCAGCTTCCTGTTGTTGAAGTAGTTTGTCACTATCCGTAGCAGGTAATATGGCGTATCCATCCTGGCAAGTGACCTTCTAATAAACGACCAGTCCGCAGAGTTAAATGGGTTTTTAACGTCCAGCGTTACTACTGCACAATACTCCTTTGTGCCATAGAGCCATCTTTGTGCCTTCGATGGCACCTTTGGCGATATCAACTACCGCTCTTATGGCATCACCAGTAGATCGTGCTCTTCTGAAGCCAAATTGGTGATCTGAGAGGGCTCCTTTCTCTTTTGCTACTGCGAGTAATTTATTATAGATTATCTTCTCGAGGATCTTTCCCATGGTGTCCAATAGGCATATTGGACGACAGGATGATGGTTCACCTGGAGGCTTCTTTCCTTTTGGCAGTAGGACCAAATGCTGCGTCTTCCATTTTTCGGGAAAGGTTCCTTCTTCAAGGCATTTCTGCATTGTTGATATGAAGAGGTCTGGTCTTTTTTTTACAGCTGTCTTTACTGCCTTATTAGGGATGCCGTCAGGTCCCGGCGCCTTGTTGTCACCTATCTTGCTACATGCCCTTTTCAGCTCCTCGTGAGTAATTAAAGGAATATCTTCTGGATTGACTTCTCGTCTAATATTGCACATAGTAGCAGGCCTTTGAGGGAAGAGGTGCTTTACTATGGATCTCAGCATTATCGGACAAGTTATTTGAGGAGTCCTATAGCCCTTCAATTTCGCCATCACCATTCTGTATGCCGAGCCCCATGGGTTAATGTCGGCTTCTTGACAGAGACGTTTAAAACATGCAGTTTTGCTTCCTTGATGGCTCTATTTAAGTTACGTCTCGCCAGTCTAAGGGTGTCCAGGCATTGTTGGAAATCCGCCCTCCTTCTTGATCGTTGAACTTTGCGCCGGGCTTGTAGACATTTTGCCCGAAGTTCGCCTATTTTCTCGTTCCACCAGTAACACGGTGATGCCTTCCTGGTGTTTGTTCTCATAGGCATTGATGCGTCGCACGCTGTGGTGATGGTGCCTGTGAGGTGGTGCGCGAGGGTCTCCGCTGTTCCGCTTGGAGTTTGATCACCGTTCAACATCTTTTCGAATGCATCCTTATCGAAAGATCGGTCGTTCCATTTTGGGCCAGTAAGTTTTGGGAGCTGGACTGGTTTTTTCCCTTTTATTTCCAGTATTATCACCTGATGGTCGCTGTGTGAATATTCCTCACTGACCCTCCACTTTATGTTTTTCAGGATGGAGTTGCTCGCAAAGGTGATGTCAATGATGGAGCCTACTCCAGCGTTCCGGTTAGTATTTGCCCGGCCCTTATTAGCAATGCCTATTGCTAGGGGAGCGAATGTTTCCAATAAGGCCTGTCCTCGGGTGTTGGTGAGTCTGCTGCCCCATTCTGTGGCCCACGGGTTGAAGTCTCCTCCTATAACCACTAGGGCTCTCTGGAGCGCATCCGCTGTTAGATGGTCCAGCTTTAGTTGATATTTGCTGGTCGTCAAGCTGGGTCTTGCATAGCAGCTATAGAAATGGATTCCATTTATTTTCGCACGCACGAAGCCTTCTGTTTGGTCGTTCGTTTCTTGGAAGGCATGGGGTCCATATATCCATATTGCCACCTGTTTTGCTGTATCACAGGTCCATTTATTGTTCTGCTCGGGATATTTATAGGGCTCGCTGATCATAACAACGTCGGCTCTTTCGTCCTTGGCCGTTTGTGCCAGGATGTTCTGGGCTATTCTACAGTGATTAAGATTTATCTGTAGTACCGTCATGGTATTTTGCTTGTAATAACTTTCCTGAAGACCGGACATCTGCTGCTACCAGCTATATGATGGGCGTCGTCTGGGTGGTTTTTCTTGCAGAACATGCAGGATGGTTGCTTATCGCAATTTTTCGCTATGTGGCCCCCTTCACCACATCTCCTACATAGCTTCGAGCGTTTTTCTTCGCTTCTGCATTGTGTGGCTAGATGACCATACTTCAGGCACTTGAAGCACGTTTTCAGCAGTGTCTTTTCACCGATTCGGCAGACTACCCACCCAATCTTTATTTTCCCGGCTTCTAACAGTTTTCTTACGTCTTCTACTGGAACACTGATGGTTGCTGTCGTTGCTGCGTTTACTCGCTGTAGCATCATTTGATGGATGTTTCTCCTTCTGCTTTATCTCCGGGGGTTGACTCTCAGCAGCACCATTTGATGGATGATTCTGCTTCCGCTTTGGCTCCGGAGGTTCGGTGTCTGCAACGTGCCTTCTCTTGGGTTCTATTGTTGGCTTTAGACAGGGTGAAGTTTGCGAGGAGTTGTTCCGACGAATAACGTCCTTCGCTTTCTCATCGTGCAGTTGAATCGCCGAAAGCTCATAGAGAGCCCTGATGCTTTCAAAGGCATCTCGCATCGCTTGGTGAATCGAACGCCTTTTGCCGTCTTCCAGCATTTCTACCAGCCCTGTAATCTGTTCCCCTAGCTTGAGAAAATCAGATTTCTGGTTCGTTGGCTGGACCGTCACCCTTCCTACTGCGGATGGCTCACGTCGTTCCGTGCATCTTTGTGGTGCTGCTACTTGGCCAACTGGTGACCACAGCATCCTCGAGCCCCCCTTGAAGGGGTTCTCCTCGTTCTCCTCAATTTTTCCTCCTGTGTTTTTATTTGTTTTGTTTGTAATCATTTCGGTTGGGTCCCCACTCAAAGCCGCTATCAATGCTCGAATGTGCAGTCACCCAAGGATCCCATGGTTATCTATGCAAGCAGTGAGGCCATGCGAGGGTTGGCATAAGCGCTTATGTGGTCTTATGTCAGAGCCAGATCGGTGCTAAACAGGAATATTACATCTGTACCTACACCACCAACTTAATGATGACGAAACATTGAACGTACTTTGAGTCCTGCCAAGGTTTTAACGAGACGGGGGCGCTTGTAGCATTAGCCTGAAAGCCATTTCGACCAGATTTCACTCCAGCTTAGTCAGGTAACAGAATACTACAAACGTCAGCCCTCATAGCTGTCATTCCAATTCGTTTTCCAGTATGCCATAATTAAGACCTTACTGGGCTCGGTCTTAAGTCATCATATTTTAGATATAAATGCAGCCATCTTTCCGAGGTAAGAAACGAAAGGAGGTGACTGTGTGTGCCGCTCTGTGTGTCATATTTTGCGCTTGGATTGTCATCTTCATCATAATAAGGTCCAGTTTACACAACAACTAAAGCCTGCTGACCATAAAATGCGTAGAACATACGTACATATATGCCGATTTTGTCTTGGAAAATCAACAATTTGGGGTGGCGATAGTGTAGCGGTAATTAACATCATCGATTGTCACGCTAATGCTTTGTGGTTCAAATCCTGATATCAGCAAGCATTTATTTATTTCTCATGAAATGTACATAAAGTCAGTCCGATCAGTTGCAAAAGTTTGTGTAAACAACATTGCGAAGGCATAACACTGGCAATAGGTTGGTCATATTGCTGAACAAATTGTTCGCTATATTGGATGATTGGCCTATAACATCAGGCGCCCGGGAAAAAAAATGCTATGAATCAGAAGTAAATATAACAAAAATTCCCCCAGTTATCTGGACGCCAACCTCGGGGTTTTTCTGAAACAGCATCTGAGTTTCAAACCACTATACTAATCTTCCCCTCTCTATCTAACCCTTCCAACGCTCGTATTATGTAAAAACATTTAAAGGGTATTCATAACTTCTTGAGTATGTTGAGTATGCACAAGTTATAAAAAAAAAGTTGACGCGGATTTTTAAGGAAAATATTCTTCAGGGATAGGTCCATTTCTTGCTCGACGGCTACGTAAAGAAACAAATTTGCAGAATTTGGAGTTCTAAGAATTTAAATATGATCATTGAGCGGCATTGCACCCCGGGTAACAGTTTCTTGCGCGCAGCGAACGGGCGCACAGTGCAATTTTGGCAATCTAGTCGGGCAAAAGTACAATTTCGAAATGTTTAATAGTTTAATATATTCACAAGCACTTGACATTCTTTTAAGAAAATACTCCTTTTATAATACCAACAAAATTTGTTAATAATAATCATGTGCAAGTAACGGAATGCTGTCTAGAAGTTTTGGTTAACTGCTTTGTGTGATTGTATAAGTAACAAGTGCTTATCAGTCACTGCATTTCACGTGGCAAGTGCATTTGATCTGCCACCTCGTATTTTCAATTTTATTAATTTTTTTACTTATTTCATCGCAATTGCGTAACGGGTTTTATTTCTTCGAAATATTGTTTTGTTAGTCAGCATTACCCTGCCGAAATTTTCGAAATTTCAACTAGAGTTTTACTTTATTATATCGCAGAATATCGCAGTCGTGTATCAAAAAAGTAAAAAAAAATATGCCAAAGTTTGCGAAAGAATAAGTAGTGTACATTATTGTAAATTGCTTCTGAAATTTCTTACCGACATTTTCTCGATATTTGGTTTACATACCCAAGTTCTAATAGATTCAACACCATCATTGAATATATTTTACGAGTTGTAGGCAATGTAGCACTACCTAATGAAGTATTAGAAAGTATAAAAGTACTAAAGAATTGAAGTAAAATGAGTCACAGTTGGTATAAAGTTATAACCACACAAAAAGTAGCAAAAGTAATAATATTACGCGCGAAATAATTTTAGGTTGCTAAAATTGCACACTGTGCGGCGGCGTGATCGAGTCGTATTTTTATGGAAAATGATGAAGGCGCCACACTTAAGGTGAACTCTCTGCGCTATGGTTAAATGATAACCAATTTTTTTGTTTGGGTTAAAATTGAAGATATTGATGTGAGCGACATGTGGTTCCAACTGAACAGGGCTACATCACACAAGACAGGCAAATTTGGCTCTATTGCACGAAAAGTTCCCCGGCCGTTTATTTTCGAGATTTGGCGTCATCAATTGGCCACCAAGATCTGACCCTTTTGGATTTCTTTTTGTGGTACTATGCTAAAGATCGTGGCTATGCAGACAATCTCCAAACTTTGGAGTACCTAAAAAGCAACAGTTATTGCCAGAAACAACCAGAAATGTGCCGAAAATTCATCGAAAATTACTTTGCAAATCGAAATTCCAAAAACTCTCATCGCAGCCAACGAGCTTCAACTCTCTCCACCTCATTCCCAAAGATCCTCGACTTGGGGCCGGTTTCACAAATCATACAACCCATACATACATCATAGAACTGATGTATGATCTGCTATTATACTGCAATTTGTAAATGGAGAATTGACTGGAAGTATTGGAATGTTGTATGATCCTTTTTCACAGAAATTTATCAGCAATTTAACATCAAATTTATCATACAATTCATACAGCACAATTATTTGCTGTAATTGCTTTATTATGAGTTTCAACAAACGAAAATATACAAAAGTAAGTACTACTAAGTAATACTATTTAGCTTATTATTTATGAATCGATATATTTGTTTTCAGACAGTAAAGCAACAAAAAATGATCGTGCTGCAAGAAATGCACGATAAAAAAGAATAATTGGCACCGCAGTGCTATGGTGGGATAAGCTGTTTTTTTTTTTACCTTAGTTCATTCTACAAAATGCAGAATATTTACAGGCTAAAGTTGACAGGATGAAACGGACTGGAGTCGGTGGTGCTTCCAGAAAGGATATTCTGGACGAGAGCGACAAACTTGTGTTAGCGATTGCGGGCGATGAGATATACAGTGTTTCAGTCGAATTTTAAATAATTCCGAATAATTGAGTTTCTTTCGTTAAATAGATAGTGTATGGTCTGGATGCTGCAGAAAGTGATGGAAGAAATAATTTTTTTTTTTTTTGGTTGCGCCTGGAGGTGCAGGAATCTTCAAAAGATACCAATGGTCCGTACCATTGGTTATGCCCGATTCATATATCTGACAATGCTAGTCAGTATATGCCTACGGGCTAAACCTCACCCGCTCAGAGAGGCACTATGAGAACCGGCTGCGCGTACTTATAGTAGTAGGAAATTCGTTCCTCTCATTTTTTCATTTTTTGTGATGACTACGACTAAGTTGCCTTAACGAGTAGTTTACGCTTCTGTAGTGTTAAACGCGTTAGGTAGGTAGCTTTCCAGTGAAGGCACCTACTAATACCGTCATTACATGCGGTTTTTCCTTACGGCGCTAGGTCGAAAGGTCTTGTTCTTTGTAGTCGGCGCTCAAGGTTTGTCACGTCCATAGTACGGATTATTTCATTATTGCAATGAACATGAAGACGGGTACGAAGTTTGCGAGCAAAGTTTGTTGCTTCGTCCCTCACGGTAGCAATTCCTAGATCTCTGAGAATATCACTATTCCTTATATACCAAGGAGCATTCACGATTGCTCTTAGCATTTTACTTTGAAATGCTTGCAGTAGAGCCATATTGCTCGGTTTGGTACAACCCCAAAGTTGTATACCATATGTCCAAGACGGTTTTAGCACTTGCTTATACAGAAGCAGTTTGTTGTATACGCTTAACTTCGAGTATCTTCCGAGTAGCCAATACATTTCTCTAAATCTGATTTCGAGCTCTTCGCGCTTCTTTTTAACGTGTGGTTTCCACTTAAGTTTTGCGTCTAGGGTCATTCCTAAATATTTTGCCTAGTTTGCGTAAGGTATTTGTACCGAGTTAATGGATATAGGTAAGTTGTTTATCTTTCTTAACGTAAAATTGACATGCGTTGATTTTGTCTCATTGAGGACTATTCGCCAGGTTTTTGTCTATTCGCATACTTTGTTCAAAGCTCGTTGGAGTTTTCCCGTTGATGATTCGACTGACTCATCCGTTACGAGGATAGCCGTGTCGTCTGCGAACGTTGCTACAACGGTCCCTTCATCTTGTGGTATATCTCTTGTGTAGAGCAAGAACAGGATTGGACCGAGAACACTTCCTTGTGGAACACCGGCGTAGATATCTTTGAAATCCGAATATTCACTCCCGTGCTTAACACGGAAAAGTCTGTTTTCAAGATAAGATTCCAATATTCTGTACAACTTTTCCGGTAAGATTACCCTTAGCTTATACCTTAGGCCTTCGTGCCATACCTTGTCGAAGGCTTGCGATGCGTCGAGAAAAGCGCTAGAGCATACTTTTTTCCCTTCTAGAGCTTTTTCAATCTCGTTCGTTATTCGATACACCTGATCGATTGTGGAATGTTTGACCCGAAACCCGAATTGATGATCCGCGATCAAGTGTCTTTCTTCAATTATTGGTTGCAATCGGTAGCAATTCCTAGATCTCTGAGAATATCACTATTCCTTATATACCAAGGAGCATTCACGATTGCTCTTAGCATTTTATTTTGAAATGCTTGCAGTAGAGCCATATTGCTTGGTTTGGTACAACCCCAAAGTTGTATACCATATGTCCAAGACGGTTTTAGCACTTGCTTATACAGAAGCAGTTTGTTGTATACGCTTAACTTCGAGTATCTTCCGAGTAGCCAATACATTTCTCTAAATCTGATTTCGAGCTCTTCGCGCTTCTTTTTAACGTGTGGTTTCCACTTAAGTTTTGCGTCTAGGGTCATTCCTAAATATTTTGCCTAGTTTGCGTAAGGTATTTGTACCGAGTTAATGGATATAGGTAAGTTGTTTATCTTTCTTAACGTAAAATTGACATGCGTTGATTTTGTCTCATTGAGGACTATTCGCCAGGTTTTTGTCTATTCGCATACTTTGTTCAAAGCTCGTTGGAGTTTTCCCGTTGATGATTCGACTGACTCATCCGTTACGAGGATAGCCGTGTCGTCTGCGAACGTTGCTACAACGGTCCCTTCATCTTGTGGTATATCTCTTGTGTAGAGCAAGAACAGGATTGGACCGAGAACACTTCCTTGTGGAACACCGGCGTAGATATCTTTGAAATCCGAATATTCACTCCCGTGCCTAACACGGAAAAGTCTGTTTTCAAGATAAGATTCCAATATTCTGTACAACTTTTCCGGTAAGATTACCCTTAGCTTATACCTTAGGCCTTCGTGCCATACCTTGTCGAAGGCTTGCGATGCGTCGAGAAAAGCGCTAGAGCATATTTTTTTCCCTTCTAGAGCTTTTTCAATCTCGTTCGTTATTCGATACACCTGATCGATTGTGGAATGTTTGACCCGAAACCCGAATTAATGATCCGCGATCAAGTGTCTTTCTTCAATTACTGGTTGCAATCGTTTCAGCAGAAGTTTCTCGAAGACTTTAGATATTATTGGCAGAAGTGAAATGGGTCTATATGATTTCTTGTGATTTGCACATTTCCCCGGTTTCGGAACCATAATAACTTCGGCGACTTTCCATTGCCTTGGAACATATAATTGTCTTAAGGAAGCATTTATAATGTAGAGCAGCTTAACCAGCACTTTTTTCGGTAGCTCTTTCAAAATTTTGCCAGTGATTAAATCATATCCCGGAGCCTTGTTATTTTTCAATTTTTTTATTGTCATTCGAAGTTCGGACAGGGATACGGTTTTTACTCTAAAGTTGTCGGGTGCCATATTATCATTCGGATCTTCGATCAAAGGTTGTCCATCGAACGGCTTGAACGTTTCCTCTAAGTGATCGGCAAATAATTCAGCTTTCTCTTTGTCTTCTTTTGCCCATTCCCCGTTAGCTTTCCTAATTGGCGGCGAGTGCATTACAGGTTTCCTTATGGACTTCAAGGCTTTCCATAGAGAGTAGTTTGAATACTTATCAGCGGTCATACCCTCGAGGTAAGTAGAAGTCTCGTGATTTTTTAGGTCCTGCAGCACTTTTTTAAGCTTGTTACAAAGATGGTTCAGATAAGTTTTATCCGGTGGCGCGCGGGATTGTTGCCATCTCTTGCGCGTTCTCCTCTTTTCTCGTATGAGGTCTTCGATTTCAGGCTGGTATTTGACTTTATTATTCCGCGCTTCTGTCTTTCGCAAAGGAGTGTTTTTCCACGCTGAGCTGAGCTCTGACTTCGACGAGTTTGTCGATTTCTTCTTCTATTTCGAACGGTGTCTTTAGCGGTACATTTAAAGCAACATTTTCCTTGCAGTCTCTTCTGAAAGCGTCCCAGTTAGTTTTGTTACTAGTTAACCTAGGCGGTCCTTCTTTTTTTACTAGACTTCCACCTATTTTCAGAGTGACTGCCGAGTGATCTGAGCATAGATCATAGCATTCTCCGATTTCCGTCAAATTTTTAGTTAACCCTTTTGCGATAAAGAAGTCGACGACGTCAGGGATTTTATTTTTGTCAGTTGACCAATAAGTTGGCTTTCCTGTCGAAAAAAAGTTCACCCCACGTTTCATGCTGGCTTTGTACAATAATCTGCCTTTTGTCGAATTGCATCTTGATCCCCAGAAAGTGTGTTTCGCGTTAAAGTCACCACCTAAGGTCCGAGTGAGTCAAAGAGACGAACGAGGTCGTCTTCTACTAGCTTATATCCCGGAGGGAAGTAACTAGATCCGATGTTGTATTCTAAGTGGTTTATTTTTACGGAGACTGAGCTTATTTGCATAGAATCAAATTCTATTTCTATGTTTTCGGAGTGCTTAATACAGTCTTTGATGTAAAGAGAGGACCCGCCTCTCGCATTTTCCGAAGGATGATTCGCATGGTAATCGCTGTAGCCTTTTATTTGGGTCTAAGTCCCTTTTTTAAGTGCGTTTCCGATACCAAACATATGTCAATGTTATTTTTCCGTAGAAACACTTCTAACTTGTCGATTTTTTTCAGAAGGCCGTTTGCGTTCCACGTTAGTATCTTAAGTAGCTGTTTCATATTCATGTTTTTTTGATTGTCTTGCGAGGTTTGAACTCGAGCTTGCTCAATTTGTCAAGTATAATTTTATTAACTTTGGTTTGCTCCTCAAATTTTTCCAATATAATGGTAAATATTTGGCTAACCGGATATGTTGTAGCTGATCTTAATTTGTTTTCGTTTGACGCGACTTGCGCGTACGATCTCGCGTCAACCTGTGGCGGTTTTTCCGCTGCACTTGGACCAGCGACGTTCTCTTGCGCAATTTTTTTATTTCCCTTTATCGGTCGCTTCATTTTGACTGGCTTAGCGGTCTTGGGCTTATCGGTTTTACGATCTCTTAAGCTTGGGTTCGGGTGTATCGGTTTCTTGAGAGTATCGCGCCTTTTTTGAAGCTCCTTTGCTACTTCACAACCTCGATAGTTTGCTGGGTGCTTGCCTTTACAGTTTATGCATTTCGCCGGAGCCTGCTTATTTAAGTCACACCTTTCTGATAAGTGGTTCCCGGCACATTTTACACATTTCGGTTCTTTTTGGCAATACGACTGGGTGTGATTGAAACCTTGACAGCGTTTGCACTGAGGTATCGATCGTGTATTCGTACGCATAGGCTCGATTTTAACTACGATATTTAAAATACTTTTTACGTTATAAATATCGTCTATATTTTCGCTTCTATCGAAGGGTAGCATAAAGAGTGGAAGTCCATGCTTGACCAAGATTTCATTGCCTTGTTCCGTTTTCTGCTTTATCTTCTTTAAGATATTAGTTGCGTCGATAATTTTCAAGCCTTTTCCTTTAAGGTCATTTATAATGTCATCTTTAGTGCACGAGGGGTGGAGACCCCTTGCTATAGCACGGAGTGGTCTTTGTGATTTATTTTCGTAGGTGAACCACTGGATCTTTTCCGCGTTTAGTTTTTTCGATATTGCTCGGTAGCCGTCAGAGTCAGCTACATTAATTTTCCAATCATTGTTTCGGAATGACGTTACTTTAAATTCCGATGTCACAGTTCCCTTAAGAAGGCAATGCAATTTATTGTAGTCCGTAAAGCCGACGACGTTTATTGCAGGCGGGGGACGTAATTTGTCGGAAGTTTGTTTCTGTTTCAAGTCTTTTTCTTTGTCTTGTTTTCGTGGCTCGACTTCAGGTGAAGAACCGGCTCTTCGTTTTTTGCTAGGTCTTTTCTTTGAGACCCCATTTGTTTCGCGTGCTAGCTCGTCTTCATCCGTGTGATATTTGGGACTAGCTGCACGGGGTGGGGTAATTTCCCGTTCTCTTTGCAAAAGTGAATTCTTTAACGCCTTGTTTTCCTCTTTTAGTGATTCTACCTCTCTCTTAAGCTCTTGGTAGAGTAGATCCATTTTATTTAGCTTAATACGGAGTTCATTGTTTTCTTCCTCAAAGCTATTACATTTCACTGAGTCCCGTTTCTCTTGCGTTTGCGCTTCCGGCGGACTTCTTTTTCCGGAGACATTCGGTCTTGATGGTGGAGACCGAGTTACCCTTGAATTTCTCAAAAAGGGGTTTATTAAATGCAACAATTGGCTCTCCCCAGAATCCGTAGAGCCTACCTCCGAAGAGGGTGGATTTTCCAGAGAACCTGGACTGCCACCTGGGGTACTATATCTATTTGTTTTACTCATTGCATATTATGTATACATTTTATCCCCGGTATACGAAGGGTGGATTTTAGTCACCTCTTTCGACAGGCATGCCTACCTCGGGTATATTCTGGTCCCTACCCGAAGAAACAATGATGTCCCAGAGACAGTTTCATGTCAGCCATCGACGAGTGCTCGTGCTCAGAGCTGTAAAACACAAAAAAAAAACATTCGAAAACATAGATAGATGAAGAGTAAAAGCTTAGAAGAAACTCCTCAAAATAAACTATTATTGGAAACAGCTGGAGTGCCGTGAAAGAGAAGTGGGTTTAGGTCTACAACTGTCAAAATTTACATCGCCACTTTTTGTTTCATCCCAATCATCAGATGAAGAAGATGATTAGTAGATTAGTAAATAAATTAATAAACTCAAATTAAAACTATATTTGAGTATTTATTTTTAATAAAGTTCATATGTAAATTAGTTAAAATAGTTTAAAAAAGTTCTTAGCGCCTCCATTGCATCTCTGTTATCATTTTAATTTTCGCCTGCAATACCTCCACCATCTTCATCTTTCAAATTATAATCATCCGATAAAATAAGTTCGTTTTCTTTTACCATCCTTTTCCGAATGTTATACAGTGTGACACAAGCATTAACAACATTTGCACATTTAACAGCCGTCTTTAAACGAAGTCCATTTAAGCAAAGAAAGACATCCTTCAACTGCCCAATGCTGCATTCAACAATTTGTTGTGTTTTCTTTAGTTTAGAAAGAAAACAATTTTTAGCTCGGCTTTCAGGAATACTATTAGGGACGTTACAAGTAAATAACCACGTTCTCAATGGATAGGCGGAGTCACCAATAACAACAGCTCTTGGGAAAATACGCCACCCTTCATTATTCCATTTGTTATAAAATCGACTGCACTGCATTTCGCGACTGTCATGTACAGATCCTGGGAAGTTGCTATTAAGGGCATAGATGCGATAATCTGCACCTACCACTAGCATAACGTTTAAAGAGTGATGTCCTTTGCGGTCGATAAATGCTTGTTCATTCACTGATGGCGCATTAGTTCGAATAAGTGTACCACCAATAGCCCCAGGAATACATGGCATTTCAGCTTTGCAAAAAAAACTCCTCGGCTACAGCGTTTTGCATTTTTAGGCCATTTCACTTCTTCGTCTAATAAAAAATAATCCAAATTATAATAAGATACAAGTTTTGAAAAAAAGTTACAACTTACACAATAAACTTTGTGAAATAAGTCTACAAACTTTATTGGCACAACGACATATTGTTGCCTTTGATACTCCATGCATTGTCTCGACACCATGGTACTGACTTCCATTACCAAGCCAATGAAGTGTTAACAATATTTGTTGTAATGGTGATAAAGCTTCATTGCAATTTGTCGAATGAACAATCGATGCGCCTAATCGCCCTATTAAAAATTCAACACACAAAAATTTACCACAAAATATGGATCTACCATTAAAATTCACTCGCCTTAAGATTATTCTAGGGCGGGCGTCTTCTGACGTTTATATTAATTTCAAGTAAATCCAGCATATCTTCGTCATCATAAAGTAGCTTCATTGTATATTATATAATTACTTATACAAATATTGTATTTATCTAAAAATACTTTATTTCACTTTTATTTCTGATAATTTGTGTTTTTATTAATTTTTGATCATTGAATAACAACGAAAATGTCGAAATCATACATCAGCAACAAACAAATTATCATATAACACTTCCAATGAAATCTATGAAACAGAAAGTTGTATGTGTTGTGTGACGTACATATGATGAAGATGTATGTTGTATGAAATGTATGTGTTGTATGACCTGTGAAACAGGCCCCTGCTATCCAGCAATGTTTACTTAGAAGTTGCAAGGATGAGTGTTTTGTATTGGCCGTGTTAATCCTCAGCTCTGCTGTCTTTGCTTTGACTTCCAGATTATGAACCATTTGGTGCAGATACATAATTCTATGTGAGAGAAAGCACATGTCGTCAGCGTAGTCCAGATGTTTAAGGTAAGTTGTCATTGTTCACTTTATATCGCTGTTATTTACTGTCAGGGCTGTAGGAAGAACATCACTGATTACGACCCAAAAATAATACTGATGGAAATATGCAACCCTGTCACAGGCTTTCTCGAAGTCGATAAATAGCAGATGAAGCGGAGACCTGTACCCGACGCACTGCTCTATAATGATCCATGCAGGAGAATCCCGAGCGAAAACTTTCTTGTTCGACATAGAGAGCGGAATCAAAATATTCTTTGATTCGATTCAGTATAACTTTAGCTATTATCTTGGAAACCGTCCGAAGAACGCAAGTACCTCTTCAGTTTCCGTACTCCGCTAAAATTCCTTTCTTCGAAAGCTTAATTATCGTTCCCTTTTCCCATTATGCTGGAAAGTTCTAACTTTCCCAGGTGCTTCTATTATTATAATTGGTTGGAAAAGGCATGTCGATATAGTTTGAGCTGTTTGGAAAAGCTCAGCGGGAATGTCACCGAGTTCCAGCGCTTCACTTCTCTTGAGTGCTTTGATCGCGGCTATAATCACCGAGTTACTGTGAGGACCGATGAGCATTCAGGCATCTGTTGCCACGGACATCTCATTTGAGTACAAAAAAGCGACGCTCTCTTCTATATGGTTTTAAACCGTTGCGAAATGCTCCTTCCACCTTCAGAGCTGGTCTTCATTCGAGGGCAGCAAGGAACCGTCCAGATTCTTGACATGGTGTTGTTTGGAGCCCTGCACACCGACCAGTTCCTCCGTGATCCTATAAATGGTCCCGCTGTCGCAATTTGTTCATGCCTAAAAGATTTTGAAATGCTGGTTTTCTTTCTTAGTAGTAACTGCACAATAACTTGTACAAAACTCTACTAATTTAAACAAAATGTTCTGCAATCAAATAAGTGTTTTAAAAATATATTTTTGCAACTTAGATATAGTTGAGCAAAAGTTTTTGGCTTAATCTTGCATAATTTGCCAAAATATCGTCACCTCAGTATTGGAGTGATCTAAATGCATTTTCGCCATTTTTGAGTTAGGAATGTTTTCTTAGTAAAAAAAACAAAATCTTTCGATTGGTGCAACAAAATCTCTCCTATCTCTATTATTTTAAATGATATCAGTGTTGCAAATGACAGATACGCAATTTTGGGAAGAAATGCTCAGTATTGATCTGCCACATAAGACTTTGTATGGGAAAGTCACATTTTTGTATGAGTTTTTTTTGAAATTTTTTATATGGTTTAAATGACCCATACGTACAATTGAACTCAGATATGCTTCATGTGCAAACACACAATTCAGTGCTGAAATGCTCCATGTATACAATTGTCATTCAATAGTATGCATGATTATTTTCAGTATTTATCTTAAATACTACATATAAAAGCAAAGTCGATTTTCCTTGTGAACACCGTTTCTCGAAAACTACTAGACGTAGGTACTTGACATTTTGCACAGTTATTTCTTATTTTGCCTAGATACGAGAAGGGATTTTCCGAAATTCAGGGTCTAAGTGGCATAAAGGGGTAATGGCTCATCGGATTTAAGAAAATTAAAAAAATGTGAATTTAGTTAATTCGCCACTGATTCATTTAAGGTATAAATTATCCTTCTGCGTTACCTTGAACCTGAGCAATGCTTAAAACAATTAATCAAATCAACACCCACAATTTGCCTTCAGTGAAGACCACTACCAGCAGTCATGCTGCAGTGGCTGAGCGGGTTTGTGTATGTCTGGTGGGGATTCCCACGGGGGAAGTTATAATCGAGTTGACACATTTTCGGTATTGCATTCAGTTGGCAATTATATTTCAATATGTAAATAACCGTCAACTAATATGCGGGCGAAGCAAAGCGAGCACTGGTCAGCTAGTATGCTTTATATGAACAAAATTGCGAGTCGACTGTTCAAGCATTTAAAATGATTTCAGTATATACGTATTATATATATTTTTTTTAACAATAGCCGTGTTTTTTTGAAACCTAGCCAGCCAGTAGTTGGTAGTAAAGACAAATTTTACACATAAAACAAATACAAACACCGGCTGGCTACTACTCTTGATTTAATCCCCAGCCGAAAATTACTGGCTGGGAATTTTGTGATGCCTAATTTCAGGCGACGCAAAAACGAATGTTTTTTAGTTATTTGTTGTTGCTGTCACTGCAAAGTTGTTTAGTTCCTAGAGATACATATCTATATATATAAAACTAAGTTGATATTTTGTGCGTTTACGTATAACTCACGTAATTTTCAACCAATTTACTTGGTTTTTCTTTTAAACTATTCAGAAAAACAATGAGAAGGACATAGACCCTTTTTAAAAAAATTACTTTTTCATTCAAGAAAATGCAAAATGTATACCTACGGACACGTCATGTAATTCAAGACGAATGGCATAAATTCTGTTAACAAAACATAGAAATACAAAACATACGACGTTAAGTGAAACTGCGGTACAAAGAGCAATTACAGCACCAGTCACTACATTGACTGCTTTTTTTTTGCTTTATGCCAAAGTGACACATTTGCCAGTCAATTATTATACACGGAAGTCCCGCAGTATTACACATGGAATAAATCGACCAAAGTTTTTGCAAGACGCAAGCAAGGGAAGTCAGTTCCAGGTCATCAAAATGTATTTCAAACCGATGCATTGGAAGACTTTATACAATTTATCCAAGACATGACGAGTGTTTTTATTAACGTCTTCTATTAATCAACGTTCGTGGACCAACATCCTTTGCAAATTTGAAAACAGTAGATGGATTAGAGTGCCCAACATGTCGTGAGGCATGCCGTCGCTTACATTTGGTCGAGGACGATGCTCACTGGGATTCTGCGCTCGCTGAATCGTCAATTACTGCACCGCTACACTATTTTCGATAATCATAGCAACGTGTAGCCCATCGAACCCATCTGAATTGTGGACAAATTATGCAGATTTTATGACGGAAGATATTTGGAATCGAATGCGCAGAGCAACATTCATTGGAGGCATTCAATCGTACAGGATATGAGAGGAAATCAACGGCTCTTTGGTGGCGCCTTAATATTATTAGCTGGTGATTTCCGGCAAACTTTGCCAGTAATTCCCCGGTCCACCGCTGCTGATGAGCTTAATGTGTGTTTAAAGTCATCCACTCTGTGGAGATAATATATGTGAGAACACTCACCTTAACCATAAATGTGCATGTTCAATTACACAATGATCCATCAGCCAATGAATTTTCAAAGCAGTTGTTGAAAATTGGAGGTGGAAAAATTCCGATGGACAATGAAACTAGCTTAATAACGTTACCAACCAATTTTTGCAATGTAGTTTAATCAAAAGAAAAATTGGTTCGAAAAGTTTTTCCAAACATTGTACAACAATACAAGACACATGTTTGGCTGAGCGAAAGAGCTATATTGGCGGCAAAAAACAAAGACGTTACAGAGATTAATGAGGCCATTTTAAAAGAGATACCAGGAGAAGTGTTCACATTCAAGTCAGTCGATACCATTATGAATGAAGATGAGGTGGTCAATTATCCCACAGAATTTTTAAATTCATTGTATTTACCAGGCCTGCCACCACACATATTGTAACTGAAAGTTGGTCCACCAAACATCATGCTTCGTAATATCAACCAATCGAAATTGTGCAATGGCACAAGACTTGCGGTTAAGAAGCTAATGACCAACGTTATTGAAGCCACTATTTTAAATGGGAAGACGTTTTTATTCCACGTATACCGATGATACCAACAGACATGCCATTCGAATTCAAACGTTTGCAGTTTGCAGTGCGACTGGCTTTTGCAATGTTTATTGTTTCTCACATGGACAATTGTATGTAGCCTGTTCACGTGTAGGGAAACCTGCTGATTTGTTTGTGTTCGCACATGAAGGAAAAACCAAAAAATATTGTTTATCACAGAGCCTAACAATAAATTTATTTGAAAGAAAAAAAGAAATATTTTCTAATTTAGCAAACAAATAAAGGAAACGTCTAGCGAAGCGGGCGGGGTAACGCTAGTGTTCTTATAAAATCGGCTGGCTTTGGTTGGCTGGCAAATCGTTTAAATGAACCAACCAGTGGCTAGGTTTCAAAAAAACACTATTAATGAAGGAAAATATTTTAGTTTTTTTTAAGTTTTCGTTAAATGAAAAATTAATTAAAATGTGTATATTGTTTTATTTATTTTCTGTTTTAAGGTTGTGTAGGTAATAAAATTATATTCTCTAAAATCTCGAAAAAGGTAAGAAAAGTTGGATTTTTAGATCTCAATTATGACCAAACGCGTTTATTTTTAAGAATTTTTTTTTCTTTAAAATGTTAACTAACTACAAAAAATAAAGTTTTATAATAAAAAATTACTTACTTACTTAGATGGCGCTACAGTCCGGGGTGGACCTGGGCCTCAACCAATAAACCTCTCCAGCCAGCGCCTTTACGGGCCAGCTGCCTCCAGTTGCGTACGCCAAGTTGGTTGAGGTCCCTCTCCATTTGTTTGCGCCACCTAACGCAAGGACGTCCTATAATGCGTCGTCCATCCGGGGTGGATTCGAAGACTTTCTTATCGGGAACGTTGGGCCCCATCCGCTCCAAATGACCCAGCCATCTTAGTCGCTGTATGTGAACTCTTCTGGCTAAGTCGATGTCCTTGTACAGGCCGTACAGTTCGGCATTGTACCTTCTCCTCCACTAGCCCGTCTGTGCAGACGGGACCAAAGATCGCTTGAAGAACTTTTCTCTCGAAATAACCAAGGGCATCCTCATCTGGTTTTGTCAAAGCCCATGCCTCTGCGCCATACAGCAGGACTGGGATGATTAGTGTCTAATAGAGAGTTACCTTAGTAGTTCGAGATAGGGCTTTGCTACTCAATTGCCGTTTTAGCCCATAGAAACAACGATTGGCAAGAGCAATTCTTCGTGTGACCTCCCTACTGATGTCATTTGCGGAGTTCACCATAGAGCCTAGGTAGACAAAATCCTTTACTATCTCAAAATTATATCTGTCTATTGTGGCGTTCTGTCCAAGACGCAGATGTTGGGTGTCCTTTTTTGTAGACAGCACATATTTTGTTTTGCTTTCATTGACCGCTAGACTCATCTTTGCTGCCTCGAACTCAATACTCGAAAATGCCCCATTGACGGCCCGGTAAGTTCTTCCGTTTATGTCAATGTCATCGTCATAAGCGAGTAGTTGTACAGACTTATAAAAGATTGTACTTCCGGTGTTGGCTTGTGAGTTTCGTACAATTCTTTCAAGTACTATGTCAAAGACGTCGCACGATCGCGTCACCTTGTCTAAGACCTTTCCTGACATCGAACGGTTCGGTGATGTTCTTACCGACTTTGATGGAGCAGCCAGAGTTCTACATCGTCATTTTGCACAAACGGACGAGTTTGGCAGGGATGCCAAGACTAGACATGGCTCTGTATAACTCGTCTCTATACACTCTATCATAGGCAACTTTGAAATCGATGAAAAGGTGGTGCGTATCGATTTTATATTCATGGGTTTTTTTCCAAGATCTGCGATAGTGTGAATATTTGGTCGATGGTGGACTTTTCAGGCCTGAAACCGCACTGATAATGACCTATAAGGTTGTTGACGATCGGTTTTAGGCGTTCACATAGTACGGCAGACAGGATGTTATATGTGATATTTAGGAGACTTATACCTCTGTAGTTGGCGCAGTTTAGAGGGTCTCCTTTCTTCAGGATCGGGCAAACGATGCTGAGGTTCCATTCATCGGGCATACTTTCGTCCGACCAGATTTTACAGATGAGCTGGTGCATGCTCCCTACCAACTCATCTCCTCCTGCCTTGAAAAGTTGAGCGGCAAGGCCGTCGGCTCCAGCAGCTTTGTTGGATTTGAGTTTAGATATCGCTATCCTCACTTCATTCTGATCGGATTGACGGGAATCTTGACTGCCATCGTCACTGTTGAATGGCTCATTCTGCCTTACAGCGGAATATTGATCATCATCGCCGTTTTACAGTCTGCGACTCTACTACTATGTTGCCACTTTCGTCCGTGCAGGCTTTTGTTCTGGCTTTGAAACCCTGGCATGTTCTTTTTACCTTTTGGTAAAATTTTCGAACATTATTCCTGCAATAAAGTCTTTCAATTTCTTCGATCGAGCGCTTCCCATGCTCTTTTTTCTTCTTTCTGGGAAGTCGATGTTCCTCTTTTCTCCTGCGCACGTAGAGCTCGTAAGCAGCTCTAGTCCTTCTATGCAGCGCCGCTTTGTACGCCTCTTGTTTAGCTACATGTGTCAAATTTCTTCACAGTTGATTTCGATCCGTTGTAGATATCCGCATCCATACCTTGGCTACAACTAGGTAGTGATCCGAGTCCACGTTGGCTCCTCGGAAAGTCCGGACACCCAGAATACTGGAAGAGTGCCTTGCGTCGATCGCAATGTGATCGATTTGGTTGGCAGTTTTTCGATCAAAGGAGAGCCATGTTCCTTTGTGCATGTCGAGACGTGGGAACCGCGTACTAGCTACGACAAAGTTTCGCCCCGCCGCAAAGTCGATTAGCCTGAGTCCGTTGCCGGATGTGATGTCGTGCAGGCTGTGCTTTCCGACCACGATACTAAAGACGTCTTCTCTTCCTAGCTTTGCGTTAAAATCACCTAGGACAATTTTAACGTCGTGGCAAGGGCATTGCTCATACGTCTTGTCAAAGAGCTGATAGAAGTCATCCTTTGTCGCGTCGTCCTTCTCCACGTGAGGGGCGTGAACGCATGTTAGGCTAATGTTGGAAAATTTAGAAATTTAAAAAAAATTTTAATTTTAGTTTTTTTACGTGGTAGGGAAGTTAACCCGACGGCACAACCCCCAACCTGGAGGACCAGATCCTTTTTTTGCAACCCCTAGGACGAGGGACCGGATACACCGATGTCAGTAACCCACTTCGGGGATATGAGCGCTGCCGTTGGCCCATTAAGTGTTCATCCGCCACCAACTCTTTTTCAATACCCCGACGTAGTATTGAAAATCCTTACAGCCCTCAGCTCCAAATATGTCGAAGTAGCTCCGGTAAGGTATCCGCTGGTCTGTAGACGTCATCGTTGATTCCATCGAGAGAATTCATCCGCCGCACGTCCTCCTTCTGAGGAGCTCTTGCTAGATTTCTGAGACGAATATTTCAGCCAATCAGGTTAACAAGAGATGCCTCGTCCGGTTAAACATATACGCGCTGAAGTTCACCCAGATGTGCTTACGCAGGTCTGAGTGGTCAGCTACACATATATCGTCAGACTCAGCATACGCTCATCGTGAGTTCACTATCAGATAGGTATCCAGCGGGCACCACGGGGAGGCGATTTTGCTATATAATAAAAAAACAATGAGGAACAAAATAACACCTGTTTTAAAAAATTGGTTTTCTAATACTTTTGTATGAAAATATGAGACACGTGCATCGATAATTCACAATCGCGTTCAGTATTTAAGTGATATATACGCGTAGGTTGGTCAAAAAGTGCCACATACCATACAAATCCGCACAATTTGAGAAAAAAATCGTGCCCTATATGCATTGTCCTTTTTTTCAAATTAAGATAAAAAAAAAAACTAATACCCCGATTCAAACCAAAAATTGAGTGTAAGTAAAGCTCAGCAGAATTTTAATAAATTTTGTACATGGTTATGCTACATACGATTTTTGTTTTATTCGCATTCCAACTTCAAACGTCTTTTTCTCGAAACTAGGTTTTTGTCGTTTAGATCACTCCAATACTGTGACGGTGACGATATGCTCATAGGTTAGGTTAGGTTAGGTTAGGTTCGAGTGGCTGACTGCAGTCTGTAGGTCCACTGATCTTGGAAATCCCTGCTCCTTCCTTAGATCCAGTTGGAGTTTCAGGTTCCTGACGTTTGCATTCACTAGCTCATATAAATTGCCAAAAAGGAAAGCTTTCTTCAAGTGAGTAGAGCCCTACAAGTACAGAGGAGGTGTAGAATTTTCTCTTTCGTTATTAGAAAATATATTAAGCCTTTTTGCGTGACTCCCAAAAGGACAGAGTCCCAGTACAGGCATGTTGAATTGTTCCGCGATTTCATCAAAAGACGAGCGACAATCTCACAGCAACCTGACTCATCAGCGGAATGCTTAGCCTGTCGGAAAAAACTCCGTCATCCATCTCTTCGCATGGTCTTCAGCCGGCCGTGTGAAAGTGTGGGACTCCTTGTAAGGGGTTGCGCTTTCATTTTAGTCTTGTCTGGGCGGAAATTGTTGTTAAAAGAAAACTTAGGTAGGATGGAGTCTGTTTTTTCTAGAAGTCGAACAGCTCCACTAGCTGCTTGCCAACGAGGTCTAGGGTATTAGGTGAAAAGGATTTTGAGTGCATCTAAGGAAGAAGCTTAGGTGTACCACCAATGCGCAAACATGTTTATTTTTGCATCTTGCCTGGATGACTGGATCATTTCCCGGATCTTGAAGAAAGGAGACTCTCTGAATTGCACCAACCACAGAATGAAATCTGTACATTGCATATAAGATCCTGTCTACCGTATTATGTGAACGCCTACAACCAATCGTTAACAACGGCAGATCTTGCAAAAATGAATATAAAATCGATACGCACCACCTCTTCATCAATTTCAAAGTTGCTTATGATAGCGTGTATAGGGCGGAGTTATAGTGAGCCATGTATAGTCTTGACATCCCTGCCAAGCTCGCCCGTTTGTGTAGAATGACGACGGAGAACTCTCACTGCTCCATCAAAGTCAGTAAGAACATCACGGTAAGTTCGATCTCAGGAAATGTCTTAGACAAGGTGACGCGCTATCATGCGATCTCTTTAACATAGTACTTCAGAGAATTGTACGAAACTCACAAGCCAATACCGGACAAACAATCTTTTACAAGTCTGTACAATTACTCGCTTAGTCGATGACATTGACATAATTGAAAGAACTCATAGACAGAACAATAGACAGATATAATTTGAGGTAGTTATGAAGTTTGTCTACATAGGCTCTATGATGAGCTCTGCAAATGACATCAGTGGGAAGATTAAACGAAGAATTACTCTTGCCAATCGTTGTGTCTATGGGCTAAGAGGGCAATTGTGTAACAAAGCCCTATTTCGAACTAATAAGGTAACTCTTTATAAGACACTAATCATCCCAGTTCTGCTGTATGGCGCAGAGGCATGGGCTTTGTCAAAACCGGATGAGGATGCCCTTGGTTATTTTAACAGAAAAGTTCTTCGAGCGATCTTCGGTCCCGTCTGCATAGACGGTGAGTGGAGGAGAAGGTACAATGCCGAACTATACGGCCTACATATGGTATATAAGGACATCAACTTAGCTAGAAGAGCTCACATACAGCGTCTAAGATGGCTGGGTCATTTGGAGCGGATGGAGCCCAACGTTCCCGCCGAGAAAATCTTCGAATCAACCCCGGATGGACGACCTCGCGGTAGGTGGCGCTAACAAGTGGAGGGGGACCTCAACCAACTTGGCGTGCGCAACGGCCTACAAAATGACAGAAGAGTTCACATACAACGTCTCAGATGACTGGATCATGTAGAGCGGATGGATCCCAATGTTCCAGCCCGGGAAATCTTCGAATCCACCCTGGATGGACGGTGCAGTAGAGGACAACCTCGCGGCAGGTGGCGCAAATAAGTGGAGAGGGACCTCAACCAACTTGGAGTGTGCAATTGGAGCCTGCTCGATCGGAACCGGGCTAGCGCAGGTCCACCACGGACTGTAGCGTCACTTAAGTAAGTAGGGAAGATGACTCGTGTGTACAGCTTTAGAGAAGGCCGTCCACCAAATGATAAACATAAGTTTAGGCTCAGTTACGGATACATATGTACTTGTGGAGCCAGTATGTATATGCGAAGTCGCAATCATCACATTTTACCGATTGCTTTGTTGCAGGAGTAGACGGCTATTGTAGGCTTTTGATGGGCTCTTGAATGTAAAGTTTCTATAATAGTTTTCTGCCTAAACTTAGATGCAGGAAATTTGCTTTATCCGCGAAAACGAGGTTTCTTCCTAGTCTAGGAGGGTGAACCTGGTGACGTTTTCTGAGAGTTCATCCTCAAGGCATATTTACCAGCCCATTTGAGAGTTCGGAGAGGGCATTTTGTATACTCTCTTAGAATTTTCAGGTGCTTCCCCAAAAAAGCTATCGCAACGTTCGTTGTCTGCATAAGTAGTCCCTTGTAGCCTTCATCTTCCGGGTAAGTACGTTGTAGTTTGGTCGCCATAGGACTCCAAAGAAAGAAATGCAGGGCAACGCTGTGCGGTATACATCTGACGGTCCAGATTTTTATTGATATTTCTGCTCGTGAATAGTTGGTTTATTAATACAGTATAGACAGTATACCTACATAAATATGTATATGTACGAGCATATATTAAGAGTAATGTTGCATGTGGGTGCCGTGGCACAGTGGTTAGTGTGTCGGACCACTGCGCGTGGTGAGTTTGAATGTTCGATTCCCAGAAAACACCGACATTTTGTTCACGGTCCCACCTCTTAAAAATAAAATAAAAAATTGCCCTTCGGATAGACACAAAACTGTAGGTCCCTTCAATTCGTGCGAAAAATATTAAGCACACAACGCAAGTGGTTGCGAGAAGCCAGGCCGACGCTCTTCACGTGCTGTTGCGCCAAATATGTAAGTGAATGCTTATCGAAGATGTCTATCGATTAATCTCTCAATGGTTTTAAAAAGAAACGCTGATTGGCTTATAGGTCTAAGGCCCTTGGGACAAACATGTGAGCTATTTTCCACTTTGGGTATAAAGACTATATTTACCACCTTCCAGAAGCTGGAATTATTCACTAAATCCAGATAACCCTTGAAGATAGTTACCAGCCAGAGAAGGATAATATTGTAGGTTTCCTGAATTTCAGCAAGTACTATCCCATCGGACGTTGTCGACTTAAAGCAACGTATTGTACAAAGGAGTTTCGTCCCTGAAATGGGACTGATTGATTTGAGTGGCGTGGTTATATTAACCCTTAATTAACCTCGTGGAAAAAATCGCGTATACGTCCCATTTACTCATATACATATGGTATTGTATTTCATTTTGAGAATGTGCAAACAAAAATCATTATTTATCAAATTTGCTTTTATTATTTGTCAGACCTGACAATGGTGAAAAACTCAATTCTCCCTCCCTAGAATTTGTTAAATCAAAAATAGCGCTTAACTTCAAACGACACGCAGACGAAAGATAGAGAGCACTTCCATCCTGCCACTTCTCCAGAATCATCTGGACAAAACACGACAAGGTGAAAACCAAGCTCATGCTCACTCAAAGTAGACAAAACTTGGCGCTTCTCATAGGTATCATTACCGGTCACAACTTATTGGCGGTTCACCGAAAAAGAATGCGGCTAAGTACAGATTAACTTTGCAGAGGCTGCGGCAACGCAGACGCAGCAGAGTATACGGAACACTTTCTATGCAAATGCCCTAGTCTCTGCGATACCAGAAAAACGGCCCACGGAGAGTATTTCTTTAATCATTTGGGCGATTTGTCTGATAAGCCACCAACCACCATCCTGAAATTTATAACTTCTTCCGGATGGTTTCGAGGAAGGCGCTCCAATCAGAACCTCAGAACTCTACATACTTTGTTTCTTCTTTTACTTTCTTTTCGGTTTTTTCAGCCAGGGGATTCCCCGTCAGGGGAGCACAATGGATCTTTTTGTGTTCCGAGTGCAGGCTGCACCCATTCGATGCAGCTATCACCTATAACCTAATCTAACCTATCAGTTCATATACAGAACAAAAAACGTAGTATTAAACAGAAAAGGAACTTCTGGATTTACAGTAACTTAAGAGGCAGTGGTGTAATTGGCAACGGCTTCAAATTGTGATGTGAACCCCCTGGCAGCTGAACTCCTCATGGTGGGGGGCGGAAAACGTGATTGCATTGTGCAGATCGGGTAACTGAAATAGTTAGTCCCATCTTTACAATCAAGTCACGGCTAACAAAGCGCACACCCCAAGATGACAAGACGACAGAAACGGGCTTCAGATATTGTCAAACCTGGTAAGCCAGGGCATCCTTTGAGGCCAGGGCCCTCACTCTGTATTGCTACTCTAAAGTCAAATCATTCGAATTCGCAGAATTGGCACTCTGCAATTCGAATCGCAAATCCAAATTTATGACAATCGAACAAACTTTTGTTGCCAACTTCAATGTCAATTTCTTATCGCAAATCTGGCACTCTGTATTGCTAAACGAAATGTCAAAGTAACTCGAATTCGCATCATTTTGTTCTATTGCTATTTGGTTTGCGGATGTTGAGGTAAGCAATTGTGTTTCTTTAAAAATGTAAGTATTTTATGACATAAAATGTTATTTTTAGCTTAAAATACAATGAAAATGATATACATAAAACAGTTTTGTGAAATTACTTGATTAAAACGTGTTTTAGAACATGAGGGCAGTCCACCAAAAATCAAATATAAATGCTCCACCTCAACTTCTCTTGAAGGTAGCAGTGGATAGAATGAGTAAAGTGGGAAATACACGATACAGCTGTTCTACGAACGGTTTCACAGCTTTGGTGTTGAATACGATAATTGTGTCGTGTGTATTCACACAACCGACCGCTGTACCGATATCGTATGATCGCATGGTCTTGACGGTACAACCGCTGTAACATACATAAACTGTATGGAAATTATATGGTGTGTATGTGTAAAATGGCTGAATAAAATGTCTGTACGTAAGTCGTATGCAAATTGTATGTGTGTGTTGCATACAACAGTATGCCGATGCCGGTACGACGGTTGTATCGTGTACCCGAATACTCTCAGTTTCGGGTTGAACCAACCACTGCTATATTTTTCTTTTACTTTTTATCACTTAGCTCCATTATATTCGACCTATTTCTAATTCCCCTGCGTTCTATTCTTTCTCCTTGTGTGTCATCTTGATGAAACCACAATTCGACAGCATTCCATTTCTATAACATATATTTAACTTTTTTCGACAAATATAAATAAAACACAAAATTCTTTGGAAGGAAATTTGCTGCAAAGTGACATTTCAGCGTTCGATACTCGAAGCAAGATTCGCACATTTCATAGCCCCAGTTGGCAACACTTCCATTCGATTCTGTTTTCTTACAGAGTGCCGGCTAAGATTAGAATCGCAAAGCACTTTCGCAAAAATTTGACTTTCGAGTAGCAATACAGAGTGAGGCCCCAGGCCTGAAGGGATTTCAGTATGCGAGCGTCTGGTGGTCGGCCTGTCCCGCTCGGTAGCCGGCTGGGTATAACCCGAAGTGGCTACGAGCTTCCTGTCAATAGTCTCGCGAACCACTACGGGGGTGAGCGCGCTATGCACAGATAGGGGCACTGATGGATTCTCTGAATTTCGACAACGGCTTCGAATTAGGATAGGCACATGGAACGTCTCATTGCTAACAGGAAAGGACCTTGAGCTTGTTGGGGAGGCTGCTAAAAGTCGACTAGATAGAGTTGGCGTCTCTTCAAAAAAGTAGAGAGGTTCTAAAACTGTGGACCTTTCGGATGGGTGGAAGCTCTTTCTGTCAGGAGTCGCACCCTCAATGTCTGCTCGGGCGGAAAACTGTGAAAACATCGAAAGAACAGTCTTGGAAGGAGTTTGGTGAAAAATTGGAACGTGACCACAGATCTGCAAATAAGATGTTCTGGCAGACCGTCCGTCGACTTAGAGGAAAAAAGTTGAATATCGTTGGAGTCAAATCCAAAGACGGTACACTTCCTTCCAATGAGGGGGACATCTTACGCAGATGGAGCGAGCACTTTTCAGAATTACTCAATCCTGAACAGGGCATCGAAGATGGCAGACCTATGATCGAGAGTAGGGCTTAAAGTAGTCCTACGGTAGAGGAAGTAACTTTGGCGATCAAAGCGATAAAAGTTGGCAAATCTGCTGGTGCGGATGAAATCCGGCCAGAAATGCTAAAGGCTTTAAGTAAAGAGGGAGTGCAATGGGTCTCGCGTGTCATTAAAGTGGCCCAGGAATGCGGTGAAACACCTGGTGATTGGCAAATGGAGGTGATTATTCCTCTTTTATAATAAGGACAAAAGAGACAGCTCCAACTACAGGTGTAGGTTAGGTTAGGTCTTTGATAAGGTGCTAGAAACTCGTTTCAGAGCTGTGGTTGAGAACAGTTTGGGGGATGAGCAGTGTGGTTTTCATTCCGGTAGAAGCACAACGGGCCAGTTATTCACTCTCAGAATGGTTCTCGAGAAGGCCTGGGAGTATGCTAAAGCTATCTACACCTGTTTTGTGGATTTGGAAAAAGCATATGAAAGGGTTCCTCGATACAAACTTTGGAGTGTTCTGCAGGAGTATCGGATTTATGGTTCCTTGTTAATGGAAATTCATTCTTTATATATAATACAAATTGTAGAAGCTGTGTTCGGATAAACGGCTTTAAATCAATACCTTTCACTGTGGGCGTTGACTTCGCCAAGGGTGCATTTTGTCATCTCTCCTCTTCATTGTATATATGGACTGGATGTTACAGTGCAGCCGTGGTGGAGAATTTTTCAAAGTGGAAGACTTAAGGATATGTTCCAACTCTCACCTATGGTCATGAAATTTGGCTAGTGACCAAAGAACAAGATCGCGGATACAAGCTGCCGAAATGAGGTTCCTTCGCGGTGTTGCTGGAATAACTCGTAGGGATCGAGTGCGCAACACCAGAGTACCCGAGGTGCTCAATGTTGAGCAGCTCCTTCTCCGAACGGAACGATTTATGCTTCGACGGTTTGGTCACGTAGTGCGTATGCCCCCAGACCCGCTTGCAAGACGTGCCATCAGGTAGGCGACTCCCCTCGAGCCGTCTAGGGATTCCTCCTGATGAGTTGTAGTCAATGGCACAGGATTGAGAAGGATGGAGGGTCCACCTGAGCATCCTACCCCAGCGACCCTCATGAAGGATTAGCAGGCCATTGAAAATGTATGTATGTGAAGCCCATGGGTTTAGGGAGTTTAATTGACGGATTGGGTACAAGAAGCGGTGATTTCCAAGTGATTTTTCAGTGGAGGAAGGCCATGAACTATTCGCTGCATGTAATAAAATAGCTAAGGATGGCCGGACTTGTGAAGAATATTTTAAGAAGTCTTAAGCCGTAAAGATTCTTCAATTTTACCAGAATAAAAAAGATAAATTTGGGTTTTTTGCTCAGAACGGATGTGTATATTTTGGAGGTCTCTTTGTAATTGTCCCAATCTCAAGCGTTCTGTGAACGCTTAGCTTTATCACCGGTTAAATATCTCCTCGTGAAATGTTAACGAAAGCAATGCGCTTAGACAATACCTTCCACTTAACAATTGTCTACAAAAATGGAGCTCTGTTAATAGCTTTTATCGACACCATCTACTATTTCGAGTATTTCCTCAACCCACTTTTTCCTATGTTATTTTGTCTTGGGCTAAGCCATTATCATTTTCTTCAAAGATTTACTTAAAACCTGTAGTTTTGTTAGGTGTTTGAAACAAAACTGAGCACATCAGATTGTTATGCTAAGGCTATGGTCCTCTGCACCCTATGTTGGCGGCAAGGAGGAGGAACATTCGATTGCAAAAGCTGTTAAAATGGCTTACGTGACAATTGGTGCGTTTTGGTGATACGTCGCTTCTCAGTGAAGTAAGATTTACACCCCTATTATGGTTAGCGAATCGAATGCTCGACTCAAGTCAAACTGCCAGGCGAATTCCTTCTATCATTCGAATAAAGAATCAGTGCTGACTAAGGAAAAAAAAATTTAATGTCATCTGTGAAGTGTCGAAAGCGACAGAAGTAATTCTCCTGGCAGTTCATCTTAAGTCGAACGTTCGATTCGCTAACCATAATACTACCGATAATATGGAGTATAACATCACAAAGTGACTTTCACTTTCACTTCAATTTTTTTTCGCAGTCAAAACTGAGTTGGGATGCTTACTTCGCGGTACTAAGGAGCTTTGTCGCTGAGAAAAGCTTTTTCATTCAACTTGAATGATTCAATAGTGTTTCATACATTTCAGCTCAACTTTTTTATACTTTTTACTTCAATTTCAATTCAATCACCAATCTTCAAACAATAAAAAAAGTTTTTAACCAGATTGACTTGGAATCGTTTTGTGAAGAAGCGTTCACTTTGCTTTGCATAATTCTCACCAATACGTACAAATATCCCAAAAACTGTAGGAGCATGCGTCAATCGTAATGATTAATTAGGTTGAGTTTTTTGGACAGGAGAGCGCACTATATTGCGCGAAACACAAATAGATTTCAACTAGCACTAGCGTTTTGATCGGTATATGCCTATGTGATATTTTTGGTGAATTGTGACCCAAAAAGGTCATCAATAGTCACAAAATCACAAAAACTTTATATGATAGTGAAAACGCCCGCATTTTGTTTGTTCTCATGTCCTTCCGCTGCATTTACTTCAAACAAAAAACATTGACCAAACTGTACACAATGTATATATGTATATTGTACCTACTTGTATGTTTAATAAACTCTTAAAAATATACAAACAGTTAATTTTACAATACCAATACGATTAAAATTAAATATATTATAATTAAATTTATGTAAAGTACATACATATATTAAAATATGATAATAAATTTGCCGCCTAACATCAGATGAAAAGGTCGAAATTGTGTTTTGTTTTTTTTTTTAACACAAATCCCGTCACAGCATTTATACAAGAATAAGATTAAGATTACAACATTTACAAAAGAAAATATTTCTTTCGATTTAAGCTCCGAACAAACAGCTGATGTTTTTTTCTTTGCGATTTTGAATATCGAACTACCATTTTTGGTGACGGTAACTTCTGCTCAGACACTGTGGCACAACATTGCACGCCTCACGTAAGTTTGTCCTTATGTATATTTTATCGATGAATGTGTATGTTTGTGCTTTTCTTATATTCATTTAAGTCCTCTTTTGTAGCCAGAGAATTTGATTCGATCACAGCTTTTCGAGGAATTTTTTTTATGACAAAAAAATTCGTTCAGTTTTGTTGATTTGTTTAAGGAAATTTTAAGTTAAATGCCTAAGAATCCTTGCATGTAAGCAAGAATGTTATTTCTTTTTGTATGCGATCAAACTATCTTCGAGTGGCATCTCTTCTTTTCAAAACGTCGAATATCACTTCGGAAGCATTCTGATCGTCCTGATCGTGAGACTCATCTGAGTCGGAATTCTCAAGAAGTGGAATGCTTTGGCCAGACTTATTGTGGAAAGTTACAGAATGTGTTGCATTGTCGCGGATATTGCCGTTGGGTTCGTCTTCAAAGATGCTTTCATCGATTTTCGGCAAAGTTAAAGTGGAATACTTGTGTATCACATGACAGCAGATACCACCAAGGCATACAATCAGTCCAAGCACATTCATCAGTGATAACAGATCGTCGTTGAGCTCAACAGCAAGTGCCAACTGGCAAATGTCCTGAAAATATGTAAAAATAAATTTATTCAGTATTGTTCTGCAAGAAAGGTAAGGGTAAGGAGGCAAAATAATCACAAAGGAACAATTTTCAATCGCTCCGCCGTTAAAATGAGCAATAGCCAAGCTGAAATTCAAGAAAAAGGACAAGTGTATATGGAGTAGTGGATCCGGTAATAACTGCATATGAAGTGTGATTCAATAAGAGCGCAGATTTTCCTTTTTAAATGAAACACACAAAAATTAGTCCAAACAATTTATTAATTTTTTCATTGTGTTCATTGTTCTTTAGTATGAAACACAATATCTGACAAATATCCACCACAAACTCCTTAAGTAGCATAGGGTGCGCACATAAAAATCTTCCATGACGTTTTGGCAAATTGCGTATAATTCAGACATTCAAATCTAAAATCGCCTTGGGTTTATTGGCATATGCCTTACTTTCACGTAGCTCCGGAGAAACTCCAAAAGCTGCAGTTTTGTTTATTAACGTTTCCGTTATGGTATAAATTAGATAATTTTTTTTTTAATTGTCATCAACTGCTTGTTGTTCAAGCATCCAACTGGTAAATATACGGCGCTCCAAATGGTCGGTATGTTTTAGTTCCTATGTCAATTGAAATTTATAGGCGTATAACAGTAGGTATTTTCTTAAAATTCGCTGATTGGTGCTGTAGGAAAGGTTCACTTGCTGCACACGATGACGAATTGTGGTTGTCGGGGCCTGCGGTACACTTTCTTCTACACTACGGATGACGACGCTCGTGTGTTTTCACGTTTTGCACCGACCCAGTTTCTCGAAATTTCTGAACCAAATGGCTTATTCCGATAAGAAGTCGCTGCCAATGATGTGTCTTCTTGTTTCGCGGAGAGTCAGGCAACTGGCAATGAAATGTAAAAAGTCCTTACGCGCTTCCATGTTGCACAAGGCACACCTCAGAGGTAGATCCTCCCTGTGTGGTATGTATTAACAGTTAACAGTTCCCCTCTTAACTTCATCATCATTGAAATTTCGTCCTAAAAATAATTTCTATCCTGGAGATTGTGATTAAGCCGACTTTAAATGGTTCTATGCAGAGATTTCCAGGCTTCTTCCACGAATCTGGCCCTGTATTGCTCATAGAGTTCGTCTGTAAAGCTCAGTTTTCCAATTGGGAAGATCAGCCAAATCCAAATTGACTTCGATTCCACAACCACTAGCCACCTCTTAACGCCCCCGTAAACAGCTGGTTCTGTTACCAATTGTTACAAGAGCTGCTTTCTTAGGCAGTCTTTCGTTTGACATGTTGAGCACTTTTAGCACATAGTCGATTTGCAGCTTTAAAGTTTTAATAAACAGGGAAAATAAACCATTTTCCACCATAATCATGTAATTCGGCGTACTAATTAGTAGACGGAATATACGTCTCGTACTTTTTATAATCCCACACTTGTAAAATAAAACAGACTCTGAAACTGCATCAAAAATCTTAAATATGTTGCTGTGGGCTATATACTTGTTGCCGAAGCAACCCTTCTAGGTTCTATTGACTGCTGCTTTAACCTTATTCAGGTTTTCTTTTAAGTGTTTTTCCAAACTCAGATTTTGTGTAATGAAAACTCCTAGGACTATAACTTTGACAACTTGCACATTAACTCCGCCATAAATACAATTTTCATTTGCACAGTTTCTTCTCCCCTCTATTTATAAAAATCAGTACTTCCGATTTTTCTAAAATTAAAATTAGACTCCAAAGTTCGCAGTATTGTTGTAGTCGATTCATCATTAGCTGGAGCCTATCCGGTGACGAAACCAGCAGCACTACATCATCTGCGAAGAGCAAGGCCTTTATACATATTCCGGCATATTGGATTGGATACCTCCCGGCAGAAATTCAACTAATTCCTCAATAAAGAGAGCAAATAAGCATGTGCTTATACATTAGCGCCTTTCGATCCACCGTATTAAATGCTGCTTGAAGTTCACGAAGAATGCGTAGAGCTTTTTGCCTTTTATCAGAAATGACTCGACAATATTGTTCAAAACAAATGTATACATTTATGGTAAACAGTAGAGTAACCTGTTCATAAACCCGCTTGATATTCCTTTAGGAGATGATTGACTTCCACCCATTTCGAAAGTCGACTCTGCAAGATTGTTGTACAAATTTTATGTGTACGTTGCATTAAGAAATGGAATACCTCTGTAATTGCCAGGGTCCGGCATGTTACCTTTTGTATGTATTGGAAAAATTATAGCTTCCTTAAACTGTTACTGATATAACAATAAGACAGTACACGTTATACGAACAATTTTCGTATGGGGGCCTATAACACGACCCCTTTTGAGAATCTTTTTTGCCCTCAAAATACCATTCGTTCGCAGAGTTTTAACATATTTATTGTTGCTTTTTTCTTATTGAATACACTTTCGCAAAATAATAGAATGGAGGCAAGGTTTCCCGTATGTAAAATAGGACACGGGCTCATTATTGATTTTAACGCATCTAACGCGGTTATTTGCTTAAAACCCATTTCAAATTTAACACCATTACAAATCAAATCAGATAATAGTTTTGCAATTATCGCTAAGTTCCTTACAAATTTTCGGAAATAACCCGGCAAATCAAAAAAAGATTTAACCGCTTGCACATTTGCTGGCATTGAAAAATTTAAAATCGCTTTGGCCTTTTCGTTTGACGGTGAAACTTCACCGTTGCTTCTGAGGTATTTTATCGTTCTTTTAAGGAAATTACATTTTTTCCATTTAAAGATGCAACTTTTAAAATACATTTTAGTCGAATTAATGCTTCTTCGATTGTCTCTGATGGAATCACTATATCGTCAATGTACATATTCACTATGCTGCCGTCAATTTCTTTTCGGAGAACATGATTTATGTACCGTTGGAAGAGTTGCACAGACCGAAGGGTACTTTTAAAAATGCATAACTTCTATTGGGTGTCACGAAAGCTGAATATTTTATACTATCCTCATCTACACATAATATGCTTAATTATTTAATGGTGTATTAAGTTGGAGAATTCTTTTCAATTACTGTAAGCACGCACAAATATAAGAAATATTTGTGATATATCAAACCGTTCCGGTCGGAGTCGCCAAAAAACCTTTTACGTACTTTCATGTTAAGCATAATCGAATGTTCCTACAAAATTTCAAGACACTTGGATGGTTCCGCTTTTCGGAACTTCAGCCGTACTGCAAATAGAGAAGTATCATGCATATACTGTCACATGGTAGAAATCGGTTAAAGCGTACTTATGGGAAGCCTATTGTCAAGCTGGAAAGGTCTAAGAAGAATTGCAATGACTTTTGAAGCAAAGTAAGACATATTAGTACATATATACGAGTACATATACAACACTAGGCACCGGCCTGGGGCATCACCAGAAGGGGGATCACAAAAAGAGACAACTTTTTTTTCTGGATAGAACTATTTCGAATATTAAATTTCGGATTAAAAAAATATATGTTTGCAGAGGACTTTTCCCCTTACCTTGCTTCTTTAATAATAAATTATCCCATCTATCCTTTGGAAGTGAACAATCTAACAACAAAAAGCGAAAAACTAGGGCATCGTTCACTATAAAAACCTAACTGGTCGAACAACTAACTGGGAAGGCTTTAGGAACGAAATTGAAGATAATGTTGAACTGAGCGTTCTACTTACGACACTTTATAAACTTGAGCTTGATATTGATCGCTTCGTTGAGATCGTACAGCTCGCCTCTTGGAATAATACTCCCAATCCAAGGAAAACGCCGGATAGATACAGTTTACGATATCCTCCGGAAATAAAAGAATTGGTTAAGGAAAAAAGAAAAGCGCGTAAGAAATGGCAACAGAGTCGTGCTCCGCAACATAAAGCACACTTGAATCGTCTGTGCAATTCGTTGAAGAAGACTATTAAGGATTTTAAGAATCGTGCGATAGGCTTTTACCTTGAAAGTTTAACAGCGAAAAAAGATTCCAATTATTCACTTTGGAAAGCCGTAAAAGGTACCAAAAGGCCCAAAGTCCCCCCCCCCCCCCCCCCCCCCCCACCGGGAAGAAACTTTTAAACCGTACCATGGTCAAGTGGTTTACGACAACATCAATAGGCCGGATTTACCATCTGACGATTTAACACTAACAAGTGCAACGCTGAAGGAGAAACTAAAACAGAAAAGCATTGATTAAGCTTCTCCATATTGTAAATGATGCGCTTAGATTAAAACACGTGCCGAGCCAATGGAAAGTTGCGAAAGTCATACTTCTTCTTCTTCTTCCTTTTATCAGCGAGGTTATGATCCGAAAACAAGGGATCACAACCCTCCCACTTCACCGCATTTCTACTGATCCGCCTGTGGGGTTCGCCTATTTGACCTCAGAAAATATCGGCAGGCCTGCCGATTTTGGATCACACGGTTACTGAGTCCAATGAAATGCCGATGTCGTCGCATTTATCTGATCCAGGCGTTTATAGGCCTGCCTTTCCTACATCGCGATGTCTTTGGAACGCGCATAGATATTGCCTTTTTAACAGGGTTCAAATGATCTCTTCTTTGAACGTGGCAATACCAACTGAGCCGGTCGCGCTCTATTTTTTGTACGATGGTTTCCTTGATGTGAAAGCTTCCACGGATCTTCGAACTTCTTATTCGATCAAGCCTTGTCACTCCTGCTGTCATGCGAAGCATCTTCATCTCAGCTGCCGTTAATTTACTCTCATACTTTTTGTACATCGTCCAACATTGTGAACCGTATGCGAGCGCTGGACGTACAACTGCGGTGTAGAGCCTTCCTTTCAACTTAGGTGGCATTTTTCTGTCACAGAAGATAGCGGAATTTTCTCGCCACTTCATCCACCCTACGCTTACGCGATGATTGATGTCGTCATCACAAGTTGCTTTGCTATTGATCATAGATCCCAGATATTTGAACCTTTCGCACTTGCGAAGCACTGTTCCATTCAAATAAATGACTGGAATAGGCCTGAGTGGATCAGAGAACGGGCAGCATAAGTACTCTGTCTTTTTTGAACTAATGCGATACCCATTTCCCTCCAGAACGTCCACCCACACATCAAGTGCTCGTTGCAGGGATGTAGGATCCTCACTTATGATGGCTCCATCGTCAGCAAAGAATGACTGATGTACCTTGGGGCCCATCACTTTACCTTCAAGCAGATAATCAAGGACTGTAATAAAAAGCAAAGGACTTAAGACGCTTCTCTGGTGCACCCCGACTTTGATTGCGAACTCTTCGGTTACTCCAGCGGGGCATCTTACTCTTGTCTTTGCTCGCTCGTACATCTCCATGATAATCTGTACATAGGTTTCTGGAACCCCTCGATGTCTTAGCGCCACGTGTATCAGATCTCGTGGTTGTCTGTCGAATGCCTTTTCAAAGTCAACCAATACAATATGCAAATCCCTTAAGGAATCACGATGTTTTTCCATTATGATCCTTATACTTTGGATTGCATCTGTGGTTGATTTACCCGAGACAAACCCGCACTGATCATCAGATAGCCGTATTCGCAGTCGGCCACCTAATACCCGCTCAACGATCTTCATGGTGTTTGACATCAGCTTGATCGAACGGTAGTTATCACAGTTTCGCGTATCACCCTTCCCTTTGTATACAGGGAGAAGGTAACTTTCCCTCCATTGATTCGGCATTGGATCACCTCTCACGAATTTGGAGATGAGAATTCTGAGCCATCTGAACCCGACGTCTCCCATCTTTTTCCAGAACTCAGAGGGCATCTCACCTGGCCCAACCGCTTTTCGTTTTTTGGAGTATTTGACCGCCTCACTAACTTCTTCGACTTTGATGTCGGGTATTTCTTCACAGTTAGGGGTGGCTCTTGGAAAGTATAGCCGGGGAAACTGTTCGTTTAAATACTCTTCACAATACTGCCGCCACCTCTGCAGAATTTTGTCGTCATCCACAAGAAGCTGGCCATGAGCATTGCTAATGAACTTTGACGAACGAATCTCCTGAGCATTCCTCCTTCTTTGGGCGGCTATTTTGAAGATAGTGGCGCTCTTGCTCATATTGTGTCGTCGCAGCTCCTGGATAGCCTGATTTGCATCAGCAACCGGGGAAGATATTTTCTCCAGCTCCCGATACAGGCCAACGTACTCTCTGCTTGAAGCTGGGCGCACTTCTTCTTCGCTTTTTTCTTGCAGCATCTGTATCCATTTCAAGGCGAACTTTTTCGTCATTATGATTAGAGGGGCACTTTGACCAAGCTTTGAAAGCCGCTCTCTTCTCATTTATCAATTTCTTAGCTTCATCACTCCACCACCATGTTTCTTTGGCGTGTTGATGATGGCCTTTTGAAGCTCCTAGCAGTGATTTGGCCTTCTTTAAGCAAGTTCGCTGTAGGGAATCCCACATATTTTGTGCTCTGCACTCTTCATCCTCAGCTCCGTTGATGGTGTGAGAGAGGTAATTTTTCATTACGAAAACAAAAGCCTCGCCTTTTTCTTTGTCCAGATTGTACTACTTGATTTTCTCAGAGACCCTTGTTTGTTTGCTTTTCTTCGGTGTTTTCATAAAAATTTCCGTTAGCAGGAGACGGTGTTGCCGAACGATTGCCTCTCCCAGGATCACTTTACAATCTTTTACCCGAGGCTTCATGAAACTGGCTACCAAATGGTAGTCAATCTGAGTTTCATCTCCACCACTGCTGTAAGTGATCAGGTGTCGGCTTTGTTTGATGAACATGGTATTTAACACGATAAGACCGTGTGATTTGCACATGCTTAGGATGTCTTCACCAGGAAGGTTCCCGGTGCCATATCCTAGTCCTCCATGGCAGTCTTCATAGTCTTCGTTTGATTTCCCGACATGTCCATTCAAATCTCCTCCAACAAACAGAAACTCTTCCTTTGGGATGTTCTTAAGGAGATTGTGGAAATCTAGCCAAAATGCATCTTTATCTCTCTGATTGCACCCATTTTGGGGAGCATATGCACTGACAATATTCCACACCTCTCCTTGTATTACTAGTTTGAGAGACATCAAACGGTCGCTGAATTTCGAAATGCTCAAGACGTTTCCAAGTAGCTCTGCCGCAAGGATGATACCGATTCCGTTCTTAGCCTTTTCCGTTCCGTAGTAGAACATCTTGTAATCTTTTGTTCTAACGTCCAAGAAACGCGCCCGATTTCCGGTGTTTTTCCATTTCGTCTCTTGGACACACAAGATGTCCACCCGCCTTCTATTCATCATCTCTTCCAGCTCGTAACTTCGGCCGGTCATGCTTCCAACGTTCCAACTCGCGACCCTCAAATTGCGTCCAAACTGTTTCATTATTTTGCTAGTCATAATGGTTTTAAAACCAGGAAAACCGCCAAATGAGGTAAAATCGTATAGACCAATTTCGCTTCTTCCAGTCGTATTCGAAATTTTCGAGAGGATATTACTAACGCGTCTCCAACCGGTTATAGAAGAAAATAATCTTATCCCTGACCACCAGTTTGGGTTCAGAAGTAAGCATTCGACGATTGACCAGGTGCATAGAATTACTGACGTAATCGAGAAAGCACTTGAAGAAAAAAAGATTTGCTCAAGCGTATTTCTTGACGTCTCGCAAGTCTTTGATAAGGTGTGGCATGATGGCTTGAAATGCAAACTACGACAAGTTCTCCCGGTATGCTTATACGATATTCTAGAATCATATCTCGGAAATAGACTCTTTCGTGTTAGACATGGAGTCGAATACTCCGAGCTCAAAGAAATTTCGGCCGGCGTACCGCAAGGAAGCGTTCTTGGGCCGCTTCTCTATTTGTTATATACACGTGATATACCGAACGAAGATGGCACTATCCTTGCTACGTTTGCCGATGACACCGCTATCCTAGCAGTAGGTAAAACAATCGAAGAAACGACTGCAAAACGCGCTGAATAATGCAAATGAATGGACGAGGGACTGGCGGATCGCCCTCAACGAATCTAAATCTATTCACGTGAATTTCACTTACAAGAAAACTAATGACTTGCCAATTTTCCTAAACTCAGACCGAATACCTTTTGCAAACGAGGCCAAATACCTGGGAATGACACTCGACGCAAGGCTGAAATTGAATTCGCACGTGAAAATGAAACGTAAAGAACTCGAAATCGAATATAGACAAATGTACTGGATACTCGAAAATCATTCCCAGCTCAGTACTGAGAACAAGCTGCTTTTATACAAGCAAGTGCTAAAGCCGGTGGGACGTACGGTATACAACTTTGGGGTTGTACCAAGAAAACAAATGTCAATATTTTACAAACTTTTCAAAAAGAGAAATTATTCAAGGACCGTGGTATATTAGAAACGACGATATCCACACGGATCTCGGAATTCCGACAATCGAAGCTGAAACTAGAAGCTTCGCGAGAAAGCATAGATACCGACTAATCGGACATGTCAACAATACAGTCCTACAAATTTTGGATGAGAGCAATTTATTGCGCCGACTACAAAGGACGAAACCTTTCGACTTGGCGAGATAATGATTAACCGCTTCTAGTTTGCGGAACATGCAGGATATTTCAGTGGAAAGTAACCTGCCAAACGTTTTTATTTCGTGATAGAAAAATTGCTTGATAAATTATTACTTAGTTGCAATATCTTACCAATTTATATCGAAGGGTGGTGTTTTTTTAGTCAGTAAGAATCTGACACTACTATAAGCACGCGCTTGCTATTCTCATAGTGTCTATGGAAGATTTTTCACCTACCCTCGGAGAAAAAAAAAAAAAAAATTAGAAAGAAGACGTAAAATCCATGCAGTAATGCTTGTACAAGATGTGCTTGTCTATAAAGTAAAATGTACGGAGGTATTAGAATTGCTTCATATGTATGCTCCGATAAGAACCCTAAGGAAGCGTCAATTTTTATACAGTTATACTCATAAATTTAATTATCGTTTAAATGAGCCTATTGCTAGATCTACACGATTATATAAACTTCAACTTTGGTTCAATTTGAATTACTGTTAATTTAATTAAACAAATAAAAGACACTGGCAACAACATAGCCATATACGCAGATGACGTGGTTATTTGGACGGATGTGGAAAACAAGAAGGACACCACTCAAAAATTAAAAACGCAAATACTAAAAGCTACAGAAAAACTAACAACCTGGTTCAAAGGAAACAACATGACAATCAACATTGACAAAACATCTTACCAACTCTTCACATTAAAACATAATTTGGACGACATCGAAATCAAAATCGACAACAAAGCAATAGAACGAAAATATTCTACCACCTATCTCGGGATCTCCTTCGACTCGAAACTAAACCTAAATGAACAGATTGAAAAAACAAGAACCAAGATCCAACAAAAATCAAACATACTTAAGAGACTAGCAGGGTGCAAATGGGGCGGGACTATAGACTTACTAAATCAGACGTACAAAGCATACATAAAACCAATTATAAAATACGGAGGAGAGCTACTGATAACTCTTTCAAATCAAAAAAGGGAAAAACTAGAAACAGCACAGAACAACGTCCTCAGAATAATTACAAGAGCCGTCAAAACCACACCAGTAATAGCTTTAAGACGATTCATAGGAAACGCGACAGTAAAAACAGAGCACAATATATAAGCCGCACAACTGTACGAGAAAACTAAACTTCAACGAGAAAACTTTCCGTGGCTGAAAAATCACACCTCTATGTTCCATCTTAAGATATACCCGGGCTTCTCACAAACAGCCAAAAACATCATCGAACAGACCGGTCCCTCGCCAAAAATCGCCCCGATACCATCACGTACGAACCCTCTAGACCTCATATCTATGGACGTAAACACAAACCTCGTATTACCAGTCAACAAACATCACACAACAGCAGAAGCTATGAAACAAATCGCACTAACAACAATCAATGAAAAGTACCCAAACAAAACTTGGCTTCGAATATACACGGACGGATCCCAACTGAAAGACAGCATCGGTGCAGGCGCAGCAGTACACTGTGAAAAATTTAGTCACTACTTCGCATTACCAACCAACTCTACTGTATTTGAAGGAGAACTCGCAGCCATAGAATATGCCCTAGAGCAAATTCTTCATAGACAGGAATCTTCAAAAAAATGTCGTTATCCTTTCGGACTCAAAATCCGCTCTCCAATCATTGATTAGCTACAACAGCCAAAACGAAACACAAACTACAAGAAACATCCGACGAACATATCACTTCCTACAACAAAGAGGACACTGCGTCAAACTACAGTGGATACTAGCCCAGGTCGTCATACTGGGAAACGAAACAGCAGACAAACTAGCCAACAAGGGAGCCCACATCATAAGCAGAACCCCAGAGACGACGCCACTGATAAGCAGACTGCATCGAATAAAAACACATCTCATGCACAAAGAAACCAACAACGAACAAGCAGCAATTGCAGGGAAATGCTACGAAAACATACATGACTTTTAAAACAAAATATCTCATGCACCAAGGAAGGAAGCAGTCGCACTGATAAGATTAAAAACTGGACACAGCTGCCTAGCTTCACACCTCAAAAGAGTTGGAATATTTGAATCCGACATATGCAGCCTTTGCACAACAAATGAAATACAAGACGAAGACCACCTCTCAAGATGCCCGGCGTTGGATCAAGCTAGGAAGCATAGCACAAAAATCTCCCATCTTTACTGGACTGCTCGATGAAAAATGCCCTAGGCCAGTTTTCTCCATTCGAAAACAACAACATATTAATACCAGATATGTATATAATGTATAAAATCTGTAAGAGATCAACTCTGTAGATAAATAAATAAACAAATAAATAAATAAATAATAGTAATTCAAGAATGTTGCAACACAGCTGGGCTGGGCCAATTCGATTGTCGGGCACGATACTGACACCGGTAAAAGAAGTGAAGTACCTAGGGCTACACCTAGATAGTAAACTCATGCACACAGAGGTGATATCCAAGAAAGCTATCCGTGCTCTTGTGATATGCAGGAGCCTAGCGGGCAAGTCTTGTGGATTTATACCAAACATTCTAAGATGGATAAATATTGTTCGAATGTGCATGAAGCCTGTGCTATCAATCGTAAATCAACTTTGGATTTGTTAAAAGAAAACCCTAATATATGTTGGAGGTGTGATAATTGCACAACTAACTCAACTTCGGCTATTTCTAATTTTAACTCGGTTTGGATGGAAATAGATTTAAGCTTATCTAGAACGAAGTTTAAAAGTACATTGTTTTCACTTAATGTTTAAAAGCATACTTATTTTCTTTCTTCGTTTTTTTTTATATATTTATATACTTATTTGTAAAGCAGCTAACAGAAATTTTTATGAAAACACAGAAGAAAAGCAAACAAACAAGGGTCTCTGAGAAAATCAAGTGGTACAATCTGGACAAAGAAAAAGGCGAGTCTTTTGTTTTCGTAATGAAAAAATTCCGCTCCCACCATCAACGGAGGTGAGGACGAAGAGTGCAGAGCACAAAATATGTGGGATTCCCTACAGCGAACTTGCTTAAAGAAGGCCAAACCACTGCTAGGAGCTTCAAAAGGCCACCATCAACACGCCAAAGAAACATGGTGGTGGAGTGATGAAGCTAAGAAGGTGATAAATGAGAAGAAAGCGGATTTCAAAGCTTGGTCAAAGTGCCCCTCTAATAATAGTGACGAAAAAGTTCGCCTCGAAATGGAATACAGATGCTGCAAGAAAAAAGCGAAGAAGTGCGCCCAGCTTCAAGCAGAGAGTACGGAGGGCCTGTATCGGGAGCTGGAGAAAATATCTTCCCCGGTTGTTGATGCAAACCAGGCTATCCATGAGCTGCGAAGACACAATATGAACAAGAGCGCAACCATCTTCAAAACAACCGCCCAAAGAAGGAGGAATGCTCAGGAGATTCGTTCGCCAAAGTTCATTAACAATACTCATGGCTAGCTTCTTGTGGATGACGACAAAATTCTGCAGAGGTGGCAGCAGTATTGTGAAGAACTTTTAAATGAACAGTTTCTCCGGCTATACTTTCCAAGAGCCACCCCTAACTGTGAAGAAATACCCGACATCACAGTCGAAGAAGTTAGTGAGGCGGTGAAATACTCCAAAAAAGGAAAAGCGGTTGGGCCAGACGAGATGCCCTCTGAGTTCTGGAAAAAGATGGGAGACATCGGATTCAGATGGTTCAGAATTCTCATCTCCAAATTTGTGAGAGGTGACCCAATGCCGAATCAATGGAGGGAAAGTTACCTTCTCCCTGTATACAAAGGAAAGGGTGATACGCGAAACTGTGATAACTACCGTTCGATCAAGCTGATGTCACACACCATGAAGGTCGTTGAGCGGGTTTTAGTGGCCGACTGCAATCTAAAGTATAAGGATTATAATGGAAAAACATCGTGATTCCTTAAGGGATTTGCATATGGTATTGGTGGACTTTGAAAAGGCATTCGACAGACAACCACGAGATCTGATATGGGTGGCGCTAAGACATCGAGGGGTTCCAGAAACCTATGTACAGATTATTATGGAGATGTACGAGCGAGCAAAGACAAGAGTAAGATGCCCCGCTGGAGTAACCGAAGAGTTCGCAATCAAAGTCGGGGTGCACCAGGGAAGCGTCTTAAGTCCTCTTTATTACAGTCCTTGATTATCTGCTTGAAGGTAAAGTGATGGACCCCAAGGTACATCAGTTATTCTTTGCTGACGATAAGTGAGGATCCTACATCCCTGCAACGAGCACTTGATGTGTGGGTGGACGCTCTGGAGGGAAATGGGTATCGCATTAGTTCAAAAAATACAGAGTACTTGTGCTGTCCGTTCTCTGATCCACTCAGGCCTATTCCAGACATTTATTTGAATGGAACAGTGCCTCCCAAGTGCGAAAAGTTCAAATATCTAGGATCTATGATCAATAGCAAAGCAACCTGTGATGACGACATCAATCATCGCGTAAGCGTAGGGTGGATGAAGTGGCGAGAAAATTCCGCTATCTTCTGTGACAGAAAAATGCCACCTAAGTTGAAAGGAAGGCTCTACACCACAGTTGTGCGTCCAGCGCTCACATACGGTTCACAATGTTGGACGTTGTACAAAAGGTATGAGAGTAAATTAACGACAGCTGAGATGAAGATGCTTCGCCTGGCAGCAGGAGTGACAAAGCTTGATCGAATAAGAAGTTCGAAGATCCGTGGAAGGTTTCACATCAAGGAAACCATCGTACAAAAAATAGAGCGCGACCGGCTCAGCTGGTATTGCCACGTTCAAAGAAGAGATCATTTGAACCCTGTTAAAAAGGCAATATCAATGCACGTTCCAAAGACATCGCGATGTAGGAAAGGCAGGCCTATAAACGCCTGGATCACACAAATGCGACGACATCGGCATTTCATTGGCCTCAGTAACCGAGTGATCCAAAATCGGCGGGCCTGCCGATATTTTCTGAGGTCAAATAGGCGAACCCCACAGGCGGATCAGTAGAAATGCGGTGAAGTGCGAGGGTTGAGATCCCTTGTTTTCGGGCCATAACCTCACTGATAGAAAAAGGAAGAAGAGAAGAAGATTGATGATTGTTGTTCCCCGCTGGGGCTTGAACTTGCACACATCGGCTAACGAGTAAACACACTATCCTGTAAAGCATTGCCATCCTTTAGCGATCTGTATACCTAAGGCACATTTTCCATCAGCGCAACAGTTCTCGGGAATGTTCCTATGCCCTGATACCCAGCAAAGGTGAATATTAAGCTGCTATGTCATCTGTATGAGAGACGATTGACAATCTAAGCTGCTATTGGGTTTTGAGAATATGATTCCTAAGAATCCATTATTTCGATCTAGAACACGACACAATGATTTGGAAAATAGAAAAAGGGGCTGAGATTAAGCCTATCAGAAAAAACATCTGCACCTACCCCGTCGAACAGATGCGGTTCATAGAACCTTAAGGAACCACAATATTCACAACTCCCTTATAAGGTGGATTGTCAATATGCTAGAGGAAAGACATATTAAAATAGAGCTCAGAGGAACAAAGGTGGAAGCCTCCGCCTCAAGAGGTACTCCTCAAGGAGGGGTTATATCCCCACTGCTGTGGGTAATTGTCCTAAACGAAGTTCTTCTAAAACTCAGAAATAGCGGCGTCAAAACCATACCTTACGCGGACGACGTTGTGCTGCTGGCAACAGGAAAATTCCTCCCGACGCTGAGTGAGCAAATCGAAGGGGCACTAAGATCCATTGACTTCTTGTCGCAGAAATGTGGATTAGCGGCTAATGCCCAGAAAACGGAATTAGTACTATTCACGAACAAAAGAATAATTCCACAGTTCGTAACACCTTCTGTAAGGGGCACCCACCTTAGTATCTCAAGCAGTGCGAGATACCTCGGTCTGGTGCTCGATAGAAAACTGAATTGGAGACTGAACATTAACGATAGAGTCAAAAAAGCCACGATAGCCTTCTACTCGATATTCAGAAAAACTTGGGGACCGAATCCCAAAATCATTCTATGGATGCATACAACTATAGTAAGGCCAATACTTACTTATGGCAGCCTTGTATGGTGGCAAGCCTCCTGCAAAACTAACAGCCTAACTACCATCACAAAAGTACAAGGACTAGCGTGCATTAGCGCGACCAGTGCAATGAGAACCACACCTACAGCAGAACTCGAAGCCATCCTCAACCTCTTTCCGCTAGACATCTTTATACAACCATGGGCGGCTATTAGTGCCGTAAGGTTAAGCTAGACAGCTGGATACTATGATCATACACAGATACCTGGGCAATGTATCTATTACAGACTACACAACGCCACACCTAGACTTCACAAGATCATTTTCAAGCACCTTCCCGAGCAGAGAAGAATGGAAAATTGGCAGAACGCCCAACCAGAGAACCATAGCCGTGTACACCGATGGATCCAAAATGGAAACGGGTTTTGGCGCAGGCATCTTCTCTGAAACGCTTGGTATGTATCTCCTAGTCAGCCAGGCTTCCGAACTACAGCAGCGTTTTCCAGGCGGAGGTCCTAGCAGTGACAATAGCGGCCCGTGAGACTGTAATGAGGGCAATACCACGTGAGGATATCACCTTTTTCATCGAGAGGCAGGCAGCGATAAAAGCAATATCTGCTACAGAAGTGAAATCGAAGCTTGTGAAGTGTTGTAGAGAAGAGCTAAAGGTTCTTGAAACACAGCACAAGGTAGAGCACTGCTGGGTTCCTGGACGTGAAGGCATACCAGGGAATGATAAAGCTGACGAACTGGCTAGAGGAGGTTCGGCACTAAACTCGGACCAATCCGACCCCTCAGTGTACATCCCGCCTTGCACACTCAAACTTGAGGCAGGGAACAAAGCCCTAACGGGGGCAAACAACAGATGGTCCGCTCTAGATACTTGTATCTTCACGAGGAAGCTATGGCCTATATTTGACAGTTTAAAAACCAGTAAACCCATGCAGAGGGACAGTAAATCACTCTCTACTCGAATACAAATTATTACGGGGCACAACACTATGCGATACCACATGAAAAAGTTACGTGTGACTGGGGGCTCCGGCGACGAGGAGGTTCACGAGGACACAACCCACTTTCTCTGCCACTGCCCAGGCCTCTACCACCTTAGAAATAGATATCTTGGACAATACTTCTTTAAGGATTTAGAAGAATTGTCCAACAGACCGATCAAGGACATCGCAAACTTTATCAAATCCTCTGGATGGTTTGTATCTCGGGCACAGTAAGTACTATATGCTTTCTAATCGGCTACGTACAGAGACGTTTATTTTTCTTCACGAGGAAGGGATTTTTCTTTTTCTATCTTCTTTCACCCCATGGGTATCACAATGGGTCTATACTGATTTGAGTAGATTATTTCCGTCCCTACAGCAGCCCACTAACCTAACCTAACCTACCCCGTCGCGTCGTTAGTTTTTGATCCGTCGGTATAGAAGTGAATCATCTTATCATCTGGAAATATGTCTTTTTCACAGAATGAATGGAAGCGATAGAACTAGCACCAAGGTCAAGATCTTCAAATGTACGATAGATGCCAAGACGTCATGAATCAGGACCAAAATAATATCTTCAGTACTTATTTTAACAGTAGTGATTAGTTTCTCTATTTGTAACTAATGGTAAAGTATTATTCACATAACAAATTCATAAATAGTTTTCCACACCAATAACTAGACAAATCCGTCCCTTTATAGTCAGCCATTTAATGACTTTTTAATACCACACTCCTTGCCCACAAGTGCACGTTAATGATTTGATTGATTGCTCGGTATTCGCCCAAGATTTAAGCACCCAACAAAAGCACCGAAGTAAATGTACTCAAGTGGAAGAGCTTATCAGCTGCGACGTTGCGCTTATCATTCGGTGACTAATCACCTCAGTAAACATACACCATTGAGCAATCGCTGAATTTCTTATTTTAGTTTTGTTTACTCGTAGTTGTTTTTTATACGATAGAAGCAACTCTTATCTCACCTTAAATATGCCCGCAATTGACAGAGTCAAGCTCGAAGTCCTCGCCAAGACCAAGAACTCGCTTAGTTCCATGAAAAATGCCAGAACAGCGCCCACACTTATCTTCAGAATCACCAACATGATGTCAGCAGTGGGCCACGTCGGCAGCATGTTTATTACGTTCAGCAGTTTCTCGCCTGAAAAGGTAACGAATCAAATAAGAGAATCCACGCCTGCAGTCCCACTCACCTTCGACACCAATGGTGAATGGCAAAATCGACAATATCATCCATGGCTGCATATGGTAGATCATGTCCACCGGGTTGTGTAGTCCCAACTTGGATTTCTGCATGACTAATTGCGCAAAACTCCACCGGATACCACTGCTGAGCGACGCCACCAGCAGAAATGTAAATCCCAGCGCATCGAACTGCGTTGACTTGTACGTGAACATAAATAGTCCAGTTGCTATCATCACCACGATCCCCATTAACGCCCAGCTCTAGAAAAAATTGATTAGACAGTGTTTCTTCAAGGGAAAATCCCGTACAGACCTTCTTCTCTAGCCCCAGGAGAATGGCAAATATTAAAATGAATATAATTGTCGACGACTTGGTCATAGTGTACAGCGAGATCTTGACCAGCTCGAGGCCCCAACTGGAGAACCCAATATCGATGCCACTGGCGATGCCTGTCGGTGCCATCTTGCGCACCGACGTCTTCCAATCGAGCTGTACGCGGGTCTTGCCATTGGCAAGCCGCAGCGCACTGCGTACACACGCCGACATGATGAACTTAACCACCAGGTGATAGAAAACTATCGTGAAAGGAAACTTCAGGTTCTGTAAGCAGAAATGAGCCATTGGTCAAATTAAACAAAAAACCGTAAACCGCCACGTTACCTTAATGAGCCAACCCTGGTAGAAGGTCAAACATATGGACAGCGAGAGATAGAGCAGGATCATGGCAAGCGTCCCCACAGCCAGCTGCATCAATTTCGAACTCGCCGGATTGTGAGTGACAGTCTCTAGCTTGTGTCCGCCGTCCAGTTCGATCTCCTCGTCATTCTGGAAGGGTTCACCTTTGTTGTTTGTACTCAAACGTTCGTAGCGTGACGTCGACATTCTGCGGGGCAGGTGGAGGGTTAAAGCAACAGTTTGAGTATGCAGACCTGGTGGCACTTACTCGTTTTGTGCAAATGCTCCTGAGAAATACACACACGTTCAGTCTTCTTCGGAATGATTGGCTGAGTTACTTGGACCACAGTGTACAGTGCTCCATATGGGATGGTTTGGGAGAGTGGCAGATGGTCTTAATATTCGTGAATTTGTCTGTAGGAGCAGTATTGTTGGCAGAGACTTTTTTTCACACCAATTTCACTTTCGGGGCCTGCGCTTGTTAAGTATTTTTAAGAATTTTTGTTTTGCTTCGTAGTGCGGCTGACGTTGACATTTTCCACACAGTGACAGCTGTCAGTGGAGTGGGTTCGAACTGTGTGCGAGACACTGGGGAATGTAATAGATTAGATGGTTAAGTGTGAAAGTATTACACTCGTTAGTTTATTAACGAATAAGAGGCCTGTGCGATTTTTATTTAAAATAATAAAACAAACAATTATTTCAAATAATCTGTTATTTAAGTTTGAAAAAAGTAATTTAAAATTAGCAAGTTTTTTGAATTAATTTAGTTGCTAATTCGTGAATTGAACTAAAATCTGAAATAATTATTTGAAATTAAGTGGGAAATACACGATACAACTGTTGTACCAACGGTTTGACAGCTTTGGTGTTGTATACGACAATTGTATCGTGTGTATCCACAGAACCGACCGTTGTACCGATATCGTATGGTTGCATGGTCTTGACTGTACAATCGCTGTCACATGCATAGGTTGTATGGAGGGTATATGGTGTGTATGCTGCTTGTACTGCTTGTACGTAAATCGTACGCAGATTATATAGATGGGGTGATGTTGGTACAACACAAGTCAGTATTTTATTTTTATTTTATTTTTTATTATTATTATTTTTTATTTATTTTTTATCAATTGCTTTACTGAAGTCGGTGGCAATTACATCGATTTCGTTGCCATCTTCAAATGTACACAGCGCCTGGAAATGAATTCAGTTAAGTTGGTGGTTGTTGATCTACCTTCGAGTCGTAAACGATGCTCTCGAAGAGTTTGGCTATGCATGATAGTTTGGCGATAGGTCGGACCTTTCTTGTGAATTGCGATAATAAATCAGTTCTTCCAAAGGATAGGGGAAAGAACCTTGGGAAATGGACATAAGAAAAAGAGAAGTCAATGGTTGGGCCAAGTGGGTCACCTATTTTTTTTTAGAGCAATTGGGGGCAACCCATCAGGACCGAAAGAATAGTCATCTTCAAGTTTATTAATCTTCTCTGCGACAAGTAGCGAGGTGATACAAACCGAAACTAATGACGTTTTGGCGTAATTGTCCATATAAGAGAAGTAATAGTGGTCGGGCTCAAGGATGCGGTCGGTAAGCGACTGGCTAAAAAAGTGAGCAAATAGGTTTGCAAGTACGACGGTTGTATCGTGTATTTCTCACTTTACATGTAATTTCAAAGAATTTCCAATTGTCATTCGAATAAATCCTTTGCTTTAAATAACATAATTAAACGCTTTTCGGATTTTGTCGATAAAAAATGTCACTCTTTACGTAATTCACTATAGTTATTTTGAACAGATTAATGTCACTGATAGTTCTTCTGTCTGCTGGCAGATCATTTACTAATTTTATCCATGACTGATCTGTGAGGCCAAGAAGTATTCCTAAACGTTAAGCGAAAATTTGTTTAATGTCATAAGGCTGCTTATCACCTAAAAACGAAAAGTAGTTCAAATGATTTCCCAACTTATTATGTTAAAATTTGAAAATAAACATATACTCGTATAATGCATCCATATAAATTAGTTGTTTTGATCAATAACAAACTTAACCGTTAAAGCACTGTCCTGATATGAGACATCCTGTGAGGTATTCAAAGTACGGAAAGATTTAAAATGTCTGGCCACTCTTTATTTTATTTTAATTTTCAAAATATAGCCATTCAAATGACCTATTCCTCATCAAATTATAAAATACCAGTTGTACTATTTGCTTTTTATTATCTAGCTGGTAAAAAAATGACATATATGCCACTAAACCCCCTAAGGAACTTCTTCTTCCTTTTATCAGCGAGGTTATGATCCGAAAATAAGGGATCATAACCCTCCCACTTCACTGCATTTCTACTGATCCGCCTGTGGGGTTCGCCTATTTGACCTCAGAAAATATCGGCAGACCTGCCGATTTTGGATCACTCGGTTACTGAGGCCAATGAAATGCCGATGTCGTCGCATTTGTGTGATCCAGGCGTTTATAGGCCTGCCTTTCCTACATCGCGATGTCTTTGGAACGTGCATTGATATTGCCTTTTTAACAGGATTCAAATGATCTCTTCTTTGAACGTGGCAATACCAGCTGAGCCGGTCGCGCTCTATTTTTGTACGATGGTTTCCTTGATGTGAAAGCTTCCACGGATCTTCGAACTTCTTATTCGATCAAGCTTTGTCACTCCTACTGTCATGCGAAGCATCTTCATCTCAGCTGCCGTTAATTTACTCTCATACGTTTTGTACATCGTCCACCATTGTGAACCGTATGTGAGCGCTGGACGCACAACTGCGGTGTAGAGCCTTCCCTTCAACTTAAGTGGCATTTTTCTGTCACGGAATTTTCTCGCCACTTCATCCACCCTGCGCTTACGCGATGATTGATGTCGTCATCACAGGTTGCTTTGCTATTGATCATAGATCCCAGATATTTGAACTTTTCGCACTTGGGAAGCACTGTTCCATTCAAATAAATGTCTGGAATAGGCCTGAGTGGATCAGAGAACGGGCAGCACAAGTACTCTGTCTTTTTTGAACTAATGCGATACCCATTTCCCTCCAAAACGTCCACCCACACATCAAGTGCTCGTTGCAGGGATGTAGGACCCTCACTTATGATGGCTCCATCGTCAGCAAAGAATAATTGATGTACTTTGGAGTCCATCACTTTACCTTCAAGCAGATAATCAAGGACTGTAATTAAGAGCAAAAGACTTAAGACGCTTCCCTGGTGTACCCCGACTTTGATTGGGAACTCTTCGGTTACTCCAGCGGGGCATCTTACTCTTGTCTTTGCTCCTTCGTACATGTCCATGAGCATCTGTACATAGGTTTCTGGAACCCCTCGATGTCTTAGCGCCACCCATATCAGATCTCGTTGTTGTCTGTCGAATGCCTTTTCAAAGTCAACCAATACAATATGCAAATCCCTTAAGGAATCACGATGTTTTTCCATTATGATCCTTATACTTTGGATTGCATCTGTGGTTGATTTACCCGAGACAAACCCGCACTGATCATCAGATAGCCGTATTATTTTTCGAAGTCGGCCACCTAGTACCCGCTCAACGATCTTCATAGTGTGTGACATCAGCTTGATCGAACGGTAGTTATCACCGTTTCGCGTATCACCCTTCCCTTTGTATTCAGGGAGAAGGTAACTTTCCCTCCATTGATTCGGCATTGGGTCACCTCTCACGAATTTGGAGATGAGAATTCTGAGCCATCTGAACCCGATGTCTCCCATCTTTTTCCAGAACTCAGAGGGCATCTGGCCTGGCATCTGGCCCAACCGCTTTTCCTTTTTTGGAGTATTTGACCGCCTCATTAAGTTCTTCGACTGTAATGTCGGGTATTTCTTTACAGTCAGGGGTGGCTCTTGGAAAGTATAGCCGGGAAAACTGTTCATTTAAAAGTTCTTCACAATACTGCCGCCACCTCTGCAGAATTTTGTCGTCATCCACAAGAAGCTGGCCATGAGCATTGTTAATGAACTTTGGCGAACGAATCTCCTGAGCATTCCTCCTTCTTTGGGCGGCTATTTCGAAGATGGTTGCGCTCTTGTTCATATTGTGTCTTCGCAGCTCCTGGATAGCTTGGTTTGCATCAGCAACCGGGGAAGATATTTTCTCCAGCCCCCGATACAGGCCCTCCGTACTCTCTGCTTGAAGCTGGGCGCACTTTTTCTTCGCTTTTTTCTTTTAACATCTGTATTCCACTTCGAGGCGAGTTTTTTCGTCTCAATTATTAGAAGGGCTTTGAAAGCCGCTTTCTTCTCATTTATCACTTTCTTAGCTTCATCACTCCACCACCATGTTTCTTTGGCGTGTTGATGGTGGTCTTTTGAAGCTCCTAGCAGTGATTTGGCCTTCTTTAAGCAAGTTCGCTGTAGGGAATCCCACATATTTTGTGCTCTGCACTCTTCATCCTCAGCTCCGTTGATGGTGTGAGAGTGGTAATTTTTCATTACGAAAACAAAAGCCTCGCCTTTTTCTTTGTCCAGATTGTACCACTTGATTTTCTCAGAGACCCTTGTTTGTTTGCTTTTCTTCGGTGTTTTTATAAAAATTTCTGTTCTGTTCCCCCTAAGGAACAAACATAGGTAGTACATATATTCGATCGTAAAGTTATATTTTGTTCCTACTTTAATTCAAATCATGGTTAGGTTATTTTTTTTTTTTAACGCTATCAGTACTGCTTAAGGGCAAGCATTTGTGACGAATATTACTTTGAACTGAAAGAGAAAAACTCAAAACAGCTACTAAGTAATATCCAGTTAGGTTGGCTGTCCGCACAAAAGTGCAGACACACTTAGACCAGTGAAGGTCCTTTGTGATACCATGGATCAACCATTAGGCCACTCAGGGACCAACAAAACCAACCGGAACTTTTTATAAAGCAATGGATGAACATGACGTTTAAGGACGCCAGATCGCCGAAGTCTTCAAGGAAGGTGGACCCTAGATGGAGCATTCTTTTATGTGACAGGGCTGGACGAGTGCATAGGAAGTGAAAAATGGTTTCCTCGTCCCTACAGCTTCTGCGAAAAGTGTTGGAGAAGAAGCCAAGTCATTTGGCGTGTATCCTATAAGACAGTGTGCAGTGAGAGCACCGACAACGCAGCTGATCTGTGATCGCTTAAACTTAAACAACTCGGCGCTACGTTTCTGGTCTAGCTAAGGCCAGATCTGTCTCGAAATGTGACACATTGAGTCGTTTTCCCATCCGAAATTGGTGTTGCTAATAGCGTTCAGCTTTAGTAGATGCTTACATGTAACAAGGGGCATATCCAAAGTTTGCCTATCAGGCAGAATCCTTAGAGTAGTACCCTGTCTAGCGAGCTTGTCCGCCCTGCAGTTTCCTGGAGTGTCCCTGGGGCCTGGCACCCAACATAGGTGAATGTTCAACTGCTTTGTCATATCCATAAGAGATAAACGGCAGTTTAAGGCGGCCTTTGAAGTGAAGAAGCACGATCATAGACTTGATTGCCGCTTGGCTGTTAGTGAAAATGCTAATATCCCTGACAGATAGTACATACCACTTCAGCCAGGACAGGGCTTCCTTAATCGCCATGATTTCCGCCTAAAAAACGCTACAATAATCAGGGAGGCGGAACGAGATGCTCAGATTGAGCTTTTCGGAGAAAACACCACACCAAAGGAGGGCTGCCTTTGGTCTTAGAGCTATCTGTAAAGAATTGAACCGAGCGACCATCGACAGGGGGAGAGATGTCCCATTCATCCCGTTCAGGGATGCTTGTGCGGAAGTTACGCTCAAATCTCAGTTTCGGCGGATGGGTGAGGTTGAGAAGATCAAGGATTGAGGAGTGGTCAATGTGAAAGCTAGACTACTGAGAGGAAGCTTTTAGACGGATGGCCACACAAGCAGCAATCTGTTTGCCGACAATATCTAATGGTAGCAGGTTAAACAAAATGCTCAGTGCCGCGGAGGGAGTAGTTTTCAATGTACCACTGATGCAAATGCATGCAGATTTTTACACTTTTTTTTTTTTTATAATTTGCGCGCACTTAAGGGGTTATGAATACCCTTAACATGTTTATACACAGTGCGGGCGTTGGAAAGGATAGATATATAGAGAGAGAGAAAGATTTGGTGTAGTGGCTTTAAAGCTCAGTTGTTTATGCTTTAGAGAAACTCAGGGGGTGGTGTCCAGATAACTGGGGAGATTTTTGTTATTTTTTGTCTTTGCTTCTGATTCACAGTATTTTTTCCCCGATAACCGATGTCAGAGCGAACAATTTTTCCAGCCATATGACCAAGCTACTGCCAGTGTTATGCCTTCGCAGTAGTGTTCACACAAGCTTTCGCAATTGATCGGACCGATTTTAATAAATGCTTGCTGACATAAAAATTCGAACCATGTACCATTGGCGTGGCAATTGACGACGTTACCACTACACCATTACTAGTTGAGTGAGGTGGACAGCCCTGTCAAGACCAGGCTACCATACGATCACGCCATAGAGTAGTATGGGCCTGATAACGGATATGTACAGCCAATGAGTGATTTGAGGTTTCATACCCCAGATCCTCTTTGGAGGAATAGAGAGCTACTCGTACATTGACGCGTTTTAGTAGATTGGCTTTCCAATTCAATTTCCTATCCTATCCAAAATTTCTTATCAACAATTTCAAATGATACATTACTTGAAATAAAAATTTATTTTATTTCGAAATAACTTGTTATTTCAAATACGTAATTTATTTTTAAATTAGGCTATTGGACATCAAAGTTATGTTTGTACAAACGTTAAAAAAAAAAAATTGTTTGGTTAAAATTGAAGATAATAATGGCTTCCGAAAGAGTTCTTAAATGAGAAAAAAATAAATAATAATATAATATAATAATAACAATAATTAACGTGAATTTTCGGTTTGTTTACATACTTTGTTAATTAGATGGAGCTACAGTCCGGGGTCAACCTAGGCCTCAACCAGCAAGCCTCTCCAGTCGACTCGGTCATTAGCCAGCTGCCTCCAGTTGTGCGCGCCAAGTTGTGTGAAGTCATTTACCAATTGTTCGTGCCACCTAATGTGAAGCCTTCCCCAATCGCTTCAAAAAAAAAAAAAAACAAACAAATATTTGGCGCAACAGCTCTTTAAAGTGCCAGGGCCTAGCTTCTCGCAACCACTCATGTTGTCTGCGTTATATTTTTCACACGAATGGAAGAGACCTACAGTTTAATGCCGTATCCGAACGGCGATTTGAGAAGCTTTTTCGTGACAACAATACTCTCGGATTATTGTCAGACGCTCGCGAGAGGTGGGACCGTGAAAAAACTTTTTGGTGTTTTCTGGGATTCGAACTTGGAACCTCATGCGTAGTGATCCGACACACTAACCATTTACGCCTCGGCGCCCACAAATTGCTTCGTCCCTCAGAAATTGATTTGAAGACTTTTCGGGCCGGAGGGGCCCGCTTTACATGTCCAAGCCATCTGAGTCAGTGCATGCATACTCTCCTGGCTAGGTCGATATCTCGACCCCATTTCAATAGGGTCCATGTCTCTGCGCTATATAGCAGGACTGGGATGATTAGGGTCTTGTACAGGGCTACCTTAGTTGTTCGAGAGAGGTCTTTACTACTCAATTGCCTTCTCAGCCCAAAGAGATAGCGATTGGCAAGATTGATTCTTCGTTTAATTTCCTCACTGATGTCATTGCTCGAGTTTATAGCGGAGCCTAGGTAGACAAAATCCTCAACTACCTCAAAGTTATGAATGCTTGTCGTGACTTTCTGCCAATGTTGATTGCTCCTTTTTGTTGAAAGCATGTACTTTGTTTGTTGTCGTTCACCGTTACACCCACTTTTGCGGCGTCTACTTCAATACTCATGAACGCACCATTGATATCACAATATGTTCAAGTACGATGTTGAAGAAATCACATGACACAGCGTCACATTGCCCAAATCTTTTTTGACATTAAAGGGGTCTGTCAGATCGTTACCGACCTTGATGGAGGAGCGCCATAAGCAGATAGCAGCGGATAAATTTGGCAGGGATATCAAAAGTAGACATAGCTCTGTATAGCTCTTCTCCACATATACCTATTGTCGTGGGTATCGATTTTGTGTTCCTGGGTTTATCCAAGATCAGTCGTAGTGTGAATATTTGGTTAATGGTTGACTTTCCTGGTCTAGAACCGCACTGATATGGACCAATCAGTTATTAACAAACGGTTTTAGACATTCACACAACACGGCGGATAAGATCCTGTACCCGATATTTAGGAGACTGGTGTTCCAGTTAGGCGAGCCCCTTTTTTCAAGATCGGGAAAACGATGCTAAGGTTCCACTCATCGGGCATACTTTCGTCCTATCATATTTTACAGATGAGTTGGTGTATAATCCCTACAAATCAGCCCTCACTACTTTGAAGATTTCGGCGGCTAGGACGTCCTCTTCAGCAGTTTTATTTGACTTCAGCTTGGATATCGCAATTCTCACCTCGCCAAGGTCGGGTGGACGGAAGTGATGTCCATCAACGTACAAATTGAACCTTATTTTGCCTGACAGCGGGATTTTCGTCATGATCGCGGTTAAACAGTCTGCGGAAAAGTTTCTTCCATATCCTTAGCGCCGACTGCGATTTTACCACTATGTGCTCATCTTCGTTCTTGCAGGCTTCTGTTTTGGCTTTAAAGCCTTGGCATGTTCTATTACCCTTTGATAAAATTTCCGAGCATCACTTCTGCATTTTAGCCTCTGTATCGCTTCGATCGAGAGCTTCTTACTTTTTCTTTGTTAGAAGTCGATATTCTTCCTTTCTCTTCTGCTCGTATAGGTGGCGAGCAGCTCTGGTCTGAACAACGCCTGCTCGCCGGCATTCTTCATCAAACCAGGGCAACGTTGCCACTGGTTATCTGTACTGCTGCTGGCGGCATAGAACATCTTTCGAGATTGAGGGATACTCGATCGACAAAGGCTCTAATAGTTTCTTGCGATTGCAGTCGCTTGACGTCAAACCTTCTCACAATATTTCGATGATTTCGAACTGCACTGCATATCTGCATTCTTACCTTGGCTGCAACCAAGTAGTGATCCGATTCTACATTTGCTCCTCGTAATGTCCGGATATTTAATATACTGGATGAGTGCCTTCCATCGATCGCAATATAATCAATTCAGTTGACGGTTACATGCTCATTAGGTTGCCATGTTCTCTTGTGGATTCTAAAGCGAGGGAACTGCATGCTTGCTACTACAACGTTTCGAGCGCCCGCAAAGTCGATAAGGCTAATTCCACTGTCGGATGTATCCTCGTGTAGGCTATGTTTTCCGACTGTACCACCAAAGACGCTTTCCTTTCACAGAACAATCTTAACGTCATGGATAGGACATTGCTCAAAGGTTTGGTCGAGGAGCTCGTAAAAGTCATCTTTGGCGTCGCCATTGCTCTTCTTTGTGGGGGCATGAGCGCATATAAGGATAATGTTGACGAATCTAGTCTTGATGCGGATTGTCATGAGGTGTTCGTTTACATGCCGGAAACTTAACACTTGTTGCCTAAGTCGGTCCGGGCTTTTTGTAGCAATCGCCGTAGTAGATATTGCAGCTTTTCATCCTTCTTTTGCCCGGCCCGATCGTTGTCCCTTTTCCATTTGCCAGGGTCGTCAGCACCCAGATGTGCCTGCGCAAGTCCGAGTGTTCAGCTACACACATATCGTCAGACTTAGCATTAACATACGCTCATCGTTAGTTTACTATCAAATACTTATCCAGCGGGCACTAAGAGGTGACGATGCGATTTTGCCACGCCCTCGGTTTGCTTGCGTCCCATTTTAGGTAGGTTATGGTTGAAATAAGCGAATCTTCTTATACAGCACCGAAATAAAAATATTAGACCGTTTTTGAATTTATCTCAATTTACAAAATAGAGCTACATGAAAACGAAATTTAAAATTGTAAAGCAAGACTGAAAGCATAAAAACGAAATGTATTGTTTTCGTTCTTAGTCCTTGGCTTCCAAAATGCACGTCTTTGCATTATAAGTCTGCCGCTTCAAACAAAAGCCGTCAATCGCGCAAAGGTACATAGTTTTGAAAACAGTTGGCATTGAAAATCAAGCCAGTTTACCTTTCTGAGATTGTTCACGTTTATGATAGTTGAATTTTGGCGAAAATAAAGAAAGCCCTAATTCGTTATACGAGAAGCATTCGAAAATATTTGTTTACGTTATTTTTTTCCAACCTAAAATAAAACCTTGTTCACGTTTGATGGCTTCGTACAGGGTGTGTACAAGCCACCATTGGGCTTAAAGAATTAATAACGTTTTTCTATGTACGGTACATATCTGTACATATATTAAATTATATGCTTTTGTATCTCTACACCGCAGTTGTGCGTCCAGCGCTCACATACGGTTCACAATGTTGGACGATGTACAAAAAGTATGAGAGTAAATTAACGACAGCTGAGATGAAGATGCTTCGCATGACAGCAGGAGTGACAAAGCTTGATCGAATAAGAAGTTCGAAGATCCGTGGAAGCTTTCACGTCAAGGAAACCATCGTAAAGAAGATAGAGCGCGACCGGCTCAGCTGGTATTGCCACGTTCAAAGAAGAGATCATTTGATCCCTGTTAAAAAGGCAATATCAGTGCACGCTCCAAAGACATCGCGATGTAGGAAAGGTAGGCCTATAAACGCCTGGATCACACAAATGCGACGACATCGGCATTTCATTGGCCTCAGTAACCGAGTGATCCGAAATCGGCAGGTGTGCCGATATTTTCTGAGGTCAAATAGGCGTACCTCACAGGCGGATCAGTAGAAATGCGGTGGAGTGGTAGGGTTGTAATCCCTTATTAAAAAAAAAACTCCGCTGAAAAAAAAGGATGAAGAAGATGCTTTTGCATCATAAAATATGCAATATAAATTTTGTGTTAAATGATAAGGCTATCCAATGATGGGCACGATTTAAAACATTTTGCATAAGGATTTCAAACCATCTGGCTTACGCCCTCAAATTTCTGCACTGATGTTAGCTTGGAACTCGAGGACTATCTCAGACTTACTCCGTTCAAAGAAAAAAGTTGACTGTCGTAAAATCTAGCAAACGCGGCGGCCAATTACTTACTTACTTAGGTGGCGCTACAGTTCGGGGTGAACCTGGGCCTCAACCAACAAGCCTCTCCATTTAGCTCGGTCTTTAGCTAATTGCCTCCAGTTGCGCACTCCAAGTTGGTCGAGGTCCCCTTGAACTAGTGCGCGCCACCTACGGCGATAATTCCCTCTACTGCGTCATCCCTCGGGGTTAGATTCGAAGACTCTGCGGGCCGGAGCGTTGGTGTCCATTCGCTCTACATGTCCTAGCCATCTCCGACGTCCAATACGCAGTTTTTTGACTAGGTCGATGTCGCTGTACAGCTCGTATAGTTCGTGATTGAATCTTCTCCTCCAAAACCCGTCAACGCAAACGGGACCGAAAATCTTACGAAGAATTTTTCTCTCGAAGCGACCAAGGATATCTTCATCCTCTTTTAATAAAGTCCATGTTTCAGCGCCGTAAAGCAGGACTGGGATGATCAAGGTCTTATATAGAGTCTCCTTAGTTGTTCGAGAGAGGGCTTTACTGTTGAATTGCCTTATAAGACCAAAAAACAGCGATTGGCAAGAGTTATTCTTCGATTGATTTCTGCGCTGATTTTCTTTGCTGAATTTATAGCAGAGCCAAGGTAGACAAAGTCCCTTACTACCTCGAAGTTATAGCTGCCCACTGTGACGTTTTGTCCAATTCGTCGGTGTTGGCTTTCCCTTCTTGTTGACAGCATATACTTAGTTTTGTCCTCGTTTATTGCTAAACCCATTTTGGCCGCTTCCGCCTCAATGCTTGCAAAAGCACCGGTGACAGCCCGCTGAGATCTTCCGATAATGTCTATATCGTCGGCGTATGCAAGCAGTTGTACAGACTTGTAATAGATTGTGCCTCCGGTGTTGGCTTGTGAGTTCCGCACAATCCGTTCAAGTATAATATTGAAGAAGTCACATGACAGCGCGTCACCTTGTCTAAGGCCTTTTTGACATCAAAGGTCTCGGTGAGGTCATTACCGACCTTGATGGAGCAGCGAGCGTTCTCCATCGTCAGCCTGCACAGGCGGACAAGTTTGGCAGGGATGTCAAAACTAGACATGGCTCTATAAAGCTCTTCTCTATAGATGCTGTCATAGGCGGCCTTGAAATCGATAAAGAGGTGGTGAGTATCGATTTGGAATTCTTGGGTTTTCTCCAGGATCTGCCGAAGTGTGAAGATTTGATCGATGGTGGACTTTCCTGGCCTGAAACCGCACTGATAGGGTCCAATCAGGCTGTTGATAAAAGGTTTCAGGCGTTCACACAATATCGCAGAAAAGATCTTGTATGCGATGTTGAGGAGACTGATGCCCCTATAATTGGCGCAGTTGAGGGGGTCTCCTTTCTTGTGGATCGGGCAAACGATGCTGAGATTCTATTCATCAGGCATACACTCCTCTGACCAAATATTAGAAATGAGTTGGTGTATACACTCTACCAATTCATCCCCAGCTGCCTTGAAAAGTTCGGCCGGTAAACCGTCAGGTCCAGCAGCCTTGTTCGATTTTAGCTTGGATATTGCTATCCTCACTTCGTTTTGGTCAGGTGGACGGAAATTTTGACTATCATCGTCTATGTTGAATGGTTCATTCTGCCTGACAGCGGGATGTTGGTCTTCGTCGCCGTTATACAGTCTGCAGAAGTAGTTTTTCCATATTCTCAGCACCGACTGTGATTCTACTACGAGGTTTCCATTCTCATCTCTACAGGTTTCTGTACGGGTATTACTTCTCCGACACGTTCTTTTTACCTTTTGGTAAAACTTCCGTACATTGTTCCTGGAGTATAGACTCTCGATATTCTCAAACGCACGCTTCTCATGCTCTTTCTTCTTCTTTTGGAGAAGCCGATGTTCTTCCCGTCTCTTTTGCTCGTAGAGCTCACGAGCAGCTCTCGTCTTCCTTTGCAGCGCCGCTTTGTATGCCTCTTGTTTTGCTGCATGCACTCGCCGGCATTCTTCGTCAAACCAGGGGTTTCGCGGTGGTGGGCGAGCGAGACCCAGCACATCAGTCGCGGCGTTTCTGATGGCATGTTGGCAGCGTTGCCACTGGTCTTCGGCACTTGATGCTGGCGGTATAGGGGTGATTGAGAGATTTCGGGATACGCGTTCAGCGAAGAGTCTGGCGGTCTCTTGCGATTGTAGCTTTTCGACGTTAAATTTTCTCACAGTAATTCTACTTTGTTGCTCAGATTGGGATATCCGCATTCGTACCTTGGCTACAACAAGGTAATGATCCGAGTCTATGTTGGCCGCTCGGAAGGTCCGGACATCCAGAATACTGGAGGCATGCCTTGCGTCGATCGCAATATGATCAATTTGGTTGATCGTGACATGATCATTGGACCGCCATGTCTGCTTATGAATATCGAGATGAGGAAACCATGTGCTTGCTATGGTGACATTTCGCTCCACAGCGAAATCAATTAGCCTTAGTCCGTTATCAGACGTGGTGTCGTGTAGGCTATGCTTACCGACTGCTCTACCGAAGACGTCCTCCTTTCCTATTTTGGCGTTAAAATCGCCCAATACGATCTTAACGTCGTATTTAGGACATTGCTCGTATGTTTTGTCGAGGAGCTCGTAGAAACACTCTTTGGAGGCAGGGTCCTTTTCTTCTGTGGGGGCATGAACACATATTAGGCTTATGTTAGCGAATTTAGCCTTGATCCGGATCGTCATAATACGCTCGCTCACGTGTCGGAAGCTTAAGACTGCCGCGTATGACAAATCCGCATCCGAATAAGCGTTGCCTGTTGCCTCTGTAGCAATCACCGTAGTAGATGTCACAGTTTTTCATCCTCTTTTTGCCTGGCCCATCCCATCGCACTTCCTGGATGGCGGTAATATCTGCTTTATAGCAGTCTAGGGCCCCTGCTAGTTGTTCGGCTGCACGTGGTCTGTAAAGGGACAGAACATTCCACGTACAGATCCGAAGGTCGTTGTCCTTATTTCGTTTGCTGGGGTCGTCATTAGTTGGGTCATCCTTATCCGAGGCTTTTGGTTGTTTCGGAACCATGCGTTTTTTACGTGGTAGGGAAGTTACCCCGACGGCACAACCCCCAACCTGGAGGGCCAGTTCCTTAATTATTCCCCTAGGACGAGGGGCCGGGTACACCGGTGCCAGTAGTCCACTACGGGAGTATGAGCGCTGCCGTTGGCCCATTAAGGGCTCCTCCGCCACAATCTCTATTCCAATGTCCTGACCAACATTGGAAATTCCTTACCGACCTGTGATCCGAATACGTCGAAGCAGTTCGCGCAAGGTATTCACTAAGTTCAACCTAACTGGAACTATAGACGCCACCGTTGACTCCGTCTAGGGAATTCGTCCGCTGCCGCCTGGAACAGGAAGGAGTGCTCTAGTGAGAAAAGCACTCTTCCCCCCCTCTCTCATCTGCTGCCACCAAGAATCCGCCAAACGGGGTTGGTTACCCATTTCTTGGATTAAGGTACTAGGCACCCGGCTGTCACCGCGTGGAGGTTGAGAGTAGGAGGATTGTTGGCGGAAGTAGACCAGATAGGGGGAAGAGTGCTTTCTCACTAGAGTACGTCTTCTTGTTCCAGATGGCAGCGGATGAATTTTCTAGATGGAGTCAGCGATGGCGTCTATAGTTCCAGTTAGGTTAAATTTAGTGAACATCTCGCGCGAGCTGCTTCGACGTTTTCGGATCACAGGTCAGTAAGGAATTTCCAATGTTAGTTAAGACCTTGCAATAGAGATGGTGGCAGGGGAGCCTGAATGGGCCAACGGCAGCGCTCACGCTTCCGTAGTGGACCACTGGCACTGGTGTACCCGGGGTATAACAAAAGGAACTGGCCGTTCAGGTTGGGGGTTATGCTGTTGCGGTAACTTTTTTACCAGGTTTTTTTTTTACCGAAACAACCAAGTCTCGGATAAGGAAGATTAAACTGTTGACGACCCCAGCAAACGAAATAAGGACAACGACTTTCGGATCTGTACGTGGAATGCTCAGATCCTTAATACGAGTAGACCACGTGCAGCCGAACAATTAGCAGTCGCCCTAGACTGCTATAAAGCAGATATAACCGCCATCCAGGAAGTGCGATGGGATGGGCCGGGCAAAAAGAGGATGAAAAGCTGTGACATATACTACGGAGATTGCTACAGAGACAACAAGCAGCGCTTATTTGGATGCGGATTTGCTATACGCGGCAGACTTAGGCAAGAAGACTTAAGCTTCCGACACGTGAGCGAGCGTATCATGACTATCCGGATTAAGGCTAAATTCGCTAACATGAACAATTCGGAACAAAAGGACCCTGCCACCACAGATCGCTTCTACGAGCTCCTCGACAAAACGCTTGTACTGTCCTAAAGACGACGTTAAAATCTTATTGGGTGATTTTAACGCCAAAATATGAAAGGAGGACGTCTTCGGTAGAGCAGTCGGTAAGCATAGCCTACACGACACCACGTCTGATAACGGACTAACGCTAATTGATTTCGCTGTGGAGCGAAATGCCACCATAGTTAGCACATGGTTCTCTCATCTCAATATTCATAAGCAGACATGGTGGTCCAATGTAATGATCAACCAAGTTGGTTATATTGCGATCGTCGCAAGACATGCCTGCAGTATTCTGGATGTCCGGACCTTCCGAGCGTCCAACATAGACTCGGATCATTTCCTAGATGTAGCCAACGCTGCCACCAGGCCATCAGAAACTCCGCGATTGATGTGCTGGGTTTCGCTCGCCCACCACCGCGAAACCCCTGGTTTGACGAAAAATGCCGGAAAGTGCATGCAGCAAAACAAGAGGCATATAAAGCGGCGTTGCAAAGGAAGACCAGAGTTGCTCATGAGCTCTACGAGCAAAAGAGAGGGGAAGAACATCGGCTTCTCCAAAAGAAGAAGAAAGAGCATGAGAGGCGCGTGATCGAGAATATTGAGAGCTTATACTCCAATACTAATGTACGAAAGCTTTATGAAAAGGTAAAAAGATTGTGCCAGAGAAGCAATTACAAGGTCCTAATTTGTGGGCGCCGTGGCGTAAGTGGTTAGTGTGTCGGATCACTGCGCATGAGGTTCCAAGTTCGAATCCCAGAAAATACCAAAAAGTTTTTTCACGGTCCCACTTATAGCGAGCGTCTGACAAACATCCGAGAGTATTGTTGTCACGAAAAAGCTTCTTTAATCGCCGTTCGGATTCGGCATTAAACTGTATGTCCCTTCCATTCGTGTGAAAAATATAACGCACACAACATGAGTGGTTGCGAGAAGCTAGGCCCTGGCACTTTAAAGAGTTGTTGCGCCAAATATTTGTATTTGAGAAGCAATACCCGCACAGAAACTTGTTGAGATGAAAATGGAAACCTCGTAGTAGAATCACAGTCGGCGCTGAGAATATGGAAAAACTACTTCTGCAGATTGTATAACGACGACGAAGACCAACATCCTGCTGTCAGGCAGAATGAACCATTCAACATAGACTATGATAGTTCAAATTTCCGTCCACCTTACCAAAGCGAAGTAAGGCTAGCAATATCCAAGCTGAAATTCAACAAGGCTGCTGGACCTGACGGCTGAATGGAATCTCAGCATCGTGTGCCCGATCCACAAGAAAGGAGACCCCCTCAACTGTGCCAATTATATAGGCATCAGTCTCCTCAACATTGCATACAAGATCTTTTCTGCGATATTGTGTGAACGCCTAAAACCTTATATGAACAGCCTGATTGGCCCCTATCAGTGGGATTTCAGGCCAGGAAAGTCCACCATCGATCAAATTTTCACACTTCTTCAGATCCTGGAGAAAACTCAAGAAGTCCAAATCGATACTCATTATCTCTTTATCTCAATGAAAGTACTAGTTCTATGATTGCTCCCATTAAAATGCACGACTTAAAATATCAGATAAAGCGGTTAAAAGACAAAAAAGCTCCAGGTTTTGACCTGATCACTGCGGAAGTCCTGAAGCGACTGCCAAACAAAGGGTTAGTGAAACTCTTACAGTTAATGAATAAAACAATTAGCCTTGAGTATGTACCAAGCGTCTCGAAAGTAGCTGACGTGATAATGATCCCTAAACCAGGTAAAGACCCTCACGAGGTATCCTCATATAGACCAATATCGCTACGTCCGTCAACATCAAAGTTATTTGAAAGACTGATTTTTAAGCGTCTCAAACCAATCGTAGAATCAAGAAATTTAATCCCAAATCATCAGTTTGGCTTTCGAAGCAAACACTCCACGATAGAACAAGTCCACAGAATAACATCTGAAATCGAAAGAGCACTAGAAGAAAAAAAAGCATGCCCTGCTATCTTTTTAGATGTAGCACAGGCTTTCGATAGAGTATGGCATGAAGGTCTTCTCAATAAACTAAAAGTGTACCTGCCAGAACAGTACTTCCACCTAATGGAGTCTTATTTAACATCGCACTACTTCCGTATAAAACAAGAAAATTACTACTCTAAGCTAATGCAGATCGAAACCGGAGTTCCTCAAGGAAGCGTCCTCGGACCTCTGTTATACCTCCTTTATACTAAAGACCTACCTACAACACCCTACACCAAAACTGCAACTTTTGCCGACGACACGGCAGTCTTAGCAGTGGGAGATACAACGCTAGAATCGACGCAAAAGCTACAGGCTGCTACAGGACACCGCAACGGCACCGCAGATATGCCGCAGCCGCACCGTAGCCGCACACCGCAGCTGCACTGCAGCCGCACGGCAGGGACACCGCATCCGCGCCGCAGGGACACCACAGCCACACCGCAGGCACACCGCAGCCGCACCGCAGCCGCACCGCAGGGACACCGCAACGGCACCGCAGCCACACCGCAGCTGCACTGCAGCCGCACCGCCGGGACACTGTAGCCGCACCGCAGGGACACCGCAACGCCATCGCAGCCACACCGCAGCTGCACCGCGGCCACACCGCAGGCACACCGCAGCTGCACTGCAGTCGCACCGCAGGGAAACCGCAGCCGCACCGCAGGGGCACCGCGCTGACACCGCAGCTGCACCGCACCTGCACCGCAGGGACACCGCAGCTGCACTGCAGCCGCACCGCAGGGACACCGCAACTGCACCGCAGCCGCACCGCAGGGACACCGCAATGGCACCGAAGCCACACCGCAGGGACACCGCAGCCACACTGCAGGGGTACCGCAGGGACACCGCATCTGCACCACAGCCGCACGGCAGGGACACCGCAGCCGCACCGCAGGGGCACCGCAAGGGAACCGCAGCCACACCGCAGCTGCACTGCAGCCGCACCGCAGGGACACCGCAGCCGCACCGCTGCACTGCAGGGACAGCGCAACTGCACCGCAGCCGCACCGCACGGGCACAGCAGGGACACCGCAATGGCACCGCAGCCACACCGCAGCCGCAATGCAGGCACAAAGCAGCTGCACTGCAGCCGCACCGCAGGGACACCGCAGCCGCACCGCAGGGACACTGCAGCTGCACCGCAGCCGCACCGCAGGGACACCGCAACGGCACCGCAGCCGCACCGCAGCCACACAGCAGCCGCACCGCAAGGACACCGCAACCGAACCATAGCCGCACCGCAGCCACACCGCAGCCACACCGCAACGGCACCGCAGCCACACCCCAGCCGCACCGCAGGGACACCGCAACGGCACCGCAGCCACACCGCAGCCGCGCTGCATCCACACCGCAGGAACACCTCAGCCGCACCGCAGGGACACCGCAGCCGCACCGCAACCACACCGCAGCCGCACCGCAGGCACACCGAAGGGACATTGCACCCGCACCGCAGGGACAGCCCAGCTGCACCGCAGGGAGACCGCAACCGAACCGCAGCCGCACCGCAAGGACACCGCAACGGCACCGCAGCCACACCCCAGCCCCACCGCAGCCGCACCGCAGGAACAGCTCAGCCGCACCGCAGGGACAGCGCAGCTACGCCGCAGCAGCACCGCAGGCACACCGCAGCTGCACTGCAGCCGCACTGCGGGGACACCGCAGCCGCACCGCAGGAACACCGCAACGGCACCGCAGCCGCACCGCAGGGACACCGCAGGGGCACCGCAGCCGCACCGCAGGGACACTGCAACCGCACCGCAACAGCACCGCAGGCGCACCGCAGGGACAAAGCAACGCCACCGCAGCCACACGGCAGCCACACCGCAGGAACACCTCAGCCGCACCGCAGTGACACCGCAACTGCACCACACCGCAGCTGCACCGCAGCTGCACCGCAGGGACACCACAGCCATACCGTAGCCACACAGCAGCCACACCGCAGCTGCACTGCAGCCGCAACGCAAGGCCACCGCAGGAACACCGCAGGGACACCGCAACGGCACCGCAGCTACACTGCAGCCGCACCGCAGCCACACCGCAGGAACACCTCAGCCGCACCGCAGGGACAAGGCAGCTGCACCGCAGCCGCATCGCAGCCACACTGCAGCCGCACCGCAGGGGCACAGCAGGGACACCGCAATGGCACCGCAGGCACACCGCAGCCGCACCGCAGGGACACCGCAGCTGCACCGCAGCCGCACCGCTGTGACACCGCAACTGCACCGCAGCCGCACCGCAGCCACACCGCAGCCGCACCGCAGGCACACCGCAGGGGCACCGCAGGGACACCGCAGCAGCATACTGCGGTGTGGCTGCGGTGCGGCTGCAGTGTAGCTGCGGTGCCGTTGCGGTGTCATTGCGGTGTTCCTGCTGTGGCCCTGCGGTGCGGCTGCGGTGTCCCTGCGGTGCCCCTGCGGTGTCCCTTCGGTGTGGCTTCGGTGCAGCTGCGGTGCCGCTGCGGTGCGGCTGCAGTGCCGTTGCTGCGTCCCTGCGGTGCGGGTGCGGTGCAGCTGCGGTGTCCCTGCGGTGCGGCTGCGGTGCAGCTGCGGTGTGCCTGCGGTGCAGCTGCGGTGAGGCTGCGGTGTGGGTGCGGTGCGGCTGCGGTGCCGTTGCGGTGCGGCTGCGGTGTGCAGGCGGTGCGGGTGCGGTGGCCCTGCGGTGTGGCTGCGGTGCCGTTGCGTTGTCCTTGCGGCGCGGCTGCGGTGCGGCTGCGGTGTGGTTGCGGTGTCCCTGCGGTGCAGCTGCAGTGTGGCTGCGGTGTGGCTGCGGTGGCGTTGCGGTGTCCTTGCGGTGCGGCTGCGGTGTGGTTGCGGTGTCCCTGCGGTGCGGCTGCAGTGTCCCTGCGGTGCAGCTGCAGTGTTCCTGCTTTGCGGCTGCGGTGCAGCTGCGGTGTCCCTGCGGTGCGGCTGCGGTGCAGCTACGGTGAACCTGCGGTGCGGTTGCGGTGTCCCTTCGGTGCAGGTGCGGTGGGGCTGCGGTGTGGCTGCGGTGCCGTTGCAGTGTCCTTGCGGTGTGGCTGCGGTGCCGTTGCGGTGTCCCTGCGGTGTCCCTGCGGTGTCCCTGCGGTGCGGCTGGGGTGTGGCTGCGGTGCCGTTGCGGTGTGGCTGCGGTGTGGCTGCGGTGTGGCTGCGGTGCGGCTATGGTTCGGTTGCGGTGTCCTTGCGGTGCGGCTGCGGTGTGGCTGCGGTGCGGCTGCGGTGCGGCTGCGGTGCCGTTGCGGTGTCCCTGCGGTGCGGCTGCGGTGCAGCTGCAGTGTCCCTGCGGTGTGGCTGCGGTGCGGCTGCGGTGTCCCTGCGGTGCGGCTGCATTGCAGCTGCTTTGTGCCTGCATTGCGGCTGCGGTGTGGCTGCGGTGCCATTGCGGTGTCCCTGCTGTGCGGCTGCGGTGCGGCTGCGGAGCAGTTGCGGTGTCCCTGCAGTGCAGCTGCGGTTTCCCTGCGGTCCCCCGGCGGTGCGGGTGCGGTGTCCCTGCGGTGCGGCTGCAGTGCAGCTGCGGTGTGGCTGCGGTTCCCTTGCGGTGCCCCTGCGGTGCCCCTGCGGTGCGGCTGCGGTGTCCCTGCCGTGCGGCTGCGGTGCAGCTGCGGTGTCCCTGCGGTACCCCTGCAGTGTGGCTGCGGTGTCCCTGCGGTGTGGCTTCGGTGCCATTGCGGTGTCCCTGCGGTGCGGCTGCGGTGCAGTTGCGGTGTCCCTGCGGTGCGGCTGCAGTGCAGCTGCGGTGTCCCTGCGGTGCGAGTGCGCTGCAGCTGCGGTGTCAGTGCGGTGCCCCTGCGGTGCGGCTGCGGTGTCCCTGCGGTGCGACTGCAGTGCAGCTGCGGTGTGCCTGCGGTGTGGCCGCGGTGCAGCTGCGGTGTGGCTGCGATGGCGTTGCGGTGTCCCTGCGGTGCGGCTACAGTGTCCCGGCGGTGCGGCTGCAGTGCAGCTGCGGTGTGGCTGCGGTGCCGTTGCGGTGTCCCTGCGGTGCGGCTGCGGTGTGCCTGCGGTGCGGCTGCGGTGTGCCTGCGGTGCAGCTGCGGTGCAGCTGCGGTGTGGCTGCGGTGTGGGTGCGGTGCGGCTGCGGTGCCGTTGCGTTGTCCTTGCGGCGCGGCTGCGGTGCGGCTGCGGTGCGGCTGCGGTGTGGTTGCGGTGTCCCTGCGGTGCAGCTGCCGTGTTTCTGCGGTGCGGCTGCGGTGCAGCTGCCTTGTCCCTGCGGTGCGGCTGCGGTGCCGTTGCGGTGTCCCTGCGGTGCGGTTGCGGTGCGGTTGCGGTGTCCCTGCGGTGCAGCTGCGGTGTGGCTGCGGTGCGGCTGCGGTGCGGCTGCGGTGTGGCTGCGGTGCGGCTGAGGTTTCCCTACGGTGTGGCTGCGGTGCTGCTGCGGTGTCCCTGCGGTCTGCCTGCGGTGTCCCTGCGGTGCCCCTGCGATGCGGCTGCGGTGTGGCTGCGGTGCCGTTGCGGTGTCCCTGCGGTGCAGCTGCGGTGCGGATGCTGTGCGGCTGCGGTGCCCCTGCGGTGCGGGTGCGGTGTCCCTGCATTGCGGCTGCGGTGTGGCTAAGGTGCCGTTGCGGTGTCCCTGCGGTGTGCCTGCGGTGCGGCTGCGGTGTTCCTGCGGTGCGGCTGCGGTGCGATTGCGGTGTCCCTGCGGTGCGGCTGCAGTGTCCCTGCGGTGCGGCTGCGGTGTCCCTGCGGTGCGGCTGAGGTGTTCCTGCGGTGCGGGTGCGGTGCTGTTGCAGTGTCCTTGCGGTGCGGCTGCGTTGCGGTTGCGGTGTAGCTGCGGTGCCGTTGCCGTGTCCTTGCGGTGCAGCTGCGGTGCCGTGGCGGTGTCCTCACGGTGCGGCTGCGGTGCGGCTTCGGTGTAGCTGCGGTGTCCCTGCGGTGCAGCTGCGGTGTGGCTGCGGTGCGGCTGCGGTGCGGCTGAGGTTGCCCTACGGTGTGGCTGCGGTGTCCCTGCGGTGTGCCTGCGGTGTCCCTGCGGTGCGGCTGCGGTGTGGCTGCGGGGCCGTTGCGGTGTCCCTGCGGTGTTCCTGCGGTGCAGCTGCGGTGTGGCTGCGGTGCAGCTGCGGTGTGGCTGCGGTGCGGCTGCGGTGCGGCTGCGGTGTGGCTGCGGTGCGGCTGAGGTTTCCCTACGGTGTGGCTGCGGTGCCGTTGCGGTGTCCCTGCGGTGCAGCTGCGGTGCGGCTGCTGTGCGGCTGCGGTGCCCCTGCGGTGCGGGTGCGGTGTCTCTGCATTGCGGCTGCGGTGTGGCTGCGGTGCCGTTGCGGTGTCCCAGCGGTGTGCCTGCGGTGCGGCTGCGGTGTGGCTGCGGTGTGGGTGCGGTGCGGCTGCGGTGCCGTTGCGGTGTCCCTGCGGTGCGGCTGCGGTGCATCTGCGGTGTTCCTGCGGTGTGGGTGCGGTGCGGCTGCGGTGTGCAGGCGGTGCGGCTGCCGTGCCCCTGCGGTGCGGCTGCAGTGTCCCTGCAGTGCGGCTGCAGTGTTCCTGCGGTGTGGGTGCGGTGTCCCTGCGGTGCGGCTGCGGTGCGGCTGCGGTGCGGCTGCGGTGCAGCTGCGGTGTACCTGCGGCGCAGCTGCGGGGGGGCTGCGGTTTGGCTGCGGTGTCGTTGCGGTGTCCTTGCGGTGCGGCTGCGGTGTCCCTACGGTGCGTTTGCAGTGCAGCTGCGGTGTTCGGCTGCGGTGCCGTTGCGGTGTCCTTGCGGTGCGGCTGCGGTATAGCTGCGGTGCGGCTGAGGTGTTCCTGCGGTCCGGCTGCGGTGTGGCTGCGGTGCTGTTGCGGTGTCCTGCGGTGCGGCTGCGGTGCGGTTGCGGTATCCCTGCGGTGCGGCTGCAGTGTCCCTGCCTTGCGGCTGCGGTGTGGCTGCGGTGTCCCTGCGGTGCGGCTGCAGTGCAGCTGCTGTGTAGGGTGCGGTGTCCCTGCGGTGCGGCTGAGGTGTTCCTGCGGTGCGGGTGCGGTGCCATTGCAGTGTCCTTGCGGTGCGGCTGCGGTGCGGCTGCGGTGTAGCTGCGGTGCCGTTGCGGTGTCCTTGCGGTGTAGCTGCGTTGCCGTTGCGGTGACCTCGCGGTGTGGCTGCGGTGTAGCTGCGGTGTCCCTGCGGTCCGGCTGAGGTGTTCCTGCGGTGCGGGTGCGGTGTGGCTGCGGTGCCGTTGCGGTGTCCATGCGGTGCATCTGCGGTGGCTCTGCGTTGCGGCTGCGGTGTGGCTGCGGTGTCCCTGCGGTGCGGCTGCAGTGTCCCTGCAGTGCGGCTGCAGTGTTCCTTCGGTGTGGGTGCGGTGTCCCTGCGGTGCGGCTGCGGTGCGGCTGCGGTGTCCCTGCGGTGCGGCTGCAGTGCAGCTGCGGTGTGGCTGCGGTGTCCCTGCGGTGCAGCTGCGGTGTCCCTGCGGTGGGGTTGCGGTGTCCCTGCGGTGCCACTGAGGTGTTCCTGCGGTGCGGCTGCGGTGTGGCTGCGGTGCCGTTGCGGTGTCCTTGCGGTGCGGCTGCGGTGTGGTTGCGGTGTCCCTGCGGTGTGGCTGCAGTGTTCCTGCTTTGCGGCTGCGGTGCCCCTGCGGTGCGGCTGCGGTGTCCCTGCGGTGCGGCTGCGGTATTCCTGCGGTGCAGCTACGGTGTCCCTGCAGTGCGGTTGCGGTGCAGCTGCGGTGGGGCTGCGGTGCCGTTGCAGTGCCATTGCGGTGTCCTTGCGGTGCGGCTGCGGTGCGGGTGCGGTGTCCCTGCGGTGCGGCTGCGGTGTGGCTGCGGTGGCGCTGCGGTGTCCATGCGGTGCGGGTGCGGTGCGGGTGCGGTGTAGCTGCGTTGTCCCTGCGGTGCGGCTGAGGTTTTCCTGCGGTGTGGCTGCGGTGCGGTTGCAGTGTGGCTGCAGTGCTGCTGCTGTGCGGCTACGATGCGGTTGCGGTGCGGCTGCGGTGCAGCTGCGGTGTGGCTGCGGTGTCCCTGCGGTGCGGCTGCGGTGTCCCTGCGGTGCGGCTGCGGTGCGGTTGCGGTCCGGGTGCGGTGTCCCTGCGGTGCCCCTGCGGTGTGGGTGCGGTGTGCCTGGGGTGCGGCTGCGGTGTAGCTGTGGTGCCGTCGCGGTGTCCTTGCGGTGCGGCTGCGGTGGCGCTGCGGTGTCCCTGCGTTGCGGCTGAGGTGTTCCTGCGGTGCGGCTGCGATGCGGCTGCGGTGTGGCTGCGGTGCCGTTGCGGTGTCCTTGCGGTGCGGCTGCGGTGCGGCTGCAGTACAGCTGCGGTGTACCTGCGGTGCGGCTGCGGTGCAGCTGCGGTGTCCCTGCGGTGCTGGTGCGGTGTCCCTGCGGTGTGCCTGTGGTGTCCTTGCGGTGCGGGTGCGGTGTCCCTGCGGTGCGGCTGCGGTGTTCTTGCCTTGCGGCTGCAGTGTCCCTGCGGTGCGGCTGCGGTGCGGTTGCGGTATCCCTGCGGTGCGGCTGCGGTGCAGCAGCGGTGTGGCTGCGGTGCGGTTGCGGTGTCCTTGCGGTGCGGCTGAGGTGTTCCTGCTGCCTTGCGGCTGCGGTGTGGCTGCGGTGCCGTTGCGGTGTCCTTGCGGTGCGGCTGCGGTGTCCCTCCGGTGCGGCTGCAGTGTCCCTACGGTACAGCTGCGGTGTTCCTGCGGTGCGGTTGCGGTGTCCCTGCGGTGCGGCTGCGGTGCGGTTGCGGTGCCCCTGCGGTGCAGTACCTCTTTTTGTTAAATACATTACCACTTTTTGTTACAACTCGGCCATCCTATTCCTTAACCTCGCTCTCGAGGTCACCGTCGTCGTCGTCTCCGTAGTCGCACTCGCCCCCAGAAACTCCCTCATCCGGAAGTTCGCACCAGCGCTTTATGCGATCAGCTGCCATCACGGTGTTTCGTTTAAGCTGGGTCCGCTGCATGTCAGGTATGTCTTCCACCACATAGCGATCGCTCGTGAGGATCTTGGAATTGATATATGGCCCTTTGTACTCTGGCTCCAATTTGCGAGAATCGCCGGTGGAACCAGAGTCGTTCTCGAGCGGTACGAGATCATCCACGGCATACTGAGTAGGTTGCCGATGCCTGGCATCGAACCTAGTCTTCTGTCGATGTTGGGCTTGGCTGATGTTTTGCAGTACCTCGCGGCGTCGTTGCCCCATCTTTTGGAATCTGTTAACGCTCGCTCCTCCCATTCCAACAGCAGCTTTTCCCCCAGGATGCTTCTCGGAGTATAGGCGAAGAGAAGATCATGTGGGCTCGCTCGTGTTGTACAATTGCGGGCACTATTCAGTCCCCACTGAATATCGCGTAAATGGCTTGCCCAGTCTTCTCCTCTTCCTGTCCCATGAATGCATTTGAGTGACGCCAAGATGGTGCGGTTGCCCCTCTTTGCCTGCCCATTGGCTCTGGGCATCTTCACCGCCGTCTGAATATGCTGGACAAAACTGGATCGGTTATGATCCTCCTCGCTATCTGCCCCCCTGTTTGCTTAGACCTGCCGTTATAATCTCCTCCGATATATCGCGCATCACTATAGTCAGCATACTGATGAGTTCCGTTATCTCGTCTGCCAGTAGGAGCCTCACCAGCACCCATGTGCACTTTGTTGTCGCAGTTCCTGCCACTTCGGTGCACTCCGCCAGCGCCCCCACTCGCGTGATCACTGGCAGCATCCAAACACGTGTGCAATCCGTCACCCTGCATACCAGCCCCAGGGATGTTGGCACACTTGTTCCCCCGCACCGTTTCCTCGAGCATCTGCCTCAAAGCTCGCAACTCTTTTCGCAGCTCCTCGACCTCGCTGTCGTTGCCGCTTCGTTTGCCACTGACTCTCTTCTGCCTGCTTTTTGTGCAGCCCACCAACCGCTCCGCCGATCAATCTGCCTTCGTCTTTCACTTCCTCGCCATTTGCCAATTTGTAACCCCCCTACAGCTTTCTCTTCAGCACAGCCCCACCGTTGTTGTCATTCTCTCTACCACTGAATTCACCTCGGTCGATGCCATCGATGTCGCTACAGCCGCCTACCTGCAGTTTCTTCGGCAACGTGGTAACGTGCGAAGCACCGTCGCCCTGTATCTCCCTCATTTCCTCAAATGTCAGGAGACGCGCTACCAGCTCTTCCTTGACCACACCAACTTCTAGTCCGCGTTCTCTCAATTCTTCCCGCCGCCGTCCAGTCTGCTATGTCATCAATTTACTCCCGGCGCCTGTATCCGATGCGCCAATGCACCGGCAAAGTGGCGCAACAACTCTTTAACTGGCAGGGCCTAGCTTCTCGCAACCACCCGCATAGTCGCTGTCCTTGTTGTGTGTACCAATCGCCGTAGTAGATGTCATCATACTCCCTTTGCCAGGCCCATTCCATCGCACTTCTTGGATGGCGCTGATATCTGCTTTGTAGCAGACTAGAGCCTCCGCAAGTTGTGCTGCTGCACGTAGTTTGTAGACGGACCTAACGTTCCACGTGCAGACTCGAATGGCCTTGTCCTTATTCCGTTTGCCAGGGTCGTCAGCAGTAAAATCATCCGTATCCGGGGCTGTTGGTTGCTTCGTAACTAGAGTCCTTTTAGGGAAGTTAGCCCGACAGCACAACCGGCCGGGTATACCGGTGTCAGTAGTCCACTACGGGAGTATGAGCGCTGCCGTTGTCCCATTAAGGCCTCCTTCGCCATCTGACTAAACTTGGAGATTCCTTACCGACCTGTGATCCGAATATGTTGAAGCAGTTTCATGAGCTGCTGTAGACGGCCACCATCAACTCGTCCGCTGTCGTCTGGAACAAGTCGTCGTCTGTTGCGCCCAAGAGCTTCCAAAGCGATTGGTTACCCAATCTCTGACCCAGCAGTTCCGAACGTAAAGCTGAAGAGTAGGAGTGGCTAGGCCTAAGCTAGATGAGAACTATCATCCCCTGTTGAGCACCATCTGTATCTTTTTTTTCATTTTAGAAAGACGATCGTATGGAGTTAATGTAAGCCTCAGCGTCTGTACAAAGATTGAAAACGATGACGAAAGTCAAGGAAGCAACGTACGTTGTACGTTCCAGTCACCACATAAACAATCTGGATACAGCTATTAATAGGGTAAGTACCACTGCATGCAAATGTGTTTCGTAGATATGTAGTCCAACTATCTGGTTCGGTAAAATAGCTACCCGCTTAGGTTGCTTTACTTCGAAGTCCGTGTCCAGGGTGCTATGCTTTCGTTTAGTTTTTGCTTGTTTTACTTGTTATACCGCTGGGAGGTGGTAATCTTCAAAAGACGGGGATTTGTACATCCACTAACCATTTCTCCCTTCTCCCAGCGGTACAGCCTTGTTGGCATTTCATCGCAGAGGATGTTCTGACTTTGGATTCGTCTTAGTCTTGCTGGACTCTGTTCTCTCACGCTCCAGTACTTTCAGCCTATTTCTTACTTAGGGTGCGCTACAGTATGGAGTGGACCTGAGCCTCAACCAAAAAACCTCTCCAGTCAGTCCGGTTGCGAGCTAACTGCCTACAGTTGCGCATGCCAAGTTGGTTGGGGTACCCATCCACTTGTTTGCATCACCTAGCGCGAGGTCGTTCTCTACTGCGCCGTCCATCTGGCGCGGATTCAAAGATCTGTACAGTGGCAAAGAAAGTTGGTTGTGTCTTCCTGAACCTCCTTGTCACCACAGCCCCTGCAAAGGTTTTCGTCTGTCCCCGTAATGTCTCCCATAAGAGTGGAGAGAGATTTTTTGTACCCCTCCGCATAAGCCTTACTTTGTCGAGTACAGGCCATAGCTTCCTTGTGGTGATACAAGCATCTAGAGAGGTCCACCTGTTGTTCGCCTCCCGGCTTCGACTTTAAGTTGTGCAAGACGGGATGTACACTAAGGGTCGGAATGATCTGAGTTTAGTGTCGAGCCTCCCCTTGTCAGTTTGTCGGCTTTGTTGTTTCCTGGTATGACCTCATGTCCAGGGACCCAGTAGAGCCTAACCTTGTGCTGTGTTCCAAGCACCTTGAGCTCTTCTCTTTCTGTAGCAGATGCTTGATGTATGATGATGATGTATATTGTTGAGACGTGCAAGTGCACTGCGACCTATAAAAGATCTATTGTGCCCCCCTTACTAAGGTTCTAGCCGATGATATACTCGGTCTAGAGCACTTCCTCCAGTCCAGCTGCTACAGCAAACCGGAGTATCTTCAGTGCGAAGATAAATCCGTTTCTGAAAGGAGGTAGGCACCAAGGTGATTCCTTATGCTTGCTTTTATTGCTTCCTGGCTGTGGATGAAAAGGGTGATATCCTCCTCTGGTATTGCCTCCATCGCAGTCTGCTATTGTCGCTGCTAGGACCTCTGCTGTAGTTTGGAAGCCAAACTGACATGGAAATTCCTAGTGGTTTAGAGAAATGCCTGCGCTAACGGTGGATGCTCTACCGCTTTTCCATTCTTCCCTGCTCGGGTAGGTGCTTAGAAATGGTCGCGTAAAGTTGCCTGGATATCTCTGCAGCTATCTGTCTGGCTTGATCTTCAGCCACTAACAGCTACCGATGTTTAAACAAAGATGTCTAGCGGAAGCAGGTTGAGAATGGCCTTGAGTCCTGCTTTTGGTGTTGTTCTCATTGCTCTGATGGTACCAATGCACGCTAGTCTTTGTAATTTTGTGATGGTTGGTGGCTTACCACCATGCAATGCTACCGTCAGTCAGTATAGGCCTTGCTATAGCCGTGTACATCCATGGGATGGTTTTGGGATTCGATCCCATTCTTCTCACTGCTCAAGCGTCTGCGATGTGAAGGCGGTTCCTCGGTCAGTGACGATCCTTCGGGTCAATCCAAAATAGCTAGCCACTTCGTTCGGCACACTAAGAACCCCAACAACGGGAAAACTCCAACAACGGGAAAACTCCAACGAGCTTTGAACAATGTATGCGAATGGACAAAAACCTGGCGAATAGTCCTCAATGAGACAAAATCAACGCATGTCAATTTTACGTTGAGAAAGATAAACAACTTACCTATATCCATTAACTCGGTACAAATACCTTACGCAAACGAAGCAAAATATTTAGGAATGACCCTAGACGCAAAACTTAAGTGGAAACCACACGTTAAAAAGAAGCGCGAAGAGCTCGAAATCAGATTTAGAGAAATGTATTGGCTACTCGGAAGATACTCGAAGTTAAGCATATACAACAAACTGCTTCTGTATAAGCAAGTGCTAAAACCGTCTTGGACATATGGTATACAACTTTGGGGTTGTACCAAACCAAGCAATATGGCTCTACTGCAAGCATTTCAAAATAAAATGCTAAGAGCAATCGTGAATGCTCCTTGGTATATAAGGAATAGTGATATTCACAGAGATCTAGGAATTGCTACCGTGAGGGACGAAGTAACAAACTTTGCTCGCAAACTTCGTACCCGTCTTCGTGTTCATTGCAATAATGAAATAATTCGTACTATGGACGTGACAAGCCTTGAGCGCCGACTACAAAGAACAAGACCTTTCGACCTAGCGCCGTAAGGAAAAACCGCATGTAATGACGGTATTAGTAGGTGCCTTCACTGGAAAGCTACCTACCTAACGCGATTAACACTACAGAAGCGTAAACTACTCGTTAAGGCAACTTAGTCGTAGTCATCACAAAAAATGAAAAAATGAGAAGAACGAATTTCCTACTACTATGAGTACGCGCAGCCGGTTCTCATAGTACCTCTCTGAGGGGGTGAGGTTTAGCCCGTAGGCATATACTGACTAGCACTGATGGCATTGTCAGATATGTGAATCGGGCATAACCAATGGTACGGACCATTGGTATCTTTTGAAGATTCCTGCACCTCCAGGCGCAACCAAAAAAAAAAAAAAAAAAGAACCCCTATACTGTTGGTGGTTTTTACGGCTCATAGTGTGGTGTACTTGGTGAAGTTGTCGACCATGGCCAGAACGTATCTGGTTCCGCCTTTCCCCTTTGTAAATGGTCCAAGGTGATCCAAGTGATCTTCTTCTTCTTCCTTTTATGAGCGAGGCTATGATCCGCAAACAAGGGATAACAACCCTCCCACTTCACCGCATTTCTACTGATCCGCCTGTGGGGCTCGCCAAGGTGATCCAAGTGTACCGTGTCGAAGGGGAGAGGAACGCGTTATATGCTGTGGAGTTTGCACTCAGACTTGCCCCCTCTCCTCTTTCCGTAAGCGCACTCAAGGCACGACTTGATGTGGCTCCTTCATCTTTGGGAACCAAAACATCTGCCTTATCCTCTCCAGTGTCTTCTCGTCACCAAGGTGTCCCACGTTGTCGTAGCATATTTTGAAAATTCGCCTTGAGGACCACTCTCGGCATTGCCCACATTTCGGAACAGCCGATGCCCTATAACAAGATAGTCCTTCTGTAGCTGCGTTCTTTTCCAAAGTCATCTCAGTTGCCTTCAACGTGGAAATTACGTCGTATAGCATCCGGTTACGCCACTGCATGGTACCCACCCAATCCTCGGCGGAGATATTGACATTCAGGATCAGCGCAGATGCCTCCTCCACTGCTCGCCTTCCATAGGTTGTCGGCTTAAGGCGTCAACATGGCTGATGAACTGTTTCGTAGTCGAACTCTTGGAGTTTGAGTCACCATCGTCCCATCCAGGGAATCAATTGCTGGTCGCAACTATGGCCTCACAGTCCGTGTATCATATCATACCCTATTCTATACTCACCACATGTATTCTAATTTACCATATTATCTATTCGCCTTGGTTATTTACTTCTTTACATGTACATAAGCATCTAACCTATTGTTCTTAGAGAGCTTCAAGCTCGCCAATATAATGAAATAAAGTGAGTTGAATTATAACAAGCGACGAGTAAGGTCGTCTTGCGTGATCATTGTCACAGTTGGGTCTTTTCTTTCCCTTCGGGACTACATGTTTTAATCCACATTTTCTGGTCCTTCGAGCCGGATAGAACAATGTACTGACCTTTCATTCGGGAAATTCTAAAACAATTTAATTGGATTTATTAAATAACGTGGATTTTTCACAAACTTTGGTGTAAAGTCCATTTAGTGCAATATACATTAATGCATGTACACCGGTACATATATTATTGGATTTCTATGAGCGAAATCACTCAATACCTATATACTGAACTTAAGCTTGTGTTAGTGGACAGTACTTTCACTAGAGTCGTCTTATATTAGCGGTTTATTTTGCGGTGCTATCGTACCCTCGCATCGTCTGCAGTCTAATTACGGGTTACAAAAATCAGCTAATTTTGCCATGGAAGAGTTATGGAAAAAACAAAACAGCGCAATGAGTTTAATTAATAATTTTCGGGTTAACTTCAATAAAGTCGGCAAAGCAACTCGTACAACAGGGTATATCAAAACGCGAATTGATCTCCTTAAAGGATACTGGCTTAAATTCCAACAAATACACGATGACTTGCTAATAAAAGGTGACCAGAAGGAAGATTATTTCGTAAAAGATAAGTATACAGAAATAGAAAATGTCTTTTGTGAAACTTTGGGATACTTAACAGATCAGCTTGATGAGAAGGTGGTAGCATAGACTTCACCGAGCAACGACTCCACAAAACCTCAGCAAGTCATGCCCTTTCAGCTACCAAAAATCAACCTTCCTATGTTTTCGGAGGATTATTTGTCGTGGATGTCATTTCGTGACTTGTTCACGAGCATTGTTCATACGGCACCAATTTCAAAGGTGGACAAGTTGTCCCATCTAAAGGGGCATCTCACGGATGAGGCGGCACTTCTATTAAAGAACATTGCCCTTGAAGAAGCCAACTATGACGTCGCGTGGATATTGTTGAAGAGTCGCTACGAGAACGAGCAAATCATAGTCATGACTTACTTAAGAAAGTTCACCACGCTCCCAGTATCGAAAGGAGAAACCATCGGCGAAGTCAGACGTTTATTAGATATAACACAAGACATGCTCGACGCTTTAAAGAATCTAAGGAGGCCAGTTGATCAGTGGGACGATTGGAACATTTTCTATCTTACTTCCAAACTGGATCCTACAAACCGCAAGGATTACTTTACTTACTTACTTAGATCCTTAAACCCCTCGGGGGCCATAGGGCGTCAACTACGCCTGCGCACCATCTTGTTCGAAGCTCTGCAACGCGTTTGAGCTGCCTCCAACTCATTCCTAAAGAGCTCGATTCCTCCTCAACTGTTCTGCGCCACGTTTGCCTAGGGCGTCCCTGCTATTCTGCCAGCCTGGCTGAGCGGATTCCACTGCATGGCGTATTTCGCAATGGAGTTGTCTTCGCGCCGTAGGGTGTGTCCAATCCATTGTCACTTTCTTCTTCGTACAGTAATGCTTATAGGTTCTTGGCCTGCTCTCGTATAAAGTTGTTCGTTGGAGATGCGGTTCGGCCAAAAAATCCTCAACACGATTCTTAAGCATTTGTTTGCGAAGACTTGTAGCTTGCGTGTGTTAATCGTGTCCACCTTCCAGGTACTGCACCCATAAAGCAGCACTGATTCTACGTTGGAGCGGAACAGTCTTAGGTTGGTTCTTAAGCTAATAACATTAGCTTCTCCAGATTTTGGACAGCATTCCGAATGCAGCTTTAGCCTTCCCGATTCTGCTGCACACATCCACATCGGTGGAAAGTTATCAACTTTCTCGATTTCCTGTCCGGCAATGTAAAGTTGAGCGCGGTTGTTAGAAGAAGTGCTCAGGGCTTTTGTTTTGGCTGTGTTTATTCTTAAACCCACTTTGTTTGCCTCAGCTTCTAGATTTTGGGCCATCAAATGAAGATCCATTATTCGATGTGAAAGTACACAAACATCATCAGCGTAATCTAAGTGTTTAAGGTAAGATGTCATCGTCCAACGAATTCCGGAGTTAGCTTCCGTCAATGCTGCACGGAGTACATCGCTGATAACCACCAAGAACAACAGTGGGGACAGTATGCACCCTTGACGTACTCCACTTTGGACTTCAAAATCCTCCGACACCTTACCATTGTGCACGACGTGACACTTACCGCCTTCGTATGTAGCCTTGATAATAGCTATAAGTTTTTCTGGAATTCCTCTCCTGCGCAAGGCCAACCAGATAGCATCTCGATTCAAGCTGTCGAAAGCCTTTTCGAAGTCGATAAACAGTAAATGTAGCGGAGACCTATACTCAACGCATTGTTCGATTATGATCCGTAAGATGTTTATGTGGTCGATGCAGGAGGATCCAGCGCGAAAGCCTGCGTGTTCGACATCGAGAGTTGAATCTAAATGTTCTTTAATTCGTTTTAGAATTATTTTAGATATTATTTTGGCCACGGCTGGAAGAACGCATATGCCTCTCCAGTTACCGCAATCCATCAAGTTTCCCTTCTTTGGAAGTTTAATGATCATCCTCCTTTTCCACTCCTGTGGAAATTGTTCGCTATCCCAAGCTCTCCGTATTAGGGGATGCAGCAAATCTGCCAATGTATTTGGCGCCGCTTGAAATAGCTCGGCAGGGATGCCATCAATACCCACCGCCTTGTTCTTCTTGAGGGACTTGATTGCTGTTATTATCTCGGTTTTACTGGGAGGTACGGTGCGAATTCCGGAATTTGTTGCTTCGAACTGCTCATTCGAATTCAAGATCATACCGCCATCTTCTAAGTGATTTAGCACTGTAGCAAAATGTTCTCTCCATCTAGTGAGCTGATCCTCATCCGAAATCAGAAGGTTACCGTCTAGACTCTTCACTGGATGTTGTTTGGAGATTCGACCACCAATGAGCTCCTTAGTGATGCTATAAACAGTCCTACTGTCGCACCTACTCGCTGCTTCTACAGCCCTTGAGGCCAGTAAGTTGACATATTGACGTTTGTCACGTCTCACACTACGCTGCACTTCTTTCTTCTTCGCACGGTATTGGGTTTCAAGCTCGGTTCTCTCTACTGCTGAGGCCGCTGCAATCCGAGCCTTGATTGCTGTACGCTCATCGATCCGTCTCCAGGTGTCTGTAGAAAGCCATGTGTGGTGGTGTTTCTGCTTTTACGTGCGTGCCCCAGTCGCAAAAGCATTTTTCACAGCACTCCAGTGGTCATCCATGTTCTCTATGCTGCTGATTGCTTCTGCTTCTAAGGCAACATGGTCCCTGAACTGTTGGCGCACTTGGGGAACTTTGAGCCTGTCGATATTAAACCTCGTGATGTTAAGTAGGTTTGAGCGGTTGCTGTTGACGGATGCAGAACGAAGGCGTAAATGAGCTACCATAAGATGGTGATCTCGTTCTAGTCCGACGTCAGCTCCACGTCTGTTTCGGATTTATTGGCCATCGAGAACTCCTTTCTAAAATTCAAAACATTTTACCGGAAAAGTATTCTAAGCTGGAAACAGAAGAAATACGTAGCACTATCAACGTATTTTCAAAAGAATGGCCAAATGACATCAACAGATGTACTGATGATATTCGAGGCGAAATGACGATGTGGCGCAGGTAAAAATTGTTTTCTTTCATTTTCTTGATATCTGTTTGACTATGGTTGCAGACATTGCTGATAAACATTGATTGATAAACGGCCAACAAATTTTATAGACGCTCTCAATTGTTGCGATTCAACGTTGCACCAAACAATACATCGCTTGATGCAGATCGGTGCAGCAATTCCCGTATCTGTGGCATCAAGTAAACGGTCTTTTTCTTGTCTTCGCAGATTGGAAACTTATCTGCGTAGCAAGACTAGAGAGGAGCGGTTAAATGGCTTGATGTTGCTTAACATATATAGAGATATTGACATGAAATACGAAGAGGTTATAGATATGATGGCTAAAGTACCAAGACGTATGGATATAATTTTGTAAAATATTCCAACTATAAATTATATTATATTATTATATATATTATATATATATAATATTAATTATATTATATTATCTAATAATAAAACAAGACATTATTTATGACAAAATAATACTTGTTTTTGAAACCCTCCCGAAACTTTTTTCTGCGTTCGCGCCTGTCTCGGCGAGGTCATTACCGACCTTAATGGAGCAGCTATCGTTCTCCATCGTCATTCTACACAGACGGACAAGTTTGGCAGGAATGTCAAAACTAGACATGGCTCTATATAGCTCTTCTCTATAGATGCTGTCATAGGCAGCCTTGAAATCGATAAAGAGATACATAATGAGTATCGATTTGGACTTCTTGAGTTTTCTCCAGGATATGTAGAAATATGAAAGTTTGATCGATGATGGACTTTCCTGGCCTGAAATTGCACTGATATGGGCCAATCAGGCTGTTGATAAAAGGTTTCAAGCGTTCACACAATATCGCAGAAAAGATCTTGTATGCAATGTTGAGGAGACTGATGCCTCTATAATTGGCACAGTTGATGGGGTCTCCTTTCTTGTGGATCGGGCAAACGATGATGAGATTCTATTCATCAGGCATACACTTGTCTAACCAAATCTTTGAGATGAGTTGGTGTATGCTCTCTATCAGTTAATCAACAGCTGCCTTGAAATGTTCGGCCGGAAAGCCGTCAGGTCCAGCAGCCATGTTAGATTCCAGCTCGAATATTGACATTTGCACTTCGCTTTGGTCAGGTGGACGGAAATTTTTACTATCATCGTCTATGTTGAATTGTTCACTATGCCTGAACGGTGGGATGTTGGTCTTCGTAACATGGTATCTCCACGAGCCATGAGTCATGCTTGGACATATGTTTTGCTTAAAAATGTCTCATGGAGACCGCATTATGTCTTCATGTTTGCATGCCCTGCATGCATGTTTGTCATCCATTCATGCATAGAATACATGCATATGTGAAATATATTATTAAAGATGCGAATGCCCAAGAGGACGTCTGTCGGCTTTGTGGACAGAAAGGGGAGACAATCGACCACATCATATCAGCATGTCCACTTCTTGCACAAAGCGATTACTTAAAGCGCCATAACAACGTTGCTAAAATAGTTCACATCGAGCTCTTGAAAAAACATGGAATTATGAACATCAACGATCCAAAATATTACCTCTACGAGCCTGATCCAGCTATTGAAACAGATGACGTTAAGGTATACTTCGACCGGACTTTATTTACTGTTCACAGAAGAGAACACAATAGACCTGACATAACAGTAATTGATAAGAGGACGAGAGAAGCCTACCTAATCGACATAGCCATACCTCTAAGCAGGAATCTAGATAAGGCATATTGCGAAAAGATCATCAAATACTCAGAGCTAGCAGGAGAGATCAAGACCCAGTGGAACATGAAGTCCGTTAAAATAATACCTATTACTGTATCTAGTATTGGACTTGTTCATAAAAATCTGAAAAATAGTCTGAAAATGTTGAACTTAGATTTAAGTATGTAACGAAGTGACATGTTTCCCTACCTTCAATTACCAACCGAGAAAGGAAACAGGGTATACAGCCAGGTGTTTTGGTAGAGGACGACCCATGCCACCAAAATAGTTGCATACTTTTGGGCACCTCTACAAAGACGACCCATTCATAAGGAAGTATAGTATACCCTAAGGCACGCCAATATAAAAGAAAGCCAGAAAGACAATGAGACAAAACAACAACAAAACGCGAAGGAGTTTTAAAAAGTCACACTTCGTTCTTGCAAGGATATTCAACAAGTAATAGAACGTAAGTGGCAGTTGGGAGAGTCTGCTCAGTGGTGATAAGGGTACCAATCCAGTGTACGTGGAACAGACTCTCCCCCGAATTCGGTCACCAATTTGGGTCAGCCCCAAAGTTTTAGGGTATTTCTTTGGGGCTGACCCTGGAGCCGGCGAGCTCACCTCAGCCTTCGATAAAAAAGACCTTTACAAGTATTGTAGACAAAATCCTTAAAGCACTAATAATCGATACGAGCCATGTTGTTCGGCAGTTTCTACAATATTGATGATTTTATTTAGGCCCATGGCCTCTAAAATTGTTATAATATATACCATTTGATGAGAAATAAAGTGCAATAATAATAATAATAAGGTCTTGAGAAATGCAAAATGGTTCACATAAAGAAGGGAGCTGTACAGAATGAAGCAGACGATTGCATGGTAGGCGAAGGGAACATTATCTCCAATTTGATCCATGGAGAAAACTATAAGTATCTCGGCTTATTGCAACTGCGAGGAATAAGTGAAACTGTAGTTAAGGAAAAATTACGTATGGAGTTCGCACGGAGAGCAGTGCGGATCCTCAAATTGTCGCTTTACGCAGGAAATAAAATAAAGGCCATTAACAACTGGGCAATTTGTCGGTATTCACTTATTCCTTTGGTATTATTAAATGGACCAGCACAGACCTAGATGCAATCTCCACTAAGCTCAGGCAGAAAATTACAAATTCAACCTGCCACCACCCGAAGAGTGCCTTTGAAAGGTGTGCACTGCTGCTGGAGGAGGGTGGAAGAGGCCTAGTAGCTATTCCAAATCTCCACCACAATCAGATCACCAGATTGAGGGACTATTTTAGAAACCAAATCCAAACGTCCAATTTTATCAGAGCTGTATGCATGGCAGACCACAGTTACACCCCGCTTAATTTACGATCAGCACAATTTTCAAAACCACCGAATGCCGTTACAGTAGAACAGCTGAAAGAGAACTAGAAAGCGAAGTCTCTTCATGGAGTCCATCCAAACCAGCTGCACCAATCCCATATTGACAAAGTAGCCTCTAACCTATGGCTTAAACATGGAAACCTATTCCCAGAAACGGAGGGATTCATGTTTTGCCAAATGGAAGAGGATATTGATGAATAAAATAGAGATGCTGAGGCAAGATATCGCAAGACTAAACGCTTTTAGAAATGGGTTAAGATCCAAGAGGTTATGCAGATGTATCGGACCCCTCATCAAACCGCTGCGATACCGAACCATAACCAGGGACGAGATCACAGAAATACTGGACAAAAAAAACCCAAAAAGTAGCTGCTCTAAACAAGCGATTACATCGCTATGTTAAGTGCAGCAACAGGAAAGCTGAAAACACTTTTTTCCATAAAGACCAGAGGTCTTTCTACAGAAAAATTGCATCGCCATCTGCTCCAGTAACCATCTGTGAATACCCTTCTATGGATCAGCAAGAAAAGTTCTGGGAAAATATCTGGAATGATGCTAAGCCGTACAATGAGAATGCCCAATGGATCGCAGATGAATCGGAACGCAACGAGCATGTCGCGCCTATGATACACCAACAGATAAGCAGAGAAAAAATTGCTGATGCCATCTCAAAAACCAGCAACTGGAAAGCTCCCGGAATAGAACGACTGCAAACTTACCGCAACGCATGAAAAAATAGCGAAGTGTTTCACCGACATGTTAATGTTACCAAGTTCTTAACAACCGGGCTAACTATTTACGAAAATCCTTGCAAATAGAATCTGTGAATATTGTTCGTTGAATAGCATTATTTCAGACGAACAAAAGGGTTGCAGTAGAGGAACTATGGGCTGTAAGGACCAATTAACCATGGACGCAGTAGTAACCGGACTGGCATTAAAGAAAAAACGTAACCTCAGTGCGGCCTTCATTGACTATAAAAAGGCATTTGATTCCATGCCGCATGGGTACCTTATTAAATTACTCAAAATATACAAAATCGATCCTTTTATAGTTAACTGTTTGAAATCGCTGATGGAGAAATGGAACACCAGGTTATGGCAAAAAGGAACCGCTGGGAAAGCCATACCCATAGGAAGAGGAATCTTTCAAGGAGATGCTCTCAGCCCTCTTTGGTTTTGCTTGGGACTTAACCCCCTCAACAGACTGCTGGCCAAAATGAAGTCCGGATCTTGCATTAAAACTGATACTTTCGACTACACACTTAACCATCTCTTATAAGTCGATGATTTAAAACTCTACAGTAACAAAAGAGAAAAATTACACCGAATGTTAGAGGTAGTCAGCAGCTTTAGCAGGGACATCCAAATGGAATTTGGCTTGGAAAAATGTAAAATAATCCACCTAATAAGAGGAAATGTAGATGCTAAGGAAGAAGGGTGCCCAATAGACTATAACAAGGTGATCGAAGAAATGCAGCATGGTGAATCATACAAATATCTAGGTTTCCTTCAACTCAAGGGAATTAACCATGTTTCCATCAAAATAAGTCTTACCCTTCAATTCAAAGCACGGTTAAAGGCTATCTTGATACCCAACCTTAATGGGGGCAACAAATGCAAAGCCATCAATACCTGGGCTATACCCCTATTAACCTACTCCTTCGGAGTTATCAAATGGTCGCCCACGAGCGAGATGCTGACTCGTACATCGCTGTCGAGATTCAATAGCCAACATCCACACAGTGCAATAGAAAGAACATCATTGCCTCGCAATGCGGGTGGAAGGGGGATACTAGGTATCAAGCAACTACATCAGCGGGGATGGCAATGGTGCAGTGGGTAGTGTGTTTGCTCGTTAACCGATGTGTGCAGGTTCAAGCCCCAGCGGGGAACAGCAATCATGGGCCATCCACGTAGAAAGGAAAAACGAATTACATCGAAGTTTTTCCAACCACTGCACCAAAGAAAGGTTCCTGCCTGGTAGTACAATGGACCGGAGAGTCTGAGTGCTCTGGGATTTGGGTTTCCTTTTTTTTTAAAAAAAAAAAAAAAAAACTACATCAGCAGCAGAATCTTAATCTTCGTCAGTACTTCCAAAGCAGCCCGTCACCTCTACTGAACGCGATTGCATTAGTTTATGATGGTTATACTCCCCTGCATCTAAAATCAAACACGTTCCCTTCTCCTGCAAATGCCAAAACTGCAAGTGAACTTATCGTAGCATGGAAGTCGAAACCCTTACACGGAGGACATCTACATGACCTTGACATGGAATACATTGATCAAGAGGCCTCGAACTTATGGCTCATACAGGGAAAGCTGTTCTCTGAGACCGAAGGATTCATAATGGCCACCCAGGACAAAGTCATTGCCACCAAAAATCACCGCAAGTTAATCTTAAAGGAAATAGTTGAAGATAGATGCCGGCGATGTGGAGGGTGTGGTGAAACAATTCACCATATTATATCAGGATGCAGTGCACTTGCTTCGCATGACTATACGTTCAGGCATAACAACGTCGCTAAATTGATCCACCAACATCTAGCGCTGAACAATGGTCTCATCCTGCAGCATACACCTTACTACAAGAGAATAGCTGAAGCATAAACAACTGAGCTTCAAGAACCACTACACCAACATTTTTCTCTCTCTCCCTCTATCCATCCTTTCTAACGCCCGCACTGTGTGTAAACATGTTAAAGGTATTCATAACCCTTTGAGTACCACACACTACCTGTGCTTGAAAACGCCACCACCAAGCTATACTGCAATAGATCTGTAACCACGGACCAACATATTTCAGCGAATAGTCCAGATATAATTCTATTTAATAAAGCCAAAAAAAAGCGCCGTGGCGTAAGTGGTTAGTGTGTCGGATCACTACGCATGAGGTTCCAAGTTCGAATCCCACAAAATACCAAAAAGTTTTTTCACGGTCCCACCTCTCGCGAGCGTCTGACAAACATCCGAGAGTATTGTTGTCACGAAAAAGCTTCTCAAATCGCCGTTCGGATTCGGCATTAAACTGTAGGTCCCTTCCATTCGTGTGAAAAATATAACGCACACAACATGAGTGGTTGCGAGAAGCTAGGCCCTGGCACTTAAAGAGCTGTTGCGCCAAATATTTATTTATTTATTTAAAAAAAAAAAAATTGAAATCTTTGATGTCGCAGTAACGCTAAACCGGAATCTACAAAGTACGCACTCCACAAAGATTTCGAAATATACTGCACTGGCCATCGAAATTGGAACAATGTATCGAGCCGAGAGGGTAGAAATTACATCGATTGTCATTTCAGCGACGGGATTGGTACCAAAACACCTTATCGCCAATTTCAAGAAGCATAATTTGGAAAAGCTGATGGCAGAAATTCAGAAGGCGGTGCTGTTGGATACATGTAATATCGTCAGAAAATTCCTGCAATTGTAACAAATAGTGTAACAATAAAATCGTAAGGGCGTAGAACCTGGACTATGCTCCATCAGAGCATAATCCCTTTGGTATAAGATACCCGGGATATGTTATCTCCGGCACACGTGCTGAGATGTGGTAAGCTCCAATAATAATAATAATAATAAAAATAATAATAATAATAATAATAAGCATGTTACCACCGAACTGCTTCTAGAAAAAGATCAACTAGAGAATTTTTGGCCCGGAATCTGGTCAAATAGTAGCAATCACGATGAATCCTCACAACTGCTGCAGCAAACTAAGTTATCAGCTACTAATATTGTGCCGATGACTGAAACTAACATCTCGTCAGACCACTTGAACGCAGTAGTAAGAAAGCTACATAACTGGAAGGCCGCTGGTATAGATGGGATCCACAATTATTGGCTGAAAGCCTTTCCGACCCTGCACAACATAATGCGTCGTGAAATCAATAGATTCATCCAAGATCCCGCGAGGATGCCGGCGTACGTCTGCGAGGGCCTTACGTTTCTTATTCCTAAGGACAACAACACCCAAGACCCTTCTAAATTTCGGCCCATCACCTGCCTCAACACATTCTATAAGCTCACAACATCATGTGTTGCCGAACTGATTAGCAACCATTACATTGCCAATGACATACTTGCTGAGCAACAAAAGGGATGTAAGAAAGGGTCCCGTGGTTGTAAGGAACAGTTGGCTATCGACGCCGTGGTCACATGTTAAGCGTATCCTAAGCAGCAGAACCTATTTGCAGCATACATTGACTATAAGAAGGCATTTGATATGGTCCCTCAAAGCTGGTTGATGCAGATTCTGAACATCTATAAAATCAACCGACAACTAATCAACTTCTGTGAAGCCGCAATGTCTAGTTGGTGTACAAGGCTACGACTAGGAACAATCACATCACGTAAGATCAAAATTGCAAGAGGTATATTTCAAGGAGACAGTTTGATCCCGCTTTGGTTCTGTCTTGCACTAAACCCTCTGGTTTTGAAATAAGAAACAGCGTCCAAAGCACTCGTCTAACACACCTTATGTATATGGACGAGATCAAAATATACGCCAGCACTACCAATTGTCTACTACAACTTCTCCAGATCATTGCAAAATTTTCCAACGACATCAAAATGGAGTTTGGTATAGACAAATGCAAAACCATTAGCATTATACGAGGATGAAGGGGATGTATACAAGTACTTGGGAATTGAGCAATCGAAAACGATCAATCATACGACCATTAAAACCTGCCTGACTAAGTCGCTCAACACCCGACTGGAGAGTGTACTAAAATCATCACTCAACTCCAAGAATATGGTAACGGCTATTAACACCTTTGCTGTTGCTATAATAACGTACTCAGCAGGTATCATTAAATGGAGCACTACTGACCTAGAGGGATTAGATAGAAAGGTTCGAACAATGATGACAAGATACCGGCATCACCACCCTAAAGCTGCAATCGAAAGACTGTATCTCCCGAGAAGAATGGGAGGCAGGGGACTAATCAACATCAAAAATTTAGTTATGAAACAAAATAACAACCTGTATGCTTTTTTCACCAACAAAGCAGAAACTTCATCGCTCCACTGTGCTGTCCTTAACGCTGATGAGAATTTTACACCAGTGAATATGAGCACAAGGAACCAGTCTGAGAACGCAGAATATGTACCAGAGGATCTTTACGATAAATGGAAAGCGAAAGCATTGCACGGTAAGCACCCCAACGAGTTAGATGATCCGAGTATAGACAACTTGGTATCAAACTTTTGGCTGCGATTCGGCAATCTATACCCCGAAATGGAGGGGTTTATGGTAGCCATTCAGGATCAGGTCATTCCAACAAAGAACTACCTGAAATTTATCGTTAGAGATGAATCAATTCAATCCGACAATTGTCGTCGCTGTGGATCTGTACACGAAACTATACAACATATACTAGCCGGTTGTACTGTCCTTGCCAACGGGTCTTACAAGCGCAGACATGATAACGTCGGGAAGATAGTTCATCAGGAAATAGCTAGGAAGTATGGTCTAATACCAACATCCTTAAGATACACGCCATACTACAAGTACACGCCTGCAGCAGTGATTGACACCCCTGTGTACGTCATCTATTGGGACAGAACCATCTTGACCGACACCAGTGTCCAGAACAACAGACCAGACATTGTAATCCACAGCAAAAGGGAGAAGAAAATCACTCTCCTAGATTTCGCAGTAGTAAACAGCAACAACTTGGATAGTACTTATGCAACGAAGATCCAAAAATACTCTGGAGATGTGACAGTGCAATTACCTTGCCGGATTGGTCCCCAAGATAACAATGTCTGCTATGAATAAGCTCAGCATACCATCAAAACTAATTTTCGAAATACAGAAAGCTGTAATACTTGATAGCTGTCGAATAGTAAGGGAATTTTTAGGAGTGTAAGAACTAAGAACGAGGTGATATGTTTGGTTCCAATACCCGCATACCCACCAGAAAAATAACAAATATTTGGCGCAACAGCTCTTTAAAGTGCCAGGGCCTAGCTTCTCGCAACCACTAATGTTGTGTGCGTTATATTTTTCACACGAATGGAAGGGACCTACAGTTTAATGCCGAATCCGAACGGCGATTTGAGAATCTTTTTCATGACAACACGGATGTTTGTCAGACGCTCGCGAGAGGTGGGACCGTGAAAAAACTTTTTGGTATTTTGTGGGATTCGAACTTGGAACCTCATGCGTAGTGATTCGACACACTAACCACTTACGCCACGGCGCCCACCAGATACCCACCAGAGCCTAGCAAAAAAAAAAAAAAATGGCAGGTGAAAGTTATCCTACTAAGGGCCGGTCTGTTCACAGTTGGTTAAATCTCTGGTTAGGTAACCACAGATTTTGCTTAACCAATGGTTATAAATCTATGGTAACCAAAGAGTGTTTGTTCACAATATTTTTCAATTTGGTCACTAAACCATAGCTTTGTGAAAATTCGTTCTATTTTCCAGTTTATCTGTCATCTCGTTTGTTAAATTAATCTGTGGTTAACTTTGTTTTTGTTTATCGGTTTTGTTCGATTATTCGATTATAGAAGACGTTGAAATTTGAAATTACATACAAAATTTGAATGGATGACAAATAAAAAGAACTGACTCCATTTTGTGTTACTTCTTATTTATTATATTATCTGCAATGAAATCTGTGGATGAAATTCGGCCAGAAATGCTGAAGGCTTTAGGCAAAGAGGGAGTGCAATGGCTCTCGCGTGTCATTAAAATGGCCTGGGAATGCGGTGAAAACCTGGTGAATGGCAAATGGGGGTGATAGTTCCTCTTTTTAAAAAAGGCGACAAAAGAGATTGCGCCAACTATAGGGGTATATACCCTTTAGAATCTTCCTGGAAAAGTCTTCGCTAAGGTGTTAGAATCGCGTTCCAGAGCTGTGGTTGAGGACGGTTTGCGGGATGAGCAGTGCGGTTTTCGTCCCGGTAGAAGCACAACCGACCAGAATGGTTCTTGAAAAGGTCTGGGAGTATGCTAAACCTATCTACACTTGTTTTGTGGATATAGTAGATGTGTGGATATATAGATATATATCATATAGTTCCTCGAGACAAACTCTGGAGTGTTCTGCAGGAGTATGGGATTGATGGGTCCCTGTTAAGGGCGATTCAGTCTTTATATATAAACTGTAGAAGCTGTGTTCGGATAAACTGCGTTAAATCAATACCTTTCACTGTGGGCGTTGGACTCCGCCAGGCGTGCGTTTGTTAGCTCTCCTCTTCATTTTATATATGGATTGGATGTTGCAGCGCAGCCGTGGCGGGGAATGTTTCAAAGTGGGAGACCTAAGGATTAGTCACCTGCTCTTTGCGGATGATTTCTTCATCCATGGGTTCTCTCAAACAGAACCTCAGCGCGCACTCGAAAGGGTTGTAGCCGTTTGTGATGATGCTGGAATGGAGATCAACGTGAACAAGTCAGAAGTAATGGTCGTTTCCAAAAAACCCATTCAGTGCAGTCTGCACGTTAGTGGAGTCCCACTGAAGCAGGTGGATAAGTTTAAGTACCTCGGGCTCTTCCTTTATGTCCTGTATACCCTTATGGGTCCTAGGGCCTCTACTATGCCTACGCGCCATCGTGTACGCTTTCTGGCAATGTGTCTAAGTTCTCCCCAACTTTTCCCTAACTGCCGTGCCTCCTTCTCGACTGTTCTGCGCCATGTTCTCTTCGGACCGTCAGGATTGCATAGCATGGTTCGCTATGAACGTGTGACCAATCCACTGCCACTTCCGTCGTTGGATAGTTGTGCCTATTGGTTTCTGACCCGTTCTCTCGTAAACGTGTTCGTTAGAGATACGATTGGGTCAGAAAATCCTTAAGATATTGCGTAGGCACCTATTAACGGACGTTTGCAGCTTTCTGGTGATAGTAGTGGTCACTCTCCACGTGCTGCAACCATATAGCAGCACGGATTCAGCGTTGGAGCGGAACAGTCTTATTTTGGTGCTCAAACTGATTGCATTGCTTCGCCATATTTTGGACAACATCCCGAACGCGGACTTTGCTTTGGCGATCCTGTTGGCTATATCCAGTTCGGTTCCACCATCGGTCGAGACAATACTCCCAAGATACTGGAAATCCTCTACTCTCTCTACCGGTTGTCCAGCAATGCATATTTGAGCCGATGAGTTTGTTCCAAGGCTGATAATTTAAGTTTTGCCGTATTAATTTTCAGCCCGACGACACCTGCCTCCCTTTCCACATTTGCTGTCATTTGGTGGAGGTCCATAATTCTGTGGGAGAGTAAGCATACATCGTCTGCGTAGTCAAGATGTTTCAATTGAGATGTAAGAGTCCATCGAATTCCTCCGTTTCCCGTCGACAAAGCTGCATGAAGCACATCGCTAATCACCAATAGGAATAATATTGGTGAAAGGATACAGCCTTGTCTTACCCCACTTTGGATCTCAAATTCCTCAGACAACCTTCCCCTGTGCAGAACATGACATTTGGAGCCTTCATATGTAGCTTTGATAATAGCAATTAGTTTATCGGGAATACCTCTCCTGCGTAAGGCACGCCAAATAAACTCCCTGTTGACACTATCGAACGCTTTCTCAAAATCGATGAACAGCAGGTACAGTGGCGATCGATATTCAACACACTGTTCGGTGATAATCCGCAGGGTGTTGATGTGGTCGGCACAGGAGGATCCAGAGCGGAAACCTGCTTGTTCGGCATCGAGTGTATCTTCGGGATGTTGTTTGATTCGCTCAAGGATGATTTTAGCTATTATCTTAGCTACAGCATGCAGCATTGCGATTGATCGGGAAACTACTGACTGCCCAAAACTTGGCTTGGGCCAGTAGCGCAACAATCAAGTACGTGATGAATTGTTTACTTTACCTCCTAGTGGTGGTCCCCGGGCAACTATACGTATAAACCGTTGTACGTGTAGGCCAAAATTGTAAGAGCGGGTTGTCTAGGGCCTTGATTCTAGGCTAGGTAACTTGGGCCAGCAACCTGCGTTACCGAAAATTGCGCGCTACAGAAACCGACACTATGCCTCGGATAAGGAATGATCACATGTTGACGACTTTTGGCTATTGTACCTGGACAAAGATAGGTTTCTGGAATGTAAAGACGCTCCTCGGGCTCTTATTCACGAGTGATGGGAAGAGTAATGCCGAGTTATCCTGTAGAATTGGTCAGGTTGGATCAATTTTGAGAGAGCTTGGTCAATCTGTTATAAGGAAGGCTGAACTTAGTGCTCAAACTAAGCTATCGGTTTTTAACTCGGTGTATGTTCCAACTCTCACCTATGGTGATGAAATTTGGGTAGTGATCGAATGAATAAGATCGCGGATACAACCTGCCGAAATGAGGTTCCTTCGCGGTTTTGCTGGAATAACTCGTAGGGATCGAGTGCGTAACACCAGAGTATGCGAGGCGCTCAATGTTGAGCAGCTACTTCTCCGAACGGAACGATCTATGCTTCGATGGTTTGGTCACGTAGTGCGTGTGCTCCCAGATCGGCTTCCAAGACGTGCATCAGGTAGGCGACTCCGCGGTAGGCCTCGAAATAGATGGTTGGACCAAGTCCGACATCTCTCCTGGAGCCGTCTAGGTATTCCTTCTGATGAGTTGGAGTCAATGGCGGAGGATCGAGAAGGATGGAGAGTCCACCTGAGTATCCTACCCCCGCGACCGTCATGAAGGATTAGCGGGCCATTGAAAATGTATGTATGTATGTACATATATTATCTATATTTTAATCACACAATATCTGCATAGAATTTTGTTGTGTCGCATAATATTGTGTCAAAAGTAACCCGCAGTATGAAAACTAAGCATGAACAAACAAAATTCCAAAAAATCATTGGTTAAAGTGACGCTAACCAAGGAAATTCGGCTGGTTATCGATTTCTCTGGTTAACTAACCAAACCATGGATTCTCTGGTTAAAATTTCGGTGAACAAACACAATCGATGGTTATCAGCTAGAATAACCACTGGTTAAAGTTAACCGAGAGTGAACAGACCGGCCCTAAGAGTAGAGATAGTGCAAACTTAAAACTCAATTATAATAATAATAATAATAATAGTAACATTTTTTTTTTGCTGACCAGTGTTATCAGCTTTTTTTTTTCACGGTCCCACATCTCGCGAGGGTCTGACAAACATCCGAGAGTATTGTTGTCACGAAAAAGCTTCTCAAATCGCCGTTCGGATTCGGCATTAAAAACTGTAGATCCCTTCCATTCGCGTGAAAAATATAACGCACACAACATGAGTGATTGCGAGAAGCTAGGCCCTGGCACTTTAAAGAGCTGTTGCGCCAAGTATTTGTTTTTTAGTGTTATCAGCTAATGAAATATCTTGAATCCTCAATGACCAGCAAGCAGTAGGGCTTTCAATGCAGCAGGTCAACTGGTGATTTGATGTCATATCTCAACCATAAGTGAAACCAATCGGCAAGATTATTGGGCTTGACATTTTAAAAGCATTTGGCAGAGTTTAAGCTCTCTCGTTCTTTTCTCTTCTCTTGTTCTTTTTTTTTAAAAAAAAATTTTTTTGTTTTCCCAAAAAGTTAAAAACATGATCAATCAAGGTTTACCATAACATTGTAGATACACATATATCAAATAACTGTGGCTACAAGGCGTAACAGAATAAGTGCCTTTTCACATTTCCGAAAACGTATTTAAAATTAATGTAATTGCTGCGTAATTTGTTGTTAATGTATGGTCCCGAGAGGAACCACATTCCAATAAAAAGCCTTTAGTTCCTATTTTTATATTTATCACTCTGTTGGCGTTAAAGAACTCAGTGTAATCTTGGTCTTAAGTTCAAGGATATGTTCAAAATTTCAAAAATTTACAAAGACGTTTGAAAATGTTTGGTCCAATTTGTTGGAATATGTTGGTAAGGTAACACTAAGGTTCTTTGTTATTCCTCATTTAGAATATTTAATTTATTTATAGTTATCCTTTGATATCCTTTCTGTCAAGTAAGCAATGTTTTTTTCAACCACCATCAACTTCATGAGGATCCTGCGCACTAACACATTAACTGTCATTTCAAAAATACACACCGCAAAAATTCCACAAACGCAAAACGAAAAGTGACGAGAGAGAGAAAAGTTTCGCCCGAGCGAAACGTCGGTGTTTTTTCGCAGTGTGTGCAATAAAATAGAAGAAAAAAGTTCCCTACAACACATAGTTTTCACCTCAAAAGAAAATTTATTGCAAAAGATTATCCTTCTTTCCCCTGTGCTCAAAACCAAAACGAAAATTCACTGTGCATTCGCGGCAAACTCGAATATAAATGATTTAAATATTTCGTCCTATAGAAACTAGAAAACCTAGGACTTACAATGTCTTCAACTAGTGAGCAGGTAAGTTTTCCCAACCAGAAGAGAAAAATCTTTCATTTTCCTTGCGAAAATCCAAAAGATGTGGGTATCGTGCAAAGGACCTTCATGTCTCCCCTCACCCACTCTACCAGTCATACGCAAATATCCATCGATAAACAAAGAAATAAAAGAAAAGGATGTTCGAATTGTTCTACACAAAGATGGCCACTTCTCTAGCAGTTCCACCACCCTCCTGTTACCCATTTTTCTCCAACGCCCGAGGGAAGGTTGACCCATGGACACCATGCACTTTGCAATGATGCGGAGATGAACAACTGCGGGCTGTCATTGAACTTTTTTTTGTCTCTTTTTGTTGATTCATTCCATTGAATTAGGGATGCGGAGAAATAAATAAAACCCCGCTTGTTGGGGGTGAAACATGCTCGTACATGTATCGTATGCGACATGGCAAACACCTTTCTTTCCTTTGTTCTCCTTGCGTCGTCAGTTAAAAAAAAAAAATGTAAGCAGCCCCCTGGGTTGAAGGTCGTTGTTATCGTCGTCAACGGAAGCGGAAATACAAATAATTTTAAACTTTTTACGCTTTTTCGGAAACCTAAGGCCATAAATAGCTTGTTTTCCACTTTGACGGCTTTTTGAAAAGGGATACACGTCAGGCCATAGAAAGTAAGAGTTTTATTTTTTATTTTACTTGACACAAAGGCCAACCATGCCTTGAGTTGGAACTGTCGTCGCCTTGTGAAAACCAAAACACTGTTGGTAAAAAAAAAAGTTTTCACAAAATAAAAAAAGGAAAACTTCTGAGTTTCCCTTTCGTTCGAGGAACGAGTGCAATCGACAAGGTGCTAGCATTCTTTGTTAAGGCATTTGAAATGCTAATCAAGTGCTTTTGTACTTTACGTACAGGAAAAATGTAAATTTTGTTGGAAAGCACCTCTGGCGAGAGCCTCTTGAACTATGCTGGAGTGGTGGCACAAGTGGTGTTGTGTTTATTTTTGAAATTTTTTTATGGCCACCTATATCCTTGTAAATGGTTAACGGTCGCATAGGAAATAGGTTAATGGAAAGATTTCTGGTAAGTTGCGTTTGAAATGGACACTTGGGGGTCGGTTTTATGACGCCAAGAGGAATGTATAAAACTAACTTTTACATTGTGTAACTGATCCATACTGGCCACGTAGAACGTTAAGCTGAAAATGTTTACAATTTGCATTATACAGTGATTGAAATTTAGGAAGAATGGACTTGTGCGAAATGTATTATCTTGTTATGGGTGTTTATACATTCATTTATTTACCTGTTGTACTTTTCAAAACGCAGAAGAGTAGATAATTGACATTTGTCATAATTTTGCGACATCATTGGACGTATGAATTTTTTGACAATAATTTAAGAGTTTCACTTGCTATAAACTATGTAGCGCCTTTGTTGAGATAAAAAAAAAAATGAAAAAAGAAAAATAAATTTTTTTGCTTACGGGTAGATCAGTATTTTTTCAGATTCTTATAGAAGTGGATCAGTTTCACGCCAAATACCGTAGCTTTACTTGTTTACGGAGGAATTTAATGAAAAATTAAAGTTTCTGTCCCTAAAATGTCGAAATCTAAAACGTCGAAAATGAAAACTCTGTAATCTTGAAATATGTACTCGTAGATGAAAACATTAAGAAACGATTAAAATTAATCTGACACTGGATTGAGTTCACTGTTATCGTTTTAGAGATTTCGCTGCTAGATCTAGCGAATTTCTAGGGATATCTTAGTATTATTATACAAAAAAAAAACAAATATTTGGAGCAACAGCTCTTTAAAGTGCCAGGGCCTAGCTTCTCGCAACCACTCATGTTGTGTGCGTTATATTTTTCACACGAATGGAAGGGACCTACAGTTTAATGCCGAATTCCAACGGCGATATGAGAAGCTTTTTCGTGATAGCAATACTCTCGGATGTTTGTCAGACGCTCGCGAGAGGTGGGACCGTGAAAAAACTTTTTAGTGTTTTCTGGGATTCGAACTTGGAACCTCATGCGTAGTGATCCGACACACTAACCACTTACGCCACGGCGCCCACAATTATTATGATACTTTTGATTTTTCCTAAATATTCAGTTTGAATTGCAATTTATTAGTCCTTACTTTGGATTTTTTTTGGTTTATAGCTTTTTAATTTCCGTGTTCATTTGGATACTTGTTTTAAATTTATGCTTTGTTAGCGCTTTACATACCCTCATTAACAAATAAAACTAAATGTTTGTGCCACCTAACCATCCTTGTGTTCACCTTGATATTCTAGCGATATTAAAATTTCTATCGATAGTCGTCTAGCAGAAATTTATTTTCCTAGTAGCAATAGTGATTGACTACTACTTACTTACTTAGGTGACGCTACAGTTCGGTGTGAACCTGGGCCTCAACCAACAAGTCTCTCCATTTAGCTCGGTCATCAGCTAATTGCATCCAGTTGCGCACTCCAAGTTGGTCGAAGTCCCCTTGAACTTGTGCGCGCCACCTACGGCGATGATTCCCTCTACTGCGTCGTCGCTCGGGATTAGAGCGTTGGGATCGGAGCGTTGGTATCCATTCGCTCTACATGTCCTAGCCATCTCAGACGTCCAATACGCAGTTTTTTGACTAGGTCGATGTCGCTGTACAGCTCGTATAGTTCGTGATTGAATCTTCTTCTCCAAAACCCGTCAACGCAAACGGGACCGAAAGTCTTACGAAGAATTTTTCTCTCGAAGCGACCAAGGATATCTTCATCCTCTTTTAATAAAGTCCATGTTTCAGCGCCTTAAAGCAGGACTGGGATGATCAGGGTCTTGTATAGAGTCTCCTTAGTAGTTCGAGATAGGGTTTTACTGTTGAATTGCCTTATAAGCCCACAAAGCAGCGATTGGCAAGAGTTATTCTTCGATTGATTTCTGCGCTGATCTTATTTGCAGAATTTATAGCAGAGCCAAGGTGGACAAAGTCCCTTACTACCTCGAAGTTATAGCTGCCCACTGTGACGTTTTGTCCAATTCGTCGGTGTTGGCTTTCCCTTCTTGTTGACAGCATATACTTAGTTTTGTCCTCGTTTATCGCTAAACCCATTTTGGCCGCTTCCGCCTCAATGCTTGCAAACGCACCGGTGATAGCCCGCTGAGTTCTTCCGATAATGTCTATATCGTCAGCGTATGCAAGTAGTTATACAGACTTGTAATAGATTGTGCCTCCGGTATTGGCTTGCGAGTTCCGCACAATCCTTTCAAGTACAATGTTAAGGAAGTCACATGACAGCGCGTCACCTTGTCTAAAACCCTTTTTGACATCAAAGGTCTCGGTGAGGTCATTACCGACCTTGATGGAGCAGCGAGCGTTCTCCATCGTCAGCCTGCACAGATGGACAAGTTTGGCAGTAATGTCAAAACTAGACATGGCTCTATAAAGCTCTTCTCTATAGATGCTGTCATAGGCGGCCTTGAAATCGATAAAGAGGTGGTGAGTATCGATTTGGAATTCCTGGGTTTTCTCCAGGATCTGCTGAAGTGTGAAGATTTGATCGATGGTGAACTTTCCTGGCCTGAAACCGCACTGATAGGGTCCAATCAGGCTGTTGATAAAAGGTTTCAGGCGTTCACATAATATCGCAGAAAAGATCTTGTATGCGATGTTGAGGAGACTGATGCCTCTATAATTGGCGCAGTTGAGGGTGTCTCCTTTCTTGTGGATCGGGCAAACGATGCTGAGATTCCATTCATCAGGCATACACTCGTCTGACCAAATCTTAGAGATGAGTTGGTGTATGCACTCTACCAATTCATCCCCAGCTGCCTTGAAAAGTTCGGCCGGTAAGCCGTCGTGTCCAGCAGCCTTGTTGGATTTTAGCTTGGATATTGCTATCCTCACTTCGTATTAGTCAGGTGGACGGAAATTTTTACTATCATCGTCTATGTTGAATGGTTCATTCTGCCTGACAACGGCATGTTGGTCTTCTTCGCCGTTATACAGTCTGCAGAAGTAGTTTTTCCATATTCTCAGCACCGACTGTGATTCTACTACGAGGTTTCCATTTTCATCTCTACAGGTTTCTGTACGGGTATTGCTTCTCTGACACGTTCCTTTAACCTTTTGGTAAAACTTCCGTACATTGTTCTTGGAGTATAAACTCTCGATATTCTCAAACGCACGCTTCTCATGCTCTTTCTTCTTTTTTTTGGAGAAGCCGATGTTCTTCCCGTCTCTTTTGCTCGTAGAGCTCACGAGCAGCTCTCGTTTTCCTTTGCAGCGCCGCTTTGTATGCCTCTTGTTTTGCTGCATGCACTCGCCGGCATTCTTCGTCAAACAAGGGGTTTCGCGGTGGTGGGCGAGCGAGACCCATCACATCAGTCACGAAGACCCTGGCGGTCTCTTGCGATTGTAGCTTTCGACGTTAAATTTTCTCACAGTGATTCTTCCTTGTTACTCAGTTTGGGATATCCGCATTCGTACCTTACTTACAACAAGGTAATGATCCGAGTCTATGTTGGCCGCTCGGAAGGTCCGGACATCCAGAATACTGGATACATGCCTTGCGTCGCAATATGATCAACTTGGTTGATCGTTACATGATCATTGGACCGCCATGTCTGCTTATGAATATCGAGATAAGGAAACCATGTGCTTGCTATGGTGACATTTCGCTCCACAGCGAAATCAATTAGCCTTAGTCCGTTATCAGACGTGGTGTCGTGTAGGCTATGCTTACCAACTGCCCTACCAAAGACGTCCTCCTTTCTTATTTTGGCGTTAAAATCGCCAAATACGATTTTAACGTCGTCTTTAGCACATTGCTTGTATGTTTTGTCGAGGACCTTGTAGAAAGGATCTTTGGTGGTAAGGTTCTTTTCTTCCGTGGGGGCATGAGCACATATTAGGCTTATGTTAGCGAATTTAGCCTTGATCCGGATAGTCATAATACGCCCGCTCAGGTGTCGGAAGCTTAAGACTTCTTGCCTAAGTCTGCCGCGTATGACAAACCCGCATCCGAATAAGCGCTGCCTGTTGCCTCTGTAGCAGTCACCATAGTAGATGCCACAGCTTTTCATCCTCTTTTTGCCCGGCCCATCCCATCGCACTTCCTGGATGGCGGTAATATCTGCTTTATAGCAGTCTAGGGCCTCTGCTATTCGGCTGCACTTGGTTTGTAAAGGGACAGAACATTCCACGTACAGATCCGAAAGTCGTTGTCCTTATTTCGTTTGCTGGGGTCGTCATTAGTTGAGTCATCCTTATCCGAGGCTTTTGGTTGTTTCGGAACCATAGATTTTTTATGTGGTAGGGAAGTTACCCCGACGGCCCAACCCCCAACCTGAAGGGCCAGTTCCTTAATTATTCCCCTAGGACGAGGGGGCGGGTACACCAGTGCCAGTAGTCCACTACGGGAGTATGAGCGCTGCCGTTGGCCCATTAAGGGCTCCTTCGCCACCATCTCTATTGCAATGTCCTGACCAACATTGGAAATTCCTTACCGACCTGCGATCCGATTACGTCGAAGCAGCTCGCGCAAGGTATTCACTAAGTTCAACCTAACTGGAACTATAGACGCCACCGTTGACTCCGTTTAGGGAATTCGTCCGCTGCCGCCTGGAACAGGAAGAAGTGCTCTAGTGAGAGAACACTCTTCCCCCTCTCTCATATGCTGCCACCAAGAATCCTCCAAACGGGGTTGGTTACCCATTTCTTGGTTTAAGGTACTAGGCACCCGGCTGTCACCGCGTGGAGGTTGAGAGTAGGAGTTGGTAGGCCTCAGCTGAGTGAAAACGCTTGTGTTTTCATATGATCGCATGCACTACCGTTTGACAACCAAAAACAAAACTTCGTTTTCCCCGATATTCGAGAATTTTCTTTGCCAGAATAAAATGTTTTATTGATACATCTGTTACCAGCCGAACACGATTTCAGGCCAAACTGGTTTGTCTTAGGCCAAAACGGTTAATCCTACGCATGTCAGGATACATTGTACTATTTTAGCCCAGGACAACTAAGTTTGGCCAAAATACTTTAGGCTTAACTAGTTTGACCTAGGCCAAACTGATTTGCAATTATTATTCAAGTAAACTTCTTCTTCTTCTTCTTCCTTTTATCAGCGAGGTTATGATCCGAAAACAAGGGATCACAACCCTCCCACTTCACCGCATTTCTACTGATCCGCCTGTGGTATTATTCAAGTAAACTAATGGTTAAAATTAAAAGGCTATCAATTAGATGAGCAATATTTATTCAAATATGGTCTATTTAATTATAAAAATAGTATTGATTAGAAATGACACAACACTTTTGCAAAATTATAAAATTAAAATAACCTAGCCAGTACTTCTCAGTTTGTATTTTCTTTATTAAGCCATGAACTGTTAAAGCTAATATCTTACAAAAATATGTACGAAACTCAAATGTATAATAAAAACAATTTTTAGAGTCAAACTAAAATTTGTTTATGTGTTTATTTTTGCATTGCAACGATTCAATCAGCTCGGCGTTCGTTCGTTCGTTCGTTCAGATAGCGTTGCACCAAATAGAAAATGAGTTAGTGAACTCTTCTGACTAACTCGATGTGTTGGTATAGGTCGTATAGTTCTACATTGCACCTTCTCCTCTATGCAGACAGGACCATGAACCATTCAAAGAACTTTTGCCTCGAAATAACCAAGGGTATCCACATTTGATTTTGACAAAGTCCCTGCCTCTACGCCATACAGCAGGATTGGGATGATAAGTGTCTTATACAAAGTTACCTTATTATTTCGAGATAGGGTTTTGTTACTCAATTGCCTTCTCAGCACATAAAAACAGCGACTAGCAAGAAATTCTTCGTTCGATCCCCCCACTGGTGTCATTTGCGGAATTCATCATAGAGCCTGGGTGATAGAAAAAATAAATAAATGTTTCAGTTATATAGAAACTAAGGAGCAAACTGATACAAGAGGTACAAATAATACCCAGTGTCACCTGTAGGTGAAAGCCCTTATTCAAAAAAGGTGGGGTGAATACATTTTTTTTGTTGATCCACCCTAAGTATAAACATACCATTAAGTAAAAGAAAAAAATTATATTTTTTATTAATACAGTTATGGGAATTGATGAGTTAAAGAGATCGCATGATATCAATGGTGGACTTTCCCGGGCTGAAACCGCACTGATAAAAACCTATCAGTTTGTTGACGAGCGATTTTAGGCGTTTACATAATACGGCCGATAGGATCTTATATGCGATGCTGAGAAGACTTATACCTGTGTAGTAAACGTAGTTCAGGAGGTCTCCTTTCTCCACGATCAGGCAAACGATGCAGAATTTCCAGTCATTTCCTATTTCTGTCGAACAAAATTATTGTATGCATCACTTATTATTAAATACAAGTTGATAAGTTAGGCAGAATTTGGGTAAGAAAAAATACAAAGCAGTCGGTCGTATTTATCTTGAAAAAAAAGTGTTATTTTATATTTATTTGATTATTTGTTAAGTGATATGTGATAAGCTGTTGGTGCAAAAGGGCGCAGGTATCACAAAATATCAAACATACGACAGATATCTCCTAGATGCAAAGAATAAATGGTATACTCCTGTTCTAAGTCTTGATTAATTTATTCATCCTCCGACAACTTCTTATGATGCGAAAATCAGGCACCAACTATTGAGATTTCTCATTAGAATCTGCCAGCCATTATGTTCAATATACTCTCTCGTACACAATAGGAGAATGTGTCCTTAAAATAAAACCCGTTGTAATCAAAACACGGCCATAAAAATTCAGCAACAACAGCAAACAAACATCAAGCATACTACATGAGTAGCACTAAAATGACGAATCGAGGTCAATTACAGAGCGGATTTCGCACGCTTCCTATTCCATCACCATCATCAAGTTGTTTATATTTTCATCGTCCTTCAATGCTAGCGAGAGTGCTATACGAGTGTGTATGTATTTATTGAGGATACAGCCTTTTTTTAATGCAGATGCTTAATCGACGTTTGGTTTTAATAGTTTCACTTCCGCAAAAAAAAAGAAATACCCACAAATCGATCGAAACTATACTACATAGATATGTATATGGTTGGTTTTACTTTTATTAACACCATGAAAAGGACATAAAGTCGGAAGGTGAAGTTGGAATGCAAAATTCAGGATTAAAGCCTTTTGCACATTTATCACGCCGTTAACAGTGAACTGCTTTGGTTCAAATAGCTTCGCATTTAATCTGACTTCATTTGGGACTAAACGAAAATTATTGTATGTAGTGCTTTGTTTAAAACTATTGCCAGTATCTTTGATACTTTCGAAAAAAAAGAGATACAAATAACGAAATACTAGGATGATTTAGGTGTGGCGTGGTATTTAGATGGGTTTTCATGTATATAGGGGGATTTGTAAAACGAATTGATGGTTTATACTTCCTCTGAATGAACACTATCAGAAAATGATTGCTTGCAATGGGGTGCAAATGCGGAAAAGGATATCAAGGCGGGATTAGAGTAGAAAAGGGATTGCTAGTTAGATTTTTCAACTGCTTTATTCAGTTTTTTCATTTCTAAAATGCCACTCCATTTTAGCAGATGCTTTAGATACAGAAAAAAAGCTTTAAATTTTACGCGAGTACGAATATGTCTGTGGCCACAAGGCATAAGAGCATAAGTATACTTATGCAAAGAATGATATATTTTTTTTTATAATCTTTTCTTAGGAAAGGCGAGCCTATAATGCTGAAACAGTGCCCCGATATGTCTGGACGTTAGCTAGAACGACTCAAATCTGGAAAGAAAAAATTCTCGAAAATCTATTTCACAAAACTCGAATGCAAAAATCTCGAATGGGAAAAATCTAGAAAGTACAAAATCTCGAACGACTAAATATCGAAAAAAAATCTCGAAAATAAACTTACTTTCGAGATTTTTAAATTCCCTTCATTTTCCTGCGAAATTGGTTACACGCCGCAAAGCACCTGCCCTGAGCACCTTATATATACTTAACCTTGCATCCACCTCAAACCGAGCCGTGACCCCAAACAGGGAGGCTGCAGGGTTCAGCATGCCCCCATACATATGCCACTCTTTATGCATTGTGGACTTATATGTCCCAATGGGGTAGAACAATTCGTTCGCACAGATTGTTACCATTGTCCCAAGGGAGCGTATCGATATCCCTCTTTTTATAATCCGCTTATCAAGATACCGAAAAAAAATATTTAAAATCCCGTCGTTTATAATCCCAATTACATAAAATCCCGTGTTTGAAATCCCGTTTTTATAAACACGTTTTTATAGTCTCGTTTTTCAGAATCCCGCATTTCTATTTGAATTTAATCATTTAAAACTAAATTTTGATTATTTTTATTGCTTTATAGAATTTAATCAAATTGCCTGACAGTTGTTGACATACCCTTAGCGGAGCGACGAAGTCGCTTGAGCGGTTAGACCGCTCCGGAAATATGAGTTTAAATAAATGAATCGCTCCACTTACCCGTTGTTTGTCATTAAAGAACTATAATAGTTTTGATTGGAAAAGGGGAATTTCCTAAAACGGGATTTTAAATGCGGGATTATATATATATGATGATTATATATGATTACATACATAATCCGGTCCTCTTGTACCCTACGGTGTCGAGGTTCTGTCTCTGGTTTCCGTCATCCTTTCTTTAATAAATTTTCTCCAATTCTTCCTGTCTCTAGCTGCTTCCTTCGCCGAGTTCCAGCTTTCTCCTGCATCTTTTAGTACTTTCTCTAGCGCGCTGTTCCGTGTTGTTCTGGGCCTTCCCCTTCTGTTCTTCCCTTCAGTTCTAGCCTCCCAGATTTTGTTTACTTGTCTGTTGTCTTCCATCCTCACTAGATGTCCAAACCATCTCAGTTTTTTATCTTCTATAACTTTTTTCACGGATTCCACATTTAGCTCTTTTCGGATGTCTTCATTTTTTTTTCTGTCGATTCTCTTTACTCCTATCACTCTTCGAAGGTATTTCATTTCCATGGCCTGTATTGCTTTTCTTGTCTTTTAGTAACGATCCAGTTTTCTCCTCCATGCAACAGTACTGGAAGGTACATAGACTTGAAGATTGATTTCCTTATGATCTAGACATTTTTTCTGCAACACTGCGTACAGCCTATTTGAAGATCCGATCCTTGCCTTCAATTCCTCCTCTAAGTTACCTTTGCTGTTAATAACGCTTCCAAGATACTTATTATTTTCAACTTGCTCGAAGGTCACTCCGTCCACACTCACTCTTATCGTCCCTGTTCTATTAATTACTACCATCACTTGAGTTTTCTCGACATTGAGGTGCACATTTTGAGATTCCAGGACCTCCTTCCATACTTGTAAGTTTTTCTCTAATTTGCTTTCAGAGTTTGCAAAGAGTATAATGTCATCGGCAAAAGCACATACCCATAAAGAGATGGGTTCTAGGCGCCTATATCCCACATTAAAAATGTCCATCCTTTCCTGACACTGTCTGATTGGATCGTCCATGGCGCAGATGAACAAAAGTGGGCTTAGTGTACTCCCTTGTCTGATTTCTTCGGATGTTTTAAATGCGTCAGACATCCTGTTACTGGTTCTTACTACTTTCTTAGACTCATCCAAATTTTCCTTCTACTTGTTGTATCGAATGCCTTCTTCATATCTAAAAAACATATGTAAACATCTTTATCTTTGGCTAGTTTTTTCTCCACAACTTACTGCACTGTGAAGGTATGGTCTTGTATACTATGTGCTGGTCGAAATCCGCTTTGTACATCCGAAAGTTGTCTTTCCACAGTCCTTCTTAAACTTTTTTCGAGTATTGTTTCGTATATTTTGAGAGCAGTGGTAAGCAGTGTGATGCCTCTGTAGTTCCCGCAATCTTTTGCATCTCCTTTCTTATATATAGGCAGAATCACTCCATATTTCCATTCCTGTGGGATTTTCTGGCTTATCCATATGATGTTCAGTATCTTTCTCAGTTCATTCTCTCCATTTTCTCCGAGGTATTTAATGTACTCTGGTGCAATTTCGTCGATTCCTGGTGTCTTTGCCAGTTTAATTATAAAAATTATAAAAAACAGGATAATAAAAACGGGATTATAAAAAGCGGGATATCGAACCCAACCCTTGTCTCAAAAATTAATATTAGGTAATTCTAGATTTTTGCAATTCGAAATTTTTTTTTTCCACATTTTAGCTGTTCGAGATTCTTTCTTTTTCGAGATTCTGGTTCCGAGATTTTTTCAGTGTCATTGTATTGCTTTTTTATAGTTTCAGACTTCACACTTGCAATATTCATTCTTCCAACAGGAACATTTTTTTGCCAAGAAAATATGAAATTAAACTAATTAGTTTATTCTTTTCTTCCACGATTCAATTTGATTGAGGAGTTTTATCTTCAACTTGATTCATCCAATGTGACCGCCGTGGCACAAGTGGTTAGTGTGTCGGATCACTGCGCGTGAGGTTCTAAGTTCGAATCCCAAAAAACACCAAAAAGTTTTCTCACGGTCCCACCTCTCGCGTGCGTCTGACAAACATCCGAGAGTATTGTTGTCTCCAAAAAGCCTCTCAAAACAAGTCGCCCATCGGATACGGCACTAAACTGTAGGTCCCTCCCATTCGTGTAAAAAATATAACGCACACAACATGATTGGTTGCGAGAAGTTAGGGCCTGGCACTTAAAGAGATGTTGCGCCAAATACTTTTTTTTTATTTGATTCAACCTCTAATGGTTTGAAGCATATTTAGTCAATGCTTTTCCCGACAAGAAGTCCTAGATATCACCCTTGCCTCCATAAGCATCCGTTAGTTGATTAATAATTTGAAAGTTTTAGGTGAAAACTGCTTTTTTGATCACCCATACCTTCAATTTAGTCTCGATGTTCTTAGAAATCCTCATAAGCTCGATTAGCTTAAATACAGGGAAACTTTAAAGAAATTCGTTACCACTGATCTTCTTAAGGCGTCTTCCAAAACTCCGGAGTTGCGTTGTATGACTAATCATCTTACCTCAGCCTTCAATAATGCAATGTCTTCTCTTTGTGCTCTAGTCCAACCAAGAGTCCAAGGGGTAAAAAAAACCAAATTGGTGGATAATTGGGTTCGTTGAGAAATAATTGCAGGAAACTTTTTAACAGCTCCAATCGATTGAAACTATAATTGCACACAAAATTGTGAAAAATATATAAATAAAAATAGAGAAGAGGAATCGAAAACCTTGGAGACTCTGCTGTGGTAAAAGAGAAAAATCTTAGGCCTTGACGCCTAAGAAAAGTTCTTTACACAACTCATTATAATACAAAGCTATTTGATGGTTCTTGGACTACCTTGATCGCAGATTCGCTAACTTCCTTTTTTTTTAAATTATATTATGGGTATCTTCATAGACACTATTACTTTTTTTTTGATGGAAACCCAAATCCTAGAGTACTCAGAATCTCCGGTCCATTGTACTACCAGGCGAACCTTTCATAGGTGTAGTGGTTGCGAAAATTTAAATGTGGCTGATGATTGTAGTTCCCGCTGGGGCTTGAACTTGCACACATCGGTTAACGAGCAAACACACTATAGCACCATTGCCACCCTCGACATTATGACTTAGTGTCATAATAGTGTGAGATTCTTGCTCATTGAAAAACCTCTCCAATTTTGAGCTGACTACAACTGTTTCCTTATTAGGTAGCTTACTTTCAAAACATATATTTCGAGTATGGTGTTGTTGCAATGACCCTGAAGATGAATACGAAGTTTGCGAGTAAGGTTTGTTATTTCATCTTCAACTATTGCCATCTCTAGGTCTCTGTGAATATCATTGTTTCTGATATACCATGAAGCATTCAAGATTGCTTTGTTTTGAAAAGGCTTAAATACATTTCTTTGGCTGGCTTTAGTACAACTCCAGAGTTGTTTGCCATGCGGCCATACAGGTTTTAATACTTGTTTATATAAAAGCAGTTTGTTATACATATATGCTGAACTTGGAATGTCTTCCAAGAAGCCAATACATTTGCTTGAATCTTTTTCGAGTTCGTCGCTTTCTCTTTAACGCTGAAGCGTCCGTTTAAGTTTCACGTTCATACCTAGATATTTCGCTTCGTTTGTATACTGCACTTGTACCGAGCTGACAAAAAGGGTAGATTGTTTACGTTTTTATAAGTAAAGTTGACATGCAGGTAGATGGGTGCCTTGTCACAAAAACTGCTCACTTCGATCAACAGTCCGGGTCCATTGTGCCCATAGTGATATGAATCTCAGGAGGTCCGTCAGCTTTACATTGCCAAACTCCTCCAGCTCCGAGAAGAAGTAACTACCAAGAGTCCTCATTCTTTTGACGGATAGGACAGGACAGGACAGCCACACAGCAAGTGACGAATAGATTCAATTTCTTCTTTGTCCCTGTAACTTCTACAATAGTCATTATGCAGCACGCCGAGTCGCTCCGCGTGAACGCCAATGGCACAATGCCCAGTAATTATGCCAAAAATGACCAGTGCGTATTAACGACTAAGTTTCACCATAGCGCCCTGGTTGCTGTAGATGTTGCCAGATGCGACCGGTGGCTTCATCTTCTATTTTTTTCCGTAAAGAACTGATCGGAGTTACTACAAAAAGGAGAGCCTGCGATAAGTGCAGCGCATTATCCCTAGATATCTCGTTAAAAAGTGATTTACAGGTGCTTACAAGCCTCGAAGTAATTACAGCTGAGTTCAGAGCCTTAACGGGTGCCAGCTGTCTACATAGAAGGTGATCGTTTTACCAACGATATTACTCTCACGTATAATTTCAGTAGCCTCGCACCTACTCCAAACCCAACTGTGACACCAAGCAGGGGGGTTGCAGGGGGCAGCACGCCCCTATACATGTTCCACTGTTTATGCATTGTTGACTTTTGTACATGTCTCATCTTTGCAAAAAAAAAAAATCTGGACTTATGTCCCGATGGAGGGCTTGTTTCGCAATTGCTTTCTTAGCCCAAAGCGATTGGCAAAACAGGATTCTTCGCTTGAAAAAAAAAAAAAAAACTGCAATTGTCCCGGCACCGTCTTAATCTTAAGCTTCGTCTGCCTGCTAGAAGTCCTGAAAAGAGAAATGTTATCCTCTAAATTAATCTTTTTGACAATTACCCCACTACCCAATGATAAAATGTTTCAAGTTAAAATCCTTGTCGTTTGAAAGATTCCAGTGAGACTTGTCGTCTAAGATATTCCCATAGGCTCACTTCACACCCCCTCACATTTGCTTAACACTGTTGTTGTTAACGAAGAATATGCTCATTTGAAAATTTCATCCCTTGGAGCGTCGCCGTATGGTACACACCCTACAAACTCTATCGCATCTAATCTCGACTGACATCCACCTCTTAATGATTAGAGAGCAGCAGCATCAGCATGAGCATGACGGATGAATGGAAAAAATTGTTATTAATAATAGCAACTCTAAACCCGCTCCATCCATCTCCTCCGAACACTTGTTATCTGTTAGGCTCTTATCTCCCTTAGTCGTCAGACAATCTCTATTTCACAGCCTTCGGTCTTCGGTCTATGCCGCACTCAGTTCCCAGTCTTTTGGAATTTTCACTTGGGTTCGGGAGACATCTACGCCGCCGTTTCGCTTTTTATGCATGTTTTTTTTTTTTTCGTTGTACTTTTATTCAAGCCTGCATTATCTGTTATTTATCGTCCGCGGGCGTTTCGGAGTGTTGTTGTTGTTATTTTTCTATTCTACTTATAGAACAACTGTGATGTGCATTTGCATGCAGAGATCGAAGTACTGAAACAGGCCCTCGTCGAGAAACAAACCGAATTAATTGCCATGGAGACAGCGTGCTTGCGGGAGTCCGACCGACAAGTCGAACTGGAAGATAGTATCATTGCGTGGCAGGATAAGTACGATCGATTGTATGAGTCACACAAACGTGTGCAAAAAGTAAATCAGAGTCTGGAGGATAAACTGCTGAAGTTGGTCGACCGGAATTCAGGGGAACGGGCGCAACTGACCAGCGACGTGGCCACGTTGAGCGTCCGACTAGCGCAGGCAAACTACAACATTGCGAAACTGCAGAGGGAAATCGTAAGTACAGGGATTATTTTTAAAACATTTTTATATACCATATTTTGCGCGTCGTCTTTTTACGTTACGTGGGATGGAATTCATGCATAATTTATTGGGGTAGGCCCTAGCTGGTGGACGATGCGAACGCGAGAGCCTGGTGTGCGTTTGCGAAAGATTGTAATTTTTGGTAATAACGTTTAGTTGATGTAACCAATTTGACGGTGAGCGCGCGTGAGGCGCGGGGATGAGTTACTCCTGCAACAGGTTTTTATGGCGGTTGGAATGACTGAAATAGGTTTCCTTGGGAGAATTTTTGTCTTTTAGGTTCTTTGTGGGCAATAGGTTATAAGCGAACCTTAGAGAATACGAAAGGAGGCGCCGTCTTGCACATGAGTGGAGGAATAGGTGGATGGATTTAGACCAGTATGCTGTCATGGGAACCGGCTGAGAGGTTATGGATTGCAATTAAAAAGCCAATTTGTTTTTCTGATGAGCGCTTTCAGTTTTTTGCAGTCTATTTTGGTTGAATCACTTGAAGAGAAGGAAAGATCAATTTGAAGTAATAGCAGGGTAATGCCAATTTAGAGACTATGGGCCAAAGGAAATATGAAGCGAACGTCAGAAGCAGTATAATTTATTATTTTTAGTAAATTTATGCAAAAAGCAGCAAGAGTGACCCGTGCCCTGACCATCAGTATATGGGTATCAATAACCTCTCCGGCGAGCGTAGATTATAAAAAACAAACTAGTCTACTAAGTGAATATTGTTAAAGCATAAGCAAATGGCACGGACAAATTTAGAAACCAAATTCTTGCGCTTACACTCTTGGACTTTTGAGGCTGTGCGAATAACCGCCCAAAACAAAATCGCCCAAATTCCAAAAATGAACAATCGCCCAAAAAAACCTGAAAATTTGTTGGGCGAATATTCACTTTCATTTGGGCGTTTATGCATTTTTATATATTGGGCTATTGTTCATAGTGAACGATCACCCAAAATCCCAAAAGTGAAAATATGACAAAATGTTATGCGATTAATCACCCAAAACAAAATCGCCCAAAACTCTCAAATAAACAATCGCCTAAAAGTTTTTAAGCAATTCTTTGCAACGCAGGTCCAAAAAAAGGAGACCATAGACCAAAATGAATAGCCTTAGCGGAGCGACGAATAAACTTATCCCCAGGCGTCTGCCTGACAGTTGTTGACATACCCTTGGCGGAGCGACGAAGTCACGTGAGCGGCTAAACCCCTCCGGAAAGTGGAGTTTAAATAAATAAGTCGCGCGAAGCGCGCCACTTCCCTACTGTTGGCCCGTACAAAACTGTCCTCGAATAAACTTAGCCCGAGGCGCCTGCCTGACAGTTGTTGACATACCCTTAGCGGAGCGACGAAGTCGCGTGAGCGGTTTAACCCCCCGGAAAGCGGAGTTTAAATAAATGAGTGGCGCGAAGTGCCCCACTAATCCACTGTTGGCCCGCACAAAACTTTTCTCGAATAGCTTAGCCCCATGACAGTTGTTGACGGATTTTGGCCGATTCTTCTTTGGGCAATTTTTCGCACAGCCATTCACTTCTGTTTTGGGCGTTTGTTCATGAATTTTTCGGGCGCTTGTTCCTATTTTTTTGCGCTTTATTTCATTATGCACAAACACCCAACATTTTTGGGCGAACATTCATTTTTAGAATTTGGGCGATTTTGTTTTGGGCGGTTATTCGCACAGCCCACTTATGAACCCTAAGGGTGCTTCCACACCTAATAGAACAAAAACGACTGTTCTTAAACCACACCAAATGAAGCAAAGTTAAAACGTTGTGAACGAATGAAGCATAAATACCGATAGTCACCGTTCGCATGCTTCAAGCCTTTTTGTTTATCTTTTTGTTTGACTGATTTAATGTAGGCGCTCTCATTTGATTGCATAAGTTTATATCTTGTCTATGACTTAACTGTTTTCTCGACTTTTTTGCTTAAAATGATTTACTGTTTACTGATTTTAATGTGCATTGCTCCATTAAAAGACGTGTAATTTTTGACATAAGCAATAGAGCAAAACCGTTTTCATTTGCCTGCTTTGTTTTGCGTTATTCAATGGGGGCACAAGTATTTAAGAGTGTGTATTTAAATTTAAAAAAAAAAAAAAATAATAAAACAGGTTTGTTTGCCCAATTCGGTTTTGTTCTATTCAGTGAGGAAGCACCCTATAAGTCAGCTAGCCCCAATAAAAATGCCCCTAATTTGAATTAATTTCCTCAAGCGTGGAGTGGAAGTGAATGTGTTTTTATACCAATTATTGGTAACGCTACGCATACATGCAACTACTACTACTAGGTCTAAGCTCATTCTTACAATGCATATGTGGAATTAAGTGTCAAATAATGTTGAATGTAGTAGAGAAATTCATGTAATTAAAGTAATATGCTAATACTGTTTTTATCGACATAAAGGCTGTGCTGATTTATCAACTTCAAAACAGAATGAATAAAGGCAGCACCTAGTAAGACCCGCTGCTGACACAAAAGTATGTGAGTAGGTATGACATCAATATTTTGAAAATGTACCAATGCAGTATCAACGACAAGATGCAGCCCAAAAGGATTGATACTTTCACTATAAAAGTAGAAGCTAACGCTGGAAAAGTATGTTAGGATCTTCTTCTTCTTCTTATATCCTTTAACCCCTCGGGGGGCATAGGGCGTCAACCACGCCTGCGCGCCATCGTGTTCGGAGTTCTGCAACGCGTTTGAGCTGCCTCCAACTCATTCCTAAAGAGCTCGATTCCTCCTCAACTGTTCTGCGCCACGTTTGCCTAGGGCGTCCCTCTATTCTGCCTGCCTGCGTGAGCGGATTCCAATGCATAGCGTATTTCGCAATGGAGTTGTCTTCGCGCCGTAGGGTGTGTCCAATCCATTGCCACTTTCTTCTTCGTATAGTAATGCTTATAGGTTCCTGGCCCGTTCTCAGATAAAGTTGTTCGTTGGAGATGCGGTTCGGCCAAAAAATTCTCAAGATGATTCTTAAGCATTTGTTTACGAATACTTGCAGCTTGCGTGTATTAATGGTGTCCACCTTCCAGGTACTGCACCCATAAAGCAGCACTGATTCTACGTTGGAGCGGAACAGTCGTAGCTTGGTTCTTAAGCTAATAACATTGCTTCTCCAGATTTTGGACAGCATTCCGAACGCAGCCTTCCCGATTCTGCTGCACACATCCAGTTCGGAGCCATCGCGATTAGCCGAGACGACACTTCCTAAATATAAATAGAAAGTTATCAACTTTCTCGACTTGCTTTCCGGCAATGTTAAGTTGAGCGCGGGTATTGAAATTACTCAGGGCTTTTGTTTTGGCTTTGGCTTCTAGATTTTGGGCCATCAAATGAATGATGGCTGAATGAATGAATGTTAGGATGTCATTGGTTATTTCAAGACGTTGTCGGTTGATGGTCAAGAAGATACAATTAAACAAAAGAATAATACTGGAATCCAAAAACCGCTCTGAAACTTTCTGACAGGGCCAAATATCTAGGACTAGTGTTAAAAAAATTTGGGTTTTCAACATACGAGAATAAGTAAGGAAGGGTATGATAGCTATACTTGCAGCAGATTGTTTGGAAAATCCTGGGGAACTTACCCTAAAATCATGCTCAAGCTCCACACAGCATTCGTAAGATCCATATTGACATAAGGAAATTTAGTTTGGTGGCAGCCTGCAAGTAAAGCTATCAACCTTTGGATATAGAACAGAGCTTTTATAGGCGTTACTGGAGTTATAAGAACCACACCCAAACAGCATTAGCGATCATTATTACCTTCCTACATTTAGACCTATTTGCACTAGAATTCATAGCAAGCAATATGCTTAGATTGGGTACGCGCAGACATGTACTTTGTTTATCTGGCGGATTGAATCCGGATTCAATTCGGTTTGAGTACCATATAAACATGAATCGGATTGGAATAGCAACTCTATCTGGGATTGAGTTGACAGTGTGCATATAAACGCTTGATTGAAAATGCTGCTTCAATCCGATATTTCAATTTCGTTATGTAAACGTAGTAATGGCTATATGTAGATGTAAGCACAGACTACATGACACCCTACTTCGACTTTCACTGGTATTTTTCCTGTTTACTAGTAGGAAGGAATAAACCTATTTTACACTAAATGATGGGTTCGGTTAGGTATGTGGGCTGGCAGGGAGAGACGCTCTCTGCAACACTCAGGTCAGCGTAGACCCATTGTGATACCCACAGGGGAAAAAGTAATCCCTTACCCATTCAGGCTTATTGAAAAACCGGCAAAAATTTAAACAAAACTCAATCACTTAATTCGTTTCTGCATACAAACCACCCTGATGATTTGATGAAGTTCATCATCTTTCCTGTCGAAACGCCGGAGATTCTGGAAGAAATATTTACCAAGGAACTATTTCCTGGAGTGTTGAAAACTCAGACAGTGGCACAGGAAGTGGGTAGTGTCCTCAAAAACTTCCTCGTCGCCACAGGTTCTTTCTCCTCCGTCAGGGGTAGTTTCTTCAAGTGGTACTGCAGAGTGTTGTGCCTCGTGATGATGCCTACGAGTGTGGACAAGGATTTTCTATCTTTCCGAGTCACTAAATGATAACAACATCTCCATCTATATAGATGGATCCAAGTTGGATGGGTGCAGGGTGTAGGGATATTTTCTGAAACGTTCGCTCTATATCAATTTATCAGACTTCCAAACAACGGCGGTGTTTTCCAGGCCAATGTTCTGGGAATGAGAAGAGCCACCCGGGATCTTGTGGTAAAGGCAATACAACACGATGATATATGTATGCAAATACCTTTTTCATTGAAACTATTTCTAACACAGCAATAAAATCGAAGCCCGTGTGTCACTCTGCTGGGTACCTGGACATAAAGGCGTTCCAGATAATGAGATACTGATGAGCTGAAGAATGACCTAATTGCTAATGAAAATGCCACCAAGAAAATCCTACGCTTGAACAAATAGTTGTTATCTGTCTAAGCAGCATAAATAACCTTACACAATATATTACGTTTGCATACGGCTTAAATGAATATGAATGAAAAATGATATACATATATACGAGTATATAGGACTCTTCCACCTTAGGTACAAAATACTAGGTAATCGTTTTTTCCAGGACATAGAAGAACTAGCAAGCAAGCGGGCCAACAAAATAAGTATAGCCGCATCTATTTTATCTAAAAATAAAACAGTTTACACAAATGATAGAAGAGTTCTGTAACAGCTGCAGATCGATGAAAACTGGTACATATGGTATTGTACATACCTACATCTAGGTTCATAGGGACATCAATAAGAATACAGAATTCGTACGGCGTATTTTAATTCGAAATACCAGTATAAATGCCCTGGCGGCTACAATAGTAAAATTCAAAGCAGTCGGACCCTGTCGCTCACAGCAGATGCTGGACGAAGATCCTGTTCTAAATTTCTCTATTACTTTCCTTTCTGCGTTATTACGCCGAATCTGAAAGGTAAAATTACGGATTTAACACATTGTATGTCTATCATTTGAACCGTTTGATTTAGAGAGCTGAATTTTCCTTCAAGTAACAACATCTACATATGTACATATGTACACTGTACACGTAAGATTTGATTCAAAGCCTAAATTTCATAACAAGCCGGCAAATGACGATGGTGTAGTGGCAACGTCATCGATTGTCACGGAAACATTTATTTATTTCTCATGAAATATTTAAAGTCAGTCTGATTAATTGCGAAAGCTTATGTCAACACTACTGCGAAGGCATAACACTGGCAGTAGGTTGGTCATATGGCTGGAAATATTGTTCGCAGTGTTTGATGATTGATGTGAATGACATCACAGGTGGAGAAAAAATAATATGAATTATAAGGAAGTACAAAAAAAAAACAAAACCATATCTCCTCTGTTATATTGACACCATCCCTGGAGTTTTTTTTTTTCACGGTCACACCTCTCGCGAGCGTCTGACAAACATCCGAGAGTATTGTTGTCACGAAAAAGCTTCTCAAATCGCCGTTCGGATACAGCACTAAACTGTAGGTCCCTTCCATTCGTGTGAAAAATAAAACGCACACAACATGCGTGGTTGCGAGAAGCTAGGCCCTGGCACTTTCAAGAGCTGTTGCGCCAAATATTTGTTTGTTTTTGTTTTTTATCCCTGGAGTTTTTCTGAAATCTAATACACTTTTTTTTTTATCCACTCTGGATCAGTGTGTATCTTCATTATTGGTCTAAGAGGGATATTTGAAGCGGGAAAGTCATTGTATTTTACTTGATTTGTTTAATACAAAGTGCAACAGACAATAATGCCAGATGCTAGGATAGATCTCACTATAAGGTACATGTGCATTAGGGGCTGGCAATGGTGCCGTGGACAGAGCGTTTGCCAGCTAACCTATGTATCCAAGTGCAACAAACTCCAACAGGGGAACAGCATTCATCAGCCACCCGAGTATAAAATGGAAAACCAATAACATCGAAGTTTTTGCAACCACTGCATCACACAAGGTCCTGCCTGGTAGTACAATGGACCAGATAGACTGAATGCTCTGGGACTTGGGTTTCCTTAAAAAAAATAAAATAAATAAATTAAAAAAAATACCCGTGTATATTCAGTAAATCGTACGTAGTTGTAGGGCCCAAGTTGTTTTAGACTGCCATAAGTTTGCCCTTCAACTGAATTTGAGTCTTAAATTACTCATAGATATTAAACTTCGATTGAAATTGAAAGGTACTTTTGCTTTTGGAAAGATTGACGCCTTACCTGCGGTTCTCCATCCAGTGGATATGCTTTAATACAGTTCCGTCGCAGTCAGATTTGAAAATATTCACAAGCGTTTGCCTAAGAATACCTATCATAGAGACGCTATTTTGCTTTGACAGAAAAGAAGTGATAATACTCTTCGAGGTGCTTCTCCATTGACAGATTTTCCGATTTTGCTTATTCCCATTTCTCAATTCAGTTAGTATTATTAAGAGTTTATTTTATGTGTGCGTACATGACTGTTCTTGAGTTTTTACATAATCTTCGCTGCAGTCTGCGTGCTAAGCATTCGAAAGCAATCTCCCTTGCTGCGGATATGAACTCCGATAACCCTTTTTAGTGTTTTTAGAATAAAAGAATATAAGCTGATGTGCCTATTGTCCCTGGTTTTGACATGAGCATTTTTAGCTGCGTTCGGTACGTTTTTTCAAGAAATAACAGAAATCATATTTAGTAATCACTTCTGGGCAGTGTTTTTAGCAAAATGCAGATTTATTTTGAAGTTTTAAAATGTTCCACTACTAAGCTCTCGAAAATGGAATTTTTTATTTTTTTTCCGAGGGTTGGTGAAAAATCTTCCATAGACACTATGAGAATAGCAAGCGCGTGCTCATAGCAGTGTCAGATTCTTACTGACTAAAAAAACACCACCCTTCGATATAAATTTGTTAGATATCGCAATTAAGTAATAACTTATCAAGCAATTTTTCTATCACGAAATAAAAACGTTTGGCAGGTTACTTTCCACTGAAAGATCCTGCATGTTCCGCAATCTAGACGCGGTTTATCATTATCTCGCGAAGTCGAAGGGTTTTGTCCTTTGTAGTCGGCGGAATAAATTGCTCTCATCCAATATTTGTAGGACTGTATTGTTGACATGTCCGATTAGTCGGTTTCTATGCTTTCTCGCGAAGCTTTTAGTTTCAGCTTCGATTGTCGGAATTCCGAGATCCCTGTGGATATCGTCGTTTCTAATATACCACGGTGCTTGGACAATCTCTCTTAGCACTTTATTTTGAAAAGTTTGTAAAATATTTGCATTTGTTTTCTTGGTACAACCCCAAAGTTGTATACCGTAGGTTCACACCGGCTTTAGCACTTGCTTGTATAAAAGCAGTTTGTTCTCAGTACTGAGCTGGGAATGTTTCCGAGTAACCAGTACATTTCGCTATATTTGATTTCGAGTTCTTTACATTTCATTTTCGCGTGCGAATTCCATTTCAGTCTTGCGTCGAGTGTCATTCCCAGGTATTTGGCCTCGTTTGCAAAAGGTATTCGGGCCGAGTTTAGGAAAATTGGCAAGTTATTAGTTTTCTTGTAAGTGAAATTCACGTGAACAGATTTAGATTCGCTGAGGGTAATCCGCCAGTCCCTCGTCCATTCATTTACTTTATTTAGCGCGTTTTGCAGTTTTTCAGTCGTTTCTTCGATTTTTTTACCTACTGCTAGGATGGCAGTGTCATCGGCAAACGTAGCAAGGATAGTGCCATCTTCTTTCGGTATATCTCGAGTGTATAATAGATAGAGAACTGGCCCAAGAACGCTTCCTTGTGGTACGCCGGCCGAAATTTTTTTGAGCTGCGAGTATTCGTTTCCATGTCTAACACGGAAGAGTCTATTCCCCAGATATGATACTAGAATATCGTATAGGCACACAGGGAGAACTTGTCGTAGTTTGGATTTCAAGCCATCATGCCACACCTTATCAAAGGCCTGCAAGACGTCAAGAAATACGCTTGAGCAAATCTTTTTTTCTTCAAGTGCTTTCTCGATTACGTCAGTAATTCTATGCACCTGGTCAATCGTCGAATGCTTACTTCTGAACCCAAACTGGTGGTCAGGGATAAGATTATGTTCGTCTATAATCGGTTGGAGACGCCTTAGTAATATCCTCTCAAAAATTTTGGATATGACTGGAAGAAGCGAAATTGGTCCATACGATTTTACCTCATTTGGCGGTTTTCCTGGTTTTAAGACCATTATTACTTCCGCAACTTTCCATTGGCTCGGAACGCGTTTTAATCTGAGCGCAGCATTTACAATATAGAGAAGCTTAATCAAAGCTTTTCTAGGTAAAACTTTGAGAATTTCTCCGGTGATTAAATCATAACCAGGAGCTTTCATAGGTTTTAGAATCTCGATCTCATTTTTGAGTTCCCTAAGCGTTGCACTTGTGAGTGTTAAATTGCCAGATGGTAACTCCGGCCTATTGATGTTATCGAAAACCACTTGACTATCGTAAGGGTTTAAAGGTTTCTTCCAGGTGGGTCGCAAAGACGTCCGCTTTTTCTTTATCTTCCCTTGCCCATTCATTTTGATTCAATTTAATTGGTGGCGCAGTGACTTTGGGCCTTTTGGTGCCTTTTATGGCTTTCCAAAGTGAATAATTGGAATCTTTTCTCGCTGTTAAACTTTCAAGGAAGGAGCCTATTGCACGATTCTTAAAATCCTTAATAGTTTTCTTCAACGAATTGCACAGACGATTCAAGTGTGCTTTATGCTGCAGAGCACGACTCTGTTGCCACTTTTTACGCGCTTTTCGTTTTTCCTTGACCAATTCCTTTATTTCCGGAGGATATCGCAAGCCGTATTTGTCCGGCTTTTTCCTTGGAATGGGAGTATTATTCCAAGAGGGGAGCTGTACGATCTCGACGAAGCGATCAACTTCAACCTCAAGTTCATAGGGTGTCGTAAGTGGAACGCTCAGTCCAACATTATCTTCAATTTCGTTCCTAAAACCGACCCAGTTAGTTGTTCTACCAGTTAATCTCGCTGGCTCTAGGTTATAGACTAGTTTTTCGCTCAATGTCAAAATAATTGGGGAATGATCAGACGACCGATCAAAACTCTCTTTGACTCTTATGTGGTTGGTAGATATTCCATTTACAACGAAAAAATCTATCAGATCAGGTATTTTTGAATCATCAGTTGGCCAGTAAGTTGGTTTACCCGTCGAATGGAAATCGCATTTGTACTCCATACCTGCACAATAAAGCATTCTACCTTTTTTCGAACTGTATCTTGAGCCCCAGAACGTCTGTTTCGCATTAAAATTAGGTTTAAGCGATTCAAACATGTTAGTAAAATCACTTTTTTCAAGCGCGGAACGCGGTGGATAGTAGATAGACGAAATTTTAAGAGTACGCTGACTATTTTTAACTCGAATCGTGCAAAGTTGCAAATTTTCAAGCTCTATCTTTAGGTCTTCCGATTGTTCGATACAGTCTTTAATAAGCAAGGATGATCCGCCTCTCGCTTTTCGCGAAGGGTGACAAGCGTGGTAATCATTATAGCCTTTTATTTTTAAATGCGATTACTTTTTGATGTGGGTTTCAGAAATCAAGCAAATATCAATATCTTTTTGGCACATAAATATTTCCAATTAGTCAAGTTTTTGCAAAATTCCGTTTGCATTGCAAGTACATATTTTCAACATTCGATTGCCATTCATGTTCTAGTTGAAGTGCGCGTTTTCTGTGAATTATTTTCAAGCTTAACCAGCCTATCGAGAATAATTTTATTTATTTTGCCTTGTTCTTCAAGTTTCGCGAGAATAACTGAGAAAACATGAGAAAAGGGGTGGGTCGAAATTTCAAGGTTTTTTGGTTTTTCGGAAGCCACGGCCTGAGCATAAGACTTCATTGCTGCTGTCCGAGGGTCATTACCCGGTGGCTTTTCTAATCTTAACTTTTCAGTACCATTTCTTTTAAGAGCAGAGGTCGAGTGCTTTTCTGCTGTCAATCTATCCCTCACCTTTTTGTGCTCTGAACCCGGTAGTTTTAGTTTGCCTACTTTCTCCGGCGCGATCTTACGCTTTGGTTTAGTTTGCAATTTTGATTTTAAATTTAGTGGCTTAAGGAACGCATCTCTCCGTTTTTGCAACTCCTTAGCTACTTCACAGCCTCTATAATTTGCCGGGTGCTTTCCCTTACAATTAACACATGTTGCAGAGGTTTGTTTGTTTACTCCACAAACTTTTGAGAGGTGATTTCCGGCGCATTTCACACATCGTGGTTCTTTTCGACAATACGTTTGCGTATGATTGAATCCTTGGCATCGTTTGCACTGAGGTATCAATCTTGTATTCTTGCGCATGGGTTCGATTTTGACTACGACATTCAGAATTGTTCTTATTTCGTAAATCTTATCCAAACTCTCAGCTTTATCAAAAGTTAGCATAAAAAGAGGAAGCCCGCGCTTTACTGTCGTTTCCTCGCCTTCCAATTTTTGTTTTTCCCGTTTAATTAAATTTACTGCATCGACGATTTTAAAGTTTTTGTTTTTCAAATCGTGAACAACATCTTCCTTTAAGCATGAGGCGTGAAGTCCTCTAGCTACGACTCGTATCGGCCATTCAGATTTATTTTCGTAAGTATACCACTGAATCTTTTCAGTATTCAGTTTATTAGATACTAAGCGGTAACTGTCTGAGTCCTTTACGTTTACTTTCCATTTGTTGTTGTTGAGCGATGTTACTTCAAAATCGAATAGCAACAGAGGTTTAAGAATAGAATGCAGTTTATTATAGTCTGCAATTCCGATTACGTTTATTGGCGGCGGTGATCGTACCTTAGTTCTTGGATTTTCTTCGACACATGTGTTTATTTTGTCACGCTGTTCATTATTTTTTCGCTCATTTTGCGTGCTTTCTTGCCTCGTTACCATTTCGGGTGAAGAACCAGCTTTTCGTTTCTTAACTGGTCGTTTTTTTAGGATCCAGTTAGGTTCCCGAGCTAGTTCTTCTTCATCCGTTTGATAATCAGTGTTATCGGGGACGTTTGAACTCGCATCAGACTCATTACCAGGTTTCTTTATATCCTTAAATGCTTTATTTTCTGCTTTAAGTACATTTAATTCTTGTCTTAGTTCTTCGCAGAGAAGTTCCATTTTACTTAGCCTGGTCCGGAGTTCCATATTTTCGTCCGTAAGGCTTTGAATTTTCGTTGAAGTCCGTTGTTCGTGCGCCGACACTTTTTATGCACGTTTTTATGATAAATCTTGATGGTGGAGATCTAACTACCCTGGTACCATTTTTAAAAGGGTCAGATGAACGAATTTGAAGTTTTAAAATGTTCCACTACTAAGCTCTCGAAAATTGCATGTAAGCAAATCTAACGTTTGTGCCCAGCCATCATCAATCGTGTAACATAACTTCTATACTAAAACTACCTCAACAGATTGTGAACTCCATTGTTCTCAAATACTTAATAGCAAAACTCAATTCACAAATTACCAGTAGCACTGATTCCTCCAGACAAATCGCTTAAAACTTTCCCTTATACCACCTAACTTAACTCTAAAAGCAATTTCATTTGATTACATGTATTATCATCATGTTGCCGTCGACGATAGTACCCCAAAGTCATTTTCGGTGAACTTTTCGTTTCAACTCCGGCAACCATGTTGCCCCCGTTATTGCTTTCAAAAACTTTTTCAGAAAAATAGATATGCAGCGGAAAAAAAAACGGTTCCCCAATGAACCTATTATTAGATTTGTGATTTCAATCTCTGAACCAATTTTTTCTCCTTCATTCAAATAGACAGCGAAAGCAATCACCTACCATCGTCAAGCCAATTTCTTCAAACAATCATCCCCGTCAAACCGACCTAACCACCCTATCGTATTCAATTCACTTGTTCCTTCTATTTATTTTATTTCAACAATATTCATTTCGCATGCATGCTACACCAACAGGCGACATTCTCTTGCAGTACAAAAAATAAAGCGAAAAAAAACAACCACTCACTGCCACAAAGGCAAACATCAACTCCCTGTTTGAAAATATCCGCTGGGGAGAAAGTCAACAACCCTTTACGAAAACCACCCCTCGTTGCTCTTCTCCATGACCATCAGTCTTGCGTGATGGATAAAGTTCCTCGATTTTTGCTTCCTTCGCTTTAACTCAGCCGAAAATATAAAACAAAAAAATAAAAAATAAAGGACAAAAGAAAAAGGGATACAAGAAGAGAAATGCAGGCAATTATTATTTTCGTGAATGCACTTGCAGCGAAGATAGTGAAGGGTGCTCAACACGCGAACCCAACATACACCCAAATTAATGCCGGCGGTGCATAGTGGGTTTGCAGCGGGGCTGATCACGAAAGTTTATGTACACATTTAAAAAATAATACACGATTCAGAGAGCAAAGTTTTTTATGCGATGAGTTTTACAAAATATGGGATACAAATAAAATTGAGTGGAGGATAGAAAATATTTTGGATTGAAGCCTTCTAATGAAAGCGTTGTTTAGCAAAATGTGGAGCAGTTTTTTTTTTTTTTAAAGATATCCGAGCTTGCTCCAGTACTGTCGTTTCGGTAACTAAAAGAGTAGCACAAATTGGGGAAAAGAGTAGTAATTTTAAAGAAAAAGTAGTAAGTGGCTTAATTTTATAAGTCACCTACTGGCATTCTAGTGAGTCTTGCCGCAAAAAAAGTCAGTATTTCAATTTAAAACTTAATAAAATAGCATACTAGTTATTTTAAATGCATCGGATGGGTACAAGCACTTATCTTGAGTCTGAAACTTGTCACTGAGGTATGTGAAAATATTTACGAAGGGATCCGGGTGGGCGCAGTGATTAGTGTGTCGGGCCACTGCGTGTGAAGTTTAATGGTCGAATCCCAGAAAACATAAACAAGTTTTTTTTTCACAACCCTACTCCTCGCGAACGTTTGACAAACATCCGAGTGTTGTTGCCACGAGAAAGCTTCTAAAGAAAAACAAAACAAAAATTGCCCTGCGGATACGGCTAGGAATACTGTAGGTCCCTCCCATTCGTGCGAAACATATAAGGCACACAACACGAGTGGTTGCAAGAAGCTAGGCCTAAACCCTTCATGGCAGTGTTGTCGCTATGCTAATTTAGTCGCAATTTAACCCTTTTTTTTGACGCAAAACAGGGTCAAGTTACGTTTTTTAAAAAACGATTCTCTTTGACCCTTTTTATGTTTTATTTTTAACTTTTTGAGACTTTTTTTATAAAAAAAAATTGTTCATCACAATACGAGTACAATCGTTCACAACAAAAATGAAATGGATTTGTCACTACTTTCAGTATATTACACAAAAAGTCACCAATTATTTACTTGTGTTAGTAATAACATGGTATTATGCACACGTGTGTACGTTCATTCAATTTATTCATCGATATGCATATATAAAACTCAATGTACCTATGTTTGTATGTATGCCATGGACTCCAAAACCACCGAACCGATTGACCTCAAATTTTCAGGCAATCTTCGGTATTGGCCCGAAAGTGTTTCTGTGAAGTTTGGTCAAAATCGGTCCAATTTGTCCACAACTGCATTTTAAGTGAGACAAGCTCGTTTTAAGTGAGACAGGCGCAGCAACGCATGCTGGGTACCGGGTATTTCAAATTAAACATTGAGACATATGATGCAATGCTTGCTGCATTAAATATAATAGAAAGAAGTGATTTGGAGGACTGGATTCCTCCAGATGACTTAATACAAAAATATAGACATGAAATGTAAAACACGTGTTCCCTTTGTATTGAGTTAATTTAATTTAATTTATTCTTTTTATATAATCTAATGTGTTTGTTTTTTTAATTATTTAGTTATGTTTTTTTTTTTGTTTTGTGAAATACAAGCTTTTATGTTAGTTTCTAAGTTCTCATTTCAATGGATATGGAGATACAATTATTACATTACAGTGAAAACTCCCATTACGGACAGATTTCTTAGACAGACAGCTCCTTTAAACGGATATATTTTCCTAAACCAATTTCTTTTTTCAGATTGCATGCATTTTACGTTCCCTTAGGCGGACACTCCCTTGAATGGATGCGGACAGCAATATCAGTAGGGAATTCTTTAATTCATATCCCTTAGGCGGACAAAAACAAATCGGAACTCGTAAAATGCCACCATTTATTACAGCGAGGTTCTTATTTATTTGCTTTTGACGAAAACAGTTACATTGTTGCGTCATGGTTCATGTCGCGGAAACACTGTCTGTGTACGAATGCATACAACTTCTTTTGTTTCAATTGAGGTTACGACAAACATGGTTCTTGAAAAGATTAGTAGGCTCAAGGACAACTATTCTCCTGGCCCTGATGGGCTGCCCGCTATTGTCTTAAAGAAATGTATGAATGTCTTGTCACAGCATCTTAGTGCCTTTTTCCAGCTCTCACTCTCTCAAACCGTCTTCCCTTTTCTGTGGAAGGACTCTTTCATTTTCCCTATTCACAAAAAAGGCAGTAAAATCGAGATCTCAAATTACCGACCCATTGCCAAACTGTCATGCATCCCAAAGCTCTTTGAAAGTATTGTTTACGATTCTTTGTACTTCCATTGTAAGCCAATCTTCTCCCCATCTCAACATGGCTTTTTAAAAGGTAGATCTACCACGACCAACCTAACTGAATTTGTTTCCCGAGCATTACACGCATTAGAGAACGGCAATGAAGTCGATGTAATTTCTACGGATTACAGCAAAACGCTCGACAAAATCTCACATAAGATTATTAACCTCAAACTCAAAGCCCTAGGTTTTCCATCCTCCTTTATTTCCTGGCTTAGGTCATACCTAGAGGGTCGCCATTATAGAGTCCTTTTCAGATGTTCTGTATCCAACCCTATCAATGCCACTCCGGGGTGGCATAACTATTAATGACATTGATTCCATCTTAAAGGAGTCCGACCTATCTGTGTACGCGGATGATAAAAAACTCTTTAAGATAATTGCCTCCCCTTCGGATTCTCTCCTACTACAAAGCGACCTGAATCTGTTCTTCACATGGTGCAAATTTAACTTTCTACAGCTGAATGTGAGTAAATGCGAAGCTATTACCTTTTCCCGCAAGCGTGTTCCACCCTCTCCTAGGATTTACTTCTTCGATACTAAGCCCATTCCCTCAGTCTGTTCAATCTGCGATCTAGGTATTATTTGTGACCGAGAGCTAAACTTTAATTCACACATTGATAACATAATTAACAGAGCCAACTCCACCCTAGGCTACAGTACTACCGCGATAATGTGAGCTAATTAAAACAAGGGCCTGTTCACATTTTGGAGATGTTCACGTTGTTAGAACTAAAAATTAATTTTTTTTAAACTAAAAATAAGACAATTTTCGAATAACAAATGCCCATATAAAATGAAAAAGTTTTTCCCCACCTAAATAACAGGTGGTACAAAATAGAAAAATATGTCTAGGCAAATAACTGCAAATATCAAAAGAATAACAAGAGAAGAATGCGAAATATTGAGGAAAAGTTCACATTATGGAGGTGAGAAAATTTTAAAGTTCACATTATAGAGATAGTAATGTATAGATTTGTGAATTCACATTATCGAGGTAGTACTGTATCTAGATTTACTACAGCATATAACCAATTAAACACCAACCACTAACACTCAGCACTCTTATAATTGCTTTTAATAAATAAAATAAATTTCTGTTTAAATACTAAAATTCTTATTCGGTCTTTACTTCATTTGGTAAGTTGTTAAATACGATCAATCCCTTATACATCAATGAACACTGTGCACTAATTATTCGGGCAGCATGTTATTTCTAATCTTATAAATGAACATCATAGCACTGAGTAATAGCCTCTGCTTAATATTCACCCATTTGAGAGTATTGATCATTATTACAATTGAATTGGTGAGTGGAAGAACAGTATAAGCGCCAAAAATTGCATTTTGGCCTTACATAGCCAAAATGCTCTACATATGTAAATCTACCAATCAGCAAAATAATACTACATTAGAGAGCCAAATGTATACAAAAATAGAATACGCTTTTTGCAGATTGTATGGAAGCGCAGTACAAATGCGTTTAGTTTTTTCTGTTTTTCTCAAAAGCGATATTTTGTACATGTACTGTTCTTTCACTCACCGATTCAATTGGAATATGCATACTGCACTTCAAGATTACACGCATAGCTTTATTTTGCAACAATTGAAGCCTATCTTTTGTTCGTTGTTGACTAGCATATAAAACAGTGGAACAGTCATTAAAATGTGGCAACACGATGCAATACTGCACGCATTGCTTAATGTCATTAATGTATAACAAGAAACAAGCACACCCAAGCCAACATCCACTGGGTCCGACAACACATCGTTCACCTTTGTCCTCTATGATCTTCCCGATAAGTGCGATTTAAACCACTTGAGTTCAGTACCTTTAACGCCATACAGTTCTAGTTTTCGTGCTAATATGTCTCTGTCAATCGTTTCAAAGGTTTTTTTGAAGTCCAAGAGGACAGCTATCACTGAATTATAATACCATCATCTAATTCTTTCTTCCACTCAAATAACAGCCAATTTAATGCTGTCTCACATGTGTGTCTTCCTTCAAATCCAGACTGTTCTGCAATTGGTTAGCCACTACTCGTTTCACAATTTGTTCGCAGGTCGGTAGCATATTAACAAGACGAAACTCTACACAATTGTCTGTGTTGACTACTGTCTCAACTGGTATGACAGTTGACTCCTTCCAGTTATGAGGAAAAAATTCCATATTGTCAGGATGCGTTTAATATTTTCATCAGTATAGGACCTATAGTTTCTATTGACTTGCAAATCATGTCTCAGTTAATTCCAATTATGCCCTTCTTGTTATAACACTTCCGAATAGTCTCAAGGTTCTTTCATCATGATATCGAAATTTGTACGTACAAAACAAAGCTATATTTGGTTGGATGTAATGCGTAACATATAAGGTACTAGCTTAAACCCCACCCGCTTTGCCAGGCATTAAAAAACGGTATCGCACACAAAAATGTCAAAGTTATTTTTCAATGTTTTTGAATGTTTTTGTAATTTTTTTTAACCTATCATCTTTGTACCGTAATTATCTACATAAAAAAAAAAACAACTAAAGTGGTTGAAAATTACGGACGGTAAGGGAAACATGCGCATTGAGAAACTTAGTTTTATATATATCTGTGGCAATAAGTTGAAGTAGCTTAAGTCAACTGAAGTTAAAATTGAGTTAATTACAGAAAAATGTTCCCAATTACACAAAGTATTCTTTCTCAATTTTTTATTTGCATATCTGTAAAGCCTGCCGAGTTACGGCTATCAGAGTAGTGGAGCAATTTCAAAATTTCATACGATTTTCACATGAGCGACAACTTTAAATGTCTCTCCTGAAAAATCGTATAAGTGGACTTAAGCTACTTCAGCTTATTGTCACAGATATATTGTAGATTGATCTTTTTTTTATCGCGAACACTGTCTACAAAGTATGCATTTAAACCATTTGCTATTTGTGTTGGATCATTTAACGAATGTTGACCAAATTTTGGAATATCACTACCTTTTTTTATTCGTAGTTAGTTGTTTACGTTACAATTTTAAGATTGTTCCTAAGAATTTTTGTTTTGTTTTTTAATGAATAAAAATATTATTTACTATGGAAAAAAAATGAAGCATTTTGTTTTTCCTTTGGACGGACAACTCCCTTGAGCGGACAAAAATGTTGGCACCGTCGCTGTCCACCTAAGGGAGATTTCACTGTATTTGTTATTGTTACGACTTTATTTTGCTCCTTGACACTTTTCTTTTGCGACTTTTTCATGTGTTGTTGCGCCACATACATATATATGCGTAAAAGCATGGGATATGTATGAGTAAAAGTGCAATATAGCTCAAATGCACAGATAGCTCAAGTGAATAATTCAATAAGGATATTATATGTATAATGCTAGTACATAGAACATATAGACAAAGTGGCACTAGTCTCTAATAACACTTGCCATTGCTGCATGTACAATAGTATGTGCAGGAATGATAAAACATCCTCTAAGCTGATGTGTACTATCCGTAGCAAAAATGTAGAATTTACAGGCGACGAAATGTCTAAGTATGGCCTAGCGTTTCGGGGAAATACAGTCCAAAATTGAAAAACCAATAAGACTAAATACATACATATGTACGAGAAAGGTGTAAAACGCAGACTTTTTTTTTAAATGACAAATCAAATTAAATTTAAAAACGATTACAAAATCAAAGAGTACAGTAGTAAAGGGTCATTTTTTACAACTGATAGATCTTTCAGGAATAACTTCAAACCGTACTATCATTCTTGATAGTTCTTTTTCTTCAAACCGTACTATCAAAAATGACTTCAGTATTATTTGACAAATCATTATGAATAGACTTACACAAGGAGAGTGCGTTCATACCATTCAAACTTATTTTGAGAATCGGTCTTCAATTCGCGAAACGTGGAGCTCGCTATTCATTTTGTTGTGGATAAATTTCGTACCACATAGACTCTACATGACGCAGTAAAAATAGCTACTTTGAAAGGCAAAGACAATTTTTTCGTGTGTTACTCGAGCAAATCTATTGTTGATATTAGTAACTCATTTTTTCATAGACACTATGCGCCCGGTGCTCATAGTAGTCTGAAATTTTTCCTAACTAAGCAACACCTCCCTTCTACTGGTTTACTACGACTAAGTTTCCTTATCAAGTAGTTTTAGTTTCGATAGTCGCGTTGGGTAGGTACGAGTAGTTTCCAGAAAGAGCACCTGCTAAAACCCGCCATTAAATGCGGCTGGTCCTTATTGCGCTAAATCGAACGGTTTCGTTCCTGGCAGTCGGCGCACATGGTTTGTCTCGTCCAGAATTTGGAGTATAACGTTGTACGGAGTTTTTGAGCAAAGTTCTTTATTTCGTCATCGACGGTAGTTACTCCTAAGTCTCTGTGGATAAGATTGTTTCTGATATACCATGAGGCATTTACTATGACTCTTAGCACTTTGTTTTGAAAAGATTGTAGGATATTTCTATTTCTGAAACCAGCCAGTGTCATTCCTATATACATACTTCGTCTCATTTGCATACGGTATTAATATTAATGTTAATGAAAATGGGTAGGTTCTTAATTGTTTTGTAAGTAAAGCTAACATGAGTTGATTTGGTCTCGTTGAGAGCAATAGGCCAAATCTTTGTCCACTCGCAAATTTTATCCAAAGCTCGTTGGAGCTTTACAGTTGCTGAATCGACTGAATTATCTGCATCGTCCGCGATACGTTCTTCTTGCGGTATATCTCGAGTATAGCGTAAGAACAAGACCGGACCAAGAACAGTTCTTGCGGTCTGTTCGCAAGGTAGGATTCTAAAATCTCATATAATTGTTCCGGGAGAATCTGTCTTAACTTAAACTTCAAACCTTCATGGCATACCTTATCGAAGGCTTAAGAGACATCCAGAAAAGCGCGAAAACATATCTTTTCCTTCTCTAAGGTTTTCTAGAAGTTCTTTTAGAGTTTTGAGGTGCTTTCCCGAAACAGCCAAAACAACATCATCTGCATAAGTGATCTCCGTGCATCCCTCGCCTTCTTAGTTTATCAATAGTTCATTCACCACCAAATTCCAAAGAAGTGAGTTGATAATCCGACCATTGAGAAGTAGATTAATCAATTCGCAAAGTGAGTCGTCGACCGTTAGGTCTGAAAGTACATCTGCTATTGCTGATATATTGACATTGTTGAAAGTGCCCTCTATATCCAGAAAAGCAACCATTGTATACTCCTTATGATCAGGGAATATTCGATATTACGCACTAGTAAGTATAATGTGGTCTCCACTGATTTAGCTTTGCAATAAGCATGTTGGGCCGCCGATAGTAGTTTCTTATCAATACTGTTCCGTAAGTGGATATCAATCAGTCGCTCTAAAATTTTTAAGAGGAATGATGATAGACTAATAGGTCTGAAATCTTTTGGATTTGTGTACGAGTATTTACCCCCTTTGGGTATGAAGATAACTTAAAATTATCTCCATATCTTTGGAATATATACCAGAACCAGATCTAAACAACTTTTCAGGATTGTCTCTAGCACCGGTCAATTTATGCCCAATGACTTTTGCAACTCGGCAGGTATTATGCCGCCAGGTCCCGCGGATTTATATTGTTTGAAGCTGTGCAGTGCCTAATGGAGTTTGTTCAGTGTAATCAAGTTTGAGGGATTGGTTATTCGTACAGATAGTCTGTTTCTAACAACTTGGGAGCTACATGGGAAATTAATGTCAAGGAGTAAATTTAGCTGGAAGTCGTCCAAGACCCATCAGTTCTCTTGGGGAAGCTGGGTGTTATTGGATTTGAGGAGACAATTTTCCTTAGCCTGGATTCCTCAGAGGTTTCTTCTTTCTTTTCACACAAAGAGCCTCCAAGAATTGCGTTTGGCTTTCCTTAATTCTTTTATGTATATGTTTAGGGATGCCTTGTACAAGTCCCAATCTAGTGCGTCTCTCGTACTTTTGGCATTATTGAATAGTTTTCTACAATTATTTCTTAAAGGGCCTACACCTGCCTCTACCAATGCGGCTTTTTTTCACCCCTTGTTATAAATCATGGGCAGGAAGAAGCCACCGCATTCTTCTTAAAGAAAAACCCAATTAGCACTATATGCCGTTTTGATACCACAGGTGATCTGAGATAACTAAATTATTTAAAGTTGCCCTGTAGTAAAGGTAATCAGTTTTGCGGTAATTCCTAAGCACTGGCACTGTCTGCTAATAGAATCTACGTATAAAGATAAATGGAGATACCTGTGATCCAAGAATGAGGGTTCGCTTGGTACTTTCCAATTCCTATTGCGTTGGACGATACTATCGGAGGCAAGGATGATGTCCAATACTTCTTGTCTGTTTTTGTGTGACTAAAGTAGGTTCATTACCTATGTTGCGCAGAATAAGGTTCGTACTTCGAATGAAATCAAAAAGTAGCTCACTTCTTTTGTTGATATCAGAAATGCCCCATACAGTATGGTGAGCGTTAGCATTACATCCTTTAATGAGACCAGTTTTCTGCCTCCTCCCATCTGCGATCAGTCTTTTCAGGTTATCCCACCTACCTTCGTCACGCACACAAAAGGTTCCTGGCCCAAGACTATATTTTCCCTGTCCTTTGAGAGACGGAGAAGAAGATCGACAGATGCGGTAATGGAGTGGTGGAGGTTAATCTGAAAAAAACTGCAGCAATAGCGCTACAATCAGGCAGAAAAACCTGTGGTATTCAAGGCTTCCACGTCTGAGAACGATTTCAACAATTCGCCCTCACTTAAAAGCAGTGGATGTAATTTATCAAAATCGCCATCCATCTCCATGTCCGATAATTTGTCTTCATCGAATAAAGACAGATTATTCTTAGGGAATGACGGTTGAGAGTCATTACTATCCAGAGAAGGAAATGTGATAGATGACTCGGATTCATTGATTGCATTAGTGTGGTCCAAAGCATGGGGGGACAGTTTACCCAAATCAGACTTTTCGTCCATTTTGTATACCTTGATGGTGATAGGCTCAAAACCGTACTAGACGACACCTCCAGTCTTCGCCAAAGGAGCAAGAGATTCTTTATTGATAACAATGAGTGCACATCTGAAAAATTCTCTTGGCGCATAGTACCTTGGAGCTGCATGCCGCTATTGGTAGCAGGTGGACCATGTATAGCCACAGTCTTCCCTTTAACCAGTTCTTGAGGTGCTTTACCGGTAGAAAGCTTGAGTGCTGTACTACCGTCCGGTTTTAAAGGAGAACCGGTCTTAATTGTTGTTTTTTGTTTTGTTATTTTATTTTTGTCATTCATTTTGTGTTTCCACGAGAAGCGGAGAAGGGATGTCAGTTTGTGTAGAGATTCGCAATACACAGATAAGGGTAGCTTATCCGGCGGTCGCCAGGTATCTGAATACTCGGTTCGCGGCTGAGCTATTTATGGGTTGGGCCCTTAGCCAGGTTGATCTTTGACACTGGACGTATAACATCTTGATCCAGCTCACCGGAGGGGAGAGGGGAAAGGAGGGGGTAGGAAAGGAAGGATTAGGGTCAACTGCATCTTGGTTTCGAATCTAATTTAGGGAATATATCCCAGGACACTTTGAGCTCTACTAGGCCCTTACACCACAACGAGGTGTGAAGTCGCGTAAGGGTTGTTATTCTATAAACCTGAGCGATTGAGATGCTTTGTACTGAAGCCGAATTGATGGTCAGGAATCAAACGTCTTTCTTCAATGACCGGTTGTAGGCGCATTAACAAAAGCTTTTCAAATACCTTAAATACTATCGGCAGGAGCGATATGAGTCTGCATGATTTTTTGTCGGTTGGAGGCTTTCCCGGTTTTGGAACCATTGTAACCCCGGCGACTTTCCATTGTCTTGGAACGTATAATAATCTTAGCGCAGCATTTATAATATGCAGAAGCTTGATCAGGGCTTTCTTTCGCAATTCCTTGATTATCTCTCCGGTTATTAAATCATATCCAGGGGCCTTGTTATTTTCCAGATTCTCTATTGTATGGCAAAGTTCGACCAACGACACGCTCTTTACTTTAAAGTTGGCATGTGTCGTAATCGTACGACCAAGTTCTTTTATTAGGGCCTGCCCGTCAAATGGCTTAAACATTTCTTCCAGGTGCACGGCAAAGAAATCCACATTCAATTTGATTGCATTTGAAGTTTTTTAATACCTTTCATGGATTTCCATACTGAATAATTCGAAGTTTTTTCGGGAGTCAAACCTTCAAGATACGTAGAGATCTCTTGATTTTTTTAAATCCTCGATTGTTTTCTTGAGTTCATTACACAGATGGTTCAAAAGAGTTTTTTGCTGGGGACCTTGGGATTGTTGCCATCTCTTGCATGCTCTCCTTTTTTGAGGTATCAGTTCCTTTATTTCCGGAGGATATTTACCTTCGCGATTTATGACTTCTTTTCTCCTATAAGGAGTGTTGTTCCACGTGGCGTTCCGTATGACTTCAATAAATCTGCCGACTTCGTCTTCTATTTCATGTGGTGTTTTAAGCGACACATTCAAAACAATATTTTCTATACAATATTTCCTAATGGACGGCATTTGTTTTGTTGGTAGTTAATCTAGGAGCTCCTTCTTTTTCCATTAGACGCTCGGTTATTGTCAAGATAATTGGTGAATGATCTGAGGAGAGACCGAAACTTTTCTTGACGTTTGTAAAGCCTTTAGCTACACCTCTTGCAATAAATAAGTCTACGAGGTCAGGAGTTGGAGTGCCAATATATGTCAGGAGTGCCAATATGTCGGTTTCGCCGTGGAAAAGAAGTCAACATTAAATTGGATGCCGGCTTCGTAAACTAGTCTGCCTTTAGTTGAATCGCATATTGAACCCCAAAAGAAGTATTTTGAATTGAAATCACGACCAACGATAAAATTCGGCCCAAGTGACTCCAAAAAATTTATAAAGTCGGTCTTTTCTAGTTTGTATTGCAGAGGGCAATAAATGGACGCGATATTACAGTACGAGGTCTTATTTCTTGCGAGAACTGCACTTACTTGCATCGCATCGGTCACAATAATTGTATTTATAGAATGGCCAATATAATCTTTAATGAATAGGGAAGATCCACATCTAGCCTTTTCGGATGGATGATAAGCATGGTCAGCACAGTATTCTTTTATTTTTCCACTAGATTTATTTTTCAAGTGCGTTTCGGAAATCAAGCATATGTCAATATTGCTTGTTCGCAAGAATACTTATAGTTCGTCCTCCTTTTCAAATAGTCCGTTTGCGTTCCATGTTAATATTTTAAGCAACTGTTTCATATTTTTACTTGAGTTGCTGTCTTGGAGTTTCATGCTCGAGATTGCTCAATTTTTCAAATATAACTTTATTTGTTTTGCTTTGCTCCTTAAGTTTCACGAAAATTAATAGAAAACATTTTTAAGACTAGATCTGAAGCAATACCGCTTTGTTTATTTTCTTTCTGTCGCTGCTTTCCCAGTAGAAACCTCAGATTTTTCCTATAACTTCGAGTTCGGACGTTTTTTATTTAATCGCATGGCTCCGTTTTTGGAGCTCTTTGTCCACTTCGCAGCCTGTATAGTTCGCTGGGTGCTTCCCATTGCAGTTCATACAAATCGCTGCGGCCTGTTTATCTAAGATGCACTTTTCCGGGAGATGTTTACCGGCGCATTTTACACATTGCGGTTCTTTTTGACAATAAATCTGCGTATGACTGAGACCTTGGCAACGCTTACACTGCGAGATCGATCATGTATTCTTACGCAATGGATCGACTTTGATTACCATGTTTAGTATAGTTTTAGTATATGGGCGAACCCCACAGGCGGATCAGTCAAAAACCAGTGAAGTGGGAGGGTTATGATCCCTATTTTCGGATCATAACCTCGCTGATAAAAGGAAGAAGAAGAGTATAGTTTTAATATTGTAAATACCGCCTATTTTATCGTTCTTATCAAAGCTAAGCATAAACAGGGGGAGTCCTCGCTTAACCACGATTTCTTGTTGCTGTTTCGTCTACTGCTTCTTCTTCTTGATGATATTTACAGCGCCAAGAATTTTAAAGCCTTTAGCTTGGAGATCATTCATAATGTCTTCCTTAGTACGCGAATGGTGAAGACCACTTGCTACAACATGCAATCGCCTTTCTTTTTCACATAAATAAATACTTTTTATTAAGAAAAAGAAAAAAATAGCATCATTTAAAAATAATAGCAAGGAAAAGTAAGAATTCGTTAAAAGAACAAAAAAAAAAAATATTTAAAATTATTTAAGAGCTCGACTCATCTGTATCATAATTTATCCAAATATAGAGATGAATGACCCCCTTTGTCTACCTAATGTGATTTTGCTACTTTTGTGTATTATTAAATATGTAAAAATGTCCTTATAAATCCAAAAAAATATGTTCGACGTTGAAAGTAACATGCTACAACTTACCCCCCCAATTTTGTTACAACTTATCCCTCTATAGAAATTGCACACAAATGATACAATAAAACGAAAAGGGGGATTTCCCCAAAACTAAAATTAACATATAAAGGCAGACAAATCTTAAATGTACGTATACAGAAAAACCCAGAATTGTATCCGCCGCGTGTGAGTGAGAATGCCAAAAACACTTGTCGATTTCACGGACTACTGCCACAACTTCTTTCACCGACATTCAAACGATACGTGAAGCTGTCAGGATGTTTGCTTGGAATAGACAAATATTTTACTCCTTGACGCGACCCTTAATTTTCATCCTAACTCCTTGTTTTAGAGCTGTTAGAACTTACACGTGTTATTTTTAACCCTGCCCTCCCCTATTCTTCCAATAAACATCTGCATTCTAAGCTTATGTTGATACTCTTTTCCACCGATCCTGCAAAAGATTGTTTATAGTGTTTCCTTAATTTTACATGCCCTCTAAATTCATTCATTCATTTGAATATAGAGGGGTATATGATTTTGGGAATGATTTCCAAGGTTTACATGTCTATAAACTTTATTAAAGAAAAGATTTCATACTTGTATTCTAGTAAATATCTGTTCTGCGTCAAGTTGATAATAATTAAAAAACATTCAAATGCGTTTTACAGCATGTCTAAAGGAAACGTAAACGTTATTATAATTTTTATTTTCTAATTTTTCAAGCAGTTATGGATTTTCTAAGTAAACGGTCGAAAAATCAATATTTGTAAAAGCTCAGTAGAGCAGAATTAACGTTTTGTTTCTTATTTGAAAATATTCTCTAGACTCTTATCTAAACAACTATACCATTTCCAGCTGCGTCAACCTGCACCCCAATTTATCACCTCAATAAAACCGTTAAAAAATCTGTTCTGTTTAAGCGTGTCATTATATGGAGATCTCACCATACCTCCCGCCTTGTTCATAGGAACATTTTTGATCAGCATATGTTTTCCTATAGGGATCCGCAGTTAAAATGTTTTTTTTTGCGAAAATGATATGTTGGCACCACTGTGCGGTGCCCAATAGTCCCTAAAATAAATTGTACATGCGGCTAAATACGAGTACCTCTGTTCCTCTTACTGCAGTGAAAAATACTTGACTGCAGGTAAATCTTAAGAAACCACTGAACCTTGGAAGGAATTCATCGGCCCAAATATGCATTACTGGACAACTGGCAGACGGAGTAGAGGATTTCCTGTATCTTGGGAGTATTGTCTTGACTGATGCTGGAATCGAATTGGATATAGCCAACAGAATCGCCAAAGGAAAGTCCGCGTTCGCGACGTTTTCAAAAATACGACGAAGCAATGCAATAAGTTTGTGGACACCGTGGCGTAAGTCGTTAGTGTGTCGGACCACTGTGCGTGAGGTTCCAAGTTCGAATCCCAGAAAACATCAAAGGATTTTTTCACGGTCCCATCTCCCGCGAACGTCTGACAAACATCCGGGAATATTGTTGTCTCGAAAAAAGCTTCTCAAACCAAATTGCCCTTCGGATACTGCACTAAACTGTAGGTCACTTCCATTTGTGTGAAAAATATAACGCACACAACATGAGTGGTTGCGAGAAGCTAGGCCCTGTCACTTAAAGAGCTGTTGCGCCAAATATATTTATATACAATATGTACAATGCAATAAGTTTGAACACCAAGTTTAGACTGTTCCGCTCCAACGTTGAATCCGTGCTGTTAATAGATGCAGCACGTGAAGATTGACCATTACTAGAAAGCTGCAAATGTTCGTTTATAGGTGACTGCGGAATATCTTAAGGATTTTCTGGCCCAATCATATCTCTAACGAACACCTTTATCAGAGAACGGGTCAGGAACAAATAGGCACAAACATCCAATGGCGGAAGTGGCAGTGGATTAACCACACGTTTCGAAAATTGACAGTTTGAGAGCTAACCATACTACGCAATGGAGCCCTTTAACCGAGGATGGCAGAATACCTGACGGTCCGACGAGAGCGTGGCGGAGAACGGTCGTGGAGAAGGCACGGCAGTTGGTGAGTGCTGAGGCACCCGAAACCGTGGACGATGGCGCGTAAGCGTAGTAGAGGCCATAGGACCCACAAGGGGATACAAGGTATAAGTAAGTAAGTAAGCCCAAAGCATAAGAACTGGATGGTTAAGAGTGAAGCAAGGTTTATGGACTAATATGTCCAAATATTAGATCCTTGAATCTAAAAACGGGCCCACGTAATGCTTTCGGGTAAAAAAAGAGATTGCAAGACTGTTTCATCACCTCGTGATATATATTATAATTGGATTTGGATTAGGTCTTGTATTGTGTAGTATCCTGAGTCTGAATTCCAATAATGCTATTCAAATACTTACTTCGTAGCACTAGTTCTGAGCACTAATTTCTTAATCTTGGGTCTTGCTCAATCACAAAAATGTTCGGGCCCAAAGCACATGATCCATTCCATTGTTTAGTTAAAAAGTGCCTATTGTGGACATAGTTGGTTAAGTGAATAATCCTTTTTTTTCTCCTTCTGTACCATTCATCTGTACTGGCCTCTGACCTTACAAAATAATTGTTTTCTTAGTTCAACCTTGTGCAACAGAGAGTCAACACCACACATATATGTATGCACGTTGGTACACACATTCCTTTTCCCTTTGAGATCACATGTTCCACTATGCCGTCCTATGAGACACCAAAGTAAAAAGCAAAGAAAACCCTTACTTCGCCTGTGGCAACCAGTGTGTCTGGAGAATAGTGCACTTTGTACAAGTCAGGAACGTTTCATCCAATCGATTTTTATTTTCTCATATGCGCTTCGCCTTCATCCTTTGTTTATTCATTTGGCTTTTTCTTACTGAGTACGCAGAAACAAAAAAAAAATCAGAAAACTCTGTTCTATGTGCACCAAGTGGCAAACAAACTTCTTCATATGTCCACTCAAAAAACCCCTCGTCTCCACTCGTAGTAGATGAATAACAAGGATACTCACATGCAGGAACACAGTAAGACGATACGAATTCCCTATTCCCAGCTATTTCTAGCAGATTTACTGTGCCCGATAGCGCAATGCAATTATTCTTTCGTGTTTTGCATACAACAGTGTTTTAGAGGAACCCGGGGTGTTGTTTGCCACATGCACACCCAAAGAGTCTCTTCGGTTTGATTCGCGCTCCTTGCTACCAACAAGAAAGCAACTGGCTGATGATGTGACACGCAAGAAAATACTTTGTGCCATTCTTTGTTATCTTTTTTTTCCATCCCGCTTTGATGGATTCGAGGATTAATTTTGTACACGTGAATATGTTTTTTCCCCATTTGGGAACACTATTTTTTTACTCTGATTCTACTGTTTAACGTACGAATACTCTAGGTCTGGAGAGGGATATGATTTGCGAAGCAAAGCGAAGCAAAGCGAAGTTAACCACCTAACTTCTCCCCCGGCGATGAATGAATATGCGCCCATCTGTAATTAAAATCAAATATAGGACGAAGGAATTCACACATGCAGAGAAAGACAGGAAAACAACATAGGAAAAGCTGTAATCTATTTAGAAAGGAATTTGTGGTACCCTACATCCATAGCTTACGTTTTGTAACACGAGAATGTAGATAGTTGCCATGTGGATGCGAACTATGATTCTAGCTGGGTCGGAGGTTGGGTCGCAGTCAAGTCTCCATTCAGTGTGAGAAATGCTCTAAGCCTAAACTTGAAAGCAAACAAACTATAGATACAGTGGTACTTCTAGAAGTCGAGTTTCAAGAGTCACGACAAAACATTCGAATTACAGAAAATTCGAGGTAGGGAGATATAACTATGGTGCTCATGATAAAGTTTGATGTGAAAGATTGGATTATAAAAGGTCGCCTTGGGGATGTTCATTAAGTATATTGAGAGCTATTCTGGGCATTCAATTCGTGTAGTACCTTTAGATATTGGCGTAGTAATTATTATCTTCGCTGATCAAAGACTTGAAAACTCTTAATAATATATATGGACAGATAAAAGGACATGTTTAGCTTTTGCTCACAGGTACTATTTTATATGAACTAGTCTAGTCCCATAATTTATGTTGTAAGCCGTGGATCAATGCGTATATACCCTAGTCAAATAGTGAACACTAGCCTGACGTTCTTAATTCTAATGAAATGAGAGCAGAAGAAGGTGAATTCACACAACAAAATAAGAATGATATGAATTACCAGTTGCATTACAGCTTACGAGGTCTGGTTTCAATGAAAACCATTTTGAGGGTGCAAAACAGAAACAGGATGTAATGAAAACTAGTGGTAGGTGTGTGGGCTTTCTTCTGCGGTTATTGTGGTTTCTTTTGTTTGTTTGTTGATGGTGTTTCCTTCTTTTTTTTTTTCTTTTTTTTTGAGAAATATGATGTTTCGCACTTGTAGTTCTACATAGTGCTCATACTTATATTTAAGGCAAGGAGAAGGATTTTGGCAAAATCTAGTTGCCATGACGTAATTTTGTCGGAAAGTGATAATAACTTTGAGATGAATGTTAATATGTGTTCGAGTTCAAGTCTAAAGGTCCATCTTAAGGAGGAGAAGTTTAATTTACATATAAATTGGTTTTTATGGTCAAGGATAGTTTACTGGGGAGATTGGTTATAATTATTAACTAGTGGGGTTTGGTCGATTATATTGGCTTGGTAACCATCAAACTGTTATGAGGTACATAAATATCGTGTATTGAATGTTTAGTCTCTCAGTAATGCTTTTGGAATAATAACAAGGCTATAATGTTATATTATTATCACGAAAATAAATAGATAGATAAATAAATAAATTCAATCCTTAACAATCGCATTGTGTCTTTAATAATGACTTTAAGTTACTTTTAAATACAAGGTTAAGTTACGTCCAAAGCCTGATTTCTGCTAATTCATCTTGCGGTGCACTTTATAACCCATCACTAATTCCCTAATATTGTTTTTTTTTTCATAATTTTGCGCACTCAAGGGGTTATGAGTAACCTTAACATGTTTTTTTTTTAAAAGTATCTATCCTGCAATTTCCAACTGGACTGTATCTGACAGTCATTCGTTTTCCGATCACCGCTATCTGGAGTACGAACTGGAAATCTGTCACAGTACCGCACCCTTGGTCTTCCGCAATCGACGGAAAACCGACTGGTGCTTACACAATAAATCCCTCTCTGCTAAACTATCCAATCAAGTGTACACTACACCAACTACACAGTTAGAATTAGACAAGCTAAGCACCGTTCTAACTTCTGCACTTAATACAGCTTTCATCGAATTCTGTCCGATCACAAGAAGAAAGGTGGGCAATCGTCCCCCATGGTGGAATGCAGAACTTAACAGCCTTCGCTGCACAAGCAGGAAACAATTCAATAAAGGCTACCACTGGACTGGGAGATCTACAAAGAAAGTCTGAAGAACTTCAAAATAGAGGTTTGCAAAGCTAGACGCAGATCTTGGCGCGGTTTTTGTCAGAGTATTGACAACACGTCTCAATCCTCTAGACTGCGAAAAGTCCTCTCCAAAACACCAACTATACCTAGTGTCCTCATGAATCCCAATGGATCCTGGGCTGAATCGGACGAAGCATCGCTCAACCTGCTCATGGACACTCACTTCCCCTGCTGCATGCCTACCCCCAACGATGATCGCGCCCTGGTAAATGTTGCACACCCACAGGCACCTCCTCATCTTATCAGCGAAGATAAGCTGAAATGCGCAGTAACAGCTTCGAACCATTCAAATCTCCGGGACCGGATGGTATTTTTCCGGCCCAGATTCAGACGGCTTTCAATATAGTATGGCAGTATCTTTCCTGCATTCTGAAGGCTTGTCTTGAGCTCGGAACAACACCAACTGCCTGGACCGAGGTAAGAGTGGTCCTTATACCCAAAGCAGGAAAGACATCGCATAAGTCTGTCGAAACGGCTTTGTACTCCATCATTCACCCTATCGAAAAATCACTCTCAACCAAAGAGTTCACCCTAGTGTCATTTCTAGACATAGAGGGAGCCTTCAACAACGTTGAAACAAATTCGATTACCAGTGCCTTACATAGGCTCAACATCTGCGAACCCATCTGTTGTTTCATAGAACACATTCTAAAGAACAGACTATTAACAGCATCCTTCGGAAGTAGCGGTGTCAAGCGACATGCACATCGAGGCACCCCTCAAGGGGGTGTACTGTCTCCACTACTGTGGAATTTGGTGCGCAACGAGGCCCTTCTAAAGATCGAAAAAACTGGATGCAATGTTATTGCCTATGCAGATGATGTCGCCATTCTAACAACAGGCAAATACCCGCAGACGCTGGCCGATATCATGCAGTCTGCTCTTAATGAACTGCTCAGATGGACTGATAAATGCGGCCTCTCCGTTAACTCGACGAAGACCGAGCTAGTTCTATTCACAAGAAGACACAAGCTACCTGACTTCACTCCGCCCAAGATAAGGGGATCCACCCTCAAGCTTTCAAATAGTGCTAGCTATTTAGGCCTAAAGCTTGACCGCAAGCTAATTTGGAAGGAGAATGTCGTCGAACGGGCCAGGAAATCGCTGGCCGCTCTATACATCTGCAAGAAAGCAGTAGGCTCCATCTGGGGCCTTAAACCAAGCATCATGCACTGGCTATACACGTCGGTCATTAAACCGATTCTCATGTATGGAGTATTGGTATGGTGGCCCGCCTTGGAGAAGAAATCCAACCTATCCATAATGGAAAAAACTCAGCGAGTTGCATGTCTCAGTATTACCGGTGCACTGAGAACTTCTCCCACAGCGGCGCTCCAAACCATGCTCCATCTGCTTCCAATTGACATCGTCAGTAAGCAATTGGCTGTCAGCTCGGCAATAAGACTGAGAGGCTCCAAGCATTGGAAGGAGCAACACACGCCACATGCCAATATACTTTCGATGCACCGTCATCTTCCCAATTCCACTGACCATCTGCCCACTGAATATGATTTTGACAAGGACTACACGCACTCGATACCGGACAGAAGTGAGTGGACGCAACGCAATGTCCTTTACAACGAATCGCTGTCAATCTTCACGGACGGGCCCAAAACCAAGGACGGAGTCGGTGCCGGAATTTTCTCGGAAGATCTGGACATACACCTCTCCTTTAACCTTCCAGACTACTGCAGCGTTTTTCAAGCCGAAATCACCGCAGTTCGCAAAGCTGCTGACTGGCTGGCGGCTAGCACACTATCAGCACCTGATATTGTTATTTACGTCGACAGTCAGGCAGCCATCAAATCTCTCGTATCCAGCACTACGAGATCTAAGGCAGTGAAAGACTGTCGCATATCTCTTAACGAGATAGTTGGTCAGTATAACCTCACCCTTTGCTGGGTACCAGGTCACTGTGACATACCGGGGAATTATGCAGCCGACGAACTAGCATGACAAGGCTCCTCTGGTACAGATAGCATATGCATCACCGACATCGAAGCGCCAGCGTCTTATGTTAAGTACCTTATTCAAATTGATGCCGAGAAAGTAGCCAATCATCGATGGCAACATCCAGACCAATGTTATACCGCCAGACAGCTCTGGCCGATACTCAATAAATCCAGGTCCATCGGACTCTTGAAGCACAAGAGAGGAACCCTCTCAAAAATAACAAATGTCCTCACTGGACACTGCGTCATAGGAAGACATGCCCAAAGATTAGGTATCCCTCATAATGACTTCTGCAGAAGCTGCAGAGATGAAGAGGAAGGCGAGACCATCAGTCATCTCCTGGGCGCCTGTCTTGCGCTCGCCAACATCAGGAAGGCCACTCTGGGTGAATATTTCTACAATGATCTTAATGATCTCGGCAACGCCTGCACGGCTAAAATTCTCGACTTCATTCAACGAAGCAAATGGTTCCAAGAGTAAGAGGGTGATCCACCCGCTTTACACATCGGCAGTACAATGGACCTACTTTCTGGTCTAAGTACATCCTCATCGAGGGCCGATCCTAACCTAACCTAACCTAACATGTTTTTATTCATTGCAAGCATTGGAAAGCATAGATAGAGAGAGAGACAACGACAAGTAAACAAAAAGCAGATTTCATACTAAACAAAAGTATGAACTAAAAATTAATATGCTAGCATAAGTCAAACATTACACTAAACACTTACAACAAAGTGTTACTTACTTATGTTTTAGTTTTGATTTACTATGGTTGTAATCAAATTTGTCGCGGTTAGTATTCACTTCCTTCGCCATGCGCGTAAGAGGTTCGTTAGAACCGTAGTTAGTTCGGTGGAAATTTACGCGGAAAATCTCGGTATTTCTGGAGTTGTAGCATCTTACATTTAAACCGACTTCATTTAAAAGATCCGGCGAGTCAATAAAACCATTTACCAGCTGGTGTAAAAATGCTACACCACATACTTCCCTACGTTTCTCCAAAGAATGACGATTTAGGAGAAGAAGGCGGTCGCAATATGGTGGAAGACGTATAGGGTCATTCCAGTTTAAATGGCGAAGTGCAAATCGGACAAACTTACGTTGTACCGATTCAATACGGTTAATGTGTACCGCGTACAATGGAGACCAAATATTAAACGCATACTCTAACTGCGGACGGACAAAGGTATTTTAAAGCGTGGATGTTATAAGAGGACACTTGAATTCTTTACTCTAACGTTTTATAAAGCCAGGCAATGAATTCGCTTTATTGACAATCTGTTCAATGTAAAATCGAAGTCGATATTTTGAGAAAAATTTACTCCTAAATCACCATTGCAGCACCATTCAGCGAACGTATCTAAATCATTCTGCATAGCAATACAATCAGACCGACTGCGTACAAGCCTAAAGATTTTTATGTCGTCAGCATAGATTAAGATTCGACTACTCTTAAGTATTGCCACCACGTCATTGATCGCAATGAAGCTCAGTTGTTTATGCTTCTGAGAAACTCCGGGGGTGGCGTCCAGATAACTGGGGAGATTTTTGTTATTTTTTCTCTTTGCTTCTGATTCACAGTATTTTTTTCGCGACCACCGACGTCTTATGCATATCAATCATCCAACAGAGCGAACAATTTTTCAGCCATATGACCAAGCTACTGCCAGTGTTATGCCTTTGCAGTATTGTTCACACAAGCTTTCGCAATGGATCGGACTGACCTTATATATATTTCACGAGAAATAAATAAATGCTTGCTGACACCAGGATTTGAACCATGAACCATTAGAGTGGCAATTGACCACTACACCATTGCCACCCCCATGGGATTTATTTTAGACTTCACACTACCGGTATCTGATCGGTATCTGATGGCCCGATCTGTAATTTGTCAAGAAGATTGGAGAATATAGCTGGGAGTGATTCTTAAAGGAAGTTAAGCTGGGATCAAAATACTACACGAAATCAAACACATCTACGAGTATGATACTAGAATTTGGGAAGAAAATAATGCACAGGATGCATACATGAATAGCTAAAATTATTTTCATCTACCGTTGCACATTATGGCGGACCACAGATTGCAATCTAAGGTCATCACACTTAGTTGTAGCAGGAGCTCTAGGTTATGGAAATTTGCGTTATGTACTCCGATTTGTATATGTATTTACAGTGTATTTCTGATTAGTGTTCCAGATGTGAGAATAGAAAGAAGGATAGATTCCGAATGGAGTTAGGTCTCGTTTTTGCACGTATGTAGCGTTAATGAACTATTCCAGGTTTAGACTGATATTTGGAATTGTGTGTCGTAACATTGAAATGCTACCGTCACAGTCGCCATTCTGGTATAGCCGTAAGCATCCTCTGTTTAAGTCGTCAAAAAGAAGTGCTTATTACGATCTGCTAAACGCGAGATGTTTTTTATTCTTCCTTGCGATATGATCAGAGAGCATTTCATCTTACTTAAGCAGTTCTATGGTTGTATTATTGATTGATGAACTATTGTTTGATTCAGTTTCGAGTCCCTTGCTGAAAGTTCACCCTAGAGGTGAAACTGTGATTGCGATTACTTCCAGTTATTCTCTGTTCTTCTCACTGAGCAGCGAACAGCTGTGATTGATCTGTAGTATACCTGCTCCACTGCTTTTTGTGATTTTTGCTTTACACAATGTTCCTCCACATAATACACCCACTGTTTGCTTATGTACCTAGTACTATCAAAAATACAGATGTAAATACTCGTATGTATCGAAAAATAACCACAGAATGCATTCATTTAATTTTTTCCGAAAATGTTTATTGGTTTATCCTAAATATAAAAAAATTTATGCAAAATGACCTCCATTTACTCTTATACACGCCTTGAGACGAGTTGGCCACTCATCAATCGTAACACGCACGATTTCTATTGCAAAAGTGTCGACTGCTTTTCTTAAGCTAATTTTTAGGGACTCCAGGTTTGGGGGTCTTTTCGTACAAATCATGCCCTCCAAAACGAACCATAGCTTGTAGTCCAAGATTCGGACTTGCTGATGGTCAATGATCAATGGTTATGAAGCGAGGAATCTGCGCAATAACCGCAATCCTGTTTTCCTTATCGCTCCACTCCATGTTATCAACTTAGCGAATCTTAATTTAAATTTGCGTATGAACAGACCAAATATAAGACCACAAAATGATGCAAGCCGACACAAGGGTGCGGGTAATACCAGAGGCCGTAGGGAACCATTAAAAGTTGTAACAGTATTTATGATAGTACTATGTAATATCGACCACATACAAATATAAATAGTAAACTGTAGTGTACTTTCAAAGTGCTCGAAATTGTGTTTCATATACTCTATTTATCACACTGAGTAGGGCATAGTTGTGAGTGCTCGATGGTAGGTACGAGTATTTGGTTCTCAGGGTATGGTTGTGATTGGGATTGTGATGGTGATAGTTCAACTGCTGCTATGCCGCATCACAGGGATTGTGATTACTCTATTGCTCAACTACTGCTATGCCGCTTAACAGGGATTGTGATTGTTCTATTCATCAGGATAAGACATCGTGAGGTAGGAGAGGCAGGCCTATAAACGCCTGGATTTGATTGGCCTCAGTAACCCAATGATCCAAAATCGGCACGCATGCCGATATTTTCTGAGGTTAAATAGGTGAACCCCACAGGCGAATCGGTAGAAATACAGTGAAGTGTGAGGCTTATGATCTCTTGTTTTCGGATCATAACCTCGCAAAATAGGAAGAAGAAGGTACATACAAAATCGCAATGTAACCGTACATATATATTTGGCGCGCAAAAACCACATGAAGGGCCTAGAGCCTAGCTTCTTGCACCACTAGTGTTGTGTTCATGAGATTTTTCGCACGAATGAATGGATGGAATGGTTGCACATATATGTATAATTGCCACTTGCGATTCGTTTGAATTGTTATAAATAATTTCCTGTATTATGCACTAAAGAGAATAAACCAATAAATGCTAGCTGTTATCTCCAGAGTGATTAAATCACATATTTTTCCTTTTCCTTCCTTTTTGTGATCACTGTTTATTGGAATAAGATACGAATTGTATTGTCCCGAAAGGGTCAGATGCACTTCTAATGGCAGCTGTTTGATTTTTGGACAATGAGACCAAATTCCCCAGTGCTCTGGACAAAATACTCGGAGTTATATGCAAATATTTGACGCAAACATCCCATAAATGGCCTAGGGACAAGTTTCTTGCAGCCATTCGTGTTGTGTGTGACGTACAGTTTTATGCCGTATCCGAAGGGACATTTTTTTTAGAAGCCTTCTCTTTCTTTTTGCAAACTGAATAATTGATAAGATATGGAGTTGCAGAAGTGTAAGCATCTGTAGTGACAGTCCTGATTCACTTTAGGTACTTGAGAGCCCCACAAATCACTCAAAGATTGATCTAGAGTATAAGAACAGATCAAACAAGGTTTCCAAATGGAGGAGGGTTTTTCTTATTTAGGTACCGGGTCATAGTGGGATTGTAAGGAATAAAAGCTCTGACGTGCTTGTGAAGGAAGTTCCTGAGATTCTTCCTCTAAGTTTGGATTTGATTGTAGGTGTTAGATTGGCAAAAATCCTGTGCTGAATCAACTCTCATATGATCTATACCTATATTCATAGGGAAAGATGGTTTAGTTGCAGAATCATCAACTGTTCAGTAAAAAGGACCTAATAAGAACTCTGCAGAGTTTCTGCTGAATCTGACTAGGAAGGAGAGAACTATGGTTGTGCTACTTGCAGGACACAATGCTTGTGGTCATCACACGACCAAGTTGGGAATCACTGCAGACCCTATGTGAAAGTCTTGTCTTAAAAGCGTGGATAAAACCCAGCACGTTCTCGGTTAGTGTCCCGTATTTACTTACTAACTTACGTCCCGTATCCCCCTGTGGATCGTAGGACCTCTACTACGCCTACGCGCCATCGTGTACGGTTTCTGGCAATGTGTCTGAGTTCTCCCCAACTTTTCCTCAACTGCCGTGCCCCCTTCTCGACTGTTCTGCGCCATGTTCTCTTCGGACCGCTAGAATTGCATAGCATGGTTTGCTATGAAACTATTACCCTTTCGGAACGTGTGACCAACCCACTGCCACTTCTGTCGTTGGATAGGTGTGCCTATTGGTTCCTGACCCGTTCTCTCGTAAAGGTGTTCGTTAGAGATACGATTGGGTCAGAAAATCCTTAAGATATTGCGTAGGCACCTATTAACGGACGTTTGCAGCTTTCTGGTGATAGTAGTGGTTACTCTCCACGTGCTGCAACCATATAACAGCAGGGATTCAACGTTGGAGCGGAACAGTCTTATCTTGGTGTTCTAACTGATTGCATTGCTTTGCCATATTTTGGACAACATACCAAACGCGGACTTTGCTTTGGCGATCCTGTTGGCTATATCCAGTTCGGTTCCACCATCGGTCGAGACAAGATACTGGAAATCCAATGCAATGCATATTTGAGCCGATGAGTTTGTTCCAAGGCTGATAATTTTAGTTTTTGCGTATTCATTTTCAGCCCGACGACGCCTGCCTTCCTCTCCAAATTTGCTGTCATTTGGTGGAGGTCCATAATTCTGTGGGTGAGGCAAACATCGTCTGCGTAGTCAAGATGTTTCAGTTGAGATGTAAGACTCCATTGAATACCTCCGTTTCTCGTCGAAAAAGCTGCATGAAGCACATCCCTAATCACTAATAGGAATAATATTGGTGAAAGGATACAGCATTGTCTTACCCCACTTTGGATCTCAAATTCTCAGGAGAATCCAGATCGGAAACCTGCTTGTTCGACATCGAGTGTATCTTCGAGATGTTGTTTGATTCCCTCAAGGATGATTTTAGCAATTGTCTTAGTTATAGCAGGCAGCACGCAGATACGTCTCCAGTTTCCGCACTCCATTAAATTTCCTTTCTTAGGAAGCTTGACGATCATTCCCTTTTTCCACTTATTAGGAAAGCTCTCAGCTTCCCAAGCTCTCTCTATAAGTGTAAGCAGAAGCTCAGCCGATGTTGTTGGCGCTGCTCGTAAGAGCTCTGCTGGAATACCGTCAAGTCCTACCGCCTTGTTGGTTTTGAGTGCCTTGATCGGGGTAGTGATCTCATCATTACTGGGAGTCGTGGTGCATATTCGGAAACTTCTCACCTCGGGCATCTCAGTCTGATTTGGGAGCATATCGCTAGCGAATACGCGATTCCAAACCGTAGCAAAATGCTCTTTCCATCTCCTGAGCTGGTCCCCATTGGAAATAAGCAAAAAGCCGTCTAGGCTTTTTACTGGGTGTTGGCTGGAGCTGCGACAACATTTTTCACAGCACATGAATGGTCTTGGGTGGTTGCGGGCAGTGAGCTGCTGATTGCTTCCACACCGTGCGAAAAGTGCTCCCTTAATTGTTGGCGCACTGAGGGATCACTAAGTCTATCGATGTTGAACCTGGGTATTCTTGTGTTGTCGTGGGATCTTCGAACTGCAGCAGTGCATAGTTGGAGAGTAGCTATCGTAAGATGGTGATCACGAACTATCCTCACATCTGCCCTTGTCCTGTCCCGTATTTGCAAGAACGAGTCTGTGCATCTTGAGCCTACTACTTGAGTCATGGGAATGGGTTTAATATTTTATGCATTCATTTCATATTCGAAAACGATTATTGTTAACGATGTGAAAGAATTCGCATGGTAGCACGTCGCCTTGTCTAAATCCTTTATTGACATCAAAGCTCTGAGTGAGGTTTTTACCCACCTCAATGGTGCAGTGCGCATTATCCATCGTTATCCTGCATAATCGGACACTTTTAGCAGGGATGCTAAAGTTGGGCATTGCCCTGTATAGCTCGTTTTTATAAATGCTGTCATATGTGGTCTCAAATACGATAAAGAATCGGCGGGTAACTATTTGAAATTCCTGAATTCTCTCCATGATCTGCTAAAATGTGAATATTTGATTGGTGCTGGACTTTGCTGGCCTAAAGCCAGGCAGATATGGACCAATATCACAACTATCACTTAACCCTGGATGGTTATGCTTCGTCGAATCGACGAACACCTCTTTTATTTTGTACAATTTCTATTTAACTATCGAACGTCCGATTTTTATTTCAAGTAAAGTAAAAATATCAGGATTTTTAATAAATCTAATCTATTCTATTAAAAATACGTTTAAGAGTTTTGTTTACCAATTTCAGCTTCCAGGTTATAATAGTTTAGAGTGTAGGTAGGCTTTAAGGTGAACAGATAACATCTTGCAGGCAATGTTAAGGAGAGTTATACCTCTATAGCTGGAACAGTTTAGATGGTCTCCTTTGCTAACGATCGGGCAAACAATGTTGAGATTCAATTCTTTGGGCATACTTTCTTCCAAAAACATTTTGCAGATGAGTTGGTGCACGCTCATTACCAAGTCATCTTCCGCTCCAACAGCTTTGTTGGACTAAGTTTAGATATGGCTATCTTAACTTCGTCCAGGTCGGGTGGACGGAATTGTTGGTTATCATCATCCAGGTTGAGTGGTTGATTCTGTCTGACAGCAGGATTTCCGTTGTCATCGCCATTATACAGTCTACTGAAGTGGTCCTTCTATATCCTCAACACTGACTGCGACTTTAATACAATGTTGCATTGCTCATCTTTGCAGGCTTCGGTTCGGGCTCTATAGCTCTGGCATGTTCTGTTTACTTTTTGGTAATATTTCTGAACCTCATTTCTGAAGTATCATCTGTATATCTTCTTCATGGCGCGACATAGCACATAAATATATAGGACATAAGTATATAAGTATTCGTAGCTTTTAATCATATTCCAAACGACCAAAGCGCGTCGAATTTTATGAGTATTTGCCAGCATCATACTCAGTTTTTACAAAATTCCTTGACTGTATAACTACAAACTATTTTAATATAAAATAAGACTTTTGTATATGTATATACATAATGTATTTGGCGCAACAGTTGTGTGCGGTATATTTTCGCATGAATGGAAGGGACCTACAGTCTTGTGCCGTATCTGAAGGGACATTTTTTTATTTTATTTGTTTTTGGAAAGCTTTCTTGTGACAACAATATTCTCGGATGTTTGTCAAATGTTCGCGAGAGGTGGGACCGTGAAAAACTTATTGGTGTTGTCTGGGATTCGACACACTAACCACTGCACCATGGAACCCACTTTTAAGTTAGACTTTTACATAAGTTTAAACCTGACTAGAAATAAATAGTAGCAAAATCGGAACATTTTTAACTTTTAGTAGTAGCAAAGTAGTAAAGTAGCAAATTTTCAAATTTGGAAAGAATAATAGCTATTTTGCTCCAAAAGTAGCATTGTTGACTTACAACTAACATTCTGTTTTCCGTGATGACATTCATTATTTTCAATATAAATATGAATGACTTTAGCATTTATTTCAAATGCGGCAATAAAACTAATCGCTAGATAAAGCGCCGATAAGAATAACTTCTGTGCCTCTCTCATATTTCATCACCTCATGCGCTTTCCTACCACGAAAACCAATTAATGATGAGTCTCGGTATCTTGCTGAAACTAACAGCATTTCTGTTTGATCTACTTACGGGGGTGTGAAAAGATTAAATGATAACAAAGAGGTACACGTAGGGATAGGTACCTTGCCATGCAGTGCCCCTATTATTTCCATTTGAATAGATGCTCTGAGATAGTTCTAAAGATAACATTCTCGTGCGCAGCAAATAAAAACTCGATTAACATTTATTGACACTTTATACCACCTTGAAAAGCAGCAGACTTAGAAGTGGAAAATGGATAGAACCAGTTCCCCTACGAGTTCTCTTAAAACAAATGTTACACTAAGAACGTTTTTCTTCTTCCTCTTCGTTTTCCGCTTTCTTTCCTTCATTCTCTCCAACAGACACAACAGCGGGAAGAAACTTAAAAGCGCTGTCATTAAGATAAAAAAATTCTAAGGCAACACCACACCAAGTCAACAACCTAACTCAGCCGAACTGTAATAGAAATTCCAAAACAAATTTATCATTAAGCGAAAACGTATGCATGTGGGGGAAGCTGGAGGAAGAGGGAAATCTAATTAGAGTCTAATTGAGGAATGAACACTTCTGTGTTACCTTCAAGGACAGAATCAGTAATCAACTTAACTCCACATTTATCGTTTCTATTGCAGTCTTTTTCAGTCTTTTTGTCACCATCCCAGCTTCGGGTGAAATGGAAATTCAAAACTCATAAAACAGTCCCCAGCCAACCATCGAAGAAGTAATTTCGTTCTACTTGAACACAAATACAAAAAAAAAAAAAACCCTTGCATAGCTCCGACAGGATAATGAGTGTAAAAAAAGTTCATTGTCCTGACTGCATATGAGGGGGAATTAGAACCATGCTCCGCCATGGGAAAATACAATTCGTCCACATATCCGCGTGTTATGTGGAGCATTCATCCGTTGCATGTTAAGCGTGCGTTGTTCTTTTCTGGGGCATTTGATTGCTGAGTGATTTTCCCCCCCTTTTGTTGTTGCTGTTGTTGCTGCTGTTTTTATTTGCACCAAGATGTTGTCCTTAATTGCTTAAGTTCGTTTTGATGTCATTCGAAAAATTGTTTTTGTTTTTAGACGCCCTTGTCTTTCTAAAAAGTGCAGAATGCTTAATGATGGCGTTTATTGCTTTTAATAAAGCTGGGAACTATAAAATTTCGATCCTGGATTCGTTAGTTCACATTTGGAGGAAGGTGGATTTATGCTTTTTGCAAATGGCGGTTTAAGATATGCTCTTAATTGTATGTGATAATTATAATTATAACTTTATTTAGTTGGAAATAAAACGCGATATGCTTCCGTCGCCTTCAAAAAAAAAAAAAAAAAAAACTTTATTAATCACCCTTATTCTGAGTGGCGTTTTACTTGCACGACGTTTGTCGTTATTTGAGGCGTTTCGTTTTACAAGAGTTATTCCATAACTTCGACGACAGGGTAAAACGTGGCCGCCAAGTAGATTCGATTCCACATGCTACGCCATCGACCGTACCACGTTGAGAATATCGGTTCTCGTTCGATCACCGAAATCAAGCAGCATTAGGCATGGGTAGAACTTAGATGGGTGACTGCTTTAGAACACCGCGTGTTGTTGGCATTAGCCAACTCATCAACTTCACCAAAGTCTTAATTTGCTTCTGGTGCGTTATTTCGACCCCAGAAAGTAAGATAATGCAATTCAGTTATTTGAATCAATGAAAAATTAAGGAAAACTTACACTAACTGGCTCTAAGCCCAGTCAAGGGTCTGGTGCTGGTGTCTTTGTGGAATACGACAACATTAGGCTTTACTTTTCGTTAGGCAAATATGCGTCTCTTTTCCAAGCGGAAACCTATGCAATCCTTATGGCCATGAACTATGTTGTGAAGAACAGGTGGAAGGGTCGAAGTATTTGCATCTGCAGTGAGAGTCAGGGTTTGCTTAACAATTTAATCAGCACCAAAATAGTACGGGAATGTGGAAACTATTTGAACTCGGTTGCAAGGATGAATTCTTTTTCTCTTATATGGGTCCCAGGTTACACGACACAATTGCGTATAACACGACTCTCCAGGATGTAGGTTGACTAAACGAATGCTCCCGGACGTTTTTAAGAAATCAGCAGCATTCTTGTTGTCTCTCAGTAGAAAAGACTGCAGACAATTTATTGGCGTCTTATTTATGTCCTGTATCCCCTTGTGGGTCCTAGTATGCCTACGCGCTATGCCTACGCGCTATCGTGTACGGTTTCTGGTAATGTGTCTGAGCACTCCCCAACTTTTCTCCAACTGCTGTGCCTCGTCTTCGACTGTTCTGTGCAATGTTCTCTTCGGACCGCCAGATCTTCTGCCATCCTGAGTTAAAGCATTCATTGCATAGCATGATTCGCTATGGAACTGCCACCCCTTCGGAACGCGTGACCAACCCACTGCCACTTCCGTCGTTGAATGGTTGTGCCTTTGGGTTCCTGACCAGTTTTCTCGTAAAGGCGTCCGTTAGAAGTACTATTGGGCCAGAAAATCCTTAAGGTACTACGCATGTACCTTTTAACGAACATTTGCAGCTTTTTGATGATAGTAGTGGTCACTCTCCACGGACTACATCCATATAACAGCAAGGATTCAACATTGGAGCGGAACAGTCTAAGCTCAAAAGCTTCGGATAAGGACGATTCAACTGATGACGACCCCAGCAAGCGAAATAAGGAAAACGACCTTCGGATCTGTACGTGGAATGTTCTGTCCCTTTACAAACCAAGTGCAGCCGAACAACTAGCAGATACCCTAGACTGCTATAAAGCAGATATTACCGCCATCCAGGAAGTGCTATTGGATGGGCCGGGTAAAAGGAGCATGAAAAACTGTGACATCTAATACGGTGATTGCTACAGAGGCAACAGGCAGCGCTTATGCGGATGCGGATTTGTTATACGCGGCAGACTTAGGCAAGAAATCTTAAGCTTCCGACACGTGAGCGAGCGTATTATGACTATCCGGATCAAGGCTAAATTCGCTAACATAAGCCTAATATGTGTTCATGCCCCCACAGAAGAAAAGGACCTTACCACCAAAGATCGTTTCTACGAGGTCTTCGACAAAACATACGAGCAATGTCCTAAATACGACGTTAAAATCGTATTGGGCGATGTTAACGCCAAAATAAGAAAGGAGGACGTCTTTGGCAGTGCAGTTGGTAAGCAGAGCCTACACGACACCACGTCTAATAACGGACTAAGGCTAATTGATTTCACTGTGGAGCGAAATGTCACCATAGCAAGCACATGGTTTCCTCATCTCGATATTCATAAGCAGACATGGCGGTCCAATGATCATGTAACGATCAACCAAGTTGATCATATTGCGATCGACACAAGGCATGTATCCAGTATTCTGGATGTCCGGACCTTCCGAGCGGCCAACATAGACTCGGATCATTACCTTGTTGTAGCCAAGGTACGAATGCGGATATCCCAAACTAAGCAACAAAGAAGAATCACTGTGAGAAAGTTTAACGTCGAAAAGCTACAATCGCAAGAGACCGCCAGAGTCTTCGATGAACGCGTATCCTGAAATCTCTCAATCACCCCTATGCCGCCAGCATCAAGTGCCGAAGACCAGTGGCAACGCTGCCAACATGCCATTAGAAACGCCGCGGCTGATATGATGGTTCTCGCTCGCCCACCACCGCGAAACCCCTTGTTTGACTAAGAATGCCGGCGAGTGCATGCAGCAAAACAAGAAGTATACAAAGCGGCGCTGCAAAGGAAGACGAGAGCTGCTCATGAGCTCTACGAGCAAAAAAGACGGGAAGAACATAGACTTCTCCAAAAGAAGAAGGAGCATGAGAAGCGTGCGTTTGAGAATATCGAGAGTTTATACTCCAGGAACAATGTACGGACGTTTCACCAAAAGGTAAAAAGAACGTGTCAGAGAAGTAATACCCGTACAGAAACCTGTAGAGATGAAAATGGAAACCTCGTAGTAGAATCACAGTCGGTGCTGCGAATATGGAAAAACTACTTCTTCAGACTGTATAACGCCGACGAAGACTAACATCCCACTGTCAGGCAGAATGAACCATTTAACATAGACGATGATAGTCAATATTTCCGTCCACCTGATCAAAATGAAGGGAAGATAGCAATATCCGAGCTAAAATCCAACAAGGCTGCTGGACCTGATGGCTTACCGGCAAAACTTTTCAAAGCAGCTGGTGATGTATTGGCAGAGAGCATACACCAACTCATTTCTAAGATTTGGTCAGACGAGTGTATGCCTGATGAATGGAATCTCAGCATCATTTGCCCGATCCACAAAAAAGTAGACCCCTCAACTGCACCAATTATAGGGGCATCAGTCTCCTCAACATCGCATACAAGATCTTTTCTGCGATATTATGTGAACGCCTGAATCCTTTTATCAACAGCCTGATTGGATCCTATCAGTACAGTTTCAGGCCAGGAAAGTCCACCATCGATCAAATCTTCACACTTCGGCAGATCCTTGTTCGCCAGTGCAGGATGACGATGGAGAACGCTCGCTGCTCCATCAAGATCGGTAATGACCTTACGGAAACATTTGATGTCATAAAAGGTCTTAGACAAGGTGACGCGCTGTCATTTGACTTCTTTAGTATTGTACTTGAACGGATTGTGCGGAACTCACAAGCCAACACCAGAGGCACAATCTATCACAAGTCTGTACAACTGCTTACATACGCCGACGATATTGACAGTATTGGAAGAACCCAGCGGGCTATCACCGGTGCGTTTGCAAGCATCGAGGCAGAAGTGGTCGAAAGATGTGACTCTTCTACATGTTTTTTTTTTGGTCACTCATCCTAAAAGTCCTTTGCATTGGTCGCATTCAGGTTTCCAGATCCCGGTTTAGGCAGATGGTATGAGAGTAAATTAATAGCAGCTGAGATGAAGATGCATCGCATGACAGCAGGAGTGACAAAGCTGGATCGGATAAGAAATTAGAAGATCCGTTGAAGCCTTCACTTCACGCCAAAGACACCATCTCACGAAAAATCTCACGCGACCGGCTGGTATTCCCATGTTCAAAGAAGATCATAACCTCTCCGAAATAGGAAGAAGAAGAAGCTTTCTCTGTTCGCATTAGTTTGTATCCGCCATAAGTGAAAATCCGTATAAGTTCTTAAAAGCTTATATTTAACTTGGTTGGTTGTCTGCGTCTGCTACAAATCTTTCAATCAAAATTTAGATTAGTTCTAATTGAGTTTAAGCTTTGAAATTTTGCACACGTGCATAGGTCACACGACAAAGCAATATAGAGTTTTTAATATCGCCCTTAATCGAATATGGCGGACGCCCCCAAGATGGTGGATTACGTTTTTCACAATTCCCCTTTTTTCTTATAAAGTAAATCCCAAATCCCCCATCATCAACCAACCATTGGGGTGGTATTGGTGTAGTGGTAACGTCGTCAATTGCCACGCTAATGGCTCATGGTTCAAATCCTGATGTCAGCAAGCATTTATTCATTTCTCATGAAATATATAAAGACAGTCCGATCAATTGCGAAAGCTTGTGCGAACACTACTGCGAAGGCATAACACTAGCGGTAGCTTGGTCATATGGCTAGAAAAATTGCTCGCTCTGTTGATGATGTTTTGGCTTTGACATCGGTTATCGGAAAAAAAAAATACTGTGAATCAGAAGCAAAAGACAAATAATAACAAAAATGTACCCAGTTATCTGAACGCCACCCTCAGAGTTTCTCTAAAGCAGACACAACTGAGCTTCAAAAAACCACTACACCAAAATCTCTCTCTCTCTCTATCTATCCTTTCCAACTGTGTGTAAACATGTTAATGGTATTCATAACCCATTGAGTGCGCGCAAAGTATAAAAAAAACATTTCTTTGTTGCAGTGGTTGAAAAACTTTAGATGTTATTTGTTTTCCTTTTTATGGTCGGGTGCCTACTTACTTTACTTAGGGGGCGCTACAGTTCGGGTTGAACCTGGGCCTCAACCAACAAGCCTCTCCATTGCGCACTCCAAGTTGGTCGAGGTGCCCTTGAAATTGCGCGCGCCACCTACGACGAGGAGGCCCTCTAGCACGTCGTCCCTCCTGGTTAGACTCCAAGATTCTGCGGGTCGGAGCTTTGGTGTCCATTCGCTCTACATGCCCTAGCTGTCTCAAACGTCCAATACGCAGTTTTTTTGACTAGGTCGTTGTCGCTGTACAGCTCGTATAGTTCGTTATTGAATCTTCTTCTCCAAAATCCGTCAAGGCAAACGGGACCGAATATCTTACGGAGAATTTTTCTCTCGAAGCGACCAAGGATATCTTCATCAGCTTTCAATAAAGTCCATGTTTCAGCGCCATAAAGCAGGACTGGGATGATCAGAGTCTTATATAGAGTCTCTTTAGTTGTTCGAGATAGGGCTTTACTGTTGAATTGTCTTATAAGCCAAAAAAAAACAGCGATTGGCAAGAGTTATTCTTCGCTTGATTTCTGCGCTGATGTCGTTTAGAGAGTTAATAGCAGAGCCAAGGTGGACAAAGTCCCTTACCTCGAAGTTATAGCTGCCCACTGTGACGTTCTGTCCAATTCGTCTGTGTTGATTGTCCTTTCTTGTTGACAGCATATACTTGGTTTTGCCTTCGTTTATCGCTAAATGCATTTCGGCCGCTTCTGCTTCAATGCTTGCAAACGCATCGGGGACACCCCGCTGCAAGCGTATGCAAGCAGTTGTACGTACTTTTGATACATTGTGCCTCCGGTGTTGGCTTGTGAGTTCCGTACAATCCGTTTAAGTACAATATTAAAAAAGTCGGTGAGGTCATTATAACGTTTGAGACATAAAGATAATAATAATAATAATAATAATCTTGATGGAGCAGCGAGCGTTCTCCATCGTCATCCTGCACAGACGAACAAGTTTGGCAGGGATGTCAAACCTAGACATGACTCTATATAGCCCCTCTCTATAGATCCTATCATGGGCGGTCTTGAAATCGATAGAGCGATGATGAGTATCGATGTTGACTTCTTGGGTTTTCTCCAGGATCTGCCGAAGTGTGAAGATTTGATCGATGGTGGACTTTCCTGGACTGAAACCTCCCTAATAGGGTCCAATAAGGCTGTTAATAAAAGGTTTCAGGCGTTCACACAATATCGCAGAAAATATCTTGTATGCGATGTTGAGGAGACTGATGCCTCTATAATTGGAGTAGTTGAGGGGGTCTCCTTTCTTGTGGATCGGGCAAACGATGCTAAGATTGCATTCATCAGGCATACACTCGTCTGACCAAATCTTAGAGATGAGTTGGTGTATGCTCTCTGCCAGTTCATCGCCAGCTGCCTTGAAAAGTTTTGCCGGTAAGTCATCAGGTCCAGCAGCCTTGTTGGATTTCAGCTTGAGTATTGCTATCCTCACTTCGTTTTGGTCTAAGTCTAAGGCCTAAGTCTACCATGTATAACAAATCCGCATCCGAATAAGCACTGCTTGTTGTCTCTGTAGCAATCACCGTAGTAGATGTCAGAGTTTTTAATCCTCTTTTTGCCGGCCCAATCCATCGCACTTCCTGCTCGGGTGCCTAGTGATTGATATTCCTCGCTGGGGCTTTATCTTGTACACACCGGTTAACGAGAAAACACGCAATTACATCTATAATAGAGCCAATATTTAATCGATTATGAGAGATCAATTTCTTATACCGTTTCAGATCCAACTTGGGCCAAATCTACTTAGTCGCTAGACATATTGTACCACTTGTCCACCTAGGTAGCGATTGGTATACCTAGATTATCTTTGTCTGGAAGGATGGGTACAGTTGTTCCTATTTTGGCGAGTTCATTAGCCTTACAATTCGCCGGAATATCTTTACGCCCCGGGATAATTAAGCCTGTCAGAGAGAACACCTCCACCAACTCCGTCCTTCGTCATCTGGAAGGGCTGGTGACGAGGAAGTTCTTGTCAAAATTTAGACGTAGGATAGTGTAGTCCGTGTTCCCGGGAGAGATATTGAATTTATTCAGAATGGAAGCATCGAAAGTGCAGCTGCAACCGCTGATGCATTGACACTGTTAAAAGCACCCTCTATATCTAAGAAAGATACGATTGTATATTCCTTGTGAAATAGGGAGTACTCAATATTACGAAACACCGAGTGTAATGCCATTTCAACTGAGTTACCTTTGCAATAGGCATGTTGGGCCCTTGACCGAAGTTTTGTATCAATACTGTTGCACAAATGGATATCAATCAATCGTTATAATGTTTTTAAAAGAAATGATGATAGACTAATGGGTCTGAGATCTATTGCACTTGTATAAGAATATTTGACAGCTTTGGGTATAAAAACTACTTTGACTTCTCTCCATACTTTTGGTACATGGGCTACATTTATACCGGTTTTTAGAATTATTTCTAGCACCTGCAAGATAAGGTCCGACGACTTATGTAGTTCGCCTGGTATTATGCCGTCTGGTCCTGCGGATTTGTATGGTCTGAAGTTGTGTATCGCCCAGTGGAGTTTGTTCTGTGTAATTAACTTAGAGGAGTTGTTTAAATTTGCAGCTGGTCTGTTAGAGACAGTGTTCCTAACAATTTGGGAAATGCGTGTCAACTAGTAGATTTAGCGAATCTTCGCTAGAAGTCGTGCAAGTCCCATCTAATTTCTTGAGATAGCTGGGCATTATTGGATTTGTGGAGAGGATTTTTTTTAGCCTAGATGCCTCAGTGACTTCTTCTATTTTGCCACAGAAGAGTCTCCAAGAATTGCGTTTAACCTCCTCAGTTCTTTTTTGTAGATAGACAGGGATGCTTTGTACAAGTCCCAATTTGTTGCATTCATCGTGTTTTTGGCATTGTTGAGTTCAAGAGTTTTCTATAATCAATTCTTAAAGGACCCACATTTTTCATTCTACCAATGCGGCTTATTCCTAACCCTGGGCCTTACTATAGGGCAGGAAGAAGACACCGGTTTATTAAGGGTTGAGGTAAGATCCTCGACCATGCGATCTAATTCTTGGGTATTGCAATGGGTCCTAGAGGGAATGCAAGTAACTAATTTCTTTACAGTTACTCTGTATTTGAGTCAGTCAATTTCGCGATAATTTTTAAGGACTTTCGGGCCTATAGGGTCGATCTTCTTCTTCCTTTTATCAGTGAGGCCATGATCCGAAAACAAGGGATCACAACCCTCCCACTTCACCGCATTTCTACTGATCCGCATGTGGGGTTCGCCTTTTTGACCTCAGAAAATATCGGCAGGCCTGCCGATTTTGGATCACTCGGTTACTGAGGCCAATGAAATGCCGATGTCGTCGCATTTGTCTGATCCAGGCGTTTATAGGCCTGCCTTTCCTACATCGCGATGTCTTTGGAACGTGCATTGATATTGCCTTTTTAACAGGGTTCAAATGATCTCTTCTTTGAACGTGGCAATACCAACTGAGCCGGTCACGCTCTATTTTTTGTACGATGGTTTCCTTGATGTGAAAGCTTCCACGGATCTTCGAACTTCTTATTTGATCAAGCTTTGTCACTCCTGCTGTCATGCGAAGCATCTTCATCTCAGCTGCCGTTAATTTACTCTCATACTTTTTGTACATCGTCCAACATTGTGAACCGTATGTGAGCGCTGGACGTACAACTGCGGTGTAGAGCCTTCCTTTCAACTTAGGGGGCATTTTTCTGTCACAGAAGATAGCGGAATTTTCTCGCCACTTCATCCACCCTACGCTTACACGATGATTGATGTCGTCATCACAAGTTGCTTTGCTATTGATCATAGATCCCAGATATTTGAACTTTTCGCACTTGGGAAGCACTGTTCCATTCAAATAAATGTCTGGAATATGCCTGAGTGGATCAGAGAACGGGCAGCACAAGTACTCTGTCTTTTTTGAACTAATGCGATACCCATTTCCCTCCAAAACGTCCACCCACACATCAAGTGCTCGTTGCAGGGATGTAGGATCCTCACTTATGATGGCTCCATCGTCAGCAAAGAATAACTGATGTACCTTGGGGTCCATCACTTTACCTTCAAGCAGATAATCAAGGACTGTAATAAAGAGCAAAGGACTTAAAACGCTTCCCTGGTGTACCCCGACTTTGATTGGGAACTCTTCGGTTACTCCAGCGGGGCATCTTACTTTTGTCTTTGCTCCTTCGTACATGTCCATAATCATCTGTACATAGGTTTCTGGAACCCCTCGATGTCTTAGCGCCACCCATATCAGATCTCGTGGTTGTCTGTCGAATGCCTTTTCAAAGTCAACCAATACAATATGCAAATCCCTTAAGGAATCACGATGTTTTTCCATTATGATCCTTATACTTTGGATTGCATCTATGGTTGATTTACCCGAGACAAACCCGCACTGATCATCAGATAGCCGTATTATTTTTCGCAGTCGGCCACCTAATACCCGCTCAACGATCTTCATGGTGTGTGACATCAGCTTGATCGAACGGTAGTTATCACAGTTTCGCGTATCACCCCTATAGGGTCGATATTCAGGCTAAATTGAAGATATCGATGATCTGAGAAGGAATGTTCACCTGATACCTTCCAGTTCTTGATCCTTTGAAGGATGTTGTCGGAGACAAGGGTACTATATCTAGCACTTCTTGTCGATTTTTTGTAATGAATGTTGGTTGAGATTCGTACTTAAAATGAAATCGAAAGTAGCTCACCTCTTTCGTTGATGTCCGAACTGCCCCATGCGGTATAGTGAGCGTTTGCATCACACCCTATTATGAGACCAGTTTTCTGCCTCCCTGCATCTGCGATTAGTCTTTCCAAGTTATACCCAAAAAGAAAGTCTATATTTCCGTGGGCAAGATGCCCGAGACAGACTCTTCATCCTTGTGTATACTCTCTACACCTTCAGTCTTCGCCAAAGGAGTAAGGGATTCTTTATTGACCACTATGAGGGTGCATCTATCTACCGTTTTGCTCATCCAGCTTGGCGACCTTCCAGTTGTGAGTTGGTAACTCCGGATTGCTAGGTCGGATTATGTTAAGGATTACATCCGTGTCGGAGGGCTCGGGTCTCTTGAATGATTTATTGGAAGTTTTGCCGGTATTACTTTCCATTTGTCTGGAGCGATTGTACCGTCAGGATCGCTTCTAGCAATCACCACCAGCACGATCTTGTCTTTAAGGACGTCGCTGTGGGACTTAAATATGGTGTTGGAAGGCTTGGAGGAAGTGCTGGTGTTATGCACATTGGCCCTTTTGGAAACGGGTTCTTCCAACGATCTACTGCGCTTCGACGTTAAGTCTCAACTAAAACCAGCTGGTTCTTTGCCGGCGATTTTGATGGCCCATTCCAACATAGCTTTAATTTGTTCCATTCTCTTGCACTCCGGAATGTTTCTAGCTAGCCAGCGGTCTTTATACGCTTGTTTGGAGGGAGCGATATGCCGCAAGCTTGCGCTACGACTCAGTCCTGAGTGACTAAGGCCACTGTGGGGTGCGATACTTTTCTATACTTCCTTTGTGCTTCACGCGGCTTTTGGAGGTAGTTTGACCATGTGATACCACAATGCTTTTACCACCCAGCACTTCAGGAGCTGCTATGGTGCTTGGTCGCCGTACTACCGCTCTGTTTTAAAGGAGTACCGGTCTCAGATTTTGTTTGTTTTGAGTTCATAATTGTGTTCCCACGAGTAGCGGAACAGAGATCCACAGTATTCAGATAAGGCTGGTTAATCCGTATGTCGCCAGGTTTCCGAATACTCCGTTCGCGATTGAGCTATTTTTGGGACGGGCATCCAAATAGGATGATCTTCGGCTCGGGTCGTATGACACCTTAATCCAGCCCACCGGAGGGGAGAGATGGGAAAGGAAAGGATAGGAGAGGAAGGAATAGGGTCGACTGCAGCTTAGCTTCAAACCTCATCTGGGGAAGACTACCCGAGAATCTTTGACCTATACTAGGCCCTTGCACCACGCCGAGGTGTGCAGTCACATAAGGGTTTTGACATGGGTATCAAATGAAAGATTTGATGAGCACAATACGATAAGCCATGTGACGTCATTCAAAACCCAATATGGCGGACGCCCCAAGATGACGGATTATCTTTTTCTTCACAACCCCCTTGAAATGGGTACCAAAGAGAGGGTTTGACGAGTAGAATACGAGCGTAAAAGTCTCAGCTCGGTTCTTAAGCGAGACGGAAAGAATAGTATATTGCTTCTCCAGATTTTCGATAGCATTCCGAACGCGGCTTTTGCCTTGCTGATTCTGCTGCACACATCCAGTTCGGTACCACGAGACCATAATTTTTAAGTATAGAAAGTTGTCTACTTTCTCGACTACCTGTCCGTCAATGTTGGGTTGAGCGCGGGTGTTAGAAGTTCTCTGGGCTTTTGTTTTGGCTGTGTTTGTCTTAAGCCCCACTTTATTCACCTCAGCTTCTAGATTTTGGGCCATCAGATGAAGCTCCATTATCCAATGTTGAAATAGGTGAACATCGTCAGCGTAGTCGAGGTGTTTAAGGTAAGACGTCATAGTCCTGCATTTCAATGCAGCACGGACTACATCGCTGATAACCACCAAGAACAACAGCGGTGGCAGTAGTGTGCAGCCCTGACGTACTCCACTATGGACTTCAAAATCCTCCAACACCTTACCATTGTGTAAGACGTGACACTTACTTCCCTCGTATGTACCCTTGATAATAGCCATGGGTTTTTCTGGTATGTCTCTCTTGTGCAAGGCCCGGTTCACCAGAAACATACATATATAACGACGAAATGAGTACCCTTCTCCTGTCATAAAACTCGGTATGGATTTTGATGTAAACCATCAGCATTGACGCACCAAGGAAATGGGTTTCCATTACCAGTACAGTGTTCCCTCTTTCGAGTTTTTACAACTTTCGTAACAACCCCTCCCTATATACGAAGGTACCCTTCTCATTTCACAAAAGTGATTCAAATTTGCTACAAATTCGCAGAAATTCTTAATATATACTATCAGCTCCTTTGCTTGCACTTGAAAATAGTATATAAAACTTTGTTTTTCTATCAATAATTGATTGCTTTCCTTCTTGACTTTTTCGACAGCACTGTAAACAAGCATTCAAGGACGACACATAATGCACATCAAGAATGATAAAACGCTCACTAAAGCCATCCGCCCTATCCCGTTCAAATATTTATGGCACGCTAATATTTGCATATTTTTAGGATCATATGAGAAACCATATCCCAGCCAATCGAGGGGTTATGTGTGGCATGGCTTCGAGAAATTCACAACCACCCTCACATTTGCAATAAGATATTTTCCATATCCGCATTCCACGCAAGTCTCCCACGCCTTCGCGCCGGCCGTCACCATTACCCTGCTTGATTATGAATAACCGGCAATAGCTTAAGTCAATTGAATGAATTGTCGAAGGATAATACTTTTGTTAGGAAATATCCCTCTAAGGAATAGCTACATCCAACCGTGCCATAGTTATGTAGACGGATAAGTGTGTATTTATGTATTTGTACATATCGGGTATTTTCGTCGCAGTCAGAAATACCAGGCTGCGATGTATACATATATTTACGACTTAATCAATAAATTATTATTGCAATTTAGCACGCACTCACATGTATACCGTTAACAGTTCGATTGAGTTAATTAAGGCGAATTGTTTCCCGAGCAGCCATTCAGTAGTGTACTATCCGTTTAGCATGACGATGATGTGACACAGAGGGAACCCTGTCCATTGACCGGGAGTAGGTATTAGCTAGTATGAATTTATTGATTTATTATTATGTAGTGCGGTTTAAAATAGATTTCGATTAAGATTAGATCCGATTCACTAGAGATCGGGGTAATGGTGGAGATGTATCCAGCTAGGGAGAGGGAGAGATAAAGTAGAAGATATGGAGTGGGTATGGTGATGACATCAGCAGCAGAGGCCATCGAAGGGATGTGGGCAATTTTTTGATTCTGCACAGTTTGTGGGTACACACCGATAATATGTTGATATATTTTTTTTTGTTTTCCTTCATTGTGAAGGCGGTGATTCATCCTTGATAGGGACATGTATTTACTATGTGTATGTAGATGGAATTTCCTTTGGTTCAATGATAAAAAGGATTTTCCCTCTTTTGGAGTTTTGTGGTTGGATGTGTGTGCGCTACAATGATTTTGCATTTGGCTAAAGGGATTAGGGGTTTAATATTCATCACGACATATGTCTTTGTGTCATGACAAAGCTTTTCAAACGCACACTACAAGTACATAAATACAGTTGTAGTGGAAAGTATGTGCCTTACCTACCCGAACTTTGAACAGAAAAGTAAGGGTTCCAGTAAAAAAAAAAAAAATTAAACTTTTAAAGAAATTGCTCGAATTGTCTACCATCAGCATTAAGCCTGGCCCCCTTTTTGATTTTCCATCTCATGTTTAGAAGAGGCAGCGAATTCCTGATTTCCTGAGCTGCTTTCAGAATATTCACCTGCGGTTGATGTAGGGTTGCATTTGAAAGGAGGACAACAACTCCTTTATTTAATTGTTAATGAAGTGGTGTGAGATCCTGTAACCTCGGCGACTGAGGATTTAAACGATTTCCCTCAATTCATAGATTTGGATATTGTCTATTTAAAGATGCATTAACTTTACGTACATTAAGGTACTCTATCCTGGTGGAGAAGCATCCTGTATCAATCTTGGCAGAACGTTCTCCAAAAAATCAAAATATACTTCTGAAGTTAGGTGCCAAATACTCCCGCCCCAAATAAATACGTAAGTGAGTCTGGAAACACGTGCTTATTGCAAATGGATTAAATTCGTACACGTTGTGAAAGTAGGTCACTCCATTCCCCGTAAATTGAGGTTCATCTGTCCAGAGGATCAACCTATATAATAATTGTTAGTTAGTGTCCGATGTCCAGCCATGAATATGTCAAGAACAATAAGGCCCATAGAAGTGAAATTTTACATGAAGGTAGATCTGTCCGAAAGTAGGGGCATGATTATTTAAAAAATGGCACAATCGGCATCCAATTTCTCGAAAACCAAATCTTTGGACTGCTGGAATTTTATCAGCATATTTAGCTCGCACAAACGCACGGATGTCATAAATATTTGATATTTCCCCCCCGGCTTCTCCATAGCCGGAATGTTCCTTATGAGTATTACCAAGAGTGTTATCTGCTTTCGACCCAAGAGCATTTAGGAGAATATCCGAAGGTTTCTTCGCACTAAGAAACTCTACTTGGCAAGTATTCAAGTTTTCCCGTTTCCCCTTTTTAAAGTATGGAAGCTCCTATTTGCGTTCCATGCGTTTATAGGCCTGCATCCCCTGCCTCGCGGTGTCTTTGGAACATTTTTTGATCTCTTCTGTGAACGTGGCAATATCAGCCGAGCCGGTCACGCTCTATCTTTCGTAAGATGGTTTTCTTGACGTGAAGGCTTCCACGGATCTTCGAACTTCTTATTCGATCAAGCCTTGTCACTCTTGCTGTCATGCGAAGCATCTTCATATTCCCTGTCGTTAATTTATTGTCATACTTTTGTACATCGTCCAACATTGTGAACCGTATGTGAGAGCTGGATGCACAACTGCAGCGTAGAGCCTTCGATTCAACTAAGGGGATATTTTTCGGTCACAGAAGATAGCGGATTTTTCTCGCCACTTCATGCATCCTACTTTTACGTGATGATTGATGTCGTCACCACAGGTTGCTTGCTTTTAGATTCCAGATATTTGAACTTTTAGAACTGTTCCATTCATATAAATATCTGGAATAGGCCTTAGTGGATCAGAGAACGGGCAGCATAAGTATTTTGTTTTTTTGAACTAATGCGATACCCATTTCCCTCCAGAGCGTCCACCCACACATCAAGTGCTCGTTGCAGGGATTTAGGATCCTCACTTATGATGGCTCCATCCACAGCAAAGAATAACTGATGTACCTTGTGGACTTAAGACGCTTCCCTGGTGCGCGCCGACTTTGATTGGGAACTCTTCGGTTACTCCAGTGGGGCATCTTACTCCTGTCTTTGCTCCTTCGTACATGTCCATGAACATCTGTACATAGGTTTCTGGAACCCCTCGATGTCTTAGCGCCACCCATTTCAGATCTCGTGGTTGTCTGTCGAATGCCTTTTCAAAGTCAACCATACAATATGCAAATCCCTTAAGGAATCACGATGTTTTCCATTATGATGCTTATACTTTGGATTGCATCTGTGGTTGATTTACCCGAGACAAACCCGCACTGATCATCAGATAGCAGTATTATTTTTCGCAGTAGGCCACCTAATACCCGCTCAACGATCTTCATGGTGTGTGACATCAGCTTGATCGAGCGCTAGTTATCACAGATTCCCGTATCACCCTTCCCTTTGTACATAGGGAGGAGGTAGCTTTCCTCCTGGGCATTGGATCACCTCTCATAAATTTGCAGATGAGAATTCTGAGCCATCTGAATTCGATGTCTCCCATCTTTTTCCAGAATCCTGAGGGCATCTCGTCTGGGCCAACCGCTTTTGGTTTTTTGGAGTATTTGACCGCCTCACCCGTTATACATACGAGTATATTAGGAAGTAATTGATTTTATGAGTGCGATTGGTATCAATGTGGACATAATATTCGTCTAAGTGTGTTTAAAATCGTAGACCTTATCATTTATTTTTTCACATACCATATGTAACTGATTCAAGTGATTAAATTTCGTAATTATTCCAACAGCTTTGAGTGGTGGTTTAAATAGTTAATAATTGTTTTTGGCCCCTTCGGGAATGTTAGTCCTCCCAATAATTCTTTTCTGACAATTATTATAATCCTGCTTGGATATCTTATAACTTGCGTCCACCAACCTGGTCTCATAAACTCAGAGCTGTGGATTAAAACTTAATCCGCCTATGCTAGAATTAATAATACAAATTTAAGAATGAATACAAAATTCGACTAAACTGCACAGTCGCTGGAAAGAAATCAAGTTGTTATTGGTCATTCTAATCGAATGAACTCACTTAGTACTCCTCGCAAATTTCCATCACCTTGTGGAACCAAAGAAACCTTCAAATGTGTATATCCCTACACATTTTTAAGAACGTCGTATAATGGGTTGTAAGCAACTTACCTGCTATTACAACACGAAACCTAACACTTGGCAATTAAAACAATTTATAAGCGAATTGCTTAGAACAAATTGTTCGCAACTAAATTTGACAAATCACTTAAGTTTGTGTTTGGTAAGATTTAAGTTGAGGTGTTTAACTTTTGTCGCAATTTGATTTCTTTTGTGAAGTGTGATCAAATGTGAATTATAGGTGTGAGCAAAAGAAAGTGTATTTTTGTATTTTCTTGACGTATGACCCATCAATCAAAGGAAATTTAAGGAAAACGTCAAAGGTGGAACTCATTAGGCTAGAAACGATACTTGGGCGGAATGGGGGACTGACATTAAATCCTCATGATGGCGGAATCATGGACAGTTCCTAGTGTTGTGACAGCGGAGGCTTGCAAATCACTGTAAGTGGGCCGTAGAACTATAAAAAGCCATTGTTACCCGGTTGTGAGGAACGGTTGCAGAGTTCGACTGAAAATGAATTCGCTCCACTTTGACTAACAAATGCTCCCTCACTCTCTAGTTCAAACGAATTCTTACTGTGCTGGCGCTATTATTTTCCTGAGTAGCCCCCATGCTGATGAAATCTCTCCCCATAATCGAAGCAAAGCCATGCATTTTTTTCTCATACATATATGCAATTTCTCAATAAAATAAGGGCAGTAAAATGATGTTATTTGGCTCTACTAAGGGACTTTGATCAATATTTTTTTGTCCACGAGTGTAATTACACTATTCATTGCTAATTTTTTTTTAAATCTAGTATTGCTTTCTAGCTCTACTATCACACTCGCAAAGAAAACCTCAGCATTTTGTGCAGCCACCCTGCTACCTAAGCAATACTCCAACAACTTTAAGATCTGTAGTATGATATTTTTCAAGAATGGCGGTCGTACTCAATTTTCTCGAGCAGATTTTTTATGTTAGAATAAGTTTATTTGACATGGATCTTATTTGCGATACATACATAGGTACAGAAGGAATATTATTGCCATTATGTAATACGACAGCTTTCAAACTTAATTTTGATGAATCAACAAATAGTATTAATTGGTCTGGGGAAAAGTTATAGCCCATCTTGTTCTTAAACCCCTCTACTTCTTCTTCTTCTTCTTCCTTTTATCAGCGAGGCTATGATCCGAAAACAAGGGATCACAACCCTCCCACTTCACCGCATTTCTACTGATCCGCCTGTGGGGTTCGCCTTAAACCCCTCTACATTACTACAATATACAAGAACACTATCTTTTTCAAAGAAATCTAAAAGTTGTTGTAGGAACTGTGGCCAATTAAAAAGCTGGTGAATTTTAAATGCTAATTAATTCAAAGTAAACAGTCTATGTGCTGCCAATATTTTGTTACATGTACATTGCCTATTTATACCTTGTAATGGTTAGTTTATGGTGAGGATAGTTATAATACTTATACGAGATATTCTGTCAATAATAAATGCCAAGTATACACTTTGTCGTATATTTAAGTATTTCGATGTAGCAAAATATTTTAAATATTTTTCTGGTCAAGTTCATGTAAGAAAAAAAAATTAATAATTTAATTAACGGCTAAAAACCGTGTTGACCAGTGTTATTGAACTGCTTGTGTATGGTGCTTCTCAATATGAGGTTACTGCTGTTATAATCAATAATATTAGAGCTATTATTAGCCTCATGAAGTATTCTGGTCAAAGGTTCAAACTGCTCAAGGCTGAATAAGAGATTTGATTTTAGATGGCGATGATGAGTATTGAATGAGTTTAGGTGAAGCAGTGAAGGGCAATCAATATTGCCAGGAAACAACTTATGTACAAAGAGTATAACGATGTCCCGATGTGACTGCAATGACTGAAAATTTATTAGTTTATGACAGTTCTCATAAGGAGGAAGCCTGTTTGTATCATCTCACCCCAATCTGAGTAGAGTAAAACTGACTACTCTGCACTTACTTAGGTGGCCTAAAGTTCGGGGTGAATTTGGGCCTCAACCAACAAACCTCTCTATTTAGCTCGGTCTTTAGCTAATCCACCCAGAAACACACTTACTAAGGTGGCTCTACAGTTCGGGGTGAACCTAGGTCTCAACCAACAAGCTTCTCCAGCAGCTTAGCATCTAGAGAATTCTTTTGTTCATCGAGCTTGGCATCTAGAGAATCCTCAAATTGTTTATTCTGTTCCTCGAGCTTGGCATCTAGAAAGTTATTTTGTTCAGCCAAGGAATTTTCTAGCTTCTCGAATTTATCATTTTGAGAATTCTTTTGTTCGTCGAACTTTTTATTTTGCTCATCCAAAGAATTGTCTAGCTTCTCGAATTTTTCGGAAAGTAATTTCATCAAGGCTGACATGTCATTTGTCGTACTTACTTGTTCTTCTTCGACGTCGAACAAAGCCGTATCGGGATCTGTACCCTCGTCCGTCATTATTTTCCGCAACTTAATGATCAATTCTCCCTTTGTACCATTCGTAAGCTGATTCCGCTGGCTCAGTACTTCCTTTAGTTGCGGCACTGACAAATCTTCTAGCAACTTCCGAACCATTTTTATTTTTCACTTACACAAAATTTGTTTTATCCCACTTCTGACACCAATGTAATATTCTTGCTGGGGTTCGTTTAAATAAAACCGTCTTTTGTGTATTTTAATCGTTTATTTATTATCAAACACCAAATTTACTTCAACACAATATTCAATCACTTTATTCTTTATTTATTTCAAATAATTTCGCTTATTTTCACCACTGGTCTAACCTTCCTCTTGTAATCGCTGTATGCACTTATAAACAACTGTGTCGACGATATGGGTATTTATAGGAAATTGCAAGGGGTTCTAGAACGTGCTAGATGTTTCTCCGGGTGAATTGAGGATCATGGAATATTGGGATATTGTGTGGAACAATTGTGGAACGTAAGCACATTAGGTTGGAATATTTACTGCTACAGTTTGAGATACAGTGGTTTAGTTTTTGGTACACAAACCATCCTGTAGTCAATGCTACAATATGTACTGTGATTTTCAAAAAACTTTTATAATCGCCTGGTTACTGAGCCACTATTGTCAAGAGATGCCTTTAAATCGCAAGCGACAATTTTCTTAATAGATTGCAGAAATCAAAGAGAAATAATTAAAAGGGCCACAAATACAAGCTGTGGCCCACAAATACAAGCTTTGGGCCACAAATACAAGCTGTGGGATACAAATACAAGCTGTGGGATACAAATACAAGTTTTGGGCAACAAATACAAGCTGTGGGATACAAATACAAGCTGAGGGATACAAATACAAGCTGTGGGATACAAATACAAGCTGTGGGCCACAAATACAAGCTGTGGGCCACAAATACAAGCTTTGGGCCACAAATACAAGCTGTGGGATAAAAATACAAGCTGTGGGATACAAATACAAGTTTTGGGCCACAAATACAAGCTGTGGGATAAAAATACAAGCTGTGGGATACAAATACAAGCTGCGGGATACAAATACAAGCTGCGGGATACAAATGCAAGCTGTGGGATACAAATACAAGTTTTGGGCCACAAATACAAGCTGTGGGATACAAATACAAGCTGTGGGATACAAATACAAGCTGTGGGCTACAAATACAAGCTGAGGGATACAAATACAAGCTGTGGGATACAAACACAAGCTGTGGGATACAAATACAAGTTTTGGGCCACAAATACAAGCTGCGGGATACAAATACAAGCTGTGGGATACAAATACAAGCTGTGGGATACAAATACAAGCTGTGGGATACAAATACAAGCTGTGGGATACAAATACAAGCTGTGGGATGCAAATACAAGCTGTGGGATACAAATACAAGCTGTGGGATGCAAATACAAGCTGTGGGATACAAATACAAGCTGTGGGCCACAAATACAAGCTGTGGGATACAAATACAAGCTGTGGGATACAAATACAAGCTGTGGGCTACAAATACAAGCTGTGGGATACAAATACAAGCTGTGGGATACAAATACAAGCTGTGGGATACAAATACAAGCTGTGGGATACAAATGCAAGCTGTGGGATACAAATACAAGCTGTGGGATACAAATACAAGCTGTGGGATACAAATACAAGCTGTGGGATACAAATACAAGCTGTGGGCCACAAATACAAGTTTTGGGCCACAAATACAAGCTGTGGGATACAAATACAAGCTGTGGGATACAAATACAAGTTTTGGGCCACAAATACAAGCTGTGGGATACAAATACAAGCTGTGGGATACAAATACAAGCTGCGGGATACAAATACAAGCTGCGGGATACAAATGCAAGCTGTGGGATACAAATACAAGTTTTGGGCCACAAATACAAGCTGTGGGATACAAATACAAGCTGTGGGATACAAATACAAGCTGTGGGATACAAATACAAGCTGTGGGATACAAATACAAGCTGTGGGATACAAATACAAGCTGTGGGATACAAATACAAGCTGTGGGATACAAATACAAGCTGAGGGATACAAATACAAGCTGTGGGATACAAATACAAGCTGTGGGATACAAATACAAGCTGCGGGATACAAATACAAGCTGTGGGATACAAATACAAGCTGTGGGCTACAAATACAAGCTGAGGGATACAAATACAAGCTGAGGGATACAAATACAAGCTGTGGGATACAAATACAAGCTGTGGGATACAAATACAAGCTGTGGGATACAAATACAAGCTGTGGGATACAAATACAAGCTGTGGGATACAAATACAAGTTTTGGGCCACAAAGACAAGCTGTGGGATACAAATACAAGCTGTGGGATACAAATACAAGCTGTGGGATACAAATACAAGCTGTGGGCTACAAATACAAGCTGTGGGATACAAATACAAGCTGTGGGCTACAAATACAAGCTGAGGGATACAAATACAAGCTGAGGGATACAAATACAAGCTGTGGGATACAAATACAAGCTGTGGGATACAAATACAAGCTGTGGGATACAAATACAAGCTGTGGGATACAAATACAAGTTTTGGGCCACAAATACAAGCTGCGGGATACAAATGCAAGCTGTGGGATACAAATACAAGCTGCGGGATACAAATACAAGCTGCGGGATACAAATGCAAGCTGTGGGATACAAATACAAGTTTTCGGCCACAAATACAAGCTGTGGGATACAAATACAAGCTGTGGGATACAAATACAAGCTGTGGGATACAAATACAAGCTGCGGGATACAAATACAAGCTGTGGGATACAAATACAAGCTGTGGGATACAAATACAAGCTGTGGGCTACAAATACAAGCTGAGGGATACAAATACAGCTGTGGGATACAAATACAAGCTGTCTGATACAAATACAAGCTGTGGGCTACAAATACAAGCTGTGGGCCACAAATACAAGCTGTGGGATACAAATACAAGCTGTGGGCTACAAATACAAGCTGTGGGCCACAAATACAAGCTGTGGGATACAAATACAAGCTGTGGGATACAAATACAAGCTGTGGGATACAAATACAAGCTGTGGGATACAAATACAAGCTGAGGGATACAAATACAAGCTGTGGGATACAAATACAAGCTGTGGGATACAAATACAAGCTGTGGGATACAAATACAAGCTGTCTGATACAAATACAAGCTGTGGGCTACAAATACAAGCTGTGGGCCACAAATACAAGCTGTGGGATACAAATACAAGCTGTGGGATACAAATACAAGCTGTGGGATACAAATACAAGCTGAGGGATACAAATACAAGCTGTGGGATACAAATACAAGCTGTGGGATACAAATACAAGCTGTGGGATACAAATACAAGTTTTGGGCCACAAAGACAAGCTGTGGGATACAAATACAAGCTGTGGGATACAAATACAAGCTGTGGGATACAAATACAAGTTTTGGGCCACAAATACAAGCTGTGGGATACAAATACAAGCTGTCTGATACAAATACAAGCTGTGGGCTACAAATACAAGCTGTGGGCCACAAATACAAGCTGTGGGATACAAATACAAGCTGTGGGATACAAATACAAGCTGTGGGATACAAATACAAGCTGTGGGATACAAATACAAGCTGTGGGATACAAATACAAGCTGTGGGATACAAATGCAAGCTGTGGGATACAAATACAAGCTGAGGGATACAAATACAAGTTTTGGGATACAAATACAAGCTGTGGGATACAAATACAAGCTGCGGGATACAAATACAAGCTGCGGGATACAAATGCAAGCTGTGGGATACAAATACAAGTTTTGGGCCACAAATACAAGCTGTGGGATACAAATACCAGCTGTGGGATACAAATACAAGCTGTGGGATACAAATACAAGCTGTGGGATGCAAATACAAGCTGTGGGATACAATACAAGCTGTGGGCCACAAATACAAGCTGTGGGATACAAATACAAGCTGTGGGATACAAATACAAGCTGTGGGATACAAATACAAGTTTTGGGCCACAAATACGAGCTGTGGGATACAAATACAAGCTGTGGGATACAAATACAAGCTGTGGGATACAAATACAAGTTTTGGGCCACAAATACAAGCTGTGGGATACAAATACAAGCTGTGGGATACAAATACAAGCTGTGGGATACAAATACAAGCTGTGGGATACAAATACAAGCTGTGGGATACAAATACAAGCTGAGGGATACAAATACAAGCTGAGGGATACAAATACAAGTTTTGGGATACAAATACAAGCTGTGGGATACAAATACAAGCTGTGGGATACAAATACAAGCTGTGGGATACAAACACAAGCTGAGGGATACAAATACAAGTTTTGGGATACAAATACAAGCTGTGGGATACAAATACAAGCTGTGGGATACAAATACAAGCTGTGGGATACAAATGCAAGCTGTGGGATACAAATGCAAGCTGTGGGATACAAATGCAAGCTGAGGGATACAAATACAAGTTTTGGGATACAAATACAAGCTGTGGGATACAAATACAAGCTGTGGGATACAAATACAAGCTGTGGGATACAAATACAAGCTGTGGGATACAAATACAAGTTTTGGGCCACAAATACAAGCTGTGGGATACAAATACAAGCTGTGGGATACAAATACAAGTTTTGGGCCACAAATACAAGCTGTCTGATACAAAAACAAGCTGTGGGCTACAAATACAAGCTGTGGGCCACAAATACAAGCTGTGGGATACAAATACAAGCTGTGGGATACAAATACAAGTTTTGGGCCACAAATACAAGCTGTGGAATACAAGTACAAGCTGTGGGATACAAATACAAGCTGTGGGCCACAAAAACAAGCTGTGGGCCACAAATACAGCGTATATATAGCCAGTTTTATATATACCGCACCGGTTATTATACACCGCCCTGGTTATTATATACCGCCCCGGTTTTTATATACCGACTCGTTTATTTGGAACGGACCTAAATCAATTAAAGAAAGCATTGCTTTAGAAAAGTGCTCAGTCATTAATCATCCTTGGAACCGAACGGATCGCAACTGTTGAGTACGATATAATGACTAAAACAAAGCCTCGACGAAAATTACAATTCCAAAGTCCACCAAAAGACAAACTTGCTCTGGAGGAGAGTGTTGACTCTTCATATCCTGAGTCAAACATTCAACCAACGATGGATGATAAAAGATTTTTCATTTAGAACACCCGAAAATTACGATATAGATAATATTGATCAACAGACCATCGCCATCAGAAGCTGATAGTCTTGATCAAAGTACACCTGTCAATAGATCATCGCCATCAGAATCGAATCTGGATAAGATCTATGGTCCGCATTTCGATGTACAATCGAATTCAACAAAGTTATTCAGATCAAGCTTTGTAATTAACGAGGTCTTAAGGTAATTCATCCAATAATTTCCCTTCAACTCGTGCGCGCCACCTATGGCAAGGCGGCCTTTTACTATGTCGTCCGTCTAGGTTAGATTCAAGGACTCTGCGGCCCGGTGTGTTGGTGCCCATTCGCTCTACATGTCCTAGCCCTCTCAACAGTCAAATACGCAGTTTTGACTAGGTCGATGCCGCTGTACAGCTCGTATAGTTCGTCATTGAATCTCCTCTTCTAAAACCCATCAACGCAAACTGGATCGAATATCTTACGAAGAATTTTTCTCTCGAAGCGACACAGGATATCTTCATCCACTTTCAATTGAGTCCATGTTTCAGCACCCTAAACTATGACTGGGATGATCAGGGTCTTATATAGAGTCTCCTTAGTCATTCACGATAGGGCTTTACTGTTAAATTGTTTTATTAGCCCAAAAACAGCGATTGACAAGAGTTATTCTTCCCTTGATTGCTCCGCTGGTATCATTGTCAGAATTAATAGCAAGGTCGACAAAGTCCCTTACTATCTCGCAGTTGTAGCATTGTAGAATTCGTCCTGCTTCTGCTTCAACTTACTGTTAAATTGTTTTATTAGAACAAAAAACAGCGACTGACAAGAGTTATAATTGCTTTATTAGCCCAAAAAACCGAGACTAACAAGAGTTATTCTTCCCTTGATTGCTCCGCTGGTATCATTGTCAGAATTAATAGCAAGGTAGACAAAGTTCCTTACTATCTCGAAGTTGTAGCATTGCAGAATTCGTCGCTGTCGATTTTCCCTTCTTGTTGACAGCATATACTTGGTTTTGTTCTCGTTAACCACTAAACCCATTTTGGCTGCTTCTGGGTCAATGCTTGTAAACGCACAGGCGATAGCCCGCTGAGTTTTCCCAGCGTCCAATATCGTCGGCATTTGCAAGCAGTTGTACAGACTTTTGATTGATTGTGCCTCTGGTATTGACTTGTGAGCTCCATACAATCCGTTCAAGTACAGTATTAGAGAATTCACATGACAGCGCGTCACCTTGTCTAAAATTCTTTATTGAAATCAAAGGTCTCCGTGATTTCATTACCGATCTTGATGGAGCAGCGAGCGTTCTCCATCGTCATCCTGCGCAGACGAACAAGTTTGGCATGGATGTGACAACTAGACATGGCTCCATATAGCTCTTCTCTATAGATGCTGTCATAGGCGGCCTTGAAATCGATAAAGAGATGATAAGTATCGATGTGAACTTCTTGGGTTTTCTCCAAGATCTGTTGACGTGTGTGGATTTGATCGATGGTTTCCTGGTTTCCTGGTCTGAAACCGCACTGATAGGGGCCAATCACATCGTGTTGATGAAAGGTTTATGCATTCACACAATATCGCAGAAAATATCTTGTGGTGATTCCATTAATCAGGCATACACCCGATGACCAAATCTTAGAGATGAGTTGTATGCTTTCTATCAATTTATCACCAGCTGCCTTAAAAGGTTCGCCTGTAAGCCATCATTTCCAAGAGCTTTGTTGGATTTCAGCTTGGATATTGCTAACCTCACTTCACTTCGGTCAGGTTGACGGAAATTTTGAATGTCATCGTCTATGTTGAATGGTTTATTCTGTCTGACAGCGGGGTGTTGGTCTTCATTACCGTTATATACAGGTAGTCTGGAGAAGTAGTTTTTCCATATTCTCAGCACCGACTGCAATTCTACTACAAGATTTCCATGTTTATCTCTACAGGTTTCTATAGAAGTTTCGCTCTTCTGATACGTTCTTTTTCACCTTTTAGTAAAACTTCCGTACATTGTTCCTAAAGTATAAGCTCTCAATATTCTCGATCGCTTCCTTCTCATGCTCTTTCTTCTTGTTTTGGAGAAGCCGATGTTCTTCCCACTATGAGCAAAAGGGAGCTGCTCGTGAGCTTTACGGCGCTTTATATGTCTCCTATTTCGCTGCATGCACTCGCCGACACTGTTCATCAAACCAGTGGTGTTGATCCGCGAAGTCCAGCACATCAATTGCGGCGTATGGGTGATTAAGAGATTTCGGGATACGCGTCCAGCAAAGGCTCTGGTGGTATCTTGCGATTGCAGCTTTTCGACGTTAAATTTTCTCACAGTAATTTTTCTTTGTTGTGTCATTTGTGATGTCCGGATTCGGACCTTGACTCCCGATTCTCACTGGACTCGTTGTAGAATCTGCAGAGTCCTTTTTCTGCTGTATGTAGTTTCCTTAGGTGTTGCTTGAGCTTACAATGGCCCGTTAGGAAACTTGTTAGGATGCGTTCTTATTTAGGTTGATACATGCTTCGAACCTTTTCCGGTTAAAGCTCCCTAGTAGTTTCTTCGATTGTCTCATGCCTCGAGTGTTAATCCAGGTAATTGCCCTATTTGCTCTTTCTACTTTCCTCAATTCTTCTTCTATCGTATTGTCCCCTATTCCACAGAATGGTTCAGGACCTATAAAGGGTTCTGCTGCCCCTGTTGCCCTGCTAGCGAATCGGATGGTTCGTTACCTTCTATTCTGACATGGCCCGGTATCCAATAGAGGGATACTTTATTTCTTCTGCCCAACTCGTTAGGGTTGCGTAGGCTAGGCATTCCCATAAAAGATTAAACTTGACGATTTGGGGGTTAAGTCCTTTAATAGCTGCTTGATTGTCTGATATTATTGCTACATCACAATTCCTATAGTTTCTTTCAATATTGATTTGGACGCATCTGTCCAAAGATGCCCTAAAAGATGCTGGTGCTCTCGTCCATGGGTTTAGAGTACTTTGCGTTTGGTCCAAATCCTGCTCCAGTTTCTTCCTCAGTTCTGGATCCATCTGTGTACCACCTTATTGTGCAGTTGTTCAGCCTGTAGACTGTGAATATATTGCTCCAGTTCGTTTTGTTACTGAGCTTCGATAGGAACTTCTTTTTAAAGTTGAGTTTCCTAATGCTGTTGTCCCTAGGGATCACCAGGAGAGGAAGTTTTTACTAATCACTTTTAATTCTCTCGCTTCGATGCTTCTTTATCTATCAGGCTTTTGTATATTCTCCACTAGACTTCTGCATATCATAAGAGCGCGTGTAGGTTTTATAGATATCTCTTCTGTATGTTTTTCCAGGTGAATTGAGGTATAGGTCTTGGATATTTAACTTCTTTGACCGAAGTGAGGACCGTGCCTGAAAATGTGATAGTTAGTTTACTCTTAGCCCCCTAGGTATGATGTCACACAGAGTTTCTTCAAACTTAACTCTGGCTTGTCAATTAATGCCAAGGTTGGTAAGCTATTAAGCAGTTGGTCCGCAACAGGACGCTGCATTATGGGTGATAGAACCCGACCCTGTGGGTATCCCCTTGTCAATAGATTTTTCTATCGTTTTGTGATGTGGCTTGGCCTTTTTGTAGTAAGGCTGGTGAACACACCACGTGCACTTTTGGTGACTTAAAAGGTTAAAGGAGCTGATAGTCCATTCTAATCTCCCTATGAAGCAAATAGTCGCTGCTGTTTGCTAATCTTCCTTTTGAGATCTAAATACGATGGTTCTGCTTCTTTCTTGGTTGTTGGGCATACTTCCGGGAAAGTGTGTTTCTAAGAGCAGCAGTGCTCTTTGTTCTTCATTTTCAATGACGCTGCCATCCGGTTTTCTTAGAGATGTTGGTATCGCAGATATTTGCTGGCACCTAATGTAATCTGGCTGCGGTTGAGGTCTTTGAGTTTGTCTCACAGGATTTTCTAAAACACACTCGCTTAGCTTTCCTTAGCTCCTTGTTATACTGAGTAAGCGTCATTCAGTAGCTCTGCCAGTCTCCATTGCGCTTAGCTGCGTTAAACAGTTTGGGCACACGAGTATCCCAAATTACCTTAATATTTTTGCATGTTAGTCCTTTAACTTGACCTCTAAGAATCCACGGCTCCTGTGTTAATACTAGGCCAAAGTCTTGGATGGCAAGAATTCTAACTATCGCGGCCGATGCCACTAAAGCATGACGGATGTTGACTTGGGCTACTTTGACATTGTCGGCATCGAGCTAATGCTCATATGCCACCCTTTCTTCCAGTAGTTTATCTTTCTCCTCCGGATCAATGTCCGAAGGGAGGATGATAACTGTCAGCTGAAGTTCATTGTCTGAGAGCGAGCCCTCTGACAATGACATGAACTTCTCCTCAGACCCGTCAGCCATTTCTTCGTCATCGATACCAGATGTTTTAGCCTGCTGGAGATGCAGTTGCTCCGTTGCTAGCTGACTCCCCTGCGAAGTTGAATTCAGTTGGAGCTTCTGCCTCATGTTTCCCTCCGATATCTTGAGTCCACACACCGGTATCCTGCCGAACCGATAGCTCAGAGAGCAGTTTTGAGCCTTAATGGCGTCAAATGACTCTTTATCAATCCCGAGGTCAGTACTTGAGACCATGCAGAATCTTCCCCGCTTTGATGTTCAAGCCATCATTTTGGGCTCCCAAAAGTGCCATTGAGGTCTGGTATTTTGGGTCTGCGTAGGAACGTGGTATGTTAGCCGTTTTCATGGCAGTGGACCCCACTCGACTCCATCTACTCAGCGTGGGTGGTACTGCCTTCAGACATTCTGCTCTCTGCGGAGTCTTGCAGTCGGCCAGTAGCATCCCATTCTTGAAATGTACGTCCTGGAATTTGAGCTTATGCTCCCATCCCAGAGCCATTTCAGCCACGATGGCGGCCTCCAGTGCCATGAAGCTCAGCTATTACAGCTCTTGCCCAGCTTCTGCCAGCTTTGGCAGACTTGGCAGCCATAGGTATAGCTTTTGCCAGTTGAAACAGCGATAACTTTCGCTGGTCTTGCCTGGAGCCTTTCGATACTCTGTTTTACTCTCGGTACCCACACCGCTTAGTCCCCTTCGAAGGAGTCATCTTTACCCCCAGGTTGTTTGGGCAGCAGCATCGGCAGCTATGCGCGCTTACTCTTAGTCTTCGCCGCAAGGCATTGAGTGGTTCCAGGTTCCCTAGCTGAGCTTAGTTCCCTGGTTTTCTTCTCCACCACTGCATTGCCTAGGAGTCAAGCTGCTAGAACTGAGCTCCCACTCCCCATTCTAGTGCTTCCAAGGCGTGCAGCCAACTCCTGCGTGGGTTTAATACCGTGAAGGCTCCCGGAACACTCCTTGAAGTTACAGTACCTTTTTGGCTGGTGCCGGGTTGCACTTGCCTTGGGATCACCCCTTGATATGTACCGACTTCTTTCTGAGAGGTCTTTAGCATAGAGACTCACGTAGATTGTCGGCCATGCCAGAGCCCCGCCTTAGCGTGGTACGGCCATAGTTACTCTCTGGGGTGACCCGGCGTCAGAGACACTCCGTTATGATACAACCGGTTTACCCCCTGGCTGCAAACCATCCAATGGGCACGGGTCGCATTACAGTCTGGATTAGGGGGAGGATAGACGTTCACCGCCTTCATCGACCTTCCAACAGGAGCCCCTCTGCCCATAACCATTGTGGGAGCAATTGTAGCTGGCAGTAGTAATTTACTCAGCAGGTTCGGTGAGTCGGTTTAATCCCTCACACCGCGACAAGGTGCCTACCCGTATATGTTGGCTCCTCGAATGGTTCGGACATCCAGAATACTGAAGGCATGTCTTGCGTCGATCGCAATGTGATTAATTTGGTTGATTGTTACATGATCATTGGACTGCATCTGAATACTGAGGTGAGGGAACCACGTGCTTGCTACAGTGACGTTTCGCTTCACAGCGGAATCAATTAGCCTTAGTCTGTTGTCAGACGTGGTGTCGTCTAGGCTATGTTTATCGACAGTCCTACCAAACATGTCCTCCTTTTTCAAAAACCTTGTTTTCAGGACATTTCTTGTATGTTTTGTCGAAGAGCTCGTAGAAACAATCTATTATGTGAAGGTCTTCTTGTTCCGTGGGGGCATGAGCACACATCAGGCTTATGCTAGCGAATTTAGCATTGATCCGGATTGCCATAATATGCTCGCTCACGTGTCGAAAGCTTAAGACTTCTTGCCTAAGTCTGCCACGTTTAGCGAAATCGCATCTGAATTAGCGCTCCTTGTTGTCTGTAGTAGATGTCACAGTGTTTCTTCCTCTTATTGCCCAGCCTATATCATCGCACTTCCTCGATGGTGGTAATATCTGCTTTATAGCAGTCTCAGGCTTTGCTAATTGTTCGGCTGCACGTGTTCTGTTACACGGTCCACGTACAGATCCGATGGTCGGTGCCCTTATTTCGTTTGCTGGGCTCGTCAACAGTTGAATCTTCCTTATCCGTGGCTTGTGGTTGTTTCTGAACTAGTTTTTTTTTTTTTTTTTGCGTGGTAGGGCCATTGGCCCATGAAGGGCTTTTCCACCATCATCTCTATTCCAATATCCTGACTAATATTGGAAATTTCTTATCGACCTGTGGTCCGAATACGTCGAAGCAGCTCGCACAAGGTGTTCGCTAAGTTCAACCTAACTGGAACTGTAGGCGCCACCGTTGACTCCATCTAGGGAATTCATCTGCTGCCATCTGGAACAAGAGGAAGTGCTCTAGTGAGAAAGCACAGTCTCCCCCTTTCTCGCCTGCTGCGAAAAATCCTCCACACGGAGTTGGTTACCCATTTCTCAGATGAAGGTACTAGGCGCCCAGTGGTCACCAACGTGAAGGGAGGAGTAGGAGATGGTGTCCCTAGGATAAGTGAAAACGCTTTTGTTTTCGTATGCACTACCGTTTGGCCAGCGAATCTGCTTTAAGAAGCTTGAATTCTTTAAATGTGGATGTTATGCTGCGATCACCAAACTTGGCCAACATAAAGAAGATGCTTTACTTAGGTCATATGGAAGGGTTTTATTTAAATCCTCTTGCAATGCATGAGAATCAACAAGAGAAAAAAAAAAAAAAAAAAAAAAAAAACAGTAGACTTTATTGAGACGTCTGCATAGACCCATACGTCAGTTTCGGTAAAGTCAGATTCGCCATCATTAAGGGCCAAAATAAAAGTCAGGGGCCCTGAGGTTTTCAGAAGATCTGAAAAGGACAAAATACTGGCGATCTTCAAGATAAGATTTTATTCAAGAAGTAAATCTAGACCAACAGTTTTAGGTTTATGATTTTGCTGAAATTTGTAGCCACATATCCACTTTCTAATTACTATTTAGAGTACCTACATAATGTGATAGAAATAAGTTTAGTAAAGTTGGTGGTAGTAGAGCCTTAGAAACTCATGTCGCTCAGTAGACAGGATTGATTTACACTCAAAAGACATCGTATCATAGACAATGCTTTGCTTGCATAAAATCTCACCTATGTCCCTTTCCATTTGTTTGCGCCCCCTACCGTGAGGTCGTCATAGGACGTCCGTCCCCGTCCATCCGGGATGGATTCCAAGACTTTCTTGGCTAGAACGTTGGGCTCCATCCGCTCTACAGGGCTTATGTTAACAGAAGTTGAGAGTAACTGTTAGAATTTGGCTTAGAGTTAGCAAAAATCGACTCTACATCTTGACAGGCATGCTAACCGGTCACTGCAGACTCAAGGAGCACCGGGAATAGAAAGGAATGGACACTGCAGATTCTGCAGAGACTTCACCGTAACAGCAGCACACCTTCTTATCCAGTGCGGACCACTAATTCATAAAAGAAGACATCACTTAATAGCCCGTCTTCTATCAAAGACGGATCTTCCTTCGCTGGACCCACTTCAGATATTCATGCCATCGACCGGAGCCCTAGTTTGGGAGGCACAACAGATCTACCATAGGAACCGTGAAAACTTGACTAAGAAAGAGGTTTGTGATTCTTTCATAGCAAGGTAAATAGCACAGCGACGATGTTTACAGCAAAGTTTGTATAAACAATGTCAACGCGTTTAAGTGAATTGCCAAACACCTAACTAAGTCGGACGCAATGAGAAAACAAAAAAAAAAAAAAAATCCTAGCTGTTGCAAAACTGACTTCTATAGGTAACCTTAAACTCCAAGGTACTACTAAGATATCGTAGTTATCCCTATCGAATTCATGAATGAATTTTTCGTATAATGTGTAAACATGCTATGAATCTGCAGAAGCTTCAGATACTACAAATTATGTAGAGCCAAAGTCTTTCATTGGACAGTACAACCTCACCCTTTGCTGGGTACCAGGTCACTGTAACATACCAGGGAATTGTGCAGCTGACGAGCTAGCTCAACAAGGTTCCTATGATACAAATAGCATAAGCATGACCGACATCGAGGGGCCAACGTCTTATGTTAAGTACCTTATCCAGAGCGATGCGGAGAAGGTGATCAACCACCGATGGCAACATCTAGGCCAGTGCAACACCGCAGTACAACTTTGGCCAACACTGAACAAATCTATGTTCATCGGACTCTTGAAACACAAGAGCGGAACCCCTTCCAAAATAACAAATGATCTCACTGCACACTGCGCCATAGGAAGACACGCATCCCCTAGAAAGATTTCTGCAGAAGCTGTAGAGATGAAGTTGAAGAAGAGGCCATCAGTCACCTCCTTTGCGCTTATTCTGCGCTGGGCAACGTTAGGAAGGACACTATAGGTGAATACTTTTTCAACAATCTAAATTATCTCGGCAACGCCTACACGGTTAAAATCAACTCCTTCATACAACAAGGCAAATGGTTTCTAGAGTAAGAGGGTGACCCACCCACCTTACGCATCGGCAGTACAACAGACCTATTTATGTGTCTAAGTGCATCCTCATCCAGAGCCGATCCTAGGTAAGTAACTAACCAAAATCCTTCAAGGGTAGTAGATGATCCCAGGAGGTGACAAGGAGAGATTAGTGCCTTTATTAAATGACATTTTTAATCATTCAATCTATCTATCTGGCGGCAAAACTGTTGCGAAACTCCAATCTCTCTCTTAGCTGCATCTTTGCGCTCCTCCATCTGTAGTGGGAACAGAATGTGTTCGTGGAACGTCTTGTCACAATAGTGACAAATAAACCCTTATGCGTCGAAAGGGACTTCATGACTCTGGGCATTTGACTGGTTTGCTCAACGAATAACGCGGTCCTCTGTTACACAGCACACTGCTGAAAACAAAAACAGTTCTCTATATTATAACAATTCTATACAAATTATTATACCTTATCTGTTTCGGTCTGAAAACTTTAAATACGTTTGTATTTGAATGAGAGAATTCCTATTGTTTCAGCCAACTACTTAGCTAATCTTTTTCGCTTTCGAAAATAACAATTCTTTCACAATCTCACCACAGCAACCAGTTGAGTAATGAAAGCCCCTTTTTATTTTATTTTTCAAAATCATAGCGAATCAACATTCTGGAAAATTCGAACACAAAAAAGGGATTTCCCGATAAAGTCTTCTTCTTCGATGGAGCCATATGGGCAGAGGGGTTGCTGGAAAACTTTAAGTATGAATGAGAACGATGGGATAATTGAGGAAAAACAGGAAACGACTATGAAACCAAAGAATAGAGTGTGATAGATGAAGGAGGCTTATGGTTGTATCCTAGTTGGCAATTTGCCCATTTGTCAGTTTTGTATGCCAACAAGTTAGTTGGGGGACGTTGTCGGTAGTCGGGTGGCTGTGGTTGTGGGAGTAGTAGTAGTAGATTCGAATGAGTGTGCAATTTAAAGATACCCAAGAAAAAGCGTATTCCTTTAAGGACTCTTTTATGTGAAGGAGTTTTTCTCACTTTTTGTCCTTGTGACAATGATGATGAGGATGCCATGCTCAATGTTTAGCGATGTGAATCTGTGATTAACTGAAATTAGTTTTAAAATACTTTTGTTGCTTGAAAAATCAGCTTTGGTCGGATGTGTTTAATGACAGGGGTATTAAAGAGATAAATTAAATTCTCACACTAGGGAAAAATGGAAACAAATTCTTTGAATTCTTTTGCAGAAGGAGGCAGGAATGAGAATGTATGAGGTGGTATTTGGGTTACCAGAATCTTGTTGATTACGTCAGACGGGAAGTAGGTACGTGCCGCTTTGTAATCTTATTAATATGGACCACAATTCTTCGACTAAAGCAGTCGCATATGAAGTAGTTTGCATAATAAATCACAAAGTATGTCAACTTGAAGGCTTTTGCTATTATTTTCCAAAAATGAGAGAGAATGTTAGGATACAAGGTGATGAGAAGGGTTTTAAGCTAAAGCCCTAGTGAATATATCCGATTAAGGAGAAATATGACGGCTTACTTTCGGTAGGTGGTAGATCTGGGGTACAGTTTAGAGTAATTTAGGCAATTCTTCTCTGTTCTTCAAAGATTTTGAGTTGTTGATTTATATCAGCGACATGAGTGAATTGAAAACATAGCTTTAACATTTCATTACTGGACATGTTCTGCTGCTGACCAAAGATGAAATCATCCAGGGATAGCTTAAGTTGGTAGAGCGTTGGTAGTTAAAACCATAACTATCGACGGTTTGGTTTCTGGTATAAAACGTTTTCTCTTTGTGCATTTGAAAAAATGAGCGTATCTCCTTATGGGATGATGACTTTTGCCACATCCCGCACTATTACTTTACAGTAAATTTTGGTGCAAGACTTAAATATGTACCCGTACAAAGTGCAAAAGAGTGCATCAGCTATTACTTGCAGACCACAAATTACAGCCAAGCCCTCCTAAACCTTGACCGTGATATAGATGATTTCCATTGAAAATCATCATGAGCGACAAGGCGCATTTTCACATATGCGGATACATGAATAAAATGATCGCTTCTGGGGCACTGAAAATCTGCGTGTAACGCGCGAAGAGCCATTACATCCTCTTAAAGGGGCTGTTTGGTGCGGCGTTTACGGAAGAAAGGTGATCTGCCCATATTTCTTCGAGGACGGCGCGTCGGCAACACTATTACTGGCGTCGTTAAAAATGGACAATGTAGGCACTAATGACATATCCCTGCAAGTTATCGAGCACATAAGGAACAATCGATAAGGCTGCACTTTTTTATCGTTAGCTGATATAAGTTTTAATTGACGTTGTATATAACACGTGGGCGCCGTGTCGTAAGTGAGTGTGTCGGATCACTACGCATGAGGTTCCAAGTTCGAATCCCAGAAAACACCAAAAAGTTTTTTCACTGTCCCACCTCTCGCGAGTGTCTGACAAACATCCGAGAGTATTGTTGTCACGAAAAAGCTTCTCAAATCGCCGTTCGGATTCGGCATTAAGTTGTAGGTCCCTTCCATTCGTGTTAAAAATATAACGCACACAACATGAGTGGTGGCGAGAAGCTAGGCCCTGGCACTTTAAAGAGCTGTTGCGCCATATATAATAACACGCATATTTTTTCTAAAGCCTATATAAGATACCAAAAAACCCACTTAAGGTTGCTATCTGTTCGTGATCACCTAAAGTCTTGGGAGCTGGATACCATGTCACGGTGATGAACATTGCCGAGGAAATTAATGGAAACTAATATGGGGCAAAGCAAACTCATTTATTCATAACCAAGCCAGGTCTACATTTTATTTTTATATTTGAGTATGGTGTCAAATTGTATTAATATTATCATGAAAGTCAACAATCGTTGACACATCATAAACAAACATCTATTATCCACATTGAACAACCCACATGCTGTAAATGCCACCTTCTCTCCGTGTAAATAAATCGAGAACTGTTCAAGCTTAAATGAAAAATATAATCAATACCCAAGTACAGAACTTATATTCAATAACCCACCATTCTCTCCAGCCTCACATCTACGCTCCCCACCTCCTCGCTTATCCTTACAATCCATTTCGTTTCCGCTGATTGTTCGGCTAACCTTTGTACGGCACAGATAACCAGTACCAAATCCAGCAACCAAGCCGCGATATAAATTATCATCTGCAGATTGGTTCTCTGGTGCTCCACTCCCCGTTCTCTAAACTCTCTGATTACGAAAAACAGAATGTAGCTCTGTACGACGCACTCAACGGACACGTACGTAAGGAAACACACGATTTGCACCTGGTACTGCTGATTGACGATTTTGCCAAGTGCTACTATTTTTCGATGGAAATCCATTATTTTGTCCAGGACATCAGCGAATTCGCAGTATTTCTGCATCTTTAGTGAGTTTGCCCGACCTGGCCGCTTCTTTAGCGCTCGGATTTGTCTGAAGATCTTCTCCAGACTCCGATTGAGATGCTCTATAAAAGCGGTGAGAATCAAAGTGGCGCCATAAAACATATTGAATGTCATAATCAGCATTAGTTGGCAATAGAACACTGATAGCAAGGAGAACAGGAAAGTCGGGTGCTTCAGCGCCCTGTCGCGGTTGATATAGAACAATATCATCTGAGTTATGGGCCACAATGTTCCGACCTTAACCAGCAGTTGCAACAAAAGACTTCTATTGAATGTCATTCCATCAGCATTAGTCGGAAACGAACGTAGCGAATCAAATATGCGGATGGCTTCGTTGCAACAATAAATCAACCTCCGGTCCTTTAACAACTGACTGAAGATGGTGAATATGGCGCATAGGTGAAGGACAACAAATCGATTGAATCCGACGAAGGACAACAGCGGTTGCTGTTTTAAGAAATTCATCTGGCCGTAGATGGTCCTTATGGTTTGTGGTGTTAGCACTGCGATTGCGATTAATATCCCGATGGTGTAGTAGCGCCAGAAGGTCGAGGTTGTAGCCACTCTACGCTTGAAGCAGTAGCTAAAGGGGATGATCCCCACTGCCTTAGAAACACTGAGGAACAATCTCGCCAGGGCAATTAGAAGCTTCGACATTCTACAGACGACTAAAAGTTATTCTAAGTCACAGGACAATTCCACTGTGTGCTGCCAGAGTGTATGAATAATGGAAAAGGATTTGTACTTTTTTAATTGAATTAATTGGCCATTTTGATGAGGGTGCACACCTACCCTTCTCTTCGTGGAGCTATTTTGTTAAATTAGCTGTCAGGTTGTCACGTTCGATGTTCGGCACATCACATTGTGGACATAAAATCGGAAAGAGGGGTTTAATTAGATGTTAAAAACTCTAAGCGGACCCTAGTAAATAAACACCTACGTACTGATGTGTTGGCTGCATGAATGAGGTCAACGAGGGACTCGCCATTTTAATTGGGAACGTTGAGTTTTGTTATTAGACCGTGGCAATCATGTGGCAGTTGATTTCGTTGTGGGGGGTTAATTAAAACCCAGATGAGCAGACGACCTGAATGGCGTGTGGTGAAATTTGTTATTTCTTTTTTTTAATGGTTTGCAAGGATGTTCGACTTAAGCGAATGATGATTAAATTGTTAAGAAGTTTATGAGTATAATCATTTTGCGGTTAACCTTCTTAATCGTTGGTGCATAAATCTGGGCTAATGATTTTTTGATAATGATGAGGTTCTACTGAAGTTTTGTGTAAAGGATTAAGGTAAGTTATAGAATTTCGTTTGCACAATGGCCTATTACAAGGGGAAATAAATATTAAAGAAAGGAAATATTGCGTTAGAAGTTGGCTTTTCTTTTAGTTGCCCAATCGTATTCTACCTAATGGGCATGTTTATATTGCTAAGATTACCTTTATTTCTGATCTGTACAGACCTCTGTCTAAGGCTCTGTAGTATTCCAACTTCTGAAGCATAAAAACTGAGCTCCAAACCACTACACCAAATCTTTCTTTCGCCCGCACTGTATACATTTTTTTTCAGGGTATTCATAACCCTTTGAGTGTGCGCAAATTATAAAAAAAAAAAAACTTTGTCGATCATTTCGTTGCTGGTTTTAATGTCCTAGTTGAGTTCTTTTTATCGTTCGTTTTGGTATTGATGAGGTAGTTTAGATTAGATATATTTATATCTATTATGTATATAATAATATTCGTGGGGTAAAATTAATTTTTGTTGGTCTGTACAGCCATGCTGCCATATGTAAACCAGCTGTTTTGGAACTAAGTGAAACACAGGTGGGAAAAATTCGGATTTGCTTAAATATAGCCCGGAGCCATTACTCTTTCTTCATCATGGTATTGCTATTTATAAATGTAGTGATGTACATAGGTTGCCAAACTAAAAACCAGAACGGCCAATGTTCTAAATCGGAATATTATTTCACTTGGCTGAATCTTCATGTCCGTAATTAATATTATTATTATTTGTGAGAAGGATGTATTACAATGCGACCTAGTAGTCTATGGGGTCCCCTACGCGTTGGTGAGGTTTGTTTCTTCCTCAAAATTGCCCTCGCATCTTTCCAGGAAATGATTTGAGAGTCGTGTAATCTTTCCATCACCCTTGCAGCATCCTCCCCAGTTCAGTTTTTTGAAGAATTTGAGATTAGATGACAGTTTATGTTTCGTGTATCCTCATCTGATAATTGGTACTTCCTCATATATTTAATTCTTTTTTGGGTCAGTGCCCCACAAGACTGCAAATGTAGATCCGGAGTTTCACTGGACTCGTTGCTATACCTAGTTTCATAAAGCGTTACATGAGTCTACAGTGCCCCGTTAAGAAACCTGTTAGGATATGTAGGTTATTCTTATCTAAGTTCATGAATGCTTGGAACTTTTTCGACTATATTTCCCTAGTAGTTCCTTTGCTTGCCTCATACCTTGAGTGTAAATTCAGGCACTTGATCTGTTTACTCTCTTTACTTTCCTGAATTCTTCTTTTAGGATATAGTCCTCTATTCTGCAGAACGGTGCACGACCTACAAAGGGTTGCCTGTGGCCTGGCACCCAGCATTCGTGAATGTTGGCGGTAATTTAAGGCGGTCTTGAAGTGAAGGAGCTCGATTGATTGATTACTACTTGACTGTCATTAATACATTACATTTTAGCCAGGACAGGGCTTCCTTAATCGCCATGGTTTCCGCGCAAACACCCCTCTACCAAAATTCGTTACTTACTTACTTAGGTGGCGCTACAGTTCGGGGTGAACTTGGGCATCAACCAACAAGCCTATCCATTTAGCTCGGTCTTTAGCTAATTGCCTCCAGTTGCGCACTCCAAGTTGGCCGAGGTCCCCTTGAACTTGTGCGTGCCACCGACGGCGATGATTCCCTCTACTGTGTCGTCTCTCGGGATTAGATTCGAAGACTCAGCGGGCCGGAGCGTTGGTGTCCATTCGCTCTACATGCCCTAGCCATCTCAGATGTCCAATACGCAGTTTTTTTGACTAGGTCGATGTCGCTGTACAGCTCGTATAGTTCGTGATTGAATCTTCTCCTCCAAAACCGGGACCGAAAATCTTACGAACAATTTTTCTCTCAAAGCGACCAAGGATATCTTCCTCCGCTTTCAATAAAGTCCATGTTTCAGCGCCGTAAAGCAGGACTGTGATGATCAAGGTCTTATATAGAGTCTCCTTAGTTGTTCGAGATAGGGCTTTACTGTTGAATTGCCTTATAAGCCCAAAAAACAGCGATTGGCAAGAGTTATTCTTCGCTTGATTTCTGCGCTGATCTTGTTTTTCGAGTTTATAGCAGAGCCAAGGTGGACAAAGTCCCTTACTACCTCGAAGTTATAGCTGCCCACGGTGACGTTTTGTCCAATACGTCGGTGTTGGTTTTCCCTTCTTGTTGACAGCATATACTTGGTTTTGCCCTCGTTTATCGCTAAACCCATTTTGGCCGCTTCCGCCTCAATGCTTGCAAAAGCACCGGTGACAGCCCGCTGAGATCTTCCGATAATGTCTATATCGTCGGCGTATGCAAGCAGTTGTACGGACTTGTAATAGATTGTGCCTCCGGTGTTGGCTTGTGAGTTCCGCACAATCCGTTCAAGTATAATATTAAAGAAGTCACATGACAGCGCGTCACCTTGTCTAAAACCTTTTTTGACATCAAAGGTCTCGGTGAGGTCATTACCGACCTTGATGGAGCAGCGAGCGTTCTCCATCGTCAGCCTGCACAGACGGACAAGTTTGGCAGGGATGTCAAAACTAGACATGGCTATATAAAGCTCTTCTCCATAGATGCTGTCATAGGCGGCCTTGAAATCGATACAGAGGTGGTGAGTATCGATTTGGAATTCTTGGGTTTTCTCCAGGATCTGCCGAAGTGTGAAGATTTGATCGATGGTCGACTTTCCTGGCCTGAAACCACACTGACAGGGTCCAATCAGGCTGTTGATAAAAGGTTTCAGGCGTTCACACAATATCGCAGAAAAGATCTTGTATGCGATGTTGAGGAGACGGATGCCTCTATAATTGGCGCAGTTGAGGGTGTCTTCTTTCTTGTGGATCAGGCAAACGATGCTGACATTCCATTCATCAGGCATACGCTCATCTGACCAAATCTTAGAGATGAGTTGGTGTATGCACTCTACCAATTCATCCCCAGCTGCCTTGAAAAGTTCGGCCGGTAAGCAGCCAGGCCCAGCAGCCTTGTTGGATTTTAGCTTGGATATTGCTATCCTCACTTCGTTTTGGTCAGGTTGACGGAAATTTTGACTATCATCATCTATGTTGAATGGTTCATTCTGCCTGACAGCGGGATGTTGATCTTCGTCGCCGTTATACAGTCTGCAGAAGTAGTTTTACCATATTCTCAGCACTGACTGTGATTCTACTACGTGGTTTCCATTTCATTTCTACAGGATTCTGTACGGGTATTGCGTCTCTGACACGTTCCTTTAAACTTTGGTAAAACTTCCGTACATTGTTCCTGGAGTATAAACTCTCGATATTCTCAAACGCACGCTTCTCATGCTCTTTCTTCTTTTTTTGGAGAAGCCGATGTTCTTCCCGTCTCCTTTGCTCATAGAGGAGCTCACGAGCAGCTCTCGTCTTTCTTTGCAGCGCCGCTTTGTATGCCTCTTGTTTTGCTGCATGCACTCGCCGGCATTCTTCATCAAACAAGGGGTTTCGCGGTGGTGGGCGAGCGAGACCCATCACATCAGTCGCGGCGTTTCTGATGGCATGTTGGCAGCGTTGCCACTGGTCTTCGGCACTTGATGCTGGTGGCATAGGGTTGATCGAAAGATTTCAGGATACGCGTTCAGCGAAGAGTCTGGCGGTCTCTTGCGATTGTAGCTTTTCGACATTAAATTTTCTCACAGTAATTCTTCTTTGTTACTCAGATTGGGATATCCACATTCGTACCTTGGCAACAACAAGGTAATAATCCGAGTCTATGTGGGCCACTCGGAACGTCCGGACATCCAGAATACTGGAGGCATGCTTTGTGTCGATCGCAGTATGATCAATTTGGTTGATCGTTACATGATCATTGGACCGCCATGTCTGCTTATGAATATCGAGATGAGGAAACCATGTGCTTGCTATGGTGACATTTCGCTCCACAGCGAAATCAATTAGCCTTAGTCCGTTATCAGACGTGGTGTCGTGTAGGCTATGCTTACCGACCGCCCTGCCAAAGACGTCCTCCTTTCCTATTTTGGCGTTAAATTCCCCCAATACGATTTTAACGTCGTATTTAGGACATTGCTCATATGTCTTGTCGAGGAGCTCGTAGAAACACTCTTTGATGGCAGGGTCCTTTTCTTCCGTGGGGGCATGAACACATATTAGGCTTATGCTAGCGAATTTATCCTTGATTCGGATAGTCATAATACGCTCTCTAACGTGTCGGAAGCTTAAGACTTCTTGCCTAAGTCTGCCGCCAATGACAAATCCGCATCCGAATAAGCGTTGCCTGCTGCCTCTGTAGCAATCACCGTAGTAGATGTCACGGTTTTTCATCCTCTTTTTGCCTGGCCCATCCCATCGCACTTCCTGGATGGCGGTAATATCTGCTTTATAGCAGTCTAGGGCCTCTGCTATTCGGCTGCACTTGGTTTGTAAAGGGACAGAACATTCCACGCACAGATCCGAAGGTCGTTGTCCTTATTTCGTTTGCTGGGGTCGTCATTAGTTGAGTCATCCTTATCCGAGGCTATACCGAAGGTATACCGGTGCCAGTAGTCCACTACGGGAGTATGAGCGCTGCAGTTGACCCATTAAGGGCTTCTCCGCCACCAACTCTATTCCAATGCCCTGACCAACATTGGAAATCCCTTACCGACCTGTGATCCGAATACGTCGAAGCAGCTCGCGTAAGGTATTCACTAAGTTCAACCTAACTGGAACTATAGACCCCACCGTTGACTCCGTCTGGGAAATTCGCCGCCTGGAACAGGAAGAAGTGCTCTAGTTAGAAAACACTCTTCCCCCCTCTCTCATCTGCTGCCTGCAAGAATCCGCCAAACGGGGTTGGTAACCCATTTCTTGGATTAAGGTACTAGGCACCCGGCTGTCACCGCGTGGAGGTTGAGAGTAGGAGTTAGTAGGCCCCAGCTGAGTGAAAACGCTTGTGTTTTCATATGATTGCATGCACTACCGTTTGACCAGCCACCAAAATTCATTGTGTTACAGAATAAGAAAACTGTGGAATTCACTCCTAGGAAGCATATTTCAAGATGATTAGAATCTGCAACTAGTCAAGAGCAGAATCAAAAAAAATCTGGGGGCCCTGATTTAGCGTATAGGTTCACATTTCGTGTGCGAAAATTATAAAAAAACGTCCCATAGCAGTGCAATAGCACAAATGTTTAATTTAAAAAAAAATTTATTAATATGCAGCGTATAACATAAACATAATGTTTAGGCGATTAAGAACTAAAACAAGTAAATTGGTTTTCCTAACACTACGCTTTTCTTTAAACCACCATTTTTATTTTTTTACTTCACTCTGCTTTGCCGATTTTGAGGTGCCAATACTAGTAACAAGTATCAGGTGAAAGGGTAAAGTTACTAATTAGTTCTCACAAACCTTTACCTCTATGTCCTTGTTTACTCTAAATAAAATCAACAAGAAACCACTGCATACTCAACAAAATCCTTAGCGCAAAACCTTGCAAAACATACTCAAGGATTTCATTTGCAGGAAAAAAAAGGATGTTTCCTTCACTTTGCCTATTGTAACGTCCCACACAACTTCTCCTTTCTGTAGGGTTAATCTCTTCGATTTTCTCCGTCCTTTGTAAATGAAATTTTTTCTGACTTATTTTAAGCCCTAGCCATGGAACGGTTTATTTCATGCACCATTCCTCCTACCAATCTCGGTAGCATCTAATCCATTCTGCAATATATTGCAACAGCTGCCATCTGAGTTACAGTTTGCAACCACCGTTTGATTTCTGTTTTGTTTTCTTTTTCAGGAACGTTACAAAGCGGACATAAATTTGGCCATTCAACTGCTGCAGTGTAAGCCGGACAGTTTTGTCCCCCAAAAAGTATCCTCGGTAAGTGTATCTGAAAGTTAATCTAATGGTCTGTTTCTTCTTGTGATACTGACTCGCATATTTGATCTTCATTCCGCGATGGCAGCTTCCAATCGATATTCAATCGAAGGTTTCGTCGTACATGAGACTGGAGACGAACTCACATTCCGATTCAGAGGGCAGCACCAGCGGTGTCGGTGTGGCCACATCGGGTTCCTATAAAGTACTTCCAGCCTCGGACTCACCACCTCCGGCATGCCCCTTTCCACCAACCGCAATGGTATATTCAATGAGGGGTCTCGGTAAGTGTTAGTAGAATGAGCGTGCTTCGCTTCTTTTTTTCCTTTTTTCCTTCGGTTGTTGTTTTTTTTTTTTTTTTCTTCTATCTCTTCTGTTTATTTTTAGCCTTTAGCTAGTGAATTGGTCGGGAGGAGTAGTAGAGGCCTCCCGAAGCACATGTAGTTGCATGGAGCACCTCGTAGATTCTTTGCCTAAAGGCGCGTTGTTGCATTGCTTTTAAATAGGCACAGAGATGTTGTTGATCTTTTTTTTTATCTTTAGTTTGTATCTTTACACCAATGCACTTTGATATACCTGTTTTTTATATTTAATTGCGTGTGCATCGTTAGTGGTTGTTGGACGACCACCGTTTGAAGAGGCGGCGGGGTGCTGGTGGGAAAACCATCATTTTCAGCTCCCTAATATAGCTGCGGGATGGCATTTTCAGATACGAAAAGGCCCTCGCGCTATATAAAAGTCCAGGCACGCTTCAATGGCTCAATGCATTTGCAGAGGATTTCACCTTTTCGTACTAGCACATGAGTGTATGTGTGTATCTGCGGATGTTTTTCCAGTTGCACCAGCAATGTTGTTTTTTTGCGATTGTTGTAACACTTTATTTTATTTTTAAATTGTATTTTAAAAATACATTTTTAATTGCACACTTGCATGGCTGGGTTTATTTTTAAAATAAATTTTTAATCAGGTGAGCATTTTGTTTGAGGACAGATTGCTGCTTCGGTGGTAAGCAATTGTATGCTTTTCTGTGTTTGTCTTTTGTATGTATGTGTGTTTTTTTAATTAATGGTAGTAGAATCTATTAACTGTACGCACTAAACCGTAGGGCAAACGCTTAATTTGATTAACTGCATAATTAAATTTAGTGATTATTTGCTTTGGATTCTTAATAGAAAGGGAGAGAAAAGGGAGAGAAGTGGTTAATTATTTTCAGGGATCTATCTCTAAATAAGTACGTATGCATGTAGATTCATTTTCATGCTGGGATGAAATGATTTGCATTACATAAGTGGTCGTTACATTAGATTAAAGTGGAATTAATAGCGACAAGTCTTAAATGGACACTCTTTGAAAGTTGTATGCCAGTAATTTGCCTTTGCAGTAGCTTCGTCCTTTTTTCATGGACATTGGTGAAATATTTAGTGTGCGACGAGTTAGCAAGTCATGGGTCAACACGTTATGTACCTACTTGACAATCTTATGTATATAAGGCTCATACAGTGCATTAGATATCCGAACCGAAGTGTATACAACTTAATGAGAGCAAAGACATTTCGACTCAATGTGTGGCCATTTCCTGTATTCAGCATCACGATGTTGAAGGAGGAAAAGCCTTCAGTAGGATGCTACCCCTTGTTCTGATTCTGCCTAGTCCGCTATAGTTGAAGTCATAAGTTATTATTAAACATTGCGACCACTGGAATCATCAACATGTTCTTGCGAAATACTTTGTAACTCTTCTAGTGGTGCATTATAGCTACTAATATATAAACATACATGCCAAATATTTATACTCGCATGAAACCGAGTTCTGATTCTGCCATTTTCTTGTGGAAAGGATTTTCCGCAGACGCATGTAGTAGCTCAGTAGTGGCCCTTATTTTGAAGGTCGTACGATGACCTCATAAGTTGCTTCGCAATGATGAAGTTTGCGTTGGATAATCTTGATATTTTTCCCTTCAAATTCAGCACCTCTTGAAGTAGCCGGCATTTGGTACTTCCCGCCATGTGGCTGGTGTTTCCTCTACCATTTTGTGACGAACTTATAAACCATGAGTCTATGTTATAAGCTTGCCACCACGTCTGATGTTATACAAGTATTATTAGCTTTTGCATGCTGTCGCCAAGTGGCCATATTTTAGGCATTAGAAATAACGAAGTCTCTAATTCCGTATATTTCCAGTTAAGAGAATCTTTTTGGCTACATTCATTTGAAGACTCATGACTATGTCTTGGCGTAAGTTTTCCTTACCGATTTAATTGCTGACACCTGCATCGTCATTGGGAGGCGTATTCTCTCCTTCTTAAGTAATAACCTCATCAAGGTCACTACTCTCCATAAGCCCTATTACTTGACTTCTGCTAACGATCCTAGCACCTTCGCACTTTCCATATCTCCTGATTTTGTTTAGCTCCAATAGCAGAGTCTTTAGCCGAATTTTTAATATGGTGTCTCCTTTCACGATAGGTTGTTGATTTACTTGTTTTGCTCTTCCTGGGATGGTCTTGTCTTGGGCTTACGTTCTCGTGTTATGACTGAGCGCTCTTTTTTCTTCCATTTACTGGTCGTTTTGTTTCTGTGTTTGAGCTAATATGTATATGGTAGCTCATTTATTTTGGAATAGACACAAGAGCTTTGTCTACCCCGAACTCTAGCGCCACCTAAGTAAGTAAGACACTTGATATGCGGCTGGAAACTGAGGCCTGTCTGTCGCCCAGAAAATCGTATTCGAAATGTATCGTAGGTGCCTAGGAACCTATGTTTTTATGGACTGAATCCTAAACGAGAGAGCGATACTCAAGCCCTGTTCTTACTTATGCTGTGTACAAGTAGTTCAACTTGACTCTGATTTTACATGCGATGTTTATATGTATATGCTCGGGCCATATTTGTTTATTTAATTGTCCATTTGAAGCCGTGAATTATTTTTACTTCCACCTGTAATTATAGATCAAGTATTGTATAGAAGAAAAAGTTAGATTTCGATATGTGGATCAATTTTAAGATTAATATTAAAGATAAGCTCGTCTGCCTGTACAGTCGATTACATCCTAAAAAGCTGGAAACATTTGTTTAAAACTTAACATCTGGCTTCAGTGATGTCACAGATCAAAGTGAAATCGGAATTTTAACGTCAAAATGAACGATACTTAGGGCCAAATTTAGACAAACTATATTTTCACCGGTACTTTATTTATTCGTTAGTTTAATATTTTAGTCGATGTTAGAAGTATTATATATGGGTTACATGTGGCGATGTGTTTGGCTCTTGAGTGGTAAGATGTCGGTTTGAACCATACACATATTTCTTTAAAAGTAATAATACCTAGATTAATAGATTAATACTGTGAATCGAAAACAAATGCCTCCTTTTCTAGTACCCTACCTACATGTCATCAACCTTAATTTTATAACATACCCTACAAAATTATCTTTAACATTTTTGAAAACAAATCTCTAAATATAAGATAATAGGAATGCCAAATGCATTGCTTCCTCTAGTGAAAGTATTTGAAAATGTTAGCGAGTTAGTTGTTATTTATGTTCTCTTATAATCTTTTTCTAATGTGTTCCTTCTTAAGAATCCAAAGCAAATTATGACATCATTCTAATCAACTAACCACTAATTCATAACCAGTGTATTTAAAAATCCAATTATAACACTCATTTTTTTTACTATCAAACAGATGCCAATATTCCCAACAGCAATGCCAATTCGAGTTGTAATAACAATGAGAACATCAGTACTAATGGAGATCAAATGATTTCACCCTCAATTATGGCCAAGTTCCTCGAAGATGAACTAAAGGCCAATGAAGTAAAACATTGTGATACATGCCAGTGTTCAACTAAGGATCTGACCGTTCTGGCCGATGTACAACGATCATATTCGGTCGCCACTCAAACTCCACTACAAGGCGAGACTAACTCTTCCCTCTGTCTGCGTTGCAATAGTAATTTGAATTCACCTTCAAGGACCAACAGTCCGTACATCATGAAACTAGTCAAATCCAGCGATTCTGTGATATCCGAAACAAAGAGTAGCGTCTCCGATCTAAATGACTGCGACAAGCTCTTCACACCGGCTAAGCGTGATGACCTGATGGTAAATCCTATCTTGGGCCACCATCGTCTGTGCGATCGGACTGCTAGTAAATTTGCAAGCCTCTTACAACAGCAACAGAATCCGTACAGCGACACTGCCAAATATGTTCTCGAAAATAACCGAAAGTTCGCAGAAGGTTGTGATTTGATCGATCTGCGGAAGTATAGTGATAAGTCTCCGGGTAAGCTAGTGACGACGACGGCCAGTTGTGATATTAGAAAGACGTCAACCTGTGGTGTAGCAAAGGAGCAGCCTGTTGTGACGAACGGAAAGGTTGATCTTGCAGATGAACTGAGGCTCAGTGACAGTGGCAGTAAGACACAGAGTAACAGCTTGGAGACTAACAATGAACTGGAGAAGAAGAAAGACGAGACAGAGAAGAGTAATCTTCCATCGGCCATATCGGGAAGTATGAACAGTTTATGGAGTAAAACAAGTAGTTGTGAGGGAGCGAAGATATTCGAGAACTTTAACAGAAATCTAATTAAAACTATAAAGGTAAGGATTGTACACCTCAACTATTCCACATTATATAGCACATTTTTCTTTCTAGGCTGAAAATCCCAAGTACCGTGGCCCGCGCCTCTGTGCCATGCGTATTCAACAAAATGGCCAAAGCAATATTCTTCTCGATAATATGGAATCGCCGGCAGAAGCCACGCCGATAATTTACACGCGACGGCAGCGATTCCTCGACGAAGAACTCGATGATACCAAGGATATAATTACATCCAAGATATCAATGGTGATGACAAATCAAACGCAAGTAGACGTAGTGGTCACCAGCAATGGAAATGCGTCAACAGAGCCATCCACCACGATCGCCAAGCGGACGAGCAATGACAAGCTGCAGCAAAGCTGCGAGGCAACTACTCCATCCGCGAATTGTAAAATGAACCTTAGCAGTAGCAACAATAACCTAAGCATAGATCTAGTTAACGATACCACACCGCTGTTGAGCATAACCCATAGCAATAAACCGCAACCGCAGCAGCTGCAACCGTCAGATATTAACATTGACCGACAGTTAACCAATAGCTACTTAGAACAGCAATTCAAAAACCTCGTGACCACAGAGCAGCACCAACAATTGCTTAAAGCATCTCTCAACTACGACATGCTGCATATGAACGAAACGAGTTGCAAGAACTCTGTAAATTCAAAATCGTGCACCCAGTCAAGTTCCATTAGTGACGCCATAGATCTGCAGGAGAGTGTCCTCCTGCGGCGCCAACAGTTGAACCGAGTGGCTGAATGGGTGCAAAATAACTCGCAGCTGGAGCAGCAGCAACAGCTAAATGGTCACAGTGAGAATTATGCGTCCATGGAGAAGCTATCAATGGACTCGGGATACAAGACGAACAATCAGCAGCCGCAAGCGTCACAACAACAACAGCAACAGGAACCACTAAATGGAGGATTGTCCGTTAAAATGCCATCAAGTGCCACAAGTACCTATCAGTATGAGGAGACACCCAAGCATGGTTGCCGGCAGCTGGACAATTACTATGAGGAACACAAGTATATGAACGGAAATCAGTCGCCACAAGAAGTTGTACACAGCTACAAGTACAGTAAGGATTCAGATAATAACTCCAATAAGCCGGTGGATATCGCTCAAATGGAATACAATGTCAAGCAGTTTCTATTGAAACAGAACGAATGGTCGATGCGTAGCACGAAAAACTACTCAACTGCAACATCTTCGAACTTCAGCAGTACACCGGCTCAAACGCCAAAAATGGTGGCAAGTTCTACAACAATGGCGAATGGTGATTTGGCAAGGCACAGACAACAGCAGGTAATGCGAATGGCACCGCACAGGACTGAAACGAATTTGTAAGGTGACACACCTTGCTAAGGATGGAAAGTGTTAGTTTTTTAAATGTTATTCTTAATTCGGTTATCTAAGCCTTGCCCCATGGAGTCTGATTCATAAGAGTCCTTGACTACAAAGTAAGCTTAAGCTGTAATACTGGAATGTTTCTTTCCAATTCGGAGACACGTGGAGTGGAGTTCAAAAATAAATTAATTTTTCTTTTAAATTCTGTCTTCCAGTACAAATATAGTAGCCTCCATATTATGTTTAAAGAAGGGCTTCTTTTTCTACAAGTGATTGGGTTTATCTTACTAAATATATAAGTCACTGCTAAGCTTAGCTTATTTAGAATTTTCCGAGTAAATAAGTTGGAAGTAGATTGTTAAATACGACATCTTCTTTGTTTCATACTCTACACCAACGCGCATTGGTCTATTTCATCAACTAGGGACCACATAAATGGATCCCAAAATTTCTTCACGTTAACCATCGCTATGAATTCTCTAAGCCATTAATTGAACTAAACTTAAGTGGTCACAAAATAATCATTCACACAAAATATATTCCACTTACTCAGATTAGAAATAAGAGCCTTGTTTCCTCACCCTAGCTTGGACAGCCCAATATCAGTTTCAATTTTACAGATAGAAGTAGGAAACATCACAAAACAGCACAAACTTTTCGAGCCCAGAAGGTAAAGAAACAGACCTAAGGCGAATTCTACTACTCGCACTGTCACTAGAAGGCCCTCTGAAGAATATGCGGTGCATTGGTTTTTGGCTTCAGTTATCAGAACAGATGAAGTACACAATGAATTGTTGATCTTGAGAGTTGTTGAATCGATTTTTATTCAGTTCTCAATATTTAATAGCACATACCTACAAATGTACCTTGAGAAAGGTCTGGATGTTTAATTATGTATGCTGTATTGCATGGGAGTTGTAGGCATGAATGTGTTGCCTGAATATAGTGAATAATTCACTATTCTTGTAGGAAAACGTACGGCAGCTATAGGAGGTTGATCAAAATAGTGGACAGAAAATATAAGAATCCTCTAATAGGTCTATGAAAGTCAGACTTGTAGCTCAATCGGTATTTTACAAACAGCAATTCCTGTTTAGCTTAGGCTAGCCAACACGGGTTTCTAGTTTTCTAGAAAGGATTTGACTCAGCCCGTAAAAGATCTTTCAGATCTTCTGGGTATAAGCATACTGAAAAAACATTGTGATGACCTTATTTTGGTTACAAAGCATGAGAATAGGCGGTTGAGCTTATGAGAAAATACACTACCTAAACTAGCAGTTCTTTGAAAAAATATCAATATCCTTCCTTTTTTTTATCGATGGAGTGACCCAGCCATACGAGCAACGACCCAAGAATAATGTCGTTAAATTTGAAGAATAGTTATACCTAGTTAGAGGGATATACATTACCTTTTAGCTGCGTCGATATTTTTGTCTCTTTTAGTCGTATTCAAACACAGTTAAAACAATTAATTATTCATGACGTCACACTCGGTGGTTAGTATAAGCATGATTGGGCCTTTGCGAAATCTCTGATTTCATAAACATTGAATAATTCAATAAAGAATGGAAAAGAAAGAATAATTGACAAAATTTAGTTTCATAAAATTTTCGACGATATCAATAAAACCTGTCGGGGTGAGAAAGTACTTTTCGTTGGTATTCGAAAATGCCCCTTGTTGTTTTCATTTTATTACATAGAGCTACGTGCTTCTCTGGGGCGCCGTGGCGTAAGTGGTTAGTGTGTCGGATCACTACGCATGAGGTTCCAAGTTCGAATCCCAGAAAACACCAAAAAGTTTTTTCACGGTCCCACCTCTCGCGAGCGTCTGACAAACATCCGAGAGTATTGTTGTCACGAAAAAGCTTCTCAAATCGCCGTTCGGATTCGGCATCAAACTGTAGGTCCCTTCCATTCGTGTGAAAAATATAACGCACACAACATGAGTGGTTGCGAGAAGCTAGGCCCTGGCACTTTAAAGAGCTGTTGCGCCAAATATTTGTATTTTTTTATTTACGTGCTTCTCTGAACTATCCCGAGTGCAGATTAATCTTTACCGTTCTCCTAGCTCTAAATCATTGAAAAGTTATTAATGGGGATTCAGAGGGGAGGTCACTTTCTACGTGTTTTTAGCTATGTGAGCAATTACAAATTTCGGTCGTCTGTCACATTTTCATTGTGGGTTCTTTGAAATGTTTTCATTGCCCTTAATGGGCTTCAGATATAACCAGAACCAATTTAACTGCTAGATTGCTTATGCTGACCTAGATTGCTCATGCAGGCTGAATTGCCAGAACTTAGTCAACTATTAGGATACTGAGTTTGTTAATACATTTGTTCTTCATCAAAGGGGACATTTTTCTGTGACAAAAGGTAGCGGAGTTTTCCAGCCACTTCATGCACCCTACGTTTACGCGATGATTGATGTCGACGTCACAGGTTGCTTTGGTATTGAGTATAGATCCCAGATAACGGGTGTCCGCCGGGAAGGTATACTACTTTGTTTGTTTATAATTTTTGATTAAATGAAAGAGAATGGATCTTATATTGATAAATGTTTTATTTAATGTCGGCAATTATGTATGGAATACAATATCAGGAAAATGTCCGCCTCTGCTAGTCTCACAAATGCGAGCCCTTTTGAGCACATTTTTCATTACATTCTCACACATTTCACGCGGTATTTCATTAATTTCATCACGAATATTTTGTTTGAGTTGCTCAAGCGTTTCTGGTTTGTTTGCATAAACCTTGCTTTTCAGATATCCCCACAAAAAGAAGTCAGGAGCAGTCAAATCAGGCGACCGTGGAGGCTAATCAACATCACAATTTTTTGAAATAACTTGTTGTGGAAAGAGGTCTCGCAGTAATTCCATTGTAATCCTGGCTGTTTGCGATGTGGCACCGTCTTGTTGATACCACATGTTAATCAAGCCCAAAGCATGCAGTTGTAGCGTTAAAAAGTTTTCAATCATATCACGATATCGCTCCCCATTCACAGTTACCGTTACGCCGTTTTCATTTTCAAAGAAGTAAGGTCCAATGATTCCTCCTGACTAAATTGCACACCAGACTGTTACTTTTAATGGATGCAAAGGTGACTAATGAATAATTTGAGGGTTTTCCATTGCCCAGAACCGACTATTCTGTTTATTCACATATCCATTCAAATGAAAATGTGCCTCGTCACTCATTATGATTTTTTCATGAAAATCGTCACAGTAATCGATGATTGATTTTGATAAAATGTTTTAACGATTAAAACACGCTGGTTTATCGAATATTTTTCCATAATAAATTTGCCACGTGTCTACTTCACGACTGCCAAATATGAACTGTCAAGACTAATGTTTACCAAAATGGCGGCAAAACAAAGTAGTATACGTTCCCGGCGGACACCCTGTATTTGAACTTTCGCATTTGAGAAGCACTGTTCCATTGAAATAAATGTCTGGAATAGGCCTGTGTGGATCAGAGAACGGGCAGCACAAGTACTGTCTACTGTCTTTTTTTTAACTAATGCGATACACATTTCCCTCCAAAACGTCCACCCACACATCAAGTGTTCGTTGCAGGGATGTAGGACCCTTACTTATGATGGCTCCAAAGTCAGTAAAGAATAATTGATGTACCATAGGGTCTGACACTTTACCTTTAAGCAGACAGTCAAGGACTTAAGGCGCTTCTCTGGTGCACCTCGACCTTTATTGGGTTACTCCAGCGGGGCATCTTACTCTTGTCTTTGCTCCTTCGTTATTCTTTTTTTTACGCTTACGAGCCCGTTCTCAGTAATAGTGTGGGACTTTTACCCACTAACCCGTTCTCCCTTTTTACCCTTTCTCTCTACGGTACCGCCTTTTTGGCAAGTCATCGTAGGGAAGTTTCTGACTTAGTTTTCATTTGTATTCGCGTAAGTCCTATTGGACTCTTTTCTCTCACGTTCCAATATTCTTAATTTGCTCATGATCATTTTGGCAATTTCAGCCACTGCATCTCAAGATTTTTAGCTCTTAAGCATTTCATCAAGTACGTTTTCGGGGGTTAGTGCCATGCCTAATTTGTGCCAAGATGTTTCCCTCTCGTCTAGCAACCGTGTGCATCGAAAAAATACATGTTCGGCGTTTTCAATGCGGTCAGCACATCGTGGACAGTAGAAGCTATCTTCACGCTTGTGTTTATGCAGGTATGAACGGAAGCATCCATTACCTGTCAGCAACAGTCTTAGGTAAATCTGTACTTCACCATGCCATCTTTCTATCCATGGTTTAACCTGGGGTATGAGTACATGCGTCCACCTACCCTTTTCGGAGGCGTTCCAGTATTCTTGCGACTCTCCTATGCTCTGTATCCTTAGTGACATCTGTTGGGTTTCGCCGGTTGGAGCAGTTTGCTCTTGCTCTAAGCGTCTCAGTTCTTATTGATGTCACTGCTCTTCTGCCAGGATGTCTATTGGTAGCATTTTTGCTATCACACAGGCTGCATTGCTGGAGGTGATACGGTATGCGCAGCATACTCTTAATGTACATACTCGTATTCTGTACACTGAGGCAATCTTACTTCTGTTTGATTTAGCCCAGATTGGTGTGGCGTAGAGGATTATAGACGCTATTCCTCTGGTCGAAAGTAATCTTCGACTGTGCATAGGGCCTACTGTATTAGGCATGATTCGTGCGAAATCAGCGATGGCATTTGCTGCTTAGTGAGACACCCTTGATGTGTTCTTCGAAGGATAGCCTCGTATCTAGTATGACTTCGACGTATTTTATGTGGGGCTTTGATGTTATTGTGTGGCTACCCACAGTAATATTTATCATTTCCCCCTTCTTCCTGCTGCTTATAAGAACCGCTTCCGGTTCTCTATTTTCTTGCAAGTTCGTAGCCGAACTCAGTTCTGTACGGTCCTTATTGTACAGTTGCCTAACTGCTCCACCTCTTCCAGTAGCTTGCCAGTTACGATGATTGCAATGTCGTCCGCATCGCCCTTTTGGGCTGCATTGTATAAACAGCTTGAAAAACGCTGCATGATTTCGGGGGTCTAATGGACGTAGATATTATATGCCAATTTTTTCTTAAAAAAAAAGCTGCTCTGGCGCCATTGTCCATCTTCTACCCGTCCGTGCTAATTGTTATTTCAGAATCACAATACTGTTACGGAGAAAATAATTGTATCGAAAGAAGAACTAGAAGCAGCCATTGATGAAGTAAGAAGAAGTGAAAATTATAGGTAATCTGTTTGGTCTTTGGTGGCATATGGATAGTTGGGCTTTTCGGAGGAACGGGCGAAGACGACACCTGCTCGAAAGGCATATATAGATAGTATAGGTACAACGTTGTTTAATAGACGTTGAACAATTTACAGAGTTACATTTGACACTACTGAATTAAAAGTATTTATTATAGTAAATCACTGAAGCCTTTGAAGATCTTAAGTACCTTTGTCAGATTTAAAAGCCAAATTAGAGAAATTTATTTTATAGCAAATGGTATGATACCAGAATGCAAGGTTAGGTGAATTACTTTCTACAAAAATGAGTTTGATGAATTAACACATTTGCCATATGAAAGGTTCTGTAGGTGTAAAAATACATACATCTTACAGAAGCATAGTTCAAACAAGGCTTTCAATATAAACCTTTGAAGCTTATTGCACAAGTGATTTCCAAAAATTTTAATTTTATTGGTGACTTAGACATCGAAGAAGCAAATATCATTTATATAGTTTAATTTTTGTAGTTTTACATCCGTCCTTCAATGATATTTGCCAAATTCGAGGAATTTGCTTTAACACCTTCTATATTTTTTATTTATAAATTTCCTACCGAACACAAGTCGTTCTGTTATATATTTGTTCCATTGCAACATTTATTCAAATTCGTAACTTAAATGGCTTGAAACTTTTCTCGTGCGGGATTCAGGAATATTTCCATATTTTTAAACTCAATTCGCGTTTTCTTTTCGCAGCAAATCTTTAGTAATCACCAAATAGTTCTGTATATTCTCACAACAGAACAAACTATTCAATTATAGAATAACCCTGCAATAACCAAACATCCAAACCGACGTTGAACTGTCGTTGTAATGTGGCACATATAGTGCAATAATTTGGGTGGGTGGCGATAGTGTAGTGGTAGCGTCATCGATTACCGCGCTATTGGTTTATGGTTTAAATCCTGAAGTCAGCCAGCAATTATTTAATTATTTTTCATGAAATATATAAAGAGTCAGTTTGATCAATTGTGAAAGCTGTGTCAACACTATTGCGAAGGCATAACATTGGCAGTAGGTTGGTCATATGACTGAAGAAAGTATTCGCTCTGTTGGATGGTTAAGATCCTTATGACATCAGGTGGTCGGGAAAAAATATTGTGAATCAGAAGCAAAGACAAAATAACTAAACAAAAATCCTCAGTTTATCGAGCCACCACCCCATGAGTTTTTTCTGAAACGTACTATCTGAGTTTTAAACCAATACACAAATAATTTTTTCTCTGTTTATCCTTTCCAACGCCAGCGCTGTGTAAAGCATTTTAAATCTATTCAGAACCCTTCGAGTGTGCGCAAATTATAACAGAAAGAAAATCATAAGGTTTTTTGTACGAAATAAAAACAGTAGGTGTTTTTTTTTTTCATCTAGGCCAAGCCCACCTTAGCTGCTGGATACATGTACCTATTCAAAAAAAAAAATGCTCAAGAACTCCACTCCACAAAAAAAAAAAAATAAAAATTATGAAAACCAATTATCGGCCCTATTTATAACATCTTATAAATATATTCCGAACGCTTTAATAACCTTAATATACAATTGAATAAAAAAAAAAAAAACTAAATATAAAAAAAGCTTTTAATATTTAAAAAAAGTATCCGCCATTACTTTAATATTAAAACTATTTTATTGTTTTTTTAAACAAGCAACTATTCCATACGAAAAGAAAAAAGAAAAGTGTACCAATTAAATCATTAAACCAATGGGAATGAGACTTAAACGTATATTTACTATGTATAAAATAGGAAAACGTTTGCAGAACGTGAAAAAAAGTATGAAATGTAGCAAAAGAAAAAATAAAATTGTATAAACTAATTTTTATATATGAAAAAAGGAAAACAAATAACATGTTCTACATGACTTTGTGTCAAAGAAAAAATAGTAAGCGCAACAATTTAATTATCAAAATTACTCAACAATGAGAAAGTTTATTCTGTTCAAAATTTAATCATATTACTTACCTGATTTAGTTTAGAAGCGAAACGAAAAATGTATTAATTTTAATATTTACATATGTATAACAAGAGTTGTAAAATAAGCCATTCATTGAAATTTTTTTTCATAACTACGATCACTAATGTAGCTTAAAATTATAATTTTATTAAGTGAAATGTTTAAACTTGAAATTATTTGAAAATGTAAAGAGCTTAAATGCGCCTATTATGAATCGAATGTGGCTTTTGGTTTGATATGGCTCCAGCAATTATCATGCAAGTCGGAAGCACCTAACAACCGGATGATGAAGATATGATGAAGATCTGCACAATCTGTGTCCGTGACCTAGTATGTTCTTTATCCGCACGGTGTCAAACCTGTTTTATCGTCATAAACAAAAAATTAAAACCAAATACTGGACGGGACATACGGTATGTCACATACCTATTCTGATACTAGGCTTACTTTAACAGTAGCCTTAAAATGCATGATATACGTGGATATACAAATAATAGGTCAAAGACTTTAGCATATTTTAAGCATTCATTTCTGGAAAAATACCATTATTTGGTTTAGAAAAAATGCGAGTGCAGATGTTTTTGGAATGCGAATTATTTAATATTTACATATTTTATATCATATTACTATTTCACTTCCACAACTACCACTGCGAGCACAGATTGGTTTTGCCCGAAGCGGTCTACCAGAGAATATGGTATGTGTGGGCTATTTGGCGGTGGGGTTTATATGTTATATGTACCAGTCCGCACAGGCCGACCCCGTTATGTGTTGCCGGGCCTTTAATTTAACAATTGCGAGCATAAGGTAAAAGGAAAGACTATAAAGAACTACCACGTCGCACTTAATACTATGAATACGCTTCTCTCTGTGCAACAAATTGTCGACTACTTTATGGTAAGTTACGAGTACATACATATAAATATTGCACGCAGAACAGGTTTCGTTATAACAGTATCTGGATATTGTAGGCAACTTATATTGCATACACACCCAGAAAAAATATGTTTTATAATATAAATATACACATATATATATTTAATATATGTTGGCATTCTATATTTGTTTCAGTCCTAAAATATGGAGTATTAACCACAAACTTGTTGAGCACGTATTGTTGAGAAACACATATTTTGTGCAAGCAAATAAATCGTTATTCCAATGTTACTCTTAATTTCAAAGATATTATATGTTTGGGACATATAATGCCATATCGTGAATATATTTTGCTTCCGAATTTTCCCCCAGACCGACAAATACGTACCTTAGGTTAGGTTAGGTTAGGTAGGGTTATGAGGTTGTCATAAAACACTAGGCACCAAAGTGTGCCCATCGCGATCCCTAGGAAACCTTCACGGCAAAAGACCTAAACCCAATACTCCAAGCAATTAATCTCCCTACAAAATCTGAAGAGATCCTTGTTATGGTTCAAGGACCTCACCTCCTCCAAGTTATCGAAGAAGTATCTACCCAGGTACTTTAGCCTTATCCTGGCAATTCCTTGACATTCACAGAGTATATGAGTTATATCCTCTGAGACATGTACGTCATCGCAGTACCTACAAACATCCGTATCGGATAATCGTAGTCTCATGGCATGCCTCCTTAGGAGACAGTGGACAGAGAGTATTCCTATCGCTGTTCTTAGCCTCGATCTATCTTACTTAATTATCTCCCCAGATTTTGTGCGATCTAACACAGGCCACAAGGCCTTAGACACCCTGTGACCATCTAAGTTCGACCATCTTAGATTAGCCGTGTCAATGATTTTATCCCGGATAATTCCCTTAGCCACGCAACCTGGTGGTTTAATACTACCAATTCTATCGCTACGTGGGAGCCCCGCTCCTCTTTTAGCCAGCGCATCGGCTTGCTCGTTGCCTTCGATATCGGTTCTGCATACATAATGCCCTAAGCATTGTGCGGCAATTCCTGATTAACTCAGATTTGGTGACGTAAGACTCTAGCGCCTTTAGCGCAGCCTGACTGTCTACGTACCTTAGAAAACGAAAATTAGAAAAGTTATTGGGGAGTAAATCGACTTCGTGAATAACAATTTAAGATATTTTTCAACACATTCACGGCACCTATTTTTTCTCTGACTTAGAAGTTACACCGAAGAAAAATTTGATCACGACATGTCTGATTATTTTACGATGCTGGTTAGCAACTTATACTGTATCATCTGCATTTTCCGTTTCGACTCTTCCCAGCTCGTTTTGTGCGCTCGTTATGAAGGAACAGGTCTCCAGTCGGTTGTCTTCTGACCTCGTGATATGTCTAATGAGAAGCTCTGGGCTTGGCTGGTTCATTCCTCCCCTTCTTTCCCGGGCGGAAAGGCAAGCTATCGTGTTCAAATCTGTACAGATATTTTCCGCCGCTGTGCCTAGACAGGAAGGTTGTAGTTGCAGTCCCCGCGTGATCTCTTCCTACAGACTTACATCTGTGACGCCTTTTTACTTGAAAACTCGATGTGAGTTTTGAAGTTCAGCCTGTTGTCGAGCATTACTCCTAGGTATTTTAATGACCTGACTTTAGACTTGATTATCTGGTTCTTTCTGCTGATTATTAGGACAACCTCGATCTTGTGGTCAGCTAGCTCTACGCCGACAGACTCTGGCCAATTTTTGATTTTGGCGACTACTTCATCTCGTAGATGTGTTGATCACCTTAACTCATTACACCATCGTTAGTCGCAGAACTCCATCATACCTTATGTTCCACAGAAGAGGTCCAAGGACTGTGTGGAATAATTGCAGACGGAAAATTTGTTTGCGAAATATCCATCATGTAACGATAGTGATCGATTTTTGCGTTAAAAAAAAAAAAAAAAAAATGTGGCCCAATGGCGCTGCTTGTTGGTTTATCAATTAAGAATTTTCAAAGTGGATATTTTATTTGTTAACGAATACAGATAATTCGAAATGAGCTTCACAACTCATGTTTATATTTTCCCAAAATTGGGGTCGTCATCGTCAATATGGAGCTGCAAAAGATTTTCACTCCACTCTCGCCTGCCGGTGCATACGATCATTTTCCATTAGTTGTTGAGTCAATTGAATTTTATATGGGTACAAATGCAAGTCTTTTTTAATTATTTTAAAAAATTAAATACTCTAGTTTTTTACAATCTACTCTCAGGAAAGGCAAACCTATAATATATTCTTATCGACTGCTCTTCATGACTGTCAAATACGAACTGACAAATGCCGAACTAAAATTGCGGCCAAACAACATCGACCTGGAACATACAAATAATTTTTTTTTTTAAATCACAAGGAGGAATAAAATTCCTTATAGATTTTCCAATTTACTAGTGATTTACAGAATTTGGGGACTATACTTATTGCAAAATCTGGGCTGCTGTCCACATCAAATTACAATCGAATATCAGTAAATGAATGCCGCATTTTATTGCTATCAACTTCGAATGTCAGGATACGAGTATTTGTAATTTTTAACATAATAAAAGAGGATGAGAAACTCAAACGCTAACAGAAACGAAACAATTCTATACAGGCGGCAATATAGGACGTCAAGGTTTAAATTAATATTTTTAGTTTTATTGAGTGGCAGGTCATAATGACTTTATCAGATGTAACAAAAAAGTTAATGCGATGGAATCGAACTAACGTGCATTGCTAGATGATGCCGATGAACCAATCTCATACATATACTCACAAAAAGTGTGAATGCAGTCTGTTCAGCAAGCAAGCTACAGCGGTTGGAGATTACAAATGAACGGGGTATCTCCAGATTTTATTGAAAAATTAAGCGATGTCACATCAATGGCATAGCGAAAGTATGATAGATATCTCTGGACTCTCTTTGTGAACCCTTTCTACAGAGACTATCGAGAACTATCATATCATTAATAGTATTTATACCACTTACATGAGATCTGAAGCTCTGCTGTAAGCCAGAATGGGAATAATTCATGTTCAAGGCAAGCGGGTAGTTCCAATCACTACCATAATCCCAGAACAGTAATTTTTAATGTTGTCAGCTCTTTCTGATAGTGATATCTATCATCTAAGTCATAATCGTGAATAACTCCGCAGGTAACTAATACACAGGCAATAAAAACATTAATCTATGTATATATTTGTATCTTTAAGTGTTTTTATTTCACCAACTGCCAACGTATGATGACCCTTGGATTCATTTCTCTAACTGGAAGCAATAAAATGCAAAAGCTATTTCAAAACTCAGACTATACGGTATATCCATATCCAATTACTTACATTAAATTTAAGCTACATACAAAATAAACACCATTATAAATTTATATCAACATATATACAAACATACAAATAAAAAATGCTTTATCTCTGTTATATTTTGCGAAGTCATCTGCTGACATCTACCGTTTACCTACATATATACAAAGAAATATTTATATATTTTATTACGCAAAATAATACTTATATCTGAAAGAGTAACAATGTTATCGTAAATAATTTGCTTCAATAAACTAAACATACGCATAATATACCTATTGTCTAAAAAAAATATTTAAATGCTGGATTGACTCTTACACTCTCGCCTAAGTGAAACAAAGTAAATGAATTAAAAAAGAAAACATTTTCGTATTTTATTTGCGATACAGGCTCTTTTAATTTACGATTAATTTTATTGTATGTATATGTACATGTACCAAACAAATTGAAAGTGGAATATACATATTTTGAATACCTGCGTGAAACCACCTAAATTTAAATGAACGAATTAAATGTAGAACGTATCAGTGTATACATGATTTGCGAGTAAAAATTTTCTTTCAATGTTTCAATCTCAGTGTAAAATCAAATTCATGAGCACATTCAATTTCTTTGCACACCTACTTAAATATTTATACATTTATATTATAATTGAAAAAACTCCATTAACAAAAAAAAATCAATACAATAAATAAATAATAGTTGGAAATGTAAAAATGAGCAAATCGGAAATCAAGAAAAAATTGCGTAGATATATTTTTTATAAATGTACATGAAAATGAAATGAATCAGAATTAAAAAAAAAAACAATCAAAAGATAAATTCGAAAAAAGTTGTTATAACTCAGAAAGATATAATTTCCTCTGTCTATTAGTACTCAAGAGCGCTTATTTATAATTTTAAGTTTATTAAAACTATGCTTTTTATTATGTGGAAAATGTGTTATCTTATTGTAAAATATTAAAATATTAAGTTTGTAATATTTTTTATTTTATTTTATTATTTGGGAACCTTGTAAGCTATGGAAATCTTTATAAAACTCGTAGAAACCAAATTGAAAATATACAAACAATTTTCAACCAAAGAAAATAAAAATAAATGTTTTAAGAAAATGCGAAAAAGTGTTAAATTGCTTTCCTTATTTGTGTATGAATATCTTTTTTTGCAAAGACGTGTAAGCTTTAGACCTCCAAATATGGCTTAAAACTCAGGTCAAATGGATCAGCAAAATGTCAATACGACCGTAGACGAACCAAATGTTCACATTAAAATTACTTCAAGTGTCTCTTCATTGTACCTGTGTGCTTTATATAATATAGTGAGATGAAATGTTGTACATACGATTAGTTGTTCTAAGTCAGTTGGCATTGGACCTGTAAATCCGGATAACTATTGTAGTCAGTGGGCGCCGTGGCGTAAGTGGTTAGTGAGTCGGACCACTGAGCGTGAGGTTCCAAGTTTGAACCCCGTAGAAAACACTAAAAAGTTTTTCACGTTTCCATCTCTCGCGAACGTCTGAAAAACATCCGAGAGTATTGTTGTCTCGAGAAAGCTTCTCAAATCAAATTGCTCTTCGAAAAAGGCACAAAACTGTAGGTCCCTTCCATTCGTGTGAAAAATATAGCACACACAACATCAGTGGTTGCGAGAAGCTAAGCCCTGGTACTTAAAGAGCTGTTACGCCAAATATAAAATATAAATATGTATTGTAGTCACGAAAAAATGGAACATAGAATAAGCTAATTGCGAAGTGATCATTGTCAAATAACAGGTAGCCAAATAAAATGTCGAAACAATGTGCATCAGTTTTATCAATATTGATAATCCGAATATTCCAAAAAGTGGGTCTGTCCCTCGGTTTGCAGCCTAAACAACTAGACGTTTTTACTTCAAACTTTATATCTGAGCTCTGTTGCTTATGTCCTGCATCCCCTTGTGGGTCATAGGGCCTCTACTACGCCTACGCGTCATCGTGTACGCTTTCTGGCAATGTGTCTGAGTTCTCCCCAACTTTTCCCTAACTGCCGTGCCTCCTTCTCGACTGTTCTGCGCCATGGTCTCCTCGGACCGCCGGGTCTTCTGCCATCCTGAATTAGAGGGTTCCATTGCATAGCATGGTTCGCTATGTAGCTGTCACCCTTTCGGAACGTGTGACCAATCCACTGCCACTTCCGCCGTTCAATAGTTGTGCCTATTGGTTCCTGACCCGTTCTCTCGTAAAGGTGTTCGTTAGAGATACGATTGGGCCAGAAAATCCTTAAGATTTTGCGCAGACACCTATTAACGAACGTTTGCAGCTTTCTGGTGATAGTAGTTCTCACTCTCCACGTGCTGCAACCATATAGCAGCACGGATTCAACGTTGGAGCGGATCAGTCTTATTTTGGTGCTCAAACTAATTGCATTGCTTCGCCATATTTTGGACAACATCCCGAACGCGGACTTTGCTTTGGCGATCCTGTTGGCTATATCCAGTTCGGTTCCACCATCGGTCGAGACAATACTCCCAAGATACTGGAAATCCTCTACTCTCTCTACCGGTTGTCCAGCAATGCATATTTGAGCCGATGAGTTTGTTCCAAGGCTGATAATTTTAGTTTTTGCCGTATTAATTTTCAGCCCGACGACACCTGCCTCCCTCTCCACATCTGCTGTCATTTGGTGGAGGTCCATAATTCTGTGGGACAGTAAGCATACATCGTCTGCGTAGTCAAGATGTTTCAGTTGAGATGTAAGAGTCCATCGAATTCCTCCGTTTCCCGTCGACAAAGCTGCATGAAGCACATCGCTAATCACCAATAGGAATAATATTGGTGAAAGGATACAGCCTTGTCTTACCCCACTTTGGATCTCAAATTCCTCAGACAACCTTCCCCTGTGCAGAACGTGACATTTGGAGCCTTCATATGTAGCTTTGATAATAGCAATTAGTTTATCGGGAATACCTCTCCTGCGTAAGGCACGCTAAATAAACTCCCTGTTGACACTATCGCCTTCTCAAAATCGATGAACAGCAGGTGCAGTGGCGATCGATATTCAAAACACTGTTCGATGATAATCCGCAGGGTGTTGATGTGGTCGGCACAGGAGGATCCAGAGCGGAAACCTGCTTATTCAGCATCGAGTGTATTTTCGAGATGTTGTTTGATTCGCTCAAGGATGATTTTAGCTATTATCTTAGCTACAGCAGGCAGCACGCAGATACCCCTCCAGTTTCCGCACTCTATTAAATTTCCTTTTTTAGGAAGCTTGACGATCATTCCCTTTTTCCACTCATTAGGAAAGCTCTCAGCTTCCCAAGCTCTCTCTATAAGTGGAAGCAGAAGGTCAGCCGATGTTGTGGGTGCTGCTCGTAAGAGCTCTGCTGGAATACCGTCAAGTCCTACCGCCTTGTTGGCTTTGAGTGCCTTGATCGCGGTAATGATCTCATCTTTACTGGGAGTCGTGGTGCGTATTCGGGAACTTCTCACTTCGGGCATCTCAGTCTGATTTGGGAGTATATCGCTAGCGAATACACGGTTCAAAACCGTAGCAAAATGCTCTTTCCATCTCTTGAGCTGGTCCTCATCCGAAATGAGCAAGGAGCCGTCTTGGCTTTTCACTGGGTGTTGGCTGGAGCTGCGACCACCTGTCAGCTCTTTGGTGATTCTGTAGACGGTCCTGCTGTCGCACCTCCGTGCAGCTTCTTCTGCTTCTGTAGCCAGCGCGTTGATGTAGTTGCGCTTGTCACGTCGCACGCTACGCTGAACTTATCTCATCTTCATGCGATATAGGGACTCTAGCTCGCTTCTCCCTGCTGCTGGGGTAGCTGCAACGCGAGCTTTCAGCTGTTTTCGTTTCAGCACCAGATGTAAAAACATTTTTCACAGCACACCAATGGTCTTGGATAGTTGCGGGCATTGAGCTGCTGATTGCTTCCACACCTTGCGAAAAGTGCTCCCTTAATTGTTGGCGCACTGAGGGATCACTAAGTCTATCGATGTTGAACCTGGGCATTCTTGTGTTGTCGTGGGATCGTCGAACTGCAGCAGTGCGTAGTTGGAGAGTTGCTATCATAAGATGGTGATCACGTACTATCCCCACATCTGCCCCTCGCCTGTTTCGGACATCCAGGAGATTACTTCTAAAGCGGCGGCTAATAGCAAAATGGTCAATTTGGTTGAAGGTTGCTTGCCTGTCATGGAAACCCAGCTGACCTTGTGGTAGGTCTTGTGCTCAAACATGGTGCCACCTATCACAAGGCGGTTGGCATTGCAGAAATCCACAAACCTTTCGCCGTTGTCATTGCGGTTGCCTAGTCCATGCTTCCCGATTACATGTTTGAGCCCTTCGTTGTCGCTGCCTACCTTGGCATTCAAATCCCCCATCACTATGACAATGTCTCCATTTGGTGTTGTGTTGAAGACGGCGCTTAAGAGATTGTAGAAGCTCTCCTCTTCGTCCTCAGATGAACTATTCGTTGGGGCGTAACACTGTATGATGGTGACGCGTCGTACTCTAGTCCGGAATCTGGCCGTCAAAATCCTATCACCATTAGGCTGCCAGGAAATTAGGCCCTTGCGTGCTGTTGTTGTTAGCAGTAGTCCGACTCCATATTCCCGCGGACTTCCGGATGGTCTTCCAGAATAGAGTAGTGCAGTGTTACACGTTGGAGACTGGTACTCGCCAGGTTTTAACCATCTTACTTCACTTACTCCCGAAATGTCCAGTTTATATCGCATGAATTCGTTTTCCAATTGGAGGAACCTGGCATTGTAAGGACCTTCTCTTCCCGAGTCGAGGAGCGTCTTTAGATTCCAGAAACCTATCTTTGTCCGGGTACAATAGCCAAAAGTCGTCAACATGCGATCATTCCTTATCCGAGGCATAGTGTCGGTTTCTGTAGCGGGCAATATCCAGTAACGCAGGTTGCTGGCCCACGTTACCTAGCATAGAAACAAGGCCCTAGACAACCCGCACTTACAATTTTGGCCTATACGTATAAGGGTTTATACGTATAGTTGCCCGGGGACCACCACTAGGAGGTAAAGTAAGCACTTCATCACGAACTTGATTGTTGCGCTACTGGCCCAAGCCAAGTTTTGGACAGTCAGTAGTTTCCCGATCAATCGCAATGCAGGTCCCCAAGCAGCTCTGTTGGCTTACATATACCCCGAGACGAAATCGAAACTTTCTTTTTAACGCCGAAATTAACGGTGTTTTACTTAAGGCGGTTTTTTTTATTTTTAATTTCCAATTTTTTCTAAAACGGGTTTGATATTCATAATAATTTCATATTTGGGATGGTTTCAAATGAAATACCACGTTTTTGGCTGAAAAATCTTACAGCGGTGTTTAACGGTAAAAGCATTTTCAAAAACTTCTATAATATCCATTTTACTTACACATAGCCTTGAAATCGATTCTCAAATCACCGCCATACAAGTGCAAGTACGTAGGGCTCAGTCGTGTCTTTTAATCTCTACTTTAACGGTTAGTGTATAGCGAGGACACCTGCATACAAATACAATGCTATCAGGTGAAAACACAACCAAAGCTATAAGCAATGCCCTAGCCACGACGTTAAGATTGTTCAAGGTGACTTTAACTCAAAGCCGGGAAATGAAAGCGTCTTTGGTGGTACAGATGGAGAACATAGTCTGCACGATAAGACATCTAATATTGGGTTTGACTTAGGCTAATCGACTTTGCGGCTGTCGAAATGTTGCAGTTCCTTCGCCTCAGAATCCACAAGGGAACATAGCTAATGATCTAATCTCTAAAGAAGCCCTATCCCACCAACAGTAAGTGCACGTAACCAGTGGCAACATTACCAGCAAGTCATTAGGGGATCATAACGTTAGCTATAACGACTAATCTAGATCTAGAAAGAAAAAAAATCTAAAAAAAAAACAAATTAATAAGTCTCGAATGCAAAAATCTCGAATGGGACAAAATCTGGAAACTACAAAAATCTCGAACGACTAAATCTCGAAAAGACTACCCAAGTACTATCAATATATAGACGCCTGCCAGACAACAGGCACTTATCCTTAGTGGAGCAACAGACTCCATATCCATATCCACATATTCCACTGTTATATTTCGATGGGGTGGAACAATTCTAATTTTTTGGCATTCGAGATTTTTTTCTTTTTTTTAGATTTTAGCTGTTCGAGATATTTTTTCTAGATTTTGGTTTCGAGACTTTTTCCTTTCTACGTTTTTTTTTCGACATGTTTTTTTCGAGAGATTTTTGTTTTCTATATTACATCTTTCTAGACATCGGGGTAGACTCAGCCATTAGATATGCCGCATCTGATGTGCTGGGTTTGTAGAGACCACCACAGAGAAATTCTTGGTTTGATGAAGAATGATATTGAAAAATTGTATGAAAAAGTAAAAAGCACACACTAAGGCTTTAAAGCCAGAACAGAAGCCTGCAGAGACGAAAATGGACACCTAGTGGTAGAATCGCACTCCGTGCTAAGGATATAGAAGGAACATTTCTGCAGACTGTTAAACAGCGATGATGGCCCAGATCCTGCTATCAGGTAGAATAGCGTGTTCAATCTGGATGATAATTGACAACACTTCCGTCCAACCAACCTTGACGAGGTGAAGATAGCTACATCCAAACTAAAGTCAAATAAGGTTAGTGGAGCGGACGGCCTAGCCGCCAAATTTTTTAAAGCAGCGGGATATCAACTCATCTATAAAATATGGTCAGACGAAAGTGTGCCCGATAAGTGGAACTTTACAATCGTTTTCCCGATCCTCATAAAAAGGAGCCCACTAAACTGCGCAAACTACAGTGGCATCAGTCTCCTAAACATGGCTTATAAAATATTATCCGCCGTGTTGCATGAACATCTTAAACCATATGTTAACAACCTGGTTGGTCCATATCAGTGCGGTTTTAGACCAGGAAAGTCCACAATCGACCAAATATTCGCACTACGACAGATCTTGGAAAAACCCAGGAACACAAAGTCGATTCCCACCATCTTTTTATCGATTTCAAAGCAGCCTATGATAGTATATAATATTTCGAGGACAGCTAACAGAGCTATGTCTAGTCTTGACTTCTTCTTCTTCTTCCTTTTATCAGCGAGGTTCTGATCCGAAAATAAGGGATCACAACCCTCCAACTTTACCGCATTTCTACTGATCCGCCTGTGGGGTTCGCCTATTTGACCTCAGAAAATATCGGCCAGTCCGCCGATTTTGGATCACTCGGTTACTGAGGCCAATGAAATGCCGATGTCGTCGCATTTGTCTGATCCAGGCGTTTATAGGCCTGCCTTTCCTACCCCCTTCGGGTAGGGGCCAGAATATACCCGAGGTAGGCATGCCTGTCGTAAGAGGCGACTAAAATCCACCCTTCGTATACCGGGGATAAAATGTATACATAATATGCAATGAGTAAAACAAATAGATATAGTACCCCAGGTGGCAGTCCAGGTTCTCTGGAAAATCCACCCTCTTCGGAGGTAGGCTCTACGGATTCTGGGGAGAGCCAATTGTTGCATTTAATAAACCCCTTTTTGAGAAATTCAAGGGTAACTCGGTCTCCACCATCAAGACCGAATGTCTCCGGAAAAAGAAGTCCGCCGGAAGCGCAAGCGCAAGAGAAACGGGACTCAGTGAAATGTAATAGCTTTGAGGAAGAAAACAATGAACTCCGTATTAAGCTAAATAAAATGGATCTACTCTACCAAGAGCTTAAGAGAGAGGTAGAATCACTAAAAGAGGAAAACAAGGCGTTAAAGAATTCACTTTTGCAAAGAGAACGGGAAATTACCCCACCCCGTGCAGCCAGTCCCAAATATCACACGGATGAAGAAGAGCTAGCACGCGAATCAAATGGGGTCTCAAAGAAAAGACCCAGCAAAAAACGAAGAGCCGGTTCTTCACCTGAAGTCGAGCCACGAAAACAAGACAAAGAAAAAGACTTGAAACAGAAACAAACTCACGACAAATTACGTCCCCCGCCTGCAATAAACGTCGTCGGCTTTACGGACTACAATAAATTGCATTGCCTTCTTAAGGGAACTGTGACATCGGAATTTAAAGTAACGTCATTCCGAAACAATGATTGGAAAATTAATGTAGTTGACTCTGACGGCTACCGAGCAATATCGAAAAAACTAAACGCGGAAAAGATCCAGTGGTTCACCTACGAAAATAAATCAGAAAGACCACTCCGTGTTATAGCAAGGGGTCTCCACCCCTCGTGCACTAAAGATGACATTATAAATGACCTTAAAGGAAAAGGCTTGAAAATTATTGACGCAATTAATATCTTAAAGAAGATAAAGCAGAAAACGGAACAAGGCAATGAAATCTTGGTCAAGCATGGACTTCCGCTCTTTATGCTAACCTTCGATAGAAGCGAAAATATAGACGATATTTATAACGTAAAAAGTATTTTGAATATCGTAGTTAAAATCGAGCCTATGCGTACGAATACACGATCGATACCTCAGTGCAAACGCTGTCAAGGTTTCAATCACACCCAGTCGTATTGCCAAAAAGAACCGAAATGTGTAAAATGTGCCGGGAACCACTTATCAGAAAGGTGTGACTTAAATAAGCAGGCTCCGGCGACCTGCATAAACTATAAAGGCAAGCACCCAGCAAACTATCGAGGTTGTGAAGTAGCAAAGGAGCTTCAAAAAAGGCGCGATACTCTCAAGAAACCGATACACCCGAACCCAAGCTTAAGAGATCGTAAAACCGATAAGCCCAAGACCGCTAAGCCAGTCAAAACGAAGCGACCGATAAAGGGAAATAAAAAAATTGCACAAGAGAACGTCGCTGGTCCAAGTGCAGCGGAAAACCGCCACAGGTTGACGCTTGATCGTACGCGCAAGTCGCGTCAAACGAAAACAAATTAAGATCAGCTACAACAGATCCGGTTAGCCAAATATTTACCATTATATTGGAAAAATTTGAGGAGCAAACCAAAGTTAATAAAATTATACTTGACAAATTGAGCAAGCTCGAGTTCAAACCTCGCAAGACAATCAAAAAAACATGAATATGAAACAGCTACTTAAGATACTAACGTGGAACGCAAACGGCCTTCTGAAAAAAATCGACGAGTTAGAAGTGTTTCTACGGAAAAATAACATTGACATATGTTTGGTATCGGAAACGCACTTAAAAAAGGGACTTAGACCCAAAATAAAAGGCTACAGCGATTACCATGCGAATCATCCTTCGGAAAATGCGAGAGGCGGGTCCTCTCTTTACATCAAAGACTGTATTAAGCACTCCGAAAACATAGAAATAGAATTTGATTCTATGCAAATAAGCTCAGTCTCCGTAAAAATAAACCACTTAGACTACAACATCGGATCTAGTTACTTCCCTCCGGGATATAAGCTAGTAGAAGACGACCTCGTTCGTCTCTTTGACTCACTCGGACCTAATTTTGTCTTAGGTGGTGACTTTAACGCAAAACACACTTTCTGGGGATCAAGATGCAATTCGACAAAAGGCAGATTATTGTACAAAGCCAGCATGAAACGTGGGGTGAACTTTTTTTCGACAGGAAAGCCAACTTATTGGCCAACTGACAAAAATAAAATCCCTGACCTCGTCGACTTCTTTATCGCAAAAGGGTTAACTAAAAATTTGACGGAAATCGAAGAATGCTATGATCTATGCTCAGATCACTCGGCAGTCACTCTGAAAATAGGTGGAAGTCTAGTAAAAAAAGAAGGACCGCCTAGGTTAACTAGTAACAAAACTAACTGGGACGCTTTCAGAAGAGACTGCAAGGAAAATGTTGCTTTAAATGTACCGCTAAAGACACCGTTCGAAATAGAAGAAGAAATCGACAAACTCGTCGAAGCCATTCAGAGCTCAGCGTGGAAAAACACTCCTTTGCGAAAGACAGAAGCGCGGAACAATAAAGTCAAATACCAGCCTGAAATCGAAGACCTCATACGAGAAAAGAGGAGAGCGCGCAAGAGATGGCAACAATCCCGCGCGCCACCGGATAAAACTTATCTGAACCATCTTTGTAACAAGCTTAAAAAAGTGCTGCAGGACCTAAAAAATCACGAGACTTCTACTTACCTCGAGGGTCTGACCGCTGATAAGTATTCAAACTACTCTCTATGGAAAGCCTTGAAGTCCATAAGGAAACCTGTAATGCACTCGCCGCCAATTAGGAAAGCTAACGGGGAATGGGCAAAAGAAGAAGAAAGCAGAATTATTTGCCGATCACTTAGAGGAAACGTTCAAGCCGTTCGATGGACAACCGTTGATCGAAGATCCGAATGTTAATATGGCACCCGACAACTTTAGAGTAAAAACCCTATCCCTGTCCGAACTTCGAATGACAATACAAAAATTGAAAAATAACAAGGCTCCGGGATATGATTTAATCACTTGCGAAATTTTGAAAGAGCTACCGTAAAAAGTGCTGGTTAAGCTGCTGTACTTTATAAATGCTTCCTTAAGACTATTATATGTTCCAAGGCAATGGAAAGTCGCCGAAGTTATTATGGTTCCGAAACCGGGGAAATGTGCAAATGACAAGAAATCATATAGACCCATTTCACTTCTGCCAATAATATCTAAAGTCTTCGAGAAACTTCTGCTGAAACGATTGCAACCAGTAATTGAAGAAAGACACTTGATCCCGGATCATCAATTCGGATTTCGGGTCAAACATTCCACAATCGATCAGGTGTATCGAATAACGGACGAGATTGAAAAAGCTCTAGAAGGGGAAAAAATATGCTCTAGCGCTTTTCTCGACGTATCGCAAGCCTTCGACAAGGTATGGCACGAAGGCCTAAGGTATAAGCTAAGGGTAATCTTACCGGAAAAGTTGTACAGAATATTGGAATCTTATCTTGAAAACAGACTTTTCCGTGTTAGACACGGGAGTGAATATTCGGATTTCAAAGATATCTACGCCGGTGTTCCACAAGGAAGTGTTCTCGGTCCAATCCTGTTCCTGCTCTACACAAGAGATATACCACAAGATGAAGGGACCGTTGTAGCAACGTTCGCAGACGACACGGCTATCCTCGTAACGGATGAGTCAGTCGAATCATCAACGGGAAAACTCCAACGAGCTTTGAACAATGTATGCGAATGGACAAAAGCCTGGCGAATAGTCCTCAATGAGACAAAATCAACGCATGCCAATTTTACGTTAAGAAAGATAAACAACGTACCTATATCCATTAACTCGGTACAAATACCTTACGCAAACGAGGCAAAATATTTAGGAATGACCCTAGACGCAAAACTTAAGTGGAAACCACACGTTAAAAAGAAGCGCGAAGAGCTCGAAATCAGATTTAGAGAAATGTATTGGCTACTCGGAAGATACTCGAAGTTAAGCGTATACAACAAACTGCTTCTGTATAAGCAAGTGTTAAAACCGTCTTGGACATATGGTATACAACTTTGGGGTTGTACCAAACCAAGCAATATGGCTCTACTGCAAGCATTTCAAAATAAAATGCTAAGAGCAATCGTGAATGCTCCTTGGTATATAAGGAATAGTGATATTCACAGAGATCTAGGAATTGCTACCGTGAGGGACGAAGTAACAAACTTTGCTCGCAAACTTCGTACCCGTCTTCATGTTCATTGCAATAATGAAATAATCCGTACTAGGGACGTGACAAACCTTGAGCGCCGACTACAAAGAACAAGACCTTTCGACCTAGCGCCGTAAGGAAAAACCGCATGTTATAACGGTATTAGTAGGTGCCTTCACTGGAAAGCTACCTACCTAACGCGATTAACACTACAGAAGCGTAAACTACTCGTTAAGGCAACTTAGTCGTAGTCATCACAAAAAATGAAAATATGAGAGGAACGAATTTCCTACTACTATGAGTACGCGCAGCCGGTTCTCATAGTGCCTCTCTGAGGGGGTGAGGTTTAGCCCGTAGGCATATACTGACTAGCACTGATGGCATTGTCAGATATATGAATCGGGCATAACCAATGGTACGGACCATTGGTATCTTTTGAAGATTCCTGCACCTCCAGGCGCAACCAAAAAAAAAAAAAAAAAATGTCTTTGGAACGTGCATTGATATTGCCTTTTTAACACGGTTCAAATGATCGCTTCTTTGAACGTGGCAATACCAGCTGAGCCAGTCGCGCTCTATTTTTTGTACAATGGTTTCCTTGATGTGAAAGCTTCCACGGATCTTCGAACTTCTTATTCGATGAAGCTTTGTCACTCCTGCTGCCATGCAAAGCATCTTCATCTCAGCTGCCGTTAATTTATTGTCATACGTTTTGTACATCGTCCAACATTGTGAACCGTATGTGAGCGCTGGATGCACAACTGCGGTGTAGAGCCTTCCTTTCAACTTAGATGGAATTTTTCTGTCACAGAAGATAGTGGAGTTTTCTCGCCACTTCATCCACCATACGCTTACGCGATGATTGATGTCGTCACCACAAGTTGCTTTGAACTTTTCGCACTTGGGAAGCACTGTTCCATTCAAATAAATGTCTGGAATAGGCCTTAGTGGATCAAAGAACGGCCAGCACAAGTACTCTGTCTTTTTTGAACTAATGCGATACCCATTTCCCTCCAGAGCGTCCACCCACACATCAAGTGCTCGTTGCAGGGATGTAGGACCCTCGCTTATGATGGCTCCATCGTCCGCAAAGAATAACTGATGTGCCTTGGGGTCCATCACTTTACCTTCAAGCAGATAATCAAGGACTGAAATAAAGAGCAAAGGACCTAAAACGCTTCCCTGGTGCACCCCAACTTTGATTGGGAACTCTTCGGTTACTCCAGCGGGGCATCTTACTCCTGTCTTTGCTCCTTCGTACATGTCCATGATCATCTGTACATAAGATTCTGGAACCCCTCGATGTCTTAGTGCCACCCATATCAGATCTCGTGGTTGTCTGTCGAATGCCTTTTCAAAGTCAACCAATACAATATGTAATTCCCTTAAGGAATCACTATGATTTTCCATTATGATGCTTATACTTTGGATTGCATCTGTGGTTGATTTACCCGAGACAAACCCGCACTGATCATCAGATAGCCGTATTATTTTTCGCAGTCGGCAACCTAATACCCGCTCAACGATCTTCATGGTGTGTGACATCAGCTTGATCGAACGGTAGTTATCACAGTTTCGCGTATCACCCTTCCCTTTGTATAGAGTGAGAAGGTAACTTTCCTTCCATAGATTCGGCGTTGGATCACCTCTCATGAATTTGGAGATGAGAATTCTGAGCCATCTGAACCCGATGTCTCCCATCTTTTTCCAGAACTCAGAGGGTATCTCGTCTGGCCCAACCGCCTTTCGTTTTTTGGAGTATTTGACCGCCTCACTAACTTCTTCGACTGTGATGTCGGGTATTTCTTCACAGTTAGGGGTGGCTCTTGGAAAGTATAGCCGGGGAAACTGTTCATTTAAAAGTTCTTCACAATACTGCCGCCACCTCTGCAGAATTTTGTCGTCATCCACAAGAAGCTGGCCATGAGCATTGCTAATGAACTTTGGCGAACGAATCTCCTGAGCATTGTTCCTTCTTTGGGCGGCTATTTTGAAGATGTGGCGCTCTTGTTCATATTGTGTCTTCGCAGCTCCTGGATAGCCTGGTTTGGATCAGCAACCGGGGAAAATATTTTCTCCAGCTCCCGATACAGGCCCTCCGTACTCTCTGCTTGAAGCTGGGCGCACTTTTTCTTCGCTTTTTTTTGCAACATCTGTATTCCATTTCGAGGCGAGCTTTTTAGTCACTATTATTAGAGGGGCACTTTGACCAAGCTTTGAAAGCCGCTTTCTTCTTATTTATTACTTTCTTAGCTTCACCACTCCAACACCATGTTTCTTTGGCGTGTTGATGGTGGCCTTTTGAAGCTCCTAGCAGTGATTTGGCCTTCTTTAAGCAAGTTCGCTGTAGGGAATCCCACATATTTTGTGCTCTGCACTCTTCATCCTCAGTTCCGTTGATGGTGCGAGAGAGGTAATTTTTCATTACGAAAACAAAAGCCTCGCCTTTTTCTTTGTCCAGATTGTATCACTTGATTTTCTCAGAGACCCTTGTTTGTTTGCTTTTCTTCGGTGTTTTCATAAAAATTTCTGTTAGCAGGAGACGGTGTTGTCGAGCGATTGCCTCTCCCAGGATCACTTTGCAATCTTTTACCCGAGGCTTCATGAAACTGGCTACCAAATGGTAGTCAATCTGAGTTTCATCTCCACCTCTGCTGTAAGTGATCAGGTGTCGGCTTTGTTTAATGAACATGGTACTTAACACGATAAGACCATGTGATTTGCACATGCTTAGGATGTCTTCACCAGGAAGGTTCCTGGTGCCATATCCTAGTCCTCCATGGCAGTCTTCATAGTCTTCGTTTGACTTCCCGACATGTCCATTCAAATCTCCTCCAACAAACAGAAACTCTTTCTTTGGGATGTTCTTAAGGAGATTGTGGAAATCTACCCAAAATGCATCTTTATCTATCTGATTGCACCCATTTTGGGGAGCATATGCACTGAAAATATTTCACACCTCTCCTTGTACTACTAGTTTGAGAGACATCAAACGGTCGCTGGACTTCGAAATGCTCAAGACGTTTCCAAGTAGCTCTGCTGCAAGGGTGATACCGATCCCGTTCCTAGCCTTTTCCGTTCCGTAGTAGAACATCTTGTAATCTTTTGTTCTAACGTCCAAGAAACGCGCCCGATTTCCGGTGTTTTTCCATTTCGTCTCTTGGACACACAGGATGTCCACCCGCCTTCTATTCATCATCTCTTCCAGCTCGTAACTTCGACCGGTCATGCTTCCAAAGTTCCAACTCGCGACCCTCAAATTACATCCAAACTGTTTCATTATTTTGCTAGCCGGAATCCGTATAGTTCTGACCCGAACATTTCTGCTCGGTCCAGGATCAGTACCATGCACAGCAGTGGTAGTGCCTGGCGGGATAGTGCCTTTCATTTTCGCAAGTATTACCATAATGATACAGTTTTGCAAGATTACCATATTGCGATGGTGTTTGTTGTTTTCCAGTCGAGTCAACCCACGGACTAGCATGCACACTTGTGGCGGTTTTTTAAGGTAGTATATGTGTCGCTAGGCTCACTTGGGTGTTATATTGCCTAGATCTGATTTGTCCCCTTAGTCGCCTTTTACGACAAGCGCTGGTTGTTGGGGGGCACGGGTCTATGTCTAGTCTTGACTTGACATCCCTGCTAAACTTCTCGGCCTATGCACGATGACAAAGGAAAATTCACGCTGCTCCATGAAGGTCGGTAACGAGCTTACGGACCTTTTTTATGCCAAAAAAGGATTTAGATAGGGTGACGCTTTGTCATGCGAATTTTCAACATCGTTCTTGAAAGTATTGTGCACAAGTCAGAAGGCAACATAATAAAATGGACAAAGAGCCCACAGTCATTTTTGATTGTGAGAGGTAATCGCAAGGTATTCGCAGTAATATGTAGGCCAGATAGAAAAGATTTCAAATTCAATCATCTGGCAGTACATCGTGGCAGCTAAAAGGAGTAAAAGTATGCCAAAAAAATTGTATTTCCAAAATTTTAATAATACTGATAAGACTAGTCTTGCTACACGAACTATAGTACGTAATCGTGTTTTGATAACCTCTCCTCATTGCGAAACTGTACCCTCACCCACCCTTTTTTGATGAGGCCAAGTTCATTTTTAGTATTTAGTGACTAATGCATAGGAATGAACGCGAAGAAAGAGTGATTATGTTAATTGTTTCTGTTCATACTTCTTATTAATATTAATACTTATTATAACTTATCATTTGAATTATTAATAACTACTATTAAAAATAATCTTTATATTCAATCTAACTAAATATCTATGAATTGAAATGCTAGTAATTGTTTGTATGCCTATTTAACTTAAATCAGTTCAATGCTTAATTTTAATACTTAATACTCGTAATACTTAACACTATAATCTAGTACATTTAAATCTTGAATAATAATTTGCCAATTGCCAATGTACTTCACTTATAACAAAACTGCAAGAATAGAATGTAGTCATTTTAATTGTTAATAAAAATGTGATCTTCCTTTTTCTTTTCTGGTGGTCTGCCACCGGAAAAACACTGTCTTTTAATTCGCTCTCGACTCGTAGCCTTTATTAATTTCTAATTTGTAGAAATTTTGTAAAGTTGTTGAAGTCCCAAACACGCTTGTGGACATTTTTTGGTGCCGAAACCCGGCAAATTTCCAAATCCGTAAAATAAATTAATGTAATTCTAAAATTGTACATATCGCTCATTTACTTGAAGATTATAACTCATACCATAACTCAAAAAAAATCGATTTTGCAGAAAACGCGTTTAAAGTTTTTAATTGACTACCAACTTGAAGGAAAAAGAAGACATCTTATAATTCTAACGCGGAGAGTATACGAGATATTAATATAAAATGTTTACACAATATGAAGCATGATAAAACGAATAATTCTACATCATTAACTCAAATATAGCGTTTTTTGAGTTATGACTGTCTTCAAGTAAATGAGCGATATATAGAACTCATTGATCGTGATCGCGGAAGTCAACGTAGGACACAGATCACCGAGAGGATAGTTGGTAAAAGTAGAGAATAAAAATCTCCTATATGCTTTAGTCATTCCTAGATATTTTTCTTCGTTTGCGTACGGTATTTGAGCCGAGTTTAGATATACAGGCAATCTATCCTCTTTTTTGTACGTAAAGTTGACGTGAGTAGATTTGCTTTCGTTCAGCACAATACGCCAAGAATTCGTCCAAGCGTGGACTTTATTAATAGCATGTTGAAGCTTTCCAGTTGCTGCTTCAATAGTTTCGCCCGTGGTCAATATCGCCGTATCGTCCGCAAACATGGCGACGACACAGTTTCTTTCTTGCGGGATGTCACGCGTGTAGAGTACATATAGAAGTGGGCCAAGGACACTTCCTTGCGGGACTCCGGCCGCAATCTCCTTGAAGTCAGAGTAATCGTTTCCGTGCTTAACACGAAAGAGTCTCTCGGTGAGGTACGATCGTAAGATTAGAAAGAGTTGCCGTGGCAGTAGTTGTTGCAATTTATATTCCAAGCCTTCGTGCCAAACCTTATCGAAAGCTTGTGAGACGTCAAGAAATACACCAGAACAAATCTTTTTTTCTTCCAGAGCTTTCTCAATCACGTCAGTTATTTATTATAAATCCAAACTGATGGTCAGGAATGAGACGTCTTTCGTCGATTACGGGCTGTAGACGTTTTTTTCAAATATTTTTCAGATAACCGGCAATAGGGAAATAGGCCGATATGATTTCTTCTCATTTAGCGGTTTGCCTGGTTTCGGGACCATTATAATCTCGGCGACTTTCCATTGTCTCGGAACGTAGAGCAATCTGAACGAAGCGTTGATCAAATAGAGCAGTTTGATAATAGCTTTATCCGGCAATTCCTTGACTACCTGCGCCGTTATCAAGTCGTAACCCAGAGCTTTTTTCGTCTTTAAATTTTTAATCACTTCCCTCCGTTCAATCAATGCAACTTTTTTTTACTTTAAAATTGTCAGATATCGTGACTGGGGAGTTGGGCGTTAACGAAGGGCCGTTGAAGGGCTCAAACTTTCCTTCTAAGTGCAAAGCAAAAAGTTCTGCCTTTTCCTTGTCGCTCTTGGCCCAGTTTTTATCGTTTTTCCGAATTGGTGGCGCTTTCATTTGAGGTTTCCGGATGCCTTTTAGCGCTTTCCAAAGCGAATAATTTGATTCTCTTTCACCGGAAAAATTTTCGAGATAGATCGCTATCTTTTTGCTTTTAAATTCGCGAATACTATCTCTAAGGTGATTCCATAGTCGGTTAAGGACCGTTTTATGCTGCGGTTCACGAGTAATTTGCCATTTCTTTCGTCCTTTTCGTTTCGCCCTCACCAGTTCAATGATTTCTCTGGGTTACTTTTCGTTGCGGTCGATCTTATAGCTTCTAGAAGGAGTGTTTTTCCACGCCGCTCTTTGGATTGTTTCCACGAAACGATCAACTTCGTCCTTTAGTTTTAAGTGATAAATTTAAGGCGATATTTGTTTCGCAATCATTTCCAAAGCCCTTCGAGTTTGTTCTATTGCTAGTAAGTCTTGGAGGTCCTTTTTTTCTTGATCAGCGCTTCTCCAAGTAACAAAATTACTGGAAAGTGGTCAGAAGAGAGATCAAAACATTCTTTGACTGTAATAAACTTTTCGCAAATGCCTTTTGTAACAAAAAAATCGATAAGATCGGGAATTATCCCTGAATTGGTTGGCCAATAGGTCGGTTTTCCTGTCGAATAAAAACAACAACTGAATTCATTTGCCACTTCGCAAAGAATTTTTCCTTTGGAAGATATATTGAACCCTAGAAGGTGTGCTTCGCGTTGAAATCTCCAACAATAAGGAAATTTGAACCAAGGGCATTGAAGACACGAAAGTAGTCGTCTTTTTCTAGTGGGCATCGCGGCGGACAGTAAATAGGTGCTGTATTGTAGCTCAGGTGTTTACTTTTAACCCTTACCGCGCACAACTGAAGTTTTTCCAGCTCTATGCTTATATCGACAGAATGTTCGATGTTAGTTTTAATGAATAATGACGAACTGCCCCGAGCTCTATCAGAAGGCTGATAGGCGTGATAACCAGCGTAGCCTCTTACCTTTATTTGCGATTCCCTTGTTAGATGGGTTTCGGAGATCAAACATATGTCGATATTTTCTCTTATTAGAAACATTTATGATTCGTGAAATTTTTGTAAGAGTCCATTTGCATTCCATGTTACTATTTTAAGCAAAGAGTGCATATTTACTTAGATTTAGATTTATGGTTAGCCATACAAAAGCTTTCGACGTTACTGAGACGTTCGAGAATCAGTTTGTTAATTTCACGTTGTTCCTCGAACTAAGCGTAGATGCAGTTCAGAATTTCATTCAATGGATCAGAGGGTGGTCCGTCGTTTCGTTTGGTTGCTTTGACTGCAGCCTGAGAATACGTTACTGTACTGTACTTTCTTTAAATATATAATTCATATATTACAATTTGTTGACAAACTTATGAAAATATTTTTTCTTTATATTCGTTGGTTGGAAAAAAACAGAATAAGGAGAATTTGATTGTCTAAAATATTAATTGCTGGAATTTTGAAAGGCAGAATTTTGTAAAACAGAACTGAAAAAAAAACAGAATTTTGAAAAGCAGAATTTTTCTGTGAGAATACAGAATTTTGCAAAGCAGAATTTTGAAAGCAGAATTTCGACCCGCTTCCATAGTACTAATGTGGTCAATTCATTGCAATCAATTGTTGTTCTCGTTGGATATCTCGATTAAATATGTCGTGCACTAGACGATCGGGCGATATCATGCCTAATTGTGCTAATGCTCTATTTGCTATCGCTGAACACATGCGTTCAATCAAAATCAATGCTACGTTATGCATTTTCAGTGCGGTTATCAAATCGGAATTTAAAGTGGTGTGACGCATTCGAGGCAAAATGTCATCTGTCATGTAATCTCGATATTTTCTCCATAATTCAAGTAGATGTGATGGGAAACATGTTGATATTAGGTATTATTGAAGATATTGCCCGTTTTGATGCGGATGAGCTGAAATTAATGCATTGGCCAGCGTAACATCCCAATGCGTGTCATCCTCCAGCAAATGCAGTTGTTGACATGCTTCATGATATGTCCCATACAATCGTCCATCAACCGCTCTCAAATTTAGGAATGATGTTGGTCCATGAACGATAATCAACAACAAACGCAAGTAAAAACACTCAACATTGTTGGGGTTAACTGCGTAACTTTGTCCCAAAGCATCTGTAGAAAACGCATTTGGATGATCTTCAACTGGTTTTCTTTGTTGGTTTCGTTGGAAAACTTTCGATTGATTCCAAGTGTAATACTGCGGTATTTCAGAGTATAGCAATGTTCTGACAAATATATCAGGCTGACATAACATAAAAAAGGCTGTCAATGTTGTAGATGGTGGTTGCGCTACTCTTTGCAAAACATGTTCAGTTGTAAAACAAACAAGATGGAAAAGCTACAAGCCGTCTAGAACAGATCGTATGATATCGCAACCCTTTCCTATAGAGCAAATTCTCACGCCAATATATTTGCTGAAGAAAGTATTTTTTTTTTGAATTCCTTACAAAATTACTCAAAAACGTAATTTGTTTTAAAGTGGGCGTGTCAGTGGGCGGATACTGAAAGATGTTCCAATTCTATAATTTATTCCTAAGGCAAAATATTTTTCTAAGAAAATCGACAAAAAAACAGTTTTTAAAAAAACGAGGCTTAAAAGTGAAAGTGGCCATACACAATGTATAGATATTTGTAAAGTAAGCGAATATATTCATAGTGTACGGATGCACCCCAAATAGCACCTAACAACAAAGTCCACGTTCTCATAATTCACGTTCTCATCAAATTACTTAAAATTTCATCAGACATAAAGCCAGAATTGCGGCGTGTGCAGTATTGGGCTGCGTGTGCAGTATTGGGCGGCGTGTGCAGTGTTGAGCGGCGTGTGCAAGTATTGCTGAGTATGCAATATTTGGCTGCGTGTGCAGCATAGGGTTAGGTTAGAAGTAAGACATTATTTTTTAAATCACTTTTGTTCTGTCGGTCATTAAATAAAGTTCACTTTTATTTTTCTATTAAAAACGTTTTGTGTTATTCTTCACCATCGTTTGCAAACTACTTTCTTTTGTTGGTTGTGTTTATTTCTTCTTTCGGCACAGTCTTCTTTCGGACGGTAATACTGGTGACGAAATCCCGTCGAAAAGCCAACCTGACGTTATCCGCGACCGGGAGTACAATTATAATTTGTTTTATTGTTATAAACGCCCAAGGCGTAACATAAAATTTTTGGTGGCAGCGGTGGGATACCGAGATATCCCCTAAAACTAGAAAAAAGGACACAAATAAAAGAATAGTAAAGAAAAAAAAAATAAAAAATAGAGTGAAGCATAATAAAGAACGACGCGACGTGCATTAAGTCAAAAAGAAGGAAAATAACTGAGAAGAGCTGTGCAAATTGTGAAGTTTTAAATAACTGTGGACCAAGTTCCCCATCGATCGTGAAGGATGATCATCGCAGGAGGGATTTTAAGCCAGAACTGACTGTAAGACATGTTAGGGAAAGTAAGGTACTTAGCGATTTATGTAACTCAGAAAGCCCTCATGTCAACGTGATAATAAATGAGGATGTTAGGAAGTTTATTTTCGATACTGGAGCCGAGGTCTCTATGATATCTGCAAAGTGCATCTTCCATCGCGAAGTGGACTCAGGAAACACGATTAAATTCAAAGGGTTAGGTGGAAAACCGCATAAGACTTTAGGAAAAGCGATCAGGGAAGTAGAGTTATTCCCGAACAATAAGGGAAAAGTAAAGATAAATACAGTAGAATTTCAGGTTATAGAAAATGACCTCCTAGGTGATTATGATGGAATATTAGGCAGTCGATTTTTAAAAGAAGGAGGCTATTCGATTGATTATACAGAAGAAGTGTTGAAAAATAAAGCTGAGGAAATTACCTTAAAATATTTAAGTCAAGAGCAAGTGTTGAAAGGTAGAACCGAGGTAATCCGATTGCTCTCTGTAGAAAATTGGAGTAGTCTAGACGAATACATCGTTATTTCTAAACAGGAATTGGCGGAAGGAATAATCGTTCCAGAGTGTTTAACGAAAAACAGGGATGGTTGTTGTGTGGCCACTGTGGTCAACACTACAGAGAATAATTTTGACTTGAGTCAGGTTAGAATCGTTGCAAAGAATTTAAGAGAATTCGAGATAAAGGATAAAAGAGAAGTTAAGGTCTGTGGGAATGTTAGAGCTGACCATATGAATCAGGAGGAAAAAGAAAGTATATTAGCCATAATAAAAGAATACAGTGACGTATTTAGTATTGAAAACGAAAAACTGACTTGTACTAATGCGATGAAACATGAGATTCGAACAGTCGAAGGGGCGCCGCCGGTATTTACATAAATATACCAGTACCCCAAAATACATGATGAGGAAGTTAGAAGTCAGGTAGAGAAGTTAAAATAAAGACGGAATCATTAAAAACAGTAGTTCTCCATGGAGCTCTCCTTTTTGGATCGTTCCAAAGAAGGCAGATGCAACTGCCAAGAAAAAAAGGAGGATGGTTATAGGCTATCGGAAGCTCAACGAGTTGACGATAGCTGATAGCTATCTTCTACCAAACATAAATGAAATACTTGATCAGTTAGGGAAGGCAAGGTACTTTACAACCCTTGACCTAACCTCGGGCTTTCATCAGATTCCCGTGCATGAAAAAGACATGGAGAAAACGGCGTTCAGCACGCCATACGGGTACTTCGAATACACGAGGCTGCCATTTGGATTGAAAAACGTCGCGGCGTGTTTTCAAAGGCTTATGAACAGCGTTTTGTCTTGATTGCAAGGTATCAAGTGTTTTGTATATGTTGACGACATTGTTGTGTATGGCCAGGATTTACAGGAGCACAATCAAAAACTATTCGAGGTTCTAGAGCAAATAAGGGCTGCAAACCTAAAAGTGCAGCCTGATAAATGCGAATTTCTACGAAAAGAAGTTCAATATTTAGGGCACATTATTACCGAAAAAATCGTTAAGCTGGACCCGAATAAGATAAAAAGTGTACACGAAATGCAGGCACCAATTAACGCGAAAGGAATCAAATCCTTTCTAGGTATGATAGGGTACTATAGAAAATGTGTACAGAATTTTGGCAAAATAGCAGACCCGTTAAATAAACTTTTAAAGAAAGACGTAAAGTTTCATTGGGCAAGCAAGCAGCTTTCGAGAAACTAAAGAATGCAATCACGAACTATCCTATTTTACGATACCCAGATTATTCTAAGACCTTTTTAATAACAACTGACGCATCGAATACCGGAATAGGAGCAGTTCTTAGCCAGCAAATCAATGGAAGAGATCTTCCGATTCAGTTTGTAAGTAGGACACTAAACAAAGCAGAACGAAATTATAGTACAACAGAGAAGGAATGCTTGCCGATAGTTTGGGCAACCAAACAGTTTAGGCCCTACATATATGGAAGGAAATTTATCGTACAAACTGATCATCAACCATTAACATGGCTGTTTAATGTTAAGGACCCTGGTTCAAGGCTAGTTAGTTAGGTGGCGGTTAAAGTAAGAAGAGTTTGAGTACGAGATTAGGTACAAGAAAGGATGCGAAAATGTTGTTGCGGACGAACTGTCAAGAAACGTAAGGATGATGGAAGCAAAGAAGAACATAGAAGTGTAGTCATTTAAGGAAGTCGACCAATTAATTGACAACACGATTAGAAGCATGGCGGAGGAGGATGGTTTACCACCACCAGCCGCAGAAAATAATGATATTGTAGAAAATACTTGTAGTGAGGGGATAAATGTAACAGAAAATGAACATGAAGAGCAGGAGTTTAACAAAATACGTAAGGAAATTTTTGACTTAGAAGAAATGAAACGAGTTATGTTTGAAAACCATAATTGGCTTTTAGGAGGGCATAGGCAACGTATGCAAGCATAAAAGATAAGTTCTTTTGGAAAGGTATGCAAAAAGATGTTGAAAGGGACTTGATAGGGCCATTAACAGAAGCAGAAGAAGGGTATAAATTCGGGCTCACTATTCAGGACGATCTTTCGAAATTCACTAAATTCATACCTCTTAAATCAAAAGAAATGCAGGTTGTTGTTAAAGCACTTACAAATGAATGGATTTTAAAATTTGGACTTCCCAAAATAATTTTAACAAATAACGGTAAGGAATTTTGCAACGAACTATTCAATGAGCTATGTTCATTCTTCAGCTGCCTTGACGTGGCGGAACGGCTTAAGAGTCAATGACCCTAAGGGTTCGAAAGGACCCCAGGTGAGACATCGAACTAAAGGCTGAAGACGTCTTGACTGTGACGCAAAACCTGTTGACAGTATGATGGAAGAAACTTTTACGGTATCTACTCCAGGTGGTACTCGTGAGAACGATAATCCACCCGTGGTCTTTTTGACTACGGCCGGGACGAGGATTCTGGAGGTCCCAACCACCATACTTTTACCCCCCGCCTCTGGCGTTGAATCAGAAGCAGTAGCGACGCTTGTTTCAGAAGACTCCTGCAGCTCTGTCTCTGACTCGTTTGGTAGACTGGGCTGGAATGGCAAAGAAAAAGGCGGAAAGGCTTCGGCTGGAACGTCTAATCTCTGTCTCAATAGAAGGGTAGCTGGTCGAAGTTGTGTCGGTGACGGTTTGACTCGGGAAACCAATAAGGCTGAACGAGCTCCCGAAGCGGCGCACTCCGATGGGCTACTGACTGAGAGTCAAGTGAAAAGGAGAAGAAGGAAGGCGGCGATGGCGCGGTGCAAAGAGGCTGCAGAGTCAGCTGAAGGCGCAAGCGCCGAAAGCAGTCATCCTTCAGTAGCGACAGGAAAGAAGCCTAGGTCGGCAGAAAGTATTCCAACTGGAGCCGATCAATCCCTCAGACCTAACGCTGGCTCCTTTTCGGTCGGCTCGAACAGGTCCAATCTGATGGAGCAAGTTTCGCCTGCTCTTCTTGGTGGAAGCGTGTGCGCATCTGATGCGCGCTCTTCTGTCGGGCACACTCTTACCGGTGGCGTTATCTGCGCACAAAATCTGGTGGATACTGGTGCTGTTACCCCTAAAGGTCCCAGCACTAGCGGACAGAAAATGGCTGACGCAGGCAAAGCCACGGGTAGGGGCGCTCGCCTCGTCGGAAGCATGTGCGCACCTGGTGCGCGCCGTTCTGCTAATAAAACTGCGACTATATCTTTGATCTTTTCGCAGATAAACCTCCACCACTCAAAGGCTGCTACCGCTCTCTTAAGTAGCAGACTTTCCGTGGTGCGTACAAAACCCCACATAACATCTGTCCAGGAGCCATACGTGCGGAACAAGCGCATATGTGGTTTTGGGGGTGTTCGTGGAGTAACGGTGCTATGTGACGAGCGATCTGAAAGGCCGAGAGCTTGTCTAATTGTGCCGAATTTCCTCTCAGTAACCAAGCTTGGACAATTTTGTGGACAGGACCTGGTTGCTGCAGCTGTAAGCTACGAAACGACCGGAAGTTGGAAAACCTTCGTCGTTGCGTCGGCTTACTTCCCTTATGATTCGGTAATGCCTCCACCACCGAAGGCGGTTGCCGAACTCATAAAGTACTGTGACACTCGGGAGATGGGACTAGTCATGTGTTGCGACGCGAATGCTCAGAATACAGTCTGGGGCAGCAGCAAATGTAACATACGAGGAAACCATCTCCTAGATTTTATACTATCGTCTGGCATGGTAATTAACAATGTTGGCTCCCAGCCAACTTTTGTTACGGCAAGGAGGCAGGAGGTAATTGATTTGACTTTATCTAATAGGTATTTCAAGTCAATTACTAACTGGAGGGTACTGCCGGAGGTGTCCTTGTCAGACCATAGATACATAGCTTTCCAAATTATTGCAGTGAACATGAAGACGCCGTTATGAAGAAGAGAAGAGCCATTATGCTTGGTTTGGTACAACCCCAAAGTTGTATACCATATGTCCAAGACGGTTTTAGCACTTGCTTATATAGAAGCAGTTTGTTGTATACGCTTAACTTTGAGTATCGTCAGAGTAGCCAATACATTTCTCTTAATCTGATTTCGAGCTCTTCGTGCTTCTTTTTAACGTGTGGTTTCCACTTAAGTTTTGCGTCTAGGGTTATTCCTAGATATTTTGCCTCGTTTGCGTACGGTATTTGCACCGAGTTAATGGATATAGGTAAGTTGTTTATCTTTCTTAACGTAAAATTGACATGCGTTCATTTTGTCTCATTGAGGACTATTCGCCAGGTTTTTGTCCATTCGCATACTTTGTTCAAAGCTCGTTGGAGTTTTCCCGTTGATGATTCGACTGACTCATCCGTTACGAGGATAGCCGTGTCGTCTGCGAACGTTGCTACAACGGTCCCTTCATCTTGTGGTATATCTCTTGTGTAGAGCAGGAACAGGATTGGACCGAGAACACTTCCTTGCGGAACACCGGCGTAGATTTCTTTGAAGTCCGAATATTCACTCCCGTATCTAACACGGAAAAGTCTGTTTTCAAGATAAGATTCCAATATTCTGTACAACTTTTCCGGTAAGATTACCCTTAGCTTATATCTTGCGATACGTCGAGAAAAGCGCTAGAGCATATTTTTTCCCCTTCTTGAGCTTTTTTAATTTCGTTCGTTATTCGATACACCTGATCGATTGTGGAATGTTTGATCCGAAAGCCGAATTGATGATCCGGGATCAAGTGTCTTTCTTCAATTACTGGTTGCAATCGTTTCAGCAGAAGTTTCTCGAAGACCTTAGATATTACTGGCAGAAGTGAAATGGGTCTATATGATTTCTTGTCATTTGCACACTTTCCCGGTTTCGGAACCATAATGACTTCGGCGACTTTCCATTGCCTTGAAACATATAACAGTCTTAAAGAAGCATTTATGTAGGATTCTTATAAAAATACCACTTAATTTACAATAATTCACTTTATTAAAAAGTCTAAGTTTAATTGCATGGACGATCGTAAAGCGAAAAACAACGTCTTCTTTTATTGGGAGCAAATCTAAGTCTGTCTCTTGAAATACAAAGCTACTTTTAAAATGGTTAAACTCAAAAGCTAAACTCTGAACTTGAGTATCTTTTAAATTCGCCGCTTTAATCAAAGTTCACAGTAGCGGCCATCAGCATAGGCCCACATTTATAATGTAGAGCAACTTAACCAGTACTTTTTTCGTTAGCTCTTTCAAAATTTCGCCAGTGATTAAATCATATCCCGGAGCCTTGTTATTTTTCAATTTTTTTATTATCATTCGAAGTTCGGACAGGGATACGGCTTTTACTTTAAAGTTGTCGGGTTCCGTATTATCATTCGGATTTTTGATCAACGGTTGTCCATCGAACGGCTTGAACGTTTCCTCTAATTGATCGGCAAATAATTCTGCTTTCTCTTTGTCTTCTTTTGCCCATTCTCCGTTAGCTTTCCTAATTGGCGGCGAGTGCATTACAGGTTTCCTTATGGACTTCAAGGCTTTCCATAGAGAGTAGTTTGAATACTTATCAGCGGTCATACATTGAAATTAAAGCATAAATTAAAAATAAAGACATTATTATACTTCTTTTAATCCGTATTATAAAAAAAGAAAACTTTGACTTATTTGAGATAATACCTGTACCAAAATTAGTGAAAAATGGAATTATTTTAATCGATGTAACAAACAAGTTTTTAGTAATAAGCAAAGATAAAGAGCACTATACCTTAAGGAAAAATGTAGAAGATTGCAAGGAAATAGATGAAACGTTTATATGTAAAACCCAATTGTTCAAGAGTACACTCGATTTTAAAAATTGTGAAATTAACATTTTCTTGTGAAATAAAGCAACAAACTGTATTTTAAAAACTATATACTCGGAAATCGAAATATTTCATAAAATTAAGTAAAACGTGTAAGGAAGACGGAATATTAATGAATGTTGGAATTTTAACTCTAGAGTAGAATTGTATTTTTGAAACTCTAGAAACTAGCTCCTTCTTCTTCCATTTATGAACGAGGTTATAATCCGAAAACAAGAGATCACAACCCTCCCACTTCACTGCATTTCTACTGATCCGCCTGTGGGGTTCGCCTCTAGAAACTAGCATTAGAACATTAAGCCAAGGAAGATCTATTACTGTAAGAGATAATATTATTACAGATAACCTAGAAGATTGTTGCGTAAATATTAAATTAGAAGAAGCTAAGATAGATACTAAGATATTGAGTAAAATAAAAGTAAGAGGCGCTGGAGAGCTAAATGAATTAGCCATAGTCATCCAGAATCAAAAACATTTTTGGGAACACGCTTTAGACCCAATACCTGAAAAAGCAAGAGGAATCTTAACTAGAGTTACTGGAACAATCCTACTGGCATCGCCTGGAAGTGTGGATGAAGCACAGGAGGGAAAGCAACCTTAACAATTTTTAATAAATGTTTTAACATCAATAGAAAACAAGAAAGAAGCAAAGCACCTAGCTTAAGAAGCGCATCTCCGACGACATCTGAAAGCATTATGATGTAACGACACGAACCTAGTTTAAGGGTCAAATACCCATAAACTCTCTTAGGGAGGTGCACCCCAAATAGCACCTAACAACAAAGTCCACGTTCTCATAATTCACGTTCTCATCAAATTACTTAAAATTTCATCAGACATAAAGCCAGAATTGCGGCGTGTGCAGTATTGGGCTGCGTGTGCAGTATTGGGCTGCGTGTGCAGTATTGGGCGGCGTGTGCAGTATTGGGCGGCGCGTGCAGTGTTGAGCGGCGTGTGCAAGTATTGCTGAGTATGCGATATTCGGCTGCGTGTGCAGCATAGGGTTAAGTTAGAAGTAAGATATTATTTTTTAAATCACTTTTGTTCTGTCGGTCATTAAATAAAGTTCACTTTTATTTTTCTATTAAAAACGTTTTGTGTTATTCATCACCATCGTTTGCAAACTGCTTTCTTTTGTTGGTTGTGTTTATTTCTTCTTTCGGCACAGTCTTCTTTCAGACGGTAATACTGGTGACGAAATCCCGTCGAAAAGCCAACCTGACGTTATCCGCGACCGGGAGTACAATTATAATTTTTTTTATATTTTTATAAACGCCCAAAGCGTAACAATATATTTGCTTAAGTAAGTTTCTTCGAGTTTCTTGTAAAATTATTGGAAAAGTGGATGTGTCAGTGGGCGCATTTTGATCAGTTTTATATTCATATTGCCTACTTTTCCAAGGACTTACGAAATTTCATTGACCTACCTCCCGCCTAGCGTAAATACAGCAAACTATGCTAAGTTGCTTCCACACACCATAAACAACACGCACATAAAATTTCATCAAAATCTCTCGATCGCAAGCGGTTCGCGAGTCTATAAAGGGCACACGAACCGCATTTCATTTTCATATACGTACATACTAGCGGGTACCTGGCGAACGTTGCTGCGGCTAGGGGAAAAAAACGGTCAGGTATGCACCTGGGGCAACAACTGTCAGGCAGGCGCCTGGAACAACAACTGTCAGGTAGGCGCCTGGGGCTAAGTGCAATTGAGAACAGTTTTGTGCCGACCAACAGTCGGTGGTACAATGGACCTACTTTCTGGTCTAAGTACATCCTCATCGAGGGCCGATCCTAACCAACCAACCAACCAACAGTGGGTAAGTGGTTCAACTTTAAATAAATATACATCAATTTTTTTGAGTACTAAAGTACTATAGCACTAAAGTAGTGAGCAAACTGCTGGACTGATGGTATCCGTCGGGCTTTGTCGCGATTAACAGAAGAGAATTTTTTTAAGTACTAAAGTACCATAATTGAGTAGTGGACCGATTTTGAACAAACTTCACAAAAATACTTTGGGGCTGATTTGAAATTTTAGCTCATCGGTTCAGTGCTTTCGGAGTCCATAGCATACAAACATAGGTACACACATTTTTTCCTATGGATAAAAGCACTTTCAGTTTTACCCGAATTTTTCAATTTTGCGGGCAAATTTTCCAATGTTTCTTTCCGTAAAAACCTTATTCGGGCTATTACGAACATTTTAAAAGAAAAATGAGCCAAATCCGTCAAGCCGTTCTCATGTGATGCCATGACCAACGAACAGAAATTTATTTTTATTTATATAGATTTATATATGGTGCGTTTTGGTGAAACGTCGCTTCTCAGTGAATTAAGATTTAATACGGAGTACAACAACACAAAGTGACTTGGAACCACTTTAACTTTTTTTCTCAGTCGAAAATGAGTTGCGATGGATGAGAAGAGCCTTTTCCCTTAGAAAAGCTTTTTCATTCAACAGGAATGTTTCAGTAGTATTTCATACATTTAAGCACAACTTTTTCATACTTTTTACTTCAATTTCAATTCAATCACCAATCTTCAAACAATTAAAAAAGTTTTTTTTCCAGATTGACTTAGAATCGTTTTGTGGAGAAGCTTTCACTTTGCTTTTCATAGTTCTCACGAAAACACACCAATAGATGGAGATTTTGTAAAGGCAATGGATTGCAATAGAAATGGATTTTTTATTTTTTTATATATACCAGAGAAATTCTCCAAAATAAGTGATGCCAAAATCAAAGAGGGAATTTTCGTAGGACCTCAAATCAGGGAATTAATAAGAAATCCGATATTTGATGAAAAATGAACCTTTTGCAAAATTAAGCATGGAAATGCTTCAAGAACGTGGTTTAAAATTGTTTGGGCAACCATAAGAGTGACAGCTATAGAGAGTTGGTTAACAAGCTTCTATTGTCATATAAAGCTTAATATTCATTTTTTGGACTCACATCAGGATTTCTTCCTTGAAAATCTGGGGGGTGTAGGCGATGAGCAGCAGGCAGAAAGATTCCACCAGGACATTTCAAAGATAAAAACACGTTATCAAGGTAGGTGGAGCCCAAGGATGTTTACCGACTTCTGCTGGACGATCAAGAGAGACCAACGGGAAGCTAAATATTCCACAAAATCATGGATCACAAGTATTTAACGTACATTTTTTATATATTGTATGTTACTGGAGAACCATGATTTTTTTCTTTAAAAATAATTTTTCTTTAACAATTTTCAAACTGTTTTTTTTACTGACAACACCCTATATTATTAAAAAACACCAAAAAAGTTCGTGTGGCACGACAAAGATTACATTTTGTTAACCAGTGTAATTAGTCTAACTTGATTCTAGTCCTAAATAAGAGAACAGATACCCCTGGTTATGGGTCCAAGACGTTTTGGATGCAGCCAAGGGTTTGTCAGATGCAATAGAAGAGTATAACAATTCACAATTTTCAATAATTTACTGCGGCTACTTATACTTTCTCATAAACCAGAAAGCATAGTACCCTGAACACAAATATGAAGGACCAAGATGTTTTTCTTGCCCGTCGCAGCCAAAGTATCAATTTATTCCCACGTTATGTGAATACAGTGAATTTGTAGATAAAAATAAATGTGTAAAGTACGAAATACATGATATCTACAACCATTGTACCAAGTGTTGGACGGATTTGGTGTTATATACGGCATTGTATCGTGTGTATCCACCCAACCGACCGTTGTACCGATATTGTATGGTCGCATGCTCTTGGGTATACAACCGCTGTCGCACGCATAGTTTGTATGGAAATTGTTTTATGTGTATATGCTAAATGACCGAATAAAATGTCTATTTGTACGTAAATCGTACGCAGATTGTATAATGTGTGTGTTGCATACAACTCTTGGGTCGATATCGGTACAACACAAGTCGGTACGACGGTTGTATCGTGTATTTCGTACTTAATACTAGTAGAATTTGTTTCATACCAACTTTTATTATCTCAGTGTTTAATGCTGTGCATAACAATATTTTAAATATCAGTTTGATATATTGATATATCGAAGAGAAAATGTCGGCTTTTCGATATACCTACTAGTGTTTTGTGCTCAACTACAGAAACCGGACTCTAGCGGAAAGTTCAACGGGCCACATACATTGGTTCGCGTACATTGAAAATGTAAATATAATTTTTATGTTAAACGAAATTTAAATGCAAAATTTCTTTTAATTCATCTTCATACGAATTATCGGACGCGTTATTGGGTGCTGAGCCTCCTTGGCTTTTATTATGTAGTGCAAGATACATTTTTCTATGAATAGATTCATAATCCACTGATTCATTTCACTTTTTTGTTTTCATTTTTTCTAGTTGAAGGAGTAGAGAACCACAAAGAATTCATCTGAATTACAATACAATTTATGAGTTCCTATGTCATTCCATACCATATTGCCTACAGAGTGAATATTTTATTACCTTGCCTGCTATTAAGTATTAAGTCATAAAAAAAACATACGATTCTTACAATTCAAAAAAATTTCTAGAACAGCGCGATAAGATTTACTATGTGCGAAGTAAACGAAAGCAATTTAACAAATATTTACCCTCCAGAGTGACTCATGAATCAGTTATGTTAAATTTATTTTAAAAACCTCCAATTAGAGTAGAAAATAATGAGTGGGGTCTTAGAATGGAAACGTATACTTACTTAAACTTTATGGCTTTGTATGCTGCTTTGCTATCGTTCCAGTTTTCATCAGTTTTATAGACCCAGTTCCGAATGGTTCCATTAAATCTAGAAAAAAAAAGAGAAGCAGTTTAATGGTGCAGATTTTGAGATTCAAGAAGAATTTTAAATCTGAGATTTGCGTCACAAACGCGTTTTTAGCAACCTACAGTGCTGTTTCATGAATGTAAAATATGGTAATTATGGGAATGCATGGCGCTAAGAAAGTAATACGAATATAATTTAAAGTGCATAACATATGAAAAACCACGCACATTTGCATGTAGGCTTAGATGCAGACAAGAAGAAAACTTTCAATATTTGAGGAAGTATTATACTTGTTATAGGATCATTCGATTTGGAGACCATAGACAGTACGGTGGTAGGCAAGGCCGAACAGGGTTACTGATCTAAGATGACGTGGAGTGGTAAGAGGATTTGCTAAATAACTATAGGACAATGAATATTTCCGGTAAGCAGTATTATGTAAATACAAAAAGTACAACAGTGAAATTGAGCTGAGAGCTTAAGGATTTATCAGTTTCAGACTGTAAGTGGAATCTGAGTGCATGAATCGACGTTGAATAACTTTTTGTGATAGGGTGACAATACCCAGCTGGTGTCCAGGGATTTAGTAATGAAAGAATAAGGGTCAAAGAATTCTGTCGAACAGCGCTTAATGAAGCCAAGTGTTTGTTATGTGGTCGAAATGAGAACGATAGTTGAGCTGATTCTCGCAGTCTAGCTCTAAAAAGTTTTTTTTTTTTTTGTAGAAGTTGTAAGCAGGAGAAAATTTGTTTAGATCCAAAAATTAGACTTAGAAAAGACGAGCTCGGCGTCATTGATAGTTAGTATATTAGGTTCGTATATTGGTTCGAAACGAAGATGAAAAAACGACTTTTATATTCAACCGGTGCATCCCATAATGCAACACTTAATGAAATCATTATTTTATTTTCGTTTATTTTTAAGGTAGCCAACAATACCTCAAGGCTGTTAAATATATGAGTGAAAATGAAAAACGTTAGTTTGTTACTCTATAATGAATCGCCATTAGAGCAAAAAATCTTTAAGGACAAAATTGGGCGATATTTATGTTTAGGCTCCTAATTTGAAGCATATTTACTACATCGCCATCCGCCGTCCGATTATCATCTTATGCGTTCTTATAAGTATTTGTACTACATCTGTTCGAAAAAATCTAATCAAATATTTAACATTTTTAGGCAAAAACAACAATCGAGTTGCATTCTTATAGCACCAAAACTAACAGAAGCTTGTATCTACACATAGTTTTAAAGCATAAATAAAGAACCACTTGATTATCTGCAGAGTCATGGAAACTGATTCAAAGGCGTAATTCACACGAACTCAAAAATGCAGTCACCTTTACAGTAGAGACAGTTTACTATCTTAAGAGTAGGTTTAACATTACGATATAGATTCCATACGATTATTCTGCATACAAACAACGCATAATACATAATAACACATTATTGCCAAAAATACATTTCTAAGAGTTTTGTGATGTTAACTTTTCTAGATTGCTCCTGCAAAAAGTCGCATATCTCCCAAACTGTTGGAGGTATGTGTAAAATTTGGGGTTATATGTCCTTTTAGATCCTTTTTCTTCTTCTTTCTATTTCGGCGAGGTTATTATCCTAAAACAAGGGATGATAACCCTACCACTACACCGCAATTTCTACTGATCCGCCTATGGGGTTCGCCTATTTGATCTCAGAAAATATCGGCAGGCCTCCCGATTTTGAATCACTGGGTTACTGAGGCCAATGAAATGCCGATTTCGTCACATTTGTGTAATCCAGGCGCTTGTAGGGCTGCCTCTCCTCCCTCGCGATGTCTTTGGAACGTTAATTTATATTGGCTTTTTAACAGGGTTCAAATAATCTCTTCTTTGAACGTGGCAATGCCAGCTGAGTCAGTCGCGCTCTATATTTTGTAAGATGGTGTCCTTGACGTGAAGGCCTCCACGAATCTTCGAAGTTCTTATTGGATCCTTGTAGATCCAAAGACGATATACGTATCACATGCTTATACTGGAGCCACCAATAAATTAACGGTTGTTTGAAAAATGGCGTCGGCTATACCGTATTTATAGTCCACTATTTTATGTATTCGAAATCATAAACACATTCAAAATTCTCCCCCATCGACTATCATACATCTTACTGCAGAATCTAATCGACTTGCAGAAGGCCACTCACAGATGGTTTTTCAGATGCTATATTCAGGAGAAGACAGTAGGTGATTTTGATGTCATTCGAAACTGAACCTTCCCATCATTAGTTGAAATCGCTAACCACTGAGCCACATCGCTAATACGTAAATGAAAGTACAAATCTTCTGGTTCTTAGTCCTTAAGTTGAGAAAAATGAGATGTGGAAAGATAAGATAAATGCAGCCATGACTAGTTGGCTCATCGGTTGAGCTTGATTCCAAGAATAATTCGATGATTAGATTCCAGTCTAGGCCGAGAAACGAGAAACGAGAAAATCTGAAAGGAACAAGTTTTGTTTATATTATATAGGTATTTCTTTATTTATTTTCCCAAGCTTAAATAGTTAAGGCATGTTTTATTCAAGTCGACCACCATCATCGAACTGAATAGCTACCAAAGCAGAAAATACAAAAAGACTTGTTTGGCAGTGGGAATAGGATAACCAAATTTCGAAATTAATTACTAAATTTGTCCATTTTTCAACATTTATTACTATAGAATGTGAAGGTATGTAACGCTTAAATTAAATTAAAACACAAAACAAACTAAGATTATAGTACATAATTATGTATCTACCATGCATTGGCTGCACTAATTATACATTCAACCTTTTTGGCTTTATCGTTGTTAAGTGCGACGGGATTATCAATCTGTGCAGTAGCTTTACAGGGAATAATCAAAATGAATATTAAGTTAAAACAGGAATCTGAAAGCATTTTAGTTTTATCAGATCTAGTATAAATGCAGCATGTTCTTTAATGGCTTTGGATGTCTAAGATTCTGAAATGTAAATTAGTTGTATAATTAAAGTCGTGTTTAGTCTTAACGGAAAATGCAAGCTGAATTATAATAAACATGAATATTCTGATTTAATGATTTGAAACAATTGTAAAGAGGGAGAAGTTCAATATTTCCTAATTGGGTGGTTCATCAAACCAATCGATTGAGTTTGAAATTTGAGACAGTTTGGTTCCATATCGAATTCTATATAAAATTACTTTCTGCCTCAAAGAAGATAAACTTCAATTTGATTGCGGGACAGCTTTGGTTCTCAAATTTTGGGAAAGCAATACATATACTCGTACAATCGAATCCCTCTAACTCGTTTACTTTGCATTGTTTTTATTCGAACATAAAACTCAGATAGAACAAAATGTCTTTACACTTACGCCAATACTAACACAATAAGAGTTTAACTCTTTAAATATAATACATGATGTACGCAGGATATATACAGGATATAGGAAGGGATTATTTTTTGGAAAGTAACTTGAAGCTTAGATGGTATTAAGCAGTTCATGCTTTCTTCATATGTGGTTTCCGAGCTTGTCGGAGAGAATTTTCTGTGATATTTGCTTTCGGTTTGGATTTCTAGTATTTTGTTTTGAGTACGTGTTGAACTGTTATATAGGTGGTGCATGATCGCATCATTTAATTTTATTAGTAGAAAACTTGAATGGATATGATCGGTGCTTGAATTAACAACCTGCCATTCAATAAAAGAACACATTACCACTACACCATGCTACATACGATAACTATGAAACTTCATGTAGAAATGTCGAATATATCCTCAATCTGTCTATAGAATACTTGTCTAATATTCAGTACGATTTCCTGTATACGTCGACCGATTTAGGAGTGGATACCTGGACAATGTGTGCAACTTTTTGAGAACATAATTTGTAATAATAGTAAAAAATAGTGGGCGCCGTGGGGCAAGTGGTTAGTGTGTCGGATCACTGCACGTGAGGTTCCATTGAAGAGCTGTTGCGTCAATTTTTGTTTTTTACGGACTTTAAGATCGCTCTTAACGCATGCAGAAGCGATGAGCGGATTTCAGGGATTGTTTATCCAAAGCACTGACCCCGCTAGGCTGTGTTTCACAGCATGACGACCTTAAGAACCAGTAAAAGCACGGAATGTGACTTACCTATCACCAAATCTGCTTCGACAAACAGTTTTTCACTCTATCACCAATGCCATTGTGATCTATTGTGTTGTGAATATTTGAAAGACTATAAGAGACGATGAAATCTATAACCAAATCCGCTTTGACGAAAACAGGCCCAAAATTAATATTCACGAAAACAAGTAGGGAGGAAGGAATATTAATAAATTCGAATAACATATGCAGTATAAGTATAATTGCAAAATGGTGCAGGCTCTGGAATATATTCAGAGGAGCCCATCATTAGCAGGTGAAAATGGTTTCAAACTAGAACTGTGTATTCTAAACGGAATTTCTAGCCGACACTGACACTACCGGAAATCGGATTCACTGACTCTTGATGTTATAACGCCGAACCACCACAGTCCTTTGGAAAGCGAGTCACTCTTGTCCAAGCCTTCATTCCGAAGTGGGTCGAGCAAATGCGTTTTTTTTTTATAATTTGCGCGTGCCAAAGGGATTATTAATTCCCTGGTTCTCAGGGAACGGGCGGATAGGAAAAGGGGGAAAGACACAGAGGAGATACCGGTTTGCGTTGGCTTTAAATATTTGAAGGTTGTAATGATTAGGAAATACAGAGACTGGTAGATCGTCCCACAAACATGTTGTTCGGCTTATAAATGAATCCCTATATTTGACAGTACGTCTGCAGTTGGCTTGAGGGTGAACTGATGTGCATTCGAAGCATGACGCGTATTGCGGGTGAAGTTTTGAAGGGCAGAAATGCAGCTGGCTATTTGACAGCAGCATTTTTTATAAAAAAAAGTGAGAAGAAAGAGAAAGACACAAGACATTTCTACGATGTTCAAATCAGTCTATGGAGTTCGCAATGTCTATATCACCTATTAGTTTTAACGCGCGGTTCTGTACCCTATCTATAATATGCAGAACGGTCTTGGGTACACCAGACCAGATGTGGGCGTTATATTCCAGCTTTGGGCGGATGAATTCCTTATAGATGGAGGCCAGATCAGATGGGGTAAAATATTGTTTGCACCTCTTAAGGAATCCTAGACATTTTGCAGCATTTTTCGCGACTTCGAATATGTGATAGTTCCATCGAAAACGGTTATTGATGCACATACCGAGAATGGCAAGTCAGCGATACAAGTACCATTCATGGATAATGGTTGAGGGTCATGGTTTCGCTTGAGAGACAGAAGACAGCATTAAGTTTTGGATGAATTAAATTCCACTCTATTGATTGAATCCCATTTGGTTATGCTGTCCAAGTCGGAATTTAATGCGTTCAACATACGTTGTCGTTCCTCTTCTACGGCTAAAGGGCAGGGACGTGAGTTAGGGAAAGAATATGAAAAAAGTTGCAGACAAGAGGTCATTTATAAAAATGAGGAAGAGAGTCGGAGACAAAGCTGAGTCCTTGGAAACACCAGCATTTATATGGTGAATTGCAGCCTTGAAGCAGTCCAAGACAACTTTTATGAAAGGTCATTTCTAATCCATTGAAGAAGAGACTCATCGATGCCATATGCACGCATTTTCGACAAAAGAGCCTGATGCCAAACTCTGTCAAATGCCTTAGAAATATCGAGCGCAACCATCTTTGTTTCGCTGAAGTAATGGAGAGACTGGTTCCACTTCTCGGTTAGATATGCCATCAAATCACCATTAGACCTGTTGCTACGAAAACCATATTGCCGTTCATTGAGGAGTTTCCGTAAATCAAGATATTTCATAAGTTGACGATTTATCAGCATTTCCATGACTTTGGAAAGAAGGGACATTTGTGCAATGGGTCGGTAATTGGAAGGGGAGGAAGATTTGTCTTTTTTAGGGACCGCCTACACAAATGCTGTTTTCCTTCTTCTTCCTTTTATCAGCGAGGTTATGATCCGAAAACTAGGGATCACAACCCTCCCACTTCACTGCATTTCTACTGATCCGCCTGTGGGGTTCGCCTATTTGACCTCAGAAAATATCGGCAGGCCTGCCGATTTTGGATCACTCGGTTACTGAGGCCAATGAAATGCCGATGTCGTCGCATTTGTCTGATCCAGGCGTTTATAGGCCTGCCTTTCCTACATCGCGATGTCTTTGGAACGTGCATAGATATTGCCTTTTTTACAGGGTTCAAATGATCTCTTCTTTGAACGTGGCAATACCAGCTGAGCCGGTCGCGCTCTAATTTTCGTACGATGGTTTCCTTGATGTGACAGCTTCCACGGATCTTCGAACTTCTTATTCGATCAAGCTTGGTCACTCCTGCTGTCATGCGAAGCATCTTCATCTCAGCTGCCGTTAATTTACTCTCATACTTTCTGTACATCGTCCAACATTGTGAACCGTATGTGAGCGCTGGACGTACAACTGCGGTGTAGAGCCTTCCTTTCAACTTAGGGGGCATTTTTCTGTCACAGAAGATAGCGGAATTTTCTCGCCACTTCATCCACCCTACGCTTACACGATGATTGATGTCGTCATCACAAGTTGCTTTGCTATTGATCATAGATCCCAGATATTTGAACTTTTCGCACTTGGGAAGCACTGTTCCATTCAAATAAATGTCTGGAATAGGCCTGAGTGGATCAGAGAACGGGCAGCACAAGTACTCTGTCTTTTTTGAACTAATGCGATACCCATTTCCCTCCAAAACGTCCACCCACACATCAAGTGCTCGTTGCAGGGATGTAGGATCCTCACTTATGATGGCTCCATCGTCAGCAAAGAATAACTGATGTACCTTGGGGTCCATCACTTTACCTTCAAGCAGATAATCAAGGACTGTAATAAAGAGCAAAGGACTTAAAACGCTTCCCTGGTGCACCCCGACTTTGATTCGGAACTCTTCGGTTACTCCAGCGGGGCATCTTACTTTTGTCTTTGCTCCTTCGTACATGTCCATAATCATCTGTACATAGGTTTCTGGAACCCCTCGATGTCTTAGCGCCACCCATATCAGATCTCGTGGTTGTCTGTCGAATGCCTTTTCAAAGTCAACCAATACAATATGCAAATCCCTTAAGGAATCACGATGTTTTTCCATTATGATCCTTATACTTTGGATTGCATCTGTGGTTGATTTACCCGAGACAAACCCGCACTGATCATCAGATAGCCGTATTATTTTTCGCAGTCGGCCACCTAATACCCGCTCAACGATCTTCATGGTGTGTGACATCAGCTTGATCGAACGGTAGTTATCACAGTTTCGCGTATCACCCTTCCCTTTGTATATAGGGAGGAGGTAACTTTCCCTCCATTGATTCGGCATTGGATCACCTCTCACGAATTTGGAGATAAGAATTCTGAGCCATCTGAACCCGATATCTCCCATCTTTTTCCAGAACTCAGAGGGTATTTCGTCTGGCCCAATCGCTTTTCGGTTTTTGGAGTATTTGACCGCCTCACTAACTTCTTCGACTGTAATGTCGGGTATTTCTTCACAGTTAGGGGTGGCTCTTGGAAAGTATAGCCGGGGAAACTGTTCATTCAAAAGCTCTTCACAATACTGCCGCCACCTCTGCAGAATTTTGTCGTCATCCACAAGAAGCTGGCCATGAGCATTGCTAATGAACTTTGGCGAACGAATCTCCTGAGCATTCTTCCTTCTTTGGGCGGCTATTTTAAAGATAGTGGCACTCTTGTTCATATTGTGTCTTCGCAGCTCCTGGATAGCCTGGTTTGCATCAGCAACCGGGGAAAATATTTTCTCCAGCTCCCGATACAGGCCCTCCGTACTCTCTGCTTGAAGCTGGGCGCACTTCTTCTTCGCTTTTTTCTTGCAGCATCTGTATTCCATTTCGAGGCGAGCTTTTTCGTCATTATTATTAGAGGGGCACTTTGACCAAGCTTTGAAAGCCGCTTTCTTCTCATTTATCACTTTCTTAGCTTCATCACTCCACCACCATGTTTCTTTGGCGTGTTGATGGTGGCCTTTTGAAGCTCCTAGCAGTGATTTGGCCTTATTTAAGCAAGTTCGCTGTAGGGAATCCCACATATTTTGTGCTCTGCACTCTTCATCCTCAGCTCCGTTGATGGTGTGAGAGAGGTAATTTTTCATTACGAAAACAAAAGCTTCGCCTTTTTCTTTGTCCAGATTGTACCACTTGATTTTCTCAGAGACCCTTGTTTGTTTGCTTTTCTTCGGTGTTTTCATAAAAATTTCTGTTAGCAGGAGACGGTGTTGCCAAGCGATTGCCTCTCCCAGGATCACTTTGCAATCTTTTACCCGGGGCTTCATGAAACTGTCTACCAAATGGTAGTCAATCTGAGTTTCATCTCCACCACTGCTGTAAGTGATCAGGTGTCGGCTTTGTTTGATGAACATGGTATTTAACACGATAAGACCGTGTGATTTGCACATGCTTAGGATGTCTTCACCAGGAAGGTTCCTGGTGCCATATCCTAGTCCTCCATGGCAGTCTTCATAGTCTTCGCTTGATTTCCCGACATGTCCATTCAAATCTCCTCCAACAAATAGAAATTCTTCCTTTGGGATGTTCTTAAGGAGATTGTGGAAATCTAGCCAAAATGCATCTTTATCTCTCTGATTGTACCCATTTTGGGGAGCATATGCACTGACAATATTCCACACCTCTCCTTGTATTACTAGTTTGAGAGACATCAAACGGTCGCTGGACTTCGAAATGCTCAAGACGTTACCAAGTAGCTCTGCCGCAAGGATGATACCGATTCCGTTCTTAGACTTTTCCGTTCCGTAGTAGAACATCTTGTAATCTTTTGTCCTAACGTCCAAGAAACGCGCCCGATTCCCGGTGTTTTTCCATTTCGTCTCTTGGACACACAAGATGTCCACCCGCCTTCTATTCATCATCTCTTCCAGCTCGTAACTTCGACCGGTCATGCTTCCAACGTTCCAACTCGCGACCCTCAAATTGCGTCCAAACTGTTTCATTATTTTGCTAGCCCCCGGAATCCGTATAGCTCTGACCCGAACATTTCTGCTCGGTCCAGGATCAGTACCATGCACAGCAGTGGTAGTGCCTGGCGGGGTAGTGCCTTTCCTTTTTGCAAGTATTACCATAATGACACAGTTTTGCAATACAATTTTTTGCACCATATTGCGATGGTGTTTGTTGTTTGACACGTGCATGCTCCTGTTTTAGTATTGTTTGATCTTTCTTTTATGACACCGGTGATCTCCAGTCGTGTCAACCCACGGACTCGCATGCACACTTGTGGGAGGGTTTTTATGGTAGTATATGTGTCGCTAGGCTCACTTGGGTGTTATATTGCCTAGATCTGATTTGTCCCCTTAGTCGCCTTTTACGACAAGCGCTAGTTGTTGGGGGGCGCTGCAGTGATATTCTTAACCCGTCCCTGCACGGGGCACACAAATGCTGTTTTCCATCTGCTCAAAAAGAGCCCATGAGAGTAGTACTTAGGACAGACAGAAAAGCTTACGCAGAGAGCGTGGAAGAACACCTCTTCAGAACTATGGGGGAGATACGCACTGAATAATGTAAATGAATGGACGAGGGACTGGTGGATCGCCCTCAATGAATCTAAATCTCTTGACGTGAATTTCACTTATAAAAAAACTTATAAAAAAAATGACTTGCCAATTTTCCTAAACTCGGCCCGAATACCCTCTGCAAACGGGGCCAAATACCTGGGAATGACACTCGACGCAATACTGAAATGGAATTCGCACGTGAAAATGAAACGAAAAGAACTCGAAATCAAATATAAAGAAATGTACTGTTTACTCGGAAAACATTCCCAGCTCAGTACTGAGAACAAACTGCTTTTATACAAGCAAGTGCTAAAGCCGGTGTGGACCTACGGTATACAACTTTGAGGTTGTACCAAGAAAACAAATGCAAATATTTTACAAGCTTTTCAAAATAAAGTGCTAAGAGAAATTGACCGTGGTATAATAGAAACGACGATATCCACAGGGATCTCGGAATTCCGACAATCGAAGCTGAAACTAGAAGCTTCGCGAGAAAGCATAGAAACCGATTAATCGGACGTGTCAACAATACAGTCCTACAAATTTTGGATGAGAGCAATTTATTGCACCGACTACAAAGGATGAAACCTTTCGGCTTGGCGAGATAAAGATTAAACGCGCCTAGATTGCGGAATATGCAGGATCTTTCAGTGGAAAGAAACCTGCCAAACGTTTTTACTTCATGATGGAAAAATTGCTTGATAAGTTAATACTTAGTTGCGATATATAAACAATTTATATCGAAGGGTGGTGTTTTTTTAGTCAGTAAGAATCTGAAACTACTATGAGCATGCGATTGCTATTCTCATAGTTTCTATGAAAGATTTTTACCTACCCTCGAAAAAAAAAAATTTGGGGCAGCGGATTTGTGTATGTTCAGACCTTTGAGTACTCCTGCAACTGTACGAGTGCGAAAGTTGTTCCATGGAAATTCGACTCTCTCAGCTACAGGCGGAGACAAAGCGCTTTCGAGCAGAGTGGATTCCCCGCGAAGTGAGCAGCAAGCAGCTTGGCCTTGTCAAAGGAGCTGACAGCTGGAATGTTATTGTAAATAAGCGTTGCGATGGTAGGCGAGGCAGAATTTTGAATATTTTTGACGAATGACCAAACATTTTTACTACCTTTGGGACATTGTAGAATTTTTTGCCTCAATTCCTGGTCATATAAGAATTTTACATGTCGAATTTCTTGCTTGTTTAAACTTCTTATGGTTTTCTTCAGATTTGTTGGCTTTATAAGACCGGAAACTTACTTTTTTCCATCTGATAGCCTCTTTGCAGCTCGGGTCAAACCACGAGTTATCTTTAAGTTTGATGCTTTTTATTCTATTAGGAATAAAGGCATCCATACCTAAGAAGATTGTGTCAGTAATTATGTCAGCGGCGGCATCCACATGATTTCAAAATAAGCTCCGTGTTTGATGTTTGCCAAATTTTGACCAAAGATTTTTCTTTTTCGCAATGTGATGCCCTCACTATGTTTAAGTTCAACATTGCCTGCGGGTGTATTTTTCAGTAGTCCCTTAAGACACAATTTACGTAAGTCCTGCATTCTTTTTTATTTAAGACCGGATCTCTATTCTAATGGTTCCACTTTTTGCGCCTCTCGCAACAACATATAGAAAGAAGTCCTTCTTGTGGAGCACGGATATAATTAAGATTCGTTTTTGGCTAGGTTTGTATGTCGCTAAATATGGAGTCAATGCTGTACCGCATTTGTCTGTATTAGGTTAGTAGCACTGAAACTATCAGCTTCTTTTCCTGTACATACTACAATAAATATGGATATCTTTTCTTGATGTCAGCCATAAAAACTTAGTCGAAGCAGTCAAAATCGGACTGGAAACAACAGCAACTAAATTTCCTTATGTTGTGGATCCAGTTGTTAAAATATTTTTGTATGACTCTTTTATCCTTTTTCGCCGAGGTATCATCAATGTTGCTGTCGAACTATCGGTGGTGCGAAAGAAGTAATGTGGTCTTTGGATTTTACCTGGGTCTACTTCTCCATATGAATTTAACGGTTTGCCCCCTAGCACCTGTTTATTTCGGCAATTTTCCTTATAGTGTCGTTTGAGGGCTATTACTATTTGAATCTGTGAAGTTTGTGAAAAATCTTGAACGAGAAATTAACAACAAACTTACCATCTGCTTTTTTTCGCAGAGCTCCGTATATGATATTTAATGCAATATTACTTCTTGCCTCTGAAGTTGTAGCACAATTCTCTTTCCCAAGCCAATGAGTTGGTAGAGATGAGACTTCTTTATGAATACTTCTAGCTGGTGCTACGAGTTATGCCCGACTCCATGCTCCTGCATTGTTACTTGCTTCAAAAAACCCCTCCCATTTCTCTATCCTTTTGTTTCCCTGCAGCACCGCCAGTCAAGGCATTAGTCCGCTGGGGTAGGTTTGACATTTCATCACTTCTTTTTTTTTTCTCGTGTTTCTCTTCTCTTCTTTGCTCGTTCCTCTATACGCAGTTGATGCATCATACTCATGATTACTTAGTTTGTAGTCTCTCAGCCTTCGCTTCTCGTCAACATAAATGAGAGCTTCTTGGGGTAACTTGGCCCCCAATTGCTCTTTCTAGGATGTTCCTAGCCCTTATGTTATTTTGGCATTCCATCAGTACATGCTCTGCGTTCAGAATTTTTCCTGAACAGTGCTGGCAGAACGGGTCATCCCCGTGCTTGTACTTGTAGAGGTACTCCATGCCCCGATAGATATTGTGTTAAGTAGTAGTTTACTTTCAATGAGTTGGGCCGTAAATATGCGTCTGTTGAATTGAGAACTTGTCAACACTATTAAACGCTGCATAAATGTATTTAGCTTTCAATCAAAATGGAAACATCTAATTTGAATCATATCGAAGCTCTATAATTATTTTTCAATAAGTCAAATATCCTGAATCTTACCTCCATCAATAATGCTTAATTTGTTTTCAATTATGTAAAAGTGCTTTCATAAGACGTCATCAATCTTTCTGCACACTTAAACATAAAGCATGCGTATACGAAATCAGAACTCATTTATATTATATGACAGTAGTTCGATAAAAAAAATGTTATCACAATCTGAACTTGACATTGTGTCAAAAATTCATTCATGCATTAAAGACGCAAGAGAGAAAAAAAACATCAAAGCAGACAACTTGCCTTACCACATACCCAAAAGTCATTGAACTCACTCCGATATCTCATGTTGCATATTTCCGTATTGCATAATCTGAGATTCAGGTTTATTGGATAAATCAGTATTTCTTTTTTCGTTGAAGCATATTTATTCACCTCGTTCTTGTTGAAAATTACTTAAAAAAATACGAGCTGCAGCTTGTCCGCACAAATGCAGGCAAGAAACCAGAAAAATGGGTCAATGGACGTGGAAAAAGCGAAATATTAAACCAAAAAAAAAAAAAAATAAAAAAGTTTTTAAAAAATAAGGATGAACATAACAGGAATTTAAGTGAGTAGAATGCTGGAGATAAACAACGGGGAAGTATTTATAAATGAAGTGCTGTGCTTTTCAAGTTTGCACACCAACTCTTTTGTTTTTTTCCTTGGTAGCCTTTGGTTTTTCGCATGGAATAAGTAAAAATAAATAATGAGTAATGAATGAAATCAACAATGTTTTTTGTTAATCCTATATAAACAATAAAACCGATTTATTATTGGGGACATGGACTGACCTTAAATGTCTGAGAAATTTGCATAAGTTTACAACAGCTGCACCTACGACGACTTACGGTGAAAACCAGACAGCACGGTTAATGTAAGTCAAATTATGCAACCACACCACCGTGTAGTTGTTCAGATTTGAGTTTATCTGTCCTTAAATGGTAATGACTAATTTTTGACACAACTATATTGCTTTTGACACTTTTCTCTTTCATTCAATAAATTGGGTTGGATCGACTCCATCTACTTTCCAAGTACATATCTATTTTTATTTCTCTAGTTGATATGTAAATTAGAAAGTCCATCAGTGCGCTAATTGAATGTGTCCACTACTGTCCCGCAATTCGTTGAAAAGTTATAAATAAATATTTTTTTTCATTGAGTAGAATGAACCAAAATACCTATCTTTGAATGATTTTTTTTTTTAAATTACCTTAATGGTCTGTCATAAAAAGAAAGCGCCACCATCAATACTAGTCACCTTATATCTTAGACTTAATGACCCTCTTTGACAACAGAGAACGGTGCGATAAGATCGACAGAAAGTGCATTATGCAGATGAAACCAAGAAACTTACGCCCACCTTTCTCTATGTCGTCGCTTCCGATCTGTTTGTTTCTTCCCTCTTTCTCTGTTTTAAAGAACTCTCCGCTATGAACGCCCAAATGTGTACCCTCTTCAGTGTCAATCTACGCTGAGAGTATACTTCATATTTCATTCACGTGAGTGCCAAAGCCGATTTGCATTTAAAGGCAACACCAGCTTCACACCTTTGCTAGCTGGTCTGACTGACTTTACGCGTTATCTCTCCGAGTCGTTTCTTCTTCTTCCGCTTATGGAATTTTAAGTGGCCCACATTGGACACCGGCACCAGTACTGTGTAGCACCTCACAATCACCCATCTGGCAGAGTTAATTTACACTTCGAAATTTTATTCAAATAGTGTTCGCATTCACGGCAAATTAGATGAATACTCCAAATCAGAGTAAATGAGTTTAATAGACCTCTTCCACCTGTCTGCATGGTCGGTGTCTCATAAATTTCCAACTGAGTGCGTCGCCCGATTAGAATATCAATTTGAACATGAATTGATAATTTCCACTGGAGCACTATTCGGATTCGTGTGTTCGATTGGGTGGTAATTATACAATGTTATTTTCGGGAGTTACACGGCTTGGGCCATTAACAAGTTTTCGGGCGTTGTAAAGCGAACGTGTCGTTCGTCAGATTTTCACTCATCACGAGGCATATTAGTTTTCTAGTCATGTCATGATGCATTTACACTTTTACTTTTAATATTTAACCGAAAAAAAAAAAACAGAATTAGTTAGCTGTTCTGTTGAGTTGAGTTAAGCTGAGGATGTGTAAAGAAAGTTAGTACGCCTATCGAACGAAAGTGAATAAATTCAATTTCAAGCGATTTTCATTTCATGGTTAATAATAAAAGACGACGACGACGACGAAGACGACGAAACCTATAAGGTGGACTATCAACCGTTGAGGAGGACGACCAGACAAACCACTCTTATAGCCACAGACAAACAAGTTACTGTTCTATTCTTAGATACAATGCGCCGACCGTCGCCGTCGTGGTTCGGCTAATAAAGCAAATACCAAAGACCATAAGAAAGTGCAATCTCATCTATAGAGGCAATCAGTGCTTCTGCTGCAATGATCCTTCGCGCGTTGCAATGCTCCATTGAAACTATGTATGTAGATGGCATCAGAAGCAAAAAAGGTTATCCTATAACTATACTTGTATAAAAATGCACCCGACTATGTTTAACTTCATGCTGATAAAAATACAAGCATCGCATTAAGAACTTGTTCTTTGTACGAAGCGATTGAATAAATTCAAGATGTTTATCTGTTGGGCATATCTTTCTAAGGTAAGACCAGCAACCTGCTCCCCACCCCTCTACAGCCATTGGACGGGCGGGGCTTAGTGGTCTAAAGCGCGCAACGCATCAAAGAGTTCGTATGGATTCTTGGTCAGTAACTTCAAATTCTGTTGCTTCTTCTTGTTCTTGGTCGTCGTCGTTGCAGTCATCATCTTGGTTACTTTGGTTTGTTTTTTTGTTCTCTGTTGCAGATGGTGTAAGTGGTGTGTGGTGAAATTGTGGTACTACAAGGATTCTGGTTACCGAGAGATTGCAATAAAAGTAAATTTTTCCGCATATACACTGAATGGTAATAAATAAGATTTAATCATTGGCAATGCACTTGGCCGAAGATGGATAGGTGGAGGGATGAGGCGGGAGAGATGGTTGGATGGATGTGATATCGAAGACATTGCTGTGTAAAGAGAGAGAGAGAGGTGGTGATTTTGATGTTCTGAAACCACATTTGTAATAAAGTGTGCGTCTCTCTTGTAAGACAGTGATTTAAGTCGAAGGCGATGGTTTACGATTGAGCTGAATCTCTGGTGTCCACTTGTGTTACACCAGTCTCAAAAGAAAGAACGGTCAATGATCTCGATGATGTTAAATTGGTTCTTTTCAGAAGAGAAAGGCTCTTAAGCTTATGTTACAAACCTTCATGTGTAAGCAATTATCTGTTATGAAAGTAAGGTAACATAAATTTAAGCAAACGGTGTCGGTTAGAGAAGTACGTTTGTCAAGATAGGTTTCACTACCTTTAAGTTAGAAGATGTTAACATGAATATAAGTCATGCTTTTGCCATGGAAATGGACATTTAAGTGGGTAATAGAACAATAGAATCAACAACTTCTACAGAAGATCTTAAACCGACAAACAATAAAAATCAATCGTCTTCTGCTTTGAAATAAAGTGAATATTGTGCTTAAAATGGTGGACTAATAATAGTTTTATGAAATATTTAATTTCAGTTACCATACTTTCGTAGGTCTTTGAATAACTACCGCACGCAGTGCTTAAGACGGATAGTTGCACTAGTTAGTTTAATTGACTATTTATTTCATAAAAAAGAGATTGTTAACAATTTTGAATCCTTAGTCTATAAGGTTTGGCTTAAGGCCGTCTACCAGATTGATAATATAAATTTTCTACTTCGTTATTATAGTTGCACTATAATTAGATTAGTAGATTACTTATTTACTTATATCCTATATTCCCTAACGTCGCTGTCTAGAGTCTTAATTCTAGACTAGATAACGCAGACTAGTATCCTAGTATCCAGATGAACAGCAATGTATCCTCACATCGAATTTTGGAACGTACTTGAAGTTTGCGTTACTCATATGAATGGGAAAGAACTCAACTTGGAGTTTCTGTTAAGTAGGATACAAAGCGATACATTAAAGTTGGTGTTAGCATGTAGAACAAGATCTTAAAGCTTGGAAACAGAGGATCAGTAAGCGCTAGTTCAAAAAGGTTTAAATCTTTGAAACATAATAGAACAAATACCACCAAATTTCTACATATAACACTAAAAAGTCTCTTTCTGAGAAAAATAGAAAGGGCATAACATGTATGGCTACGAATGAGTGAGTTTGGTCCCTACAAGGCTATACGATTTCATTTGTTATAAGTGTGCATTTCTTTATAGCTGGACACGATACGAAACATATGCACCGCGGCCTACAAGGTCTATTGTGCTGGAACAATAGTTAACCGGAAACTAAATTGAGGTTCTTGACAAACCTTAATTGGTCTTTATGTTCTATATTCCAAGCTACCACTGAGCTCATAAAGTCCTGCGTTAGATGGGGTGTCGTTTTCTTTGTGGCCTCTAGGCTTTCACAAAAAATGAGCTCTACCATCTCCTCTTGATATCCGTAGAACCGGCATACTATATACTTGCACCTGATAATTTCATTTGATGTAGGTGGCATCTGAGTAGAGAGTGTCTTGTTAAGTAGCCTGTAAAGACCCTTTCTTGCTAAGTTCAAGTAATTTTTAGATTATTATATAAGCCTCAGTACAAGAAGTTAAATGGTTCAAAATTGGTTATCAGACGTACGTGGCATGCTTGGTTACTAATATCTTATCGAATAAAAAAATTCTCTCATTTTAGAATGTAAGGAAAGTACGGTGGTAAGATACGGTAAAAATTAAGATGGAAGAGGGGTAGTGATTTCAGGTTGCGTGGGCTTGTGTTGAGAAAGATCATATGTAGCAAAGCAGGGCTAAAAGCTGATGAAAAAACTTCTCGGAGTTTTTTAAGTGAGTGTAAATTAATAAATCTCACACGTTCTTCATAGAGGGGTAGGTTAAACATGTCGGACCAGGGAAGACCGCATATGCCAAAATGGATAAACCTGCGTCGCACAGCTTCAATTCTAAGAAAATGGGAGTCGTGAAAGAGGGGCCAGACTTAGCTAGCATATTCGGAGATTGGACTAACAAATGTAACGTAAAACGATTCAGAGACATAGGGGATGGAGAATAAGACATGGAGAGGTTCCAGAAATCTATGCACAGATGATCATGGTCATGTAGAGTAAAGATCAAACACAAGAGTAAGATGCCCCACTGGAGTAAAGAGTTCCCAATCATGTCGGGGTGCACCAGGGAAGCGTTTTAAATCCTTTGCTCTTTATTACAGTCCTTGATAATCTGCTTGAAGGTAAAGTGACGTACTTGAAGGTACATCAGTTATTCTTTGCTGACGATGTAGCTATCATAAGTGAGGATCCTACATCCCTGCAACGAGCACTTGATGTGTGGGTGGACGTTCTGGAGGGAAATGGGTATCGCATTAGTTCAAAAAAGACAGAGTACTTGTGTTGCCCGTTCTCTGATCCACTCGGGCCTATTCCAGACATTTATTTGAATGGAACAGTACTTCCCAAGTTCAAAAACTTCAAATCTGGGATCTATGATCAAAAGCAAAGCAACCTGTGATGACGACATCAATCATCGCGTTAGCGTAGGGTGGATGAAGTGGCGAGAAAATTCCACTATCTTCAGTGACAGAAAAATGTCATCTAAGTTGAAAGGAAGGCTCTACACCGCTCACATACGGTTCACAATATTGGACGATGTACAAAAAGTATGAGAGTAAATTAACGTCAGCTGAGATGAAGATGCTTCGTATGACAGCAGGAGTGACAAAGCTTGATCGAATAAGAAGTTCGAAGATCCGTGGAAGCCTTCACATCAAGGAAACCATCGTACAAAAAATAGAGCGTGACTGGCTCAGCTGGTATTGCCAGGTTGAAAGAAGATATCATTTGAACCCTGTTAAAAAGGCAATATCAATGAAGGTTCCAAAGACATCGCGAGGCAGGAGAGGCAGGCCTATAAACGCCTGGATCAGATAAATGCGACGACATCGGCATTTCATTAACCTCAGTAACCGAGTGATCCAAAATCGGGAGGCCTGCCAATATTTTCTGAGGCGGATCAGTACAGTAGAAATGCGATAAAGTGGCAAGGTTATGACCCCTTCATCATAACCTTGCTGAAAAAGGGAGAAGAGGAAGGGGTTGCAGAATTTCTTTGACCAGCATTTTACAAAACTGAGTTTAGAGTTGGCTCTGCTAATGATGTGATCAATGTAGGAGCGAAAGTTAAGTTCACTGCCACAGATGACACTTAAATTGCGAATTGAAGTAACGGAGGGGATAAATTCATTACAGATGAAATAAGATCTATGGGCTGGTGGGAGATGTTTTCGGGAATAAGTTATACGAATAGATTGGCATTTTTTGATATTGAGCTCAAGAATATTTCTTTTGGTACCAGGTTGAAAAGTCTTTCAAGTTATCTAAGAGTGGATGAGATATATACCTTACGATTTTCATACCATCAGCGTAGACAGACAGATGAGAGAATTTAATGATACAGTCATGTCATTAATTGACAAAATGAAAACTGGCGACCAAGATAGCTACCTTGAAAGACTCTTGATGCGAGTATTATCGGGTCAGATACGGAGGATCGAAAAGGAAGTTAATATTGCCGTTAATAGCGCCATCTATCAGACAATTTGAAAACTTTTGATTTACGTGCACTTCCCTCTTCATAGCAAATATATTGTATAAGTTTCAGCCCAATCGGATAAATAGTTTTTGAGTTACTGGCGCTTAAATGCACAGGTTATTTTTATATGTGTGGATATTCTATGCGAAATTTTGTCGAAGACTTTTCTTAAGTCGGTGGCAATAACATCGACTTCTTTGCCAGGTCCCATCGCGCAGAAAGTACGAGATACGAATTCCGTTAGGTTAGTAGTTGTTAACCTTCCATTAAAAAACTCGTGTTGTATCGTAGAGAATGCTTTCACCGAGCTTTGGAGAGATTATTCTAATGACCTTTTTAATGAAAGGGTATAATATAAGAAATTTTGCTAAGCATATGGAAGACACCCTGCGAGATAGAAAGTTGGAAGAGAACTACGAGGGCTTGGGCCATGGGGGGTATTTAGACAATCAGAACAAGCAGAATATGCGAATTTGAGTTTAATAATATTTTCTCTTATAAGTCCCATGGTTATATCAATAGAGACTAATGAGGTTGGACGAAGCTATTCATGTAGGTTAAATAAAATTATGATCTATTTCTTATGCATTGTTGCTGAGGGATTGGCTAAACAAATGAGCGAATAAGTTTCCAATTATTTCAGGATCACCCGAAGATATATCGGATGATTTCAAGGTGGAGAAAGTTGTCAATTGTTGGGCTACAATTCACTATTCACTAAATATGAATGGTTCCAGTCGTAGGAGGCATGATTTACCCATACCTACCTGGTGGCAACTGAATTGATTTTCTCTAGCCTAAGCATACATCATCGAAAGCAACTCCAATCCAACAAATCAACCAACGATCGGTATATAATTTGCATGGCTTTTCGTAATTTTTAATGTTATAGCGGGGCTAGCTGATTAATACTTTTGCGACTAGTACTTATTTATTAGATTAAATCATCTAGGTCGAAGGGATAAAAATCGCCAAAAGAGTTTCAGAACTTCTAAAAATGGTCTGTCTTAAAATAATATGATTGTTGACAATTTTTTAAGTATTTATTGAAATTTAGTGCGAAAGATATTTGCGTAATTCATCAGAAGTATCACACGGCCTTATGAAATGCAGCATCCTTGGCTTCTCAGAATAAATCCTATATTTTGCTTATTAAAACGTCTATGTCTTAGGCGTCTCCCGGCTTCAAATTTAAGGTCAAGAAACTTTAAACTTTTTTTTTTGAACATCACACTGATGCACGAATTAAAAACAACAATATTTTTACGATTTTATTTCCTTTTGCACAACCCTTTTAAATTTTTTCCTCACTCCAATATTATATATTGTACATACGTATGTACGAGTACTTCATTTGGACTGAATTAGAATCGCTTTTGTATAACTCGTCATTTTCATTCGCTATCCAGACAGGTTTTTGAAACTGTCTAACATCCATTTGACCATGACCGTGTGCTATTATACATATTCTGCTTGAATAATGGCACAAAACAAACGCCGCTAACTAAAATATAGATACTTCACCCAACCCCCTTTCTAACCAGTTTCTAACAACAAGTGTGATGTAAGATACATGCCTTCTCATCTCCAAAGTAATTCTTTTCTGGAAGCGCACAACTTCCCTTAAAATGTGCTATACCCGACCATCAAACACACGTTAGAACTATCGAGATACATCGCGGGAAATAACCCCCTATGGTGTGGTCATAATGAGCGATCCGCACTAGCTTGCATTCCATTCTTCTCCGTTCGCATGCAGCCAAGCTAATAGTGGATGGTACGTTCGTGTACACATTAATGCACAATCAATTGACACAGACATTTTGGATAGATGCATCGTTCTCGATCACCGCAGATTACATCCAAAAAAAAAAAAAAAACTTATCCATCGACCGCCTTTGGCCCAACCACCTCTTCTGTAACTGACTGCTTGTCTGTCTACTGTCCGCTACATGTTTTCGTCTTCTCCATGGTGTGCTGTCCAAAGTCGTGGCCATTATCAGAACTTATTACAGCAAAGAATAAAGTAAAAAAAAAACATAACAAAACTTGCGTGCAATTGATTCTATATCCAAGAGCGCTCCTCCCGGTGTCTGTGCGTCCAGTTTGGAGAACTTTTTTCTGCACTCCTCGGTCATATGCCATGGCATCTGACGAGGCGACAGTGGTTCGTTAGTTGGTCTTCTTCTTCTTGCGCTGCTGCTGCTGGTGGTGCTTTGTAGCTCACATATACACAGTAAATAACGGGTCATTGGCATAAGCGCAAATCTGGGGCTGCACGTTGCGGCCGCCGTTGGATTGGTTGACGCATGTGTGCGCGAGCGCGTGCGATAGGCACACTCTTCTTCTTCTTCGTCGTCATCGTCATCGTCTTCTGCTTTATCGTCTTTATCGGCGTCATCGTCTTCTTCTTCTCCAGCTGTAAGTTAAGGTATAAATGCGCCTCATCCATTACAAGTTCGATCAGTTTCGGCCGTGAGCTGAAGGTGGGAATTTCAAATTTCAAAACAGACAATCGGTGTGGAGTGTAGTGTTGTGTGTGGATTATTTTTTGGTATCTCTGATCAATTAAACAGTAGCAAGATGCGTAAATTACTCGCTTTGGGATTGGTTCTTCTGGTGGCGGCAAACACAGTTAGCTCGGGAGCTATTTATCGGCGTTATCGTGAATTGGAGCTTCCTGTCGGAGCTGATACCGAAGCGTTACCTGCCGAGAGCTATGTATCCGAACTGCGAAAGGACCAAATTCCAGTGCAGGTGGTGGATGTTGTAGAGCCGGTGCTAGTCGTAAAGCCAGTTGAGAATTTACGAAGTATGGAACCAGCTATTGCCATTGCTGAAGCTGAACCAGCGGCGGTAATCACCAACGAAATTATCCCAGAAGAAGCAGCCAAGCTGGAAGAGAACAATGGGGGTATACGTGTTGTTGAACAAGTAGTGGCTGAGAAGCAGGAACTTCCATTGCCAGTTGCCGAAGTCATCGCTGAAGCTATTGCCCAAAAAGAAGAGCAGCTGTTACGAAACCTTGAGCCTGAGGTTCCAGCGGTCCCTGTCATTGCACTACCTAAGGTACCTGCTGAGCCGCAGAAGCAGGAAAAGCTCCCTATTGTCGAAGTGGCAGAGAAGAAACTTCTGCCAGAAGCTCTACCAGAAGCGTTCCCAGAAATTCTTCCAAAAGAGCCTTTGGTAGTGGCCCTCATTGAAAACAAGAAGGTCGAGGAATCCATGCCACTTGAAGGAGAACTGCCAGCAGTTAAGGCTATCAAAAAAGATGAATCTACTTATGATGAGCTACCGGGCGCACAGCCTGTCAAAGAGATCGAAATCGTGCTCCCCGTTGTCATTGAAACACAATCAGACCTCAAGCAGCTAGAAGAAAAGGCAACCTCAGTTGAACTGCAGCCAGCAGTTAAGGCACTCAAAGAGGAAGAACTCGTCATGGAGGCTCCAAAGGAAAAAGAAATGCTCGATGAACGCAAAGAAGAACTCTTGGAGAAGAAAAAAGAAGAAAGACGTGAGGAAAAGAAAGACGAACTCAAGGAACTCAAAGAAGAGAAAAAAGAAATCCTCAAAGAAGCCATTCAAGAAGCAATCAAGGAGGAAATCAAAGAAGAACTCAAGGAAAAATTCGAAGCATCAAAGATCGAAAAACTCCCAAAAGAGGCGGAAGACATTGCCCCAAGTGGAAAACAAGCAGACAATGCTGATCCTGGTGCAACCACTGCTCGACCACAACAGCCTGGATTCATCCAACAACTGGTTCAGAATACGCCATTGGGTCAATTGCTCAGCAACTTCAATGGAGCAAATAATCAAGCTGCTTCCGAGGAAAATAGTCCAGTAGCCACCGCTGCAACTTTCATCCAAGCCCTACAGAATACAACATCTCAGATAACCAACAGCATCCAACAGGGATTCCAACAGCAGTTGCAGTCGCTCCAGACTACTTTCAGTGGTCAGCAGCCGCAGCAAGCTGCTGCATCCGGTGATGCCGCTGCTCCAACAACAGCTCGTCCCCCAGGTCCGCTCCAATCAATTGTAACTTCATTTCTTGGCAACGGTCCTCAACCGCAACAATCAACAGTAGCAGCATCCCAACAGCAGCCATCCGGCCCACTACAAGGAATCCTAAATCTCTTCGGAGGTAATCGCGCTCCCGCCGCTGCTGCAGCTCCAGCTGCTGTCGCCCCCTCATCAACCCCCGCCGCAGAGTCACTACCAAGCAATGATGAAGTCGAGTCAGCCCCATCGGAACAAGAAGCCGCCGACGAAGCTAGCGCTGAAGTCGCCCGCGATAGCGTCGAGGCAGCCGATGACAGTCAGGAGGAGATAAAGCCCGATGAGATCGTTGTCAGCGACGATGAATCCCATGAGTAGGACATAAGTATTAGTTATAGAATTTCACACACAGTGGCGCACTTTGACTGATTGTGCTGAGCGTATTCAGCGGAAAAGCCATTTTTTTTTTCATTTTCTTTCAGAAATTTTGAGGTTAGGAATTTGCTTTTTTCTTATTTTTTTTTAATTTATGTATTTATTTTGTGTAACTAAATTATTAAAGAAACAAACAAGTAACAAGAGAAAAACAAAACAAATTCGGATTCATCCGCATGGAAATCATTTAGCATTTATTATACGAGTACATAAATTTTTAAGTTCTAATCTTTGTCTGTTTTTGTGACATTGCTGCGATTGTAATAAAATGATTTAAGAATAATGAATGAATAAATAAAAGGTTATAAAAATATAATTGCATGTTGTTGATGTTATATGCTGTCAGCAAGAAGGGACAGCCAACACCGACGGATTGGACAGAACGTCATAGTGGGCAGGTATAGCTTCGAGGTAGTAAGGGACTTTGTCTACCTTGGCTCTGCTATAAACTCGAAAAACAAAATCAGCGCAGAAATCAAGCTTAGAATAACTCTTGCTAATCGCTGTTTTTTTGGGCTTATAAGGCAATTCAACAGTAAAGCCTTATCTCGAATAACTAAGGAGACTCTGTATAAGACCCTGATCATCCCAGTCCTGCTTTACGGCGCTGAAACATGCACGTTATTAAAAGAGGATGAAGATATCGTTGGTCGCTTCGAGAGAAAAACTTTTCGTAAGATTTTCGGTCCCGTTTGCGTTGACGGGTTTAGCAGGAGAAGATTCAATCACAAACTATACGAGCTGTACAGCGACATCGACCTAGTCAAAAAACTGCGTATTGGACGTCTGAGATAGCTAGGGCATGTAGAGCGAATGGACACCAACGCTCCGGCCTGCAGAGTCTTCGAATCTAACCCCGAGGGACGACGCAGTAGTGGACGTTTTCGCCGTAGGTGGCGCGCACAAGTTCAAGGGGACCTCGACCAACTTGGAGTGCGCAACTGGAGGCAATTAGCTAAAAACTGAGCTAAATGGAGAGGCTTGTTGGTTGAGGCCCAGGTTCACCCCGAACTGTAGCGCCACCTAAGTAAGTAAGTATGTTGTTGATGTTTCAGTTTAGTAGCACATTGATGCTTGTACCTCTTCATTGTTGAGGTGAATTAATTTTGAATATAATGATTTAAAATTCGATGCACTAGTAGGGGTTAATATTTAATCTGTTAGAAGAGTTTTTACTCATCAATCAAAACAACGACTTATTGGTTATTGGAGATTAAAATGGTAAGATTGGCAGTTTAAAAAGTGAATGTAACAATACTGAACGAAATTCGAAGGATGCAGTGATAAATTCATGTGGAAGAACAATTATGGGACAAATAGATTCTATAGGGCTTAGATTTTTAAATAGATGCAGCAAATCAGACAGCAACGGCGAGTATACCTTCATAAAATCAATTGTTCGTCCATTATCGACTTTGGACGGAGGAGACTGGTGCATCGCAGTAAGGGGTTTCGAGGTTGTAGCACTCCCATACCCGGTCCATTTCCCTATTATCACAACTTTCGGGTTAGAAATGAGTGCAAGGGATGAAATGCACGAACTGAAACATCTTCCTAAACTGAAATGCAAAAAATTTAATGAAAATTTGTACCGGCTTAACTTTATTCGCCACTTGTCGGAGGTGCCTGAAACTGGCGAACTTACTTTAAGCGATTTGGAGTCAGTAATTAAGCAATCGATTCTCAGTCAATCTAAGGCTCAGTATAAGCAGATATGTCGAACGAAAAAGGCAGCATTTTTTGTAGCCGAGGCCCAAAAGCTTTCCGCCTTTGAAAGCTCAGTAGATTTTTGGAAAACAGCTACAAAATTAAACTTTAAAAATTAATATCCAACTAACTGCTGAAGGCCTTAAAAGACATTTTGAGAGTCTATTAAACCCGATAAGCAACGACCTACCTATGCTGTACGCGAAATAATTATTTGTAAATCAAACTTCAGATAGTCAAATTTCAGCTCTCGAAGTGAGTGCCCGATCTAAGGGTCTTGAAATTTCCGAATTTGATATAGTTCCAGTAGAATTTTATATATATAGCTTTGCCGAATTTGTGGCAACCCTTACGTCAGTCTACAACTCCATAATTGAAACTAGAAACGTACCAGAAAGCTTTGAACAAGCGGTAATATTTCCGATTTTTAGGAAAGGCGACTCGTCTGACCCATCTAACTATAGAGGCATTTCCCTTCTGAATGCATCAGAAAAAAATTTGAACAAGTATTCTGCAAACCCGATTAATGCATTGGATAGAGGAGAACTCACTTCTGAAAGTGTTTCAAGCTAGGTTCCGAGCCAGCTACTCTACTACGGATCACATCTTTGTACTGCGAAACATAGTGGATACATTCGTCAATAATAAATAGGAACTATACACGTTCTTCATCGACTTTAGGGCAGCCTACGATGCCGTAGGCTGACAAAGACGTTTTTACAAGTTATACCAGTACGGATTGTCTTATAAGTTTGGATTTTGAAATAAAAAAACTAATATTTGGCGCAACAGCTCTTTAAAGTGCCAGGGCCTAGCTTCTCGCAAACCACTCATGTTGTGTGCATTATATTTTTCACACGAATGGAAGGGACCTACATTTTAATGCCGACTCCGAACGGCGATTTGAGAAGCTTTTTTGTGACAACAATACTCTCGGATGTTTGTCAGACGGTCGCGAGAGGTTGGACCGTGAAAAAACTTTTTGGTGTTTTCTGGGATTCGAACTTGGAACCTCATGCGTAGTGATCCGACACACTAACCACTTACGCCACGGTGCCCACAAAAATTTATACAACAATTCAAAAGCAGCAGTCTGGAACGGTGACGAATTATATATACGTGCATTTATATGGCGCAACAGTTCTTTAAATGCCAGGGCCTAACTTCTCGCAACCACTCGTGTTATTTTCCGCACGAACGGAATGGACCAACAGTTTAGTGCCGTATCCGAAGAGCGTTTTGAGAAGCTTTTTCCAGACAATAATACTCTCGGATGTTTGTCAGACGTTAGATATCATTTGAACCTTTTTTCTTGAAATAACCTGAAACCAATCTAAGAGAAAAAATAAAAAAAGAAAGTGCTGCTTTTTTTGTCTTCTTCATCTTCCATGATACAAGCTCTTCCTATTTATCACTGGTTTCCTCTTAAAATGACAATGAAATTAGAAGGCGCGCACTCTAACAATCAGGTTTGAGGTCAAGCATTGCTTTATTCCCTCGTAATTAATTGAACTGATATGAGTATGCAACTGTAACAACAAAATAGTGAAGAAATACTAAGTGGGTTGGCTCTGTTCATCTGTCTCTGGATACATTGCATTGACACTTCAGACCCAAAGGATCAAATTGGAATAATAAGAGACTTAACTAACATTAATCTTGTTTTGACAGGGGTATAATATTTTGACATAAACAGGTTACAAAGACATCCATATATTTTTCCTATAACGATACGGGCATGAAGATCCCATCTTAAGTTATTGTCAAACCAAATGCCAAGATTTTTAGCCCTATCAATAAATTCTATCTGTTCGTCCCCAAGGTACATCTTAGAGAACCCACTCGGGTCTAAACCATTTTAGATACAAGCATGCATTTCGATTTTCAAACATAGATCATTTCTCCTTGACCACTGAAAGATGCTTTTAAGGTCATTATTGAATTTAAAAATGGCGTTCTCAATTAGTCCTAATCTACAACTAAAGTACATTTGAACATCGTCGGCATACATATGAACAGAAAAATAGGTAATGCTATCAGGGAGATCATTTATGAACATTCAGAATAAAAGGGGGTCCAATATAGATCCTTGTGGGACACCCATAATTGAACAATTCAAATTTAACATGAGTAGTAGTACTCACCACGACTGCTTGATTTCTACCAGATAGGTAGGAGTCTATCTTGTCGTAAAAGGCGACTAAGGGGACAAATCAGATCTAGGCAATATAACACCCAAGTGAGCCTAGCGACACATATACTACCTTAAAAACCCTCCCACAAGTGTGCATGCGAGTCCGTGGGTTGACACGACTGGAGAACACCGGTGTCATAAAAGAAAGATCAAACAATACTAAAACAGGAGCATGCACGTGTCAAACAACAAACATCATCGCAATATGGTGCAAAAAATTGTATTGCAAAACTGTATCATTATGGTAATACTTGCAAAAAAGAAAGGCACTACCCCGCCAGGCACTACCACTGCTGTGCATGGTACTGATCCTGGACCGAGCAGAAATGTTCGGGTCAGAGCTATACGGATTCCGGGGGCTAGCAACATAATGAAACAGTTTGGATGCAATTTAAGGGTCGCGAGTTGGAACGTTGGAAGCATGACCGGTCGAAGTTACGAGCTGGAAGAGATGATGAATAGAAGGCGGGTGGACATCTTGTGTGTCCAAGAGACGAAATGGAAAAACACCGGAAATCGGGCGCGTTTCTTGGACGTTAGGACAAAAGATTACAAGATGTTCTACTACGGAACGGAAAAGGCTAGGAACGGGATCGGTATCACCCTTGCAGCAGAGCTACTTGGAAACGTCTTGAGCATTTCGAAGTCCAGCGACCGTTTGATGTCTCTCAAACTAGTAATACAAGGAGAGGTGTGGAATATTGTCAGTGCATATGCTCCCCACGATGGGTACAATCAGAGAGATAAAGATGCATTTTGGCTAGATTTCCGCAATCTCCTTAAGAACATCCCAAAGGAAGAATTTCTGTTTGTTGGAGGAGATTTGAATGGACATGTCGGGAAATCAAACGAAGACTATGAAGACTGCCATTGAGGACTAAGATATGGCACCAGGAACCTTTCTGGTGAAGACATCCTAAGCATGTGCAAACCACACGGTCTTATCGTGTTAAATACCATGTTCATCAAACAAAGCCGACACCTGATCACTTATAGCAGTGGTAGAGATGAAACTCAGATTGACTACCATTTGGTAGACAGTTTCATGAAGCCCCGGGTAAAAGATTGCAAAGTGATCCTGGGAGAGGCAATCGCTCGACAACACCGTCTCCTGCTAACAGAAATTTTTATGAAAACACCGAAGAAAAGCAAACAAACAAGGGTCTCTGAGAAAATCAAGTGGTACAATCTGGACAAAGAAAAAGGCGAAGCTTTTGTTTTCGTAATGAAAAATTACCTCTCTCACACCATCAACGGAGCTGAGGATGAAGAGTGCAGAGCACAAAATATGTGGGATTCCCTACAGCGAACTTGCTTAAATAAGGCCAAATCACTGCTAGGAGCTTCAAAAGGCCACCATCAACACGCCAAAGAAACATGGTGGTGGAGTGATGAAGCTAAGATGCTGATAAATGAGAAGAGAGCTGCTTTCAAAGCTTGGTCAAAGTGCCCCTCTAATAATAATGACGAAAAAGCTCGCCTCGAAATGGAATACAGATGCTGCAAGAAAAAAGCGAAGAAGAAGTGCGCCCAGCTTCAAGCAGAGAGTACGGAGGGCCTGTATCGGGAGCTGGAGAAAATATTTTCCCCGGTTGCTGATCCAAACCAGGCTATCCAGGAGCTGCGAAGACACAATATGAACAAGAGCGCCACATCTTCAAAATAGCCGCCCAAAGAAGGAACAATGCTCAGGAGATTCGTTCGCCAAAGTTCATTAGCAATGCTCATGGCCAGCTTCTTGTGGATGACGACAAAATTCTGCAGAGGTGGCGGCAGTATCGTGAAGAGCTTTTGAATGAACAGTTTCCCCGGCTATACTTTCCAAGAGCCACCCCTAACTGTGAAGAAATACCCGACATTACAGTCGAAGAAGTTAGTGAGGCGGTCAAATACTCCAAACAACGAAAAGCGGTTGGGCCAGACGAAATACCCTCTGAGTTCTGGAAAAAGATGGGAGACATCGGGTTCAGATGGCTCAGAATTCTTATCTCCAAATTCGTGAGAAGTGATCCAATGCCGAATCAATGGAGGGAAAGTTACCTCCTCCCTGTATACAAAGGGAAGGGTGATACGCGAAACTGTGATAACTACCGTTCGATCAAGTTGATGTCACACACCATGAAGATCGTTGAGTGGGTATTAGGTGGCCGACTGCGAAAAATAATACGGCTATCTGATGATCAGTGCGGGTTTGTCGTTGGTAAATCAACCACAGATGCAATCCAAAGTATAAGGATCATAATGGAAAAACATCGTGATTCCTTAAGGGATTTGCATATTGTATTGGTTGACTTTGAAAAGGCATTCGACAGACAACCACGAGATCTGATATGGGTGGCGCTAAGACATCGAGGGGTTCCAGAAACCTATGTACAGATGATTATGGACATGTACGAAGGAGCAAAGACAGGAGTAAGATGCCCCGCTGGAGTAACCGAAGAGTTCCCAATCAAAGTCGGGGTGCACCAGGGAAGCGTTTTAAGTCCTTTGCTCTTTATTACAGTCCTTGATTATCTGCTTGAAGGTAAAGTGATGGACCCCAAGGTACATCAGTTATTCTTTGCGGACGATGGAGCCATCATAAGTGAGGATCCTACATCCCTGCAACGAGCACTTGATGTGTGGGTGGACGTTTTGGAGGGAAATGGGTATCGCATTAGTTCAAAAAAGACAGAGTACTTGTGCTGCCCGTTCTTTGATCCACTCGGGCCTATTCCAGACATTTATTTGAATGGAACAGTGCTTCCCAAGTGCGAAAAGTTCAAATATCTGGGATCTATGATCAATAGCAAAGCAACTTGTGATGACGACATCAATCATCGTGTAAGCGTAGGGTGGATGAAGTGGCGAGAAAATTCCGCTATCTTCTGTGACAGAAAAATGCCCCCTAAGTTGAAAGGAAGGCTCTACACCGCAGTTGTACGTCCAGCGCTCACATACGGTTCACAATGTTGGACGATGTACAAAAAGTATGAGAGTAAATTAACGGCAGCTGAGATGAAGATGCTTCGCATGACAGCAGGAGTGACCAAGCTTGATCGAATAAGAAGTTCGAAGATCCGTGGAAGCTTTCACATCAAGGAAACCATCGTACACAAATTAGAGCGCGACCGGCTCAGCTGGTATTGCCACGTTCAAAGAAGATATCATTTGAACCCTGTTAAAAAGGCAATATCTATGCACGTTCCAAAGACATCGCGATGTAGGAAAGGCAGGCCTATAAACGCCTGGATCAGACAAATGCGACGACATCGGCATTTCATTGGCCTCAGTAACCGAGTGATCCAAAATCGGCAGGCCTGCCGATATTTTCTGAGGTCAAATAGGCGAACCCCACAGGCGGATCAGTAGAAATGCAGTGAAGTGGGAGGGCTGTGATCCCTTGTTTTCGGATCATAGCCTCGCTGATAAAAGGAAGAAGAAGGTAGGAGTCTATCAATGAAGCTGCTGAAGACGAACAATTAAATTGCGTCATGAGTTTAGATACAAGTTTTGAATGATTCACTGTATCAAAGGCTTTTGAGAAATCTAGTAGTACTAACAGCGAAACATGGTCCATTGATATTCTTACATCATCCGCTACCTTTAACAGCGCAGCGGTGCAGGTGTGATGCTTACGAAAACCTGATTGGTGTTTGCAAAGTAAGGCCTTGTGTTGCAGATGGGACGATACGAGTATTTGTTTATGAACAATTTTCTCAAAAACTTTGGACAGAAATGGTAATATTGAAATTGGATGAAATTCAGGGGGTGTTTGTGGATTTCCTTTGTTTTTTGGAATAGGTATTATTTTAGAAGTTTTTCAAGCACTAGGAAAACGTGATGTCACCAAAACTGTGTTAAACATATGGGTCAAAACTGGAAGGATAGAAGATAGGATCATTTTGATAAATAAGGGATGAATTCCATCAAGACCTGTGGACTTAGATTTAATACTTAACACTCCATTAACAACATCTGTCTGCTCCACCCGATGAAATTCAAAACCATCCTCAGTAGTAAACGTATTTGTAGGGCACAAATTTAGTGATGGCGTCACAGGGGTTTGCAAAAATGTGTTCTTAAGATTATTTAAATCTATTCCATAGAAATCAAACTCATCTTGACTACCAATTCCGATACCTCGAATATTTTTCTATAGTGTTTTAGGTGGTAAATTTATATTAAGATGCTTCGAATAAAACTCACGCTTAGCCTTTCGTATTTTAAAATTTACCACATTCCTTAACACCCAAAAATTATTATAGAGCTCTGGCAGCCTAAATCGTTTTCATCTCCTAAATGTCAAGTCCCGTCTGTTTTTGAGTCCCATGATCTCAGGAGTAAACCAGGATATAACCGAGTTTTTAATAGTTTTGGTTTTAATTGGAACGTGTGTATTAAATAAGCTAAGACTTACATCATTAAACATATTGATTAGTTCATTAGATGACGGATAATCATAAAAGATTAGTCAATTCACTCTTTCTAGAACAGCTCGAAGTAGATTATCGTATATGGATTTGAAATTTCTATATGTGACAGACCGCGGGGTCTTGGAGAACGGAATCTTAAAACTTGCAAATATTAAGTCATGCTTAGAAAACATTGGGGCCGAAGCTTGACCAAAGTAAACACCATCAGCATTAGAAAAAAATCTATTAAGGTACTACTGGTGTTAGTGAAATGACTGGGAACTGAGGAGTTTATTAGATTTAGACTAAGGAATTTCATGTTGTTCAGAAATAAAGCGGTGCTTTCCTTAGTTAAAACGTTGCTATTAAAATCACCCCAGATAATTAGATCCGAATAGAAAGTTGAGATATTTTCAAGCAACCGATATATCTATTTGGTTATTTGGCCGGTAATATACCCCCAGAAGAGTTTTCCTTTTATCACCCACAATTTTGATAAAGCAATACTGCGTTTCACTATCAGGAGGGGCGATAAAACTTGTTTATATTTAATACTTGAACGAACATATATTGCAGTACCAGAACCAATCTTATTATACCTATCCCCACGAAATAACCTAAATCTACTCATATAATTTTTGTTTTTTTTATGAAGGTGAAAATCTCGAAAGACACAGTGTAGTGTGGGACTCTAACCGCACCAAAAACACCTCCTTGATCATGACCAATCAACTAGTGATCGACAAAGATTTTATTTTCAACGTTAAGTCGGGTTTGAGAAGGTATTATAATTTAAATACGGGCTCTCGTAATTGTCAAAAAAGTTCATGGGGCTTGATTCTTCTTAACTTACGAATATTATTTCGTACATTTAAGACATCGTCTATCTCAGGTTTAATATGCATCTGCAAACGCTCGTTGTGATGCATTGCGTACTTTTTAATTGTATCTGCTACGAGGTTGATCTGCAAATCTCGATGCAAGTCACTATTTCTAATGTACCATGGGGCATTCACTATTCCCCGAAGGACCATATCTTGAAATGTTTGCAACATTTGAACATTTGTTTTCTTTGTGCTACACCATAATTGGATACTATATGTCCAAACGGGTTTTAATATCTGATTGTATAATAGGATTTTATTCTCAATGGACAGTTCTGAGTTATATCCTAACAACCAATAAAGTTTTCTATATCTAATATTTAGATCTTCTACTTTCTTTTTCACATGTTCCTTCCATTTCAGTTTAGCATCCAGATTCATACCGAGATACTTAACTGTGTTAGAGTAAGGAACTGCTTGATTCTTAATAACCACGGGAAGATTTGTTATTTTTTATTTGTAAAATTAATATGTATGGACTTTGACTCATTAAGTTTAATTCGCCATCGCTGCGTCCAATCACATATCTCGTTAATTGAATTTTGTAGTTTTTCTGTAGCTTTAGCCACACATCCATCTGTTGATAGAAGAGCAGTGTCGTCTGCAAATGTGGTTATCATGGTATCACTCGTATATAATAAATACAGGGTGGGTCCTAGAACACTTCCCTGTGGAACACCTGCTTGTATTTCTTTAAGTTCAGAATACGCTGAGCCATAACGAACTCTAAAGAATCTATTACTTATATAAGATTTAAGGATCTTATAGTACTGTCTAGGTAGATCCCTATGAAGTTTATACTCTTAGCCCTTATGCCAAACTTTATCAAAAGCCTGTGCAACGTCTAAGAATATTGCAGAACAAATTTGTTTTTCTTCCAGTGCGTTTTCTATAACATTAGTTATACGATGCACCTGGTCTATCGTCGAGTGTTTATTTCTAAACCCGAATTGATGGGTAGGGATAAGCTTTCTTTGCTATATAATTGGGTCTAACCTTTTAAGAAGGAGTTTCTCGAAAAGTTTTGAAAACAACGGTAAAAGTGAGATTGGCCTATATGAGGTAACTTCTGATAAAGGCTTACCTTGTTTAGGAATAACAATAATTTCTGCTATCTTCCAGTGATGTGGGTTTAATTATTTATAAGCTTGAGTTTCAGCAATGCAGTTGGAGGAAGTTCCATCAAGATTTGAGCAGTTATAAGATCATAACCTGATGATTTTCTATTATTTAGTTTATGAATACATGTCTCGATCTCTCTTAACGAAACATAAGGAATTTCCTTTTCGTCTACTCTGTTATAGAAATCAAGATCTTCATTTGCTACCCTAGGTGGAAACGGTTTGAAAACATTTGAAAGGTGCTGAGAAAAGAGTTTAACCTTTTTCTTTGGATCGCCGATCCATTTCCCATAAGATGATTTCAACGGGAGATCTTGCGCTTGAGGTCTCTTTAAACGTTTAGCAGCCTTCAAAAGGGATTAGGCTGTGACTTTATCAGCTATTAGATACAAAGGTATTTAGCTAGAGAATCATTTTTGAAATCAGTAATCGTTTTTTTAAGTCTATTATTGAGTCTATTAAAAATGGTTTTATCGCCAGGATATCTTGTCGCTTGCCATTTTCTACGAGCTCTTCTTTTTTCAAGTATAAGTTGCTTGATTTCTGTGGGGTATTTCACCGAAGCCTGTTTTTTTGTTGATAAGTCGGTGTACTATCTTCTGCTACCTGTTGCACTTCGGCAATGAATTGTTCTGTTTCAATGTCAATATGTTTTGTTGTGACTAATGGGGACCTAAGGTTAATGAAACCTTCGAGAAGTTCTCTGAATTTACACCAGTTCGTTATTTTGTTTGTTAGTCGTGGGTTTTTTATCTGTTCTATCTATAAACCATTGACTGTTAGAATTACTGGTGTATGATCCAATGACAGATCATCACTGCTTCTAACTTTAACTTCTTTTCTATTAATACCTTTCGTTATGAAGAAGTCGATAACATCTGGTATTTTCGTTGGGTCAGATGGCCAATAAGTTGGTGATCCAGTCGAAATAAATTCACAGTTGAAATTTCGCCCTGATTTGTAGAGCTTCCTGCCTTTTGTTGTTATTAGTCTTGACCCCCAATATGTATGTTTTGCATTAAAATCACCACCGATGATGAAGTTGTTACATAACATTTGGAAGAGATCAATTAGGTCTTCCTCTGTAGGCGAGTGCTTGGGTGGGCAGTATATCGCTGCTATTTTAAACTCTTTGCCTTTAGTTTCTATGTTTATTGTCGCTACTTGCATTGTTTGTTTTGCTATTTTTCGCAATTCGTAATGATCCAAGGCACTTTTCACAATCACAGCACTCCCTCTCCTGGCACTGTCAGGTGGATGAGGAGAGTGAAAATAAAGATACCCATGAATTCTAATCTTAGTTCCCTGTTTGAAATGAGTTTCAGAAATCAGGCAAACTTCAATATCTTCGTTACATAGAAAAACCTGAAATTCAGGGATGTGTTGGAGTAAACCATTTGCATTCCACGTTGCGACATTTAGATTATTTTTAAGCATTAATATTTTCTTGTTTTTTTCCTGCTTCTTTGCTTAGCAGTTTAATAATTTTATCCTGATTATCCAATCTTTGGATAATAGTAATAAGCATTTCCTTTACCGATATTTCCTCTTCCTTTCCTGTAGTTTTCACAATTTGGGAATACGATTTACTTTCTACAGTTGGTATGTTCGTTTTAGCAGCAATTGGCACTTTGTCTAGTTTCTTGTTTTCAGCGTTTACTTGTTGCTTACTTTTATTATTGGATGCATTTCGTTGGTTGATTTTAGTAGCTTTACTTTTCCTTTCTTGGTATTCTTTTGCCATCGGACAACCCCTATAATTTGCTGGGTGATCACCATGACAGTTGATGCATTTTGCTTTCTCGTCCTTCTTAAGAGGACAATTATTTGTGGGATGTTTTCCTTCGCATTTAACGCAAGCAAAATCTCTTTTATAATAACTTTACGTATACCCGAAAGCTTGGCATCGTTTGCATTGGGGTATTGAGATTGAATTCTTTCGAAGTGGCTCGATCTTAACAACAATACCCATTATTGATTTTATGTTATATATCTTTTCGACTTCTTCTTGATTATGAAAAGAGAGCATAAAAAGAGATAATTGTCTGTTTCTTGTCATTGGTTGCCCATCGCTACCTTGTGTGGTTTCTTTTTTAATTAGGTTTTTGGCTTCCAAAATCCTAAATTTTTTATTACTCAAGTCTTCGACGATATCGTGTTCATCACACGAGAAGTGAAGACCTCTGGCTACTACTCTAACTGGTCTAGTAGCTTTGTTTTCATATGAGTACCACTGGAACTTTGTTTTTGTCAATTCTTCAGTGATTTCTCTATATGTGTCACTGTCATCGACATTTATTTTCCATTTATTGTTATTATAGGATGTGAATTTACAAGCCTTTTTCGTTTTTTGTTCTATTACTTTTTTTAACTCACCAAATCTGTCCACTCCCGAGATCATTATTGGTGGTGGTAATAGCTGTTTTTTCAAACCAGTGGTTAACCCTCCAAGCCTTTTATCACTTGTCTTACCTTGTAAATTTGCTTGTTTAGCATTCTGTCTTCTTGCAGATAATTCAGGACTGTCTTCTGCCTTGCGCTTTTTCGTAGGCCTTTTGTTTTTCTTTAGAAGGCTGTCTGTTTCCAGTGCGAGCTCCTCTTCATCTGTGAGGTATTCCTTTTCTGTATTTTGCTGGGCAGGTTGGGCCGGACAATTGTTAGAGCTGTCCAGAATGGTGACCCTTTTATCCAGCTCTCTTATTTGGTTTTGCAAACTTGCAACTATTATTTCAAGATTTTTCCTTGCTTTAAGTTCAGCTTGCCATTCATTGTAATAGTTGTTTGTTTTCGTTTTGGCTTGTGAATCTGTTTTATGTTCACTTTCAATTATACTGGTTTCAGTTCCAGATTTCTGTTTTTGTATTTTCGGAATACTTACAATTATAGCGCTATCTTCGGCTCTAAGGCTTTTTGACGCTATCATTTTTGATGAAGCTCTCGACGTGAGTGAACTCCTTCTTGAGTTTTGTTTATGTAGCAATAAATCAGAATCCATGGGACCGACCTCCAAGGAGGGTGTATTTTCCAGTTTACCTGGTCTGCCACCTGGGGTATTTCTATCATTTGTCTTGTTCATTGCTATATTTGTTGTAACCGTATTAGTTTTATTGGGTAGTACAGTAATTTCTACACACAAACCCCCTGCCAGGAGGACCGGGTCATTTTTTTTGTCTTTAAGTTTTGCGAAGTATTCGTCCCCGCTTTGTGGATTTTAGTCTCCTCTTACGACAGGCATGCCTACCTCGGATATATTCTAACCCCTATCCGAAGGGGCAATATATCATAGAAAACATTTTGAACATTCGGTTTAAACCAAGTTTCTGAGACACACACTACATCTACCTACGTCAGAAACAACAAACAATTTTCTAAATTCATCTATTTTACAGAATAAGCTCTGTGCAATAATATGGCATACACGCAAACCATCACGTTGCTTACAAAAAATATTAATTAAGACACGCAAATTTATGTTCAAACCATTGCTATCGAAAGTGCTTTGACTCATAAGAGCAAAATAATGTAGCAACAAATTACTCGTAAGGCATCCCCTAGTGGGACATAGACGTACATAGAGTGTTGAACATGTCAGCCAGATTTTTGTCTGCAGTTTGTGGTACTCCATGTACTTACACTGGCAGTAGATTGGTCATGTACCTGGAAATACTGTTTATAGTGTTTAGTGATCGATGTGATATGACATCAGGTGGTGGGGAAAAGAACAACACAATAACAAAACAATTCTCCCCAGTTATCTGGACTCCACCTCTGAGTTTATCTGAAACCTAAGATCATCTGAGCTTCAAACCACTACACTAAGCTTCTCGCCTTGTCTATCCTTTCCACTTACGTCGTGCAATCACGTAAGTCCGTTCAAGGGATTGCTCCATAGATGTAAGTTAGTGTCCACTTGAATTCAAAGATTTTTGTAAATGTGCATACTTTGATATTTCCCCCCATTTTAATTATCTTTCTCCAAAAATGTGAAAAATATTGAGATTGAATTTCAGCGCTCTTATACGAGTATGTCTTTGCATTTTAATTTGTAGGAAATAAAACTAGAGCAGTCGAAGATCTATTTGTTTTGAGTTTCTGATAATACATAAAATAAGCGAAGTATGGGGCCTAATATGCTCTGCGACGATAAATTGTATGGTGCTACTTTAATAGAGTAAAATAATATCCGACATTCGGAATAAAAAGGGAGAAAAATAAAAGAAGACTTTTAGTATTTCTTTGCTCAAAAGCATCTAAAAGATCCCAAAAATCTTTATGCGGATTCTCTACCATTTTGAAAACTTAATTCGCCTTATATTTTTATTTGGATGGTAAACAACTAACAAAGTCCTCGTACGAGCAGCATCTTCTGATAAATAACGAACAAGAGTTACTGCAGTCGAAGATTTTGCAGCTCTGTTAGTAAAACTTGCTTAACCTCCTCGTGGTTCCATCTAGCAATTTCTTTGGAAATTGCGAACGGGAGAGGACGATACATTTTTAAAGAGAAAAACCGCGCCGCAAAGTACTTATGTCAGAGTCTAGAGAAAAGCTTACATCCGTAGCTAAGTCTCCACATAAGGAGCACGAGATAATCTTTATGCCTGGATTGGGGTGCAGTAAACTTTTCATATCGCATCTCATGTTGAAACCGGACAGCCGACGTAAGTATTTTAAGAAACGCTCTTTACCTTTTACTTAAGAGGAAGACATTTATCACGAGACTGCCCATTTGCGACAGTAATCCATCTTGCGTCTTGTTGAAACGAGCGAGTCGGCTGCACTATGTACCCCGTATGCAGTAAACTTCTTCAAAAGCTGAAAAAGTGGTCGGTGCTTAATAAAAATCGACTTGCCTCACTTGTATCTTTTGACGCCTTTGTGGAATAGTTGACAAAGATGTGCGTTGTTAATATTAAGTTCCGGTTATTTGGATATCAGAATGTCTGGAACATTTTGAAAACAATTTACGAATTCCCTTATCGCATATGCTTTATCGCAAGTTATCGGTGCGTTAATCTCCCATTATTATGTAGATGGAACGGATAATCGCATCTGCATCAAAGACATTAGATGAAGCGCAAAGAAAATATACTCAGATCGAGAAGGAAGCTATTATAATGTCCAGTATTCTTCCCATCCACAGTAAAAGTTCGAGACCGTACCAGTGCTTCTACATGAATGCCATTCCGGAGTCACCTAGATGAAGCAAATAACCCAAAGGTATTGCTGCTGACCCAACATTGAATGATAAGTAGATGTAAGTCGCTTACCCAGAGAGTACACAAGCTGGCCGAAGAAGAAGAAATTTGAGAGGGATTTCAAAAATCCTTGTGGTTAATTGTAATAGACTCGAAATCGAAACAGATTCGAATTTTATCTAATAAACCTCAGGCTAACACACTGTGCTGAATGTCAGCGTTAGAAGAACTACTTGTGCAGGGGTGGGTTAAGAATATCACTGCAGCGCCCCCAACAAACAGCGCTTGTCGTAAAAGTCGACTAAGGGGATAAATCAAATCTAGGCAATATAAAACCCAAGTGAGCCCAGCGACACATACACTACCATAAAAACTCTTCCACAAGTGTGGATGCGAGTCCATGGGTTGATACGACTGGAGATCGCCGGTGTCTTAGAAGAAAAGATCAAACAATAATAAAACAAGAGCATGCACGTGTCAAACAACAAACATCTTTGCAATAATATTGCAAAACTGTATCATATGGTAATCTATATACATATAACAAAATGATAACTAGGGTTCGGAATGGTCAGGTATCACGCAGAAACTACATCATAGATGTTAACAATACTTTGGCGTTTTATACCTTAGGATATTGGTCTTTATCTCCAATAAGAATTATCGCAATATTTCTTAAGCGTATTAAAATATTAAAGGTGATTAAACAAAAAAACAGACAAAACCAGGCATTATAAAACTATACATTCGGAAAGCTTGAGAACTGCTGATTTTCTTCCATACTTTTGGATGCAGTATTAGAAAAATAAATACATTAATTTCCTGTGGTTTAAGTGGTTTATTTCCTCCCCTACCTCTAGGCGCAAATTTATACCTATAATATGCACATGAGCATTTTGACGCAGTCCTTCTGCTAGTTAAATACATACATATGCGGCGGTTAAAGTCATGCTGGTGGAAGTCATTTTTCAAAAATATTGGTGTAAGTCCAGAAATGAATACTACACATGCCAAACTGTTCAATGAAAATGCGAAGTAAATTAAAATGTTACTACTTTAACAACAGATGATAGATAGATAGATAGATATTTATTTCGTACAATAATTTACATTAAGGTTTGTTACCGCACATTTTACAATACAGGGATTTGATCATCTTATCTTTCCACTGAAATATTATTTATAAAATCATAATTATAAATTACATAAACAAAGGAGAATAGTTAGAAGGAAAATACGACAAAAACCTTCCATAAAGCAAAAAAAAAAAAATAATAATAATAATAAAATAATAATAATAAAATAATAATAATAAATAAATAAATAAATAATAATAATTAAATAAAATAAAAATATTAGTAAAATAAAATATATAACTATATAAGGTTTAGAGTAAATGAATAAATAAATATATAAATAAATAAATAAATAAATGAACAAATAAATAAATACATAATTAACATAAACAACTAATAAATAATTTAAGTAAATAATATATAAACATATGTGTAAATAAATAAATACAAAAATTATTAATAAATAAAAAAATAAATAAATAAATAAATAAATAAATAAATAAATAAACAAATACATTAAGAAATGAATGAATAAATAAACATTTAAATAAATATATAAATGTGTAAATAAGTAACATATAACAAAAGATAAATAAATAACACAAATTATATAAATATAGATAAATAAATACATGGAAATAGTGAACACTTAATTTCTAACTGTTTGGTTAAATTTAATTGGTACATAATTCGTTTATAAGTGGATTTTCAGCAAAACTACACCGATCGACAAATTTAGATTTAAGCCTTTGAATTCTTTGATAAATCAGTTCAACATTCGCTTTATTATGTAGGTCTAAGGTAGAGTGATGCCACGGTAGATTAAGCATCATTTTTAAGATTTTATTTTGGCATATCTGTATTTTCTTTATGTGGCATTTTGCACAATCGCCCCAAACTTGGCATCCATATAAAAGAATTGCCTGAAAAATAACTTTATAAATGATGACTTTGTTCTCAGTTGAAAGCAACGATTTTCTGTTGATGAATGGGTACAACATTTTTATAGCAACTCCAACTTTCTTAACCGTTCTATTAATATGGTAATTAAATACTAATTTAGAGTCTAGATGAACGCCTAGGTATCTAACGCAGGGCTCCCAAGTGATGCTTAATCCATTTACCTGTAATTGGGTGGAGGGTAGAAAGCAACGTTTTCTTTTTCTAGTGAAAAAGATAGCTTGCATTTTATCTTTGTTTAATTTAATTTTCCACTTTGAATAATACTTTTGCAATACTTCCATCGCATTTTTCAGATCGCTCTCAATATTGGAAGCGAACTCATGTGATGAAAATATTGCAGTGTCATCAGCAAAAATAGCTGCATCACAATTTCGCAAATCGGGGAAATCGGAAATATAAATATTATATAAAATAGGACTTAGGACAGACCCTTGGGCGACACCTGAAAAGAAAGATATTAAGTCCGAGACGCCACTATTGACATGAACTTTAAAACGACGACTAGCTAGAAAACTTTGGACTATTTTACAAATATAGGACGGAAAATTTAGGTTTATCATTTTGAAAATAAGGCCGTTGTGCCAAACAGTATCGAATGCTTTTTCGATGTCTAATAGTACCATTCCAGTCGATTTACCTACGGAGCGATTAATTTTCACGTGGTTACAAATCCTAAGTACTTGGTGCGAAGTATTATGATATTGCCTGAAGCCAAATTGCTCGTTAGGATATATATTGTTATCACAGATATGTTTGAGGATTTGTCCCTTTAGAACTTTTTCATATATTTTGCTGAGGCTACTCAGCAAACTTATCGGCCTATAACTTTCAGGACTTTCAGGTGGCTTGCCGGCTTTAAGCACAGGAACAACTTTGGCTAATTTCCAAGCATCAGGAAAATACTCCATTTTCAGTCAGGCATTGATAAGAAATGTTAAATATTTAATTTCAGAATTCGGCAAATGCTTGATGTATATGTTTCGAATAGAATCAATACAAACTTGATTGATAAAGGAAAGGCTGATATGTATTGTTGAAAGTTACAGCGGTGCAAATCTTAAGTTCTTAAGCTAAATATGACTTACACCACTAACTTTAACCATCTCACATAAAATTATTGTGGACCACGTAGACAAAGTTGCGGGTATCTGGTAGTACTTGCTGAAAGGAAAGGCACTACCCCGCCAGGCACTACCACGGCAGCGCATGGTACTGATCCTATACCGAGCAGAAATGTTCTGGTCAGAGCTATACAGATTCCGCTCGCAAGTTGGAACGTTGGTAGCATGACGGGTCGAAGTTACGAGCTGGAAGAGATGATGAATAGAAGGCGGGTGGATAACTTGTGTGTCCAAGAGACATTCTTGGACGTTAGGACAAAAGATAACAAGATGTTCTACTACGGAACGGATTCGGTATCATTCTTGCGGCAGAGCTACTTGATAACATCTTGAGCATTTTGAAGTCCAGCGACCATTTGATGTCTCTGAAACTACCATATTCAGTAAACAAAGCCGGCACCTGATCACTTACAGCAGTAGTGGAATTGAAACTCAGATTGACTACCATTTGGTAGCTAGTTTCATGAAGTCTCGGGTAAAAGATTGCAAAGTGATCTTGGAAGAGGCGATCGCTCAGCAACACAGTCTCCAGCTAACAAAAATTTTAATGAAGACACCGAAGAAAAGCAAACTAAAAAGGGACCCTGAGAAAATCAAGTGGTACAATCTGAACAAAGGAAAAGGCAAGGCTTGTGTTTTCGTGACGAAAAATTACCTCCCTCACACCATCAACGAAGCTGAGAATGAAGAGTGCAGAGCACAAAGTATGTGGGATTTCCTACAGCGAACTTGCTTAAAGAAGGCCAAATCATTGCTACTTACTAATTTAGAACCTTTAACCCCTCGGGGGCATATGGCGTCAATCACGACTGCGCGTCATCTTGTTCGGAGTTCTGCAATGCGTTTGAGCTGCCTCCAACTCATTTCTAAAGAGCTCGATTCCTCCTCAACTGTTCTACGCCACGTTTGCCTAGGGCGTCCAGCTATTTTGCCTGCCTGGGTGAGCGGATTCCACTGCATGGTGTATTTTGCAATGAAGTTGTTTTCGCGCTGTCGAGTGTGTCCAATTCACTGCCACTTTCTCTTTCGTATAGTAATGCTTATAGGTTCTTGGCCCGTTCTCGTATAAAGTTGGTCGTTGGAGCGCATCTCGGCCAAAAAATCCTCAAGATAATCCCTTAACATACGTTTACTAAGACTTGCAGCTTGTGTGTGTTAATGGTGTCCACCTTCCAAGTACTGCACCCATAAAGCAATACCGATTCTACGTTGGAGGGTAACAGTCGCAGCTTGGTTCTTAAGCTGATAACATTGCTTCTCCAGATTTTGGATAGCATTCCGAACGCAGCTTTAGCCTCCCCGATTCTGCCGCACACATCCAGTTCGGTGCCACCGCGATTAGCCGAGACCACACTTCCTAAATAAAGAAACTTATCGACTTTCTCGACTTCCTGTACGGCAATGTTAAGTTGAGCGCGAGTATTAGAAGTTCGCAGGGCTTTTGTTTTGGCTCTGTGTATTTTTAAACCCACTTTGTTTGCCTCAGCTTCTGGATTTTGGACCATCAAATGAAGATCCATTATCCGATATGAAAGAAGACACATATTGTCAGCATAATCTAGGTGTTTGAGGTAAAATCTCATAGCCCAGCGAATTATATAGTTGCCTTCCGTCAGTGCTGCACGGAATACATCGCTGATAACCCCCAAGAACAATAGTGACGACAGTATGCACCCTTGACGTACTCCACTTTGGACTTCAAAATCCACCAACACCTTACCATTGTGTAAGACGTGACACTTACCACCCTCGTATGTAGCCTCGATAATAGCTATATGTTTTACTGGGATGCCTACCCTGCGTAAAGCCAACCAGAAGACATCTCGATTCAAGCTGTCGAAATCCTTCTCGAAGTCGATAAACAGCAAATGTAGCGGAGACCTATATCCAACGCATTGTTCAATTATGATCCGTAAGGTGTTTATGTGGTCGATGCAGGAGGATCCAGCACGAAAGCCTGCCTATTCGACATCGAGAGTTGAATCTAAATGTTCCTTGATTCGCTCTAGAATTATTCTAGCGGTTATTTTGGCTACGGCTGGAAGAACGCAAATACCTCTCCAGTTTCCGCATTCTGTCAAGTATTCTATTTTTGGAAGCTTATGATCATCCTCCTTTTCCACTCCTGCGGAAATTGTACACTATCCCAAGCTCTCCGTATTAGCGGATGCAGCAAATCTGCCGATGTATTTGACGCCACTTGAAATAGTTCGACAGGGGTGCCATCATTACCCACCGTCTTGTTCTCCTTGAGGGACTTGATTGTTGTTATCATTTCGGTTTTACTTGGGGTGTGGTGCGAATTCGGAAATTCGTTGCTTCGAATTGCTCATTCGAATTCGAGATCATACCGCCATCAGAATGCATAGCAGAATGTTCGCTCCATCTAGTGAGCTGGTCCTCATCCGAGATCAGAAGGTTACCGTCTAGGCTCTTCACTGTGTGTTGTTTAGAGCTCCGATCATAAGTCAGCTCCTTAGTGATGTTATAAACAGTCCTACTGTCAGACCTGCTCGCTGCTGCTTCAGCCCTTGAAGCCAGTGAGTTGATGTGCTGACGTTTGTCACGCCTCACAATACGCTGCTCGATTCTCTCTACTGCTGGGGGTGCTGCAATCCGACACTTGATTGTCTGCATATAGCCATGTGCGATGGTATATCTGCCTTTTACCTTCATAGGTGCGCGCCCCAGCCGTAAAAGCATTTTTCACAGTATTGAAATCGTCATCCATGCTCTCCTGCATTGTTCTACTGACTGCTTCTGCTTCTAAGGCAAGGTGGACCCTAAACTGTTGGCGCACTTAGGGAGCCTTGAGCCTGTCGATATTAAACCTGGTGATATTAAGTAAGTTTGAGCCGTTGCTCTTTTGACGGATGCAGTACGAAGGCGTATATGAGCTAACAAGAGATGGTGATCACATTCTAGTCCGATGTCAGCTCCACGTCTGTTTCGGATGTCCAAGAGACAATTTCTAAAGCGACGGCTGTTCGCAATGTGGTCGATCTGGTTGGATGTTTGCTGCCTGTCAGTAGAGACCCAACTGATCTTTTTTCGGGTGTTGTGTTTAAACATGGTACCTCCAATGACTAAGCAGTTGGTATTGCAGAATCCCACAAACCGCTCACCGTTATCATTACGGTCTCCAAGGCCGTGAATTCCCATCATGTGTTTAAGCATAGTGTTGTCGTTACCATAACGATGTCCCCATTAGGCATTTGGTTGTAGACGGCGCCTAACTGGCTATAAAAAATTGTCCTTTTCATCATCAGTCGTGTCTAGAGTCGGAGCATAGCACTGTACGATGGTCATTTTTCTTACTCTATTGTGGAACCTAGCCGTCAATATCCGGTCACTGTGAGGTATCCAAGACATGAGGTTTCCACGTGCTGCTGGAGTTAGTACCAGCCCCACTCCAGACGTCCGTGCACTTCCAGCTAGGTTACTAGAGTAGAGCATGATAGTGCTTTTTGTTGGGGAAATGTATTCCCCACCATCGAACCATCTTATCCCGCTCAGACATAAGATGTCTATTTTATAGCGTGCGAATTCTTGTTCCATTTGGAGGAATCTGGCGTTATATGGGCCTTCTTGGAGTGAGTCCAGGAGGATCTTAGCGTCTTAACGAAAGCGGCTTTCAAAGCTCGGTTAAATTGCCCCTTTAATAATAGAGACGAAAAAGCTCGCCTCGGAAGTATAATATAGGTGTTGCAAGAAACAAGCAAGGAAGAAGTGCCCTCAACTTCAAGGAGAGAGTACCGAGGGCCTCTATCGGGAGCTAGAGAAAATATTTTCTCCGGTTGCTGATGCAAAGAAGGAAGAATGCTCAGGAGATTCGTTCGCCAAAGTTCATGGCCAGCTTCTTGTGTATGACGACAAAATTCTGCAGAAGTGGCAGCAGTATTGTGAACGACTTTTTTATGAACAGTTTCCCCAGCTATTCTTTCTAACAGCCACCCCTGTCTGTGAAGGATTACCCGATATTACAGTCGAAGAAGTTAGTGAGGCGGTAAAATACTCCAAAAAACGAAAAGCGATTGCGTCAGACGAGATGCCATCTGAGTTCTGAAAAAAGATGGAAGACATCGGGTTTAGATGGCTCAGAATTCTCATCTCCAAATTTATGAGAGGTGATCCAATGCCGAATTAATGCAGGGAAAGCTACTTTCTCCCTGTATACACGATACTGTGATAACTACCGTTCGATCAAGCTGATGTCACACACCATGAACATCGTTGAACGGGTATTAGGTAGCTGACTGCGAAAAATAATACTTACTTACTTAGGTGGCGCTACAGTTCGGGGTGAACCTGGGCCTCAGCCAACAAGCCTCTCCATTTAGCTCGGTCTTTAGCTAATTGCCTCCAGTTGCGCACTCCAAGTTGGTCGAGGTCCCCTTGAACTTGTGCGCGCCACCTACGGCGATGATTCCCTCTACTGCGTCGTCCCTCTGGGTTAGATTCGAAGACTCTGCGGGCCGGAGCGTTGGTGTCCATTCGCTCTACATGTCCTAGCCATCTCAGACGTCCAATATGCAATATGTTTTTTTGACTAGGTCGATGTCGCTGTACAGCTCGTATAGTTCGTGATTGAATCTTCTCCTCCAAAACCCGTCAACACAAACGGGACCGAAAATCTTACGAAGAATTTTTCTCTCGAAGCGACCAAGGATATCTTCATCCTCTTTTAATAAAGTCCATGTTTCAGCGCCGTAAAGCAGGACTGGGATGATCAAGGTCTTATATAGAGTCTCCTTAGTTGTTCGAGATAGGGCTTTACTGTTGAATTGCCTTATAAGCCCACAAAAACAGCGATTGGCAAGAGTTATTCTTCGATTGATTTCTACGCTGATTTTGTTAGAAGTATTTATAGCAGAGCCAAGGTAGACAAAGTCCCTTACTACCTCGAAGTTATAGCTGCCCACGGTGACGTTTTGTCCAATTCGTCGATGTTGGTTTTCCCTTCTAGTTGACAGCATATACTTGGTTTTGCCCTCGTTTATCGCTAAACCCATTTTGGCCGCTTCCGCCTCAATGCTTGCAAAAGCACCGGTGACAGCCCGCTGAGATCTTCCGATAATGTCAATATCGTCGGCGTATGCAAGCAGTTGTACAGACTTGTAATAGATTGTGCCTCCAGTGTTGGCTTGTGAGTTTCGCACAATCCGTTCAAGTACAATATTAAAGAAGTCACATGACAGCGCGTCACCTTGCCTAAAACCTTTTTTGTCATCAAAGGTCTCGGTGAGATCATTACCGACCTTGATGGAGCAGCGAGCGTTCTCTATCGTCAGCTTGCACAGACGGACAAGTTTGGCAGGGATGTCAAAACTAGACATGGGTCTATAAGGCTCTTCTCTATAGATGCCTTGAAATCGATAAAGAGGTGGTGAGTATCGATCTGGAATTCTTGGATTTTCTCCAGGATCCGCCGAAGTGTGAAGATTTGGTCGATGGTGGACTTTCCTGGCCTGAAACCGCACTGATAGGGTCCAATCAGGCTGTTGATAAAGGGTTTCAGGCGTTCACACAATATCGCAGAAAAGATCTTGTATGCGATATTGAGGAGACTGATGCCTCTATAATTGGCGCAGTTGAGGGGGTCTCCTTTCTTGTGGATCGGGCAAACGATGCTGAGATTCCATTCATCAGGCATACACTCGTCTGACCAAATATTAGAAATGAGTTGGTGTATGCACTCTACCAATTCATCCCCAGCTGCCTTGAAAAGTTCGGCCGGTAAGCCGTCAGGTCCAGCAGCCTTGTATGAAAAATAATACGGCTATCTGATAATCAGTGCGGATTTGTCGCGGGTAAATCAACCACAGATGCAATCAAAAGTATAAGGATCATAATGGAAAAACATCGTGATTCCTTAAGGGATTTACATATTGCATTGGCTGACTTTGAAAAAGCATTCGACAAACAACCGCGAGATCTGATATTGGTGGCGCTAAGACATTGAGGGTTTCCAGAAACATATGTACAGATGATCATGGACATGTACGAATGAACAAAGACAGGAGTAAGATGCCCCGCTGGAGTAATCGAAGAGTTTCCAATCAAAGTCGGGGTGCACCAGGGAAGCGTTTTAAGTCCTTGACTCTTTATTACGGTCCTTGACTATCTGCTTGAGGGTAAAGTTACGGACCCCAAAGTACATCAGTTATTGTTTGCTGACGATAGAACCATCATAAATGAGGATCCTACATTCCTGGAACGAGCACTTGATGTGTGGGTGGACGTTTGAAGGGAAATGGGTATCGTATTAGTTCAAAAAAGACAGAGTACTTGTGCTGCCCGTTCTCTGATCCACTCTCATATGGTTCACAATGTTGGACGATGTACAGAAAGTATGAGAGTAAATTAATCAAATCAAGGAAACCACCTTACGAAAAATATAGCGCAACCGGCTCAGCTGGTATTGCCACGTTCAAAGAAGAGATCATTTGAACCCTGTTAAAAAGGCAATATCAATGAACGTTCCAAAGACATCGCGAGGCAGGAAAGGCAGGCCTATAAACGCCTGGATCGCACAAATGCGACGACATCGCCATGTCATTGACTTCAGTAACCGAGTGATCCAAAATCGGGAGGCCTGCCGATATTTTCTGAGGTTAAATAGTGAAGTGAAATGGTTTTGATCCCTTATTTTCGGATCATAACCTCGCCGAAATAGAAAGAAGAAGATCAGCGTTAGAAAGACTATCCAAAACGATAGTGTGTGATAATGTCAAATCATTTCAAGTGAGTTCCAGTACTTTTTCCCATATCACGCAATTCGGGAAATGATCTCAGCATCTTTAAACCTTGCGTCATACTGTGCAGCGGAGAAGATGATTCGTACTTTGCAGATGGTCCTTCTTAAAAATATGGAGGACAATAGGTATTTAGTCCAGCCGTCTTTTACTTGCTAGAGAGTCACCTTTGAGGAATCAAGGAGGGGAGTTTACAAATTCGAAAATTCTTACGTAGTCAGTGTTCAGCCTCCAAACCGTGAAACTTCGTTTTTCCATCTTTTACCCAGTAAACTCCGTACCAGTCGAGTCAAAGGTTACCAAAAAAACCTGTGGGAGATCTGAGCGTGTACGGAGTAAGCAGGTCAGATGGTTTCCAAGTTAAATAGGAGGGTAATTGATGCACCCTTTAAGACTGCATCAAATGCAGTTGTATCCGTAGTCAAACCCATAAAAAGAAAACGGATATTGTTTTATAATGAGATAATGAGACTAGAAATATCCGTGATCATCACTTCTTTTCCCTACCAAATTATAAGACTATTTATAGGTTTTTTTTTTATAGATCACTTGTGAATCAAAAGTTGATTCATCAAGATCGAAAGTTATATCAGTATGCATGTAAGGTAAATATTTACTACGAATGGTAAATTTTGCACGCGCATGCATAAGCGACAAGCTCGGCATCATCATAAGTAACACTTGCTTAGTCTGGTGGTAAAGCGATCAGTGATGTTGAAGCATCGTACAGAGCACAAAATATTCAGAGCTGAATTCTATGACTTTTGGATAGAAACGATAAATCACTTACAATCTGCTATTGTCCATTGCCCATACATGTGATGAATTTGAAGTATTTTGACTAAGTTGCTGCATAGTTCGCGGTTGTATACTCTTATCCGCAATACGACAATACAAAATGAACATCGATTGACGAAGCTTCCTTGATGGAATCATTGGCTTAAAGTTGGACTTGTATGAGCTGCTTCAATATACGAGTATTTCGGCTTAAGAATGCAAGGATTTCTCACACTTTTATTCAATGTCTACAAATAGATGGTAAGAATTCATCCAGGCGGTTAGCCATCAGTAGAGCGTGCATACGATAAGCAGACGGAGAAGCAGACAGACAAGATCGAGAGAGCTGCTCGCTCTATCATAGTGATATCAAGTTTGATCAAAATCCTGAAATCGAAATTATGTATTATATAAGAAAAGAAAAAAACAAACGATATACTCTATGAATATTCCGCAGTGTTAGCTGTAGTTTTTCCGAATAGATTTTCTCAAATATCTTTTCGTATATGTATAGTATTTGATGTAGTTATCACAGACGCTGATCAGTAGAAATGCGGCGGAGTGGGAGGGTTATGATCCCTTATTTTCGGATCATAACCTCGCTTATAAAAGCAAGAAGAAGATCAAAGACGCTGATACCTCTTCTTCTTCTTCCTTTTTCAGCCAGGTTATGATCCGAAAACAGGGGATCATAATCCTCCCATTTCACGGCATTTCTACTGATCCGCATGTGGGGTTCGCCTATTTGACCTCAGAAAATATCGACAGGCCTGCCGATTTTGGATCACTCAGTTTACTGAGGCCAATGAAATGCCGATGTCGTCGCATATGTGTGATCCAGACGTTTATAGGCCTACCTCTCCTGCCTCGCGATGTCACAGACGCTGATACGATCAAATTAAAATTGAAACCGGAAATGTTGCTATATTTTCAACGACAGTATTATCAAAATTACTTCCGAGATCAAAATATTGAGTAATAAAACGATAAATTAGTTGACCTGGACATTTTATATTTACTCACTACAGACTTTCTTTTATATTTTTGAATGTTACAAACTACATACAAATGTGTGTACATATATCTTGAAAATAATATCTTAATTTAACATTACGTAGCCCTTAGAAACATTACCACAGCCGAAGTAGCTAACTCATGGTGCAAATCATTTTTACTTCAGTGATTGAGATTCGCGTCGCACTTTGGCGCATGAAATTCTATTTATTGATTTCCAAATTAATAATATACCAATCGTTAGTAAATGACGGTACATGTAAGAAATTCTTTTCACTGAAGTTAATATCTTCATAAATAATACTGCGTAACAAGAAAAATATCAGCACCCACTCAGGCGTATACGCAATATTTTCTGTTATGTATCATAAAACAAGATCTTAAGATATGCTTTGTTTGTCTTTATACAAAGAATATTACATCCATTACAGGATGGTAAACGACTTACAAAGGCCTCGTAGGAGCAGCATCTCCCGATTGGTGTTGGTCCGCTAAATAAAGAGAAAGAGCCACTGCAGCCGAACAACTTGCAGCTCTGTCAGTAAGTCCTACTTCCACCTCCTCGTGGTGCCATCTGGGAATTTCTCTGGAAATTGCGAACGAAAGAGGACGAATGGCGAGCCCCCTGCACAAAAAAAGGATAAGTGTCGGTTGGTCTGGTTGTCAAACGGTAGTGCATGCGATCATATGAAAACACAAGCGTTTTCACTCAGCTGAGGCCTACCAACTCCTACTCTCAACCACCACGCGGTGACAGCCGGGTGCCTAGTACCTTAATCCAAGAAATGGGTAACCAACCCCGTTTGGCGGATTCTTGGTGGCAGCAGATGAGAGAGGGGGGGAAGAGTGCTTTTCTCACTAGAGCACTTCTTCCTGTTCCAGGCGGCAGCGGACGAATTCCCTAGACGGAGTCAACGGTGGCGTCTATAGTTCCAGTTAGGTTGAACTTAGTGAATACCTTGCGCGAGCTGCTTCGACGTATTCGGATCACAGGTCGGTAAGGAATTTCCAATGTTGGTCAGGACATTGGAATAGAGATGGTGGCGGAGGAGCTCTTAATGGGCCAACGGCAGCGCTCATACTTCCGTAGTGGATTACTGGCACCGGTGTACCCGGCCCCTCGTCCTAGGGGAATAATTAAGGAACTGGCCCTCCAGGTTGGGGGTTGTGCCGTCGGGGTAACTTCCCTACCACGTAAAAAACGCATGGTTCCGAAACAACCAAAAGCCTCGGATAAGGATGACCCAACTAATGACGACCCCAGCAAACGAAATAAGGACAACGACCTTCGGATCTGTACGTGGAATGTTCTGTCCCTTTACAGACCACGTGCAGCCGAACAACTAGCAGAGGCCCTAGACTGCTATAAAGCAGATATTACTGCCATCCAGGAAGTGCGATGGGATGGGCCAGGCAAAAAGAGGATGAAAAACTGTGACATCTACTACGGTGATTGCTACAGAGGCAACAGGCAACGCTTATTCGGATGCGGATTTGTCATACGCGGCAGACTTAGGCAAGAAGTCTTAAGCTTCCGACACGTGAGCGAGCGTATTATGACTATCCGGATCAAGGCTAAATTCGCTAACATAAGCCTAATATGTGTTCATGCCCCCACAGAAGAAAAGGACCCTGCCTCCAAAGAGTGTTTCTACGAGCTCCTCGACAAAACATACGAGCAATGTCCTAAATACGACGCTAAGATCGTATTGGGCGATTTTAACGCCAAAATAGGAAAGGAGGACGTCTTCGGTAGAGCAGTCGGTAAGCATAGCCTACACGACACCACGTCTGATAACGGACTAAGGCTAATTGATTTCGCTGTGGAGCGAAATGTCACCATAGCAAGCACATGGTTTCCTCATCTCGATATTCATAAGCAGACATGGCGGTCCAATGATCATGTCACGATCAACCAAATTGATCATATTGCGATCGACGCAAGGCATGCCTCCAGTATTCTGGATGTCCGGACCTTCCGAGCGGCCAACATAGACTCGGATCATTACCTTGTTGTAGCCAAGGTACGAATGCGGATATCCCAATCTGAGCAACAAAGAAGAATTACTGTGAGAAAATTTAACGTCGAAAAGCTACAATCGCAAAAGACCAGACCGCCAGACTCTTCGCTGAACGCGTATCCCGAAATCTCTCAATCACCCCTATACCGCCAGCATCAAGTGCCGAAGACCAGTGGCAACGCTGCCAACATGCCATCAGAAACGCCGCGACTGATGTGCTGGGTCTCGCTCGCCCACCACCGCGAAACCCCTGGTTTGACGAAGAATGCCGGCGAGTGCATGCAGCAAAACAAGAGGCATACAAAGCGGCGCTGCAAAGGAAGACGAGAGCTGCTCGTGAGCTCTACGAGCAAAAGAGACGGGAAGAACATCGGCTTCTCCAAAAGAAGAAGAAAGAGCATGAGAAGCGCGCGTTTGAGAATATCGAGAGTCTATACTCCAGGAACAATGTACGGAAGTTTTACCAAAAGGTAAAAAGAACGTGTCAGAGAAGTAATACCCGTACAGAAACCTGTAGAGATGAGAATGGAAACCTCGTAGTAGAATCACAGTCGGTGCTGAGAATATGGAAAAACTACTTCTGCAGACTGTATAACGGCGACGAAGACCAACATCCCGCTGTCAGGCAGAATGAACCATTCAACATGGACGATGATAGTCAAAATTTCCGTCCACCTGACCAAAACGAAGTGAGGATAGCAATATCCAAGCTAAAATCGAACAAGGCTGCTGGACCTGACGGTTTACCGGCCGAACTTTTCAAGGCAGCTGGGGATGAATTGGTAGAGTGCATACACCAACTCATTTCTAATATTTGGTCAGAGGAGTGTATGCCTGATGAATGGAATCTCAGCATCGTTTGCCCGATCCACAAGAAAGGAGACCCCCTCAACTGCGCCAATTATAGAGGCATCAGTCTCCTCAACATCGCGTACAAGATCTTTTCTGCGATATTGTGTGAACGCCTGAAACCTTTTATCAACAGCCTGATTGGACCCTATCAGTGCGGTTTCAGGCCAGGAAAGTCCACCATCGATCAAATCTTCACACTTCGGCAGATCCTGGAGAAAACCCAAGAATTCCAAATCGATACTCACCACCTCTTTATCGATTTCAAGGCCGCCTATGACAGCATCTATAGAGAAGAGCTTTATAGAGCCATGTCTAGTTTTGACATCCCTGCCAAACTTGTCCGCCTGTGCAGGCTGACGATGGAGAACGCTCGCTGCTCCATCAAGGTCGGTAATGACCTCACTGAGACCTTTGATGTCAAAAAAGGCTTTAGACAAGGTGACGCGCTGTCATGTGACTTCTTCAATATTGTACTTGAACGGATTGTGCGGAACTCACAAGCCAATACCGGAGGCACAATCTATTACAAGTCTGTACAACTGCTTGCATACGCCGACGATATAGACATTTTCGGAAGATCTCAGCGGGCTGTCACCGGTGCTTTTGCAAGCATTGAGGCGGAAGCGGCCAAAATGGGTTTGGCGATAAACGAGGGAAAAACCAAGTATATGCTGTCAACTAGAAGGGAAAACCAACATCGACGAATGGGACAAAACGTCACCGTGGGCAGCTATAACTTCGAGGTAGTAAGGGACTTTGTCTACCTTGGCTCTGCTATAAATTCAGCAAACAAAATCAGCGCAGAAATCAATCGAAGAATAACTCTTGCCAATCGCTGTTTTTTTGGGCTTATAAGGCAATTCAACAGTAAAGCCCTATCTCGAGTAACTAAGGAGACTCTATATAAGACCTTGATCATCCCAGTCCTGCTTTACGGCGCTGAAACATGGACTTTATTAAAAGAGGATGAAGATATCCTTGGTCGCTTCGAGAGAAAAATTCTTCGTAAGATTTTCGGTCCCGTTTGCGTTGACGGGTTTTGGAGGAGAAGATTCAATCACGAACTATACGAGCTGTACAGCGACATCGACCTAGTCAAAAAACTGCGTATTGGACGTCTGAGATGGCTAGGACATGTAGAGCGAATGGACACCAACGCTCCGGCCCGCAGAGTCTTCGAATCTAACCCGGAGGGACGACGCAGTAGAGGGAATTATCGCCGTAGGTGGCGCGCACAAGTTCAAGGGGACCTCGACCAACTTGGAGTGCGCAACTGGAGGCAATTAGCTAAAGACCGAGCTAAATGGAGAGGCTTGTTGGTTGAGGCCCAGGTTCACCCCGAACTGTAGCGCCACCTAAGTAAGTAAGTAAGTCGGTTGGTCTGTGGCCCAGCGAGCCGCAATCGCAAAAAAAAAATCGTGCCCCGAAACGAAAACCAGCGCCGCGGATACGGACGGATAATTTGATGACGACCTTTGGCTATCAAACATGGACAACGATTGGATTCTGGAACGTTAAGACCCTTCTAGATTCACTCCAAGAAGGGCCATATAACGCCAGATTCCTCCAAATGGAACGATAATTCGCGCGTTATAAAATAGACATCTTAGGGATGAGCGAGATAAGATGGTTCGATGCTGGGGAATACATCTCCCCAACAAAAGCACTATCATGATCTACTCTAGTAAACTACCTGGAAGCGCATGGACGCCCGGAGTAGGGCTGGTACTAACTCCAGAAGCACGAGGAAGCCTCATATCTTGGATACCTCACAGTGACCGGATATTGACTTCTAGGTTCCACAGTAGAGTAAGAAAAATTATCATCATACAGTGCTATGCTCGGACTCTAGACACGACTGATAATGAAAAGGCAATTTTTATAGCCAGTAAGGTGCCTAATGGAGACACCATAATGGTGGTGGGGGATCTCAATGCCAAGGTAGGTAGCACCAACACTATGCTTAAACATGTGATGGGAGTTCACGGCGTGGGAGACCGTAATGATAACGGTGAGCTGTTTTTGGACTTCTGCAATACCAACCGCTTAGTCATTGGAGGTACCCGGTTTAAGCATAACAACTGACACAAGATCAGTTGGACCTCTACTGACAGGTAGCGAACATCCAACCAGATGGACCACATTGCGATCAGTCGCCGCCGCTTTAGAAATTGTCTCATAAGTGCGCCAACAGTTCAGGAACCATCTTGCCTTAGAAGCAGAAGCAATCAGCAGAGCAATGCAGGAGGGCATGGATGACGACTTTTATGCTGTGAAAAATGCTTTTACGGCTAGAGCATGCACCTATGTCGGTTAAAGGCAGAAAAACTATCGCACATGGCTATCCGCTGACACCTGCAGATGGATTGATGAGCGTACAGCAATCAAGGGTCGGATTGCAGCACCCTCAGCAGCAGAGAGAACCGAGCTTGAAACCCAATACCGTGCGAAGAAGAAAGAGGTGCAGCGTAGTGTGAGACGTGACATACGTCAGCACATCAATTCACTGGCTTCAAGGGCTGAAGAAGCAGCGAGCAAGTCTGACAGTAGGACTGTTTATAGCATCACTAAGGAGCTGTCTGATCGTCGGAGCTCCAAACAACACATACTGAAGAGCCTAGACGGTAACCTTCTGATCTCGGACGAGGACCAGCTCACTAGATGGAGAGAACATTTTGCTACGATGGCGGTATGATCTCGAATTCGAATGAGCAGTTCGAAGCAACAAATTACCGAATTCGCACCGTACCTCCCAGCAAAACCGAAATAATAATAACAACAATCAAGTCCCTCAAGGAGAACAAGACGGTGGGTATTGATGGCATCCCTGTCGAACTATCCCAAGCGGCGCCAAGTACATCGGCAGATCTGCTGCACCCTCTTATACGGAGAGCCTGGGATAGTGATGATTAAACTTCCGAAAAAGGGAAACTAGAGAGGTATTTGCGTTCTTCCAGCCGTGGCCAAAATAACAGCTAGAATAATTCTGGAACGAATCAAGGGGCATTTAGATTCAACTCTCGACGTCGAACAGGTAGGCTTTCGTGCCGGATCCTCCTGCATCGACCACATAAACACCTTACGGATCATAATTGAACAATGCGTTGAGTTCAGGTCTCCGCTACATTTGCTGTTTATCGACTTCGAGAAGGGTTTCGACAGCTTGAATCGAGATGTCTTCTGGTTGGCTTTGCGCAGGGTAGGCTTATAGATATTATCAAGGCTACATACGAGGGCGGTAAGTGTCACGTCTTACACAATGGTAAGGTGTCGGTGGATTACGAAGTCCAAAGTGGAGTACGTCAAGGGTGCATACTGTCGCCACTATTGTTCTTGGTGAATATCAGCGATGTACTCCGTGCAGCATTAATGGAAAGTAATTGTGTAATTCGTTGGACTATGACATCTTACCTTAAACACCTAGATTATGCTGACGATGTTTGTCTACTTTCACATTGGATAATGGATCTTCATTTGATGGTCCAAAATCTAGAAGCTGAGGCAAGCAAAGTGGGTTTAAAAATAAACAGAGCCAAAACAAAAGCCCTGAGCACTTCTGATAATCCCGCTTAACTTAACATTGCCGTACAGGAAGTCGAGAAAGTTGATAACTTTCTTTAGTTAGGAAGTGTGGTCTCGGCTAATCGCAGTGGCACCGAAGTGCTGTGTTCGGAATGCTATCCAAAATGTGGAGAAGCAATGTTATCAGCTTAAGAACTAAGCTGCGACTGTTCCGTTCCAACGTAGAATCGGTGCTGCTTTATGGGTGCAGTACTTGGAAAGTGGACACCATTAACACACGCAGCTGCAAGTCTTCGTAAACAAATGTTAAGGATCATCTGGAGGATGATGGCCGAACCGCATCTCCAACGAACTTTATACGAGAATGGGCCAAGAACCTATAAGCATTACTAAACAAAGGAGAAAGTGGCAGTGGATTGGATACACCCTACGGCGCGAAGACAACTTCATTGCGAAATACGCCATGCAGTGGAATCCACTCACAGAGGCATGCAAAATAGTGGGACGCTCTAGGCAAATGTGGCGCACAGCCTTTGAGGGGGAAACGAGCTCTATAGGAATGATTTGAAGGCAGGTCAAACGCGTTACAGAACTCCGAACAAGATAGCGCGCAGGCGTGGTTGACGCCTTATGCCTCGGAGGGGTTAAAGGATCTAAGTAAGTAAGTAAAGAACATTACTGCATATAACCAGCGCCAACTTTACGGAACACCCTGTACAGACGAATTGGTCGATATCTAAATGTAAGCAAAATACATGGTATGTGAAGAGGTTATTGTAACTCAAAAGTGTTTTGGTTATAAAGATCGACTTAGCCCGATGTTATGTAATGAGCAAAACTTTGTTTGTGGAACATCTCTTTGATATAATTTCTTTTGCTCCATTTTTTCGAGCTAGCTACAGCAGTAAGCATAAATAAAATAATATCGCTGCTATTTACAGTCCTCCAAAACTTTCAATCAAAAAAGAAGAATATTTATATTATTGACTTTTTTTAAAAACTAGGTAACAGATGCATAATAGTTGGTGATTTTAATGCAAAAACATTAAACTGAGGTTCCATATTAGCATCAATGAGACGAAGAGAACTTATGCTGCATTTCAAAAACATCAGTGCAAAACTCTCTCGACTGCAAAGCCCACGTACTGGCCTACAGACAAAAATAAGATACCAGATCTAATTGATTTTTACATAATTAAAAATTTGTCGAGCAGCTACCTACAATAAATTAATTTGAGTATCTGAGCTCTGACCATTCACCTATAATTCTCCAAATGAGTAATGAGTACTAGTTTCCTTCCAGTTTAGTTTGGAATCTAGAATTACGCGCAGATACAGGGCTGAACTTGAGATGCTTAGTTCAATGCCACCGATATTTGGGAGTCTGAAGGTAGGAAATGATCTCCTCTTAGTGAAAAGAACTACATCCTTCTTTGAAGGACTCACTCCCAGCTTTTTGTTGCTCACCGAGTTATCCACTAGTTGTAGCGCGAAATTGAGCTTTTCACTTAGGACTGGAGGAAATTGCTCCGTAACTAGGATAACGACATCGTCCGCATAGGCCGTCACGTTGAAGCCGTTTTCCCTCAGTATTATCAAGATCTCGTCCACCACAAGGAGCCATATTAGCGGGGACAGGACTTCACCTTGGGGTGTTCGTCTGCAGTCTGCAGACCCTTCTCCGAATGGTTACATCTCCTTGCGTTGAAAATATAACACTTGATTGAAGCACCTGTGCAATCCAGTTGCAGAGGCTGGTGTTGCGATGAGCTCTGTGCAGACTATTCAGGATCGCGTCAGAGCTTACGTTGTTGAACGCCCCTTCAATGTCTAGGAACGCCCCAAGAGTAAAGTCCTTGTAGTGGAGGGATCTTTCCATGCTCGATACGACCCGGTGGAGGACCGTATCTACCGATCTGCCGCAGATGTATGCATGTTGTGATTTAGATAGGTAATCATCGCCGATCACATTTCTTATACATACATCAGCATAAAAGACGACGACATCAGCATTTGCGTTTGTGTGGCTCTCTTTCTCTGCTTTGGGAATGAGTACAACGCTCACCTCCCGCATTCTTTAGAAACATAACCTAGCTTAAGACATCCTGTGAAGATACGCTTGACCCATGGAATATCAATATCCACTGACTCTTGCGCATCACAGGTCGAATTTTATCCATTCCTGGTGCCTTATATGGAGCGAATGATTTAACTGCATAGGCTATCTTGTCATAATGAATTGAACTTAGTGAATACCTTGCGCGAGCTGATTCGACGTATTCAGATCACAGGTCGGTAAGGAATTTCCAATGTTGGTCAGGACCTTGGAATAGAGATGGTGGCGGGGAAGCCTCTAATGGGCCAACGGCAGCGCTCATACTCCCGTAGTGGACTACTGGCACCGGTGTACCCGGCCCCTCGTCCTAGCGGAATAATTAAGGAACTGGCCCTCCAGGTCGGGGGTTATGCCGTCGGGGTAACTTCCCTACCACGTAAAAAACCTATAGTTTCGAAACAGCCAAATGCCTCGGATCAGGACGAATCAATCCCAGCAAACGAAATAAGGACAACGACCTTCGGATCTGTACGTGGAATGTTCTGTCCCTTTACAGACCACGTGCAGCCGAACAACTAGCAGAGGCCCTAGACTGCTATAAAGCAGATATTACTGCCATCCAGGAAGTGCGATGGGATGGGCCGGGCAAAAAGAGGATGAAAAACTGTGACATCTACTATGGTGATTGCTACAAAGGCAACAGGCAACGCTTATTCGGATGCGGATTTGTTATACGCGGCAGAATTAGGCAAGAAGTCTTAAGCTTCCGACATGTGAGCGAGTGTAATATGATTATCCGGATTAAGGCTAAATTCGCTAACATAAGCCTAATATGTGTTCATGCCCCCACGGACGAAAAGGACCCTGCCAGAAAAGAGTGTTTCTACGAACTCCTCGACAAAACATACGATCAATGTCCTAAATACGACATTAAATTCGTATTGGGGGATTTTAACGCCAAAATAGGAAAGGGGAACGACTTTGATAGGGCAGTCGGTAAGCATAGCCTACACGACACCACGTCTGATAACGGACTAAGGCTAATTGATTTCGCTGTGGAGCGAAATGCCACAATATCAAGCACATGGTTTCCTCATCTCGACATTCAAAAGCAGACACGGCGGTCCAATGATCATGTAACGATCAACTAAGTTGATCATATTGCGATCGACGCAAGGCATGCCTCCAGTATTCTGGATGTCCGGACCTTCCGAGCGGCCAACATAGACTCGGATCATTACCTTGTTGTAGCCGAGGTACGAATGCGGATATCCCAAACTGAGCAAAGAAGAATCACTGTGAGAAAATGTAACGTCGAAAAGCTACAATCGCAAAAGATCGCCAGACTCTTCGCTGATCGCGTATCCCGAAATCTCTCAATCACCCCTATGCCGCCAGCATCAAGTGCCGAAGACCAATGGCAACGCTGCCAACATGCCATCAGAAACGCTGCGACTGGTGTGATGTGTCTCGCTCGCCCACCACCGCGAAACCCCTGGTTTGACGAAAAATACCGGCGAGTGCATGCAGCAAAACAAGAGGCATACAAAGCGGCGCTGCAAACGAAGACGACCGCTGCTCGCAAGCTCTAAGAGCAAAGGAGTCGGGAAGAACATCGGCTTCTCCAGAAAAAGAAGGAAAAACATGAGAAGCGCGCGTTTGAGAATATCGAGAGTTTATACTCCAGGAACAATGTACGGAAGTCTTACCGAAAGGTAAAAAGAACGTATCAGAAGCAATGCCCGTACAGAAACCTGTAGAGATGAGAATGGAAACCTCGTAGTAGAATCACAGTCGGTGCTGAGAATATGGAAAAACTACTTCTGCAGACTGTATAACGGCGACGAAGACCAACATCCTGCTGTCAGGCAGAATGAACCATTCAACATAGACGATGATAGTCAAAATTTCCGTCTACCAGACCAAAACGAAGTGAGGATAGCAATATCCAAGCTAAAATCCAACAAAGCTGCTGAACCTGACGGCTTACCGGCCAAACTTTTCAAGGCAGCTGGGGATGAATTGGTAGAGTGCATACACCAACTCACCTCTAAGATTTGGTCAGACGAGTGTATGCCTGATGAATGGAATCTCAGCATCGTTTGCCCGATCCACAAGAAAGGAGAACCCCTCAACTGCGCCAATTATAGAGGCATCAGTCTCCTCAACATCGCAAACAAGATCTTTTCTGCGGTATTGTGTGAACGCCTGAAACCTTTTATGAACAGCCTGATTAGACCCTATCAGTGCAGTTTCAGGCCACGAAAGTCCACCATCGACCAAATCTTCACACTTCGGCAGATCCTGGAGAAAATCCAAGAATTCCAGATCGATACTCGCCACCTCTTTATCGATTTCAAGGCATCTATAGAGAAGAGCCTTATAGACCCATGTCTAGTTTTGACATCCCTGCCAAACTTGTCCGTCTGTGCAAGCTGACGATAGAGAACGCTCGCTGCTCTATCAAGGTCGGTAATGACCTCACCGAGACCTTTGATGTCAAAAAAGGCTTTAGACAAGGTGACGCGCTGTCATGTGACTTCTTCAATATTGTACTTGAACGGATTGTGCGAAACTCACAACCCAACACTGGAGGCACAATCTATCACAAGTCTGTACAACTGCTTGAATACGCCGACGATATTGACATTATCGGAAGAACTCAGCGGGCTGTCACCGGTGCGTTTGCAAGCATTGAGGCGGAAGCGGCCAAAATGGGTTTAGCGATAAAAGAGGGCAAAACCAAGTATATGCTGTCAACAAAAAGAGAAAACCAACACCGACGAATTGGACAGAACGTCATAGTGGGCAGCTATAATTTCGAGGTAGTAAGGGACTTTGTCTACCTTGGCTCTGCTCTAAACTCGAAAAACAAGATCAGCACAGAAATCAAGCGAAGAATAACTCTAACCAATCGATGTTGTTTTGGGCTTATAAGGTAATTCAACAGTAAAGCCCTATCTCGAACAACTAAGGAAACTCTGTGTAAGACCCTTTCTTTTCCTAAAGTAGGTGAAAAATCTTCCATAGACACTATGAGAATAGCAAGCGCGTGCTCATAGTACTGTCAGATTCTTACTGCCTAAAAAAACACCACCCTTCGATATGAATTTGTTAGATATCGCAACTTAGTATTAACTTATCGGGCAATTTTTCTATCATGAAATAAAAACGTTTGGCAGGTTACTTTCCACTGAAAGATCCTGCATATTCCGCAATCTAGAGGCGGTTAATCATTATCTCGAGAGTCGAAAGGTTTCGTCCTTTGTAGTCGGCGCAGTAAATTGCTCTCATCCAAAATTTGTAGGACTGTATTGTTGACATGTCCGATTAGTCGGTTTCTATGCTTTCTCGCGAAGCTTCTAGTTTCAGCTTCGATTGTCGGAATTCCGAGATCCCTGTGGATATCGTCGTTTCTATTATACCACGGTGCTTGGATAATTTCTCTTAGCACTTTATTTTGAAAAGTTTGTAACATATTTGCATTTGCTTTCTTGCTACAACCCCAAAGTTGTAAAACATAGGTCCACACCGGCTTAGTACTTGCTTGTATAAAAGCAGTTTGTTCTCAATACTGAGCTGGGAATGATTTCCGAGTAAACAGTACATTTCTATATATCTGATTTCGAGTTCTTTACGTTTCATTTTCACGTGCGAATTCCATTTCAGCCTTGCGTCGAGTGTCAGTCCCAGGTATTTGGCCTCATTTGCAAAAGGTATTCCGACTGAATTCAGAAAAACTGGCAAGTCATTAGCTTTCTTATAAGTGAAGTTCACGTGAACAGATTTAGTTTCGTTGAGGGCGATCCGCCAGTCCCTCGTCCATTCATTTACATTATTCAGTGCGTTTTGCAGTCGTTTCTTCTATTGTTTTACCTACTGCTAGGATAACGGTGTCATCGGCAAACGTAGCTAGGATAGTGCCATCTTCTTCCGGTATATCACGAGTATATAACAAATAGAGAAGCGGCCCAAGAACGCTTCCTTGCGGTTCGTCGGCCGAAATTTCTTTGAGCTCGGAGTATTCGGTTTCATGTCTACCACGGAAGAGTCTTTTCCCGAAATATGCTTCTAGAATATCGTATAAGCATACACTGAGAACTTGTTGTAGTTTACAACCCATCATGCCACCTTATCCAAGGTTTGCGAGACGTCAAGAAATACGCTTGAGCAAACCTTTTTTTCTTCAAGTGCTTTCTCGATAACGTTAGTAATTCAATGCACTTCGTCAATCGTCGAATGCTTACTTCTGAACCCAAACTGGTGGTCAGGGATAAGATTATTTTCTTCTATAACCGGTTGGCGACGCCTTAGTAATATCCTCTCGAAAATGTTGGATATGACTGGAAGAAGCGAAATTGGTTTATACGATTTTGCTTCATTTGGCGGTTTTCCTGGTTTTAAAACCATTATGACTTCCCCAACTTTCCACTGGCTCGGCATTTGTTTTAATCTGAGCGCAGCATTTACAATATGGAGAAGCTTAATCAATGCTTTTCTAGGTTAAACTTTGAGAATTTCTCCGTTGATTAAATCATAACCAGGAGATTTCTTAGGTTTAAGATTCTCGATCTCATGTTTGAGTTCTCTTAGCGTTGCACTTGTGAGAGTTAAATCGTCGAACGGTAAATCCGGCCTATTGATGTTGTCGTAAATCACTTGACCATCGTACGGTTTAAAGGTTTCTTCCAGGTGGGCCGCAAAAACGTCCGCTTTTTCTTTATCTTCCCTTGCCTATTCATTTTGATTTAATTTAATTGATGGCGCGGGGACTTTGGGCCTTTTGGTGCCTTTTACGACTTTCCAAAGTGAATAATTGGAATCTTCTTCCGCTGTTAAACTTTCAAAGTAAGAGCCTATCGCACGATTCTTAAAGTCCTTAATAGTCTTCTTCAACGAATTGCACAGACGATTCAAGTGTGCTTGATGTTGCGGAGCACGACTCTGTTGTCATTTCTCACGCACTTTTCCTTTTTCCTTAACCAATTCTTTTATTTCCGGAGGATATCGCAAACCGTATCTATCCAGCGTTTTCCTTGGATAGGGAGTAATATTTCAAGAGGCGAGCTGAACGATCTCAACGAAGCAATCAACTTCTACCTCAAGTTCATAAGGTGTCGTAAGTGGAACGCTCAGTTCAACATTATCTTCAATTTCGTTCCTAAAGCCTTCCCAGTTAGTTGATCGACTAGTTAATCTCACTGACTTTAGATAATAGACTAGTTTTTCGCTCAATGTCAAAATAACCAGGGAATGATCAGACGACATAAGACTCTGATCATCCCAATCCTGCTTTACGGCACTGAAACATGGACTTTATTAAAAGAGGATGAAGATATCCTTGGTCGCTTCGAGAGAAAAATTCTTTGTAAGATTTTTGGTCCCGTTTGCGTTGACGGGTTTTGGAGGAGAAAATTCAATAACGAACTATACGAGGTGTACTGCGACATCGACCTAGTCAAAAAACTGCATATTGGACGTCTGAGATGGCTAGGACATGTAGAGCGAATGGACACCAACACTCCGGCCCGCAGATTCTTCGAATCTAACCCCGAGGGACGACGCAGTAGAGGGAATTATCGCCGTAGGTGGCGCGCACAAGTTCAAGGAGACCTCGACCAACTTGGAGTGCGCAACTAGAGGCAATTAGCTAAAGACCGAGCTAAATGGAGAGGCTTGTTGGTTGAGGCCCAGATTCACCCCGAACTGTAGCGCCACCTAAGTAAGTAAGTTCTTGTTATAATCTATTATATTACCCGCCTCTTCCGCGCTTATTCCCGATTACGTCTCTGGAATGGGTAGATCATCTCCGGAGATTGATGTACATCCGGGAAAGTGAGTACTCAGTAGCATGTCCAGCGTTTTCTCGTGTGATTCTGCCCAGGTGCCATCGCTTTTCCTAATATTGAATTCCGGCGTTGGTGTCTTGGCCAGGACCTTCCTTAGGCGGGACGCTTCGTTTGTTGATTCTATAGACGAGCAAAAGCATCTCCAAGAGCTCCTCTTTGCGAACCTAATCTCTTTCTTGAGGAGCTTCACGCTTTCTTTATAGGTGGAACACTCGACGACCCCCTCCTTAGCGAGGTTTCACTCTACTATTGAAATGCGAATGAGTTCCGCTTACCACTAAGCCTGCTAACCGGGCAGGACTTCTCGAAGGATCGCGTGAGGGAACCAGTCAATGCATCGACTGCATTGTTAACTGCTTCAATCGAGTCGAGGTCATCAGTGATTTGATTCACTGATTTCCTCTACGCGGATTTCTAAAAGTCCCTTTCCCACGAGTAGAAAGTTGTAGCTTGAAGAATATACAACAATAATCAGATAGTGACGCATACAATTAAGGGAGCACTTTTCGCAAGATGTGGAAGCAATCAGCAGCTCAATGCCCGCAACCATCCAAGACCATTGGTGTGCTGTGAAAAATGTTTTTACATCTGGTGCTGAAAGAATTGTCGGTCGATCGCAGGGTAGACATAGGGCGTGGCTTTCCGAGGATACCTGGAGACGGATTGACGAACGAAAACAGCTAAAAGCTCGCGTTGCAGCTACCCCAGCAGCAGGGAGAAGCGAGCTAGAGTCCCTATATCGCATGAAGATGAGAGAAGTTCAGCGTTGCGTACGACGTGACAAGCGCAACTACATCAACGCGCTGGCTACAGAAGCAGAAGAAGCTGCACGGAGGTGCGACAGCAGGACTGTCTACAGAATCACGAAAGAGCTGACAGGTGGTCGCAGCTCCAGCCAATACCTAGTGAAAAGCCTAGATGGCTCCTTGCTCATTTCGGATGAGGACCAGCTCAAGAGATGGAAAGAGCATTTTGCTACGGTTTTGAACCGTGTATTCGCTAGCGATATGCTCCCAAATCAGACTGAGATGCCCGAGGTGAGAAGTTCCCGAATACGCACCACGACTCCCAGTAAAGATGAGATCATTACCGCGATCAAGGCACTCAAAACCAACAAGGCGGTAGGACTTGACGGTATTCCAGCAGAGTTCTTACGAGCAACGCCAACAACATCGGCTGAGCTTCTGCTTCCACTTATAGATAGAGCTTGGGAAGCTGAGAGCTTTCCTAACGAGTGGAAAAAGGGAATGATCGTCAAGCTTCCTAAGAAAGGAAATTTAATGGAGTGCGGAAACTGGAGGGGTATCTGCGTGCTGCCTGCTGTAGCTAAGATAATAGCTAAAATCATCCTTGAGCGAATCAAACAACATCTCGAAGACACACTCGATGCCGAACAAGCAGGTTTCCGCTCTGGATCCTCCTGTGCCGACCACATCAACACCCTGCGGATTATCATCGAACAGTGTGTCGAATATCGATCGCCACTGCACCTGCTGTTCATAGATTTTGAGAAGGCGTTCGATAGTGTCAACAGGGAGTTTATTTGGCGTGCCTTACGCAGGAGAGGCATTCCCGATAAACTAATTGCTATTATCAATGCTACATATGAAGGCTCCAAATGTCACGTTCTGCACAGGGGAAGGTTGTCTGAGGAATTTGAGATCCAAAGTGGGGTAAGACAAGGCTGTATCCTTTCACCAATATTATTCCTATTGGTGATTAGCGATGTGCTTCATGCAGCTTTGTCGACGGGAAACGGAGGAATTCGATGGACTCTTACATCTCAACTGAAGCATCTTGACTACGCAGACGATGTATGCTTACTCTCCCACAGAATTATGGACCTCCACCAAATGACAGCAGATGTGGAGGGGGAGGCAGGTGTCGTCGGGCTGAAAATTAATACGACAAAAACTAAAATCATCAGCCTTGGAACTAACTCATCGGCTCAAATATGCATTGCTGGACAACCGGTAGAGAGAGTAGAGGATTTCCAGTATCTTGGGAGTATTGTCTCGACCGATGGTGGAACCGAACTGGATATAGCCAACAGGATCGCCAAAGCAAAGTCCGCGTTCGGGATGTTGTCCAAAATATGGCGAAGCAATGCAATCAGTTTGAGCACCAAAATAAGACTGTTCCGCTCCAACGTTGAATCCGTGCTGCTATATGGTTGCAGCACGTGGAGAGTGACCACTACTGTCACCAGAAAGCTGCAAACGTTCGTTAATAGGTGTCTGCGCAATATCTTAAGGATTTTCTGGCCCAATCGTATCTCTAACGAACACCTTTACGAGAGAACGGGTCAGGAACCAATAGGCACAACTATCCAACGGCGGAAGTGGCAGTGGATTGGTCACACGTTCCGAAAGGGTGACAGCTCCATAGCGAACCATGCTATGCAATGGAACCCTCTAACTCAGGATGGCAGAAGACCTGGCGGTCCGCGGAAAACATGGCGCAGAACAGTCGAGAAGGAGGCACGGCAGTTAGGGAAAAGCTGGGGAGAACTCAGACACATTGCCAGAAACCGTACACGATGGCGCGTAGGCGTAGTAGAGGCCCTAGGACCCACAAGGGGATACAGGACATAAGTAAGTAAGATAGTGACGCATTGTTGGTGACTCTCCAGTTAACAACTTCGGCAGAGCTCTGTTCGGGAATAGAAGTTATATACAAGACTTCCCTTCTATTAGACGTTACAAAGGTGGGATAATTGCCTGTATTACAAATAACGTGATTGGATTCTAGAATATAATTAAACAAAACTTCGCTTCTAGCATTGATATCGGTGCTACGCCACAGAGTATGGTGGGCGTTGGCATCACATCCCAAGACTAAGTTTTTCTCACGTTTTTGAGACGCTGATATGAGCGACCTCAGATCTTCCAAGGGGAGGTTGATGCCGCCATCGTAGGGTAGGTATGCAGACGCCACCGTGCAGTTTCCATTCACCCCTCTCACATTCACCACTGTCAAGTCGCCGGAGCTGAAATGAGATAACATTAGTATATTAAGACTCTTTTTAGAAACGATACACGTCCTAACCTTGCCAGCGTCCCTTCTATAATATACATTATAGTTTTTTGATCCTCTGATTCAATCCCATCACGCGATTGTTATGAATCCACGGTTCCTGGATTAGGGCCAGATCCAGCTCCTCTTCCATGAGGAGCAGCTTCAGGTTGTCGGAGGCGACTGCACTATGATGAAGATTGATTTGCACTACCTGCATCGGTTGTCGAAATCTCAACTTCCATAGCGTCAGTCGCCCCATCGTTCTCTGCACGTTGAGTCCGTTTTAAGAGCTTTAGAGTTACCTCTCCCGCTCCATAGCACAACCTCAACTGCTTGTCTGCCAGAAGTGAGGCCGGGGGTTCATTCATAAGAATGATGAACCCCTTTGTCCCATTTTTCGCTTCTCTTCTCCGACGACCTTCTAGCTCTTTATATCAGTAGAAGAGTTCTGGGCTTTTAGGAAGCCGAGGATCTCCGTTTTATCTACACCCGTGTCAGGAACACAGAGCCTTCTCTTGGGCATGGTGGGTATCTCCTCTGTGGGTACCGGTCGCAGTGCCGCCCCCTCCCAGAGTTTAAAACCGCGAACCATAGCCTTCATGAAGTCAAGCGATAACTGATCCTTGCATTCTATCATAATGACGCCACGATGCCACTTCGCTCTCCCGAATGTGGGTGCAGTTCCACCGGCATTCTTTCGAATACGGTCGAAGATTGCTCCAGCTAAGGCCTTCTCAATCATCTGACTGCATACTTGTTAATACTGGTCACAGGTCTCCCGAAGTCCACCACAGCTAGCTGCAGTGAACTGGGGAAGAGGGGTCATTTGCGTCCAGCATCGACTTGACATGCGTCGCTCTACGGAACAACCGCCGTCTCATCTGATCTGGAGAGACCTTCTTCCCCCCTTTGATTTCCGTGGACTCTCGAAGGATCTGCTAATAGCTGCTCCTCCATCTCCATAGAGATCTTCTCATCCGAGCTAGCTGCCGCTGGTGACTGCAGTTCAACCCGTTCCGGTACGCCCACGGGTAGCGTGTCAGCTTCCAAACTGGTAGTTTTGTCTTTAGTTTGGTTTTGGTTTTTGTTTTCCTTTTTGTTGTCATTCATTTTGTTCCCACGAGTAAGTTCGGAATAGATATTCGCCCCGCCAGAGCCGCCATGTCGGGGTAAGGCACTTGTTTTACACAGACCTCGCCAGAGCATCTGTGAGAGCTCGTTAGTGGTTGGTTTTTTATCCCACCAACCTTTCATCTTTCGGCACGGTTTTATATGCTCACACCACCGGTAGAATTAGGGAGATAATCTCCTAGTTTTTTTTTTGGACCTGAGGGATTCCAGGAGTTGACAGCACTCACCGACACATCTTCGCAGAAAACCTTTGGCCCTACTTAAGCCCCAGCACCACGACAAGGTGAGGTGGATAGGCATCGCTGGGAGATGAAAGAAAGGTATATACATGCATGAAATAGTACATCAAAAAAAAAAAAAAGAAGGTACACCAGATGGTGGATCTCATTCAAAGACGTAGAAGTGAGGAAACAATTGCTTTTTAGTCCAAATGACTAGACTGTAATTAGGCTGTTACCGCAGGGAACTATCCTTCCTGTTACTGATCACCGAAGAAAGAGTCATCGCCCTTGAGGAGACTGGCTGTAAACTTCGCTTCGGCATCAGAGACGCCAAGGTCAAGATCTTCAGATCAACGGGTCCGAGCGATGACTTGGACGAAGTCGACGACACCAACAGGCTGTTGGACGACATGCGGATCAAGACCACCCTACCCACTACTTCAACAACAAAAATCCATGCCAATGCTGAAAGTCATTCAGATTAATCTGCGCCACTTGATGTGTGCTTTAGATAATCTGATGGTCTTTCTGATGGAGAAAGATATTGACATCAGCATTGTCCAAGAACCATGGGTTAATGGCACTAACATAAAGGGCCTAAGTGACAACCAATATAACCTCATCTACAACCGCAATAACATCAACCAAGGTAAGCCAAGAACCTGCATTCTAGCTGAAAAATATATTAAAGCCTTTATATGTCCAAATTCTAGCTCTTCTGATTTAACAGTTGTTAAAATAGAGAGCGCGGGCAGGGCGGACCTCATAATAGCATCCGTCTACATGGCACACGACCGACAAGTACAGCCAGAGGAAGTCCATGACGCAATAGCCAGCTTCTCCACTACAAAGAGCAACCTGCTAATGGGCTGCGACGCCAACGCCAGACATACTTTATGGGGCACCTCAGAGAACAACGAACGCGGTGAGTCTTTGTTTGATTACATTATTGAAAACAACGTTTCCATCTGTAACAAGGGTAACTCCCCGACTTTTATCTTTCCGAGTACGGATAATTTTAACGGTTGGGAGGACGTCATTGATGGCACATTCTCTAGTAATAACCATAATATCAAAGTTGAAAATTGGAGAGTATCGAATCTGAAATCTTTCTCAGACCATAACTGGATACTCTTCGATGTAGATCTTGAGATCGAGTCTCCTAAACCTTTTAGAAACTCCAAAAGAATCGACTGGGCCAAGTTTGGTCAAGTCATAAGTTCAAAGCTCCGTAGAACTCCGAAACCTAAAATAGCCTCAATTACAGAACTCGACAGCAGAGTAGAGACTTTCGAAAAAGCTTTTAATATGGCGTATAAAGTCTCGTGTCCAGTCAAATATAGCAAGAAAACATTCCCACCTTGGTGGAACGAGGAACTCTCACGCTGACGTGAGAGACCTTCAATGTCTGCCATAACTGTAAATACTGGCAGTCTTATAAAACTGCCTTAAAAAATATAAACAATCTATTAGAGTGGCTAAGAGACAGTCATGGACAGATTACTGCCAATCCACTGAGACCCTTAAGGACTCTGCAAGACTCAATAAAATTCTATCGAAAGAACACTTCAATCCATCTCTTCTTAGGAAGATGGATGGTGAATGGACTAAGACTACAGCAGAATCTCTAGAACTCCTGATAAACACCCATTTTCCCGGTTGCCCAGATAATAGTGCAGAGCCTACAAACCCATTATTACAGAAGAAAAAAATTCCTAGGCCTTTAATAGTTTCGCTCCTTATAAATCCCCGGGCCTGGACGGCATTTTACCCATTATGCTACAGAGGTCGCAAGACCTGGCAATTCCATATCTCACGTCGATTTTCAGGACCTGTTTACTGAACAACCATGTACCCCGTTCATGGAGACGAGTGAGAGTGTTTTTCATCCCAAAGGCAGGCAGACGCGGTCATGAAAACTCGAAAGATTTCAGACCAATCAGTCTAACCTCCTTTGTACTGAAGACCCTCGAGCGACTCCTAGATAACCATTTGCGAAGCAAAATAGAACCATCCCCCTCCAAAGCTCAACGCGCATACCTCAAAGGTATATCAACAGAAACAGCTCTTCACGAGGTAGTGCGCACTATAGAAAACTCCATACACTACAAAGAATATACCCTAGCTACCTTCTTAGACATAGAAGGAGCTTTTGATAACGTAAACACTGAAACAATCCTAGAGTCCCTTACGGAGCTGGGAATAGAAAGCAATCTATGTCAATGGATCGTTTCTATGCTTACCACTAGAATTATTCAGGCAACACTAGGCAATAGCAATATAATTAAATTTGCCGGTAAGGGAACACCCCAGGGCAGTGTTATCTCACCTCTACTATGGCTGATAGTCATGAATAAAATCGTCTTAACATTAGACAGAGAAAGAATCAAGGTAGTCGGGTATGCGCACAATATGGTGATACTAGTGTTAGGAAAGTTTCTCTCCGTCATAAGCGAAATCGCGGAAAATGCTCTGAGCAAAGTGAGCTCTTGCGCAAAAGAGTGTGGTCTCGGTGTCAACTCGACCAAAACTGAACTGATACTCTTCACCACTAAAACCAAAATACCTGACTTCACACTTCCTCGGCTAAATGGCCAACCGCTCTCCTTATCGCCGAGTGCTAGGTATCTAGGAGTTATCCTAGATCCTAAACTTAACTGGAAGCTAAATATAGAACAACGAGAAAAGAAGGCATGTATAGCTTTCTATGCTTGTAGTAAACCCTTCGGAAAAAAATGGTGACTGCAGCCAAAATTGACCTTATGGATGTACACAGCCGTGGTACGACCAATTCTCACATATGGGTCAATAGTATGGTGGCCAGGTCTAAAAAGAAGCCTGTAATGTAACCAAACTTAATAAGGTACAAAGAACGACATCCATAGGCACCACAGGCGCTCTACGGTGAACCCCGATCGACGCTCTAACAGTCTTCTTGCATCTCCTACCTTTAGATCTACAAATGATAAACATCACAGCACATAGTGCGGTCAGACTCAGTGAGTCTGGGTGCTGATTTATGAGAACTCGCTTTGCCCGCAACTTCTTCTTCTTCTTCTTCTGCCTTTTATCAGCGAGGCTATGATCCGAAAACAAGGGATCACAGCCCTCCCACTTCACTGCATTTCTACTGATCCGCCTGTGGGGTTCGCCTATTTGACCCGTGGGGTTCGCTTTGCCCGCAACAGATTACATGATACCCAAATTGAATTTTACAAAACGATTCAGATTGGGAAGATGGACAGGTGATTAAGGATTTCGATGTAACAAGCTACACAGATGGTTCAAAGATGGACTGTGGAGTCGGTGCGGGTGTGTTCTCCGAATCCTTAAACATCGCTAATTCATTTAGGTTCCCAGATTCTGCCAGTGTGTTCCAGGCAGAATTACTCGCTGTCCGGGAAGCTTGGCGTCAGATCAGAACACACACCAATATAACGCCGAGGCAAAAGATCGATATTTTTATTGATAGCCAAGCAGTCATCAAAGCCATTGCATCGGTTACTACATCCTCCAAGGTGGTGCTTGAATGCCAAAATGAGCTAGCTTCGCTAGATAGCCCGTTCAATGTAACTATGATTTGGGTTCCAGGGCATAGTAACGTTTATAGAAACGAACTTGCAGATGAACTGGCTAGGCATGGCTCAGCCTTCCACAGCTCTCTTGCATTAGTTCAGATTCCGCTTGGACCAGTTAAAGCAGAAATATCCTTGCTGTCAAACTGGGTATCTCGCACAGCGCATATTGTCGCAGTTGCAATGTCGCAACTGAAAAAGAAACCCTTATTCACCTTTTATGCGCCTATCCGGCACTAGCTAGGGCCAGACAACGGGCTTTAGAAAAACCATTTTCGATTCCCTTGAGGAAGTCTCAGAGAGAAACATAAAAGATTTAAAAATCCTTTCAAACTCCACAGGCTGGATGTAGAGACTCCACACCAACACACGTTTTATATCCAGGTACATGAGTTTTGTGGTATCAAAGTGGCACCTAGTACTAATTGGGTTATTTTCTTAAGAAGAACCACCACACCTACCCATCTATCTTACCGCAGGGAAAACGGGAAGAAGGGAGAAGGGGTTAGTGGGTAAAAATCCCACATTGCTACTGAATACGGGCTCAGTTTCGTATTTTGAAGATTACCACCTCCCAACGTAAAAAAAAAATGTCAGCATGTTGTTCTCTTAAATAAAATGGCAAGCCTTTCTTCTTATTTCTGAAGCTCCCTCTTCAAAGGCAATGTGATGCAATGAACAAAACATAATCAGTTGCAATAGATTCTTCTGTGAGTTTTTCTTATGTACTTTGATTTCATCTTTCATCAAATCTATATTTACTTACTTTACTTAGATGGCGCTAGAGTCATAGCCCCTCCAGCTAATTCGATCATTAGCCATGCGTCCAATTCCTTTCCAATTGTTCGTGCCACCTAAGGCGAGGCCTTCCTATACTGCGTCATCCCTCGGTAATGGATTTGAAGACTTTTCGGGCCAGGGCCTTGAAGTCCATCTACTTTGCATGTCCTATCCATCTCAGTTGCTGTAATTCTGGCTTATTCAATATCTCTGTACAGTCTTTATAGCAGGACTGATATGATTAGGGTCTTGCACAAGGCTACATTAGTCGTTTGAGAGAGGGCTATACTAATCAATTGCTGTCTTAGCCCAAAGAAACAGAGATTGTCTACTACGGCTTTGACCCTATTACCATTAAGGTCTATAAAAAGGACGAAGAGTCTGATTTGGGCAATTTGTCCCCTCATCCCTCGAACCCCACTTCAGCAACTAACGAAACTAAGTCTATCACTTTCCCTTCCTTAGATAGTTATAACTCTCAACTTGAGAGTCTCAAGCGTCGCTCCCTAATAATCGGTCTTTAGTCGATGAAGACAAATTGTCTGACATGGAGACGGATGAAAATTTTGAAAAACTACATCCATTGCTTTTGAGTGAGGACGAATTCTTGGAATCGTCCTCAAACTTGGAAGCCCTGAATACCACAGTGGTGGAGGTTCCTCTGCCTGATTGTAGCGCTAATGCTGCAGTTAGTTCAGCTTAACCTTCAACACTCAATTATGGCTTCTGCCGGCCTTCTTCTTTGTCTCTCAAGGACAGGGAAGATATAATCTTGGTCCAGGAACCTTGGATTGTGGCCAATTTGATACGTGGACTCAAGACTCCTAACTACTACACCCTGTATGTGTGCGACGAAGGTAAACCCAGAGCGTGTATACTGGTAAAAATTAACTAGGGAGTAACTTTACTCCCTAATTACAGCGATCGAGATACAACCGCAACGGGAATAGAAACACCCAGTGGCTCTTACTTTTTTGATGTCGGCGTATCTCGCCCATGAAAATATGGACTATATTTCTGGGGATAACTTGGAAAGACTGCTCGCGGATGCGGGGAGGCAAAATATTGGTCTCTTTATAGGATGAGATGCTAACGCTCACCATACTGTATAGGGCAGTTCCGATATCAACAAAAGAGATACAAAGTACAAAGTACAAACCTTATTTTGTGCAACATAGGTGACGAGCCCACTTTCGTCCCCAGAAACAGGCAAGAAGTATTGGACATCACCCTTGCCTCCGATAGTATCGTCCAACGCATCAAAAATTGGAAGGTGTCAAGCGAATCATCATTCTTGAATCACAGGTATCTCCAATTCTCTCTATACGTAGATTCTATTAGGTTTTAGGAACCACCGCAAAACTGATTGGCTCAAGTACAGGTCAACTTAAAGCAATATAGTTACCTCAGATCACCTTAATCCCCCTGCCATCCCCAAGACCTTGATCGCATGGTTGAGGACTTAACCTCAGCCTTAAATATAGCGATGTCTTCTTCCTACCCCTTGACTCAACCCAGGGGCAAGAAGAAGCCGCATTGGTGGATTGCAGGCTTAGGTCCTTTAAGAAATAATTGTAGAACACTTTTTAATAATGCCAAAAGTACGAAAGACGCGTTAGATTGGGACTTGTACAAGGCATCCCTAAACATATATAAAAAAGAATTAAGGAAAGCCAAACGTAATTCTTGGATACTCTTCTATGGCAAAATAGAAGAAGCCTCTGAGGAAATTTCTCTCTTCAAATCCAATAACACCCAGTTACCTTAAGAAAACTGATGGGTCTTGGACGACTTCTAGCGAAGATTCGCTAAATTTACTGCTTGACACTCATTTCCTAGGCAGTTCCCAAGTTCTATGCAATATGGTTTTCAGCAAACCATCTGCACAAAAAACAAACTCCTCAAAACTGATTACACAGAGCAAGCTTCAGTGAGCACTGCACGGCATAATACCTGCCGAGTTGCAGAAGTCATCGGATATAATCCTGCCGATGTTTGAGACAATTTTTAAAAGTTGTCTAGACCTGGTATATATCCCAAAAATATGGAGAGAAGTTAAAGTTGTCTTCATACCCAAAGAGGGTAAATGCTCTCACATAATTCCAAAAGATTTCAGACCTATAAGACTATCATCATTCCTCTTAAAACATTAGAACGACTGATTGATATCCATTTACGCAACAGTATTGATAAGAAACTACTTTCGGCGGCCCAACATGCATATTGCAAATGTAAATCAGTGGAGACGGCATCACACTCATTGGTGCGTAAAATTTAATATTCCCTGTTTCATAAGGAATATACAATGGTTGCTTTAGTGGATATAGAAGGCGCTTTGAACAATGTTAATGTATCAGCGATAGCAGATGCACTATCGGAACTGAAGATCAACAGTTCGTTTTGCGAACTGATTAGGTTAGGCTAGATTAGGTACAGGACACACTTAGACCACTTGGGTCCATTGCGATACCACGTAATGTTGGGACCGGACGAATTATCGGTTACCGGGGAACCATAACCTTTCGCAGGAGGGTATTGGCTGAGAATAGCTGTGCCTGAAGTGGCTAGAGAGGGTGACTGACTCAATCAACCCCTAGTCAATGTGTACGGGGAAGGCATAGTGTACAAACAGGTATTGGGGGTGATTGATGCAATCAAAACCCCTGTACTGTTGTGTAAGTTATATTGGCATGTCTAAGTGAACCGTGCAGGTGCAGAGATGCATCTAAGTACTGCTATGCATGGGTGTTGACTAGGTAGGGTGACTGTTTCAATCAAACCCTTCATTCCTAGGTGGACCGTGCAGGTGTAGAGTGCATAAGCAATAATAGAGTGACTGATTCAATCGAACTATAAGTACTGCTGTGCATAAGGTGTTGACAAGGTAGGGTGACTGTTTCAATCAAACCCATACCTAGGTGGATCATGGAAATAGTGGGGAGTGCATTATAGAAAGCGAGGTGACTGATACAATCAAACCCTGCGCTAATATGCAGTTGGACTACGGGAATTGGCTTGGTTAGGTAAGGTGACTGATTCAATCGAACCCTTAGTACCTAATTGCACCGTGTGGGTGGGGTGCATGGGAGTAATAGGGTTGATTGACTCAATCAATCTCTATTACTCTTATGTATTGTTATTTACTAGTGTTGGTTTAGTGATATTGGAGAGGGTTAACTATCGATTTTGGGGGTGTCTGTTACAGTACCTCTTGAGTAACCAAAATGGCGAGGGGAGGGTTGGTGACTGGTGATGAGGGGGGTGTATTTCAACTTAACCAGTTGGATTTCGATATGAATCTATATAAGTTTAATATGTCTATGGTAGACATGTCACTTAGGTCTTCAAAGAAGTATTCACCTAATAGTTTCTTCCTCCGGGTAGCTAGCGCTGGGCATGTGAAGAGGAGGTGGAAACTGTTCTCCTCCTCCTCTTCATCTCTGCAGTTTCTATAGAAATCATTTGCTGGGACTCCCATTCTAGTGGCGTGTCTACCTAGCAAACAGTGTCCTGTGATAATGCCTACTTTGAGGCTTATGTTCCTTCTATTTAATGAAAGGTGTTTTTTGGTTTTCTTCGCGTCTAGTAGAGGCCAGATCTTTCTGGTCGATACATACGTAGCTAGATTACTCCATCTATTGTTCACAATAGCTTGTGCTTCGTTAAAACTACGAAGTTCTTTGTTAGTAGCACGATGCCTTATTTAGCTAGTTCATCTGCTTTACAATTGCCTGGAATATCTCAGCATAGAGTAATATTGCAGGGACCCTGCATAGAGTGATATTGCATCTGTCCGCAATCTCGTTAAGAGATTCGCGGCAATGTTTGACCAACTTAGATCTTATTGTTGGCATATCCAGAGCTTTGATCGCTGACTGACTGTCTATGTAAAGGACGATAGACTTACCATCTACCGGGTACATAGAGAGTATGCCCGCTGCTTCACGAACAGCCGATATTTCCGCTTGAAATATACTGCAGTGGTCCGGAAGTCGGAGAGCTACGTTCATTAAAGGTACTTCGGAAAATATACCCAATCCTGTACCCTCCGATGTTTTGGAACCGTCTGTATAGATTTCGATTGCGGCTTCATTTAGAATGATACCGTCATCCCATGCGGATCTGTCAGGGATGGTGGTGTTATATTTGATATTGAAATCAATAAATGGGGAAATGTCTGCTCTGTTTCTTTAAGATTGGAATTTTGTAGAATTTTCGTGTGGCCGATTTGTGAGCTTGACTACTGGAGAGATTCTCTAAGTCTTAGGGCTGCTTTAGATGCTACCATTTCCTCAAAGATATTAATTAGAAAAATGTTAAGTAGAGTTTCTAAGGCGGCTGTGGAAGTTGACCTGAGAGCCCCTGTGATGCACCTACATGCTAATCGCTGTACTCTTTCGATAGAATTAGTGTTGCACATTGTTTCAAGTGCAGGCCACCAAACGAGAACGCAATAAAGCAGGATTGGTCTGACCACCGCCAGTACAACCAGTGGACTATTTTTGGTTGAGGACCCCATTTAGGACCTATAGCCTTTTTACCGGTGTAGATGGCGACTTCTGTTTTCTTGGTTCGGTCTTGAATGTTCTGTTTCCAGTTAAGTATGCTATCAAGGGTAAGCCCTAAGTATTTTGCTTTGTCTGTAAAGCTAAGTTCCGTTTTTCTAAGCTTAGGTGGAGCTTTGATCGGGAATTTGTATTTCCAAGTGAATATCACTAGTTCAGTTTCGGATGGATTTACGTTAAGCCCAACGCTGTCCATCCATTTCGCTACTACATTTAGCGCCGAATTCATTAGATCTCTTAGGGTTTGGGGTCGCTTAATGAAAAGAAAAACGTGAAAAACATTCTAGAAATGTCCGCATGTTTTCAGACAACCAAGCAGCAATCAAATCCCTGGAATCGACCTCTATAAATTCATTAGTAGCTCTAGACTGCCGTTCGTCTCTCGTGGAGATGGTTAAGCAGTTCAATATTCACCTGTGTTCGGTGCGGGGCATAGGGACTTTCCAGTGAATTGTAAGGCCGATGAACTCGCCAGAAAAGGAACAACTATACCCATCCTGCCGGACAAAGGCTCCTTAGGTATAACAATCGCTACTTGCAAACTCAAATTCAGGCTGGATGCTATCCAGAGTACGAATCTTGGAAGTCCCACATGTCTAGCGACAAAACATATTTGGCAGCGAGATTTTGGACAGCATCGCCGTTTAACAGTTTGCAGAAGTGTTTCTTTCATATCCTTAGCACCGACTGCACTTCTACCACTAGGTGTCCATCTTCGTTCCTGCAGGCTTCTGTTTCAGCTTTAAAGCCTTGGCATGTCTTTTAACCTTTTGATAGAATTTTCGAACACCATTCCTGCATTTTCTCGAATGAGCGCTTTAAAGCTCTAGGATATGCTTTTAATTGGTATACGTATAAGATAAAATAATATGCAATGTGGCGCAAAAGTAATAACCCAATATAAATTGTATATCATATTTAAAATTTTTCTTGTCATCGTCATATTGACAGTTCTGTAGTGAAAATAGTGCAAAAAATACGGTGATGAACAATGGAACGCTAAACTCCTCAAAACCGTGGAATAATTTTGATGATCTTTTGCGGAGAAATAGGAACACGTGAATTTCGTCGATGCTATGCCCACCGTTTGGCACCGACTGGCCACACAATTCGACGCTTATCCACACGTTCCAAAGAGACTGGCTTAACATAAGATGGAGCATAATCTGGCAGACCAAAAACATGCCGTTCAGTTGAGAATATTAATGCTGTGCGCGAGAATGTAGAAGAGTGTCCAGAAATATCATTCACTTAATAATGCCGAGACAACTCGACAACGGAGAATGATTGTTAAGCCATAGTTTCGGCGGTGAAGGTATTTAGACGTTATCTGTATAGTAGAAAAATTGTAGTAAGTTCAGACCATAAACCATTAAAATGACTATTTAATGTGAATGATCCCGGGCCACGTTACGTTTGATACGCTGGAAGTTAAAATTACAAGAATATGATTATACTACTCAGTACAAAAAGGGGTGTGATAATGTGGTTGCTGATGAACTAAGCGGTAACGTTAATGGCTTAGAAGACCTAGACGAAAATATAGAAATAAATGAGGAAATATAGAAAGAGGTAAATGAGACCATAGGTAAACAAACAGGTACACAGATTAAAACATGTGTAGAAGAAATGGTAAATAAGGACCTTAAGTTTAAGATAATAAAGGAAAATCATGAAGGACTTATAGGTGGGCATTGTGGCCAAAAGGCAACTATTGATAAAATAAAGCGAAAATACAACTGGAAAGGACTAAATAGAGATATACCATATTACATCTATTTCCGGATGTACAGCATGTCAAACAGAGAAAATTGATAGGCGCCCATCAAGAAATCCTAGGAAAATTGTTTCTAATAAAGATTTAACAGGGCTTTATATAATTAATAACGAAATTGTTAATAAATATGGACTTACGATGCAAGATGATTTCTGGAAATTTAAAAATGTATTCTAATAAAAAATAAAGAAGCCTTTACAGTTGCTAAAGCTCTAGTAGAAAACTGGATTTTAATATACGGACTCCCAATAATAAAACTTTCAGATAATGGCTCCGAATTTTGTAATTCCTTAATGAAAGAAATTTCTGAGATATTTGGTTTCAAAAATATTACTCTAAGCATGGCTTATCCGCAATCAAATGGAAGTGACGAAAGAGCACATGCTAGGCTCACTGAATACCATACATGCGAACTGTTAACAAATCAAACTGCAATAGTTCCAAAAATTGGGATGAATATGTACATGAAATATGCAACTTTCTGTTACAATACGAAGCGTCATTCTAGCACAGGATTCAACTTCTTATGAGCTTGCGTTTGGAAAAAGGGCTAATAAACCAAGTAATGTAGATTACGAAAAAACTAAAAGCACTCATGATTATTCAAAGGAATTCCGAATGAAATTATTAGCAATGCAAGTAAAAGCTAAGGCAAATTTATTAAATGTTATAGAAAGTAAAAAAATCCAAAATATATACATATGTAAGAATTTTGTACTTTCATCTACTATGAAAATTAATGATTGTATTTTAAACACGTTTATGAAGAGGTCTATGAAAGTCTGTAAACTCAAAGCAATTAATAGTGAAGTTGAAATATTCCATAAAATAAATTAAATAGCATACGTTTTTATTGTAACAATCCGATAAAGTATGGGTGCAAATGTTCAAATAATTATAAAGAGCACGGTGTAATAGAGAACATTTGAAACGATCGAAACAACATTATTACTAATAATGTCGCCATGCCTATTAGTAATAAAGATATGTAACATATTGGTATAGATGACTGTTGTGTGAATATTCAAAAAGAAGATTTAAAACGAGAAGTGGAAATGTTACAAAAAAGTAAAAGTAAGAATTTAAATGATTTACACGATATATAAATAGCAATAAGTAATCAATGGAGTTACATTAATACGATATTAAAGCCAATACCAGAAAAATGTCAGGGTGCATTAATTGGAATTCACTATAGCAAAAATATATTTGTCAATTACTTGTGTTAAAGGAAGAAATACCTTTAATTTGTTTAATAAATGTTTTAGGAAAAAAAAATAATCAAATAATGTTCATTCCTGAAAGAAATAAAGAAGTCGTTCAAATTGAAAGTCCAGCATGCATGAATAAACTATTGCCATGATTTTACGTAATTTTATTATATCATAAATATAATTTTAGTTTTAATTATTTTTTGAGATAAAATAAGGTTATTCATTTGTATAAAACATATTTTTTATCATCATGTGCAAATATGTTTTTTCTTAAACGGGGAGGTGTTGTGCTCACGGTTAAAATTTAACAACTAAGCGTTCGCCACCTAAATTGTTGGATGCTTATCTTTTTGCCACATAAAGGCGATTGCCACCCGAGTAACAAATGGATTCAATTACATCATTTCATTTAATTTTTAATGCATTTTATTAGTTCAATTCATTATATCTTACATGCTTACAAAAACGCTTAAAGCTAGCTTAATTAACTTAACTATCTTATTGTAACTTACTGGCCCCATGCGGGCGCTCTAAGCTAAACTTGCCTGTTAACCTATGTCTTTCGACGTAACCTAACTAAATTTATTTATTGTAACTTCACTACTTAACAAACTAAGAACTAAGAAAAATGTTTACTGTATATAAAAAAAATTTAGTAAACGGACTTTTTTTTTTTGTGTTAAAGCTATTAATTTTAAAACTACTAATTTCAATTCAATTACATTCTTTATATGATGTGGTTGCTTACGGCGCTGCCACTTTTACTACAAAGTTAGCAGATCTACTAGGTTTTCAGTCTTGCTACTACCTACTAGCTTTGTCCAAAAATCTTATAGCTTTTTACCTCATCTTCAAACTTCAATTTCATTAAATATTGAATTTAGAATTCAATTGCTCGTTCATATATGGAGGTTTCTTTAAAACATTTTGAGTTATTTGGCACTACTTATATCGGTTTATTATTGGTCGGGACGCTCGATTTTCCATTTGTTTCGCTACTCTAAAATGTCAAAAAATCTTAAGTTTTGCCTTTTTGCACTGCGTAGTTATTAGTTCCTTGATTTGCATCAGGAAAATTGCTTTAAAGAAAATTAAGAATGAGGTCGAGGATTTTGTATTTTTTTTACTAGCATCGCTTATGTTTAACCTTTATTGCCTTCCGCATAGCAGCTCTTCAGCTGAGCGAAAATTTTCAAATTTGAACATTTGTTACATATATACTTATGTTACATATACATATGTTACATTACATGTTGATCCAATGAGGCAATCTAATTTTTGAACTATCGGATAAATTTGTTAATTTTGCTAGAAGATTTAAGCTTATTAATGGAAAACTCCACAAAGCATAATTTATTTATTTTTGTTCATTGTTTATGTAGTGCCGTCACAAACCCTTCCTCATCTTCCTATGATCCGAAAACAAGAAATCATCACCCTTCCACTTCACTGCATTTCCTGTGGGGTTCGCCTATTTGATATCAAAAAATATCGGCAGGACCCCGAATTTGGATCACGTGGTAACTGAGGCCCATCAAATGCTGGTTTCGTTGCATTTGTGTGGTCCAGGCGTTTATAGGCCTGGCTCTCCTGCCTCGCGATGTCTTTGGAACGTTTATTGATATTGCCTTAACAGGGTTCAAATGATCTCTTCTTTGAAAGTGGCAATACTAACTGAGCCGGTCGCGCTCTATTTTTCGTAAGATGGTCCTTTGTCGGAAACTCTTCGGCTACTCCAGCGGAGCATCTTACTCTTGTCTTTGCTCCTTCGTGCATATCCATGATCATCTGTACATAGTGTTGGTAATTAATTTATTTTTTTCATTGTTTATTTTTATTAATGGAGAGTTTAAAAGTCTTATTTATTTAATTTTGTTTGTTATTCATTACTTCTATTTTACTATTTATTTTTGCTACTGTCACTTTAAGTGCAAATAGTTCATCGTTCAAATCCTGATGTCGGCAAGCATTTATTTAATTCTTGCGAAAGCTTGTGTGAACATTACTGCGAAGGCATAACACTGGCAATAGCTTGGTCAGATGGCTAAATTGTTCGCTCTGTTGATAATGATTTGCTATGACATCGGTTATCGGGAAAAAAATACTGCGAATCAGAGGCAGAAGACAAAAAATAACAAAAATCCCCTCAGTTATCTGGACGCCGCCCCGGAGTTCCTCTGAAGCATAAACAGCTGAGGTTCAAAAACTACCACACCAAAATCTTTCTCTCTCTCTCTCTCTCTCTATCTATTCTTTCCAATGCCAGCACTGTGTGTAAACATGTCAAGGGTATTCATAACCCCTTGAGTGCTCGCAAATTATAAAAAAAAACAAATAAAGTGCACATTTTAATAAATAAATGAATGAAACTGTTGTGCTACCTTTCGGTTGAATCTACTAGCTTTTTCTTAGGGATCTGCTACAATTTTTTTTTTTTTTTTTTTAGAAGGGAAACCCAAATCCCAGAGCACTCAGACTCTCCGGTCCATTGTACTACCAGGCAGGAACCTTTGCTTTAGTGCGGTGGTTGGAAAAACTTCGATGTAATTCGTTTTTCCTTTATACTCGGGTGGTCCATGATTGCTGTTCCTCGCTGGGGCTTGAACATGCACAAATCAGTTAACGAGCAAACACACTATCCAGTGCACCATTGCCACCCCCAAGAACAATACGCTATGCATTGAAATATTTGAGCATCAGAATAAATTCCCCAGCCGAACCGATCGGTTGAAAATATCGATATATAGTGTATTATTGAAAAATCAAACTCGCCACGCATATCATAGGGGGTATCGGCGTTTGTTTACTATGCAGTATATCATGCGTATGCAATCGCAATGCACAGCCTTCATCTAGAAGACCGTTTCCTAATTTTTTGCAAGATTTTCTAAAATCAGTACGATTGACAGACATGTGTACGAGTTCTTCCTGTCCGTCAGAGTTTCCGTGTTTTAGACCTTCAGTAGTGTCTCCGTTTTTTTTTCGTGGTTGGGTAGGTGTAGGTAGGTGAGATTGTTACTCACTAAGCAACACGTCCCTTCTACTGGTTTACTACGACTAAGTTTCCTTATCAAGTAGTTTTATAATAGATTCAAAAATATTCGCGTTGGGCAGGTAGCTTTCCAGCAAAGCACCTGCTAAAACAAGCCATTAAATCCGGTTGCTCCATATTGCTCCATAGGTTTGTATCGCTCAGAATTTGTTGCAATGACCATGAAGACGAACAAAGTTTTCGAGCAAAGTTCGTTATTTCGTCATCGACGGTAGTTACTCCTAGTCTCTGTGGATATCATTGTTTCTGATATACCATGCTGCATTTACTATGACTTTTAGCACTTTGTTTTGAAAAGATTGTAGGATATATCTACTGCTTCATTTAGTACAACCTCAAAGTTGTATACCATACGTCCAAATAGGTTTAAGCACTTTCTTGTATAAAAGCAGTTTGTTACATACACATATGCTTAATTTGGAATGTTTTCCAAGTAGATTCTACATTTGTCTGAATATAATTTCAAGGTCATCGCGTTTCTTTTTAACATGCGACATCCATTTGAGTTTCGCGTCTAGTGTCATTCCTAGATACTTTGCCTAGTTTGCATACGATGTTTATACCGAGTTAATGAAAATGGGTAGGTTGTTAATTTATTTGTAAGTAAAGTTAACATGAGTTGATTTGGTCTTGTTGAGGGCAATGCGCCAAATCTTTGTCCACTCGCAAATTTTGTCCAAATATCTTTGAAGCTTTACAGTTGGTGACTCGACTGATTTATCCGTAGTATAGCCGTATCGCCCACGGACGTGGCTAAAACAGTGCCTTCTTCTTGCACAAAAAACGTTATCTGATTTTTCAAATTGATTTCGTAAACTTACATTAAATATGTACATACATTACATATGTACATACATTACATATGTACATACATTCACAGTACATATGGACATACATTCACAGTACATACCATATGTACATACAAGCTAATCCCTTATGAGGGTTGCGGGGTAGGATCCTCAGGTGGATTCTCCATCCGTCTCGACCTTCAGCCATTGACTTCAACTCATCAGGAGGAATCCCTAGACGGCTCCAGTAGATATGTCGGACTTGATCCAACCATCTATTTCTAGGCCTACCGAGCGGCCGCTTACGTGATGGCAATTATGACACCTCTTGGAAGCCGGTTTGGGGGCAAACGCACTACGTGACCAAACCATTGCAGCATAGATTGTTCGATTGGTAGAAGTAGCTGGTCAACAACATTCAACATTCTTTCGGTCACTACCCAAATTTCATGACCATAGGTGAGAGTTGGAACATTTACTGACTTAAAGACCGATAATTTAGCTGAAACACTAAATTCAGCCTTCCTTATAACAGCTCTCTCAACATTTTTTTTTTTCCGAGGGTAGGTGAAAAGTCTTCCATAGACACTATGAGAATAGCAAGCGCGTGCTCATAGTAGTGACAGATTCTTACTGACTAAAAAAACACCACCCTTCGATATAAATTTGTTAGATATCGCAACTAAGTAATAACTTATCAAGCATTTTTTCTATCACGAAATAAAAACGTTTGGCAGGTTACTTTCCACTGAAGGATCCTGCATATTCCGCAATCTAGACGCGGTTAATCATTATCTCGCCAAGTCGAAAGGTTTCGTCCTTTGTAGTCGGCGCAATAAATTGCTCTCAACCAAAATTTGTAGGACTGTAATTTTGGCATGTCCGATTAGTCGGTTTCTATGCTTTCTCGCGAACCTTCTAGTTTCAGCTTCGATTGTCGGAATTCCGAGATCCCTGTGGATATCGTCGTTTCTAATATACCACGGTGCTTGGACAATTTCTTTTAGCACTTTATTTTGAAAAGCTTGTAAAATATTTGCATTTGTTTTCTTGGTACAACCCCAAAGTTGTATACCGTAGGTCCACACCGGCTTTAGCACTTGCTTGTATAAAAGCAGTTTGTTCTCAGTACTGAGCTGGGAATGTTTTCCGAGTAACCAGTACATTTCTCTATATTTGATTTCGAGTTCTTTTCGTTTCATTTTCACGTGCGAATTCCATTTCAGTCTTGCGCCGAGTGTCATTCCCAGGTATTTGGCCTCGTTTGCAAAGGGTATTCGGGCCGAGTTTAGGAAAATTGGCAAGTCATAAGTTTTCTTGTAAGTGAAATTCACGTGAACAGATTTAGATTCGTTGAGGGCGATCCGCCAGTCCCTCGTCCATTCATTTACATTATTCAGTGCGTTTTGCAGTTTTGCAGTCGTTCCTTCGATTGTTTTACCTACTGCTAAGATAGCGGTGTCATCGGCAAACGTAGCAAGGATAGTGCCATCTTCGTTCGGTATATTACGAGTATAAAGCAAATAGAGAAGCGGCCCAAGAACGCTTCCTTGCGGTATGCCGGCTGAAATTTCTTTGAGCTCGGAGTATTCGACTCCATGTCTAACACGAAAGATTCTATTCCCGAGATATGATTCTAGAATATCGAATAAGCATACAGGGAGAACTTGTCGTAGTTTGAATTTCAAGCCATCATGCCACACCTTATCAAAGGCTTGCGAGACGTCAAGAAATACGCTTGAGCAGATCTTTTTTTCTTCAAATGATTTCTCGATTACGTCAGTAATTCTATGCACCTGGTCAATCGTCGAATGCTTACTTCTGAACCCAAACTGGTGGTCAGGGATAAGATTATTTTCTTCTATAACCAGCTGGAGACGCCTTAATTATATCCTCTCTCAAAATTGATCCAGCCTGATCAATACTACAGGATAACTCGGCATTGCTCTTTCCATCACTCGTGAATAAGACCCCAAGTTATTTAAGCATATCCATCTGCTTCAGTGGGACTCCACTAACGTACAGAGAGCACTGAATGGGCGTTCTGAAAACGACAATTACTTCCGATTTGTTCACGTTTATCTTATTTCCAGCATCATCACAAATGGCTACAAACATTTCGAGTGCGCGCTTTGAGAGGGTCCAAGGATGACCAAATCATCATCAAAGAGCAGATGACTAATCCATAAGTCTCCAACCTTGACACATTCTCCGCCACGGCTGCGCTGCATCATCCAGTTCATATATACAAAACACACCCTTGGCGGAGTCCAACGCCCACAGTCTTTACAGTTTGTATATAAAGACTGAATCACCTTAACGAGGAACCATCAATCCAATGTTCCCGCAGAGCACTCCAGGGTTTGCCACGAGTATCCCCGTCATATGCTTCTTTAATTACAAAACAGGTGCAGACAGGTTTAACATACTCCCAGGCCTTCTCAAGAACCATTCTGAGAGTGATTAACTGAGCGGTTGTGCTTTTACCGGGACGAAAACGCCAATGCTTACCCCCCAAACTAAACGTCACAGTTCTGGAATGCATTTCTAACACCTCAGCAAAGATTTTTCCAGGGAGACTTAAAACGGATATAACCCCTGTAGTTGGCGCAATCTCGTTTGTCCCTTATTTTAAAAAGAGGGACAATCACCCCATTTGCCAATCACCAGTTATATATATATATTCGCCGCAGTAGCTCATAAGTGCCTTATTCCAGCTCTTGCAACCACCAGTGTTTTATGTGTTAAACCCTTTCGCATTAATGGAAGGGACCTACCGTTTTGTGCCGTATCCAAAGGGCGATTTTGTTTTTGAGAGCTTTCTCGTGACAACAATACTCTTGGATGTTTGCCAGACTTTCGCGAGAGGTGGGACCGTGAAAAAAAAAAATGTTGGTGTTTTCTGGAATTCGAACCTTGAACCTCACGCGCAGTGATCCAACGCGCTAACCACTGCGCCACAACGCCCAAACCAGTCACCACACACGAGAGCCATTGCACTTCCTCTTTACCCCTGCATATCTGGTCGAAATTCATCCACACCAGCAGATTTATCAAATTTTAGCGATTTGATCGCCAAAGTTACATCCTCTACCACAGAACTGCTTTCCGCCCTACTCTCGAACATAGGTCTGTCATCTTTGGTGCCCTGTTCGGTATTGAGCAATTCTGAAAAGTTCTTGCTCCATCTGAGTAAGATGTCCTCCTCGTTGGGAAGAAGTGTATCGTCTTTGGATCTCAACTTTCACGATATTCAACTTTCTTCCTCTGAGTTGGCGGATGGTCTGCCAGAATATCTTATTCGCAGATCTGTAGTCACATTCCAATTCTTCGTCAAACTCCTTCCAAAACTCTGCCTTGACTGTTTTCGCAGCTAATTTGGAAGTTTTTCCCGCTTTCGAGAATCGGAGTTCCCCAAGTGAATCCACACCTTAAAGGATCTCTTCTTCTTTCTGATGGCTTCTTAAACTACGGGCATCTTAAACCCAGCGGTTCATTTTTCACTTCCAGCCTACACACCAAGCCGCTTCACTCCACAAACAACTCCCGTAGAGGCAATGACCGCTGTTGAGAACAGTTGACATTCTTCCGCTACATTTGATGGAATAGTTGGAAATTGCCCAAACCTCTCAGATATTTGCCACACAAATGTCTTCCATATATTGTCGTTTTATAACCTCTCCCTTGGTATGCGTGTAACCATCCCTGGCTTCTGCTTTAATATGGAAGGACTCTGTCGCTAAGATATAATTTGAACAGCACTAAGTAGTGATATGTTCTCAGTTTGGCCCCTCTCATCACGTGAACTTCACAAACCATTCTCTTCGGACACGATGGCACTACAAAGAAATCGATTAATGACTTTTGCAAAAGACTCTGGCGGTACCATGTGTATTTGTGATTATTTTGCGTGAAAGAACAGTATTCATGATGGACAAGCATCCACAACATGAATCCAACTTCTCTTCGTCTGCGTTTTGGTCAGGATCACCGTTCCTGCCAATCGCACTCTCTCATGTCATAATCTACACCCACATGAGCATTGACGTCACCCATCAGGACAGAAGAATCCATATAAAAAAAAGTATGTATTCAATTACACAGCGTAGTTAGGTTAGCTTTAGATTATTTTAAGATAGTTTATAGGTCTAATTTATATTGATTAACAATAATGCGTCAATTTACTAAGTTTTATAAATTAAAATATTTTTTCTTAGTATTGCCAATATTAGTAAAGTTACATTAAATAAATTTGGCTAGTATAGGTTAAGAGTTAAGATTAGCTTAGAGCATCCGCATGGGGCCAGTAAGTTAGAATAAGATAGTTAAGTTAAGTAAGCTGGTTTTAAGCACTTTTGTTAGCACGTAAGGTATATTGAATTGGATAAATAAAAATGCGTTGAAAATGAAATGAAATGACAGAAGAATCCATATCCGCAACCTCTTCAAGGCGGGAGCAACTTCATCTAAGACAGCTGCATGCTTAGACCAGTTGGGTGCATTTACCTGCTCCAATGCCAGAGCATTGAAGCTTAAGCTTTAAGATAGCAATTCTCCCTCCTAATGATATCCACTCCAATATTCTATCTGTCAACCAGGGATTTGTGAGTATCCCCACCTCCGCCTGAGCAGACATTGATGGTGCGGCTCCTGACAGAAAAATCTTCCCCCTCACCCGAAAGATCCACAGTTTTATAGCCTCCCTGCAAATTTAACATAAAATGGTTAATAAATTCCATAGAATAAGGTGTAATCATTATACTTTTTTTTTGCAAATAATTGATTACCTATCTCATAAAATACAATACTTTTTTGAAATAAGAAGTTAATTCAATTTGCCTAGCCTGCTTTCATAATAAAAAAAACAAACACATCTTTCCCTATACCTCAGTGACGTACCTGAGCAAGAGATAATAACATTTTTCGCTTCTTCGCACAGCGTCATCTAGTTGCGAAAGACAACAGTTTCCGGAATAAATGATTCACACTCGTTTAATTAAACAGAATTGGAGCAAATGTTTAACTTATGAAGCTCATTTTTAATGTAAATATTCAAATGCTACAAAACTCTCAAGAATGTCTGTGAAACTGCGAGAATTCAATTTCCTTTTCCAGTAACAACTGTCAACCTCCAATTCGCCGCAACATTCCAATTGTCAGAAATAAATCCATTCCAACTGCAACCATCTTCGCACTTAGTTCCGGGTTGCTGCTAATGGCCGCGTTCGTTCAATATTTCGTGTGCTGAAATTTCATCTCGATTCTTGTGGAGATTTCGCTAAAAAAATCCCAAATACCAATTGCACGCAATGCGTATCGATTACCAATGAATTCGCATTCATCCATCACACGATTATAGTGACATAACGCGTCCCAGGTTAACCTGCGCTCTCCCGTACTGCACCCGAAGTCCCTCGTCGATGCGAATTCCATGCAATCGCATTCCAGCAACAACAACAACACCGCGGTTGCCACACGTCGTCGTCGTCGTCGTAGTCGTCGAATAAAAATAAGAAAATCAATCAAGCACCCGAAATCTAATAGTGGACCGCACAACTGAAGAGCAGTGCCTGTGTCCGCCGTGTTTTCCCCCGCGAGAGTGCGTGCTCCTGTTCGTCCACCTGGAGCGACGTTGCTCGTTTTTCTTTTCAGTTTGGTTGATTTTTTGTGGTTGCCCGGCCGTCTTTTTCAGCGGGTTTTTCCCGGAGAGTGTCCGTGGAGTGCCGAGTGCAAGATAAAAAGTGAGAATTAGTTGAGTTCTTTTGTAAATAAAGCCTAGAGGGTGGTGTTGGCCACGTGAAGTGCGTGCGGCGGATCCCCCGTGGAATAATCTGCGGCTAGTGCTGCGGCAGGTACAGGCAAGTGAATGCACTGCTCAATGGAGAGGAGCCTATCAGCTGGTGGAGGTGACAGTTCGAGTCAAACAAAAAACTCCAAAGATGGTATGTACTTGCGGGGAACAGACGGGTTTACGGAGCTATTCTGGGTGAATGGTAAGGGGGGAGTGGGATTACCATGGTGGAAGGCTTAAAGTTGTGAATTTTCTGGACAATTTGTCATTCGAAAATCCGGTTCAGGTGATTGCGGATAGGGTTGCCATAGCATGTTTTCTTTCTTTCACAGAAATTGGGGTCAAAACAATCCAATTCATTCGTCAAGTGCGAGGGGTTCCGTTAGAAACTATTACCATTCTGCCGGTCGTTTTGTCCCGAAAATTTGTGAATTATTGAACCGATTGTGGGTGAAAGACGTTCCTTAATAGTATTGAGATGTAAATATTTCCAGGTTGCTCCTCCAGGACGGTGGACAACATACAGGGTGTATCTTTTGTAAAGACAGAACTTATGATAGGGATAACTGTCAAACCGAGCTGTCATTCTGTTCACTCTTTTTGATATTTATGTTCAGAATATTCTCTTAAATTAACACGGATAGACTCACGCTTGAACAACGTTACCAAACTATCTAAATTTACTTCGAAAATCGGTCGTCGATTTCCGAAATTTATAGACGTTCATCTGAGCAAGCCATCCGTCGAACGTGGACAGATTTCATACTTTTCACACCAAATACTTTCTAAATAATAAAAAATACCAACACATCAAAGCGAAGTCGACCTGAAGCGAAAATCGTCCTTGTAAACGAGAATGTGCAGAAAGACCCAAATTCGTCGATTTGTCGTCGGTCGCAGCAGACGGATTTGCCCGTCCACTATGCAGAAAAGATCTTAACCTACACTCGTATAAGCTGGCCCGTTATTTGATCCCATAATTGTGTTCAGCGATGAGCCTAATTTTTGTGTTAACGGGTTTGTTCACAAGCAATATTGTTGCATATAGAACAAGACCACGCTAATGTCATCATCGGACAATGGAGTCAATGGAAATCATTACCGGATCATGATCAACGGATATTTCCTCGAAAATATGAATGACAATGATCTTTACGAGATGAGGTTTCAGCAGAATCAAGAATCAAACGCTACGTGACAAATACGACCGAAAACATTAATTTTGCCGTAGGTTAAGGCACTGGTTTTATGCTGATAAACCAGCAACAATTGACGAAGTCAACATTGTTCGAGTTATTCGTGAGATAAGGCCACAATTGCGTGGAAAATTGGGGCGCCGTGGCGTAAGTGCTTAGTGTGTCGGATCACTACGCATGAGGTTCCAAGTTCGAATCCCAAAAAATACCAAAAAGTTTTTTCACGGTCCCACCTCTCGCGAGCGTTTGACAAACATCCGAGAGTATTGTTGTCACGAAAAAGCTTCTCAAATCGCCGTTCGGATTCGGCATTAAACTGTAGGTCCCTTCCATTCGTGTGAAAAATATAACGCACACAACATGAGTGGTTGCGAGAAGCTAGGCCCTGCACTTTAAAGAGCTGTTGCGCCAAATATTTGTTTTTTTGCGTGGAAAATTGGACAGACGGAATGTTCTCTTCCACGAACAGCCACGGTCATACCATGAATTGATCTTTCAAATGAAGAAGATTTTTGATAAAAACATCCTTACCAATCTAAAGACACAATATGTCATATTCCAGAAACTACTGAAGGTACCGAATTCGATTTTACTTGCCATTACAGATTCAAATATGTTCTATTACCTTCTTTTTTTATGCCTAATACTTTCAGCTGGTACTTGCGAGTATTTTGAATCGGTTTATAAGGATAATTCGAATACTAATTTCCCTGTCAACATCTCTTTTCATCTCTAGTGAAACTATGTGCGCACTAAATCTTTCGTTTAATGATGTTCGGGATGCTATTTCATCACTCAGTTCTACTTTAAGCTCTGGCCCTAACCAAATTCTATCTTTTGTACTTAAGCAATGTAACAAATCGCTATTGAGCCACACCTTATCCTTATATACGGGAGTTATCCTAGATGAATGGAAGATTTCATTTGTAAGTCCCATTTATTAATCTGGGCATAGACACAAAATAAAAAATGATCGAGGGATATCCAAGATATCAGCAATTCCAGAATTATTTTAATTAATAGTCAAACAAAACTTGTACTTACATGCCAAGGAATACATACTTATCATCTTGCCAGCATGAGGATATGAATGGAGAGTCAATGACAGTCTCGCGTAGTTTATTATACCTATTTTGAACTTTTTTGAGTCTGGAATTTAAATAGACGTCAATTACACCGACTTTAATAATGCCTGTGACACAGTTTGCCATGAAGTATTGTTTCAAATGGTACAAGGATTTGGCATTCACTCATTAAGTTTCTTAAGCACAGGCAACAAATAGTTAAAATTTATGATGTTGAATCTAAATGTATCAATGTTCTATCTGGAGTTCCACAAGGCAGCCACCTCGGTCCTTTGTTGTTTAACATCCTTATTAAGAAGATTCCATGAAGGAAACCATCTTACGAAAAATAGAGCGCGACCGGCTCAGCTGTTATTGCCACGTTCAAAGAAGACATCATTTGAACCCTGCTAACAAGAGAATATCAATGAACGTTCCAAAGACATCGCGAGGCAGGTCTATAAACGAGTGGATTACACAAATACAACGACACCAGCATTTGCTTCGACTCAGTAACCAAGTGATCCAAAATCGGGAGGCCTGCCGACATTTTCTGAGGTAAAATAGGCGAACCCCACAGGCGGATCAGGGGCCTTATTTTGTACTGCTTTCGGATTCGGATTACCATTCGGAAATGTAATCCGATTCTAAAATGAATTGGTATTTTGTATGGTTCTCGGATTGGGTGTATGTGCTTCCAACTCAAAATCAAATATTTCCGAAAGTTAGATTGTCAAAACATGTATCAAACGTCACTTAAGTTACTTGGAAATTGAGTTTGTATACATTTGCTATAGAAACGCAATACAAAATAAGGCCCCAGTAGAAATGCAGTGTAATGGGAGGGTTATGCTTATGATCTCTTGTTTTCGGATCATAACCTCGCCGAAATAGGAAGAAGAATTAAGGAGATTCTATCTTTGGTTCACTTTGCAAAATGTTTAACGTATGCATATGGTTTGAAAATGTTTGCACCTTTAAAAAATATTCAAAATTAGAATGCCTGTTACCTGCGACTTTGTCTGTGTAGTTCACAATAATATTAACTATATCTGTGGCCACAGGTCATAACAGCATAATTGTCATTTCACATTTCAGAAAACGTATTTAAAGATGTCTTTATGGTCTCACTTCTCTGTCCTTAACTCAGTAACCGCTGCAGATAATGAATTCAACGCTATAGGTTCACCTTTCCTGAGAAGATTATATAAACAAATATTAAAAACAAATAATATTTCAATTTTGGCATAAGTGTATGTATTTAGCTAACAGAAGGAATACTTCAAACGCCATCGTTATCGCCTGCGTCATAGTACACATGTAGCTATAATTTGGGCCTCATAACTAGGCAAGGAAATGAATCCATGTCATTTATTTTCTGCGCCCAAAAATGCACAACAAAATCAGTACATATCAAACTTTTTGAATGTATGATTTTATAATGCCTGCTTTTGCCTGTTTTTTTTTTATCTGCCTTTATTTATGTATATGAATTCTTCTTGGGGAATATCGTGATAATTGTAATTGGAGATTGGGACCAAGCCTCTAAGGTATAGAATGGCAAAGTTTTACTAAAATCTGCCTAATAGTTGTTCCGTGATACCTGCTCAAAGCGACCCTAGTTATCATTTTATTATATGTATAGATAGATAACTTTCACAATATTATCAGATGGTGTAATGAACCTTTTTTTATGGCTTACTATGGACTTTTTGCCTATCGTACGTAGATTATTTCTAGTGTTCTAAGTAGGCAGTTCGAATTAAAAGATCCTGGATCCTCTGATTTTAGACTGCATTTGTATAGAGGCTCTAGATCACAAAATATGCTTAAATATCGTGGCCTAAAACTTTTCAATGAACTTTCAATGAACGATGATGTTATCCTTGTTGGTGATTTTATTCTTTGATTTTATTGATACGATGACATTCACTTCGTTTCAATTAATGCCTCTTCCGACAAGGAAGTCTTATTCACCGACCGACTTCTGGCTTCTGGTCTGTACCAGATGAGTAGTATTAAAAACAATCTGGGAAGACAGCTAGATTTAGTTTTTTCATCTGACCCCGATAACTGTGTAGTTACCATAAGTAACCACCTCCTCTCTAAACTGGACGCCTATCACCCTCCCATATTTTTAACATTTTCATATGCCAATAAAAACATTAATGTTCTCCCTTTAACGCAGCGAAAATTTAACTTTCGTAAAGCAAATTTTGACAAACTCAGCAATCTTATTGGTAATATTAATTTTGACTTTATTTTTGACAATACCATTAACATTGATACAGCCATCGATAATTTTTACTTGTATATCTATGACAGTTTTCTCCAATCCGTTCCTCTAATGCTACAAAAAAATGTTACATCTGCTCCCCCTTGGTACAGCAAGGAATTACGCTCTCTTCGGAATAAGCGAAACAAACAATGGCAGACATATCTAAGATCCAGATCTGAGTCTGACTATTCAAGTTATCTTTTAGCGTATACCAACTTCTCCGCGTTGTGTGAATCACTTTACTCTGAATACCTTGACCATATACAGTTCGACCTTATTTCTAACCCTAAACGATTCTTTCAGTTTATTAACACCAAAAGGAAATCTGACGGGTATCCCTCTACTTTAAAATTTTCTGACTGCGCGTCCGCAGATCCCAAAATAATAACCCAACTTTTTGCTGATTTCTTCAGCCAGTCGATCTCTTATGTTACTGCGAAGCCTGATCTTAACTATTTTACTTACTTGAACGGCTTTGCTCAAACCTCCCTAACATCTTTAAATATAAGCGTTTCAACAGTGGTTGATAAGATCAATCTTCTCAAGGACGATTACTCTTCCGGCCCAGACGGACTTCCGGCCATAGTTCTAAAAAAATGCGTTTGCAAATTAGCTCCACCCCTTGCTGCTCTTTTTCAATTATCAATCTCACATGGTGTTTTCCCCAGACTTTGGAAAGAGTCATTTATCATCCTCATCCACAAAAAGTGCAGCAAGAGTGAAATTTTAAACTATAGACCTATTGCTAAGCTTTCTTGCATACCCAAGCTTTTTGAACGTATTGTTTACGACTCGATCTTCTTCCACTGTAAATCGATCTTCTCCCCTAAGCAGCATGGGTTCCTAAAGGGCAGATCCACAACCACCAACCTCACCGAATTCGTTTCTTCCACATTATGTGCAATTGAAAGAGGTAAAGAAGTAGACGTCGTGGCTACTGACTTCAGTAAAGCGTTTGATAAAATCTCTCGCAAAATCATACTCAAACTTTCAGCTGTTGGTTTTCCGCCGTCATTTATTTCATGGGTTAAATCCTACTTAGAAGATCGCCAATACAGGGTCCTTTTTAGATCTTCCGTTTCTAATCTAATCATTGCGACCTGAGGTGTTCCTCAGGGCAGCCATTTAGGTCCTCTTTTATTTGTATTGACCATAAACGATGTCGAACTTATCATTAAAGGATCCGACCTGGCAATCTACGCAGACGATATGAGGATTTCAAAATAAATTTCCTGCATTACTGATTCTCACTCGCTGCAGGCTAATTTAAACCTTTTCCTCACCTGGTGCCGAGAAAATCTTTTAGAACTTAACGTCGCAAAATGCCAATCAATTACTTACTCTCGTAGACGCCTTCCCTTGCCTCCAAGAACTTATTTTTTCAACAATGAACCTGTTCCCATTGTTAGCTTAATCGGTGATCTTGGCATCATTTGTGACACTGAACTTAACTTTCGTTCCCGCATTGATAACGTAATCAACAGAGCCAACTCAACACTAGGCTTTATAAAACGATGGTCAAGGGAATTTTCTAACCCCTATGTAACCAAATCTCTTTACATGATCTTCGTCAGACCGCTTCTTGAGTATGCCAGCCAGGCTTGTGCACCATACCATCAAGTCCACATTCATAGAATTGAAGCTGTTTAGCGCAGATTCATCCGTTTCGCCTTGCGAGGTCTACGCTGGAATGACCCGTACATCTTACCTCTCTATGAGAACCGACTAAAATTGTTAGACTTGCAAGCCTTAGAAACACGTCGCGTTCACGCTGATATACTTTTTTTGCACCAATTATTAGCGGGAACTATTGACTGCCCCCATCTGCTGCAACTGATCTCGTTTAATACTAACCCTCGACGTTTAAGATCATCACCCCTATTCCGCCTTCCCTATCACCGTACTGAATATGGCCAGTATGAACCTCTGACCAGAATGCTACGTAATGCAAATAAGTTCCCTGATGCCTTTGACATGTACCTCAGTAGCAAATCTAGCCTTCGCAACTCCCTACGTACCTTACCTGCCCACTCCTAGTTTTAAGTTGTTTTGTTAGTTTAAAAAAAAAAAAATCAAAAATAAATAATAAAAAAAAAATTAGTGCTAAGTTATTGATTACTTGTTAGGTAATTAGCCTTAAGTTTGTATTGCTTGTATTAAGCTAACTAAAATAAATAAAATAAATAAATAAATATTGTAAAAGGTAGAGCAATTTTTGGTACACAACAACCTTCCCAAGGAAATGCATATCATAACAGTGAAAACCGCATCCAAATCCCTTCAGTGGTTCTCGAGATTAGCGCGGCCACGTAGAATTTGGGGACTTTGTTTTATACGATTTAGTGATGATACCTACTTGTAAATCTAACTGAAGCTAGTTATTATTTCCATTTAAATGAATTGTAATAGTAATATTTACTAAAATAACAATAAATGTACATACATATATATAATTCTTGATACCAAGCTTACATTTTATCATCATACAGACTAAATTGTCGTAAAAGCCAACTAAATTATTGGATTTTTTAAGGAAAACTGCAAGATTTTATCCAATAATCCCTTCAGAAATTATTTTTTATTTTATGTCCCGTGTACGTTCCTCCTTAGAATACGTTTCAGTAATATAAGAACCAGCTTATGGTGTTAAAATAAAAAACCGTGTTAAGAAAGTTCAAATGACAATTACAAGATTTTTAATACGTTAAATGGAATTTTGACGAAATGCTTTCATATACCATTAAAGGTGCTTTGTTTGGCCTAGATATGCTCCAAAAACGACGTATTATTCATTGTGTAATGTTTGTATATAATGTTTCGCGTATCGTGTTGAACGTCTTGAAATCCTTGACATTTACGCCCCAGGAAGATTAATTCGACATGGACAATTTCTTTTCATGTTTATAATTATGCGTCAAATGAGCACATCACTGACTAATTTCTAGATAATATTGTAGATTGAAGCTATAACAGATACGATCAAAAATTATTAATGTTTGAATAAGCTAAGGTCAGTACAAGAATAAGTAAATAAAGAAATAAAAAGATACATATATAGATAGAAAGATAGAAAAAGAATGATGCCGGGATTTCAATTGCTGCATACTCCTGCTACCATCTACTCCTTTTGATAAAGTAATCTCTTTGAGAAACCTTTCTTATATGGGCAAGTGAAGGACAAAGTTATTCTGTGGTTTCTTTATCGTTCTTATATCTGTAGCTTCTGCAAAATTCATTGTTGGTTGAGGTAGGTAGAAGCGGCAATTTCTTGAAAAGAAACACAATACCTATGATGTGCTATTTTGACTCATTACACTTACGTCCCTTCTTTCCAAGGTCATGGAAACGCTGATAAATCGTCAGCTTATGAAATATCTTGATTCACGGAAACTTCGTAATGATCGGCAGTACAGTTTTCGTAGTAACAGGTCCACTAGCGATTTGATGGCATATCTCACCGAGAGTGGAACCAATCTCTCCATCACTTCGGCGGGACAAAGATGCTTGCGCTCGATACATCTAAGGCATTTGACAGAGTTTGGCATCAGGCTCTTTTGCCGAAAATGCGTGCATATGGTATCGATGTGTCTTCAATGGATTAGAAACTACCTTTCCAGTCGTTCAATACAAGTTGCCTTTTCTTATCTTTCTATAAACTCTGGTGTTCCGTTTTGTCTCCGACTCTCTTTCTCATTTTTATGAATGACCTCTTGTCGGCATCTTTGAATCCAATCCATTCCTTCGCTGATAACTGTACCCTCCGTTTTTCATATTCGTTTCCTAACTCACATCCCTGTTCTTCGACCGTAGAAGAGGAACGACAACATATGTTAAACACATTAAATTCCGACTTGGACAGCATAACCAAATGGGGTTCAACCAATAAAGTGGAATTTAATGCATCGAAAACACAATGCTGTCTTCTGTCTCTCAAGCAAAACCATGACCCTCAACCTTTTTCCATGAATGGTTATGGCATCGCTGAATCCGAAAAGCTTGCCATTCTCTGTATGTGCATCAATAACCATCTTCAATGGAACCATCACATATTGGAGGTCGCCAAAAATGATGCAAAATGTCTAGGATTTCTTAAACGGTGCAAGAAATACTTTACCCCCTCTGATCTAGCCACAATCTACAAGGCATTCATCCTCCCAAAACTGGAATATAACGCCCACATCTGGTCTGGTGCGCCAAGGTACAGAACCGCGTGTTAAAACTTAAAGGTGATAGAGATATTGTGAACTCAATAGCTCTACTCGAACATCGTAGAAATGTCTCGTGTCTTTTTCTATTTTATTGCCTTTATTTATAGAGTACGCTCCAGCGAAATAGACAGTTGCATTCCGCCCCTTCAATGTTTCACCCGAATACACATCAGTTCACCCTCAAGCCCAGCTTCGAGCGTACTGTCAAATATGTATAGGGATACGTTTATAAGCCGAACAACACATTTGTGGAATGATCTATCAGCCTCTGTATTTCCTGTCCATTACAACCTTCAAACATTTAAAGCCAACACAAACTGGCATCTCCTCTATCCCTTTTCCCATCCGCCTGTGCCCTGAGAAACAGTATAAGGGTATTAATAATCCCTTTGTCGCGCCCAAATTATAAAAAATGACAATTCTTGCAATATCTGGTCTTGTTCTGTTTAGTGGTTTGTTTGTTTTAGTTTTGTTATAACTGGGTAATGTCTTTCTTCATATAGCGCATTTAGTAAGTTTATTCCATCCGAGGTCACTGAAAAGATGGTTTCGTTCAAGATAGCTCGAGGTGGTGGCTGACAACGATCTCCATAAGCTTGAAGAGCGCTGACGATAAAGCTGTATGGTAGTTAAAAGGGGACGTTTGATCGCCCTTTATCGGAATGTTTTGAACCTGTGCAGGTTTCCACCTATCTGGGAGGATGCTTGGTTACGTAGAAGCTTTGCCAGGGTAGAAGAACACGTCTTAAAAAAATAGGCGAGGGATCTTATCTGGACGTGAAAAGTTCTTACTAATTGTATATTTAAGGACTCGAGCTACTGAACGGGTTTGGGAAGAATGGGTGGGATTTATTGCAAATATCGCGGCTAGTAAATCAGCGTTCGCTTTGGATTCCGTGATATTCTTATCTTTGTAGATAAGAGCTGGAATGGTGAACGAGGCAGAGCCTTATATTCTTTTTACGAATACCCAGAACGTTTTACTGCCTTTAAGACATTGCAGTATTTTTTGCACCACTTTTTGGTCTGGCAGGAATTTTGCTCGCCAGTAGAGGCGTTGGTTTTCCTCAGATGTAGAATATGCATCTGATGCCCGCCATAGTGCCGAAGCTGCTTCCTTCTTCCGAATTGCATTAGTACAGGTCAGATTGCTCTTGTTTTGTGCTTAGGCTATTGATTTGCTTGGATTGTGGGAGCGCATTACAAGTAAAATAAGATTTGTAATCATATCAGCGGGTGCATTAAATTTTCTGTCGAGGAAACAAAGAAATCAGTCCAAGTCTGGTTAAATGTGAATCTGCGGTACTTTTCTTGTAGTGATTCTATTCTAAGTCTCTTTCTAGTTCAGAAGAAACCCGATTACTTCATAATCCTAAAGACCAATAATTTGGAAAAGAAATGCAGAAAATAATCGCAAAGTGGATCATGCCATTACTTTCGGTCTCTGCAGTTCCTACTTCTTGCGATGAATCATAGGCCAGCGAGATATATAACTAGATACCATACATGTATCCCAATGAGAAATTATACTTTTATACTTACTTTATTTAAGATAGCACTACAGTCGGAGATAGTCCTGGTCCTATGTTACGTTTATACGCACCTTATTAGGACTAAAATGCCGGAAAACTTGGGAATACAAAAAATAAACCATAATTGAAGCTATGGCAACCCTGCCGCAACATAGAATGCAAAATACTCGTATCCCCAGTATACTTTACTCATTGTGTGTGCGCTGTATATACTCGTACGAGTATGTAGTTCTTGTTTTTCACCACCCATTCCTCCCCTTCCAGTAATATCGTTGGGGATTTTTCTTCACAATTCTTGATTTTCTGATTGAACAACATTTTCTGCCTCCGATTGCACTTTTGTGTGTGAAAAACTCGTTTTGCAAGAAGGAATCGTGTGGAATGGTGGCAGTGCAATAAAATAAGCCGGCTGGCAATTGTGTGTGAGTGAGATTCTAGTTTCATCTTAGCCGGGGGTAAATGGAGACGGCAGAGACAGTGGGCATTTTTTGCATTATAGGCGCAAGGAGATTTTCATATTTTCCACCAACAGGGCAAAAGAAAAAAGAAAAAATGAAAAAGAAAATGCAGTGCATGTGTTGTTTTTTGGTCGCACCATCATTGTGAGGAGATACTGGCGGCTTGCAGTGCACTGCCTTGGAATGCCACGTGGGTTTCTGGTGGTTGCAGTGGGAATGCCTATAAATATCCCATTGAAAGTGTGGTTTGCGAATATAATTTGTTCAGTGGCTAAAAATACACGCAGACTGTAGGAAAAGAGGTTCTACTTGACGGTGGACCAGTTGCTGATGACATGTGGGGTCCATTTGTAGATTTTGAAACATGTACTTAGTGGCGGGAAATAGTATTGGACAACATTTACTTTACTAGCTTGTGGGGTTTAATTTATGAGTTCATCAAAAGTTCGTGGGATTTACAGAGTCCTTACTTTTAAGTTTATTGTACTGCTTATAGTATTCTCGACTTAGGGCAACACTTCTATATTGGCGTTAACTTTGTACTTTCTCCACCTGTTGTAAATCAATGCATTGGGCAGTCCTGTGGGTTTATACAGAAAGAGCTGTCTTTTTAATTCTGTTAGGGTTTTTCACTCAAATGGAAGGAAATGGGCCCTGCCGCAATCCCCAATTTCTTTGATATGCAGGAAATCCAGAGTACTGTACATCTCAAATTCTCATTGGGTACTCAAGCAGTTATTTACACACTGAGTTATGTTCGTCCCAAACAAATTCAGGTGACATTACGCAAATTGTCTTAGTCCAAAGCATACGTTTCACTCGGCTGCGCGGAAGCTTGTCCGAGTGCGCCTGGCTCTGCTCTAGATACTGCGTTGGACTTACCCCCTCTTGATAATTATTTCATGGGCTGCGCTATCAAAGCCATACATCGTTTTCGGCGGGGTGGTTTTTGGTATAATCCGCACTGAAGTTTTGATGATCTTGCGCGACACTTATCCTGCGACTCCGGTCTTGTAGACATGCCGTCTGACGCAATGACACCAGAGCTTCGGCTGTTGCGCAAACTTAAAGTCGGTCGCAAGGCTGAATTCTCTGTCTCTTAACTGGGTCCCAGGTTACACTGGGATCTTGGGGAACGAGATCCCCGACGAGATTGCTAGGCAAGGCTCAGAGTCTCCTTACGTCCTCGGTTAAGGGTTCCATTGACAATTGGGTTTCTCACGAACATAATTGTGAGTGATATGACACTCCAGGATGTATGTTGATTCAACGAATTGTTCCGGATGTCTAAGAAATCAGTGGTATTCCTACTGTCTTTCAGCAGAATATACTGCAGACAACTTATTGGTGTCTGGACAGGTCACTTCGATTTCGTCAAGCATCTTAACGTGTTAAGCTTAAGTGATGCTACAGCTTGCGACGCTAGTGAAGAGGGCGATGACACTGCGGAACATTTTCTCTTCGAGTGCCCTCCTTTTGCTCGTATTAGGAGGCAGATTTTCGATGCCGATGTGATGAGTGTTGGTATGCATTGCGCAATGATTGCATTCTTTTACAGCCCTGATAGCAGGAACACATTTGATTGAAAAATCGAAAAAAATATTTGCGGAATTGTTTTGAGATTATATCAAATTCATGGATAAATTTAAAAAATCCTGGCATTAGTAATTTGTTTTTAAGGCCTGAAATATTATAAGTTACATTTTTTAATTTATCAAAGAAAAGGCAGACAGCAACACTATCCTAGCAACTTTGTTTCCTTCTCCTACTGCTTCGAGTTGTACGAGCCCAAACGCAAAATAGTTGGTCTACCAAGCAATTGAGACTTACACGTGCTCATCCTTTGTAGTTTTGAAGCAAATAACACACTATTTAATGATTAACGTAAAGTTTAATTCAGTTTAAATAAAATAAGCAACAAATAAGGAAGTAACATAAATAAATCCACGATAAGAAGTGATCTTATGGAACAAAATCATGTTTCCAGTACTTTTCTGAATGCAAAATAGTTGGTCTATGAGCCCAAATTTTAATTTTACCACTCTGTTACGTCACCTTTTTTTCTTAATTACTGCTGCTATTCTTCGAGGAATAGTATCAACTAGTTTTTCACATTCTTTAGCAGTAAATGATTGCCAAATATTAGTAATTTTATTTTTTAAGTCCTGAAGAGTCCTAGCCAGCTCTTGTCTCAGTTTCTGCTTCATCTTGTGGCAAACAGTTTCAATTGGTGAAAGCACAGGGCTGCTGGAAGGCCATTCCATTAAAGGAATACCTGCAGCAGATAACCATCGCGTTGTGAACCTAGCCGTATGACAAGAAGCGCCATCTTGCTGAAATATGTAACTTCCGTCACTTGACTGAAGCCGTGGTATTGATGGAAGAAGTTGCCCTTGCAGAATATGTTCGTACTTCACAGCATTAACCAATCCGTCAACAAAGTGTAAATTCCCAACACCACCCCCAGACATGCATCCCCATACCATGCGAGATGCTGGGAACTTGACAGTTCTTTTTAAACAATCCTTGTGAAAGGGTTCTTTGGAGGTTCGAATCACACGTTTGCGTTCGTCGCCAACATAAACCTCAAACCTGGATTCATCGCTCCAAATAACGTTCCGCCATTGACTTAATGTCCAGTTTTTACGTTGTTTCGCCCACTCAATCCGTCTTTTCTTATGTTTAGGTGTCAAAAGTGGTTTTTCTTTCGCATGAGTTTTGCATGAATGAAGTTATTTTGAAATTTATGATATTAAATTATTTTAAAACAAACCTTATAAAAATGGTAGCCCATTTTTTTCATTGTTCTTTTGCAAGTATCGACAGAAATGTTTTTCTTAATGCGACTTTTCTATTCTACAGTTAGTAGTACAGTCAGCGTCGGTTTTCTTTAATAATTTTTTTCAACACACGACAATCACGAGGTTTTTCTATCGTTGGACGACCCGTTTTTTACCTATTTCCACATTTCCGGAAGTTTTATATTTTGTAATTATGTTTTGTACTGATGATCGACAAACTAAAATGTTTAGCAATTTTATAGCTGGATAATCCCGTTTGGAATGCCTTAATTATCGACTCCCTAAGATCCCGCGATAGTGCAACGCCACGCGCCATGTTTGACCAAAGACTCTTACTAACTTTGCATAAACAAAATGGTCATGCAACAATAAAAATCATTTCTCTCAATTTTTTTCGTAACGGTTTAACAGATCACTATTAAAACTACTAGACCAACTATTATGCATCCAGAAGAGAGCAGACTAACAATTATGGTCTTATCTTTGTTTCAGTAAAACTTACATTGCTACCGAATGTTTCATTTATTTTGTTCCTTTTGCTCTAATTTTATTAAGAATAATTACGTTATTACTATTTTCATATACTTTTTTTTATAAGTGACTGCTACCAACCAATTAATTTCAGCATATGAAAGAATTTTTGTGTTAAAAAGCTTAGTAGATCAACTATTTTGTGTTTGGGTCGTATATGGTGCTTGTGATGGTATGGGACGAGAAGGCTGACAATCATCTGACTTTTCTCTCACGCTGCAGACGAAAATCTCAAGTGCGCTAGCTCCAAATAATTGTTTGACAAATGCCATCTCGTCGGGTGTTTTGATGACAAGACCTCGCCCAATTTTATAAACAAACGTATAATTTTCTATTTGCAACTTACCGCATTTTCTTCCGATAAAGAAGTGATTGTTTGCGATGTACGCTGAAGTTCATACCCTTCAATTGTTTGGATGCGCAGAGAATTCGGTCCATTTTATCTGAAGACTGAAGTTCCAGAAGACAGTCCTCCTTTGCCTTGATGTATTGATGTTGACGATTGCATGAGCTCTTCTTACAGGAACTACCTCATTCTCCTTTAAACTTAGAAGTCCTTTGCAAGTCTGTTTGGTGAAGTTGATTGCATTTGAGTTCTCATTGAAGGGGATGTGTATAACAATAGTATTTTCGTCGTTTTTGCGGGTAATAAGCTCTAGTTGAGTTTCGAGGAGATCACATTTTTCTGTCATCCGACTGAGTTTTTCGTTAAGGTGTGAATTTGTGTTTTTGAGTGCTGTGATTCCATTATAAAGAGCTGATATGTCAGTTTTTGTTGCTAGATCGTTAAGTTTTTCGAAGAGCGTTTGATCCAAGATCTTTTTGAGATCATTTACTGATAGATTTCCCACTACAGCATCCATCGGAGGAAAGTATCTTTTGTTGTAGCTTACGGACTCAGGGGAGGGTTCTGTTAATTTACACTGGCCGCTCATAGAAATGACCCGGTAATCGACGGACGGAATGTTTTTGTTTTTAATAATGAAAAAACTCCTACCTTTTATACTTTTAGCAGTATAATTTTTTAGCACAGCAGTTAATTGGCGAGTTCGAAGGAATAATATTTAAACTTTCAACCAAAAACTTCTTGTAAAGTTCAAAAAATTGCAAAAGTGTAGAGGAGTTCGCGGCCTGACCAAAAAAATAAAATCGGAGGCTTACTTTTATCTCTCTAAGTTTAATACACATCTTCCGTCTGGTCTCTAAAGCGATTAGACTAGTTTAGAAACATGTTTCCTCAAGGCCTTCAAAAAAAAAAAAAAAATTTACTGCAGTTTCGACCTCTTCATTCGTTGAAAATTTCTGTCCTCCCAAAAGTTTGTTTCAGGTTGGGGAATAGATGAAAGCCACACGTACCCACATCAGGCAAATGTAATTCAAACTCCTAATTATGGTGTTCAGCCATTTGTGTGGGCTTGCATTATCTGACGAAAGAAAACTTTTTCCATCAATATTCATGCACGCTTTTTCTTTATATCCTCTCGCAGCCGACGTAAAAACACCGCAGTAGTAATGGGAGTTAATTGTTTTTGTATGTGCCCACTAAAACTCTGGTATGTCACTACTGTGTAAGGAATACATTTAAAATGTCGTGCTTTGATATTCCCAAATCTGTTGCAGCTCTCTACTATTTGCGTATCCATAGGGTGACAATGGTGCAGTGGGTAGTGTGTTTGCTTGGTAACCTACGAGTATGTGCGCAGGTTCAACTCCCAGCGGGGAACAACAACCTAGAGCCACCCGACTATAAAACGGTAACGAATAATATGGAAGTTTTTCCAACCACTGCTTGGTAGTGCAATGGACCGCAACGAGCCTGAGTGCTCTGGGATTAAGGTTTCCTTTTTTAATTAATTTCGAATCCCAGAAAATACAAAAAAGTTTTTTCACGGTCCCACCTCTCGCGAGCGTCTGACAAACATCCGAGAGTATTGTTGTCACGAAAAAGCTTCTCAAATCGCCGTTCGGATTCGGCATTAAACTGTAGGTCCCTTCCATTCGTGTGAAAAATATAACGCACACAACATGAGTGGTTGCGGGAAGCTAGGCCCTGACACTTTAAAGAGATGTTGCGCCAAATATTTGTATTTTAATTAACAAAAATCTATATATTCACGACCGAATAAGTTGCGCATCAGTTGGTAATTCGCTCTGCAATGGGGACCCACTGCTGATCACTGCTTTTCTTTGCTTAGGAGTTGATGGTGTTTTCTATACATTTTTGGCAACAAATGCGACTGGCACAGTTCGGTTAGTCTCTCACATCTCCTTAAGCACTTCTGTTGATACATCAAGCAATTCCAAATCCTTAGCACAAATTTAAATTTTAATATTGAAGCCTGATTGACAGCTCACTTCACCAAAAATTAGGAACTCTCACCAATCATCACAGCACACGCCTGTGTGGCGACGCCATTAGGACACAAATTGTTTTCCCTAGAAACTTCATAAACAAATTTCTAAAATTATCTAAGCAATACACTAAACTCAAAAGAAAGTCCCTCCTCGACCGACAACGACACAATCCCCCTAATTACTACACAGTCATACGTCCATTAACACCGTCAATCAATCACAGACAAAAAACATTCCCCAAACACAGCCGAAAACTTCATGATAAACGAACTTTTTTTTTTTGTTAGCTACTCGTATACTATCGATTGACAAAGACCTCAATCGCTCACAATCGATAAACCACGATCGATTCGACTTTGATGTCGATGACTACGAAAGGAAGATTGCAAGCCTTTCGGTGGCTCTCATGACAGAGATGAACGAGGCAGAGGGCTTGCGTACTACTACTTCGGAACAATTACTGAAATTGGAGGGAATTGTGCCGAAACGTTAAAAGATGCCAAGGAACAAAGCTTCCGCCATAACAATAGAGCACGCCATGGGACATATGACACAGAAATGTGACTTTCATAGTTTTGTGTCGCGAGCGAGCGAACTATCATATTTCTGTGCATAAAAGACCTACTTTGGTGCTTTATCTTATCACAGTTGTCGTTATGTGCTTGACAAAAAGACGATGACGAAGACTTTTTGAGCTGACAATGGACAAGCATGTCTTTTGGTTGTTTGACGGCTGTTTGGAGCTACGTTGGTGTTATGGACAGCTATAGGGTTGGGTAATCTCTGTGGAAGATGTCTTCTGCGATTTGGATTGCCTATTAACGAACGGAATGGGAAATTTGATTTTTATGGCAACTATAATCATTTTGATGGAATGATATACTATTTTGGCGATTAGATTGCGGGGGAAAACCTCCATTGAAGAGGTGGCTTATGTGTTATTAACAATATATCCATATTGGACTATTGAGGTGCTTGATTTTTTGGTAGATACGTGATGGGGCTAGTATCTAAGTAACGTCGTTAACATTTTCCTTAAAATTTACTCTCGTGCACGTTTCACTAAACAACCCATAGATTAACCAGTCGTGTTTTTGCTTTGTGAGGTGAGGTGATAGAGATCATTGCCTGTGCTTAATGCGGTTGATATGACGAAGGTTATAGCCAGCAGTCGAAAAAATGCCTTAGGTATATTGAATTAGTCAGGCTTTGGTTGTGCACTGGATCCACATGCACAACCAATGCCTGACTAATTCAATACCGTATCTTCAAAACCTCTGCCATAACCAGCACTACCACAAGACACGTCGCACATATAATTGGGTGTCAGTCGATATACAGCAAGCATCCAACCAGATTAACAATTTTGTGACTACCCGGTGTAGGTTAGATAGGGTTTCAGCGGCTCTCTGTATCAAGATGGTTCGGTCCATTGTGAAACTACATGAATCTAGGTATTCCGCAGAAACTACACTCACAACAGAGGTGCTACGTATAAAGCGCTGGAGACATCTGAAATTCTCTAAGAAGTAAGCCTCCAAGTGAAGTTATCTTTTAATATAGAGTACGGACAAGTGCAAAGTGATTAAGGATCGGCTTCCGTTCATTCTAAATTGAGGCAGTGTCCTTCAATAAAACCTATAGTTGTTCTGATTTCAAAGCGTTCCACAATGTTTGGTTTTAAATTAAATGCCCTTTCTAAAAACTGCCACAAATGTTAAGCTTTTCTACGAAAGTAAGGCTGCATTCAAGTTAAAGTTAGTAAGCTGAAGAAGACTTATTACGTCTTGTGGGGGTTTACACCTAGTCCACGCTTCTTAGTCCAATTGAAGAACTTGGAGAGATCATTTTGCATAAGACCTCTGAACATACGAATTTTGCTTACCAGACACAGCTATAACGACATCTGCTTAGGCTGTCTCTTTGCAGCATATTCCTTCCAGACTTTGAAGTAGGTCAACTTAGATAAGAACTTGTAGTGTGTCCGGGCTAAAACCCATGGACATCGTGGCGGGCGTGTTTGCAGTTGATACTCCTACTCATGAGCAACTGACTGATCAATGCATCAAGCGGGGTCTCTGCTCGTAGGTTTGATAGTTCTGTCGTAGACGCGCCCGGGTCTAAGCTGCCAAAAGATCCCTAGATGGTGTAATTATTTCTTACATTCTAAAATCTTTTAAAGATGACTAGAATCCCTTAGCGATCTTGAATAACAGCACATACGCAGGTATGATAATTTTGTGCCGGCTAAGGGATAGAGTCGCTAACTCAAGGTTAAATCGCTATCCACTAACTTTATGATTGATTTTAATGCATCTCTACTGTATCGGAAAACCACCTTAACGCAAATACAAGAAGTGTATGGGCAATTTTTTTCGACATTAGCTTAATAAATGAATGATCATTAGTCTGTCGAGGAGGGGTAGCCTGTCGGAACTGCGCCTTCCCTGCGGGTTTAAAAATTGTAGTCAAAATAACTCTAACCCCAATCAAAGCATGTATTAACACAACACTTGATGTTGAGTAAGCAGGCTTTCGCTCGAGATTCTTCTGCATCAATCTGATACCTTGTGGACCACAATTCAAGAAGACTTTCGACAGTGCAAATCATGATTGTGCGCAGGAGGGGCCAACTTTTACTAAGGCGATCTAAGAGCGCTGTTAAAGCAAAAAAGTACTACCCAAGTCCAAAATGGAGCGCTATAAAGCTGTATACTTGCACCCCTTTTACGGTCGTTATCGGCGATGATTATAAACTTCACGGTGCTCTGTTATAAGTACTGGTCTACAGGTGTCTTCCTTGCAAGATCACCACTACTGTCATTCATACACACTACATTTCTTCGTTGACAGATGTCTTTACGTCGTAGTTAGTATTTTCTGATTGAGCCACATCTTAGACGAAGGGCTTTATAACGGGTGGGTCATCTAGTGATTTCTTTTTAAATCATAGGTTATTTTGACACTGACAGCTGTTTCCCGCTCGAAATCTTGACAGAAAGTCAGTATCATACCTCCGCGGAACGAAATGAGTCGCATTATGCTTGAACAATATTGGGAAATATTGAAAACTTATTTCCAAAGTGAGTGCTGTGTAGCCCAAACAGTGCGTTTTTTGAAAAGAATTTCGAAATGAAGCACCCACCGCGCCTGCTGTACGCAAGTTTGTGCAAAAAGTTCGTGAGACTGGTATGCTAGTGGACAACACTCATGGTCCCCGTCGTCGTACGGTGCGCACAGACGAGAATGTGGCTGCTGTAGCCGAGAGTGTGAGAATCAATTCACGAACATCAACTCGTCATCGATCTCAACAGCTCAACATTTCACGCACTAGCTTGAGGAGAATTCTGCATAAGGATCTGGGATTATTCACTTACAAAGTCCAATTGATTCAGCAATTGAAAGCGCACGACCATCCGCTTCGTTATCGCTTCGCAGTTTGGGCCTTAGAGCAGCTTGAATTGGACAACGATTTTGGGCGAAAAATCATCTTTTCTGACGAGGCTCATTTTCATCTCGGCGGCTACGTTAACAAACAAAATTGCCGCATCTGGGGCTCGGAAAACCCGCACGTTATTGTCGAGAAGCCAATGCATCCACAGAGAGTGACAGTTTGGTGCGGATTGTGGAGTGGTGGCATCATTGGACCATTTTTCTTCGAAAATGAGGCTGGGAACAACGTTTCGGTCAACGGTGGGCGTTACAGAGCCATGTTAACGATTTTTTTTACTGAAATTGAAGACATGGATTTGGACGACCTCTGGTTCATGCAGGATGGCGCGCCATGCCACACAGCCCATGCCACAATCGGTCTTTTGCGCACCAAATTCCCAAATCGTGTTATCAGCCGTCTTGGCGATGTCAATTGGCCGCCTCGGAGCTGCGATTTGACCCCTTTGGACTTCTTTTTGTGGGGAACCGTGAAGGACCGATGTTATGCCAACAATCCGGAAACGATTCCAGCACTTAAGGCCAATATCATCCAAGCAATCCGTGAGCTACAGCCCGAAACCATCAACAAGGTCTTGGAAAATTGGAGTGATAGAATACGCTACTGCGAGGCCAGCCGAGGCAGCCACTTGAACGACGTTGTGTTCCATAATTAATGGGAATGTTTGCTCTTACTAATAAAGCCATAATACATGAAAAAAATTCATTTTGTTCATTTTATTGCATTTTTAAAAATAAACTTGTAGTTGGCCCACCCTGTATACGACTGGTTACACTTTCAGGCGCAACCCATGTAATGGAATTAACTAACCCGATCTGCTGGAATGGTGACCCAAAGCAAAAGTGGCGTAGAACGGTTCCGGGCGCTTTAAAAATTTGGGGAATGGGAGGGCTGAATCTGCCAAATGAGCGTTGACACTGCATGACCTAAAAGTAATATGAAATTGTACTTATAATAACTTAATGAAAACCTGAAAACGCTGAAATTTTGTGGACTGTTGGTTGATCCATGATAGCTTTCCTCTAAAACTAACAAACATACAAGTATTTAGCCGCAAAAACACATTCCCACTTAAACCAGTACCAATCCATCAGATTTGATTTCTGTGAATAAACAGACAAAGCAAACTTTTCAAAACTAAAACTAATCTATCATTATTCACTTATCCTCACACAACAAAAAGAGACTGGTCATTATGTACTGTGAGCGTCAAAAAAAAGTTTACACCTCTGTGTTTCATGTTTGAAATTCAATTACAGTTTTTATTAAAGGCTGATCTTACATCTAGTTTAACATGTTAATTTATATCTTAATTCTTAATCGAACGACATAAGTTAAGAAAAAAATCCATAACAACAATTTTATAAACAAATAACGAAAAAAAATTCACATTTTAGGCGTCAAAAGAAAGTTTATAGTACAAAAAAAAAAAAATAACAAAATATGGAGATAAGCCCTGAATTTAATATTTTGTTCGTTTTCCTTTTGCTTTAATAACGGCCTTCAATCTCTTAGGCATGGAAGCCACTAATTTTTTCGTGAATTGAGATGGAATTTTTTCCCACTCTTCACTAGTTATGACCCTTTTTCGAACTTGCTTGTCTAGATACTCCCACAAATGTTCGATTGGGTTAAGATCTGGGGATTGCGGAGGATGATCCAACAGTTTCGGCGTCCGATACAATAACCATTCTTTCACAATTTTGGTCATGTGCTTAGGGTCATTGTCCTGCTGCAATACCCATGTTTTGCTACGCTAGGCTGTAAGTTTACCCTCAAAATATTTAAGTAATCCATTTTGTTCATTGTGGACTCAATAAACACAAGGTTTCCCACACCTCTTGCCGCCATGCATCCCCAGACCATAACCGACCCTCCCCCATGCTTAACCGTGAGCGTAATGTTTTTGTCATCGAACGGCTTATTTTTGGCTCTCCAAATTTTTGGTGGTTGTGTTGATCTTAAAACTTCAAATTTACTTTCGTCACTGAATAACACATTTTTCCACAACGAAATTTCCTTTTCTTCGTACTCTTTTGAAAACCGAAGTCGCCGTTTTCGATTGGCTGCTGATATGAGTGTTTTTTTTCGCGGTACTCTGCCATGTAGTCCATCATTATGTAGTACTCTTCGAGTAGTACTTGCACTAACGGGAATACCTGACTCTTTTTCAATGTTTTCTGATATTTTGACAGCACTAGCAGATGGATTTTTCTTCACTTCTTGCGCAATGGATCTTACTTCCGATTTGGAAAGTCGCTTGGGTCTACCAGTGCGTGGACGATCTTCAACTGCTTTAAAATTTTTATATCTATCAATAATTTTTTTAACACTGATGGGTTCTGCAAATTATTTTTGCTATTGCTCTTAAAGATTCCTTCTTCCTTCTTCTTTAAATTTCAAGACGATTTTTCTGGTTTCAATAGGCGTTTGCTTACCCATTTTAATAACACTTTGATGTAAGATAAACATTTAATAAAAACTGTAATTGAATTTGAAACATGAAACATAGAGGTGTAAACTTTTTTTGACGCTCACAGTAGTTCCTCACAAATTCATACGCGAAAATTTGAAACCAATTTGCAAAAATAAAAGAAAAAACTACAAGAAACCAGTTAGCAATCGATAAAGGAAAAGAAAGTTCACTGAAACATTATCTCGCATCTGCGATGTACACAAGAACTTTCCAGAGATCGCTAAAGTTCGCTGTTTTCTGTTGAAACAAAATGTATTCCATCTCACTTAGGTGAGGTTGTTGTTTCACTGTTTGCAGAGACTTTGGTTCTTAGTTCTGTGCGCGATAAGATTAGAATACGCGGGAATTAAGCAGAACTTTATCGACAATTAATTAAGCTACATAAGTGTATGGTCTAGCAGGGGATGTGTGTATGTACTCGCATGTAGCGAAGTTACACAACTTCATTCATTTGAACTAGTTATCACTTCAATTCAAATAAACAAATAGAATCTAATTGCTTTGGACTCTTAAACAATCTCTGTTTTCAATTGTGTATGATTATGACTATGATCATCTTCGTGTTATCAAATACGATGTACTATTTACTTCTTCCTGCTCTGGCATGAACATTTTTTTTACATTATTCTTCCATTAACTGGTGTTGAGAGCATTCACTCTTTTGCTAGTCATGATCTGCCTGAAATTGTAGTTTAGACTTCTTTGTTTAATACATGATAGTAGCTGTTTAATGCTAAGTGATCGGATAGCGGTAATGTGTTCAGTTATTGATTAGAAGGTTGTCGGTTCAAGTATCAACGTCATTGTTTTCATTCAAGTTTTTTTTTAGTTAAAATGAATGATGTGATCATATATCACTCTATATCTTCTACGTCTTGACAGCTTCTGCAGTAGTCGGGTGAGTTGATGCCTAGTCTTGCGGCCATTTCCTCTATCGCGCAGTTTCCTATAAGTGCACATCTCAAGATACAGACTTTTTTTTTAATCATTGCCAGCAGGCTTTTGATTCTTCCTTCGAGATATGCGAGATATGTACAGTTGCTTCTGGTAAACCATGCGGAGTTGATCAGCTCTCTTGTTTTAAGGTCGATTTTTCGTTTTAATACTCCAATAGCAACTTCTACTGATGTCTGAGTATTTTCTATATCGAGTGCTGACCCCTTTCTGGCTAGTTCATCTGCTATCTCATTCCGTCTATATTACTATGTCCGGGAACCCAGTAGAGAGTTAGATCACGGGTATGGCATATTTCGGCATCTGGAAACTGCTTCTGATCTCAATTCCTCGCTGTCTAGTGCTGTGGTTGCCACAAGAAGGTAGCAATCTTGGAAGGATTGAGTATCTTTCTATCAAGAAGACTTCAATAGCGAAGACTTCGGTTTGAAAAATACTGCAGTCGTCCGGGAGTTTGTATAAGTCGTTGATTTTGAGTGACTTACAGACAACTCTAGAGCGAATTCCTATAATCAATGCTTTTAACACAGTGCATTACAAAAACATAGACCTGTTGTAATTCTGAGGAACTAACGGATTTTCTCTGCCATCGTGTGCCTTTCTTGTTTTATAGCGCCGGGTATCGGCGATGTAGAGTTCCAGAAACTCGTTTCCGATTCGATTGAAAGACGGTGGTTAGATGCGCGAAGAAATCGATGGTTTCACTGACTCTTCTATTAGAAACCCGTTTTGTATAACATACAGAGCTGCCGTTACACCATTACGAATGATCCACAATAAGACGTTGGAACCTACCCATTTAACACTCTTTTGATGAGTCATATAGGCCTTACTTCTTGGAATCTGCCCGAGAACTGCTTTCTGTTCTATCATAATTTCCTATAAACAAATAGTATCATAAGGTTAGATTACGGTAAACAGCGCTTAGAAGTAATAGCCGTGTTTTGGTGAGAATTATGCAAAGTAAAGTAAAGGCTTATCAATGAAACAATCTTCAGTCAATCTGGTTAAGTGCGATTAAATAGTCAAGCCTTGGAAAATTGTCACTTTAAAAAAAAGTAGTTTTTCTTGAAAACGGTTCTAACGATTTCGATCAATATTCATATTTCTGTTTGCCGACCCATATGATGAATGTTGTCATCACAGTTTTTTCTTTTTTTGCTGAAATGCCGTGTAACAGTACTTTTCTTGATGACCGCTTATCGAAAATCTGATATTTTACTCAAAATCAATGTTTAAAGAATTTTCAAAATATTTAATTTTTGCAAAATAAAGCTATAGGTACATATTGTAACAAAAGTTGACGATCGTGCCAAAGACGAATTCCCAAAGCGGAGATGGATACTGCAGCAAAAACACAATTTGTTTGGTTCCCGAGAGGGTGAACTTTTTTTTTTTTTTTATTTCAATTAAATTCTCTAACAACTAGACAAAATAATTGTAGTACAATTTTTGTTGTCTGCGCGTCTCTATATGGCAGCCGATGTCGTTGCTTCTCAAAAACGGAACTCATCGTTGGGCTTCTGGCAACCTCCTTTTATATTTGGCTCTGGCTTTCCACACAAATTACGAAATTTCCAATTCGCCGCTGGAATTGCACCCGCCATGAATCTGGAAAGTTCTGGTACCTTCGGGGTGAAAGCTTCGAGATGTCTCTCAGGGCTTCTCGATTGTTTATGTTTCTGTGCCGGTTTGTGCGCTCGCGTAACAATATGTATGTGTACCTGTTAATGATTCTGCATATTTTTGAGGAATTATTACACCTAAATAATACTCGGAAACAGTACTTTTTTCACCATAGTTTTGGATTTGTTCAAGTGATTACTATATTTATTTTTAAAATGATTTGTCAATCGATCTATAAAAATTTGACTTCATTACCTTCTTCTTCTTCCTTTTACCAGCGAGGCTATGATCCGAAAACAAGGGATCACAGCCCTCCCACTTCACCGCATTTCTACTGATCCGCCTGTGGGGTTCGCCTTCATTACTTCATTACCTATAACTACAATATCTTCCGCATACAAAAGTTACCTTAAATTCAACTCCTCTCTATTTATTCCCCCTTCAAGTAGCCGCACATATAAGCAAAAAGCAAAAAGTAGTGGGGATAACAACCACCGTGGCTTTACATCAGAATATGTGTCAAAATATCCTCAAAACTCTTCACTTAAATTTACAATTTTGGCAGAAATTCACCAACGAGTTGAGTTTAAATATTCAAGACTTTCTCGGAGCTTTATCAAATGCTGCCTTGAAGTCCACAAGGAAAGCGTATTTTTTTTTTTTATAAACTCCATAGACAGTTGTAAAAATTGTTGGGAAGTAAAAAAGCAAAAAAAAAAAACAAATTCACCTCTCGTTATAGGTGAACCTATAACGTTGAGATAGCGCCCCGAGATGTCTGCAGATTCTGCATTTAAGAGTAAATTATAACAGATTATAGCTTTCTGGAAATATTTTGCCTGGGAGTTTGTTCCAAAGATTGCTCTTCCTAAGAAAAGAATTTTGATAGAATAATGCTTTTGCCGTTGCCAGATGAACTTCAAAGACGTGTGCTCTAGTGGCATGTCCGGTGGGACGCTGAGTCGAGTTTGTAGGAATCATTTTGCTGAGATCTTCTGAACTTGTGCCATGGTAGTACATATCGGTAGAACAGACATAGGTCTGCCATAGGTTGTAGGTAGAACGTTAGTACTGGATATTCAATTAAACGAACTGCTCGTCTGTGGATGCCGTAGAATATAGAATATTTAGATAGTGTGTTGGGATGGAGCTCCAAACGTGAGACCAGTAGTCAAACCCCGGTCTTAGTTGTGCTTTTTATAAATAAAGTTGTTAAGTATTTCTTAAAGTTGTGTTAAGTATTTCTTTGCTCTGAAAAATAACTTAACTTCGTGAAAGCTGATTTTGCGATGTTGGTTATGTAGCTCTAGAGTTCACTGCTGAACCCAGTAAATGCATGTTCTCCTTGGGTTCGATTATTTGCTTATCCATTTGAAGCTGTGGAAAGTAGTTGTTCTTCCTGAAAAAAGCGGCGGATTTTGTTTTCTTTTCCCCATTGCAAGTATTTCTGTATATATTCGTTAATTAATAAAGTGGGCGCCGTGGCGTAGGTGGTTAGTGTGTTGGATCACTGCGCATGAGGTTCCAAGTTCGAATCCCAGAAAACACCAACAAGTTTTTTCACGAACATCCGAGAGTATTGTTGTTACGAAAAAGCTTCTCAAATCGCCGTTCGGATTCGGCACTAAACTGTAGGTCCCTTCCATTCGTGTGAAAAATATAACGCACACAACATGAGTGGTGGCGAGAAGCTAGGCCCTGGCACTTAAAGAGCTGTTGCGCCAAATATATATATATTTTTTAATGAAGTATTGGCACTCACGGCCATGTGGTTTGAGAAAGGTGCTACTAGGGTGCTATCATGGGCGAAACTAAAAATCGTATTATTTGTTGATCCTAGTACAACATTTATATGGAGTAGAAATAATGTTGAAGAGCATTTTCCATCCATCCGCAGAGCTGTTGTGGCAGTCTATAAGAAGTGAGTTTGCTTTGTAGTGCCCTATACCATCAATCCTTAGATATACTATTGATGAAATGTTATGGATGTTCCCCTGTTTGGTATTCTGTTAGGATCTTATGTTTTTCATTTAAAAGACCCATCCCATCCCCATTAACAAAAGAAAGAAGAAAGATAAGCGCTGGTCATCGGGTCGCACAGTCGTCCTCCTTTCAAGAACAAACTAATTATGAAGTGAAGTGTTTAACGTCATCTACTGAACAGTGGTATGACCAAAAATGTATCATACATGGTCTTACGCGTCAATCAATCTTCGGCATTGTCATGGAAACAAATCAACTGTCGTACTCGAGTCACACAACTCAACTTTTAAGCCTATTTAGGCCATTAAAATGAGTTATAATGCCAGGAACAAATTAAAACCCGTGTCGCATAGATAACATTAACCCAACGTGCAGTGGCGCATTGCTATTGTTAACTTTTCTCATCGTTTTATTGATTCTTAAAACTATTCTTTCCCATAATCGGCATTTACCCGTTGTTCCATTTAAGGCACTTCAACTTAAATAAATCTCTTCTCGAAGCTGTTTTCATATGCAGCTGGTGTCGCCTTTCCCAAGCAACTATTCCCTCACGAACTTCCTCAGACGGTATGCAATCGTTGACTCCACATTTTCATTGCTTTTGTTCCTTCTCATCTCCATACCGGGAAATATGTGAAAAACTGTGAAAAGTTCTCAGCTCGAACAGTCAGACACAAGCAAATCAATTTGCATATATACGACCACATAATATGCGGATGTGCGGATTGCTGCCAAAAATGGAGGACCTAAGTGCCAAATGTTGGACTGTTAGAACCAAGAAGTTAAGTCTAAGTGTTAGGTGACTTTAAAAGGTTTTTTTCTTGGAAGGAAATTGAATCAACTGTTTTCATGTGACCGATATTATTGAATGACTTCCTCGCCTGCGGGTATTTGGTGATTCAAGTTCGATTTCATCATCAGTAATCAATAAACGGAAACATTGGCTATCGACAGCTGATAAGTGGCACCAGAAATAGAACTACTAAGTGTTTTAAGGAATGACACGCATCAGACCCACACTTCTCATTGGCAGGTATCGTCGAAATGACGTAACTTTATTTGCCTCCGACCAAGTAATTTCTTCAATTTGAGCGTGAGTTACAGCTCATTGCCTGGAAAAAGAATTTGGTGCTCCTTCCTCGGGGGAGAAACGTAATTTCCATATTTCAACTTAGTTGCACTTGCTCATAGCCCTTCGATATTCCTTCCTTCGGACCCGGAACAGTATCAATTAAGATTGTCAACGTATAGCGTACAGCACAGCGCTGCATGCATGACGAATCTGTAGTAAATTTTAATGGCCATGGAATTAGTGTCTGTCTTGTTCGGAGGGAGCAAATAATTCACAGACAGTTGCTTGGTTCCTTGTGCTTTGTACATGACATGACATTAATGACAATAATGATGCGGGCGATGGGGAGGATGTTGGGAGCCATAAATTTATACTTTGTTGTCGGCGGTTCGAGGCATAAGTGTGTGCTATTCAAGTGTTTAGGAATATCACACATAATTGTAAACATTTTAATAATTAATTGATCGCATTAAAAAAAAAAATGTCTTTGTTTTTATAGCCCTATGGTAGGTAAAATTAATTGACACGAATGTAAGAGATTCATCATCGAGTTGTTGAAGTTTTATGACTTCGTAACCAAAAATAGATCATGCACGACGATAGATGATGTTTGACAGATACTCGTATATTGGGGTGCACAGGTGATTCATTGCTGACCATGTGTAGGAGGTCAATCATAGGAAACGATCAATGGTGTGTGACTTTCAAAGTGAAATTCTACAGATTTTTCAATAAAATGTGTCATTGTTCAAAATAATCATATCGCTTTTTACTTTTAGAAACATATTATGATGTCAATGTATTTGGTTATTATTTGGTTGCTATCTATTCAAGTTTTCTAGTAATAACTTGAAAACACGTACTCGAAACAAATGTTAGCATTCAGAACCGAATGCAAAAACCACAGCAAATTCTCTTCGACTAATTCGGACACCATCCATGGTGTAAGATGAGTTTCAAACCGCTATACAAAAAATAACTCTTTCCTATCTCATCTCTTCATTTACAACTTACGTTACCCAATTCTCCATCAGTCTTTTCATATTTTACAAGAAATACGATGCTTAGCTGATAGAACGATAGAATATATAGCTCACTGGGCTTATTATCTATCTTATAGATAAACACTCCATTTGGCTCTCGCAGCGCCAAATATAATTAAAGTGTAATGAATATGTAATCATACGAGTATGTTTTCCGTTAGAGTTGGTGAAAGAGAATCACTCCCACTGTCTTGATGAGTTTACTGATGCAACTGCTCATTTGATTTAATTCTGTCTGAACAGTTTCCCGGCATGGCTGTTAATTACACTGTCGTAGCTGTAGGTCGTAGCTTTAGTTGTAATATCTGAAGTATCATGGTTGTTCTCGGAGTCATAATAATAAGACCACGTTTCATTTCCAGTTAAAATGCAGTCGATAACATTGCATATATTTGTGCGACAGAGCACCAAGTCCTTATAGCAATCGCCCCGTCATGGTTGCGAGAAGTCATGGAGTCTTTCATGCATTAGCCAGGTAATCATACAGAATATAATGAATAGTACCAACGGATACGCTAGTTTTCAGTGCTATAATTTTCAGACTGACTAAAATAAGTTTGGCCACATTTTCCACGTTTGTCAGTAATGGCTTCAATTGGTCGCCCAGAGCGGGAATCATATTCTTACCACCCATTTTCAATTCATTTGTTCTTTTTAAAGCTGTATTTAAGGAAGGGATATTTTCGGGTGATTGGGAAATATTCCCTTCGAATATGAGGTCATCTGATAAACGGCACAGTGGCATTGCAATTAGAATAGCTTGGGAGTAAAATTTAAAATCTAATATTTATCCAATACTTGACCATGCAAGTACATAATAAGATGAATTGTTCCATTAGCGGTACAAACTCAAAACAATTGGAAAATGGAATATGGCCTTCCTAATAGCTTGATGACTCTACTACCCTTTCATTAATTCTATTGATATTTACCTATATACAGCTGAAATGGGGAATATTGGTTCCACATTTGTCTATAACAAAGAAATGCAAGCGGTTGTTGGTAAATGCCGCACACGCTAAGGGCAATTTTTTTTGCTCCAAGCGAATTGTGTGGGTACTGCAAAGTTTGAGTCTTATTAAAATATTATTACATTACAAAATCATAATATTACTGGCCACATACATACTGCATATTGTACAGAAATAGTTATGTACTTGCAGGGTGGCCCGAAAACACTCTTTAAAAAAATCATCCATAGACACTATGGGAATAGTAAGCGCGTGTTCATAGTAGTGTCCCATTCTTACTGACTAAAAAAACACCACCCTTCGATATAAATTTGTTAGATATCGCAACTAAGTAATAACTTATCAAGCATTTTTTCTATCACGAAATAAAAACCTTTGGCAGGTTACTTTCCACTGAAAGGTCCTGCATGTTCCGCAATCTAGACGCGATTAATCCTTATGTCGCCAAGTCGAGAGGTTTCGCCCTTTGTTGTCGGCGCAATAAATTGCTCTCTTCCAAAATTTGTAGGACTGTATTGTTGACATGTCCGATTAGTCGGTTTCTATGCTTTCTCGCGAAGCTTCTAGTTTCAGCTTCAAATATCGGAATTCCGAGATCCCTGTGGATATCGTCGTTTCTACTATACCACGGCGCTTGGACAATTTCTTTTAGCACTTTATTTTGAAAAGTTTGTAAAATATTGTCATTTGTTTTCTTGGTACAACCCCAAAATTGTCCACATCGGCTTTAGCACTTGCTTATATAAAAGCAGTTTGCTCTCAGCACTGAGCTGGGAATGTTTTCCGAGTAACCAGTTCATTTCTCTATATTTGATTTCGAGTTCTTTACGTTTCATTTTCACGTGCGAATTCCATTTCAGCCTTGCGTCGAGTGTCAGTCCCAGGTATTTGGCCTCATTTGCAAAAGGTATTCCGACTGAATTTAGGAAAATTGGCAAGCCATTAATTTTCTTATAAGTGAAATTCACGTGAACAGATTTAGATTCGTTGAGGGCGATCCGCCAGTCCCTCGTCCATTCATTTACATTATTCAGTGCATTTTGCAGTCGTCAGTGTCGTCGGCAAACGTAGCAAGGATAGTGCCATCTTCGTTCGGTATATCACGAGTATATAACAAATAGAGAAGCGGGCCAAGAACGCTTCCTTGTGGTACGCCGGCCGAAATTTCTGTGAGCTCGGAGTATTCGATTCCATGTCTAACACGGACGAGTCTATTCCCGAGATATGAATATCGTATAAGCATTACAAGTCATCATGCCACACCTTATTAAAGGCTTGCGAGACGTCAAGAAATACGCTTGAGCAAATCTTTTTTTCTTCAAGTGCTTTCTCGATTACGTCAGTAATTCTATACACCTGGTAAATCGTCGAATGCTTACTTCTGAACCCAAACTAGTGGAATAAGATTAAGATAAGATAAGATAAGATTAAGATAAGATAAGATAAGATTATTTTCTTCTATAGTCGGTTGGAGACGCCTTAGTAATATCCTCTTGAACATTTTGGATATGACTGGAAGAAGCGAAATTGGTCTATACGATTTTACTTCATTTGGCGGTTTTCCTGGTTTTAAAACGATTAAGACTTCTGCAACTTTCCACTGGCTCGGCACGTGTTTTAATCTGAGCGCAGCATTTACTATGTGGAGACGCTTAATCAATGCTTTTCTAAGTAAAACTTTGAGAATTTCTCCGGTAATAAAATCATAACCAGGAGCTTTCTTAGCTTTTAGATTCTCGATCTCATGTTTTAGTTCCCTTAGCGTTGTACTTGTGTGTGTTAAATCGTCAGATGGTAAATCCGGCCTACTGATGTTGTCGTAAACCACTTGACCATCGTACGGTTTAAAGGTTTCTTCCAGGTGGGCCCCAAAGACGTCCGATTTTTCAAAAGTTTGTAAAATTTTAATATTACTTATTTTGGTACAACCCCAAAGTTGTATACCATATGTCTAAACAGGCTTTAGCACTTGCTTATATAAAAGCAGTTTGTTCTCTATATTAAGCTTGGAATATTTTCCAAGTAACCAATACATTTCTCTATATTTATTATCTAGTTCTTTGCGATAGATGGATGTGACGTTTTAAGTCACATTTAAAAATAAGTTCAAAGTCAACCAGCTATGACGAAATACATCCCACTTTTATAAAAATGATCTTACCTTATTTACTACCATCTTCAACATATGTATTTAATACAATCCTCTCAACGTCATCTTTCCCTGCACTTTGGCGTGAAGGTAAGGTTATCCCACTTATAAAAAAGAAAGCAACTCGAAGTTCTCCGGTGGAATAACAATACTGTCCCTTTTATCCAAAGTAATGGAGAAGCTTCTGCATCAGCAAATGTCAATGTTCCTCGAAAGGCATGATATGATAAGATGCATCCAATCCGGCTTTAGATCTAATAATAGTTGCATATCAATACTTGCAAACGTAACAGAAGATCTTAGAAAGGCAATATATGAAAATTTAGTGTCTTTGCTAGTCTTACTTGATATTTCGAAAGCGTTCGATACGATTAATCACGAGCTGTTGATAAAAAAAACTGCAAAATGTATTTTATTTCTTCTCGTTTGCTTGTAGATTGATTTTTCCATGCATTACTGAAAGGAAACAAATAGTTTTTGTAAATAAAAGGACATCTATATTTTTGCAAACGTAGAGAGGTGTATCGCATGCTACGTTTTATTAACGGTCTCACACTTTGCAGAAGAAACTCAGCAAAACATTTGTACGCTGATGATTAACAGCTTTATTTAAGCTGTTAGTTAGGGTTGATTGAAGATGGAGTTGCAAAGTTGAATAAAGATTTTCAAAGCATGTGCCGTTGGTCGGAGGAAGATTAGGTTAGGTTGAAGTGGCTGGCAGCTTACACCAACACACATAGACCAAGGAAGGGCCTTTGTGGTACCACGAAGGATCAAGTAATCCCTGCCTACTTGTTAGAATCAATTAGAACTTCTAATGAAGCGTAGGAGGCTCCTGATGTCTAGGTCTATCAGATCGCCCAAATCGTTGAAATAGAAAGCTTCTAGGTGAAGCTTTCTATGGGAGAGCGCTGGGTACGCACAAAGAAGGTGAGGAATGGTTTATTACTCTTCTTCGTCCATGCAGCTTCTGCAAAAATCATTTGAATATACGCAAAGCCTCGTTGCATACTTTCCTATTAGACAGTGTCCTGTACACCTGTCCTCCAATTTACACATTACTTTTTTTACACGATTTCACTTTTACACGTTTTTTTCCCAAGCGTCTGTCCCTCGATGTACATGTTATATTTCGCTTTTACACGGTTTTCAAATTCACGAATTTTCCAAAGTAAAACGAAATCTCACTGAAAGCGAAATCTCACCAACCAAGCAGAAAAGGTTGTAAATGATAGTGATGATAGTATGTACTCGTAATTAAATCTCTGCACTAATTTCTTATGAATTTGTGTTTGTAATTTCTATAAAACAATTTCTTTATTTCTTAGTTATTACATCAATGGACTGATATATTTTATTTTTCAATTATATTTTATTCTTATTTGCGTTGAAATAAGTGAATTTGATTAAAAAAAGCTGAATAAATTATGTGCATTTTAGGTTTTATTTACACGGTTTTTCATACAAAAATCTAGGATCTCAATTTACACGATATTGTCAGGAACCGATCTTCCGTGTAAAACGTAGCGCCAATATGGAATCGATTGATAGAAATCAATTTCTTATAGCGTTTCAGATCCAGCTTGCGCCAAATCTGTTTAGTCGCTAGACATGTTGTACCAGTTTTGCACCTAAGATTTGTACTTTCGATTGCATCTAGCGATTGGTATACCTAGATTATCCTTGTCTGGAAGGATGGGTACAGTTTTTCCTATTTTGTGCGAGCTCATCAGCCTTACAATTCCCCGAAATATCCCTATGCCATCTCCATCTCCTTGAGAGACAATCTACTACTAATGAATTAATAGAGACCGATTCCAAGGATTTAATTGCAGCTTGGCTATCTGAAAAGATGGGGATATCCTAGGCGGATTTCTTTCGTCGAGATAAGACTTCCTTAATCGCCATTATTTCCGCCTGGAACAGGCTAAAATGTTTTGCAAGACAGAAGGAGAGGCTAACATTAAGCCTCCACCCACCCCGTCTTTCGTTTTTCAGCCGTCGTCAGTTTCTAGTTCATGCCATCAGATTTTGGAATCACAATATAAGGAACATAAATACACGGGGAAGTTTAGGAATATCTTGTTTTAAGTATATGGTTAGCAACGAAATTTATAAATGGTATTTTGTTTTTACATAAACTATTGTCAGTTTCTGACTACATGAATTGTAAATGGAATATTAAAATATATTTTCGTCAAAAAAATCAGAAAGAGGAGATATCGAACCAGTTAAATGTTTTGCGCTCCTTTTGGTCTTTTCTCCCTTTGTCTTGTGTTTTGATTAGAAAAATGTAGGCTTTATTCATTTCTCACTTCAGAGGTGACAGAGTGCGTCGGCTTTTGACACAGTTCTGCGTACATATTTTGTGACGTAAGACTCTAGCGCCTTTAGCGCAGCCCGACTGTCAATGTAATTCCGCATCTTAGAGTATAGCTAGACCCTCTGCTTGGAATATACGACATATTTCCAGAAGTCTCAGAGCCGCCTGTGGGTTAATATCTCTCGAGTATATACCTAACCCCGTACCATCTCTGGTGTTAGAACCATCTGTATATTTTACAATTTCGTTGTGGATAGAGACTGTCTTCCTTTGCCGATCCTCCCTAACAGGGTACATTACTTTGTATGGTGTAACGAAGTCTAATCGTCCGATTTATCAGGGATATCGGGAAATGATTCCCTAAGAATGGAGCTACGCTCTACATTACTAGTTATCAAGAAACCTACTTTAGTGAAGATAGAGAAAGATCTCGAGTGAAGCCGTAGGCCTTGTGCGGCAATGTGGGCTGTTCTTCATACCATGGCCAAAATATCCCTTGTGTTTTTCGTATTCATGGCCTTCCACTACACAAGAGCCCCATACGTAAGAATGTGTCTGACTTTTATGATGTGTAACCAGTGTATCATTCCAGGTTACAGATCCCATTTCAAGAGTGCATTGTAAGCCTTACGGATTCTTTCCTATATTTGACAGTTCCAGTCTAGCTTTCTGTCTATCATTATATCCAGATATATAGCACGATCCGAAAGGGAAAGCCCAATCTCTGCTATCTTTGGCAGTTTGAAGGGTGGTATCTTGTATTTCCTGCTGAAGAGTACCAACTCTGTACAAGGAAGACGAGAGCTGCTCGTGAGCTCTACGAGCAAAAGAGACGGGAAGAACATCGGCTTCTCCAAAAGAAGAAGAAAGAGCATGAGAAGCGCGCGATAGAGAATGTTGAGAGCTTATATTCCAGGAACATTGTACGGAAGTTTTACCAAAAGGCAAAAAGAACATGTCAGAGAAGCAATAACCGTACAGAAACCTGTAGAGATGAAAATGGTAACCTTGTAGTAGAATCACAGTCGGTGCTAAGGATATGGAAAAACTACTTCTGCAGACTGTATAATGGCGACGAAGACCAACATCCCGCTGTCAGGCAGAATGAACCATTCAACATAAACGATGATAGTCAAAATTTCCGTTCACCTGACCAAAACGAAGTGAGGATAGTAATATCCAAGCTGAAATCCAACAAGGCTGCTGGACCTGACGGTGTACCGGTCGAATTTTTCAAGGCAGCTGGTGATGAATTGGTAGAGTGCATACACCAACTCATCTCTAAGATTTTGTCAGACTAGTGTATGCCTAATGAATGAAATATCAGCATCGTTTGCCGATCCACAAGAAAGGAGACCCCCTCAACTGCGCGAATTATAGAGGCATCTGTCTCCTCAACATTGCATACAAGATCTTTTCTGTGATATTGTGTGAACGACTGAAACCTTTTGTCAACACTCTGATCTGGCCCCTATCAGTGTGGTTTCAGGCCAGGAAAGTCCAGCATCGATCAAATCTTCACTCGTCGACAGATCTTGGAGAAAACCCAAGAAGTCGAAATCGGTACTAATCATCGCTCTATCGATTTCAAGGCCGCCTATGACCGTAAATATAGAAAAGAGCTTTATAGAGCCATGTCTAGTTTTGACATCCCTGCCAAACTTGGTCGTCTGTGCAGGATGACGATGGAGAACGCTTGCTGCTCCATTAAGGTCGGTAATGACCTCACCGAGACATTTGATGTCGAAAAAGGTTTTAGAGGAGGTGACGCGCTGTTCTGTGCCTTCTTTAATATTGTACTTGAACGGATTGTGCGGAATTCACAAGCCAACACTAGAGGTACAATCTATCACAAGTCCAACTGCTTGTATACGCCGACGATATTGACATAATTAGAGGAACTCACCGGTTCGTTTGCAAGCATTGAGCTAGAAGCGGCCAGAATGGGTTTAGCGATAAACGAGGCCAAAACCAAGTTTATGCTGTCAACAAGAAGGGACAATCAACACCGACGAATTGGGCAGAACGTCACAGTGGGCGGCTATAACTTCGAGGTAGTTAGGGACTTTGTGTACCTTGGCTCTGCTATAAACTCTAAAAACAACATCAGCGCAGAAAAAGCGAAGAATAACTCTTGCCAATCGCTGTTTTTTGGGCTTATAAGGCAATTCAATGGTAAAGCCCTATCTCGAACAACTAAGGACACTCTGAATAAGACTATCATCCCAGTCCTGCTTTACGGCGCTGAAACATGGACTTTATTTAAAGAGGATGCAGATATCCTTGGTTGCTCGAGAAAAATTCTTCGTAAGATATTCGGTCTCGTTTGCGTTGACGGGTTTTGGAGGAGAAGATTTAATCACGAACTATACGAGCTGTACAGCGACATCGACCTAGTTAAAAAACTACGTATTGGACGTCTGAGATGGCTAGGACATATAGATCGAATGGACACCAACGCTCCGGCCCACAGTGTCTTTAAATCTAACGCGGAGGTACGACACAGTAGAGGACCTCCTCGCAGTAGGTGGCGCGCACAAGTCCAATGGAACCTCGACTAACTTGGGGTGCGCGACTGGAGGCAGTTAGCTAAAGACCGAGCTAAATGGATAGGCTTGTTGGTTGAGGCCCAGGTTCACCCCGAACTGTATCGTCACCTAAGTAAGTAAGTAAGTAAGACGTGAAGTCCAAAATTTCTAGCCCACTTTCCGAGATTATTAAGAGCTGATTCCAGCATTTCACTTAATGTGTCTAGGAATTTGCCCTGGACTAAGATCACCACGGCGTCCTTAATCCTTTCAATATACCATCGATGACTAGAACCCAGAGGAGGGGTGATATAACGCCTCCATGAGGCACTTCCCTCTGGTAACGGATTTTCTTATTGAACTATTTCTGATAGTGGAATTGATGTTTTTAGTGACGAGCATATTGCAGAGCCATTGTCTCTAGCCAGCATCTTGCGAAGTCTGGAAGATTTTGATTATATCGTCTGAGAGGTTTTCATTATATAACAACAAAATATTTTGTGAGATATGTAATATAGGAATTATTTTTAACATTCTGACGAGAAAATAAAAATATGTTTGTTATAAAACATTTATTTATTGAGCCTCAAATAAATGTTGATTGTTCACAGCATACATATTTGATTACTTTCAAGCAAGTTTGTTTAGAACTTCGAAAGCAAATGCAACTAATAACATTATTTTTCTTTTCTTTTCAGGTAAGTTAACGCTCTAAATAAAAAATTTAACTACCTAGTAAGTATGTATAGTATACCTATACTGGCGCTTTTTTATCATAAAACACTAACTTATCAACATTTGGAAGAACCCAATGATAGGGGATAACTTAAATTTACCAGGAAATTTAACATACTATAGTTACAAGCTGCCAGTATTAAAAAAATTGCTTAAGTACATAAGTGATCAGATAAAGCTTTGGGCTTTAGATATAGGAGAGGGTTAAGGAAAAATATTCAAATTAAACTATGAACTGCTAGACACTTTTCTAATAAAAAGCTGATTTTATAAATATTGATAAAGCATGACAAACTGAACTGTAGTGGATGTGTTCGTAAAATGTGACAAGCTATCGCGGACTTTTTATAGCTAGAGCTAGGAAAGCCATCCGAAAGTATTTTTTTCTTTTCGATACATAGTCTATGCCATTTTGAATCCAGCGCCTAATATGTTAGTGAAGGTTTACCACAATCGGATATGCAGTTTTTGAGTGAATTAGTTACAACAAACAAGTTCAAACTATTCTTCTTCTTAATATTATTAGAAGGTGCGAGACTTTATAGAGTACAGTCATAGAATATAAAAAATATTTGTAAGATCACAGCGTTTTTTTCTTTCTCCACAAATTATCTTTCCAAAATGTTGTTTAAAGTGAAGATATAAATTATTGAAATATATTGAATTTACCTGAACTTTATCCGAAAAGTTTTTCATACGAATTCGCCCCAAAACAGTCTGCTTTTATTTCTAATTCTATGTGGGAATTTTTGTTAAATAGCCTTAACTTTTGTAAATATCTTTAATTTAACTTTATGAAATATTTGATTTAATTTAACAATTTTCTACAATTGAATGTCTCATACGGTGGCATACAGAAGAATATATTTTTTTTTTTTTATAATTTGCGCGTGCCAAAGGGATTATTAATACCCTTATACTGGTTCTCAGGGCACGAAAGTGTGCAAGCAGATCCTAATTCATCGATTGGTTGGTGGTCATAGCAATCGGGGCTGTGTCTATCGAAAAGCGATTATTGGAGGGACAAAATTCGCTTCGTCAACAATTGCGGTGACTATATGCCAAAAATAATTTTCAAATATTAATGCTCTGAATTGATCTTAAGAATAAAAACTGATTTTTCATTAAAAGCTAAAATCTATTTTGTCTTATTTTTTTAAAATTCAAAGCTTAAAAAACACAATTTGTATGTCTTAAGCATTACTTATATTCAGTCAGAGGATCAGGCACATGACTAAGTTTAGATCTCTTTAACTCTTTCGCACTTGATCCGATTCAAACTTCACCAATGTGTGCTATGTGCTTGTACTACTAGGTCCTTGGCCTTTTCCAAGTAGAACGCTGTAAACACGCGGATTTTCAAAGTCGTTCCATCTACAAGGTAAACCCTAATAAGCTGTCGTTAGGACTGCTCTTCCTCGAATATTAGATTAATTGATTCTAATTTCCAGATGACGAGTAAGTACTCAATACTCTCCATAAAAACTAAGTCAATGTCAAGTAAACGAAGAACAAATCGCAGTGACGCATGAACAGCACGGCAAGATACAAAAATAAAATTCTAATTGCCGGTGAATCTAATTAACATACCACTTACTTCGAAATGTATTCCTTTTCGAATGGCATGTCCTTGACAGTTTTCTACAAATGCTAATGGACTTTTCATGGAAATTCTCCTTTGCTTTTCACAGCGACACGAATCTCGTGAACTTCAAGAGATCTCTGTAAATTTTAACGCCCAATTAAACATTCAAACCGAATTGACGTAACATATACCTACTATCCGGTTCGTACGTCAAAAGCTATAATCTAATCTCTGTAGAAGCAGCACTAACAGTGATAATGTTCGTCTGATAAAACACTGCAAACAAATTTAAACTTTAATCCCCAAACATATGGAGAATGTTCAATCGATCGGCGTACACTTTGATATTAAGTCTTTCAGATACATCCGTATGCGTGCATGGCGACGACGACGAGGACTCAAATTACCATTTTTGTTTGAAATTGAAATGGCAGAGCAATTCCTTCATCCCATTTCTGACAAAAAAAAAATGTCTCTTTTCGATGCTAAAAGGATACCTAGCAAAAAACGCGAGACGAAGGCAAATTTCTCAATAAAAGTTCAAGTGCGAGTCCCTGGGAGCATGCACACCAGGACGAGGAGCATGTACTAGTATTTCATTTTTACGAGATACGATTTTCATTCCCGATACTTACTCGTATATGCTCTTTATCTGGATCCTTTGCCGTTCCAATGTTTCTGACTAAATGTGGTGATGTCAGGCGAAGCATAAAATTTCATATAAACTGTTGGATGTTTTATTGTTCTGCAATGTGTGAGCTAGGAAGTGCCCAGGACTAGGAGGGTTGTTGGTGGAAGTTGAGTTGTAACATATTGGTTTCAGTTTCTTATAAATTTTTACTGCCATGTCTCCCAGTTTTTAGTTTCTCCCCCGTTGTAACATGCGTGAGAACGCCAACATCCTGGGATTATAGTTCACTGGAAATTAAATTTCCGTGTTCACTTGGTAGAGATCCTTTAAATATTAATTTCGCTGTAAGCAACTATATTGGCAAAACCGAAGAGAAGTAAGCCTAGGGAATGTGAATTATCGGTACATGGTGCTAACTACCAGTTATTCCAATTAATTTAAATTATAAATAATTTATCGGGTGGCGGCAGAAACGAATTGTGAACGAATTTATTTGGCGAAGGAGTTGGAATTGGCAGCCGGATCCATGCTGTGGTCGGCTTTATGTTATCCGGTTAAAGCAACCATTTTTGATGGTGTGGGCCAATTGAGTGGATGCGATTTAAAGTCTTACTGAGTTTGGTTTTTGAAAAACCATTTGGAACATTAATGGAATGTACTAATTAGTAACGAAAGTCTATATTAATTGGGCTGATTGAAAATTTAATTTGATACCAATGTGGGTTAATGGCAATAAGAAAAAGCAACTGCGTACAAATTTATCGAGAATATAATTATAAGCGGGGCATGCCATTAAACTTATCGGGAACGTAATTCATAAGATCGTAACTCCCAAGGTAGACCGGTGAATACAGCGATTCATAAAGCATTTTCAGCGAGGGGAAGGTGCAAGTATGACAAAGGTGCTCTTATCTGTACTATAAATACCATATGTCATGTCTCTGTTGCCAAATATCGCGATTTATCGATACTGTGCTATTGTTGCCCTTTATGTCACGACGTCTCGAGAAGGATAGAAAAAGACCCGATTATGAATTCCACAGTTTATCTGCTCCCTCGCACCAACGTGTTCATAAACCCCTCTACATTACTACAATATACAAGGTCACTTTCTTCTTCAAAAAAATAAATAAATTCAGCATCGCGTTGTCGATACGCTGAAATTTTTGTACTTGGATGAAGTAAATTTCAACCAATGTCAAGTATAAATTTTGTCGTATATTTAGATAATTCGATGTATTAAACTATTTCTGATATTTTTCTGTTAATATTATACTTACGGATATGCATGCACGATTAAAAAAATTTATAATTTAATTAACGGCAAAAAATCGTGTTGACCTGTGTAATAAGAACCTGGACATGCGGACTGAGAGATCCAAGATGAGTGGCATCTTGTGGAACGTCTCGGGGAAGATCGCAATTCCTTCTGCAGGATTGCAGGGACGAGAAGAAATATAATCTGTAAGACACCTTTACGCTTCTTCGACGAGATTATGGAGTAGCGCTGCATAAAGTCTCTTGGTATTTGAAAGGGTGGCTCACTTTATTTCGTCATATGGAAACAAATATTTGAATACATAAACATTCCTGTTTTCTGTTTTTTTTGTTCATTGTACTACCAGGAAGCAAAATCCCGATTTACCCATTTAATTGGAATAGCGAGCTAGAGATGATGTCGATAGCGGTAAGGATTTATCGCAGAATGTGCATTCAATTTAGTTCACGCACATCGACTCTGATTTAAAGACATACTCATCTTCATAAGGAGGTCTCTTAGTCTACTTAGCACGGTAGGGCGGGATCAGAACAAAAAGTCAGGTTCTAATGCATGTCTGAATATCGAGCGTAGACACATTTCGACACAAAATCTTTAGAGCGATGGGATCTGCAAGACTGTGTCAGCTTAACGGCAAGCCAAAGGGATTTTAGAATGGAGATGGACTGATTATGTAAACGCGAGGCTATCAGTGAAAATGCAAATATCCCAGGCAGATTTTACGATCTATTTCGGGTGTACGTTGTTATGTTTTTAAAGTGTCGATAGACCTTTCAAATCTGACGATCTTTCTACTTCGGAGACTGATTACTTAAGGCTAATCCTGGACTTGGACCTTAAAGCTCACTCAACACTTCTAATAAGTATCATAACAGGCCACAATTTGCTGGCAGTCCACACAAGCAAAATGTGTCTAAGCACTGAAGACTTTTGCAGAGAAGCTCTGGCGACGTAATGCGGAGGAGAGCACTAACCATTTCTAATGCGAATGCCAAATCAAAGGAAAAAGCAGAAAGATGACCCTTGGAAAATCCTTCTTCAACGATTGGGATGAGCTGACAAAGAGGCCATCAAATTTCATTTCAAAATGATTACTGAATTCAGCATAGTTCAGTGAGGTGGATTAATCAATGGATTAACCACTTGAAAAGCTTTCCCTTCTCTTCTACTTGAACATTTTTTTACCATCCCACAACTGGTGAACAATATGGATTTACAGAGATTAAGATAAAGGTGGTAAAGGTAAGGCATTATATATCCACCCTCTCAACGCAACCTAGCCTATTACTTAACACTTGAAACCATGTAACTGATTTCTTCCACTACCTCAAACAGCGTGTTTAATAACATCTAGTAGCTCGGTGATCTGTTCTTGGAGGAACATACTCGTACTATGGCAGCGTTTCTGGACATATAGGGCTATTTCAATAATGTAAAAACTGATGTAATAAAAGAAGCTCTGACAGATGTGGAACTGAACGGACACATTGCAAACTGGGTTGAGAATTTACTTATCTGCAGAATCATCAACGTAGGACCAAGTTGACAACAAGAGCCACACCACAAGTGGGGGTCCTCTCTCCGACGCTCTGGCTTCTTATCGTCAACACAATCCTTAATATCTTTGCGGAGAAAAGAATAAAAATCGTAGCTTACTCAGACGACTTAGTCATACTGATTAAATTTCTGATGATAATTAGTGAACCTATGGAATCTGCCCTAAAAGAGCTCTCCAGATGGGCGGAACAAAAAGGTTTAAGAATTAACCCTCGTAAAATCGAGCTCGTTCTGTTCACACAAAAAAGAAAGATACCTAACTTCATATTATCAAAGCTAGAAGGCACCACAATAAATCTCATCTGAAGCGAAATAAAAAAAATTTATTACAAAAATCTATTGCCGTGCGTTTATCTCAATACTGGGGTGGTTTAGGAAAAAAGAAAATTCGGAAAAAAGCCGAAAAATCGAAAAATTGTGTTTTGTATGGGAAGGCAAAAACATTGTGGTAAATTACGTAATAGGTATACAAGTAATCTTAAACATTCCGCTGCCCCTGAAGCATAGTTTCAGAACACGGGAGAATACCCAGTTTGCGAATAAGGTGGACTAAGTTGCCGTTGGACGTTTTTGGCTTGACTACCTGAACATGGCCATCTTTTCCGGCACAAAACTGGCACCTCTGCGCAACAACTCTTTAAGGACCTGGCCCTAGCTTCTCGTAACCACTCGTGTTGTGTGCGTTATATTTTTTCACAAGAAGGGAAGGGACCTACAGTTAAGTGCCGTATCCGAAGAACAATTTGTTTTGAGAAGCTTTCTCGTGACAACAATACCCTCGGATGCTTGTCAAACGTTCGCGAGAGGTGGGACCGTAAAAAAACATTTTGGTGTTTTTCGGGATTCAAACATAGAACCTCACACGCAGTGGTCCGACACACTAACCAGTTGCGCCACAGCGCGCACTGAAGCGAAATATCTCGGTGTTATTCTAGACTCTCAGTTATCGTGGAAAAGGAATGTCGAAGATAGAATGAAAAAAGGGCTAAATGCTCTTTACGCCTGTAAAAGGACCTTTGGAGAAAGATGGGGATTGCAACCGCGCATTATTCACTGGATGTGCACAGCAATCATCAGGCCCGTCATACCATACTCATCCTTAGTCTGGTAGACTGCAACAGAAATAAAGAGCTATTTGAATGAACTCTACAAAGTGCAAAGGCTAGCAGCTCTATGCACCACGGGAGTTATGAGAAGCGCGCCGCAAGCAGTCTTGGACATGATTCTTCATCTCCTCCCCCTGGACTTGTTCATTAAAAGGAGTGCTGCAAAAGGAGCTCTTAGATTGAGTGAATTCAGCATATGGGAACATACTGACACACTTGAACAAAGTAAAGTCAATGGGCTAAAAATACAGGTGTAATGCTAGTCAGAAGCATTACAAATACACGAATCTCTCAGATTACTAGAACCATGTAGTGTTTTCCAAGTCGAAATCCTAGTAATAGAAAAAGCTGCTTTATCTGTAGAAGACAGTCATATCCCTCCGTCGACATTACAATAATCGTAGATAGTCAAGGAACTCTGAAATCAATAGAATCTAATCTAATCAAATCAAAGGTAATCAGAAAATCTTGCAACTCACTGATCACCATCAGACAACACAAAGTCAAACTCTGCTGGGTACCTGGACACATGGCAATCCAGGGAGGACTGGGCTACCTCGCGCGCTTTATGGCGAAAACTAAACAACGAAAATAAAGACCCTGCTGGCACTGGATCGATCTTCTATCCGCATACTATCCATTGGAGTTATGTTCCCCAAACGCAATGGTGAGTCCGAAAATTTATGCAGAAGCTGTGGGGACGGGGAAGAGGTAGAATCAATCGAACACCTGCCTTGTCACTGCTTCGCCCTACAGGAACGACGCTTACGCATGCAAAGAACCAGGGTTCTTTGTTAATACTACAGATGCAGCAGAGCCGTGGATAAATGACCTGCTTAGATTCTTAAGGAGTACCAACTGGTTTAATGATAGGTAATAGAAATTAGAATAGGTTTTATCTACCCCAAAAAATGATCACGCTTATTTTCATTTTTAATTCCACTCCAACAGCAAGGGTAAACAAGACCGTTCTGCACATTCTAGATAGGGTACAGAACCGCGCGTTAAAACTAATAGGTGATAGAGACATTGTAAACTCAATAGTCTCACTTGAACATCGTAGAAATGTCTCCTGTCTTTCCCTTTTTTATCGCTTCTTTTACAAAAAATGCTCCAGCGAAATAGCCAGCTGCATTCCTCCCCTTCAAAACTTCACCCGCAATACGCGTCATGCTTCGAATGCACATCAGTTCACCCTCAAGCCCAACTTCGGACGTACTGTCAAATATAGGGATTCGTTTATAAGCCGAACAACACGTTTGTGGAACGATCTACCAGCATCTGTGTTTCCTCATCATTACAGCCTACAAACATTTAAAGCCAACGCAAACCGGCATCTCCTCTGTCTCTTTCCCCCCTTTTCCCAACCGCCCGTGCCCTGAGAACCAGTATAAGGGTATTAATAATCCCTTTGGCACGCGCAAATTATAAAAAAAAAAGAAAAACACACAATGGACGTTTTTGGTCTCTGATTGTTCGTGGTGAGTCTTTTTTGCATTACACGCCCTTCATAACCTAACCTAACCTAGCTCGGTGATTTCTAAAACCCCGCAGGTTGTTCTGATCACGAAGCGTTTTGATCTCCACCAGCTTGAAGAACAGGGGTGGCAATAGTGTAGTGTTAACGTCATCAATTGCCGCGCTAATGGTTCAAATCCTGACGTCAGCAAGCATTTATTTATTTCTCGTTAAATATATAAAATCAGTCCGATCAATTGCGAAAGCTTGTGTGAACACTACTGCGACGGTATAACACTCGCAGTAGGTTGGTCATATGTCTGGAAAAATTGTTCGCTCTGTTAATGATAATTTCCCTATGACATCGGTTATCGGGAGAAAATACTGTGAATCAGAAGCAAAGACAAAAAAATAACAAAAATCTCCCCAGTTATCTGGACGCCACCCCCGGAGTTTCTCTAAAGCATAAACAACTGAGCCTCAAACCACTACAGCAAATCTTTCTCTCTCTCTATCTATCCCTTCCAACGCCTTGAGTGCGCGCAAAATTATATAAAAAAAAGCAAAAATGATTTTATTGTAGTGTTTTTTTAGATTCATTATCTGGTTTCGGGGTGATGTTGTGAATAGCGATGATCATTCAATATGGATGAAGTTTTGGTCGTCTTACTTGTAGGCATAATAAGACCGTTATTCTGACTCAAGGTACTTAACTAGAAGAGCTGACCCTCACCTTATACCTCTTCGTTAATAGGTTCAGCTTACTGAAGGTAATAGTTTCATTTACGGATCCGATTGCAGGCTTATCAGCTATTGCCTATTTGTGTAAAATTGTAAATTTACTATATACCAAACCTTTGAATGTGTTGACTTAGCCTTCATAAGGTATACTCGTGCATAGCAGTTCAGCCGAACAAGGAATGCAAACGTTATCGAATAACATCGCCCCTCTCCCTTCGAAAGATGTTATTCCCCGATATTAGAGTAAGTTTAAGTGGAACTGGAAGTTGGTAAACAGAGGATGTCTATTGTATTGACGCTTATGCCTCACATTGTCTATCTAGATTTCGAATGCCCATAAACGCTCCTTCTACCAGCACACCCAAAAATCAGCTGGGAACCATCTAGACCTTACACTCGGTGTTACTTAAAGCTCTGACCACCTGGCAGTTTCGTTTGTTATTTTATTGAAGGGTCCTGTCCTGCTATCACATTCATGTACTCACTTGTTTAATACGTCTAAGAGCTAACTTCCAAATCCAAGCTACTGAACGAATTTCTCAGTCCATTGGTAAATCTTAACTATCTCTTGTGACCTTGATGGTTCCCCTTCCGTCTCTCTCCAGAATTTTTCTCTGGACTGCGGTCGTTACTTACCCTAGCAGCAAAATCCGCTTCTAATGTCTGGTGTCTTCGCCCGCAGCTTTTAACGAGTATAAGTGTGATATACATATAGGTACATATGTACACGTTCTTACTTTAAAAAAGATCACAGGCAATCAATTAAATCGTTCTGTTCTTTTACGTGCGGATATGTTCAAGCAATATACATACGTAGGTCTATAGTTTCCTCACATGCTGCTTAAGCCTTAATTTTTTTTTAAATGCATGCCCAAATTATAAAAATCCCATCAGCATCAAAAGTGGTCAAAACTTAAGTTTCCACTCTTCAAAACTAAATTACCTGCAGGCTCACCTTGCAACCACATTCCGTCAACCGTTCAACATGACGTCGGTCGCCAAAATGTCTGAAAGAAAAATGCTCTCGTACACGAGCATGTCACAGCCATGTTCATGTAACTATCAGACCAAAAAACCACTTGCTAAAGCCAAAAAATTGTTTCATTCGCTGTTCTTCTTCTGCCCCATCCTTTGCCAAGCGAAGTTGTGGCCCAAGTGGTGGAGGACAGCAGCAGCTCGAGAGCACGGTAGCGTTGCATTATTACACCACCAAACATGAGCAGCCCCAAGTATGTCGGCACCACTCTGCCTTTACTATTTCCGTGTAGGCACTGTTTTTTTTTTTTTAGAAAAAAGTTCAGCACTTTGCTCCATGTCAACCGCGCTCACATACACCCCCGTTCGTACAATGGTTTCATTTGAGTTTCAGTTGCGAATTGCAAAGAGTTTCGTTCCATTTGCATACCACAGCATGATATTCATATGTGCTGTGCACCCATGTACCAATTTTCTCCGATGGTGTAATTACCCCTTGTGAGAGGGACAAAGTGACGTGTGCATAGGAATACGGCTGAGTGCCTGACTGTATTGAATTGACTAATGTGTGCGTGTGGTTCTTTTTGGCTTCTGCCCAAAATTATGATGGACCCGGCCTAGGAATTGTGTTCATATTGAAATATGTATTTTTTGACAGAATTTTCGTTTTCTTTGTCGTCCATCACTGGAACGTCTTCCTGGTCTCAGTCTTCGGCAATAAATCACTATTAGATAGTCGTCAGTGCCTGCCACCCCTGCTTGAAGTTTAAAAAAGTCAATTTCCGGACATCAGACGTTCAAATTCAATAAATAAAAATTTCATTGATTGCCCTTGGAGACAGGACTGGCCCCGAAAACGGAGAAAGATTCAGTAAATTTGAAAATCTGGATTGGAAGTGGACGCACTCCGGGGGGAATTGGTATGGGTTAATGCGATTGGGTTCTCCCCAATAGTAAATGCGGTTGACGTTCAATCTTCTTAAGTGCACCACTGTCACGGTGACTTGACAACAATCTAAACTTCTGTCGTATGTGTGTTCAACAATAGAATTTGACAGGCACTGTGCGGCACACATTTTCGGGGGAGTCGTCCATCTGATTAATAAATAAGTTCCGTCTATGGAAATTGGGACCAAGTGGAAATTAAGTAATTCCGGTTGGAAGTGATAGAAAGTTGAAGTGGGGTTTATCCTTTGAACGAGTAGGTTGTCGTGTATTCAAGATTAACAATAAGAAGTGAACCTGAGGGAGTATTTCTCACAGAACGCAAGAGACCTAGTTTTAAAGCCAGTCAGCTGGCGGGCATTAAAATAGAGCCTGTCTCTGCTCTGGGCAAGGATGAATAAGGAACCTTGGGTAGGGGTTTGATGTATGACTGAAAACAAGATTAGTGTGTATATCAAGTTCGATGGATGGGTTCCCGGTGACATTTGACCACCAGTTGGGTGTCAAGTTGAGGATTTGCGGTCAAATGGTTAGGTGCCTCTCCTGCGCAAGGCCAACCGAAATAACATTTTGATTGAAGCTGTCGAAAGCCTACTCGAAGCCGATGAACAGTAGATGTAGGTGTTTATTTTATCTATGCACTAGGATTCGGCGCGAAATCCTGCCTCGTTGAGAGTAGAAGCCAAATGTTCTACTATTCTGTCTAAAACTATCTTAGTCATTAGCTGGGGTGTGACGGGAAAAGCGCATATATAACAGCTTTCCAATTTTCACACTCCACAAAGCTTCAGTTCTGCCGCTGCCGATGTATTTGACGTTGCTTGGAAAACCTTGACAGAGATGCTATCAAAGCTTACCGGTCTGTTTTTCTTAAGGTATCTGAGCGTGATTACTATCTATGTGATGCCGGGAGATCCGGCATTTATTCGAGAATTTATTGCTTTGTAGTCTAAAAGACTTAGAACGCTTGTAAAATGCTGTCCCTATCTCCTGAGCGGTAGAACTCTCACATCCAATTGTAGAAAGAATTGTAATGGGAGGGGAATTCGAATGATATAACAATCTTTTGCAAGGTATTAGTAGGGGGACGCAACACACCATTACTTCGCAGTGTAACACACCCTTCTCACAAATAATAATAACCCCGATTATGCTGGCGGTTTTCGCTTTTCCACGATTGTCGTTTTATTCATAGCTACGATCTGCTGACCGTTAAACGTTACTAAGCATTTTTTTGCCGTGTAAAAGCGAAAAACACCAACGGTAATTGGAGTGAATAATATCTGCCATTTGCCGACACAGGTACGTCCTTCAGGTGGAAAACATTTTTCGTGCCATTCCAGTGCCGTCTATTCTGGGTCTAAGTCTCGGAGTAATATTGTTATTCTTAGCAAGTTAGAGCGATTGCCCTTGACCTAGGCGTATAAACGCGAATCTAAGAAGATGGGTGCGTACCATTTCTTTGTGGGTTTCACTCTTGTTACGGACGTCTAAGATGTAATTTTTGAAACGTCGGCTAGTCGCAATATGGTTGATCTGGTTAAATGGGTGCTGTCATTTCGGTATACGCGGTCTCCACCAGTCGCTATTAACTTTCCAAGATGTGATGCTACTACGTGTTGTTGGGGTCTTACCCCGGACTGCCGAGACCATCAGATATGTACTCCAGAGTTGTTGATGAGTGGTATTCACCGGGATCAGATCATCTTATCTTTCTTACGCATTTCATCTCGCTCAAGTTGGGTGCTCTTCATTCATCTTTTCCACTTCGCAATTTCAAACGAAATTCCCAAATAGAGTCGCGAGACAGCGTGGAGTTGGTCTTACTAATAGATCTACAACATGTCCGACCGAAATCTGTAGAAAGGTGTTCTAATGTCAGCCATTGCCATCCATGCCATGCTGGCAGCTTGAAAAAATTGAATTTTGTCAACTACCATGTAGGACCTAGGGCAGACCCGCAGAACCATTTCTTATTGTATATATGCGGTATTGAGAAAATTCTTCGCGATAACTAATGTTCACAACTACTAATGTTAAGGTCAAAGGTTTCGGTGTTTTTTGGGATTCGAACCACTTACAATAGTCCAATGCACTATCTGCTAAGCCGTTGTGACCCAATGGTATCAGATTCATATTATTTATTTCCCTCTGCTTCCTTCAACTGAAGTCATACCCGTACGGCTCTGATTATCACAGTCCTGCTTTGTTTAATCCGAGTTCCTGAGTTTTAGCATGTTCTCCCTTATCGCCTGTTATCCATACGTGGACTGCCCCCAAATCTTGGTTAAATGTAAGAGAAAACGTTACTTATGGACTTCAATGAAACGACGACGCACAGCATGATTTCCAGAGACGTCCTAGGAGTGGTGAGCTGTCTAGGCATTTTTCACCCGTCCTGTGGAAGAGTTTGTAAAAGTTCTCTTTATCCAGATCGTGAAAGTAATATTCCTACCCCGTCTGATTCTGAAGATTTGTTTTAGATGCAGCAATCGTGTATTCATGAGTTGTATCTTTAAAGTCAATTTATTTTCTAGACACAAAGGGTTCACCGACTCGAACTATTGTGCGATGGATTCACTTAAATATTTATTTAGAACAATTTTCACAGTTTTCACTGAGAACATCAAGTTCGCGGACTGCACCCTCTGCGTCAATCTCCAAAAGTCCGAAAACAAAAGCAGAAACTTGCAAGCAAATAAAATTCAATTCCTCCACTTTGTTTCGTAAACCTCTAAAGCAGCCATTTACCCACCCTTCAGGCCATTTCATGCCCAGAAAAAAAAAAAAAAAAAAAAAAAAACAGAACCGCACAAATCTTGGAACAAAGTGTAGCAGTAGGTACATCTTCGTGTAGGTATGTGTGCTATGCATGTGGTTTTTTGGAATCCACTCTTTTTTTTGTGTGCTCTGCCGAACCCTCTTCCGCATCAGCTGAAACGGAAGTACCACTTTGATGGTAATACCTCCTCGGCTTCAGTGTATATCGTCCCCCGCTCAAAGCGTTCGTTGTTCACGTACGAATCACCGAGTCTCCTACCCTTTATCCCAACACACATAGAGAGAGAGACACATGATGAACCAAACGGAAATAAATTTTTCACTTCAACTGGGGGTTTTCTACAAAACGAGGATATTTTCCATGTCACGATGCCGCTACATGCTGATCCTTGCCAAACCATTAGATAAGGGTGGTGGGTGGGTGGCATCATCGATGATGGTGGTGGTGGTGGTAGTGCTGCTGTTTAGTTTAGTTTGCGGTACTTCCCCTATGCCTTTTTGTTTTAAATAATGACTCTTAGTTTGCAGTAAACCCTTGCTCTATAGTCTTCTATTGCTGGTGTACTTTGGAAAAGTGCAAATGTTGGAGCCGAGCATGAGGGATGGGTGAAATCCTGCGGTGTGGCATTGTGGTATGTGTTTCTGGGTGGAGTAAGCACAACGGATGCCCTTAGGTGAGATGCTTTCAATAAGCGGATGTAAACTTTAACTTGAAGATTTTTTTTCTCATCTTTCACCAAGGGTATCTATTTCTGGGATCAGCAGGTATTCTAAGAGAGCAAGGTTCAAGGACCTTTATCTTTATCTCTCTTTCCGGTGACCATCATGAACTTGATTTCAGATATTTTCGTTGTCTGACAATTGATTTCGGGGCGATGTGAGGGTGCGAGCATTGTAAAAAAGCAACAGTACGTGTAGGCTTGGGGTTGGCATGGGGAGACTCTATCCCGCTGGGGTGTGATTTATGACTGACGACCATAGACGCAAAAGTGATTTTTTTTTTTGCAGCTGGAAGGAGACATTCGCAATGGTACTGACCATTTGGTTAGGGATTATTGATGGTAGAATGGGGTTTTTATTATCATTATTACACAAGTCATCATGAGTCGGAGGAAAAAGTACCGAGTGATATGGATATTTGTGTAAGAGCGACTGTTCTTATGGAAATACTGCATGAAAAGGGTTGGGTTAGGGTTGGAAAAGGTTTAATAATGTTTTTGAAAGGACGATAAATAAGTAAGGAAGCGCAAAAAAGGTTGCCTTGTCAGTGCATTAATTTAGATAAATTATTCCGGGAACATTTTTGATGGATACTATTAATCTAGAGCGGTAAATTTTGAATTTAATCTGCAATCGGTTTAGGTAGTTTGAAAATTGTAAAGCATATAATTGACATCGGTTGATTTTTTTTGAACGGATTTTTTCATTTTCATCTCTAATTTGTTCGGTATTTCTGGGTCTCCGGAAATGTAGAAGTTTAAATTTTGCATTCATCTTTTTCTAGTAGTCCTTCCTAATGAAATCAAGAAAGATATTGGGAAATATATTTACATACAAATTATTTTTAGGTTAGGTTACTTTAAAGGGGTTAGCTGCAACGAATGAGCGCAGCCTGCACTCGGTACGGATCCATTGTGCTCCCCTGACGTGGAGTTTCCTGGCTGAAGAACTGAAAAGAGATGTAAAACAAAATGGCTAGAGTTCTGTGTTAATGGAATGGCCTCCTCTGAACCACCCAGAAGAAGTTATGAACTTGATGATGGCGGTTGTTGGCTTTTCAAACAGGTCGCCCAGATGGTTGAAGAAATACTCTCCAAGGGCCGTCTTCCTGGTATTGCACAGACTATGGCATTTCCAAAGGAAGTGTTCCGTGTCCTCCTCTACGTCTGTGTTGCCGCATCCCCTGCAGAGTTAATCTGTACTTAGCCGCATTCTCTTCCGGTGGGCCGCCGATAGGTTGTGGCCGGTAATGATTCCTATGAGAAGTGCCAAGTTTTGTCTATTTTGAGTAAGGATGAGCTTGGTTTTCATCTTGTCATGTTTTGTCCAGATGCTTCTGGGAGCGCTCTTCATCTTTCTCCTGCTTGTCGTTTGAAGTCAAGTGCTATGTTTGATTTAAGAAGCTTTAGGGGAGGAAGGTCCGTGCTTTGGACCATTGACAGGTCTTGTTCTGATCCCTTTCTTGGCAGTTCATCCGCCATCTCGTTCCCTGGAATTTCTTTGTGGCCTGGGACCCACCAGAGTGTTACATGGTGGCTATGGATCAGCATTTCAAGCTCCTCGCGGCAGCGTTTTATTAGCTTTGATTTTATAACCGCGGATCAGATGGCCTTTTTTATAGCAGCTTGACTATCTATGTAAATATCAATCTCTTTTCTAGTAACAAGTTTCGTGGATAGTTCTCGTGCCGTCTCTGCTATCGCTAGGACTTCTGCCTGGAAGCCTTAATGATATTGCAATATCAGGTTCCGCTGAGTAGATACCCGAACTCACTCCTTCGTTCGTGTTAGACCCGTCAGTGAAGACTGAAATACTATACGGGTTAATGGCCCCACCGTCTTCCCAGTATCCCCTTGATGGGATGACCGTTTTGACGTTTAGGCTGAAGTCGGGCATGGCGGAAGATAGTGGTAGCGTCTAGGTGAGCCCCTTCTCCATAGGTTGGATTCTTTTAGGCGTAGGGCACTCATCGCGGCTGATTTCTTAACAAATAAATCTAGTGGAATCAGTGCGAGAATTATTTCAACTACTGCGTCGGGGTAGTTCTAATGGCGCCAGTGGTTGCTAGGCAGGCAACTCTCTGGATTTTAGTCAACTCTTTGAGAAGTGTTCTTTTCTCTGCTATTGGCCACCAGACAATGCACTCATATGCAAGAATGGGTCTGACTATGGCTGTTTACATCCAGTGGATGATGGCAGGTTTGGGTCCCCATTTTTTACCAAAATGTCTGCTGCAAGCATAGAACGCAATGTACGCTTTCTTTATTCTTTCATTTGTGTCATCTCTCCAGCTCAGTTTGCGGTCAAGTATGCACCCTAGATACCGTGCTTTATCCGAGACTTGAGGTGGAGTTTCACCGAGTCGTAGGGGTCCGAAAGCTGGGATTATTCTTTTGTTGGTGAAGAGGACCACTTCTGTTTTCGCTGAATTAACGCTTAGTCCACAACTTCTCGCCCAGTTATGGAGGGTATTCAGGGTCGATTGCAGAAGTTCGGTGATTGTGTCGAGAAATTTGCCGGGCATAAGTAGGTCGATGTCGTCTGCATAAGCAACAACTTTTACTTCGCTATGTCCTTATTGTAAAAGGATCTCGTTTGCGACTAGAGTCCATATTAGAGGATAATGGACCTCACCTTGCGGGGTTCCTCTAGAGGCCAGTGCATTTACTTGGCTGTCACCCATCTCCGAGTTGATGTGTCTCTTTTTGAGCATACATTCAATCCTGTCGGAGAGTGTGGAATATACTCTGAGTCAGTCTAATGATACTCGTATTGATTCGGTTTTCACATTGTTAAAGGCTCCTTCCACGTCTATAAAGGCCGCTAAAGTGAATTCTTTGTGGTAGAGTGATTGCTCGATCATTGCTATCACAGCCCTGCACGAAGTGGTAGCAAATTAATTTTATTTCAAGCCTTATGGAATGCATAAGGTACGTATTGTACATAGGTAGAGCTGGAACATTGCAATGAGATGCTGACCTACGTATGTATATTTACTTCCTTTGTGCTCTCTTTGACCATGTGGTTCCTGGCAATGGGCTCCTTCGGCTCTTCTCTAATTGCTGAGACTTTCCTAAAACTGTTTTGCACTAAGATTTTCGATGGCCACTCGCTTTCCTTGTGTAGGTCACAATTTGGCTTTAAGAACAATTCGAGATTCAGCGTCTTTTTTTTTGTAACCTTAACCCTTTCGCTCACATAAACATTGATGGATAGCCGGTTGAAAGAGTAGACGGTTTCCAACACATTGGACATATTGTCTCATCCAATGGTGGATCTGAAGAGGATGTAACCCAAATCGTTAAAGCAAAGTCTCTAATATTAAGTCTGTGCTGTTACGAGTATATGGGTCACTTGAAAGTGATTGATCCACGAAAAAGCTGCATAAGTTTATTGTTTTGAGTGCTTTGATCGTTGCACTAATCGTTCTTGTTGAAATGCACATCCCAGAGTCTTTGGCTTCGTAGTTGGTGCGTATTTGAAATAGCAGATCACCTATTATGGAGCATAAATATATTGCCATACTCTGATACTTAGATGTCCTCCTCGTGCAGGGACAGGTTAAGAATATCACTGCAGCTCTCCCAACAAATAGCGCTTGTAGTAAAAATAAGGGGACAGATCAGATTTAGACAATATTACACCCAAGTGAGATCAGCGACACATACAATCCCTAAAAACTTACGCACAAGTGTGCATGCGAGTCTATGGGTTGACACGACTGGAGATCACCGGTGTCATTAAAGAAAGATCAAACAATAATAAAATAGGAACATGCACGTGTCAAAGACCATCACAAGAATATTGCAGAAGGCGAACTCCACAGGCGGATCAGTCGAAATGCGGTAGTGCAGGAGGGTTATGATCCCCTGTTTTTTTTTTAGATCATAATCTCGCCGAAATAGGAAGAAGAAGAAGAAGTGATACTTAGATGTTCAGTACGTCATGGGCTCTTTGTTTTCCACCTCCTTCTTGTCTTTTGAGGCTTTTAGTGATCTAGTGATCTACAAATTAGTATAGAAAGGGGATGAAGGAGAGTTTATGGTGCGCGTTCATTTAGAATCTTTGTAGGTTGTAGCAATAATTAAGAAGGCCAGTCTTTAAATATTCGTACTGTGCGGTTAAAAAATACACTTCCGTATTTCACTGTGCGACCGAATGACTTGAACCTGCAGATCCCCTACTTTCCTTTAAAAAAATAAATTTGATCCAAGGGTATCTGTGGGCAGTCAGAGTTTCGAAAAAGAGAATGGCTGTCTAGGATAGCCTTGTAGATGTAGATGTCTGTATCCTTCCGAACGGGTATTTCTTAAGACAAGGACAATCGTCTACAAGTCTAGAAATCGGCTGGCAGTAAGCGTTTAGAAACACTGATCTCTTTCCGAAGAAGAGTTTTTATAACAAACTTTAAATAAATTAATAAATCCACATAATTGTTTTATTAAATTCCCTTGTATCCATGATACAATTGCTGAAGAAGTACTCATTTATTTCGACACGAATATTTATCGATACTCTTGATTTGATACTCGATAGGCATCGATAACCCGATTTGAGTAATGTAATGAGTACTGGTATCGATACTTCCCTGGTATCAACCCTAAATGAACATGCTCCAAATTATGAATCAGTATTGTCGCATACCAACCTTTCAGTAAGTAAGGGCCATCATTTTATTTATTAGAGTACCTAGTAGATTTAGATTATAGATTAGATTAGATTTTATTGGTAAATTCTTTTAATTAACATGCATTATTTATTTATTTATTTATTTATTTAATTTATCTATTTTGTTAATTTATATTGTTAATATGTTCATACTTGTCTATCTATTAAAATTATATATATTTATTAATTTGTATTTATTAATTTATTTATACGTATCTGTAATCTATTTATTTTTGTTATTTTACTTACACTTATTAATTTATATAACAATATCCTAAAAGCCTACTTGAAATCAAGATCGCACACCACCACTTCTCTCATCTCGATGACAAATAAAATATGTTTGTATAGAGGTTTTTACTAGAAGCTTTTCCTCCAATTATCAATTGCAGTTTTTCCAATAAGTTTATAAAGATTATATAAAGTTTCAGTAGTAAAGTAGCAATAGCCAAATCTCTGTAAATCGTGCAATAGAAGTTTTAAGAATGTAAATTTTTGCTGAAATAAACAAACTATATAAAAAAATAAAATAAATGTAATACAAAACCATTTGAGCATGGCTTTGCCGTCTGCTTGGTTGAAAAATTCAAAAGAATATAATAACAATTCTTTAAATTTCTTGATATAATCAAAAACATTAAACTGAATTAATTATTTATTTAAATTAAATCAATTAAGGCATGGATCTGAATCTTTAAAAGTTTCCACTGCTAATCCTGTCACGATATGCTAACGATGTTTTGCAAAAATTGTAGAGTTTCGGTACATTTAACTCATTGAGGAGGGCCATAACTTGGCCATCTGATAAGAAGTAGCTGCCTAAAAAGTGTTTTCTTGTTTCCTGTAGAGTTAGACATCTCCCAACAAAATAAAAAAAACGTCTTCTCTCTGCTAAATTGCATAAACTGCATACTATTGGCAGGTCCTCTCTGTGGGGTGTGTAATTTAAACGAATTAGTTCGCCTCGCACAACAGTGGTGACAAACCCGTCTCTAACATTATCATATAGTTGGGTGTGCTGGGTGGGAGGTGGAACGCTCTTTTGACAAAGTATCTTAAGAGTTTTTCAACAGTATCATAATGTTACAACCCCAAATTTGTGCGGCGTAGAACAAAATTGCTTCAGATACTGCTGTAAACACCTTGTACTTGCTACTGTGGGCCACATATTTGTTGACAAAGCAACTTTTCCAAGTCATATTAATAGCAGTTTCGGCTGTTTTGAGCTTTTCGTTTAAGTGCTTATCCATACTCAAGCTTTTCGTAAGATGAACTCCGAGATACTTGTACTCCTTAACAATTTCTATGCCTCTGCCATCATAGTACCATTTTTCGTTAGCGCAATACCTTCCTTCACCTCTTTTAAAAATCATCACCTTTGACTTTTCCAAGTTTACCACAAGATTCCATAATGTGCAATATTCGTGTAGCCGATATATCATGAGTTGGAGTGTTTGAGGTGAATAAGAAAGTAATACTATGTCATCAGCGAAGAGAAGAGTTTTGATGTTGACCCCTGCATACTCTATACCTCCGGGCAAATAATCGATAATGTCCTCAATGAAGAGGGCAAATAAGGTTGGACTAAGTGCGCATCCTTGTCTTACACCTGATTTCGACTGGAACCACTCTGACTTCTCATCTCTATTCCACACTGCTGCATGTGTGTCTTCGTACATGTTGTGTATTACTCGATCAAATTTGTGAGATATCCCCATTCCATACAGTTTGTATAACAGCGCATTACGGTCAATTGTGTCAAAGGCTGCCTTGCAATCGACAAAAAATATAATTTTTTTCCACGTAAGAGGAAGGACTCCGCAATACTATATAATACATACATGGAATACATGGTCTATGGTGGAGTATCCGGATCGGAAACTTGCCTAGTACTCCTTCATTAGATTATTGACGCCAATCCACTCAGTTAGTCGTTTCTGTAAGACCGCTGTAAGTATATTGTAGGATCCGTTGAGAATTGAAATGCCCCTATAATTTGCCGGGTCAGTTTTGCAACCTTTTTTAAAGATGGGGAAAATTAGGGCCTCCTTAAACTGCTGCGGTACCAGCCCACTTATCAGAACATTGTTAAAAACTTTCGCTAGTTTGATGACGAGTTGTGAGGTTCCATATTTGAAAAATACGACTGGAATCCTATCAGTTCCTGATGCTTTCTTATCTTTTAGACGGCTTAGCGCTTCGACTACTTCCGTGATGGTGATATCTGAGTTCAGTATTTCATTTCTTAAATCAGGTACAGCATATTGAAATTGATGTCTCTCAAGCCTCGGGTTCAACAACTCATTGAAATGTGTAAGCAAAATACTTGAGCTGAGCTCTGCGCTAATTGTGTACTTTTTCCCATTGAGTTTTGCAGCTAATTTCCAGAAATCTCTTGAATTATTACATCGCCCCAGACTTAATGCTACAGCTTCATAGTACGACTGTTTTTTTCTTCTACACACTGACTTGTATCTGCTATTTGCTTCAATATACAGCTAAAACGTCCCTCTGGCGAATTGCGAAACGATCTCAGCCACGCAAATTATAATTATCGCGCTCTTCGACACTCACTATCGAACCACGGTTCCATAAACTGCTTCTCATTTTCTCTCCTTTTCCTAGGCGGTAAGTAGGATGCTTTGATGGCTACTTCAATTTCCGTCAGACTTGGATTCTGTTGTGCTTGTAATAACAAGTCAAGATTTCCCCTGTATACAGCTGCAACGTCATCTCTCCATAAAGCCGGCGCCAGATCACAATCAGACCCAAAGGCCTTTAGGCCAATCAGTTTCACCTCTGTGTTTCTTAAGGTAATGGAAAAAATCTTTGATCTTCACATAAGAAATTCCGCCCTTATAGATCACCCCCTAAATAATCTTCAATTTGCATATCAATCTGGTGTATGATTGGCATATCAATCTGGTGTGGTGTGACCATAGATTTGGTTACAGCCCTTTACCATCTAGTCAGCACTATTGAAAAAACTTTGTCAAAGAAGGAAATAGTCTTATGCTCCTTCATGGACATCTCTGGCGCCTTCGATAACACATCGTTTCAATCAATTAAGTCTGCTGCTGATGTCAAAGGCATTGACCCGCAAACTACCAAATTGATATGGTCCATGCTCAGAAGCAGACTTATCACTGCCAAGCTTGGACAAATCTCAATCTCCGTTAGATCCACTAAGGGTTGTCCCCAAGGGGGTGTCCTATCTCCTCTTTTATGGTCCATTGTAGTGAACAGTATCATAAATGATATAGTTCTGATAGTTCTGGATTTCTCACCCAGGGCTACGCTGACGACGTAGTCATTATAGCTAAGGGCAAGGATGAATCCAGCATTTCTGAACAAATGCAACATGCCCTAAATAAAGTAAATAACTGGTGCCAGTCAGAAGGTCTAACGGTTAACCCTGCAAAAACCGTAATCATTCCTTTCACCAGGAGGAGAAACTTAAGCCTTCAAGCACTATCACTAAACAATACTCAAATTGAGTTCTCAAAGAAACAAAATATCTTGGGATTACTCTAGACCACAAATTAAACTGGAAACCACTGAGAAGGCGACTAAAGCCTTCTGGGCCTGTTCTATGTTTTTCGGTAAAAAATGGGGATTAAATCCAAAAATGATCCACTGGACCTATACCACAATCATCGTTCCGATAATAACTTATGCTTCGCTAGTTTGGTGGGATAAAGTTAATCAAACCGTTACCCGCTCCGCCCTCCAGAAGGTGCAGAGATTAGCAGGTGTAGGTATTACGGGCGCAATGCGCACCTGCCCAACAGATGCGCTGGAAGTTCTCTTAAACCTTCCACCCCTGCACATAAATATTATGAAGACTGCGGCTGCCAGTGCTCTAAAGCTCCACCTTTTATGCAACAATACAAATTCCGAATTAGTTGGCCACTTGAAGATCCTTGAGAAAATTCCGCTACTTACTTCTCCAGCAGTATGCATCTCAGACTTCATGCCCAAAAGAATCCACCTCAATCACCCCTTCACAGTAAACATACCTGACAGCAGCTACTGGGACTATCCTCAAATCCCCCCCCCCCCCCCCCCCCCCCCCCACTGATGATTCAAAAATGTCAAATGGGGTTGGAGCTGGTATCTTTGGCCCCAAATACAAAAACTCTTTACACCACTAGGTCAATCCACTACTATCTTCCAAACAGAGGTCTATGCCATCAAGTTCTGCGCCAGAGAATGCATTAGACGAAACCTCCGAAGATCACATATCAATATACTCGTAGTGTCAGATAGCCAAGCAGCACTCAAGGCTCTCACGTCCTTTGACCATAAGTCTAAGCTGGTTTGGAATTGCCTCCAGACGCTTTTGCAGCTTGCTGTACACAATAATATCACACTAAGTGGGTCCCCGGTCACAAAGGTATCCCTGGTAATGAAGCGGCTGATAAGCTTGCCAGCTAGGTGCCAAATCTCCTTACATTGGACCTGAACCCTTCTGCGGCTTACCCACCAGCCAGATTAAAATAGAGCTACTCCGTTGGGAACGCGAACAAATACTCTCTTACTGGCATGCTCAACCCGGCCTAAGGCAATCCAAGAAATTTATTAACTTCTCAAAAAATAGAACTAGAGACATTTTATCAATGAGCAAACAGAATGCTGAGATCCTTACTGACTTCCTAACTGGACATTGCTCTCTCAACTACCATCTCAAATGGGCCGTGTTCAATCGGAAACGTGCCGTCTCTGTCTTGAAGACACCGAAACAGCCCATCACTTTCTCTGTGATTGCCCGGCCATAGCCAGACTTAGGCTAGAGCACTTTAATAAAGGCGTTACATCACCTTCTAAAGTCACCTCTTCTTCAGCTCGAACTCTTCTTCGCTTCATTAATGAACTTGATTTCAGCTAGTTGACAAACTCAAAACAATTAACCAGGGGATAGCACAAAAGATCTTTTTAGGTCGCAGTGCTCCAGGGGTCATTCTCTGTCTTCCTCCCCATTTACCTCAAAAAATAAAAATAAAAATAATAAATAAATTTGGGACTGAGCATGAATTTCCTCGTTTCTTTGGTAGATGATCCGACTACGGAACTTGCTTTACCTCGAAGTCAACAACATACCATATGAATTCCAATCACCTCCAATAAAACTGTAGTCTATAACTGGCGTCCCTTGCAGTCCCACGAAGGTAAACTCCCCATCTTTATCTGAACTACTTGTTCCGTTTTGAATTCTAAGTCCAAATGAATTGCAGCATTCTAATAATTTAACTCCTCCGCTGTTAAGCACCTTGTCCTTAGATTCACGTTTAATGTCCGCGCTGATATTTTCTGCTCCTACTTCCTTTCCATTTCTTGCATATAGGTCGCCTATTACTAAGTTGTTCGGATTATCGCAGTTTACCAAACTCTCATTAAGCTTCTCAAAATCGTTCTCCCAGTGATTACAGTTGACATACGTTGGAAATATCAGAAAACTCTTGCTGTTAAAACGGAGGGAGGAGGCTGGTATCCATTTAAATTCAAAGTTTGCAAATTTATTCTCATAATATGAATAATTAATTTCCGCTACGAAAGTTTCAAATAGGAATACGAATTCAAATTAATTAATATATAGTTATAAAACTCTACATAAATGGATTTGTTACTTAGGCATAATATATTTTATGATCAAATTTTAAATTTAATAATGTTAGCTTTTATATTTCTTACTTTTTTACTATAAACTTCACAGACGGCACTAGTATTAAAAATAATGTTTCTTGTTTCCCCTAACAGTTTTGAAGCTACTGTTGATCACTCCACTTGTGCTGCCACCATTAGGATACTCCACTTGTGCTGCCACCATTAGGATCTATCCTCTCAACTGTCACTGGCACACTCGGCTTGTCATTAAGCAACTGTTGAAGTACCTTCACTCCGTCTTCTCCGTCACACGTCAGATTGTTACTCCTGTCAAAATAGAATGTTTTTCCTTCGACTAGTAGGTTTAGCCCTCGAATTTGTGTGTTTATGATTTTGTTCTTTCCGTAAATATCGGCTTTTAATTTCATCAGTCGGTTCGTTTTTTCACGTGCTGCCACTGAGTAATCCCTATGTATGAATATGCCAGTTTTGCGTAATTTAATTGTTGCGTTTAATACGCGCCCAACATCTTCTGCATATTGCATTTCAACAATGACGTTAGCGATTTGTTTGTCCCTTGAAAGAATTATGCGTGTGTTTGCGATTGCACTAGTATTTGACGTATCCAGCAATTCCAAACAGAGTGCTTTGACTTTATCCGACGCATTAATCCCATCCTCAGTTGGTAGATGTACGATAATATTTTTCTCGTTTACTTTTTTCTCTGAATTCTCCACTTGTCGCTCCAGTGTAATACATCGAGACTCCATTTCCCCCAATTTTGCCTGCAACAATTTGTTGCTCTGCTGCTATGATTGAATCTTAGCGCTAACTACCTCCATGTCCGCTTTTGTAACCATATTTTTTAGTTTTTCATCGAGTATGGTGGTCATCGCATTTTCAATTAAATTTCTCAGATCGTTAACAGGCATATTTACAACCTTGCGTGATGAACTTCCCAGTGACATTTCCGATAGTCTTTTAGCTTTAGGCGATTTTGCGGTGCATTAAGTTGTGTTAACTGGAGACCGTTGCATTTTATCGCTGTCGTTTGTACTTTTTAAGACTATTCTAGCACTTAAGGACTCACCTTGATCTTATTCTGCGCAAGTTTTAAGCTCGTGTATGTTACAAAATGATCGAAATATTGTTCTTATGGTTTTGTACTTTAAAGAAACACTGAGCACATAAAAACTACTTCCTCTCAGTTTAAAGCAGTATTGCCAACCAAGTATATTTTAGTCCAAGTACTCGTAACTATAATGCATGTAATAACCATAATCAAGAGCTACGTAGGAAGGCGTATTCTCTACCTATATCACTAGAGCGCGGGTGTTAGAAGTGCTCAGAGTTTTTGTTTTGTGTGTGCTTATCTTAAGCTCCACTTTATTTGCCACAGCTTCTAGATTTTAGGTCATGGGATAATGGTATCCGATGTGAAAGTAGGCAAACATCGTCGGCATAGTCGAGGTGTTTACGGTACGTTGTCATTGTCCATCGAATTCTATTGTTACCTTCCGTCAATGGTACACGGAGTACATCGCTAATGACCATCAATAACAACAGCGGTGACAGTATGCACCCCTGACGTATTCCACCTTGGACTTTAAAATCCTCCGACACCATTGTCCATTGTTTAAGACGTGACATTTACTACGCTCGCATGTAGCCTTGATAATAGCTATGAGTTTTTCTTGAATGCCTCTTCTGCGCAATGGCAACCAGCCAGCATTTCGTGTCAAGCTGTCGAAAACCTTCTCGAAGTCGATAAGCAGTAAATGTAGCGGAGGCCTTTGCTCGACGCGTTGCTCTATTATGATCCATAAGGTGCTTATGTGGTCGATGCAGGAAGATCTAGTACGAAAGCCTGACTGACGTCGAGAGTTGAATCTAAATGTTCTTTAGTGCATTCTATCAGGATTCTAGCTATTATCTTGGATGCTGCCGGGAGACCGCATATACTTCTCCAGTTTCCACTAATCCATCAGATTTCCCTTTTTCGGAAGCTTGATGATCATCTCTCTTTTCCACTTCTGGGAAAATTGTTCATTTTCCAACGCTCTGCATATGAGCGGGTGTAGCAGTTCTGCCGATGTGTTTGGCGCCGCTTGAAATAGTATGGCAGAAAAAAAAGAAAAAAAGGATAAACCAAGGTTGTGACAAACACTTAAGCCTCCTTGCTAGTCTAATAAATAAAATGATACTCCATACTTACTGGAAGGTTGAAAGGCGACAATACTGATGCATAATTTATGCATCATGGATGTCCATTTAGGGTTAATACTAGGGAAGTATCAATACCAGTACTCAAATCGGTACCTATCGTATCGAGTATCAAATCAAAAGTATCGACAAATATTCGTGTCGAAATAAATGAGTACTTTTTCAGCATTTGTATCATGCATATAAGGGAATTAATTAAAACAATTATGTGGATTCATTAATTCATTTAAAATTTATTATAAAAATGCTTCTTCGGGAAGAGATCAGTTTTTCTAAATGTTTACTGCTAGCTGATTTCTAGTCTTGTAGACGATTGCCCTTGCCTTAGAAAATAGCCGTTCGCAAGGATCCAACGACGCGACTACGACTAAAAATAATCTCGCCTGCTTGTTAAGCTTGTAAAGCACTCACTCTCATTACAAAAATAGTTAAATCTGTCGAGCCTGTCTCATCTCTACTCAAGCAATTCGATGCGAGTACTTCCTTTTGATGCTTACTTGGAGAGAATCATAAGGATATCGATACCAATTTTACTCATACCGAATTAAATGTATCGAGTAAGTACACGTATTTTCTTGTATCGAATCAAACCTATGTTCATTAGAATCGTGTGATCCGAAAAGTTGCAGTCAGTTCTGGGCTTGGGTGTATTTAACTAGTGTTAAAACAATTCAACTACATATCTAGAAAGTATTTAAAATAAAAGCAAATTTAATAAAATAAATTTCTGTCGTCATTATATTGATACCATTCGGATTTTATACTGAGCTAAGTATGACCTACTCGTATTACCGATAGTCCCATTTTTAAGTCATTTGTTCCAAAACTATTAGGAACAAAGTATAGGAACGCTTTTTTCACTTGCTCAGAATCCCGCATGGCACACTGCAGAACGTCGACAAAAATCCCGTGCGGATTATTTTTTTCTTAAGAATTGTCAGAATTCGTCAATAAATATATAATGCACGCCGCATGCGGTGCCCTGAGTGACTGCATGTGCACCCCAAGGCCGTCCGGCGTATGAGTCGAAGAATGTCCCATCACTCAAGCCACTCAAGTATAATATTTCATAATTAATTTCTCGACACTTTTGAGACATTCTGCATAACCTTTGATAGTGGAAATGTCTGTCCATTGAATATTTAACCAGTAGCCCTTATTAAAGGTCCATTTTGGACCTAAGATACGAATATTTCGAAGTAACCGATATAATTTTTGTATTCCCTTGGGAGGTGGACTCCTTGCGTCCTCGCTAATTAAGTTCACCGCCGTAGAGAGGATTTCATAATCTCCCACTCATTGCACTTTCTGAAATATCTGACCTCAATATCTAATTCAAATATAGCAACACTACGTTTCCCTTCATACTGCCATTCGCGGAGTTATCAAGGCCATTTTCATGGGCAAAAGGATATAAAAATAGTCAAAGTAAACAAAACACTCAGCCACTTGAAAAAAAAAAAAAAAAAAAAAAACAAGCACAACAGGATAACCAGGTTGAACTTTTCATCATTTTCATTTCATTCCATCTACTAATGCGGCACCCCGCCTACCTTCGTTTGTTCCATGCAAACATGTCCTTCAGAGATCAAGGCATGTAAATTAATGTACAAGTCCAGGCTTAATCCCTGCTCTATGTGCGCATTTAATATTGATATACTGTTTGTTTAAATATTCAAGGATGTATGGTGTACAGGTACATGCAAAATGGGGACTATTTTTGCCACCAGCCTCCCCCTCTTATCCGTCAGCACTAGTCTGGTGGGAAAAAGTTTTTTTTCCGTTTTGTTTCTCTAGGTTAAGTGGAAAAGAATAAAACGAGAACGGGATCGCATACCGCATTGACAGGTGAAAGAAATTTGCAAAAAAAAAAAAAACACTTCACACACACAAACACGCAGTGTGTTTGTGTTGGTGGGTGCGGTGTATAAAGTAAAGCATCTTTGGTGAAGTATTCGAATGAGAAGAGGGCGGAATGACACTCTTTTAGTTCACATATGACCAAAAAGCAAATTAAAAAAAAAAAACGCTTACTTACCATCTCTTGTGAAAAGAATATACGTGTGACGGCAGGAGAGCTAAAGATAACAAACTCGTTCTCATCGTCACACCTCACGATCTGAAGCTTCACAGAAGCTCATCTTGAGAACGACTATAATTGGGTTACCATAAGGATTCTACTGACAAATTACACACACACACATACACACTAGCCTTTCGGTGTACCTTTGCATTCCAACAACTTTTTCCTTCCAAATGAATAGCAAGTGCACCTCCTTCGACAGAGCCAGAGACAACAATGTAGCCCGAAATGAAGTAAGAGGCAAATGGAAGATGATGTAAAGACTTAGAATCTGTACGCTTTATATCCTTTCATTGAAGAATAATGAAATTATTGATGATATTGGACGTTGGAATGGTTGCTTCAGTAAGCAATTTCAAATGCATGTCGAACGAGGATATGTTGAGAACGGGTCGAGGACAAAGGATGGTAGGGTATAACGGATATATTGTGGCAAATGACATTTAATTAAATTAAAAACTTCATTTACCCGTTTGTGGAGGTTTGACAGTTTTTAATGAATTTACTGGCAAGTGACTCTGGTTCCACTTTAGCTAACAGGTCTGCTGAAAAGTAGTCAGAGTGGCAGTGTTCTGTCGGTTGTACGGAGAATGTGCTTGCAGATGACGTTTGACAATAATTGACTGAATTAAAAGGACTAACTTATGACACGCAGTGACAAATAATTCATTTCGAAGAGGATGCTTTCAGATAAGGATGCTTAATGTAGGAGTTAACGATTGGTTTTTTTTTTTTTTTTTTTTTTAGCGGTAGCTATTGAAGAACTAGTTCTCATTCGACGTGCTCTCTCAAACCATGGTACTGTATACACATTGACAATGAATTTAAAAATCAATATGACCTTTAACCACTATTACTTGCAAAATCCTTTGAGGCATGAAATTGACCCGGTTCTGAATGTTTTGTTTTATTTGCTGGTCATGACACCAAACACTTCGTTAAGTCAGGAACAAACTACTTGAAATCCAGGACTACTGCAACTATGTGAGTGTCTGCATTATGAGTATCTTGACCGAATGCAATTCAGACCCCAAAACGCTTCTATCAATTCATCAACGTTAAAAAGAAATCTGACGGCTTCGCATTCACCCTAAACCTATCAAGCACATCTTCGGCAGACACTAAAAGAATCACTAACCTCTTCACAAAATTGTTCAGCCAATCGTAATCATAATCCTTTATTCCGTAGAATGGTTCAGGTCCTCTAAAGGGGTTTGCTGTCCTTAGTTTTGCGAGAGAGCCTACTGTTCCATTACTCTCTATTCGTGTAGAGGGTTAACTTGCTATTTCTGAACAGTTTGTTGAGTTTGTTTGCACTTGCCCAGTAATGCAGATGAATGCCAGTCCTTACACTTTATTGAATATCACCCTCTTTGTGATCAGACTTATTTGTTTTGTTCAGGCTGTTGCTCTATAAGTGATCATTGGTCGCGCTATAGTAGTGTATGATATTATACATCCATCTCAGGATGTTTGGGCTACATCCTCAAAACACTTACCCGCTAGGCTCCTACATAACATGAGAGCACGCTTCAGTTAAATTTTTCCTTTGCTTGTGAATTGTACTATTGTTCTTTTGGCTGGATTTATGTTAAGCCCGGTTGTAGAGCACAATTCTTGATTTTTTATAGTTTCTTCAAACTTACCTCTGACAATCAGTACCTACTATGTTATCAGCATAAGCCTGACACTTGGTTAACTTGTCCAGAAGTTCATCTACAATCAGACTCTACATTAAAGGAGATAATACTCTCCCTTGCAGCGTTGTGTTGACCTTGATAATTTTAGCGATGTTTGAGTAATCGTTGATCGTTTACTCAGCAGATCGTACATCCACTTACATAGATACCTCCCGTTGCCTTTTAAAACCCCTAGAGGGGAAGACAACTAGTCATCGAGAGAGCGAATGACCCTTTATTTTCAGAAATGCTGCAATATACGCCTTACATGGTACAGAGATGATGTATTAAAGAAAACCTTTCTGTAAAGACCAAAAAGACAACAATCGTGTAAAAAAAAAAGAACGTGGATCTTCTTATTCGGCTTTCTCTCAATGTGAAACTATCGTTATCTTGAAAGCAGCTAAATACCTTGAGTTCATTCTATGCAGTTAAATGCTTTGGACTGGGAAGACGCTTACCCCGTCCGACAGAACGAGGTACCGTGTTGAATGCAAAGCTATGTAGTCGTGGAGATAGGTAATGAAAAGGCTGATTTGCTGGTCAAAACCAACTCATCGTCCTCCTGAACTGATCTGGTGGTCCGAGGAGAACATGGCGCAAAAAACAGTAGAGAAGGAGGCACGACAGTTGGGGAAAAGTTGAGGAGAGCTGAGACACATTGCAAAAACCGTACACGATGGCGCGTAGGCATAGTAGAGGCCCTAGGACCCACAAGGGAAACATAAGACATAAGAAGATCTTGAACCTTTCTATAGTGTAACCGAGGTTCTTTTCAAAGAAATCATCAGAACACAGATCCGATTTAAGTCCGATTTGACCTGTACTGAAAGTCCAGGCCAGACGTTTATTGTGAATCTGTAGACTCCGCTTCGAAGTAAATGATATGCTTTAGAATGCAACTGGGTGGCACATAAGATCTCTCCGAAAGCGGACTCTCTGCCGAAGAGACTCATTTGTTTCCCAATTACAACAACAAATAATAACTGTGACTATTTATTTATATATTTATTTATTTAAGCTTAATGAATAACTTAACTAATAAATGAAAACTTTACTTAAAACTAATGAACAGGAAAAACTTAAACTCCTAAGGACAGCCTGAAGGAAATTTTAAGGACGTGTAACGCTGTGTCCAGCGTAAAGACGGGCACGAGTTTTGCATGCGATGCGGTCCCCGCACGCATCGCATTTATTTGCGGGAATACGGAAGTGTCTAATTATAACACGATAAATACGTTCACGCGAGTTGCGTTAATAACTTTTTTAGTTCAGTTTGATTTTCAAACAATGCGTGCGATGCGGGGACGTCGCAACGCACGTGTTGCCCGTAATATCGTTCTTACGTTGCACATCTACATATCCCAACATCAGTTTGATTTTGAAATCTACCCGCATTAATCGCACCGCAACGCACGCATCGCATTGCCTGTGCTTACGCTGGACACAGCGTTAGGGTAGCTTCTAAGGGTGAATTTGTTGAGGTTGTAGGAACTAAATCTACTTACCACCCTGTTACTTCTTTCATACGTATATACAAATTTGTACCAATCTATTAATCTAGTACCCAATGAGTATTGATTGGACTTCACAGTAATAAAGATGAGAGTTAGTTAAGTTTTGTAGAGGACACGTGTTTTAATTCCTTTCCTTACAATCATCGTCAGCGAAATATCTACAATCTACGGAAATATCCACAAGGTGAAAATCTAGTTTGTTATTCGCGTTATTGGTTAAACGCAACATTCTGGATATAGGTTCAAAGCGACCGTTATTGATGTGGTGGAGAGTGAAACGAAGGAAGGGTACAGACCTATGGTTGCGATTAGCAACTGCTGCACGCAGATCATGTCAGCACCGTTTTTCTAGAGTTTGTACGATTTTTTAGCAGAACTTTGTATGGAGGCAAGTAATGTCTGAAAATCCTATCATCTGCGTACATGAATAGATCGGTGGTGCAAGATGACTTCCCGGTGGTGACGTTAATGGTATTGGATACTGAACATCGGAAGAGGTCTCTGGACTGGCGTTTCTCTAGATATAACATAATCCAGAAAAATAAATGTGATGGAAAACCCAGGACTTTCAGTTTGAGATAAATCGGTGGTAATTGTATAAACTTCATTGACGTCCTCCAATGCAACAGTGCTCGAAACAACGTCTGTTAGGTCTGTCATAGTGGATCTACCTTTTAAGAAACCGTGTTGCACTAGGGAGAGGATTGCTGTGCAATTGAAGTAAATTGATCTTTCGAAAAGCTTGGGGATGCGTGTAACTTGAGGGCTAATTCGAAATCTCATTTTAAAAACCTTTTTTTTTTGTGTAGTGAGACGCCGTCAGAGAGTAAAAGTTAAAAAAGGGCTTTGAGGGGACTATTTTTCTATCCAAGGCATCATGCGAAATGTTATCAAATGCCTTTCGATATCCAGGAAGGCACAGATTAATATCTATTTCGCATCAAGGGCTTCAATGCTTTTGGTCAGCTGATACAGAGCAATCTCGGTGGATTTGCCTGCTCTGTTTGCATGTTAACGATGAGGAATATGTTTAATTTAATACTACTCCCTTCAATGGCTGTCCACAGCCTTCCCCATTGTCTTAAGCAGAAACGATGTTAAGTTTACTCTTCTCCAGGACTTCGGCTGTGTTGGGTCCTTTTTTGACTTTTTTTGGAATAGACGTTATATGGAATAGATGTAATATGGCTTAGACTGGTTATGCATCGTTCCGCAAAATGTCTGGGCTACTTTTGGAGACCCTTTAATCGAAATTGGATTTGGGTATGCAGCTCGTCGTTAGAACGAAAATATGTGGAGTTACTTCACGAATAAACTCAAGTTTCGCTTAAGGCTATCATATGCGATTTATCTAGAATCTAGATGCTAATGGATGCAGATTACATCGTTTTTGTCCATTCCCAGTCCTCTTTATTTGAAAAATGTCAGTAGAAGCTTATTATTACTGGTATGTGTGTCATTATATTAGTAATCTGTGTGCAACGTACTGTACGTCTTGAGATTCATGTTGGATACCAGTTTACCTTCAGAATACCTGTTACTAGGTAAGTGTAACATTATTTTTGCTTTCACCCTAGTTGCGCCGGTCAATATTTGCAGCTCCGGAAGTAGCCTACAACAGATTTGGTAGTATATCAAATGCAACAGCTTCCAAACTTCCGTAAACACTAGTTTACCGCTTGATATTCGTATGTGCTTCAAGACTATATTAATTATTTGTCGATCACCCAAAACAGTTACACATATTTTTTATAAAGTCAGGCACAGATCTCGTTGAACAACATTAAATATTTATCAATCACAGCATAATATTTGCAGCAGAATCTTGCAAAATTGTATGCTCAAACACTTAAAAACGCGTAACATGCATGCATAGCACTCACTCCCCCTAATTGGTATACCAATTAAATAAATTTCCATTTCCTTCTGCTATTTTTCCAACTATTACAAAACTGAGACAACATGCAACTGCAATTTCACAGTTGAAATCACTATTCTACCGCACCCAATGCGAGCAGAAAAAAAAAAAAAAAGAAACAAAACAAATTCAAAACTCTAATTTCCAGCATTTGGAAGTTTTTCTTCTCCACTCCACCCACCCCCATTGCACAACTCCTTCACCAGTATTTCCCTGCCTCATTCCGGCGGCTCTAGATACTGCAGACAATTACCAACCAATCTACAGTGAAATTAAGCGAAGCTTTAGCAATCAACCATGACCTTCCTTCGCTCGTTTTACTATCCAAAGTCGGGAGAGAATAACAATTTGCACCCCGCATGCAGCTATGGAGAGGAAGCGCAACGCCCTGCCTGAGTGACTGCGGCTAGCGGTTCGTCATCATCATGTGAAAAGTGAATACAAAAGGGGTTTGAGGTAGCCATAAAGCGGTCACCCACCACCCCCGTTGGCAGGCAGAAAATTAATAAAAAAGGACTAGCCCGTTCCATTTTTACGAGTATGAAAGGACTACAATCCTTCCTTGCAGTTTGGGTGACAATTAGTGGTTTGCACACATCCCACACGTGGGATGTCGGAGGATAACATGATTAAATTAAAATTTTAGTTCGGATAAAAAGAACCAAGTGACGGCATTCTTAGAAGCAAAGCGGAAGTTGAATGCTAACGACCAACGAAAGTGGTCCCATGAAGTTTATATTTTCTTAGACACCACTTTGTTTGACGCCCCCCATTGTAAGGGTTCATATTCTAGTTTAGTCTGCGGGGTATTGGAACTGCCGCCATTCACAAACGTCATCTCTTGACTCGCGACATCCGCCTGACAGCGATCTGCTCAAATACAACCTCCTGACGGAATTATAAAGCTCAAGGTATGTGTGTACACCCTTATGGTTGTTGGTGTTCTTCTTGGGCTTTGAACTGCACCCCCGTCATGAAAGAAGAAAAACAAGTTAAAATCTCTGAAAAGTTGAAAAGTCTCTCCAACACTCTGGCTATGGTTAGAAAACAACAACGATACACTATCTACGCTGGCAACAGGGACCACCCCCACTCAAGATGTAGTTGTTTTTGTATCGCCGCCGCCGGTTGAGTCATGTCTAGAAGAAGGCGGCGCGGCGGTGTTCTATTATATTCCACCACTTAGTTATTTCTTATTACGTCTCGTTAACGACTGCAAATTGATAGTCGGGGGGAATTGCTGCATGCGCATGCAACAGTCAACCAATTAAGACAAATGACAATGTGTCGCGCAATGCTAGTGGCGATTGCAGGCGATATAATAAAGTGATGGAGAATTGTTACTATTTGTATGGCCGATGATTTATAATATACTGGGTCCCATAATGATGCGCTAGGTCCGAACGAGTGTAGTACTCGTGGTGGGTTGTCTGTCTGACATAAATCAGCGGCAAGGCGACAACTTATGTTGTTCAATGGTCGGTTCTAAAAAGTCGGCAATTCGAATGTGGTCATACGAAGTAGGTAATGACTTCACTGGTGCATCTGTCAAGAGGTATGCATTTTTCTTCACTAAGTTTGAGTGGAGTTATATGTAGAACTCGGCTATAAAAAAGGTGGTCCGGAGAACGAGGTTTCTTAATTTGCTTTCCGCTGATTCACAGTTCGGGCCTAGAAGTTACACTGTAACAGACAATAAATATATAAGCTATGATAAGATATGCAATAAACTACACCACATGCTGAGTGTGCCGCTATGGATCGCTCAGTACACACTCCTGAAATAGAGAAGGCAATGAGAGAAAGTATTACTGATCCAAGAAATTATCGCGGAATTTTGATACTAAACACCGCAATGAAGCTAAATATATAACAGTTGTAAAGTCAATATGGAACGTTACGAGGGCAATGTGAAAAGTTCTCGGCCTGACGCAGAGATAGCGTTCCAATCAGCAAAAAATTATGTTTCCTGTCTGGGTGCACTTCCCATTAGTTAGTATGACAAGTTTGAACTTGTTTTCTCAAGTAGTTTGTTTACACGAATTTTTGCAGTAGACGTTCTTGCGTGTTTTTCGTTAAAATGGATAAACTCGAATATCGTGCGGTCATAAAATTGTTCGTTTTGGATGATTTAACCCCTAAGGAAATTCATCCAAAGTTGACAAAAGTTTACGGCGACTCTGCCCCTTCCACGTCAACCGTTAAAAAGTGGGAAGCTGAATTTAAACGTGGTCGCACGTCCCTCGAAGATGACCCACGTGAAGGACGGCCAAAAACCGCAACCACACCCGAAACCATCGGAAAAGTGCATGATATCGTGTTGGACGATAGGCGAGTGAAGGTGAGTGAGATAGCTGAGGCTGTGTGTATATCGGAAAAGAGGGTGCGATATATCTTGCTCAAAAACTTAAGGATGCGAAAGCTCTGCGCAAGATGGCTGCCGCATTTGCTGAATGCCGATCAAAAGCAAATGCGCAAACGATTTTCGCGGCAATCTTTGGACCGATTCAATAGGGATCCGACCGATTTTGTGCGGGCGGCGATTTGTCACTATGGATGAGACATGGGTCCACCACTACACGCCAGAAACGAAACAGCAGTCGAAGCAGTGGGTGGAAGCCGGTGGTTCAGCGCCAAAGAAAGCGAAGTCGATCGCATCTGCCGGAAAGGTTATGGCCAGTGTGTTTTGGGATGCGAAAGGGATCCTGTTAATTGATTACCTTGAGAAAGGCAGAACGATTACAGGCGAATATTACTCCAACCTTCTTGACCAGCTGGATGCCAAAATTCGCGAGAAGAGGCCTGGATTGAAGAAGAATAAAATCATCTTTCACCAGGACAATGCACCTGTACACAAGTGTGCGTTGGCGATGGGAAAACTGCGGGATTTGGGGTACGATTTGCTCGGCCATCCCCCCTATTCACCTGATTTGGCACCCTCAGACTTCCATCTGTTCCCAAACTTGAAGAAATTTGTGTCTGGGAAGCGCTTCGCAGAATTTGAGAGAGCCGTTGATGAATATTTTCACAGCCTTCCAGACTCTCACTTCCGAGAAGGAATACTGATGTTGGAGAAACGCTGGACTAAGTGTGTTGAAGTCAAGGGAGATTATGTAGCAAAATAAAATCAATTTTTTACTGAAAATCGCAGTCTTTCATTGTCAGCCCGAGAACTTTTCACCTTGCCCTCGTATACGAAATAACAACTCATTACTATTGTTAAAACTTATTATAAAAGTAGTGAAAGTTTTGTCTAGCCCATTCGCAAACTCGGTTCAATTTTCGGTCGGCGAAGTGCACCAAGTGAGTCCTCTCTTCAGCGTTTAATCAAGAAATCCGATGAAACTGGTTTGGTGATTCGTGCTACTCCTCGTATTTATTAACGTAGTGTAAGCTCAGTCGAGAATATCGTTAGAGTGGAGCCTAGCGTCGCCGAAAACCTGCGAACGTCAATTCGGCATCGTTTTCAGCAATTGAACATTTCAAGGAGCTCTCTGCAACGAATGGTAAAGGATTTGTAACTTCACCCGTACAAGGTTCAAATTACGCAAGAGCTAAGGCCTACTGATCGTTTGGAATGCCGACAGTTTATCGGTTGGTTTTTTTTCATCTTAACGGATTCATAAATAATCAAAATCGTCGGATCTAGAGCTTGGACAATCCTCGTGAAAGTGATTATTTGTTGCGGCTTTGGATTCAGCGGAGTTATAGAACGATTTTTCTTCGAAAATGAGACAGGACTGAAGTTACATTCAACAGTTTTTTTTCAGCAATTTGAAGGTATGTCCTTCGGTCAAATGTGTTTCCAAAAGGACGGTGTCACATTTTATGCAGCTGCAGAAACAATGACTTCACTGGCAGAGAAGTTTTCACTGCAACTTTTTCTTGTGGTATATCTTATATTAATCCATGGTGTATGCCATCAAGCTGAACATAACTACCGAACCAAAAAATGAAATACGGTGCGTCATTGGTCAAAGTGAACAGACTATCTGCAAACACGTCATAGAGAATTTTGTCAAAAGAACCAGATGCTACAACTACGTAAATAGTATGGGTGGTCATTTGAACAACTTTTTTTTATTCATATTTAAATCCATAATGTCTACTTAAGCATTTAATACAAATTATTTGACTTTGTGTGCGTGGTCCACAATAATATTAGCTTTATATGAGGCGCTTAAAGTCATAGTGGTGTAAGTCAGATTAAGGACTTGAGATTTGTACCGCTGTAACTTACAACATATCAACTATTCCTTTTATCTATCAAAATTGTGTTACCATCTGTTGATGGAGTAGTAAAATTGTAACTTACCTCACATTTTCATGCAACAGTTTGGCATGTGTAGTGCCATTTCTGGACCAACACCAACATTTTTAAGAAGTGACTTACACCACTATGATTTAACCTGCCTCATACGAGTAAGTATGTATTTAGCTAATAAAGGAATACATAAAACGCCATCGTTATCGCCTACGTCAAAATACACATGTAGCTATAAATTTGTGCCTCATAGGAAGGTAAGGAAATAAATCATTTACTTACTTAGGTGGCGCTACAAAACGGGGTGAACCTGGGCCTCAACCAACAGGGAAGAGAAGAAAATAAATACATGTGTTTATTTATTTTATACTGCGCCCAAAAGTTCACAATCAAATCAGTACTTTCCAAACTTTTCGAATGTATACTTTTATAATGCCGGGCTTTACGTTTTTTTTTTTTTTAAATTTCTTTGTTTATTTATTTTAGTATCCTTATCCCCTTGAGGAATATCGTAATAATTCTAATTGGAGATAAGGACCAAGCTTCTAAGGTATAGAACGCCAAAGTTTTGTTGAAATCTGTAAAGTAGCTTCTGCGTGATACCTGCCTACAGACGACCCTAGTTATCATTTTATTATACCATATGTATAAATAGATAGATAGATAGAGTACATTCGGCGTTCAATTTGTGACACCCCTTACATGTGTCTATTAGAGGCAGGACTTTCGCAATTATTTATCAATCAACCCACTCAAAATGGAGAAACCCGAATCTCTAAGCGCATACGCTCTATAGAGGGAGATCCCATGATTTGAGGAATGGAACCGAAATCGCACAATTTGCACGATATTTATGGGTATTAAGACTTAAAAGAGAGTAATAAATATTTGGGAACTGCATTCTTTGGACAACGATGACAAGATGTACCAGCTAAATAGTGTTTAAATACGCATTATCTACGATTAGAGTACTTTAACTGCATAACATTTCCTGTGTCTTCTGAGGAATTTTTTTCTTTTATGGTAGAAGCCTGGACAGTGACAAAGAATGTGAACAGTAGTATAATATTATGAACTTCCTGGTCAGCGCAACCTATGCAGAGGTAATCTTCAGTCAATCGAAGTTTTTCCATTTGATGTACTACTTCCATAAGTTCTGTCACCCCGCGAGCGGCATAGGGCGTTAACAAGGCAAGCGCCCCATCGTGTACAGATTTCTGCAACGCGCTTCAACTCTCTCCAACTCATTCCCAAAGGTCCAGATTCTTTTTCAACGGTTCTGCGCAACGTATGCCTAGGGCGACCTCCAGTTCTGCTCAATTAAGTAAAAGGATTCTATTGCATGGTGTGTTTGGCAACGGAATTTTCCGCGCGCCGCAAGGTGTGATCAATCCATTGCCATTTCCTTCGTCGGATTGTGATGTCAAAAGGTTCCCGACCCGGAATCGAGTGGAGGTATTCATTCCAGATGCGATTAGGTCAGAAAATGCTAACGATGATGCGTAGTCATCTATTTACGAAAGTCTGCAGCTTACGATTGATAATAATGTGTGTTCAAGTGTTATTGTACATCTAAATGGTACTCGTACTACTGACTCGACATTGGAGCGGAACAGTTGGAGCTTGGTTTTGGTGCTATAAACATTACTATTCCAGATTTTCGAAAGCATGCCAAATATGGCTTTGCCTTTCCCAATTCTACTGTCCACATCGAGCTCAGTGCCACCGTGCGTCGGTCGACACCGTACTTCCTAAGTATAGAAAGCTTTCAAGTTTCTCGATCTGCAATGCTTACTTGGGCAGTGACAGTTATAAGGCTAAGTGCTGTTGTTTTGGCCCAATTAATCTTCAACTCTGCTGTCTTTGCTTTGACTTCCAGACTATGGAGCATTTGGTGCAGATTCATAACTATGGGGGAACAAGCAAACTACTGACTGCCCAAAACTTGGCTTGGGCCAGTAGCGCAACAATCAAGTTCGTGATGAAGTGCTTACTTTACCTCCTAGTGGTGGTCCCCGGGCAACTATATGTATAAACCCTTATACGTATAGGCCAAAATTGTAAGTGCGGGTTGTCTAGGGCCTTGATTCTAGGCTAGGTAACGTGGGCCAGCAACCTGCGTTACTGAAACCAGCTCGCTACTGAAACCGACACTATGCCTCGGATAAGGACTGATCGCAATATCTTACGGATTTTCTGGCCCAATCGTATCTCTAACGAACACCTTTACGAGAGAACGGGTCAGGAACCAATAGGCACAACTATCCAACGGCGGAAGTGGCAGTGGATTGGTCACACGTTCCGAAAGGGTGACAGCTCCATAGCGAACCATGCTATGCAATGGAACCCTCTAACTCAGGATGGCAGAAGACCTGGCGATCCGCGGAAAACATGGCGCAGAACAGTCGAGAAGGAGGCACGGCAGTTAGGGAAAAGTTGGGGAGAACTCAGACACATTGCCAGAAACCGTACACGATGGCGCGTAGGCGTAGTAGAGGCCCTAGGACCTACAAGGGGATACAGGACATAAGTAAGCAAATGTCGGCAGCGTAGTCGAGTCGAGATGTTCAGGTAAGATGTCATTGTTCAATTTATGCCGCTGTTATTTACTGTCAGGGCATCACTGATTCCAACTAAAAATAACAGTGGTGAAAATATGCAGCCTTGTCGCACCCCACTTTCGACTTCAAAGTCGTCAGACACCTTACAGTTGTGCAAGACGTGACACTTAGCACCCTCATATGCTGTAATACCTATGATACCTATGGATACCTCTCTTGCGTTGAGAAACACATGAATTCCCGAATTACTTTGTCAAAGGCTTTCTCAAAGTCGATAAATAGCAGATGAAGAGGAGACCTGTACTCAATGCACTGTCGTATAATGATACGCAAGGTGTTTATATGGTCGATATAGGACGATCCTGTGCGGAACCTTGCTTGTTCGGCATTGAGAGCTTTTTTGATTCGATCCATTATAACTTTAGCTATTAACTTGGAAACCACCGGAAGAAATGTTCTGTGCGAGTGCCATTGAGTCATACCACTTTATTTTTCTTGAGTGCTTTGATCGCGGCTATGATCTCCGAGTTACTGGGAGAACCGATGCGTATTCGGGTATTTGTTGCCACGGATAGCTCATTTGAGTACAAAGAAGCGACGTTATCGTCTAAATAGTTTAAGACCGTTGCAAATGTCAGCAAGGACCGTCCAGACTTTGATTAGGTGTTGTTTGGGACTCTGTCCACCGGCCAGTTTCTTTGTGATACTATAAGCGGTTCTGCTGTCGCATTTATGTGCTGTTTTCTCAGCTTCTGAGGCAAGGGCGTTTACGCACACTACGTTCTACTTCCTTCCTCTTCATGCGGTACTGGGAATCTACCTCAACTTTCTTGTGATTACTCATACAAAAACAAATAGGTATTTTTCCAGAAATCAAAGGGTATCTCGTCTGGCCCAATCGCACTTAGTTTTTTTTTTTTTTTTTTTTTTGAGTATTTGACCGTCTCACTAACTTCTTCGAATGTAATACCGGGTATTTTTTTACAGTTAGGTGTGGCTCTTGGAAAGTATAACCGGGAAAACTGTTCATACAATACTCTCGCTACCTATGTGGAATTGTGTCGTCATAAGAAGTAGGTCCTGAGCATATGGAATACGTCGATTAGATTAGATTAAGTTAGTTTTAGTTTTTCTGTTTGTTCGTCCTGAGCATTGCTAATGAAATTTTTGTGTAGCCCTCCGAATTAGGCCCTCCGTACTCGCTGCTTGAAGCTGCGCGCACTTCTTCTTCGCTTGTATCTTGCAATGTCTGTATTCCACTTCGAGCGGACTCACCCACAATAATGTCTTCACGTCAATTTTCTAACAAAAATCCCTTCCATTAAGGTGAAATAATTTAAAAGAATAGCTGCGCACGTACTTATATAAGTGCTGGAAGAATGTTAACAACTCCATACTTCAATTTAGCACGGATCTAAATAATTCATTCAGATATGCCCATTAATCAACCGACGTCAAAAAATAAATAAATATCCATCCAAATTATAAGTTCTTAAAAAGAAATGTCACATACCGCCCATGGTTACATTTTCCAAGCTGTTCATCCTTGTTCATTTTTGTTTGCATACTCCGTAACGACGACGTCCTTCATGTTGATCCGAACCAAGTATTCTTGACATTCAACTTTCGTGTAAGTCCATCCACATTTCTATGCAATACTCCACAGTTGACATTAAGTTGCACTGTAACGAACGTATACATACCAAAAAAGTCCGAGATATTCTCATGTCAGGCAGATAGCCAGCCAAGCAACCCTTTACTGGTTTTTAAAATGCATCCACTTGTACCAGCCACCCCCACCGTCACCTATATACACTGCCTGTCATCTATTTGTATTCATTCATCTTCTTTTTGAAGTTGGTCTTGGGTTGAATTTTTTTTTCGCCTTTTTCTCATTATGCGCTGCTAAGCAAGGTTTCCAATGTTATTTAGGCGACTTTATCGAATTACAACCGAAAATTCACGTGAGCAGAACATACTAAATAAAAGTAAATAAAATTTCGCTCGAAAAAAAAAAAAAAAAAAAACAAAAAAAACATAGAATAGTGTGCGACGACACGGCTTCACCCTATGTTTTATTTTTTATTTTACATACATTTCAATACATACATTTTCAATGGCCCGCTAATCCTTCACGAGGATCGCGGGGATAGGATGCTCAGATGAACTCTCCATCCTTCTAGATCTTCCGCCATTGACTCCAACTCATCAGAAGGAATTCATAGACGGTTCCAGAACAGATGTCGGACTTGGTCCAACCATCTATTTCTAGGGCTATCGGGGAGTCGCCTACCTGATGGGACGGCTATCATGGCACATCTTGAAAGCCGGTCTGGGGGCATACGCACTACGTGACCAAACCATCGAAGCATGTAGTTTGTTCCAATGCTGATAATTTTAGTTTTTGCCGTATTCATTTTCAGTCCGAAGACGCCTGCCTCCCTCTCCACATCTGCTGTCATTTGGTTGAGGTCCATAATTCTGTGGGAGAGTAAGCATACATCGTCAGCGTAGTCAAGATGTCTCAGTTGAGATGTAAGACTCGAATTCCTCCGTTTCCCATCGACAAAGCTGCATGAAGCACATCGCTAATCACCAATAGGAATAATATTGGTGAAAGGATACAGCCTTGTCTTACGACACTTTGGATCTCAAATTCCTCAGACAACCTTCTCTTGTGCAGAACGTGACATTCGGAGCCTTCATATGACGCTTTGATAATAGCAATTAGTTAATCGGGAATACCTCTCCTGCGTAAGGCACGCCAAATAAACTCCCTGTTGACACTATCGAACGCCTTCTCAAAATCGATGAACAGCAGGTGCAGTGGCGATCGATATTCAATACGCTGTTCGATGATAATCCGCAGGGTGTTGATATGGTCAGCACAGGAGGATCCAGAGCGGAAACCTGCTTGTTCGGCATCGAGTGTGTCTTCGAGATGTTGTTTGATTCGCTCCAGGATGATTTTAGCTATTATCTTAGCTACAGCAGGCAGCACGCAGATACCCCTCCAGTTTCCGCACTCCATTAAATTTCCTTTCTTAGGAAGCTTGACGATCATTCCCCTTTTCCACTCGTTAGAAAAGCAATCAGCTTCCCAAGCTCTCTTTATAAGTGGAAGCAGAAGCTCAGCCGATGTTGTGGGCGCTGCTCGTAAGAGCTCTGCTGGAATACCGTCAAGTTCTACCGCCTTACTGGTTTTGAATGTCTTGATCGGGGTAATGATCTGATCATTACTGAAGTCGTGGTGCGTATTCGGGAGCTCCTCACCACGGGCATATCAGTCTGAGCTGCGAAGTGTTTGCGCTAAATGTTTCAGTTTCCTCGAAAGATATAAACGTTTTTCATTCCCATATACCGGGCTACGATGTACATTTTTTTCACTTCCACAGACCTAGATACGATCTACATAGCTTACATTCGTTCGGAACTTGAATGTGTGAGCAACTCGCGTGTTTCCGATACAATAGATCTTTCAAGTCGCAGTGTCGTTGCCACACGGGCATGGGTTGTACAAGAGGAAAAAAACAAACTCGCGTGTTTGGGTGAGGACTCCCGCTACGTGCTGAGTTTATTTGCTTTTATGCCGGTACTTCCGTTCGAACGGAAGTCTCATGATTATACTATGTCTGCTCATGATTTTACTTTAATTGCTTCCAGTTGCACCGTTAAGTTCGGAAGATCGTTTTTAAGCCGCGCAACACGAATGAGGAATAACGCACCCTCTTTAGTTATTCGGCAATCATATAACCTTTAAAATTCAAGACAGCGGAATTATAAATTGAATATTCATATGCAAAAACCATGTTTTCAAAAAACATGTGCATTTCATTTCCGCCAAATAAATTTGCTTAAAATTTGTAAAGGAATCGATTTACGAATCCAACAAACTTTTGTATTATACTCACTGGGGTAGCGGGGTTAAACTGGGCCTCAACCCAAAAGCCTCTCCAGTTAGCCTAGTCCTTAGCTTAATGCTTCCAGTTGTATACTGCAAGTCCAAAAGCGAAGTCTTTCTCTACTGCGTTGTCCCTCTGGGTGCCCCAGCCATCTGATGCGATGACTACGAATCTTTCTGACTAAGGTGACGTCGCTGCATATCTAGTTCGGGGACCTGCATTGCGATTGATCGGGAAACTACTGACTGCCCAAAACTTGGCTTGGGCCAGTAGCGCAACAATCAAGTTCGTGATGAAGTGCTTACTTTACCTCCTAGTGGTGGTCCCCGGGCAACTATACGTATAAACCCTTATACGTATAGGCCAAAATTGTAAGTGCGGGTTGTCTAGGGCCTTGATTCTAGGCTAGGTAACGTGGGCCAGCAACCTGCGTTACTGAAACCAGCTCGCTACTGAAACCGACACTATGCCTCGGATAAGGACTGATCACATGTTGACGACTTTTGGCTATTGTACCCGGACAAAGATAGGTTTCTGGAATGTAAAGACGCTCCTCGACTCGGGAAGAGAAGGTCCTTACAATGCCAGATTCCTCCAACTGGAAAAGGAATTCATGCGATATAAACTGGACATTTTGGGGGTAAGTGAAGTAAGATGGTTAGAAGCGGGCGAGTACCAGTCTCCAACGCGTAACACTGTACTACTCTATTCTGGAAGACCATCCGGAAGTCCGCGGGAATATGGAGTCGGACTACTGCTAACAACAACAGCACGCAAGGGCCTGATTTCCTGGCAGCCTCATGGTGATAGGATTTTGACGGCCAGATTCCGGACTAGAGTACGACGCGTCACCATCATACAGTGTTACGCCCCAACGAATAGTTCGTCTGAGGACGAAAAGGAGAGCTTCTACAATCTCTTAAGCGCCGTCTTCAACACAACACCAAATGGAGACATTGTCATAGTGATGGGGGATTTGAATGCCAAGGTAGGCAGCGACAACGAAGGGCTCAAGCATGTAATCGGGAAGCATGGACTAGGCAACCGCAATGACAACGGCGAAAGGTTTGTGGATTTCTGCAATGCCAACCGCCTTGTGATAGGTGGCACCATGTTTGAGCACAAGACCTGCCACAAAGTCAGCTGGGTTTCCAATGACAGGCAAGCAACCTCCAACCAAATTGACCATTTTGCTATCAGCCGCCGCTTTAGAAGTAGTCTCCTGGACGTCCGAAACAGACGAGGGGCAGATGTGGGGATAGTACGTGATCACCATCTTATGATAGCTACTCTCCAACTACGCACTGCTGCAGTTCGAAGATCCCACGACAACACAAGAATGCCCAGGTTCAACATCGATAGACTTAGTGATCCCTCAGTGCGCCAACAATTAAGGGAGCACTTTTCGCAAGGTGTGGAAGCAATCAGCAGCTCAATGCCCGCAACCATCCAAGACCATTGGTGTGCTGTGAAAAATGTTTTTACATCTGGTGCTGAAAGAATTGTCGGTCGATCGCAGGGAAGACATAGGGCGTGGCTTTCCGAGGATACCTGGAGACGGATTGACGAACGAAAACAGCTAAAAGCTCGCGTTGCAGCTACCCCAGCAGCAGGGAGAAGCGAGCTAGAGTCCCTATATCGCATGAAGATGAGAGAAGTTCAGCGTAGCGTACGACGTGACAAGCGCAACTACATCAACGCGCTGGCTACAGAAGCAGAAGAAGCTGCACGGAGGTGCGACAGCAGGACTGTCTACAGAATCACGAAAGAGCTGACAGGTGGTCGCAGCTCCAGCCAATACCTAGTGAAAAGCCTAGACGGCTCCTTGCTCATTTCGGATGAGGACCAGCTCAAGAGATGGAAAGAGCATTTTGCTACGGTTTTGAACCGTGTATTCGCTAGCGATATGCTCCCAAATCAGACTGAGATGCCCGAGGTGAGAAGTTCCCGAATACGCACCACGACTCCCAGTAAAGATGAGATCATTACCGCGATCAAGGCACTCAAAACCAACAAGGCGGTAGGACTTGACGGTATTCCAGCAGAGCTCTTACGAGCAACGCCAACAACATCGGCTGAGCTTCTGCTTCCACTTATAGATAGAGCTTGGGAAGCTGAGAGCTTTCCTAACGAGTGGAAAAAGGGAATGATCGTCAAGCTTCCTAAGAAAGGAAATTTAATGGAGTGCGGAAACTGGAGGGGTATCTGCGTGCTGCCTGCTGTAGCTAAGATAATAGCTAAAATCATCCTGGAGCGAATCAAACAACATCTCGAAGACACACTCGATGCCGAACAAGCAGGTTTCCGCTCTGGATCCTCCTGTGCTGACCATATCAACACCCTGCGGATTATCATCGAACAGCGTATTGAATATCGATCGCCACTGCACCTGCTGTTCATCGATTTTGAGAAGGCGTTCGATAGTGTCAACAGGGAGTTTATTTGGCGTGCCTTACGCAGGAGAGGCATTCCCGATAAACTAATTGCTATTATCAAAGCTACATATGAAGGCTCCAAATGTCACGTTCTGCACAGGGGAAGGTTGTCTGAGGAATTTGAGATCCAAAGTGGGGTAAGACAAGGCTGTATCCTTTCACCAATATTATTCCTATTGGTGATTAGCGATGTGCTTCATGCAGCTTTGTCGACGGGAAACGGAGGAATTCGATGGACTCTTACATCTCAACTGAAGCATCTTGACTACGCAGACGATGTATGCTTACTCTCCCACAGAATTATGGACCTCCACCAAATGACAGCAGATGTGGAGAGGGAGGCAGGTGTCGTCGGGCTGAAAATTAATACGACAAAAACTAAAATCATCAGCCTTGGAACTAACTCATCGGCTCAAATATGCATTGCTGGACAACCGGTAGAGAGAGTAGAGGATTTCCAGTATCTTGGGAGTATTGTCTCGACCGATGGTGGAACCGAACTGGATATAGCCAACAGGATCGCCAAAGCAAAGTCCGCGTTCGGGATGTTGTCCAAAATATGGCGAAGCAATGCAATCAGTTTGAGCACCAAAATAAGACTGTTCCGCTCCAACGTTGAATCCGTGCTGCTATATGGTTGCAGCACGTGGAGAGTGACCACTACTATCACCAGAAAGCTGCAAACGTTCGTTAATAGGTGTCTGCGCAATATCTTAAGGATTTTCTGGCCCAATCGTATCTCTAACGAACACCTTTACGAGAGAACGGGTCAGGAACCAATAGGCACAACTATCCAACGGCGGAAGTGGCAGTGGATTGGTCACACGTTCCGAAAGGGTGACAGCTCCATAGCGAACCATGCTATGCAATGGAACCCTCTAACTCAGGATGGCAGAAGACCTGGCGGTCCGCGGAAAACATGGCGCAGAACAGTCGAGAAGGAGGCACGGCAGTTAGGGAAAAGTTGGGGAGAACTCAGACACATTGCCAGAAACCGTACACGATGGCGCGTAGGCGTAGTAGAGGCCCTAGGACCCACAAGGGGATACAGGACATAAGTATATCTAGTTAGCCCGTCAACGCAAACGGGGCTAAATCAGGGTTATCGTGAATAAATTTTCCCTCGGAATTTTTCCCCCGAACAAAAATTAGGTATCTTCAAAAAAGAGGAAATAATTCCGCGGAAAAGAAATAGGTATCATGAACGACAATTCAGGGGAGTTTTTAACGCAATCGCGATATTTAATTTTTTCCTGATGAATTATTTCGCTATTTTTGAAGATACCTAAATTTTGTTCCGGAGAAAAATTCCGAGGGAAAATTTATTCACGATAACCCTGAATATCTTGCAAATAATTTTTTACTCGAAGCGACAAATGATAACTTCATGAAGTCTTGATAAAGGCTACCTATGTCTTAGCGCGCAAAGTTGGACCTCTTAGTTGTTCGAGACAGATTTCCATTAGCTTTTCTTAATTACTTGGGGGTGGCAGTCTGGACTGGTTTTTATATGAATAAATTATTGTCTCCTGTTTCACTTGAACACATACTCGTAGCCTTGTGCTTAAGCAGCCAACGCATTATCCACTACTCCATTGTCACCCGTGGGATAGGTTAACAAACTGAGTATTATCTACTGAGACATGAAATAACTAAAATGGGGCCAAATCAAACAGAATTCTATACAAGACTCGTGTAAATATCGGAATACTCGTAGTAGCAATTCTCACAGGCAACTGCGATAAGGAAACATGTAGCCAAACCGGGTCTCCCCCTTAATGCTTATTTCATTTTCTTTGCGCATGTCTGACTTTAGAGAGAGCCACATCTGTTTTATAACCATCGGATGAATCTAAGTACCTCTGTTTCTCATCAAACAAAATGTACCTTAATAATCTGACAACGCAAGATATAGTATTCTCAGAATAACAAACCCAAGGGAGTTCTTTTTGAGCCACCTGTCTATGTAGGATACTTACCAATACCAACGGATTTTTAGATACATTTCATAACATCGATTTTTCAATCGTTACAGCTTGGCTCATACTAGGCCTTGAGCGATGTCTCGTTAGGGAATCGTCTCATTACTTGTAGAACCTTTTTTTTTTTACATTTCCAAGTAAAATTATCCTTAAAATTAGAATTTATTCACAACCGTAGTCTTGCTAACTTGTATCCACGCAACATCCTCTGAATATCATCTATTTCAAATAGGACAAAAGAAAGCCCTACAAAACAAAGAAAGAAAGAAATTTGCACGATATTCCCAAAGCACCGAAGGAAAAAGAAAAGATTTCAACAAACATACCCTATGGGATATAAAAATTGACTCCAGGCCTTAAGAAATTTCGCTTCCAAGCACAAAAATATCAAAAACAAATGTAAAGGGAGAAGCGAAACGAAACTAGGACATTAGGCGCAAAGGCAAAGATGAATGTACGAATAAAGAAACAAAATTTATACCCGGGACCAAGTCGAAGAATAGCAACAAAAAAAGAAAGAAGAAAACCTTTTTCGTTAAGTGACTCCCACTCAGGCAGCAGTCGGAGAGCCCACAATTAGACGTGTAATTATTTCAGGATAATGCTATCCTAGGTATTTCGCTTCTCCGTCTAATACTTTCTCATTTCATCCCTGGCCGACCCACTTGCGACTAATTGCTTTAACTGTGGTATTTTTTCTTCTTCTTTGTTTCCTCTCAAGATATTCAACTATTTCTCTTCGTACTTAGGTTATTGCACCCACTACTGCTGCCATTTACTCCACCACCATCTCCACCATTAACCACCTGAAGTGTTTCATCTCCTTATACTATTTTGCTCGGAGGAGTCACTCTGCTTTTCAGGATTCACTCCCATTCACCGAGCTCGGCGTGACCTGATTTCATTTTATAAATGAAGAGTAATCGCTTTCTTTACAGCGCTAGGACGGCGATGATGGGCCAAAAGGATACTCAATTTAACGTGTGAAGGTGGCTCCGCTGAATGATACCCTTCGCGGTCCGCAGACCTGGTGGCGGTTGGTAATTAACTTGGGCTAATATTTTGTAACGCGAAATGTATAAAAAATTGGACCAATTTAAAGTGCACAAAGATTGGAGCGAAGTGCGAACGAAAAGTCAAGGTCAACTTAAAATGTGTACTCAGAGAGGTTGTTCAGCATGGTAGTGGTGTGGAAATTTATGATCCTTTTAATATTTCTACGGATGTAAATCATATTTTAATGAGGCCTTGGGCTAGAAGGTTAGAAGTGTTGATCCCGCGCTTTGGAAATAATTTTGTTGAAATAGGAACATTTTGTGGTGGATAAACGACTTCGTGGACGTTATCGGCAGAAGGTACCATCTGACAAGAGAACTTTTTGAGGGATTGAAGGTCAGCGAGGGCAGAGTAATTCCTTTTCCAAACGGACCGAGGATATCTTGTGTCGGTTTCCACTCAAAAGTTAGAAAGTTATTAGTGTAAAATCAGCGGAGGATAAAATTTAATTTGCAACACAATTTATAACGACAATAAAAATGGAGTTTGTGTTTTTGTATAAGTCTCTTGCACTTGCGTTGCTTAATTGTCAGTAATAAAAAAAACTCGGGATTTATCATCAATTATATTGTATAATATCTGTGGCAATACGACATAATAGCTTAAGTCGACTTAAGTCAAAATTGAGTTAATTATAGCAAAATGTTCCCAATTACATAAAATATTTTCCCTCAATTTTTAAGTTGGATACCTGTAAAGCTATTATGTCGTATTGCCACAGATATATACTATTTATATAATGGTATCAAAGAAATTCAGTAACTATAGACCGATCTTAATGATTCCATCCATAGATAAGTACTTGAACGAAATAGTCGTAAGGCGACTCTCTAATTTGACCGAGCAGAATAAAATCATCCACAAGAACCAATACGGCTTCCAATGATGTAAAAGTGCTAATAGACTCCTCGAACGGAAGTTCAAATGAAAGCCATCATGGGTGCGTTACCTCCGTCACTTGAGCAAGGCTTTCTATACGCTTAACTGTCATCAAATGATAGAAGCACTATCCAGATTTGGAATATGGGAACTATCTATCTTTAACTCATTTTCCTTCGAACTTCCCAATATAAAGCGCAAATGTCCTTGTGTGAACGTTGATGACTCCGATGGCTACCGAGCAATATCACAAAAATTAAACACGGAAAAGATCCAGTGGTATACTTATGAAAATAAGTCAGAAAGACCACTGCGTGTTATAGCAAGGGGTCTCCACCCCTCGTGCACAAAAGACGACGTAATGAACGACCTCAAAGCTAAAGGTTTAAAAATTCTTAATGCCGTCAATATTCTCAAAAAGGTGAAGCAACAAACGGAACAAGGCCAGGAAATCATGGTCAAGCATGGACTTCCGCTCTTTATGCTTACCTTTGACAGGAGCGAAAATGTAGACGATATTTATAACGTTAAAACTATTCTGAATATCGTAGTCAAGATTGAGCCTATGCGTACGAGTACGAGATCGATACCTCAGTGTAAACGCTGTCAAGGCTTTAATCACACACAGTCGTATTGTCAAAAAGAGCCGAGATGCGTAAAATGTGCTGGTAACCATCTCTCAGAAAAGTGTGACCTAAATAAGCAGGCCCCGGCTACCTGCATTAACTGCAAAGGAAAGCACCCAGCGAACTATCGAGGTTGCGAAGTGGCAAAAGAGCTTCAAAAAAGGCGAGACACATTTAAAAATATTCAACGCCAGAACGCAGAACCGGTTAAAAATAGTCGTGAAATCGCTAAGCCAAGGGTAACGACCGTCAATAAACACGTCAAACTTAAGACGAGAGTCGAGCAAAGTAAAGTTCCTTCGGCAAAATCAAAGGAAAAGCCACAATCTCCAGAGACGCTAACATATGCTCAAGCTGCGTCGCTAGAAACCAAGCAAAGCGGTGTTACGGTAGACCCAGTCTCCCAAGTCTTCTCTATAATTCTTGCGAAACTTGAGGAGCAAACGAAGGTAAACAAAGTCATATTTGATAAATTGAGCAAGCTCGAGTTAAAACCTCGCCAAAAAAGAACTCCCATATGAATATGAATCAGTTACTAAAAATTTTAACATGGAACGCAAACGGCCTTCTACAAAAAAACGCCGAATTAGAAGTATTCTTACGGAATGACAACATTGACATTTGCTTGATCTCTGAAACTCATTTGACAAAGGAATCCGGGGTAAAAATAAGAGGGTATCTTGCTTATCACGCATACCACCCTTCCGGAAGAGCTAGAGGCGGATCCTTCTTATTCATTAAAGACTGCATTGAGCACTCCATAAATACGACGATTGAAATCGATACAATGCAAACAAGCTCAGTTCGAGTTAAGAATAGGCACTCGTATTTCAACATCGCGTCCATTTATTGTCCTCCGCGATGCACGTTTAGAAGTAACGACTTTGTACGTCTCCTTGACTCACTTGGACCCAATTTCATTATAGGTGGCGATTTCAACGCAAAACACACCTTTTGGGCTTCCAGATCCAATTCACGGAAAGGCAGACTTCTGTACGAAGCCGGTATGCAATTCGGGGTTGATTTCTTTTCGACGGGGAAACCGACGTATTGGCCCTCTGATACAGCAAAAACACCGGACCTAATAGACTTCTTCGTAGCAAAAGGAGTATCTTCAAATTTTGCGAAAGTAGAGGAAAGCTTTGATCTCTCCTCAGATCACTCGCCGGTAATCTTGACAATAAGTGACCGACTAATGACAGTAGAAGGTGTGCCTAGATTAACTAACAAAAAAACTAACTGGCGCGACTTTAGAACTGATTGCGAAGAAAATATTGTCTTAAATGTATCGCTCAAAACACCCTTCGAAATAGAAGATGAGCTCGGCAAATTTATTGAATCAATACAAAATGCCGCGTGGAAAAATACACCTTTAAGGAGGAAAGAAGTCCCATGCAATGAAGCTTATTATCCGCCGGAAATAAAAGAACTTATTCGAGAAAAGAGGAGAGCACGCAAAATATGGCAACAAACTCGCGCTCCCCAGCATAAAACCCACTCGAATTTCTTATGCAATAAGCTTAAAAAAGCGATCCAAGAGCTAAAAAACCGAGAGACTTCAGCTTATCTTGAAGGTTTAACCGCCGAAAAAACCACTAATTACTCGCTCTGGAAAGCTGTCAAAAGAATTAAAAAACCGCAAATACACTCGCCACCGATAAGAAAAAACAACGACGAATGGGCAAAAGGTGACAAAGAAAAAGCGGATCTATTTGCCGAGCACTTAGAAGAGACTTTTAAGCCATTTGATGGAGAAACATTGGTAGACGATTTTACCGGTACGACTACGACATCTGACAACCTAAGAATAAAAAGTGTGTCACTTATAGAACTTTGCCAGGCAATAGAAAACCTGAAGAACAATAAAGCTCCTGGTTATGATTTAATAACCGGACAAATCCTCAAGGAATTACCAAAAAAGGCACTATTAAAATTGCTTTATTTAACAAATGCTTCCATTAGATTATTATACGTTCCAAATCAATGGAAAGTCGCAGAAGTCATAATGGTTCCGAAACCGGGGAAATCTCCAAATGACAAAAAATCGTACAGACCGATATCGCTACTACCAATAATATCGAAGGTATTTGAAAAACTCCTTCTGAAACGGATTCTTCCGGTCATTGAAGAGAGACGCCTAATACCTGACCACCAATTCGGGTTCAGAATCAAGCATTCCACAATTGACCAGGTTTATAGAATAACCGACGAAATTGAAAAAGCCCTTGAGGAGAAAAAGATTTGTTCTAGCGTTTTTCTTGACGTATCTCAAGCCTTCGACAGGGTTTGGCACGATGGATTGAATTATAAGCTAAGACGAATCCTTCCGGAGCAACTTCATAAGATCTTAGAATCATACCTTAAAAACAGACTTTTTCGTGTTAAGCACGGAACTGAATATTCTGATTTTAAAGAAATCGCCGCCGAAGTTCCGCAAGGAAGTGTCCTTGGGCCTATCTTATTCTTGCTGTACACTCGGGACATACCTCAAACTGAAGGCACTATTGTAGCTACGTTCGCGGACGATACGGCTATTCTGGCAACGGAAAGTTCAATCGAGCCAGCAACCATAAAACTCCAACGAGCCTTGGATAAAATCTGTGAGTGGACAAAAACTTGGCGCATTGTTCTTAACGAGACCAAATCGACGCATGTTAACTTCACTTACAAGAAAATAATCAACCTTCCCGTTTTCATTAACTCGGTACAAATACCGCATGCAAACGAAGCTAAATATCTGGGAATGACACTAGACGCGAAACTTAAATGGAAACCTCACGTTAAAAAGAAACGTGACGAAGTCGAAAATCGACTTAGAGAAATGTATTGGCTAATTGGAAGATATTCCAAACTAAGCGTATATAACAAACTGCTTCTGTATAAGCAAGTGCTTAAACCCGTGTGGACGTACGGTATACAACTCTGGGGTTGTACCAAACCAAGCAATAGGAATCTCATACAATCATTGCAAAATAAAATTATAAGAATAATCGTGAACGCTCCTTGGTATATCAGAAACAATGATATCCACAGAGACTTAGGGATAGCTACCGTGGAGGACGAAATAAAAAACTTCGCTCGCAAGCTTCGTATTCGTCTTCATGGCCATTGCAACTGTGCCATACTCCAAACTTTGGATGTGACAAATCTTACGCGCCGACTTCAAAGAACGAAACCGTTCGAATTAGCGCTATAAGACAAAAAGCCGCATGTCATGACGGTTTCAGCAGGTGCTTTTATTGGAAATCTACCTGCCTCACGCGAATATAAATCTGAAGCTTAAACTACTTGATAAGGTCAAACTTAGTCGTAGTAAACAAAACGAAGGAAAGGGTGTTTTTAGTCAGTAGAAATCTGACACTACTATGAGTACACGGTCTCATAGTGTCTCATGAAGATTTTCACCTACCCACGAAAAAAAAAAAAAAAAAAAATAAAAAATAAAAAATGTCCTTGTTGTTTTGCTTGTCTGCTGATAGAGACTCGCATGTCAGGAGATGCTGTTCATTCATCATTTCAGTTGAGTTGCAGACGGTGCATTCTGCTGTTTTGATTTTTATTGTGAATAGGTGGTGAGCTAGGCAATCGTGTCCTGTGTGTAGTCTGAAGAGTGCTGTGGCTTGGTACCTAGGTATCTGCTGGTTTGTTTTTCCCAGTTCTATGTCTTCCCATTTTGTCCCTATTGCCAGCGTTTGGTGTTCTGTTTTGTTTTTATATTTGAAGATTTGTATTATATTAGTTTTTACTCGATGGAATGGTTTTTCGTTTCTGGTTGCTGCTGTTAATCGGGTAGCCTTTTTAGCTAGTTGATCTGCGCTTTCGTTCCCCATTAATCCGATGTGCGATGGTACCCACTGGAGAACTATTGTTTTTCTTTGTCTTTTTAGGAAGCTTGTCTTCTCTCTGATGTCTGATAATGCCCTGTCTTCTGGTGAGTTGGATGTTATAGATTGGATACTGCCTTATGTATGTCGTGTATTTGTGTTATTATTCCTTAAAGAGCTATGTTTATAGCTGTTACTTCTCCATCGAATGCTGTGTTGTCGGGAACTATTACACAGGGGAAACATTTGTTTTTACTACGGCCGTAGTTTTGGTAGTGGATTCAAATACAATAAGGTTATTAAACACTCCCAGTATATTTATTTTATTTGGATTGACTCTAATTCTCATGAAAAACTGAATCATAAAAAATATAGATTTTTTCCTTATCTACCCTCGTTAACGTGTTTTATTCTACGTAAATCGTGACAATGTTTGTTGTTGTTTAAGTATTTCACTTATAGCACCTTGTTTATCATTTTGAAATGAAGACATAGCAGTTAGTTAATTCATTTGTTCTATTGAGTGTTATTATTGCAAAAAAGGATGAGTTCTTAATGGAAGTCTTGTATTAATAACCCCGACCATTTCTCTTATTATACCACCTTGATCAAAAAGTTCCCGGAATTTATTCAGAAAATTTAAATTACAAGTTTATTCATCTAAATCTATATTGTCCCCTTCAAAGTAATCCCCATCGACTGCAACACACTTATGCCAGCGCTTGATCCAATCTTCGAAACATTTTTTATATTCGGTTTTCGGTATGTCCATCAGTGCTTCCTGCGATTTTTCCATTACTTCCTCTCGGCTGCTGAAACGCGTTCCCCGTAATGGTTTTTTAACTCGATTGAACAGAAAGAAGTCACAGGGAGCCAAATCAGGTGAATTCGGTGGCTGTTAGATGGTATGTGTTGCATTTCTCGTCAAAAAATTACGAATAATGATGGCAATGTGCGACGGTGCGTTATCATGGTGTAAAATCCACGAGTTTTCTGCCCACAATTCTGGTCTCTTTCGGCGAATTGCTTCACGCAAACGTCTCATAACACCCAAATAATATCTTTGTTTACTGTCTGGCCTTCTGGCAAAAATTCATGATGCACTACACCGTTGTAATCCATGAAAACCGTGAGCATTGCCTTCTTTTTTGACTGAAAACGACGTGGTTTTTTTGGTCTCGTCTCATTTGGTGAACGCCATTCACTTGCCTGATGTCTGGATTGCGTGTCGTACTCATAAACCCACGTCTCGTCTCCAGTAATGATCCCTTTGATGAATGTGGGATCGGATTCAGCCTCGCAAATCATGTCTTTTGCGACGTCAACACGGTCTCTTTCTTGCATGAAATTGAGGTCTTTTGGCACCAACTTTGCTGCTACACGACAGAAACCCAAATCATTAACCAAAATGTCTTGGACGGATCCATAGGCAATGTTCAAGTCTTCCGCTATCTCTCTGATGGTTAATTTGCGGTTATTGACCAACATTTCTTTTACTTTATCAATGCTTTCGTCGGTTTTCGATGTCGATGGTCTGCCACTGCGTTCATCATCTTCGATTGACTCACGACCACTTCTGAACCGCTCGTGCCACTGGTAAATGACCGTTTTCTTTAGAGAATCGTTGCCGAAACACTTTTCCAACATTTCCAACGTTCGCGCACCATTAAATCGCAAAATTGAATACAAGTTCGTTGTTGCAAATTTAAATCCATTTCTAAAAAATCGCCAACACACACAGAGATAGATGTACTCTTGGCTACGTAACTCTTGCAAATGTCAAGCTATGACGCTAAGATTTAGAGGAAATATCAACAACGGATGTACCAACTTAACAAAGAAAACAGAACTCAAATAGGAACGATGGGAGCGCCCCACGGTTTTTATTCCGGGAACTTTTTGATCAAGGCGGTATATTGTGGCAGCACTGACACACACCCTTACGAACAGCAACATCGACGCACTGAACACGACCAGCCTAACGAATCATTCTGTCAAAGGAAAAAAAAAGTAATCTTATATATTAATCCGTGAACACGAAATTTATCGTACGTTTTTTTTAGCATTTATTATAAGAGTAGTGGGGTGCAACTTACATCATTCAAAAGGTATTGTCCCATAGATGTGCGGAAAGAAAAAATCATGTGCGTATGTCGTCGTTAAGGCAGATAAAATAAAATGAACATAAACACATGATTCTCCAATTTCTCCATACAAAACGCTTTGACCAAATTAATGAAAGCATTTTGATCACGTTCATGGCTGTATGAGCTTAGATTCTGCTTTCATGCAAGAATGGTCCAATTCAAAAATGCAGTGTTGCGGCAGTGTTGCAGCAACATTAAAGCAACAAGTTCAAAAAAGCAACATTTTGGCAGTGTTGCTTAAATCAAGAGTTTTTTTTGCAACATCTGCGCAACCAAACGTCAAAGAAGAGCAACCTGCGCAACAATTGTTTTGCTGTTGTTTTCCTTTGTTTTGAGCTCTAGTTTGTTTTTTCCAAGTGAGAAATGGATGAAAGGTAAACGTTTAACAATGTTAATGTTCTATTTATATAATGTATGTAAATATTTTTACTACATTCTCCAATTTCTCCTATTGTACATACCATTACAACACAATCGTTCATAAATGTCAAAATAAATTGCGCAGGGCAACGTCAACAGTGCAGTAGCAAGGCAACAGCAACAGTGCAGGAGCAAGGCAACAGCAACAGAAACCCTGTTCTGTAGCCGCAACACTGCACAGTTTTTTGACGTTTTTGAATTCACCTAATATTACAATAAAAAAAAGTTATGTAAACAAATACAGAGCGTAGTTTTTCTGTTTCTTTATTACAAATACAGAAATACACGTGATTCGATTCGTAGATGTCGAGTGCAGTGGCGCATAGATATGGCGTTCGTCGTTTAAAATAATTCAGTAAATTTGCAGTCGGTTGTAAACGTAAATTTTAAGTATTGTTAAACCTAAAATCAAATGAATAAAGTTAGTAACATGTACCAATATATCCGACAATTATTTTACACATCCGATTATAAATCGCGCCAGAGTAATCCCACCACTTCCACACAAAGGGATGTAATTCACTTCCTTTAACATATGTGGTAAATTTTGTCAAGAAAAACAACGAAAAAATATAAATGACTTTATAAAAGAAGCCTATCAAACATATTTAAAAACAAAAAAAAAAAACTGAGAAAGATTGGCCGTCGAAAATAGATATAACTGTGGGAAAAGCTAACATCGTCCATAAACTATTGATACTCCGAGAAAAAAAGTCATATTTCCGCCACTTCATATAAAACTCGGGCTTATTAAACTGTTTGTGAAAACTTTAGACAGGAATGGTGATTGCTTTAAATATATTTGTCAATCGTTTCCTGGCCTCAGTACGGACAAATTAAAAGCAGGCATTTTTGATGGACCACAAATAGTCTTATAAACAACGATGATTTTAAAAATCATATGATGCCTTTTGAATCGGAAGCATCGACAAGCTTCGTATCTGTTGTCAGCAACTTTTTGGGGAACTACTCGTATAATACAAAGCTGCAAATTATTCCGAAATAGTCGGCAAATTGCTTGTGAATTTTGAAAAACTCGGAGCCAATATGAGTATCAAGTTACATTATTTACATAGCCATTTGAATAGATTTTCACACAACCTGGGTTATTACAGTGAAGAACAAGGAGAACGGTTTCACCAGGATATAAAGAAACCATGGAAGAAAGATATCAAGGCCGGTGGGATCGCCATATGATGGCAGACTACTGTTGAACTGTCTAAGTGACAGTCCTGATAAAACATACAGCAAAAGGTCACATACAGAAAGTTGTTCGTAACTTATTTATATGAATTTAACCCATTCACTGCCAAATACAAATTTTAGAACTAGCCAAACATGCCGCGTCAGTCCATATGGTCTGACATGAAATCTTCTTTCATTGTAACTGTCAGCCCATATGGACTGACGTCCTGCCTTCGAATATTGTTGTTGTTTTATAAGATAATGTTTTGCATTCGTGTAATAATGTACTGGAAGTTGTTCTTGTTTCGATTTTGCATCATATCTCAAAGTCCCGATATTCCTTTTCCTGTTTCATTTCTATTTCAAATAGCAAGAACCAAGCCAGTACAGAATATGTAACGTTGGCGGCTGGAAGTGTAATTACTCATTTAAAGTGTTTTAAACATAGCTGGTGCTTTTTTTCCTAAGGGATAGTGGAAAAACGCTAATGCGCACGAGGAACAGGCCCGCTTTGTTTCAAGTAGTGTGAGACTCCTACTTACTAAAAAACTACCTTTAACCCATTTTCAACCTGACACCATTCACTCCGGAACCGCTTTAGCATTACTTCAGAGTGGTGTCGTTTTCTTTTCCCTCTGGGGACTGGCTTTTTCATTTATCTCCTGATGCGTGTTTATAGCACATATCTTGCCGGTAAGGCGTTTATCAATTTGGTAAATTTACTGAGGGTATGTTTACTTTCTCTTCTCTCTTTTTCGATCTGAGTACCTTCTCAATACTCCACATGTCGATACTCGAGACCATCTTGTTTACGCCATTTTCTGGAGAAAAGTTGCCTATCTCAGACTCTAGATAGACTGCTGTCCACCTGTTACAGGTGAAAAAGGTGTTATACGTATCATCTTCCAAAGAGTCTCCGTATTGGCAAATTGCACTCTCTACTTTTCCTATCTTATGCAGGTACCGGTTGAAGTAACCATGTCCCGTAAGGAACTGGGTGATATAATAATTCACTTCACGGTGCTCCGGCTCCATCCATGTAGCAACGTCTCTGATCAACCCGTAGGTCCATCTTCCCCTCGTTTCACCGTTCCAAATAAAGTAAATAAAGTAACTATCAAAATGTTTTCGAATTTTTAGTGTCAGTCCTTAGGGATTGATGGTAAGACTTTTAAATACCAAAAACGATGTGTCAGGCCATATGGATTGACACTAAATACCTAGTAATATAAATACTCTCTACCTATTATAAGCTTATATCATAATCAAAAATTTAAATTTGTAAAAACATTTGCATTATATTTGTCTGGCAAATTACATGCACTCATCGTTTGAATGCTTGGCAATTGCAGCATGACAACTGTCAGTCCATATTTGGCTGAAGTGGCAGTGAATGGGTTAAATTTATTTTAATCAATATTATAAGATGTATCATTTGAAACATGTTTCCATTTTAAAATAAAAGTTTTCTAATATACAGTGTGGGCCAACTACAAGTTTATTTTTAAAAATTCAATAAAATGAACAAAATTAAATTTTTTCCATGTATTATGGCTTTATTAGTAAGAGCAAACATTCCCATTAATTATGGAACACAACGTCGTTCAAGTGCCTGCCTCGGCTGGCCTCGCAGTAGCGCATTCTATCACTTCAATTTTCCAAGACCTTGTTGATGGTTTCGGGCTGTAGCTCACGGATTGCTTGGATGATATTGGCCTTAAGTGCTTGAATCGTTTCCGGATTGTTGACATAACATCGATCCTTCACGGTTCCCCACAAAAAAAAGTCCAAAGGGGTCAAATCGTAGCTCCGAGGCAGCCAATTGAGATCGCCAAGACGGCTGATAACACGACTTGGGAAATTGGTGCGCAAAAGACCGATTGTAGCATGGGCTGTGTGGCATGGCGCGCCATCCTGTATGAACCAGAGGTCGTCCAAATCCATGTCTTCAATTTCAGTAAAAAAAAAGTCCTTAACATGGCTCTGTAACGCCCACCGTTGACCGAAACGTTGTTCCCAGCCTCATTTTCGAAGAAAAATGGTCCAATGATGCCACCACTCCACAATCCGCACCAAACTGTCACTCTCTGTGGATTCATTAGCTTCTCGACAATAACGTGCGGGTTTTCCGAGCCCCAGATGCGGCAATTTTGTTTGTTAACGTAGCCGCCGAGATGAAAATGTGCCTCGCCAGAAAAGATGATTTTTCGCCCAAAATCGTTGTCCAATTCAAGCTGCTCTAAGGCCCAAACTGCGAAGCGATAATGAAGCGGATGGTCGTGCGCTTTCAATTGCTGAATCAGGCGTGGTGGGTGCTTCATTTCGGCCAAAACTTTTTTTAAAAAAACGCACTGTTTGGGCTACACAGCACTCACTTTGGAAATAAGTTCTTAATATTTCCCAATGTTGTTCAAGCGTAAAGCGACTCATTTCGTTCCGCGGAGTTATGATACTGACTTTTTGTCAAGATTTCGAGCGGGAAACAACTGTCAATGTCAAAATAACCTATGATTTAAAAAGAGATCACTAGATGGTCCACTCGTTATATGTCATTTCGATTTAATTGTTTACCCATTTTCAATAGATTATCTGTATCACAAAAAGTAGAAACAATTCAGCAAGATCGACCCTGAAACCCCACGCCGCAAAATCGTTGTTTCCCTGTGCTATCAAATTGAGTACAAAATTATTTAAGTATTTACATTGTACACTATTAGCGCAATACTGAAATCTTGGTCCTGTACTCTTTATTCTTCATATCAACGAATTGCTTTGTCCTCATGAAAGGCATTTAGATACGCTTACGGCATCGGAATAGTCGAACAACACAGATCGTTGAACATAGCAATAAAATATGTATATATACAATCAGCATTCAGTAAGATAGTTAGATGGTGCTGCGATAACTGCTTGTCTTTCAGTGCATCGAAAACCAAACGGTTCTCGAGCTTCATCATGAAGTCTCCGCACCCAAAATCTATATCGAAAGCAATGTTTGTCCAACGCGCAAGTCTAAATGATGAAGAAACTTGAAAGTATCGATGGATTACTGAACCGTATGTCTGGCCTGGGTCACTGACGGACGAAAGTGGAATCTGGTTTTGTCATTGGCATTTTTGACTCAACAAAAAGCTTCGATATACGAGTATGTAACTGGGAATGCGTAAAAGTGTTTTTTTAAGATGAACGTGCTGCTTTGATGCCTCGTTAGCTGAGTACTGGTATCAAGGCACTGAAAGAAATGAGATTGTGGGTGAACTGGATGGGTGAATTGGTCGCTTAGCTATAACAATTTTAGACCTAATATCTTTTGGACACGGTCTCATAAGACAGGCCAGAAAAAAACAGAGTTTGTGAGAAGATTTTATAATGAAATAACAATATATTACCAAAAATGAAATAAAGCTGAAAAGATTAGACTACACAACCCAAATCAAAATTATTTTTTTGCTGTTTTATTGTACACACAATTTGGGGCTTTCACAAAAACGTAATAGAAGGTGATGGCTTCCGCTCTTCATTAAGGTCTTCGTTGGTCCCTTTGCGTCCCCCTCATTTTTAAGCTGTGGAAGATAGTTTAATAACGTGGATCATGTGCTGATGGGAGTGTGAGTATTGCAATCATGAGGAGTAAGAATTCTATGACATATGGTATTCGAGAATGCGCATTGCCTGCCTATCGAATTTCAGAATGTCACCGATTCGTTTCTGTTGGAGGAATGTTAGATCCTTCTCACATTGGTGCAGTGGCTGATCCACTCAGGCATATTCCAGGCATTTATTTGAATGGAACAGTGCTTCTCAAGTGCGAAAAGTTCAAATATCTGTGATCTATTATCAATAGCAAAGCAACCTCTGATGACGACATCAATCATCGCGTACGCGTAGGATGGATAAATTGGCGAGAAAACTCCGCTATATTCTGTTCGAAGATCCGTGGAAGTCTTCACGTCAAGGAAACCATCTTACGAAAGATAGAGTGCGACCGGCTCAGTTGGTATTGCCACGTTCAAATAAGAGATCATTTGAACCCTGTTAAGCTAATATCAATAGACGTTCCAAAGACATTCACCCTAATTGTCCTTGGCGTTTGTCGCTTTTCGACGATTATCGTTTTATTCATAGCTACGAGCTGCTGACCGTTAAACATTACCAAGCAATTTGTTTGTCATGTATAATACTATTACAACTCTTTCCAAGTGAAAAAGTTATTAAAATGGATTCGTGCTACATCTGAAGATTAAAACGACAATCGTCGAAAAGCGACAAACGCCAACGACAATCAGGGTGATTGCGAGGCAGGCGAGGCAGGCCTATAAACGCCTGGATCACACAAATCACAACAACACAGACAACATCGGCAATTCATTGGCCTCAGTAACCGAGTGATCTGAAATCGAGAGGCCTGCCGATATTTTCTGAGGTTAAATAGGCGAACCCCACAGGTGGATCAGTAGAAATGTGGTGAACTGGGATGTTTATGATCCCTGGTTTTCGGATCATAACCTCGCTGAAATAGGAAGAAGAAGAGGAAGATTGGTGCAGATGGTTAGGTTAGGTTAAGTAGGATTATGAAAATATCACAAAACACTGGCACCATACTGGGCCTATAGCGATCCCTGGAGAACCTCTATAAAAGTCACAGATACCTTGACCATTTTGCCGAACATTTAATTTTCCTCTCAAATGGAGTATGTATTTTATTGAGGTTAATAGCATCTACCTCCTCAAAGTCATTGAAAAAATAACTGCCTAAGTGTTTCCTTCGGTTTTGGGCAATTCCTAGATACTCACATAATGTACATACGTTTAATATCCTCTAAGACGTGTGAGTCTATTCAGTATCTGCATACATTCTTCTCCAAAGTCTTAGTATTCTTTCTAAACATGCAGTGACAAGAGAGGATTTCGATTGCAGTTCTTAAGTTTGACCTTCCTAGCTTTAGAATCGTGACCTTCCTAGTCTAAGTTTTCCGACGAACTAGTGTCGGCCTTAGATGAGTCTGAACGAATGTTCGTTGAGATTGATATGCCCTGTCCCATCATCAGTTTTGTCTGTTTTCTGTTATTTTATTTCGGAGTCTCTCTTAAACCACAAATGCCAAGTGTCCTTATGAATCGAATTCGTACTTGGGCTGAATCACAGAAAGAGTAGTCGATAAATAGCCTTCCTCTTCCGGTCGTATGCTTATCATTAACAACTTGCTATTTGTTCGCCTTATCTATGAGCACAAATTAAAGAGGCAATCTATGGTTTCCAGCCATTGGAGTCGCAGAATCAGATGATATCTCTCCTTTGTAAAAAAGCTTTATTGTCAGACTACCGAGCGTGAAGTTAAATGTTCGAATCCCAGAGAACAGCAAAGGCTTTTGCATGGTTATGGAAAAAGTTCTTAATCCGCCTTTTGAAGACGCCATAAAGCTTATAGCTAACTTGCATTCGTGCGCGAATATAACACGCACAACACGAATGGCTGCAAAAAGTCATTCGCTCTAGAGTCTAGACCATAAGTCAGCTGTTTGCGGCGAATATTTTGCTTGTTTTGGTTTTGAATGGTTGCATAGTGCAAGGAACCATATCTATAGCAAAGGAGGGCAAGCAGCAGTAATCTGTACTTAACACATCGTTAAATGATGATCCGTAAGCTGTCGATATGATAAACGCAGATACCCGGATTGAAAACCAGCTCACTCACTATTGAGCATACGAGTACATTCCAGATCGTTCGAAAGTAATTTTGGCAATAGCGGGAATACAACGTCTCGCTTGTAAATCATTTCCTCCCCAAAAAAAGTGTCAAGTCCTTTCTGTATTAGGGTGCAGAAAATCAGCTATAATGCTAAGAATCTATAGATCTGGGCGGGAATGACGCCAATTCATGTGCTCTTATTTCATTTGAGCGGCTATTACTTCTTGACTGGGGGTAAAATTGAGCATCTAGTGTTTTATTTCTGGTCCTTATCTGATACCAATGCCTAACAAGAAAGCATATTTGTCTTTCTACCTGGTATTGAGGCAAGCTGTGGGCACCTATGAGCTTTCAGAATCTGTTGATCGTGAGACTCGTTGACATATTTACTTAAGCCCAGAAACTTAAATATTTATCTAATTTTATTCACAGCTCGAAGACAATTATTTGTTCACAGCATCCTACAAGTAGGTAAACGCTAAAATCTCCTTCACGAACATACTTGTACTTAGCTACGAAGTTCTTCTCTTTTATCAAATCTCTTGCAAATTTGCCGACATCTTCAAAGCAAATAAACCACCACAAACTGTGTGTCCTGCTGACAGACAAATTGTCTCCATTCCTAACACCACTTAGCAATCTTCTCCCCATCAACGACAACCAAGCGACTCCCATTTCGTTGTCGATTCATCAGTCGTGTCGTGGCGTCTATTCAGTCACTCCGCAGAGAGTACCTTTATCCATTTATCGTCGCTCTTCACATTCCTCGAAAGTTAAGTCAGCCCAGCTACCGCAGCAAAGTGCAACGCACAAGTATTCTCTGCAAATTTGTGAGATCATAAACCAACAGATGCATCCACAGTGCTGCCTCTGTTCTGACTCGTCTATGGAATTAGCTGCGGTTGTGGGGGCGGCAGTCGGGTGACCATCATACCCTCCATAAAACTTTTAAGTAAACACTTCACCGAACGAGGAAAGGGAGGAAAATAAATTCTGCATAATTAGAAAACTACCAAAGTGAGCTAATGGCCCGAGATATGCACCATCGTCGTCATAGTCATTGTAGATGTAGTGTATTTCTCGGATTAATGTTTGAGATTTCCTTTGCAGCTTTGCACAGATAAATTCAGATTTTGATTGTCACATCATGTCGGGCGACGGTACACAATACTGGCGACAATATTTATTCCATAAATTGTACATTTTAGTTGTTGGATATGGAAGTCGGTGTGTTACGACGCGTCGCTTGTCGTCTAATACCACGGTACACATTCTCGATATGTACAACAACTGCCGCACATCACTATTTCGCAATCAATTGACTTTGGCAATTGATTCGAATTGACGCGCAATTAACCAAGAATGGGGAGGCATTTTGATTAAGTGGAATCATAAATATTGGTTGGCGTGCTGCTGGGGTTTGAGCTGCACAACTACGACTAGGACGTTCAGAAATTCAATCTGGCGGCCGGCGGCGGTTGTTGGACGTTAGGATTTGTTTTGTATAAATGCATTGCATTCGCAGTAGGGGTGGTCTTTGGCGCCAATGAACGATACATATCTTCTATCGATATTATGAGATGGGGTTTTCTTTAGTTTACTATGTGAACCTGTGACGTCCATGGAGGTCTAATTGATCTGTGGTCTGTGCCAATTGAGCATTTAATTGAGCGCAAAAAGGGAAGGCCTCGACCAGAACGGGGTTTTGATGTGGAAAACGTGTTCGTCCTCTGGTGTTTATGTAATGGAGATGTCAGTTGTTTGAGGTCGAAGGCTTTGTAGTTTATCTTAGATTATCAGATGTCGTTACATTCGTGGTGGTTTTGTGATAGCTCTCTAGCTTATTCGGTTCTATTAAGTATGGAGCAACTCAAAAATAACTCAAAAGTTTTCAAGTAGCCCAGGGTGAAGTTCAATTGAGTTTTCAATGACTTGAACTGCAGCTGCAATTCATTTAGAACTACCCATGTTCAAGCACCAGCTTTAAACCCTTTGTGTGCCAGTAGTTTCACCGTAGAACCACCGAATTAAAGATTATTTTCTTCCGTCCCAGTGTTAGAACAATCGCATCACATACAAGTTTTTCCGTTGTTTAGTGAAATTCTTGCGAATTTCATGCAAGTACTGTCATATTGGTTTTGCTTTCGCAGTGATCGCGTATTTTAATTTAGTCCGCAAAAGGGTTACGAGTTCTTTATAATCAGAGAGACAGAAGGGAAGTGTTACCCAACACACAGTCTAAAGAACAAAGACTGGGACTTGTTTCAAAATCAACTTAAGTAATAATATAAATATTTTCCGTCGATTGTTAGAGTTATCGTATAGTTCATATTCGAAATTTTGTCCGAGTACTAATATTCCGTTCTGCATATTTCTAACAACTATCCATTAGTATTGTGAAATTTGTTTTATATAATTTTTTTTTAATTTAAAATGTGAAACATATAACTAATCTAATTTATCTTTCTATTTTCAGGTAAGTTATCTTCTCGAATTATTAGTAAGTAATTAAATATGCACATTGATGATGCAGATAATGCGATAAAAGCATATGGATTCCGAATTTCTATATTGAAGACAATTTATTACTTAGAAGTGTTATTACAAATTCATTAAAAATGTATTATTTAAGGAATTTTGTCTTGGTAGAATGTATCCTTAGCCATGTTTGACTGCATTGTTCATCCAGTGGTCATTAAACACTGCATTTTTTGTGCAAGGATGCAAAATTTGTCGGATTATTAAAACCCTACTTGAGTTAAAGACGGTGGAATGACTTAAAAATCTCATATTTCTCATCTGAAACATGTAGCATGTATAAGGTGACCATAATTTTTTCCTCTCAAAGCGGGACGCCTGTACATTTTTTTCGGCAAAACATAATTTTTTTTTAAATTATTTTAAGTTAAATTATAATTTATAGCGGAAAAACGTGAATGCGCACGAGAATTGCGAGACTACTACTCTCTAAAAAACTAGTTTAACCCCTTTTCAACATGACACCATCAACTCCGGAACCGGATGCATTACTTCAGAGTCGTGTCGTTTTCTTTTCCCTCTGTGGACCGTCTTTTTCACAATTTTCTCCTGGTGCGGGCTTAAATATCTTGCCGGTAAGGCTTTCATCGATTTGGTAAACTTACTGAGGGTATATTATCTTCCTCCTCTCTCTTTTTCGATCTGAGTACCGTCTCAATAAATAAAGATATTTTATTCCACGTGTCGATACTCGGGAGCATCTTGTTTACGGCACGTATCTACAAAAATGGAAAACCTGTTAGCTCACATCGCTTACTTAGTCGCGAATACCAGACGGATGAAGAAGAGCTTACACGTGAAACGAATTGGATCGAAAAGAAACGACCTAGCAAAAAACGGAAAGCTGGTTCCTCACCGGAAGTCGAGCCACAAAAAGATGGAAAGCGCAAGGAATTGCAAGAAAAGACACATCAAATGAAATTACGTCCTCCTCCACCAACGTCGTTGGAATTACGGCTATAATAAGTTGCATTGCCTCATTAAAGGAACACTGGCATCGGAGTTTAAGGTGACATCTCTCCGAAACAATACGAGGAAAATCAATATCGAAGATGCTGACGGTTACCGAGCAGTGTCTCAAAAATTGAATGCCGAGGAGATAAGTTAGAAAGACCACTGCGTGTTGTAGCAAGTGGACTCCACCCCTCGTACACTAAAGAAGATGTTATAAACGACCTTCAAGACAAAAGCTTTTAAGTTCTTGATACCGTCAATATTATCAAGAAGGAGAAGCAACCGTCGGAGGGAGATCAGGAAAAATTGGTAAAGCATGGATTCCCACTATTCATGCTAAGTTTTGATAAAGACGAAAATAAAGATGTAATATTGGTATTAAGATTGGTATTAAGACTATTCTAAGCATCGTGGTCAAAATCGAACCTATGCGTAACAGCTCTAAATCGATCCCGCAGTGTAAGCGCTGTCAAGGCTTCAATCATACGCAGACTTACTGCTAGAAAGAACGGCGATGCTTTAAGTGCTCAAGTAAACAGTTCTCAGAAGAGTGTCACCTAAATAAGCAAACCCCAGTCACTTGTATAAACTTCAAAGGAAAACATCCTGCGAACTATCGAGGTTGCGAAGTGGCGAAAGAGCTCCAAAAACCATGCGATACGCTTAAAAATTCCATGCGTCCGAATCCGATACCAATTAAAAATAGATCCAAAATAGCTACGAAACAAGCAGCGGAAGACAGAAAATCCGTCAATATTCACTTAAGATCGGGTAATTAAGAAAGACATAAACGTAGTAGAGAAAAGGTGACAGAAGCTAAATCTTCGAATATTGGCGTGCAGTCTTATGCTCAAGCGGCGATGACGGATAATGGCAAGTACATGACCGACAACCCACGGGAGATCAAAGCAAGAAACCATCCAAACTTTAACGTAAAGACTCCTGCTCAACTTGCGGCATTGGAAAACCGTGATAGAGGTAGCTCACACGATCCTGTGTTCTATGTTTTCTCCTTAATTCTTACGAAACTGAAAGAGCAATGCAAAAACAAACAAACTTATTTTCGAGAGACTAATTGCACTAGCAAACAACATTAATAATACGCGCACTTCAACCAGAATATGAAAGAAACGCTTAAAATTCTTACATGGAATGTCAACGGGCTCGACGAGTTAGAAATATTTATAGAAGAAAAAGATAGTGATATATGTATGCTTGGTCTATGAAACTCATCTGACAAAACAATCGAATGTTAAGATAAGGGGATATAGCGTGTATCACGCTTTCCACGCATCGGAAAGAGCCGGAGGCGGATCATCTTTGTTTATAAAAGAATGTATCGAACACTCAGCAGAAATACAGATTGAATTAGAAGCAATGCAAGTAAGCACGGTACGCGTGAGAAATAGACATTTTGCCTTCAACATTTCGTCTATATATTGTCCACTGCGATGTAAACTTGAAGAAAATGATTTCACAAACATCTTCAACTTCCTTAAACCAATTATTGGTGGTGACTTCAACGCGAAACACCCCTTCTGGGAATCAAGGTACGTCTCTCAGAAAGGTAGAAAGCTTTATAATGCGGGTATGCAATACAGTTGTGATTTTCAGTCGACGGGTAAACCAACATATGTGTGATCTTGCATCTGATCCCCCTTGAACTACACATCAAAGACACTGCTATATGCAGCGCAGTCCGGCTCAGGGAATATGGATGCTGGACCACAAGGCCATATGGTCACGGCAAGGTCCTGGAGACGATACCAAGTGAACTGGTTGCGTCCTCGACCGACTACACGATACCCAAACTCAACTTCAGAAAATCCTTCTTTTCCCTTCCAGAGAAGAATGGAAGAACGGAAGCGTTACCCGCAACTATGATATAGGGATATACACGGACGGTTCGAAGATGGACTGTGGAGTCGGCGCAGGCATCTGACCAGCTGAATATATTAAGGTCCTTCCGTCTCCCAGACTCTGCTAGCGTTTTCCAAGCGGAGCTTCTTGCGATTCGAGAAGCCTGCCGCCTGCTAAACAATCTTCCAACATCTAATCACAATATCGCTATTTTTTCGGATAGCCAGGCTGCCATCAAGTCCATTGATGCGGTCTGCATCTCTTTAAAACTGGTAGAGCAATGCCGGTTTGAATTGAATCAACAAAGCACTCACTCGAAAATCACTCTCATCTGGGTCCCAGGGCACAGCAACCATGAGGGAAATGAGCGTGCTGATGAGCTGGCCAGGCGAGGGTCGGCCCTTAACGGCTCTCTAGCAGAAAGAGTCGACATTCCGCTTGGTGCCGTTAAGGGCTATATTCACCTTCACTTCCTCCAGCTAGCCAATCGCGGGTGGAACAGCCTCACAAGCTGTGTCATATCTAGAAAGACGTGGCCCAGTTTCAACAAACCCAGGTCAAAAGAGTTACTAGGCAAACCAAGACCAGTTATTGCCAAAATCGTAGCTATTATCACAGGTCACTGGCCAGTTGGAGACCATGCGGCTAAGCTTGGTATCCCCCACAACACCTTTTGTAGGAGCTGCAAGGATAATAATAAGAAAGAATCTCTATGTCACTTCCATTGCAGATTTTTTTTTTTTTTTTTTTTTTTTTTTTTTCCGAGGGTAGGTGAAAATCTTCAACAAGACACTATGAGGATCGACAGCGCGTGCTCATAGTAGTGTGGGATTCTTACCCACTAAAAAACCTCCCTTCAAAACAGACTTGTTTTTATTTTTACTACAACTAAGTATTCGACTTATCAAGTAGTTTTCGTTTCGCGAAATAATGACGTTTTGCAGGTACCTTCCCATTGGAAGTTCCTGCTAGGTCCGCAGTTTAGACGCGGTTACTTATCGCGCTAGGTCTAAAGGTTTGGTTCTTTGTAGACGGCGCAGTAAATTTCTTTCTTCCAAAAGTTGGAGGACTGTAATATTTACGTGACTTTCTAGTCGACTTCTATGCTTTCTCGCGTAGGTTTGAATTTCGTCTTCGATTGTTTTAATGCCAAGGTCTCTGTGGATATCGCTATTTCTGATATACCATGGCGCATTTACAATACCTCTTAGCACTTTGTTTTCAAAAGTTTGTAAAATTTTAATATTACTTATTTTGGTACAACCCCAGAGTTGTATACCATATGTCCATACAGGCTTTAGCACTTGCTTATATAAAAGCAGTTTGTTGTATATATTAAGCTTGGAATATTTTCCAAGTAACCAATACATTTCTCGATATTTGTTATCTAGTTCTTTGCGTTTTTTCTTAACGTGCGTTTTCCATTTCAGCTTTGTATCAAGTGTCATTCCAAGATACTTAGCCTCGTTTGCAAACGGGATTTGAACCGAGTTTGAAAAGATCGGCAAATTATTTATTTTTTTATAAGTAAAATTTACATGAACAGATTTGGTCTCGTTGAGTGCGATTCGCCAAATCTTTGTCCATTCATTTACTCTATTCAAAGCTTCTTGCAGTTTTTCTGTAGTATCTTCGACCGTTTTACCTACTGTCAAGATAGCAGTGTCGTCGGCAAATGTAGCTAGCTCAGTGCCTTCTACTTGCGGTATATCACGAGTGTATAATAGATATAAGACTGGACCATGAACGCTTCCTTGCGGCACCCCAGCCATTATTTCCTTAAAATCTGAATATTCGTTTCCACATTTGACGCGGAATAGCCTATTCGTAAGGTAGTTCTTCAAAATATTATATAGGTGCTCTGGCAGAACTTGTCGTAATTTAAACTTTAAGCCTTCGTGCCAGACCTTGTCAAAGGCTTGAGAAACGTCAAGGAATACGCTTGAACAAATCTTTTTTTCTTCAAGTGATTTTTCGATTACATGTGTTATTCGATGTACTTGTTCAACTGTAGAATGCTTACTTCTAAATCCGAATTGATGATCAGGGATGAGATGCCCTTCTTCTATAACCGGCTGTATTCGCCTAACCAATATTCTCTCGAACACTTTGGATATAATTGGAAGAAGCGAAATCGGTCTATAAGAGGTTTTTTCATTCGGCGGTTTTCCAGGCTTAAGGACCATTATAACTTCGGCGACTTTCCATTGACTGGGAACATATTCTAGTCTAATCGCGGCGTTTATAATGAACAGAAGCTTAATTAGAGCTTTTCTTGGTAGTGCTTTAAGAACCTCTCCCGTAATTAGGTCGTATCCAGGAGCTTTCTTAGGTTTAAGTTTCTTTATTTCTTCCTTAAGTTCGGTAAGCGTTGCATTTCTTATTACACTATTGTCTATATACGACGTATTTATATTTTCAATAAGAGCTTGTCCATCAAACGGTTTGAAAGTTTCTTCCAGGTGGGCGGCAAAAACTTGCGCTTTCTCTTTATCATGCCTGGCCCATTCGTCTTGATTTTTCCTAATTGGCGCGGCTTGAATTTGAGGTTTTTTAATACCTTTTATAGCCTTCCAAAGCGAATAGTTAGAATCTTTTTCTGCCGTTAAGCTTTCTAGGTAAGTTTGTATTTCATTATTCTTAAGGTCTTTAATAGATCGTTTTAGTGAGTTGCACAAACGGTTAAGATGTGCTTTATGTTGCGGAGCCCGAGTTTGTTGCCATCTTTTACGCGCTTTTCTCTTCTCCTTAATCATCTCTTTTATTTCCTGCGGATAAATTTTAATGTAACTAGCCGGGGTTCTCTTTAGGTTGGGAGTATTCTTCCACGCGGCATTCTGTAAGATTTCGACGAAGCGATCTACTTCAACTTCAAGTTCATAGGGCGTTTTAAGTGATACGCTCAGCTCAATATTTGCTTCAATATCTTTTTTAAAGCCGTCCCAATTAGTTTTCGCGCCAGTTAATCTGGCCGGTCCTACTTTTTTAATCAAAGCTTCGCTTCCATTGCAGATGTCCGGCCCTGGCGAGAATCAGACAACAAACTCTTGGCAAACCCTTCTTCGAGGATCTGAGAGAGATAGCGGACAAGAGGATTGGAGAATTAGTTCTCTTCCTGAACTCCACGGGCTGGGTTTAAACTTAACATCCCTTTTTAACTAACCACTACAATAGGTATACATGAGTCTGTGGGAAAAAAACGGCGCACCCCAAGCGCTAATTGGGTTCTTTTGGACCGCCACTTTACCTACCTAAACCAACATATTGGCGGACTGATAGAAATAAGATACCAGATCTGATCGATTTCTTTGTTGTTAAAGGAATATCTGGCAACTGTACAAAAGTTGAAGAAAGCTTTGATCCCTCCTCTGATCATTCTCCAATCATCATGATGTAAGTGAAGCTTGATTAAACAAGTAGGACCGGCTAGATTAACCGGCGCGAAAACTAACTGGGATGGCTTTAAAAAAAATGTTGAAACAAATATTGAGCCAAGCGTACTCGTATCATTATTAAAACGCCCTATGAACTCTCTCAAGCCGAATCCAACCGATCCAGTTTTAAAACGATCAAAGTATGCTTCGTTCGTTCATCATTTTTCTCATTCTCAAACAAACGATACCGTATAGATACATAGTAGATATAGACACGGTACACGGAGCGACAGAGCACAAAGTACCTATTAACTACTCAGTTATGTATTTCAATTTCAAGTTTGATATGTTGCAGTTTTTGTTATTAGTTTTTCTTTTTTTGTGCTGTCTCTGGAAGTCTATCTGTGAGGAATATTATTTTTAGTATACACATTTACTGAGAATGAGTTTAATGAACGAAACAAGTTTAATATGGGGTGGCCTTTTTTTCAAAGCGGGACATTTTGCGTTCTTTGGGGACAGCGGGACACAAAGCTCGAAAGCGGGACTGTCCCGCCGAAAGCGGGACGTATGGTCACCTTAAGCATGTATCTGAATCTGCATTAATTTCTTCCAGTGGAGAAGGAAACGTCCAAAAATGCGTCCGCAAGCACAATTTTTATTTTAAGCATTATACACTTTTACGAAGGCGTTATTTTGTACTTTATGAGATACTTAGCATTCAATTAAATCCATGACCGAATAGGCGGACATTCGTTAGGATACGGAAGGCGTTGTCTAAATCTTATCAAGCAAGACCATCGGAAATCTCATTGTGACCCAAAGAAGGCTGCTAAACCAAACCTACAAATAACGCTTGTCTTCTTTCATATTTTGGTAAGGTTAGGTTAAAGGGAAGTACCTTTTTAGAGTGTTTACAAGGGGGCTATTTGGTCCATAGTGACTCCCTGGTATTTGTGGTACCAGTTCTAGCTATTTTATCCTTTCGTCGGTTTTACATCGAACCAACTTGTGCTCTCAATGAAACATACAATATTCCATGTTTCCCATGTGACCCAATCGATGTGTTTTTTGATATTTGGTCGATCACAAAACAAAAGTGTTTGATAGTTTAAATTTCTTCCGTATCCTGACAGCTCTAGCAGTAGTTAAGTTTACTAGTATCTTTTTGTTCATTGCCAGTATGCTCTACCTCTTTCTTTATCCAATTGTGGCCATAAACAGCGAAATATAACACTGTCATCTTTGTCAGACCAGGCGTTGTTGACGCGTTGTCTTACTCCGATGTCTTTCTCATTCCTTCCTCCTTTGAGTCAAGGATAGTTCCTGGATATAGCTTATGAGGAGAATTTCAGAGGAATTCCGTTCAGCTTGGAGGACTGAATTCATCTAGTTTCCTCCTTTAAGTGAGGCGAACCAGTTCGGTTTTTGTCAGATTTATGCGTTCAGCTCTGCCCAAGAGGATCATTTTTTTAGTGCGGATTCCGTAAGATTGCTGATAGGAGTAGTAGTAAAACGACATAAGAGGTCTTCGTCATAAAGCGCTACTTATTAACCATTTTCTGAAAATCGGCTGTTTGAAAGCTTTTTGTGAACCGATTTGGTTCCAAATAAATATCTAAGCTAAACATGACAGAGTTTGCGAATTGTCTCAAGAAAACTTTCACTATTTTTATAATAAGCTATAACAGTAAAAATCCGTTGTTCTTTCGTTTAACGTTGCGTAAAGTCTAATCGCAACTATGTACATATATAACATCGGCCAAAAACAGAACGGCAGTAAAAGAAAACAATGGTGGGATATTTAAATCCGGCATTCAATTTGGGACTCCCTTTATCTTTATCCAATACACGGCCCACAGTCCGATCGCAGTTATAAAAAAAATACGAATATTATACTTATACATTCCAAATCAAACAAAACAAAAAACAAATATTTGGCGCAACAGCTCTTTAAGTGCCAGGGCCTAGCTTCTCGCTACCACTCATGTTGTGTGCGTTATATTTTTCACACGAATAGAAGGGACCTTCAGTTTAGTGGCTAATTTGTTTTGACAAGCTTTCTCGTGACAATAATACACTCGGATGTTTGTCAGACGTTCGCGAGAGGTGGGACCGTGGAAAAACTTTTTGATATTTTCTGGGATTCGAACTTGGAACCTTACGCGCAGTGGTCCGACACATTAACCACTTACGTTACGGTGCTCACTAGTCCAAACACCTGCGCCAAAATACTGGCATCCAACCAACATCTACATCCATTCCATATTCAACGACGCATCGATAACTCAAGCCGGAATGAAGAATAAGCAAAAAAATGCCGGAAATCCTTAGGCATTCGAGGGGCGGCTGAACAGCTCGCGGATGAAAGAACAGATTCTATTTAAGAACTGTATTTCTCAATATAATCTCCTTCGAATGAAATGCCTACAATGAATTAATACCACCGAAAAAATATTCTTTTTCTTTGCTTTCGAAATTACTTTCTACGGCCGCCTTGATCTCGTTCTCATCTGCAAATCTCCGGTCTCGTAGCTCTTTTTTCAAACTGGAAAAAAGAAAAAAAAAAGCGAATCCAAGTCTCATCTGCAGTTACGATTTGGTCACAAATTTCTTTGCAACACTCGAGTCGTCTTTGCTTTTCGAACGGCGTAGCATTTTTGGAATCCAGCGCGCATAAATGTTTTTTCATTTTTAAATGCTCGTGCAAATTTCTCCAATCCCTTCTTTGCTGATGCGCAACTCGTCCGTTATTGGGGGCGGGGGTCGTCTTCCCAGTTTCCTCGCCCTTGTCGAAATAAGGGACCCTATTTGTTAACCATGGTATACGAAGGCCCAAAATCCAGAAGAGTTGATGACATGCCTTTGAAATCTCGAGCTACTTTACCACGGTGCGCTGCTCAAAATTGCGAGAATTTCCGATTCCGTCTGACATGGTGATGTTTATCCTACAACAGATAATAACAAAAAAAAAAAAATCTTTGGCGCAACAGCTTTTTAAGTGCCAGGGCCTAGTTCCTCGCAACCACTCATGTTGTGTGCGTTATATTGTTCACACGAATGGAAGTGCCGTTAGGGCAATTTGTTTTGGCAAGCTTTCTCGTGACAACAATTCTCTCGGATGTTTGTCAGACGTTCGCGAGAGGTGGGACCGTGAAAAAACTTTTTGGAACTTGGAACCTCACGCGCAGTGGTCCAACACACTAACCACTAACGCCACGGCGCCCATAGATAATAACAAAATGAGATTATTATTGAAACGAGGTGATATTTATACTACTAAAGAATGTCGCAGTTAGTGCTATCACTAATGAGAAGATGACTCGTTGCTGAGTATCTCGGGCTTATCAGCCGCCCCTCGTAGAGTTCCTTATTTAAAAGGCAAAAAAGCGGATACTTGAGTATCACCTTTTTAGTGAGCGTCTGCTCATAGTTTGTCTTCCTTCTTCTCGCTGTATCACTATGTGCTTAGACTTACGTCCTGTTGTGTACCAGATTAACCCAAAACTCTTCACCTATTATTCCAAGGTAACCTGGACCCCAATATAGGGACATGTCAAATTATCACATGTGGAGTTCTGCCCCTGCACTAGTCTTACGCGGTTCTGTACGATTGTTACATCCCTCTCTGTTCCACTGCAAAGCATTTTGATTATCCATGAAAATATTCGGAAGAGTTTTGGATGTACTCAATGAAATCTAAACCCGCTATCAATTTTATGATTTACATGGAGGCAAATGCACCTGTCAGCACTAGTTCAACGACCGGTCAATGTGTCACCAGTACCCCCTCTGTGTTTGCATACATTTATTCCAATGTAAACTCATCGACTATATCTATCTAGCTTATGCAAATAAATTACAAATCAAAATTTAATAACTGAAATAAAATTCATTTGCGGTGCAGTAAATTACCTCATCCTCGCCTCATTGAATACGTAAACCTTCAGTACCATTAATTAACAAACAACGCTGTTTGAACTAGCGCGCTGTTTCCTCTCCATTTACGCATACAATCTGAACACAAATCGCGTAAAAAATTAAACAATACTCGTAGCTCTGTGTGACACCATTAATTTCTTTTTATTTATTTCTAATTCACCCCCAAGCTCGCGATGCCTCGTATCCAAAAGCACGCTGATAGCTAGCTGCGTATACTTAATTACCCCGCCGAAGGCACTTCCAGCTCACGCGAACAATTTCCAGAGATTAGGCTAAATCAGCACTGATACACCCAACTAGTAAGTGATATACGACGAATTGATAGTATATATGACTGTAACTCCTCGATACCCCGGGTCTACAGCTGCTGATTACCCAGATTCGATTAGAACCAAAATGTTCCACCACTTGGGCTCCGAGTGTCTATATTTAGCGAGTGTTGTGGTTTCCATGATTTCGAGATAAAATATGAAACAAACAAATATCCGGAGAGATGGTTAATTGGTAGCGAGTGGTGTGTGTGTTGTATCTATCTATATCAATATTTTAGCTTTCCAATTAGGTGCTCAATTTGCATTTGTAATGTAAGTTGCCGGGAAAGTTTTGGAGCGGTGTTAGATTGGTTGTGTGGGATATTTCATTATGGAAGGAATAATTTCTCATTCTCATTGTGATGTTGATTGCTGTCTATTGATCTTGGATCTGATCTTTGGCCTGGCCAGTATCTCATTACTGCAGTATCGCCGATTGCATTCAACCTTATGGTAACCCACTTATGCGGCTTACGATGATCCACTTTTCTGTTGGACTATGCTAGTGGCTTACATTGCGGGGCCTATTTTGCAAACTGAGTCCCTTTGTAAGGTGTGAATTTCACCGGAATTTCAATAAGTTTCTAACCTCTTCTCACTCTGGTCAAACGAGATGTGATTCAGTCAGTGATGAAATCTTTAGATTTTACATCTGTGTGGGTAGGCTGCAGATTAAGTGTATCAGAAGCAGTCAATCTTACCAGTAGTTAAGTTATATGGGTAGGTACTCTGTAGAGTCAGCTGGACCACTGCTTAGAACGACGAAACGATTCTTCTTCTTCTTCCTTTTTTTCAACGAGGTTATAATCCGAAAATAACTCATCACAACCCTCCCACTTTACCGCATTTCTACTGATCCGTTGTGGGGTTCGCCTATTTAATCTCAGAAAATATCGACAGGCCCGCCGATTTTGGATCACTCGGGTACTGAGGCTAGTGAAATGCCGATGTCGTCGCAATTTGTGTGATCCAGGCGTTTATAGGCCTGCCTTTCCTACATCGCGATGTCTTTGGAACGTGCATTGATATTGCCTTTTTAACAGGGTTCAAATGATCTCTTCTTTGAACGTGGCAATACCAGCTGAGCTGGTCGCGCTCTATTTTTTATACGATGGTTTCCTTGATGTGAAAGCGAAACGATTCTTCAACTTACCGAAATGTATGCGTTCGGTATCTCCTTGAAGAAGCTCCGGCAAAGAGCTCTCAATCTTCTGTTGGCTATATCTATGATACCAAGGCATAACGGCCTGAGGCGATTTGATCACTTTCTGACTTTGAAATTTTTCGTTATTCACGAAAGCGTATAGGATTTTGTAATTTTGGTCTTGTTTTTTTTGCCCATAACTCAGTAACCACTGCAGATAGTAAACTAAAACATATGTAGAGTACAAACTTTGAATATTGTTTTAAGTTGTTGCATGTCAAATGACTGTGATTGAAATGAAACTCAAGCACTTGTTAAGTTTATTAATCAAAGTATTCGCCATTGGCATCAATACATTTTTGCTAACGAGACAATAATGCGTTGATCCCTTTCTTGTAAAAAACTGAGATTCCTGGAGTCAATGAAGTCTTTGAAGGTATTTTCGACAGTTGCTTCGTCTGTATATGTTTTCCAGCAACGAAGTGATGCAGATGTATAAAGAAGTTATAATCGGTTAGGTGAGTTAGGTAGAGTTTTGCGCAGTTGTATATGATACGTGTGGCTTCGCGTTATCATGGGGTAGCATAACCCACCAATTTCGTATGCCTATGTTGAACCTTCAAGCAGTTCTTCTCTAAAAATAAATAAATAAATATTTGTCGCAACAGCTCTTTAAATGGCAGGGCCTAGCTTCTCGCAACCACTCATGTTCTGTGCGTTATATTTTTCACACGAATAGAAGGGACCTACAGTTTAGTGCCGTATCCGAAAGGCGATTTGAGAAGCTTTTTCGAGACAACAATACTCTCAGATGTTTGTCACACGCTCGCGATAGGTGGGACCGTGAAAAAACTTGCTGGTGTTTTGTGGGATTCGAACTTGGAACCTCATGCGTAGTGATCCGACACACTAACCACTTACGCCACGGCGCCCACAGTTCTTCTCTCCATTTATTGTTTCACCAGGTTTAAAGAAGGAATAGTGAATAACACGTGCCACAGACCACCAAACATTCATCATAACCTTCTTTGGAGGAATACTTTGTTTTGTCATATGTCGTGGTGCTCCATCAGTGTCAAGCCGCTGTTCAGATCGTCGACGATTATCGTAGAGGATCCACTTTTCATCACGTAACAATTTTATGCAAAAATGGGTCTATATCGTTTCAAGCAAGCGGAAAAGAGTAAACATCCAATCCGGGCGTCTTGTTCGGTTCTGTCAAATCGAATGGAATCCATTTATCTCACCTCTTCACTTTACCAATTACTTTAAAATGCAGAGTAACAGTTGAATGATGAACGGCTAGTTGTACGCCAATATCTTGAACAATTTGTCGACCATCGGATGACCACGAGGCTTACATCTCCTGAACGAGATTTACTAAACGAACCAACGCCTAGTTGTTCGTGTACTACTTATGCTTTCTCCAAATGCCGAATTGATGTTTGTGGTTCCTTCTGCGTCATTCTGTCCAAGCTTAAATTTGTAAAAAAAGTTACACATATTTGGCTCTCTTATCCATTATTTTAACAGTTTAATATTTAACAGTGGTCTATAAAGAAATGAAATATTAGTTTCGAAGATGAGAGGTGTCACTTTAATTTGACATATAACAACGGTCTCTCTCTGCTCATTTGTATGTATCAAAACATCACCAATGTTACTGCAACAACATTGTTTTGCATTCGCCGCTCGATGTGTCCTAGTCAATGTACGAGTAGGCGACGGCTAAAAGCCGTCTGCCAAAGACTAACAGCATAATTTTACATTTGATTCACTTTAGAAAATTTAAAAATTCTCCTCCATAATTCTTTTTCTGTAAGCTAAGCTTATTTCGCAATATGATGTGAGAGCTCTCCAATTGGACCCGTTTAGCAATGCCTTGACGTCTTCAGATAGCAAGCTGGCTTTCCCAAAGTGGAACCTACTAATATCACCAAAAATTGGACAAATCCCTATGAAATGCATAACGTTCTCCCTCTGTGACATATTGCACAATGAACATAAAACCGGACGGTCATCTCTATGTGGTATAAAGTTTAGTGGAAGTAGCTCTCCCCTTGCACGAAAGATTATAGAGATGCATCTTATTTTATTCGTGTCCTTAAAGTAGTTTAGAGAGCCCAGATTCAGCTATAGTTCTTTGTAGATCTCCCTATGGGTTGACACACTCGCTTGCTCGAAATATTTTTGCCGAATCTGTGTATGTAATTGCAACAGAAAGTCATAGAGGTAACACTTCCAACTACTTCGCGCATTCCAGTCCAATTCCAAATGGTACTCGTAATTTTCCGCCAAATTGATCATCTCTTTATACCACAGACTTCGGGTATGTACTGCGTATTTAACAACCTTTTTTGGCAATCGCTCTTCTCCCATCCTAAGTGTGCTGAGAATATAGTCAATATTCAGTTTGAGTGTTTGTAAGAACAACGGGGCGAGACCTGTTTCAATCAACAGCATGTAGTTGGGTGCAGTTGTAGGTAATTGGAATGTTCTCCGTAGATAGAATCTCTGCAACTTTTCTACTGTATTCTACTGTATTCTACTGGAGTATTGACTTTGAAACCGCTTCAAACACCCGATATTTAAGGCTGTGATGTATGCTGCGGTTTTGAAAGCAATTTTTCCATGTTGAGGTTATCGCACTTTTAGACTGCCGAAGTTTTTCAGCCAAATGCGGTTCCATGCTTAAATTGCTTGAAATTATAGCTCTAAGGTATTTGTATTGCTTTACGACTTCAATGCTATCGCCATTTAATGTCCACCTTTCCGCCCTTGTCTGCCTACCCCCGCCTCTTCTGAAAATCATCACTTTGGACTTCATCTGGTTGATTTGTAAACTCCACAGCACACAATAATCATAGACTCGGTTATTCATGAGCTGTAAGGTCTCTGGTGATTTTGCTAACAGGACCACATCATCAGCATACAGGAGAGCCTTAATTAGGGTGTCTGCATATGAAATTCCCCCTGGAAGGTAACTGATGATGTCTTCGATATAAAGCGCAAATAGTGACGGGCTCGCGTTGCAACCTTGTCTAAACCCTACCTCTGTGACGAACCATTCTGACAACCCATCTCCATTCCATACTGCTGCTTTTGTGCCATCGTATAAATTTTCCATAATCTTTCCAAATTTATGAGATATTCCGTATTGATAGAGCTTGTAGAATAACTTTTGCCGGTCTATAGTATCAAAAGCAGCTCTGAAGTCGATAAAAAAAGCATACAGCTTTTGTTTGCGTTCTATGAACTTCTCTGCTATATTATATAACACAAAGATATGATCTACCGTTGAATATCCAGGTCGAAAACCTGCTTGGAATTCTTCTATGAGCGCGTTTTCCTGAATCCAGCGCGATAAACGACAATGTAGAACACTTGTGAAGATGGATCATAAATTCGCGGTTAAATATTCTTCTCCATTCGCCCTCCTCCTGCATATCCGACAAAGAACTTTTCTCTCGAAAGAGTTCAATATCAGCTCCGCTTTCTTACTTATCGTTCAGCACTCGCCGCCATAAAGCAGGACTGGAAATATTAACGTTCTGTAGAGCATTAATTTATTCCGTCGAGTTTTGAGCCCAGTTTTTTTTTGTTTTGCTAAACTGATGTGGCAGCGGTTTCCTAGGGCTATCCTTCGGTGAATTCCATGACCACCTCGTCTTTAAAGTCATCAGTAGTGACATTCTATCCTACGCTTCGGACTTCGGATTAGTTTTGTCCTCATTTACTTCAAGACCAACTCGTCTTCGCCGGTCTTCAATTGCCTTAAACATCTTTACGATGACACGCTGCGATCTCCCGATGTTGTCAATATCATCTGCGTACCCCAGCACCTGGACGGACTTGTTGAAAATGGTACCTTCCGTGTAAACACCCGCACTGTGTCCTATCTGTTCCAGCACGAGATTGAAAAAATCACATGATATAATTGCCAAAATGCGGTACAAGTTTGGAGTAGTTCCGATGAGTTATTTTCAAAATGCACAGAGTAGGGCGTATTTTCCAGCGTTATGCGACACAGCTGCATCAGTTTTGACGGGTATTCATAACCCCTTGAGTGCACTCAAATTATAAAAAAAAAAAAAAATAAACAGGTGGTGAGTTTCGACAAATTCGTTGGTCTTTTCCATGATTGCCGTCAGTGTGAAAATTCGATCTATCGTCGATATGCCAGGCCGGAAGCCGCACGTGCCGATTATTGTGTTGCAAAAGGCTTAAGACGTTCATACAGTACGTTCGATAGGTTCTTGTATGCAAAGTTATGTTTCGGTAATTCTTGCAAGACATGGGATCGCATTTTTTGAAGATTGAGCGTATACGGTCTACATTTGTACATATGTATGTGTACAGTAAGTTAAAGCTTCCCTATGCTAGTTTATTTATTATTATTTTTTGGTGAAAAATCTTCAAAAGACACCATAAGGCCCGACCGCGCGTGCTTATGGTAGTGTGAGATTTTTACCCACTAAAAAAAATGCCTCTCTTCAAAATGAATACTACAACTAAGCCGACGCTTATCCAGCAGTTTTATTTTCGCTTACGAGACACGTGATTTTTGGAAAAAAAGATGATCGTATGAAGTTAAAAGAAATTTAGCACTTTAGACAGGTTAAATTCCAATGAAAGTTCCTGCCTTTTTCGGGACCTTCATATACTATGATGAATTGAATTATTCGCGTCAAGTAGTTGAATGACGGTACTGTTACAATGGCCGTGAACACGATCTTTGTGTTTACGCGCAAATTTTGTTATCTTTTCGACGACGGTGGGAATTCCCAGATCTCGATGAATATCTTCGTTACGTAGATACCACGGTGCGTTGACGATCGTTCTAAGGACTTTATTTTCAAAAGTTTGTATGATGTTTCTATTGCTTTTCTTGGTACAACCCCATAGTTGTATACCATACGTCCACACAGGTTTAAGCACTTGCTTATAGATAAGCAGTTTGTTATGTAGGCTCAACTTCGAATGTTTTCCGAGTAGCCAGTACATTTGTCGGTATTTGTTTTCTAGCTCGTCGCGTTTCTTTTTTACGTGTGATTTCCATTTAAGCTTAACATCTAGAGTCATTCCTAGATATTTTGCTTCGTTCGCGTACGGTACTTGAGCCGAGTTAAGATATAGAGGTAATCTATCCACTTTTTTATAGGTAAAGTTGACGTGAGTAGATTTGCTTTCGTTCAGCACAATACGCCAAGAATTCGTCCAAGCGTGGACTTTATTAATAGCATGTTGCAGCTTTCCAGTTGCTGCTTCAATAGTATCGCCCGTGGTCAATATCGCCGTATCGTCTGCAAACGTGGCGACGACGCAGTTTCTTTCCTGCGGGATATCACGGGTGTAGAGTACATATAGAAGCGGGCCAAGGACACTTCCTTGTGGAACTCCGGCCGGAATCTCCTTGAAGTCAGAGTAATCATTTCCGTGCTTAACACGAAAGAGTCTCTCGGTGAGGTACGATCGTAAGATTAGAAAGAGTTGCCGTGGCAGTAGTTGTTGCAATTTATACTCCAAGCCTTCGTGCCAAACCTTATCGAAAGCTTGTGAGACGTCAAGAAATACACCACAACAAATCTTTTTTTCTTCCAGAGCTTTCTCAACCACGTCAGTTATTTTGTGGACTTGGTCAATTGTAGAATGTTTAATTCTAAATCCAAACTGATGGTCAGGAATGAGACGTCTTTCGTCGATTACGGGCTGTAGACGTTTGGAAAGAAGATTTTTAAATATTTTTGAGATAACCGGCAATAGGGAAATAGGCCGTTATGATTTCTTCTCATTTAGCGGTTTGCCTGGTTTCGGGACCATTATAATTTCGGCGACTTTCCATTGTCTCGAAACGTAGAGCAATCTGAATGAAGCGTTGATCAAATGTAGCGATTTGATAAGAGCTTTATTCGACAATTCCTTGACTACCTGCGTAGTTATCAAGTCGTAACCCGGAGCTTTTTTCGTCTTTAGATTTTTAATCACTTCCCTCAGTTCAATCAATGCAACTTTTTTGTACTTTAAAGTTGTCACATGTCATGACTGGGTAGTCGGTCGTTAACGAAGGGCCGTCGAATGGCTTATGCGTTTCTTCTAAGTGCAAAGCAAAAAGTTCTGCCTTTTCTTTGTCGCTCTTGGCCCAGTTTCCTTCGTTTTTCCGAATTGGTGGCGCTTGCATTTGAGGTTTCCGGATGCCTTTTAGCGCTCTCCAAAGCGAATAATTTGATTCTCTTTCACCGGAGAGATTTTCAAGGTAGGCCGCTATCTTTTTGCTTTTAAATTCCCGAATACTATCTCTAAGGCGATTGCATAGTCGGTTAAGGACCGTTTTATGCTGCGATGCACGAGTGATTTGCCATTTCTTTCCTGATTTTCGTTTCTCCCTCACCAGTTCAATAATTTCTCTGAAATACTTTTCGTTGCGGTTGATCTTATAGCTTCTAGAAGGAGTGTTTCTCCATGCCGCTCTTTGTATTGCTTCCACGAAACGATCAACTTCGCCCTCTAGTTCACAAGGTGTTTTAAGTGATACATTTAAGGTGATATTTGTTTCGCAATCATTTCTAAAGCCCTCCCAGTTTTTTCTATTGCTAGTAAGTCTTGGAGGTCCTTTTTTCTTGATCAGCGCTTCCGCAAGTAATAAAATTACCGGCGAGTGGTCAGAAGGGAGATCAAAACATTCTTTGACTGTAATAAACTTCTCGTAAATGCCTTTTGTAACAAAAAAATCGATAAGATCGGGAATTTTTTGTGAGTCAGTTGGCCAATAGGTCGGTTTTCCTGTCAAATAAAAATAACAACCGATTTCATTTGCCACTTCGTAGAGAATTTTCCCTTTAGAAGATGTGCCTCTTGAACCCCAGAAGGTGTGCTTCGCATTGATATCTCCACCAATAAGAAAATTTGAACCAAGGGCATTGAAGACACGAAAGTGGTCATCTTTTTCTAGTGAGCATCGCTGCGGACAGTAAACAGATGTTATATTGTATTGTAGCTCAGGTGTTTATTTTTAATCCTTACCGCGCACAACTGAAGTTTTTCCAGCTCCATGCTTATATCGACCGAATGTTCGATGTTAGTTTTAATGAATAAGGACGAACCGCCCCGCGCTCTATCAGAAGGATGATAGGCATGATAATCAGCGTAGCCTCTTATCTTTATTGACGATTCCCTTGTTAGATGGGTTTCGGAGATCAAACATATGTCGATATTTTCTCTTATTAGAAACATTTCTAATTCGTTAGATATTTGTAAGAGTCCATTTTTGCATTTCATGTTACTATTTTAAGCAAAGCGTCCATATTTAATTAGATTTAGATATAAGGTTACCCATACAAAATCTATCGACTTTACTAAGACGTTCGAGAATCCCTTCGTTAATTTCACATTGTTCCTCGAACTATGCGTAGACGCAGTTTAGAATTTCATTCAACGGATCAGAGGGTGGCCCGTCGTTTCGTTTGGTTGCTTTGACTGCAGCCTGAGAATACGTCAGACGCACGGAGTTCGCTGGTTTATCCGAGGTTATTTTTCGTTCAGCCTTTTTAGTGGACGACTTTGACGTACGTTTATTCGGCTCAGACGGCTGATTGACTATTTCAAGAGTCTGCTCCGCTGATTCAAGCGTCCTTTCAGTTGGCTTAGGAGTTTGAACAACTGGCTTACGAGCCCGATCGACTGATTTCATTCCCCGTACAATCGGCGTTGTAGATTTTTTTCCGTCGCATCTGTAATGCTAGTGCGTTGCTTGTAGCATGACAAAAAGTTTATTCCAAATCTCGAAAATTTATTTTATTTTTTTTTTTAAATTCTCAAAAGCGACAAAATTTAGAAAGACGAATACTCGAAAATCCAATGATTTTTTTTTTTGTAAATATAGTCTAGTATGCTCCCAATTGCGCGGCAATGTAGTTCAGCGTATACCCGATTTGAACACAGATTTTTATCATTCCAGCTTTCTGTTTTTAAGATTTTGTATTCCGAGGTTTTGTTTTTCGAGATATCGGGGTGAACTGGTGTCTTGCAACTTACGTTAGATTTAGAAAGGAAGATCTTTTTCAAATGATTTTGTTGGGTGACAGAAGCTTTGAGATTATTATTTTAAACAAATAAGTACTGTGTTCTAGGTATTGTGCATGTGTTTAAATATCTCGATAAGACAATTATTGCAAAGTTTTATCAGTTTTTGTCTGTTACTGACGTCAGATTCTTAATGCCGCCTTTTCGTTGATGATTTTTCCGCTCAATTTGGCCGCCTTGGGCAGTGTTGCAGCCTAAGTCTTGCTTTGTATATTGACTACGACTGTGAGATTCACTTTTAATTCTGACTTCATCTTACTTACTTACTTAGGTGGCGCTACAGTTCGGGGAGAACCTGGGCCTCAACCAACAAGCCTCTCCATTTAGCTCGGTCTTTAGCTAATTGCCTATTACGTTAGTTGGTCGAGGTCCCCTTGAACTTGTGCGCGCCACCTACGTCGAGGAGGTCCCTCGGGGTTAGATTAGAAGACTCTGCGGGCCGGAGCGTTGGTATCCATTCACTCTACATGTCCTAGCCATCTCAGACGTCCAATAGGTAGTTTTTTGACTAGGTTGATGTCGCTGTACAGCGCGTATAGTTCGTGATTGAATCTTCTCCTCCAAAACCCGTCAACGTAAACGGAACCGAAAATCTTACGAAGAATTTTTCTCTCGAAGCGACCAAGGATATCTTCTTCCTCTTTTAATAAAGTCCGTGCTTCAGCGCCGTAAAGCAGGACTGGGAAGATCAGGGTCTTAAACAGAGTCCTTAGTTGTACAAGGTAGTGCTTTACTGTTGAATTCCCTTATAAGCCCCAAAAAACAGCGATTGGCAAGAGTTATTCTTCGATTGATTTCTGCGCTGATCTTGTTTTTCGAGTTTATAGCAGAGCCAAGGTAGACAAAGTCCCTTACTACCTCGAAGTTATAGCTACCCACTGTGACGTTTTGTCCAATTCGTCGGTGTTGGCTGTCCCTTCTTGTTGACAGCATATACAATACTTGGTTTTGCCCTTGTTTATCGCTAAATCCATTTTGCCTGCTTCCGCCTCAATGCCTGCAAACGCACCAGTGACAACCCGCTGAGTTCTTCCGATAATGTCTATATCGTCGGCGTATGCAAGCAGTTGTACAGACTTGTGATAGATTGTGCCTCCGGTGTTGGCTTGTGAGTTCCGCACAATCCGAGTTCATCCCTGAATATTTATAAAGATAAGTGGATCATACGTTCTATGTCAACAACGATCTCGAATCCGTCACTAAAGACCAAATTACCAGCATTGTGAAATAAAGCATCCAGGGATAAGTAAGTGTAGCGCTTTTGGCTAAATAAAGTTTCGATAAAATATAGGAAAAGCATAAAATCGCCTCTTGGATGTACTTGCCAACTGTGAAAAGATGCATATGCATCTCTAATAGCTTGGAGCGGAGGTAAGTCCCTAGAAAACCACCGATCTCAAGGCCATCATGGAAGTACAAAGACTGGTATGTATTGGAGTTACGAGAGTCATTACCAATTACCACGCCAGTTGCTCTGAGCATGAATCAGTCGGACAAATGGAAGTCGTGTACGACTGGGCGCAAACCAACCCAAATTCCAAGGGACCTTTTTCGAATTTCTGACGAAGTCGAGGGGAATGAGAAGTACGCAGCCATCTTTAATGACTGGCAGGTGTAAGATGGACATTAGCATCCGCGGTGGTATATTTTCCCGCGTGTTGTGCTTCTTTAGATTAATCAGTCGTCCGGACCATAGCAACGCTTTCAAGTGATAAGATTCTAACATTGACACTGGCCACTAGTCTAACGTATTGTATTGGAGTTAGAGACCGTCGTATGGTGGATTAAATAAGCTGCTGGAAATATTCACTAAAGATGTTTCCTATATCCAAGGATCCACAGATAACAACGTGATTGTAATTTAGTGGTAAACTCGGGGATAAATTCGAAAACCGTTTTCGGCGCTGGGCTAGTTACTTTCTGGCATACAAAAGTTGACCAGTAGTAAAGCCAGTATCTCACCGTAGTACAACAAACATCTTTTTAGCAAAGGACTAAACAAAACCTCCCTACAACTGCAAATACGCCAGCCCATGTGGATGCCAAGAAACATGCAATGAAATGCGGACCAGCTAGTCAGAAAAAGACTTCATAATAGTTCTTGCGAATACCATTCTATGAATTACTTATACGTAATTGTTAGTCGAAGTATACCGTCATTTGAATAAGATTTTCAGCAACACTAATACGAGCACGATGGTACTCCTTCTGCGACTATTTACTTATGTGTCATTATCATCTAGGTCATATATCAGAATCCTTTGTTTGAAGAATTATCTCCATATATTCATGACTAGCGGGCACCCGACATGCGTTGCTGCGCCTAACAAAAAAAAAAAAACAACTGTCAGGCAGGCGCCTGGGGCTAAGTCTGTATGTTTTTATATTTGTTTTTGTTTGCCTATCACCTTTATACCGTAATTATCTACATTTGAAAAAGAAAAAAAAAAACAAAATTTGTTGAAAATTACGGGCGGTAGAGGGACGCATACGCATTTTGCCACTTAGTTTTATACATATATAGATAAGCGTCGGTATCCTCAAATTTTTAGGCGTTTCCAGAATGTGCTTCCTGTTCGCGGAATTGAATGAGCTTCAGACGTCTGTGGCAATGATAAAGCGTTTAGTACGCCTCTCTTTCCGCTGTCTTTTATGTTTTTTTTTTTTATGTAAGTAAAATTTCTTAAGCAATGAAAACGCGAGCAGAAATTGTTAACCCTAGAAAGATAATCATATTTTTTATGACGTAAAAGATAATCATACGTCTCAGAGACGTATGGCACTTTTTTAATGTATTAATGGAAACCCATGAGCTTTTTATAAAATATTAATGTTTTATTTATTAATGAAATTCATATTAAGAGAAATGAAGTTATGGTTCAGTAAAAATAAAAATTAATTTAAACAATAAAAACAAGAAACTTAAACTCCATTGCCAAAGGATATTACATTTTTTTGCGCGCTATACGTCTGGCAGACGTAGATTATCTTTCTAGGGTTAAGGAAATGTGTAACGGAAGTGCATACAGGAAACCATAGACACATTCTCGAGTGTAACGAAAATGCGGTGGACATGTGTTACGAAAATGTGTAACGAAAATTCATACACAAAAACAGGCACAATCGCTTATATGGTCAAATCACCATAAACATCATCTTTCGTTTAAGGTCGGTGACAATTTTAAATGTTGCTTGCTTAAAAATGTTGCTTAATAAAACACAGTTATCGAAGCATTAAAAAAACACAAATGCTAGTGCAGTGTTTATGTTTTTAGAGTGAAACTTATTTTGCAATGAAAGAGCAAATTTAATTAAATGTAACGAAAATGAGTAACGGAAGTGCATAGAGTGAATGGTCAACGAAAATGTGAAACGTCTCTTTTTCTGAAAAACGGCTCAACCGTTTTTGACTAAATTTGGCATTTTAGGTTGTTTGAATGCATGTTATAAAATGGTTCATTAGTTTTATGGAGAAATGTGCGCATAACGGTAGTTTCGAATACTGCTTGCATATCAAAAACGGCTCAGGCGATTAAGACCAAATTTGTATGATTACAATGAATAATGAAAAGAACTTCTAACGCATAAGAATTCCGAGCAGCATATTTTTAGACGTGGCTTTAAAAAGAGGCGCACAAAAGTGCTAATCGAGGAGGTTAGCCTTCAGCATTTTATAACCCGCAATGTGATCCAAAGAAAACGTACAACCATATAGACATAGCGACTTTCCTTTCATACCAGCTATACAGTCATCATCTCTAAAGTCAAAACGAAATGTATCTGATGCTTCCTTTAGTTTATTTTCTTCTCGGAATCCGACCAGTTAACAAGAACTGAGAACAAAGAAACCCAATTTTAGTTCACACTTAAGTTGATTCCCATTCATTGCCTCGCACGCATACTGAAATTATCCCCGCCAGCATATGGTGCACAAAGTATAGTTTCACACTTCATCAACGGATGGGCTCTTTGATTTATTTGCATTCGACGCGCACTATCCGCAAATTTGATTAAAAAAAACAATCAATGGACAACAACAAAAAAAAAAAAAATCATCACCATCACTGTAGAAACTCAACGGCAAGCAGGAGCGACACTGGCTTCCGGTTTACTTTTGAAGTGGGTAATGTGATTTAAAATACGTTTCTGCGTTTGGGGCTCCCAAGCATCCAACTAGAAGGGGTTCATTTCTGTGCGTTTATTTTTATTTTTTTTTTGTTTAACATTTTGCAAGTGCAGATTGTAGTTATCATCCACTCGCAGCGGCATAGTTAGTCAAAAACAATTGGAAGGGGAGAGTAGTCTTATCGCCAACAGATGGTGCCCAGTTGTGTGGGAAAGCTAGGGTTGCAAACATCATTTTTTTTATTAGTAGTATAGCATGCCCATGTAGATAATAAAACGCATTCATTTAATTGAGTTTAAGAAAAGTTATGGTATCTAATGGGAATTATGCGGCACCACAGATTGGAGCACATTAATGTAGTAGATATTGCTTTGCCTGTTATTCACATGGGCCTGGTAGGAGAGGTATTATACGTTGGTGCTATGTATGGCCTAAAAATAAAAAAAATTAATAAAAATGATAATAGAAACCACTTAAGTACGAGTATTAACACACCATCATCTCTACGATTGTGGTCTTTAGACGTCGAATTTTTTGTCATATCACTGTCCCCCTAAATGGTGTACCTGTCGAGTTAGAATAAAGTAAAACACATTAGATTCGTATAGCTACCTCCAATACCGGGTACAGTGGCCACGGTTCATGGAGGGAACCGATACATAGGATCCCGCTAAAAATTCTGTTCCCAATCTCTTCTAAGGTGAGCCCAAACATACCTAATCTTTTCTCAGTACCATTCTTTGATCTGTCCATATACTGGACAAGGGCGGTTTGTAAGAGGTGAGGTTAAGTTCTATTTTCCTTATCAACTCGCCATCCTTCCCGATTTTCCGCCATTAACTCCAACTCATTGGGTGATACTCGTATCTTCAGAGAGATGTCGGATTTAATCCTGTCATCTATTCTTAGGTCTATCAAGGGTTCGTTTACCTGATCATGACACGTGTTGGGGGCCGGTTTGAGGGCATGCATTATAGGTGTCCAAACCGTCAAAGCATAGGTCGTTCAATTTAGAGAAGTAGCTGTTCAACATTAATTGGCTTGCGTACTCTGTTGTTACGCAGTCTATCGTTGCGAGTTATTCCAGCAACCCCATGAAGGAATTTCGATTCGGCAGCATGCATCCGCGACTATGTCACTACTCAGATTTGGTGGTCATAGGTGAGAATTGGGACACAAACGGGGTTAAAGCCCAGGTCAGCTTCGACACTAAGATCGAACTGCCTTGTAGCAGATCGGCCAAGCTTTTTCAAATTTAATCCAGCCTGGCCAATCCGGCAAAGTAACTCAGCAATATTCTCCCATCACTCGTAAATAAAATCCTGATGTACTTTTCGACCTGTTTCAATATGACTACTATGCGAAGTGCACTGAACGGTCGTTCTCGAAACAACCATCATTTCAAATTTGTTCACATTTACACTCCGTCTAACTTGATAACGAACAGGCCGTTTTTTTTTTAATTTTACGATATTTTTCAAACCCTTCGCAAACCTGGGAAAAACCAATTGCACAAGGAATGAAGGATACATTATGTTTATATTGTAAAAAAAAAATGGGTTTAAGTTGATAAATGCAACTTTTATGACGCTTTTCCCAAAAAGGTCATAAAATTTACCTGTTTTTTTTGTCTCACTTGATTACGAACAGTAGCTTTATCTACCTGTTATCGTGTTTTAAATCAAATAAAAGGATACTTCGAGTATTAGGGAGCTTAGTTAAAGAAATAACTTCATACAATCTACAACTATGGGCAAAGGAAAGACTTTAACCAAGGAGGAAATAGGCCAAATTCAAGCTTACCGGGAACAAGGAAAATCCATCCGTTTCATAGCCAGCAAGATTGGAAGAGGCACCACTGTTGTACACAGCTTTATTAAGGACCCGGAGAAGTATGGAAAAACCGCAAAGGAAGAGTCAGCAAAGCAACAACATGTAAGTAAAATTAAGGCAGAAACTGGAATTACAGCTAGCAGATCGACTGTTCTTCGCGTGATACAGAAGGCCAGCCATATTCGCCATGAAAAATGAAAAGGAAACCACCATTGAACGCGGCACGTAAAATCCAGCGGCTTGATTTTGCAACAAGTCACATCAGGTGGAATCGAGAGAGGCATACCGTCGTCTTTTCTGATGAAAAAAAATTTAATTTGGACGGGCCTGATGGATACAGCTGTTATTTCCATGATTTGAGAAAAGAAGAAATGCATCTTCAAAGGCGGCACATGAAAGGAGGTGGTGTAATGGTATGGGGAGCAATAAGCTATTACGGAACTGTGGAGCTGGATTTACAAAGCTCCAAAATGACGGCAATCATTTACAAATCGATACTGGAAAGAGCTTTTCTGCAGTTTTCGGAGATGTTTGGTGGACAGCGATGGACTTTCCAACAAGTCAATGCACCGATACATACCGCACGGACAACAAAAACCTGGATTCCTGACGACCTGAACATCATGAAAAACGTGTTGGGTTGGCTTTCAAGAAAAGTCTACGAAGGAGGAAGGCAATATGATGAAACGGAAGAGATTATTAAAGCCATAAAACGAGCCTGGTCCGAAATTCCACTAAATTATTTGACAGCATTCTATGAATCTCTACACAGCAGGTTACTTGAAGTGATTCAGCGATCAGGAAGTAGTACCCATTACTAAAAACTATTGCTACTCTTTGAATAGAACCAACATTTATTTATACAAAGAAATTTTGTGTAGTTTTTTTTACCTTTTAAGCTTCTGACAGGTAGATTTAGCTACTGTTCGTAATCAAGTGAGACAAAAAAAATAGCTAAATTTGATGACCTTTTTGGGAAAAGCGTCATAAAAGTTGCATTTATCAACTTAATCCCTTTTTTTTTTACAATATAAACATAATATATCCTTCATTCCTTGTGCAATTCGTTTTTCCCAGATTAGGGAAGGGTTTGAAAAATATCGTAATATAAAAAAAAAAAAACTGCCTGTTCGTAATCAAGTGAGACGGAGTGTACCTTCATTGCAGCAATACCACAGGCAGCTCGGTAACATTCAGTTTATCGTATACATATATATAAAACAGAGTGGCATACGTAAGACCGCGCATAACTCGAGAAGGGATCGTCCGATTTGAGGTGTCTTTTTATTTTGTTGTGTTCGTCTCCGCCCAAGGAAGCGAGAAAATTGGAAATTTTTTGAAATTTTTAAAGGAAAATTCGATTTTCAATACATATTGTATGGGGAACTTTTTTTTTTTTTGCTTTTGACAAAAAAACCAATTTTGGGCGGAACAAAGTTTGCCGGGTCAGCTAGTGATATATAATAAAGATAAGAGGTGACAACCACTAGCAGCAGACTTGCGAGCCTCTAGCGATTTCATCGCCAAACCGACCTTCTCTGTGGTAGGATTATTTCCCGCTCTGATCAAGTCCATAGGTCTGTTTGGGGTTGAGCAGCTTCGAAAAGTTCTCGCTCCATCTGCGGAGGATGTCCTCTTCAGTGGAAAGAAATTCACTTCTATCTTGTAGGTGGATGGTCTGCCAGAACGTATTGTTTGCAGATCTGTTTTTTCGCTGTTTCCACATCTAATTTGCAAGTTCTTCGCGTCTCAGTGTACCGGTTTCGAGAATCGCAGTCCCCCCAGGAGTCTTGAACTCCGGGTGTTCTAAACCAATCATTTCTTTTCCTACCACCAATCGTCACTTAACTCCATAAATATCTCCCGCAGAGGCAATGTACGCTGTTGAGAACAACTACCATTCATCTTCTAAATTTTTTTTTCCGAGGGTAGGTGAAAAATCTTCCATAGACACTATGAGAATAGCAAGCGCGTGCTCATAGTAGTGTCAGATTCTTACTGACTAAAAAAACACCACCCTTCGATATAAATTTGTTAGATATAGCAACTAAGTATTAACATATCAAGCAATTTTCCTATCATGAAATAAAAACGTTTGGCAGGTTACTTTCCACTGAAAAATCCTGCATATTCTGCAATCTAGACGCGGTTAATCATTATTTCGCCAAGTCGAAAGGTTTCGTCCTTTGTAGTCGGCGCAATAAATTGCTCTCATCCAAAATTTGTAGGAATGTATTGTTGACATGTCCGATTAGTCGGTTTCTATGCTTTCTCGCGAAGCTTCTAGTTTCAGCTTCGATTGTCGGAATTCCGAGATCCCTGTGGATATCGTCGTTTCTACTATACCACGGTGCTTGGACAATTTCTCTTAGCACTTTATTTTGAAAAGCTTGTAAAATATTGGCATTTGTTTTCTTGGTACAACCCCAAAGTTGTATACCGTAGGTCCACACCGGCTTTAGCACTTGCTTGTATAAAAGCAGTTTGTTCTCAGTACTGAGCTGGGAATGTTTTCCGAGTAACCAGTACATTTCTCTATATTTGATTTCGAGTTCTTTACGTTTCATTTTCACGTGCGAATTCCATTTCAGCCTTGCGTCGAGTGTCATTCCCAGGTATTTGGCCTCGTTTGCAAATGGTATTCGGGCCGAGCTTAGGGAAATTGGCAAGTCATTAATTTTCTTGTAAGTGAAATTCACGTGAACGTGAATTCATCGTTTCTTCGATTGTTTTACCTACTGCTAAGATAGCGGTGTCATCGGCAAACGTAGCAAGGATAGTGCCATCTTCGTTCGGTATATCACGAGTATATAGCAAATGGGGAAGCGGCCCAAGAACGCTTCCTTGCGGTACGCCGGCCGAAATTTCTTTGAGCTCGGATTATTCGACTCCATGTCTAACACGAAAGATTCTATTCCCGAGATATGATTCTGGAATATCGAATAAGCATACAGGGAGAACTTGTCGTAGTTTGAATTTCAAGCCATCATGCCACACCTTATCAAAGGCTTGCGAGACGTCAAGAAATACGCTTGAGCAAATATTTTTTTCTTCAAGTGCTTTCTCGATAACGTCAGTAATGCTATGCACCTGGTCAATCGTCGAATGCTTGCTTCTGAACCCAAACTGGTGGTCAGGGATAAGATTATTTTCTTCTATAACCGGTTGGAGACGCCTTAATAATATCCTCTCGAAAATTGCCGATATGATTGGAAGAAGCGAAATTGGTCTATACGATTTTACCCTCATTTGGCGGTTTTCCTGGT